>LR990136.1:10000000-12500000 GCA_905147285.1 Hypena proboscidalis | reverse complement strand
AAAAGTCTATTTGCATGCATACCATTTTCACAAAAACAAAGACAACACAATAAAGACAGCAACAATTATGCAAAGGGCGGCCTTATCGCTTAAAGCGATCGATTCCAGGCAAACTTTGGATGGACAGATAGAAAGAAGAAGGTAGTTGGTAGTTTAATAATCAAAGGCAAGTCAAGTTTTTTTTTTACTGTGTAATTATTGAAAAAATGTTCTTCTAGACCCGGGAATCCTTGTGGTAAGAGGTCGTATACGAAATTTCTTAGATATTTCTTATGATTTCAACGAGAAATAAAGGAAGGTTTAATTTCCTTGTATGATTTTTTTCTATGATATAAAGACGGATAGAATGTATACGTGAGCACACTCACGCGTGTTGTGTCCTGTGATTACGATACCCTAGGCGGTCGTACGTAGCCCTTTCATCAAAAGCGCGGGTTCATTCTAGTTCGTATCGTGTCGTGACTAAGGGCTAAGGACTGAACCACTCCAGGGTATTGACCTTTATTGAGCTAGGCATTAATATTATGATCGACAAATAGGTTTTGAAGACGTAACATAAAAGCTGCAAAACATGCCTAAACAAAATAGACAAAAGTATTTAAAAATGTCAGGCTAATATTTTAAAATTATGTTAATGTCATTTAAATTTTTTAATGTCCAACCACCCACGTCAAAATTTTTTGACCTTTTTCAGGATGGGATGTTTTTTGGATGTTTATATAAAAAAAATATAATGACCTGTTTATTTGCTGTGCTGTAAGGATAATGTTTTTGTATTAAATTTGTAAAGTGTTATATACCATATTGCATAAGGTATTATAATTATATAGGTATAATAAATTGATAATTTGATTTTTCTGTAAAATTAAAGACAAAAGTAACATTAATTTTCAAATAATAATAAATATTTAAATAAAATTTTCAAATTTAGATAAGTACACAAGTGTACAAAATTATTAAAATGCAAATTTTGATACCTGGAAAGTCGGTAGAGGCAGACGTGACCTACTGTTACGCATATTTAACAAAGATTCTGAAGATGGATAACGGTAGGGTTAATTGCTTTAAAGTATCACGATGGCACGCGGCCGCCATTTTGGGTAATCACACAATTTATTTATAACCCGTTTTGAGATTAAAACATTATTTTTGTCATCGTTTTTTTTATTGACGCTATGGGCAATTCGTTGGTCAATCTAGTTGTTTGCGTATGCACCTCCTATCGCGAGATTTCGTGTTCGATTCCCGGGTTGGGCAAATCCTCAATAGCTGCACGGAGTTGGATTTGTGCTCGCTGGATGGCGATAGGCTCACCCCCTATCGCATGGGACCTAAACAAAGAATGTGAATTGTGGGTTATATTCACCTCTGCCACACCCATCTGGGTAATTTGCAAAGCAGCTAGTATTGGCAAAGGATACGTTTTATGTTGCTGTTATTTAATAAATATTATAGTTCAGTTACATAAAAACTGTCATGATGAATTTCATTTTTAACCGACTTCCCAAAAAGGAGGAGGTTCTCAATTCGGCCGGTATGTTTTATTTCTATGTATGTACATTACATCGATTACGTCGCGGTTAATGGACCGATTCGCGTGATTCTTTTTTTGTTCGACGCAAAATAGCTGCCAGGTGGTCCCATAAAAATTTCTTTCAGTTTGGTCTAGTAGTTTTTATTTTATAAACATTATTAGTAATTGAAGTCGGTTTTTTTATTGGAAAATTATATAGTAAAAAAACTGCCATCATTTTTGCAATTATTGTCTTTTCACGTTATGATACCATCTATATTTGTCTACGTTATACCTACAAAAATGCCAATTAATTTGCTAATAGCTTCGTTTTACACGTTTACAAGCCATTACAGTTTATTGCCATGCAAACCACGTCCCGTCGCTATTCATTCTACGGGTATTGCCAGCCTTGTCCCATTTAATTCTACTAAAGAATAAAAGAATGACCCTGTATTTTTTATCCTTTCAATTATTCGCTGACAGTCAAAACATGAAAATCATTCAAACTAGTGAGCTCAAAAAAAAAAAAATACATTAACCAAATAAGTAATATACTTGTATTTATTTTCAATCGAATCAGGTTTGGTGTACAGATAAGATGAAATAAAATATATATTTTTTGCTGTGAAAGTTAGAAAGGAAGTCTCGTGGGGTGCATGAAGGGAGCCTCCCCGAGTGACGTACACAACGATTCCCGGCGCACCCTTGGCAATTCGCGAGTCCTCCAAAGCGAATTGGCTAATCCTTTCACCACGATGGCAAGTCAAAATATAGTTTGACTCAGCCATCGACACGACAAAGAAGAATTATGAGAAAAAACTCGAGCACAGCATTGGGACATGTTGTATTAGATACAGGGTTGCTATTATTATTATTATTTCCGATCGTTATGTCCTTCTTCTAAAAAAAGAAATTCAATTTGTCAGCCTTAATATCAATTGGTTCGACTTATAAGTTGTTGAGATAGGAAAATTACCAAACGGTGAATAAATTTCTTTCAGTCATTATTCAAGGAATCTCTGTCAAAGGTATCCTTGTGTTAAATATCGAATGGGAAGCTTTCTTTATACTGACAGTCCACTTTATTGGATTTAGATTGGTATAGTATTCAAAATGTTTGCATATTAAGGCCTGACTGTGCCAAACTTCTTAATCTACAGTTTTATTAAACCGTTTGGGTTAGTTTAATTCTCTTTTCTCTTCTATTCCATCTCTCTCTTACATACATTGTTTGAACTGAACAGAGAGATTTCAATCTCGTTCCTGTAACCATAGCTTAGCGTTTAACGTCGGCTTAATAGATTAAAACAAACAAAAAACAGTATCAACGTCTCGCCTTTAACCTGCCGCCAAATAGTAGTGCTTGCATTACTGTGTTCTGGTTTGGTGGTGGGATCGGGCCCTGAAACTACTGGAATATGAGGCATAACACCGAAGTCCTTAGCTGCGGCGACGCATCTTCAATCTGCTTTTGTGGATTGTTGATATCCATGAGCTGTACTCCACTTACCACCAGGTTACGTTGGTTTGCTGCAGGCATAGTATATACAAAAAAAAACACTTGAATTACTATTATTAAGAATACTAATGCATGCAATTTTTAAATGTTAAATACATCAAATTTAATAAGATGAAAGAGACTGAAACCCAGGGTCAACAACACAGGGTCCACCACACCACACCCCACATCCTAGTGTGGGGCTCAGTGTTACTGTCTTCCTCAGAACCACTGTATTTGTATACTCTTTTGTATTGTATCAAATAAATAAATAAATTGAGATTTCGTTACATATTTATGACTATATTCTTACAAAATCATTAAAAATATAGTTGTTAAGTTGTAAGGTTTTATACATGTCAAAATGGTACAACAAAATAAAGAATAGACTATTACATTTTTCATAACGTTAGTGAAATAATGCGAGTCTGGTTTGCCAATATAGTCAGGACAAATAGAAAATAAAATACTGAAACGAAAACAAATGATTGCCGACACTTGTTCTTTGTTTAGGAGTTTGAGAAAGGCAATGCAATAAACCATTTATTATTTTCCAGCTGTTAAACGTGATAACATGAAATTATCACGTTTGGGCTATTTATTATTATTGTTAGTGTTTGGATTATTTGGATTTGGCGATGAAAAGAAAATTAAATGAAATAGTTTCTAACAGTGACGATGAAAATGGAGTTATCGAATAAAATGAAATAAGAAATATAAGAAGCTGATCGTGGTCATATGAGTCATCATTAGCTATTTGCCGTTTTGAAATTGTTAAAATGTTTACGTGCATATATTATGCTTTGTCAAAAAACTGCATTGCATTTTAAGTTTAACAAACAAATAAAGCCAAAAACGTTTTTAGTGAAAAAGTGAAATAGATTGCTTTTTAAATAGTGTTTACTCGGTCAATACGGCGAACAGAACAGAACGGTCTATGCAAATTGTGACTTCATTTAAACCATTTCAAACTTGCGTAGCATGAGCTCTATATATAGTAAAAATTATGTAGGTACTTTGTGAATTTTTTTTTTTTTGTTTATTTAAAAGAACGCAACGAGAATCAGAATCACAACTTACTTAATCTAAACATATAATTACATAGTAAATTTGCAATGTATGTTCAAATATATTATAGAAAAATAATACGAGAGGTAATAACAGCAGTAGAAGCCAAAACAATATGTTTTAAATTTCTTGTCTGCCTGTCTGTATGTTCGTACGGGCATCAGATGAATTTTTCACAGTTGTGTAGCTTAAGGTATAACTTAAAAACTGTTACTAGAGATTATAAGTTTATATGTAATGTTTTGTTTTTAAGGAAATTGCATGAAATTTTGCACATAGGTCGACGAAAATTAACAATATATATTTTTTTTATTCCACTTCCCTAGGGGGTAAATTTGGGGTTAAAAGTGTATAACAGAAGTTTCTCAATTTTGTAAGACATAGCATGGAAATATCGAATTCCACGCAGACGAAGTCACGGGCAAAAGCTAGTAGAAGAAATAAAATTCTAAAACGTAAAAAAAAATACAGCTGAATTGAGAACCTCCTCCTTTTTTTGAAGTCGGTTAAAAATACTTTGTTTATGTAGCGTCTGCTACACTGTTTTATTTAACGGGAATGCTAAAGTAATAGGTTGACTCTACAGCTACGATAGTCTAGCAATGTAGCAAATGGCTGAAGTTTACAATATTGACATACAGTCGTGTAAAATATGTTGACAGTTTGGAACCTAGTTAACTCAACAATAAGGTTCAAAGTTGCTAGCATATTAATTAACTCGGCTGTACCTACCAACCAGAAATCTTTTTACACTCTTCAAGTTATACGTGCATGAATGATAACTTAAAATTGATCTAAAGCGCCATTGTGTATTCTTTATAACTACGGATTTTCAACAACATAACAGATTATATCTTTTCACGTAAATACGTGATGAGTGTTCATACAATGTTCATATTGTTCCTAATAAGTAACAATCTGGAATTTTCACAATGGGCACGGTTTTAATTAGGCTTTTCATTGCTCTGTCACAAGAGTCAGTGTAAAAATAAAAGGTTGTTACAAAAGTAGAGCTTGGGAAATGTGAGTAGCCATTCATTGTCAAGGAAAATGAGGTTGTTTACATTCATTTTGAAATAATCTAGACATTTTATCTATAAAATCTATGTTCAGATGTTGTGTCAATTTGATGTTTAATAAAATGCTGGTAAAATACCAAAGTTTTTCATCCCAAACATTGCCTAGTAAAGTATTTACATGATGTTTGCCTTCAAAATAGAAAAAAAAAATAATGTACCTTATGTAACACTGCCTTGGTCTTGTACTTAGCGTATGCACCTCTCACCTTGATGTCTCGAGTTCGATTCTCAGGTCGACCAAGATTCTTTTGTATTTTTACGTAAGAAAGAAAAAAGAAAGAAAAGAAAAGAAAAGAAAGACAATACATTTATTTGGAAGTACACGATACACACAACAAAAATAGAATAATTATACATAATGCTAAGAAACGATACGTTGATAAAATTCAAGAAATAACAGATAAGAAGTGTCTTATTATATAGGTACATAAAAAGTCAATATCACTCAAAATTATAGTGTTTCGTGCTTACTACCAAATTGGTAACCAGTTCAGCATATTGCTAGACACATGTGCCTGGCGCTGGTTTTCAACTGGTACCTGATTGTTTTATAAATTAAATACAATAAGTTATTAAATAAATACTGAGGAATTTATATTATTACAAAAAGGATATTTTCAACAGCTGCACAGTCGCTGTTGAAAATATCCAATTGCTTGTCCGATTTTTGTCCGATTGATATATGATTGTGTCCGGTGAATGGCAATAAGCTCACCCGCTATCACATGGGACCTAAACATAAAAAATATGTAGGTGTTATACACCCCTGCTCTACCGTTTTGGTTAGTATATACGTGATGTAATGTTATGTTATTAATTTAGTAGTTCCTGATTGAACATACAACGAATTGCTTAGTACCGTATGCTCTGACCTACTTGGACACCTAAGCTCGATTTGAATCTCTCTAGTGCACGAGATTTGTAAGAATCAGACAGTTTTATTTTTGTAAATAATATGAAGCACAATTTTGAATCGTGTTTAAATAGTTTTTATGATGGTAGTCTGATGCCTGGTTTGATGCCTGGCCAGGCCTGCCTGGTGAAATGTGGGTGTTGTACACCTCTGCCACACCACCCATGTTATGTTATATTAAAAAGTGCAACATAGCCTGTGCCACTTTGAAATATTCTGCTTGTGGTGCGATGAACATTTTAAAATATAAGTTTTTAATGCAATTAAATTTGACACCAGCCTTGGCCACTAGTCGTCTCCTTTTGTAGTAGCCTCACCTTTAACCTGCCGCCAAATAGTAGTGCTTTCATTACTGTGTTCCGGTTTGGTGGTGAGATCAGGCCCTGAAATTACTGGCACATGAGGCATACCACCGTAGTCCTCAGCTGCAGCGACGCATCTATAATCTGCTTTTGTGGATTATTGATGTCCATGGGCTGTACTCCACTTACCATCAGGTGGACTACACGTTCGTTCGCTGTGGGCGTAGTATAAAAAAAAAAAAGCCTTCTAGTTGGCCAAACCCGGTAGTCGGCAAGTTTAACCGAGTAGATATTTTTTTCTGATTCTTATTTATCATGTTGGCCATCAACGCCAACATTTTATCCTCATTGCTTTTGCATGGCCAATCGTATGTTTCATGTAGTCCCCTTCCACCCTTTTACACTTGACCGGCTTTGAGAGCAGACATATGGGCGGATTATACCTACTGCTTGATTTATTTGTTGGACTGAAACTAATACATGCAGTGCTCACATGTATCTTTATCACAAGTAAGTGCAACGCTTAGAAACTTTTGCTTAGATTTACGATAATATTATCATTAGGTACGACAACATTAACTATGTAAAGTTTTAAATGATTGATAATGCTTAGTATGATAATCTTACCCCTAATTCCATAGGTGTTAGATAAACCTTATTGTCTCAGAGGAAATAAGCTTATTGTCATAAAGCAAATATATTATAGTATATCAGTATTCAAATTCCTAAATTTCAAATTACAATTAATTTTATGTAACCTTTTTTTAAACTCATGCAAATCAAATTTAATAAATCAGTTAAATATTCTAATAATTTATAGATTAAATGTACAGTTTATTATTAATTATAATTTTTACATTTTTAATTAAATAATTAGATATTACATTAAAATAAATACTCAATGACTACTAAAATTAATATAAAGCCCTGCATTGCTCAGAATTGTATTGAAATAAATAATAATTATAATTATAATATTATAAAAAAAAAAACAATCAAATTGTCATTCAGGACCTCTCAACGAGTAAAAGCCCATTTTACTCATTTTTTTTTGACTTTGAGGACAAGCATATAACACACATAAATGAAAGTGACAGCTGTGTTCTTTTTTCAAGTGTTTCTTCTGTCACTTTTAAAATCGCTCAGGTTATATTTGCCCTTAATGTTTGACATTACAACTAAACTGCTATTTGTATCAGTGACCTTAAAATCATATGTTGCAAAGGTACACCTATTCATCTCACTCCGTTTGGTCTGGGCTGTGTATCGTGTACTTCATTTATTCCTACGTTAGGCGATAGCCAATAGTACAATAAAAATGTATTGGATTCTTTAAGATCAACACGTCTCCCTGATTAGTACAGCCCTTTATTCTTGTAGTAATTTAGATCGTAAAATCACGAGCCTAAATAATATATGACGGAAAAGGAATCGCCGAAGTGTTTTTAAAATTGTTGCCTTCATGATAACTCATTTTTGGTTTTCAAAGGAAAACTTCACAATGCTTCGTTTATTCAATGGACAGCGACGACACAGAGAAGTCCGTACTTGTACCTTGTACGGCGGCTCGAGAGCGACAGACGATCGCCTAAAGTGCGGCCGTATTTAAAGGACTCGGCGCACTTGCACAAGTTAACAAGTTTGTAGGTTATGTATTGAAATTACAATCTTAACATTTATTTTACATTGTAATCAACTCAAAATAATCAACTGATGGTTTATTGACTAATTATAGGACAATCAAATTATTAATCCTTATTATTATCGACGAACAGTTTTAATTGCGCAGATAGATATACAGAATGAATTTTTCAAGTGGGCCTTCAGGGCTAAATCCGAAAGTATAAGGAATATCAAAAAGTGTTCAAAGGAGTCGCGAGCTCGATTTTGATGAAAACAAAAACTGCATCATTGGATTTTAGAAAAAGTAATAATCCTAGCCAGGATTCGAACCCAATGATTTTGAAAAAAAAACCACATCCTGTATTATTACACCACTCAATAGCGTTGTTAATAAGAATCGATTTCTGGGAAGTAATGATATACGGGGAACTTAAGGTAAGAGCGATTTTTAACAAAAGTAGTAGTAGTAGGTACTCCGAGTAACTATTGCTTGAAAACTTCGACAAAATTCGAAAAAGACTAGTATTTTGTACAAAATGACTGTCGTACAAGATTTAAATTAATGACGCCAATTCGCTTTACGTTCTAATTTCAAATGTTTATTTTTTACTGTGGCCCATAACCACAGTATAAGAATACCTACAGCCATAACCACAAAGAGATAATCGAAATTTGAAATTAGAACATAATGCAGTGAAGATACACCGTTCTACAGGCACTGGGGGTGTGTATTTAATAAAAATATATGATAATCGCTTTGATTATCGCTTCAATCAAGGCGGATAAGAAACATTTTATTAAAATTTAACATTTTCCATAAGTTTGCCGTATATCATTACTTCCCAGAAATCAATCCTTATTAACAACACTCACGGATGGTTTAATAATACAGGGTGTGTTTTATTTTTCAAAATCATTAGGTTCGATTCCTGCCTAGAATTGTTGAATTTTCAAAAATCTAATTATGCAGTTTTTGTTTTCGTCAAAATCGGGCTCGCGACTCCTTTGAGCATTTTTCGATATTCCTTATAGATTCGGATTTGGCCCTGAAGGCTCACTTGAAAAATTCACTCTGTAGGTATACTATGCTTCAGCAATGTGTGTGTAAAAAGTGGGTGGAACTAATTATTCCATTAAACGTGTTATTTAATATTTGATATATTACAGACAGTCGAACTCGACTATAGCGATATTGTCAGGCGTACCTACTGTTATAACGTTTGTTTACGGGGTTCGTAAATTTATTTTTTTAACGTGGAAATGAACACTGTCCTCGTCTAGAATCAGAGGTTTCAATAAATGTCTCTATGATACATCTACCTAGTATATCTACGACAAATCTACCTACACAATCTTGCCGCCGCGCCGTATCAAACAATAAAGTTATTGCAACACAGCAACACTACATGAAAATATCGGCCTAACATAACATAAATTAACATAAAATCACGCCTATATTACCCACACTTCACTTAACATTAGCAGCCCTGTATGTAATACATGTCCCACTGCTGGGCTTCTCATGATGAGAAGGGATAGGCCATAGTCCACCACGCTGGCCAAGTGCGGATTGGTAGACTTCACATTACCCCTCAGCACTTTTTAGGCACTCAGGCATGCAGGTTTTCTCACGATGTTTTCCTTCACCGTAAGCGAGCGATAATTTATATGAAAAATACACACATATCTTCGAAAAGACGAATCTTAACGAATTAATGACAGAGGTGTGTGCCGTGGGTTCAAACCCTAAACCTTTGACTTAGCAGTCCTACGGTCTCCCACTCGGCTAACGCCGCTTGTCACACTTCACTTATTATTTTTTAAAGCCCTAGGGATAGAAAGTCTATCGTCACCCAACGAGCACAATCCAACTCCGTACTGCTATTGTGAATTTCCTGATGGAAAGTTCATAAATAACACATTGCCCGACCAGGGAATCGAACCTGAGACCCCGCAGTAACTTCTATGTACTTATTAACTACTAGACCATCAAATCAGTAAATATATAAATATCAGCCTCATCTGTCTTTAAAACGAAACTGGAAGCTAAAGGTACACTTGGTATGATAAATTTATTCATTGCTTCCTCTAGCGGTCTAGCCGGATGGATCACTTTAAAATTGCACTATTCTCGGTGAGGGTAAAAAGTAAGTGGTTGAAACTGTAAAACTATTATAAACGAAGCTTTCTTTTCAATTGACTATTCCATCAAATATTTTCAAATAATTGTTAACCTTATTCTTTTGCAAAAGTAAATATTCCATCAGATTCCATCTTTTCATTGATATCAAAAAGATCACACCTTCCAGGCACAGCTGGCTGCGCCGGCACTGCTGCTGCATCTGCGGAGACTCTCAAGCGGCGCAAATACAGTAATCTTTCAGGGGATTACATATTTGAGCCGTTTGGGGTCGAGACGCTAGGTCCGTGGGGTCCGAGTGCGCGCTTATTATATAAAGATCTTTCCAAACGCTTAATCGACGCTTCCCGTGACCAGAAGGCTGGCTTTTACTTAGCACAAAGAATTAGCATTGCCATACAACGTGGCAATGCTGTCAGCCTTCTGAACACGGTCCCCACAACCGGGATCGATGCGGAGGAATACTATGACGCCTAACTTAATGTAAATATTTGCCTTTTTATTTTTACCTTTGTATATATTTTCAATTTATTTAATGTAACCTTATATTTCTTTAGTGTTTTTCATTGATATCTATTTCTCGAATCGTGAAGTGGATAACAAAAAAGTGAAGTGGATAAAACTTAACGTTTACGGTCTTGGACGAGTCCAGTTATTCATTTGAACAGCAAATAAAGAAAAGTTGCAACTGCTTTCTGTGAAGACAGAACTCTTGTACCAAAACCCTTGTTGGGTTCTAGGCAAAGTCGATTTTCTTCGTAAGTTGTTTTATCGACGTTCTGAGAATGAGGGTAATAATCTTATCTATGTTTGGATAATATTTTGAATAAGTCTGATCCATAAATATTATTCTTAATTTTTCATCCATTTAGGTAAAACAATGGAGGTCGGGGCTATAACAAAATCACGAAAATAATGTCATAAATGACCTACATGAACGTTGATCTCATGTTTAGAAGTAAATACAAATAACTGTCGCAAACAAATTGAAATGTAAAGTCAATGTTCAATTTAGTTTGCATTAAATTAGATGATTATTAGCGTTTTGGAGCACTTTTGATTTGGACGTTTTTCGGCGTAGACCAGAACTCCACGTGTTTACATCTGAAATAATTTTGTTACTTGATATTTGAATAATAACGTTGAAATTATATGTATTGGAACTAAACTCATATTACACGTAAACTATTCTGAATTTATTAATACTATTATGTGCGAGAAATCAGATTGTTATTTCCATTCCGTAGAATTTCCAAACAATATTTGATGAGCTCTATAAAATTTACAAGACTTATTCAACGTTTGTTTTTTTTATTTCCATATTATGTTGATTCGATTTTATGATGATCGCTGGAGGAGACTGGATGCGGAAGGACCGGGTGTTGTGGCGCAAATTGAGAGAGGCCTATGTCCAGCAGTGGACTACGAGAGGCTAAATGATGATTATGTTGATATAAATCTGACAACATAAAGTGAAAAGTGACCAATGTAGCTCGCCGAATAAGCTCGCTGGAGTGGCAATGGGCTGGCCACGTCTGCCGAAGGACCACCATGGCCGGTGGATCCAACAAGGCGTAAAATGGAGTAACCTGAAGACGGTCACTGGAGGGGGCTGGATGCAGAGGACCGAGTATTGTGGCGTAAATTATCTTAATATGTCTAGCAATAAATTACGAGAGGTTGAATGATGACTCTCAATACATTTGCTTCTAATAAATCTATCGAACTTTGCCTTCATCTTAATTTTTATAATATAAACCGACATTTATGTTGTTTCAGACTATGTATGAAGTGTTGAAGGACACCTTGTTATAATAAACAATCAATCTGTTTACATCAGCTGCTGAAATATTTCGGTCACTTCCCATGATGACGTACATACGGCTACGTAACAACCTATATATTTTCCGTATGAGATGGTCTTGCGTTGGCTTACCATGCATTGCGGGATCAGTTAATACTGAAAATGTATAGGTTAGGTAGCTTTTAATGAAAATAAGCTTATAATTATGTTATTTAGAATTGATAAGGCAATAAACCTTGTATATAATACCTAGTAAATGGGTAAAATATTATTTAAACTACATAGTTTTTAGTTGCAAGGAAATGACTGTTTTTTTAAGAATTTTGGCCCCTTTTTAACACGCTTATATTAGCTTCACCTGTATGTATGTATGTATGTATGTAAGCATGTATTTATGTATGTATGTATGTAGGTATGTATGTAACCGACTCCTTTGGACTCGATTTTGACCCACTTTAAACGGACAGATTTCATTCAAATTTTGCACACCTGTCAAAGATCGATGACAATGCAATAATTCCATTAAAAAAAAAAAAAAAAAAATGCTCTTATAAATAAACCAAACTAAAAAGTAGAAAATAAATAATAGTTTAAAAACTAAAAAACATGCTTTTAAAGTACTTCTAACTAAAAAGTGAAAAATAATTCCTAATATAAGCTGAAAAAAGCGTGGGGCGCTCTGTGCCATATTTTTCGTCTATCGAGCAACCTATTTTTAAAACTATTATTTATTCTGTTCATTTCACCAACGGAACCGCAGCTGACTTTCACGAAATTAATTAATAATTCCACAAAGTTTCGTTTGAGACAAAGTTGCTCATTGATGACTGTCACGGGCCCGCGGTCTTCAAGCCAATAAAGCACAAACACCCATTGTTGACAACTAGTACATATAACATTATAGTAATGACGAAGAAAACTAGTAAGTTGGTATTATTATAGTTTATTTAGCTAGGTGAGATCCTTACTACAAGTCATACACTACATTGTATTCGTTATAGTGATAAAATCAACCGTAAAAGTGAGCTTTATGATCCATATAAAATTAATGAGCATAAACAAGTTATAATATAACTTTATATTATCGTCATATAATATTGTTTTATCATACACACAATGTTTATAAAGGAAACTAGTGGTTTATGATACAAGTAGCATTTTATATTAAACACATAATATAAGTACTATTTCGAAATTAGGCACCATTTCAAACTGTGTGAATTTAATCATTTAAATACTGGTAACCGACCGAAGGTACGGTATTTTTTTCAGTTTTAGCCAAACTTTTAGGTCTGGCCGAAACTTATAAGTACCTTTAAGATTGTAGTGCCAAATATTTTAAACTTTGGTAAACTACTTTTCTTTCTTCATTTGTATGTTTATTTACTATTTAAACATTTTTTAAAATGTAAATGATATCTTAATAAACATAACGAACTTGAGAATATCAAATTTAAAATATTGTTGAGCAATTCAAATCATACATCAAAACTTCTGAGGACAATGTTTTCCTGTGCTTATGAAGTATGAACCAATAACGCCAAGCGGTGTTTCAATCTAAGGGCTGTCGCCCACGGAATTTTTTTTGTACTATTTCTTATCAATTTGATACCATTTGATTGGGGTCGGAGCCGAATATTCAGTTTCGGTATCGGCTAAAATCTGGTTTCTGTCGGACACTAATTATATACAAGTACATCGTTATTTATAATGGGCACATTCTATATACTTCTACAATTTATTATTAGACCACAATCAAAACATCCTGTCAAACCATTATGTTTGTAAGACCGAGATCTTGAATGAAATATTAAAATCTTTTATGAACAAAGCGCTCTATCGGATGAAGCCCATTTTCATCCTTTTAATCCCTTTTCATAAATATTTTAGACTTGATGGACAAGAATTGATTGAAAAGAGACGGCAAGTATTTTTAAAATACACTGCAGTCTATTCGTGACCATGTAGCTTCATAGCACAGTCATAATAGGTATCATTGCACTAACATATAGCTCTTTACGATCAGTGACGATATTTTATAACCAAATAGTATAGTCTCCTAGTACTAGTACTCCATCAATCATTTTAGTATTTATGTACGGTGTACGAACTCGAAAAACCGCACATATTAGCGCTTACTTTTTGCGCACTCATCAATTATATTTTAGCATGTTTGAGTTATTTTAATTAATGTTAGTCGCAATCATCAACGCGTTCGGCTTATATCATTCATTTAGTGTTATAAATCAGTTTTTCTTTTAATAATTAAATTTCTAAAGTAGTGCAAACCGTACAATTTAAGTACCTACTTGAAAATTATTTAAATAATGAAATATATTTTATATAATATTATAGTTGAAAAATTAAGAATCCAGCAGGACTCGAACCTGCACCCCCTGGGTATACGCCCCAAGTGCTTTGCCAATTCAGCTATGCATTAGAATAGAATAGAATAGAATAGAATAGTCTTTATTTGCAGTAAAATGTGGTAGGTACATAAGATATTACAAATATGATTAGCGATCAACACATCTTTGTCTTATAATATTGACATGCAAATAGTAATACAATAATTCTTAAAACTAAGTCGATTATAGCATCGGTCACAAACTATACCTACATTAAGGTTTTCATTTATTATTCATCATAAATTTTAATTTTACTTATACAATATAATTATTATATATCGGTCACAAACTATACATTCGTATGCTGCTAGACTCGAAATTTCTCAACTCTTTTGTGCCAGCCTTAGCTAGACGAACCTTACTTGGTTTTCTAATATAATGAAATATATTTTATATTTTCCTCTAATAGAAGAATATTTTCAAATTGTTTAAATAACGTAGATAGGAATATTTATTACGACATTGAAAGATCATACCTTTAATTCTCGTGGGAAAAGGCGAGATTTAGTAAATCCAAAACTAGTGGTTAAGTCGACGGCTATGCGAAAGAGTTTTATGACGTCATAACTCGTAACGTAAATATTTTATTATTGTCGATACATATTCTAGTTATGTTTATTGTAGCGTGAATCATAGCCTCGAAGGCTATGTAAGTATGGATTTTATTATAATAAAGATGCCTTCAGACATAAGAAATATTATATTTTCATTGAAATATATAAGATAGTATAACCACTATAAAACATTAAAAACTTAAAGATTTTAGTAATTAAGTATTTTTTTTCCAAGATATTTAAATTATAATCGTCTTCCTTCCCTTTTTAATTGATATTAAAATAATCTTTACCAATATATAAAGAGGAAAGATTTGTTTGTTTGTACCCAAAAATATTCGAATCTACTTAACCGATCTAAATGAAAGTTGGTGTAGATGTAGTTTAAGACTCCAGGAATAATACAGGCATTTTTATCGAGGTACTACGTAGGTGGAGCCGCGCGTAGATATTAGTATTAACATAACATAAAATTACATCATGCCTATATTAGGCAGAAGGGCGTTGCAGAGGTGTACAACACCCATATTTGACCAGTTATGTTTAGGTCCCATGGGATACAATATCAACCTATTGCCATTCATCGGACAAAATTCTAACTCTGTACTGCTATTGTGAATTTCCTGACAGAAAGTTCAAAAATAACACTTTCCTCAACCTGGGAATTGAATCCAGCACCACGCGAACACGTCAAAACAAACAGCGAAAAACAAAAATATTTTATTTATGTAGTTATTTATTTATTGACATAAAATTAAAATGAAACTTAACTTATTGAATATTAATACTTATTGCAATAAAACTATTTGACACTGGAACTTAGATTGACTTTAATTCAACTTAGAATTTCGAATTAAAATCAATCCAAGTACCTGCTCCGATAAGTATTGCATCATGAGAAGAGCTGGTGAAAAACTCATGTACACCATAATTATAATTCATACAATATTTGTTCTTCATAAATTAATTAAAAATTGTTAACGGATTTAAGTTCGTATATGAAATATTTTATTTCGTGTTAGTAAATAAACTTGGGTTAAATTAACCCTCTAGCCTAAGTTTCATAAAAGAACAAAATAATCGAATTATAAGGACAAATCGAATCAAGATAAATTAATATTTGATGTTTCCTCTAAGAGTTTGGGATCTTGTGTTTTGAAATTATTGAGTAAAGTAAAGCTGTTTCATAATTTAAATATTATATCTAGGGACTGTTACAGATTCGTCAAGTACCTAACTACTGCGGTTCACACACGGCAGCTATGATGTGTATTTTCTTACTGTCAAAATACGAAGATGAAAAAAAATACGGATGTAATTGACATCGTACATGATTCTGAGATAATTTTGACTGGAAAATTCATAATTTTACGAGGAAAAATTAGTTTAGTTTTTTTGCTATTTTACCGACTGATTATGGAAGATTAACGCTGCCGTGGACTATACATACATTTGCAATTGCCCGGCCAACTTGGAATTATCCCATGAAAAAAAAATCCCATTTGCTGATTTTTCCGATCAAAAAAGTTCACATCTAGAACTCCAAATGGTTCCTTATGGTTCTAACCTAACCACTAGAAAGGGGCTGTCCATTTATCACGTGAGGTTCGAAAGGGGGGAGAGGGGTTCGGCAAAAATCACGAAATATCACAAGGGGGAGGGGGGATATAGTAAGATATTACTATTTTTTCGTCAAACGCGTGATTTCTAAACCGAAAAGCGGTTTTTTGTAAGGGAAATTCTGTATAGACATTTTTATCATGGTCCTTAAATTTCTAGAATAGGATATCATACTTTATAAAAATAATCTTATTAAAAAATTAAGATTCTTTGTAGGTACTAAAAAATACTCGTGATTTTTGGTGGGGGGAGGGGGGTTTATTTTTTAACCTCACCACGTATCACCAAGGGGGAGGGAGGAGTTAAAAAATGTTAAAATAACATCACGTGATTAATGGACAGACCCAAAGTGTTTATGCAAGTTTTCGTATTTGCGATGATTCATGACGTGAAAAAAGCAGTAGTAAGCGGCTCTATCACAATGTAATTTACACCCTGTACATTATAGCTGCCGTGTGTTTTGTCAATGTCTATGGAAAAATGTAATGAAATGTAACGAGATGTATCTAGATGGAAAAATACATTTTAACATTACAGCTATTGTGTGTGAACTACTAAAACGTTATTGATATGATGATTTTAACGGAAATTAACTTAATAATGAATTTCGGTACTCAAATAAATTAATCGCATTAATGAATCGATGAATATCGTCCATTAAAAAGTTATTATACTGAAACGTTACTCAAATTATAAAATACCATCGTCTACGCGCGGTTTCACCCGCGTGGTACGTCGATAAGAAGAAGTATTATATTATTATTGGGGACTTGAACTATTTCCACATTTATTTTCATTAAGATCAGTTCAGAAAATACGAAAATATTTGGTACAAACAAATAAACAAAAAAAACCTTTCCTCTTTGTTTATTGGTATAAATAACACAAATAAAGGTGAGAACTGTGCTTGCTTTTAAATTGTGCCATTTGCGTTTGAATTGTGTAATTTTTATATTCGGTTAAGTTATTATTTATCTGACATTTATCTCCTACTAAGATTTTGTAAATCACACCCTTAGGGTTAAAAATAAATAAGCTAACAAGGTAAGCTAAATAAAACAGCTTAAAAATAGATTTATACAAGGTAAAACAGTGTCAGGGGTGTCAACTGTCAAGAGATGTATCGAGATTTAAATATTATTGTGTAAACTACTGAAACGTTATTGATTTATGATGATTTAAACGAAAATTACCTTTCGTTTCTTGACGAATGAATTAATCGCGTTAATTCCAAATATGCAAAGCAAAAACTTTTAAGTTATAATACTGAAACGTTACTCAAATGATAAAAGATTTGATTTCACGTGCAGCTCTGCCCGCGTTGCACGTCGATGAAAAGTTGTAATTTATGTGACGTTTATCTCTTACTAAGATTTTGTGAAACACCCTAAGGATTAAAAATAAACTACTAACAAGGCAAGCCAAATAAAACAGCTTAAAATAGTTTTATACAAGGTAAAACAGGGACTGTGTCATTGGTGTCAACTGTCAACACGCAAGGGTGAGTTAGTGTGTGTTAATAAAAGACAAACTGATAAACGGCCTTTGTAACCTCGCCTCGATTGAAGGCAATATTTAAAAGTTCACTCACCTAGGCAATGTTAATCAGGTGTATTGAGATAGAAGTGCTAATTAACTAGGTAATTGAGTTGGTTTATTAGTAGAGAAAATAATACATAACTAACACTTAATTCGACAGATTTGTTTCAAATGGCATTTTTATCTCTAGCTAAAACGCTTTTAATTTTTTAAAGGAGCAAATTATGCTTGTTTATTATGAAGCCATAATAAGTCTCCTTCACTGGTGCGTTTTTATCAGTTGATAAGATCGGCCTTAATGCGATCATTTGTCATACTTATATTGCGTCATTATTATGGCAACAGTGTGTGACATCGCATTCATACAAAAGAACTGCTAACAGATATCGCGATATCGCATCCGATATTATCGACCGGTAAAACCTATGTGAAGCCTATTCTGATTTTTTTTTAATTATATTGTCAAATAGAAGTCACGTTGCTCACAATTACTTAATGGCACGCAAGTATTTATTGTTAACTATAATATACATCAAAAAAATCAAAGATTTGGTCAAATCTTGACTGCTAAATAAAAATATGAAATCTAATAATACTTTAATAAATATTATTTCAATTAACGCAGCTTAGATCGATTGCTTGTCATTAACCGACTTCAAAAAAAGGAGGAGGTTCTCAATTCGGTTGTATGTTTTTTTTTTTTTTTTTTTAATGTTTGTTCGCCGATTACTCGAAGACGCCTGGACCGATTTGAGAAATTCTTTTTTTGTTTTAAAGGATATACTTGTCATGTGGTCCCATTTTTTTTCAGTCACGTTCTGATGATAGGATCCTAGAGAAATCGAGGGCAACCCTCAAATTTAAAAGGCTTCTATATTGTTATTTGTATATTATCTGAAGCTACTCGGATATTTGCATCTAGCAGTCAGCATTTTATGTTGCTGAGCTGATGCTGGAAGGTACAACTCCTCAACGGTTAGGAGTACGGGAATAATTCTTTAAATATAGGCTCCTTGAGGCCGTTTACTGTATTCTTTCAAGTTATACACAGATGAGGCGAGACGTTGAATATTACTTATGTATATTTATAATATGAGGTCATGATTTGATGATGGGATCCTAAAGAAATCATGGGTAACTCTCAAATTTCAAAGGCTTCCATATTGTTATTCGTATATTACCTAAAACTACTTGGATATTTGCATTTTAAGTTGCTGAGCTGATGCTGGAAGGTACAACTCCTTAACGGTTAGGAGTACGGGGATTATTATTAATAAGTTTTCCGTCTCAAGTAACCGTCGTTTCCTCATTCGAGAAACATTCTTGCTCGGTCTACCGAACACTTAAAATCGTAAAATAAAATAATTTTTAACAAAAAAAAAACCGACTTAAAAAAGTAGGTAAACTAAAAAGCAAAAAATAAATTTACTTCGCACAAAATAATATGTTTTTTCATTTAGTTAAGACATTATTAAATAATTATTTTATAATTCTGAAGTCGGTGCCAAGTAAACAATTACTCTGTATAGATAATATCAATCTTTCTAACAACTATTTTCTGACTGAATATTAGTTCTTAATTATCCGATTTACTTGGCACCGACTTCAGAATTATAAAATAATTATTTAATAATGTCTTAACTAAATGAAAAAACATATTATTTTGTGCGAAGTAAATTTATTTTTTGCTTTTTAGTTTACCTACTTTTTGAAGTCGGTTTTTTTTTTTGTTAAAAATTATTTTATTTTGAAATAAGTTACCCACCTACTTACTTATATTGCTCTAGTCTAGTGTATTATTTCCTTGGAATTTTGATGATCACTATTCCGATGTAAACACAATATTACCCTTTAAGATGTGGTAATGTATCCCGCTATTGCGTGTTAAGCTCGATAATGGAATTGAATTATTCAATTCACTTTGATCTGTGCTCCTCTGAAGCTGATAATTGTTCTGTCAATCTCAACACATGAAATTCTCTCCGCTTTTACCGACATATACGTTAAGTAGGTACTTAAACAGTATATTTGAGATAGTGAAACTAATATGGAATTCATACTTGAGACTTCAAACAAGTCTGCAGACGTTATGTAAAGTCGTAAACTTTTATTCTACATATTACTTTTTTCTCAATAAGTTTCCTGGAAGGCGAGCCTTTTTCTTACAAGTATGTTGTGCACAGTGTACACACATACACACACGTTCAAACATAAAATCACGCCTTATTCACCCAGAAAGGTGTAGCAGAAGTGTACAACACACACATTTCATCTGTTAAAAGGTGAAACATACACGCGTTCATGTTTAGAATATTTTAAAGAACATAAAATGTCAAGACCTATTATTACCACTTTGCCTTTGGGTACATTTCTGTCATAATTCTGAGAACCAACATGATATAGGTGGTATAAAGGATCGCTTTAACAGTCTCTGCCAAAATATTTATTATTTTGCATTAATTTTTACGTACATTATTATACTAAGTTCTACTATCTTACTGACGTATTGAATCAAAATTATTATAATCCATTGTTATTTTAATTTTGACATAGGTACACTATAAAGCCGGATATATGGGATACATGTTTCGGTTTGGAATACACTTTGATAGGGAATTTCATGTTAGAGCTTGTCTAACAACTGTTGTTAGAGTAGGCAAAAGCGTTTGTCTGTAGTAAGGGAAATCTTGTACTTCCTAAATCTTTGAATTGCATATTGTCAAATCCTATAGCTTATTATTTATCAACCTCATTCTTTATTAAGTACGACTAGTAATATAAATATTGCAAGTTCCTATTCAAAATGTTTTTTTACTTTGAAGACCATCATTGATGATATTACTCATAAGCTCTCAGCATCTTGTCAGTTTAAAAACTTAACTATCTTACAAAGTCTTTTAACACGATATGCACTTAAATATCCTTAACAATGTATATGTTTAAGCCCCAATTTCACTGGTGTTGGATAAACTTTATTGGCACGGGCATGATAAACATATAACATACATTAATGAAAATGACAGCTGTGTTCATTTTACAAGTGTAGTTTGTGTCACTTTTCAATTTGGTCAGGTTATCTATCTATACTTATATAATTGTTCGCCCGACTGACTGATTTATCAACGCAGGGCCTAAACCACTAGGGCTAGGAACTTGAAATTTTCCATGAAGGTTCCTTACATGGCGAAGGGGCGCACTAAGAAGGGATTTTTGGCAATTCCATTTTTAAGGGGGTAAAATGAGGTATATACTGTTGTATGGAAATTTGTATTTTTGAAGTTACATGCATGAAATTTCATTTAGTTAAACATGAAAAAAAAATGAATACCTGTACCGGGAATTTTCTTAATTTTATTACCAAGATCGGAAATTTAGGGTTTTTCAGTTAGAAGGGAGTTGACGCAAAAATTCAATAGATGGCGTTGTAAATATTTTTTAACTTGCGGGCACCGGCCACAATAACGTTTGACGCGGGTGCAACCGCGCGAGGCATCTTGTATTTTATGAACCTCTAAAACTGGCCCTAAACCTCTAACAGATAAACAAGGGTACTAAGAGCATAGGATTAGACACGTCTAGTCTGCTTACAACTAAATAAACAAGCACTGCACTAGTAATCCTATCCATTAATATTAGCTATTTCAATTGCATTTAAACATAGCTCAGTACTTAATGTATAGTCCTGATGGAATGGAATTTAACAGTGTTTCTATATTTGCTTCTAAACTGATATAACTCTTGTTTATAAACATTTCAGTATAGAGTAAAGTACGGAGAGTTGTCACACTATTCGGAAAAGCTCAGTAACCAAAAAAATGTTTACAAGAATAAATATTTCGACATATTATATAATGAATAATTTATAGTTACTTATTCTTTAATATAAGCTCATTGATAGGTTTTGAGAAAATCGTGTTCTACTAGACCTCCGTCAAAGGGGATAGGAAGTGAACGATTTCCTTTACTACAGACAAAACGCTTTTGCCTACACTAACAGTTGTTACATGAACAACTTTCCTATTAAAGTGTATTCCAAACCGAAACATGTATCCCATATATCCGGGTTTTACCCTACCTTTGTCAAAATTAAGAAGACAATGGATTATAGTAATTTTGATTCAATACGTCAGTATTATAGATAGTAGAACTTACTATAATAATATACGTAAAAATTAAAGCAAAATAAGACATACTACAATTGATGTAAAGTAATTGCATAGATTTTCTATGTTCTAAGGCTGGTTTTGGCTGGCTCGATCGAGACCGTCACGGCGTCGTCAGTCCGGCTTGACATATGACGTATGAAAATTTTTCATAGGTATCGTTTAGTGCTCGACTGATCGACAAACACGACCGACACGTAGGCAACGCCTTAATCATTGACTCCTTGCTTGGTGTACACGTGCTAATTATTATTTATTTCCCCGAAGAAATCACGAGTAAATGAATTAAGTGTCGCAAATAGCAATAAGGTTTAATACATTTTGAAAATAACTTGCACATGCCTAAGCCCTGCGGAACCACACACGAGGAAACGAATGTTATATATAGAAGCATCGAGAAAATTGCTTAAGAACCTCAAGTCATTTAAAAGGAACCATTCATTTATACATATTGTTTTACCTAGAAACCGAGAACACGCATTACAAGTGAAGCCACTTTAATTAGTAAACCATTTTGGCTCAATATAACTACGAACTGTTTTTGGCTTCACTTTAGACGCAGAGCTTGGTATGTAGATTATCAATCTTGGCGTTATTAATCTATTAAAGGATCTTAAACGGCACTTTTGGATGATGTAACAAACATATTTTTATCTAGTCATTCATATGTAAACATGTTTTCACATAGATTCTTGTTACACGAACTAAGCGCAAAAAGCTATAAAACGTAAAAGATTTTTTTCTTCAACATACAATGTAATGTAATAATTTGATTATGTACTTAAGTATGTTAGATTTCTTTTTATGATTTAATTTGTTTATAAATGGCACTATTTTTTTCTTTTTTTACTGTATGACTTGCATGTAAGCGTCTTGGTTAATAACTGTAAGCTTATTATGCGTTATAAATAAATAAATAAATACAAAAGCCTATGCCTAAGATCTAAACATATAGTAAGGTTAGGTAGAAGATAATTATGAATACCTATTTATAAAAAAAATTTGTTTGGACTTGCATAAGATATTTAATTTAAAACCCAAAGCTATTTAAACAACTTAATTATGTTCCTGTCGTTATATGCCATTTTAGTTAGATTGAAACTAGTCCGTGAGTAAATCTTATATATTTATCCTATCTTTCAAAACAACTAGACTTGAATAATACTTATTTAAACTGTATGTACAGAAGGCTAAGCAATTAGGTATGCAGGACAAAATCTTCAACGTCATAGTAAAGACATAAGTTATGCATGTGTAAGTTCCATATTTAAGAAGTCTAATATACCCACTATATATGTGTTTAACTCTCATATACACAAGTTATGAGATCAGTCTTTACTATGACGGTAAACATTTTGCCCTGCAATCCTTATTGCCTTGCCTTCTCTACTCGTGTTCCAAATTGGAGTTCTAACGGGCAAGTTTATAATTGTTTCTAATTAAATTTGTGAGAGGGGTCAGTGAAAACTCAAGTTTCGGCATCAAAACCATTACCTGCTAGTAGAACTTTAGTCTGTGCCAGATAGCAATTAGCACTTAAATTTCAGACTTGCCTGCAATTACTTGATAGATGATCTAATATCAGTGAGGCCATACCATAATTGACTACTAGGTACAAAAGTCGAGACCTAAGTGACATGGATTTCCTAGTCCAAAAAACGCATAATTGTGTTCTTTTCAGACTGAGCCTAAAGAAACTTTCGCAAGCTCAATGTTTACCTTCGTGTTTACTTGACTAAACAAAACCTATTTGTATTAAAAATACTGTTCAAGGCGACACAAATCTTCACCAAATCCGAAAAAAAACGATTAGGCTTTTTCAACACTAGCTACCGCGGCTTCACCCGCGTGGTAAGTGGACCATCACCAAGCGGTATAAAAACAGCTTAAGACGATTTAATCGTGGCTTTTATTTAAATATGAACTTAATAGAAATATACTTAAGGTCAATCTTTTCTTTTCTTTTTTTTATCATTATGGAGGAGATAAGAGAACAACTATCAATATGATTGTTGGTAGTTGTTCTCTTTGTTGCAATGTGTACCTACTAATGACATATATATACTACAACTATCTCATCTGTTTATACTATCTTATCGATTATCACTTGAGTAATTTAAGTTAGGTTACCCTATTGTATAAGGATTCAACTGAAAATCGTTGTATTTTAAAGACATATAAACGTATTCTTATTCTTATTTAGCCGTTTCGTTTTAAATAATAGCAACATATGGTAAGTATTGATAATCGATTTCTAAGAATCGACTCGGAGTCTATGTACAAGTACGTCACTACGCGGCGGTGACAAAAAGGCGCGAACGGAGGAGCGTTACGGAATGACAGCTGTCAGTGGCTAAGTTCTCGTTCGATGGAATAACTTTGCTCGTGCCGGTTATCATATAATTTCCAGGTAATTAATACCTTTAACAGTTCAGAAGTGGGATAAATATACTTCCGTAGGCCTATCACGTTCGGTATTAACATCCAGTTCGTGAAATTGTAAACTTTGAGGAGGTAATTTCTGTGTGCAAAAAAACGGTGTGAAGCGTCGTTTGGACAAAAGACGCTTTGTTGAAAAGTGCAATAAAAACCTGTAAAATTTGTGATTGTGGTGAGTGATACAACAAAATGGGACGTCATCACAAAAGGCACCGTTCTTCTAGTCACAGTAGCAGTTCCAGTTCAGAGGACATTGATAAGGGTGGTAAGAGATTAACAAAACGTTTAGAACGAAAGGACAGTAGGATACGAGCTCTTGAGAAACTAGTGAGAGAACTTAGGCAGACTCATAATTATCAACATACTGACGATGGTCCAGCTAGCACTGCAATGGTTACTGAGGATTCATCTGCTTTATTCACTCCAGCCATTAACCATGACAATAGTGGGAATATTTCAATTAGATATTTGGGACGCAATGACTTTCTACCAGAATTTGATCCTCAAACATCTTCGGTATCAGTGGAACATTGGATTAGAACATTGGAAAATATTGCAAGCATGTATGGATGGGATGAGAGAACTTTGGTGTGTAACTGCACATCTAAACTAAGAGGTTATGCTAAAGGATGGTATGAGAGACAAGTAACATATGATGTGAGCTGGGAAGAATGGAAAACACGACTTACAAAAGCATTTCCATTCACCCAGAATAAACTGACACAAATTAGAGAGTTAGTAAACAAGGTGAGAACATCAAATGAAGATCCAATCAAATTTTATTATGACAAGTTAGGCATTGGTATGTCTTGTGGAATTTCCGATGACCTGACCACAGAAGCTATTATTGGCACACTGGGTGATAAAATACTAGAGATGGGTGCTGTGTCTGCGGGTTGTTGTGATACTACTTCTCTTCTAAAATATTTGGCCAGTGCCAAGACTTCTATGGTGACAACACAAACACAAAACAGCTCCAAGGACAAACTTAAAACATTGAAGTGTTATAACTGTGGTAGTCTTGGACATAAATCTAGGGTCTGTAAACAAGAGAGGAAGAGGGGTAACAGCTGCACATATTGTAAAAAATCAGGTCATGATGAAACTAATTGCTATCGTAAGAAAAACAATGCAAAGATATGCACCTTTTGTAATTTTAAAGGCCATACTGTGGATGATTGTAGGAAGAAGAACTCACAGAATAAAACTGTAAGAAGAATGCATGCTTATTGTTCTGACTCTTCGGATAAGAAATATTATAAGACAGTAAAGATCAATGGTGTTCACGCTAATGCTTTTATTGATTTTGGAAGTTCATGTAATACTATGAGGGAAACATTTTGTAAACAATTACATCTTCACATAAACAGAAATAACTCACTGGTCATAAAAGGATATGGAGATGCCCTTACTATTCCAATAGGCACTGTTAATGCACAATTAATAGTTGATGAAGTTATAAGATTAACAGATTTCTATGTGGTGTCTGACACAGTCCAAGAATTTGATGCTCTTATTGGACAGCCATTTACTGAGGCCACAAATGTAGTAGTCTTGAAAACCTCGACAGAACTTAATATTCTGAATGTGGAGCATGATATTGATGTAACAGGCTTGTGTGAAACTTTAACAAAAATTTGTCTGTATCCACAAAGCAATATTAACCTGGAACCAGGTATTAATAATATCATAGTAAGAACTGACCCCATTGTGACAGGAATTCTGAGGCTGCGGCATAGTGAACAGCATAAACCAAGATTTGAGAGAGATATAGTCAGTAAGGAAATAGATGCTTCTGATGGCTTCGCTTTAGTGAAGGTAATGAATTTAACAAAAGAATTGATCTCCATAGAAGATGGCAGTTGTATTGCACGGGGAGATTTAATGAACAACGAATGTAATAAAACAAAACCCAACATTGGTAAGATAGCCACAGCTGAGGAAATACAGATGCTCTATATGATGTTAGAAGAGTTCCAACACTGCTTTGCTGGAGATAGAGTGGAACTAGGAAATTGCAATATTGAAATGACCATCAAGCTCACAGAAAATAAAGTAGTAAATTACAGACCATACAGGATGTCCTACCATGAGAGAGAGATTGTGAGACAAAAAGTCAAAGAATTGTTGGCAGCTGGTATTATAGAGGTATCAAGATCACCATATGCTAGCCCAGTGCTATTAGTCAAGAAGAAAGATGGTGATTATCGCATGTGTATTGACTACAGAGGGTTGAATAAAATCACTGAAAAGGAAAGATATCCACTACCAGTAATTCAGGATTTGTTGGACCAGTTTGCAGATAAACCTGTGTTCTGTAGCCTAGATTTAGCTAATGGGTACCATCAAATCAGGATTAGTGAAGATTCCCGAGCATATACAGCTTTTGTCACACCTGACGGGCAATACCAGTATCGTATGATGAGTTTTGGTCTTTGTAATGCCCCAGCCGTATTTCAAAGGGCCATGAATGAAATCTTATCTCCAGTTATCCATAAATGCGCTGAGGTTTACATCGATGACGTCATCTTATGGGGTCAAAACTGCCAAGAATGCCTTACAAATCTGAGGCAGGTACTTCAACTAATTTCAGAGGCAGGAGTCAAATTAAAGAAGGATAAATGCACATTCCTAACTGATTCCGTAGAATATTTAGGACATGACATATCTCACGGAGAGTTACGGCCATCTTCTCATAAGCTGGCTGCTGTTGCAGAATTTAAGGCACCATGCAATGTTCATCAACTGAGACAATTCCTAGGCTTAGCAAGCTATTTTAGAAAATTCATCAAAGGATTTGCAATAATAGCACGTCCTCTCACTGTGCTCACAAAGAAAACCGTAGACTGGCGATGGAACCAGGAACAGATTAATGCAATGCAAACCTTGAAGGATTTATTGACTTCTGACCCGGTACTTACCATTTATAACCCAGACCGGGAGACACAGATACACACTGATGCTGCCAAGGTAGGGTTAGGTGGTGTGTTACTGCAACGTCAGCCTGATGGCGATCTCAAAGTGGTTGCATATGCAAGTAGACAAACAACCGCCACAGAAGAAAAGTACCACAGCTTTGAATTAGAAGCCTTAGCTGTTGTGTTCAGTATTCAAAAATTTAAAGTATATGTGACCGGGATTAAATTTGTGGTAGTCACAGACTGTTCTGCAATTCGCTTAGCTTGGGCTAAAAGAGATCTTTCACCCCGTATATCCAGATGGTGGCTTGATCTACAAGAATATAATTTTGATATTGAACATAGACCGGGCACTTCTATGCAGCATGTAGATGCTCTCAGTCGAAATCCTATTAATTTGAGACATATTGAAGAAAAGGAACTTATTGATGCGCTGCAAGAAGGCGACGAGGAAATTCAAGCATTAATGACAAACTTGAAACTGGAAATAGAAGCAAATAAACAAAAGAAAAACGGATTGCACCTGTTCTATAAAATTACAAACAACCGATTGCATCGAATTGTTGAGGAAGGTGTAAGACCTGTTTTACCAAAAGGTGCTAGGTGGCATATCCTAAAAGTTTACCATGATGATAATGCACATTTGGGCAGCGAAAAATGCATGGAGGCAATCAAGGCTAAATACTGGTTCCCAAAGATGAGAAAATTTGTAGAAAAATATATTAAGAGCTGTATTGGTTGCCAATTTACAAAGAAACCAACAGGTAAGCAACCTGGTACACTGCACCCAATACCCAGGGTTCCTACTCCCTTTCATACACTACACATAGATCATCTTGGACCATTCTGCAAGAGTGCAGGGAAAACATATGTGTTTGCTATCATTGATGGATTTACTAAGTTCGTGTGGCTTGAAGCCGTTGCAAGTGCTAATGCTAAAGGTGCTATTGCCGCCCTGAAAAGGTTAGCTCAAGTATTCGGATATCCTATCAGGATCATCAGTGATAGAGGTACAGCCTTCACTGGTCGAGAATTTCAAGATTATTGCAATAATTTGGGGATCAAGCATGTACAAAATGCAGTTGCTTCCCCAAGAGCAAATGGCCAAGTAGAAAGACTTAATCGAACAATTTTGGCGTCATTAACTGCATCTATGGGTGACCAACAGAAAGGGTGGGAGACCTACCTGTCGAAGGTTCAGTTAGGTGTTAATTCAACTATTTGTCAAGGAACGGGGAAAACACCTCTCGAACTACTATGTGGCTTGAAACCGCGGCTAGCGGGTGATTTAGAAGGACCAGCATGCATAACAGATATTGTTAAGTTAAGGAAGGATGCAGCAGAAGAAATACAAAACAATGCTGTGCGCATGAAAAGACGCTTCGACAAGGGTCGACGTATTGTGAAACCCGTTGCCTTGGGTACTCTGGTAATGGTAGAGCGGAGAATATTAAGACCTGGGCTGACTAGTGGTAAACTTCTGCCACGATATGCAGGACCCTACAAGGTGACAGCTGTGTTACCAAATGATAGATACGAGGTAACTTCTGCAGACAAAGGGAGAAAGGGGTACAAGAACATTGTAGCCCGTGATAAAATTAAAAGGTGGCATTCAAGACAGATGACCTCATCTGATGAGGAATCTTAACTGCAATTATTAGTTCTTTATTATATTTGTTTATGATGATTAAAATTTAAATTTCCTCCAAGACTGTTTTGGTTATTTAACAGCATATCTGCCATCTCTCTATCCTCTGTGGAACTAGCCGTCAGGGGCACAATACACAAGCCGCCAGGGGCACAATACACAAGCCGCCAGGGGCGAATACACAAGCCGTCCCGTCTGGGCGCAAATACATAAGCCGTCAGGGGCACGTTACACAAGCCGTCAGGGGCACAACACATAAGCCGTCAGGGGCATGATATACAAGCCGTCAGGGGCACGATATACAAGCCGTCAGGGGCACGTTACACAAGCCGTCAGGGGCACAACACATAAGCCGTCAGGGGCATGATATATAAGCCGTCAGGGGCACGATATACAAGCCGTCAGGGGCACGATATACAAGCCGTCAGGGGCACAACACATAAGCCGTCAGGGGCATGATATACAAGCCGTCAGGGGCACGATATACAAGCCGTCAGGGGCACGTTACACAAGCCGTCAGGGGCACAACACATAAGCCGTCAGGGGCATGATATACAAGCCGTCAGGGGCACGATATACAAGCCGTCAGGGGCACGATATACAAGCCGTCAGGGGCACGTTACACAAGCCGTCAGGGGCACAACACATAAGCCGTCAGGGGCATGATATACAAGCCGTCAGGGGCACGTTACACAAGCCGTCAGGGGCACAACACATAAGCCGTCAGGGGCATGATATACAAGCCGTCAGGGGCACGATATACAAGCCGTCAGGGGCACGATATACAAGCCGTCAGGGGCACGTTACACAAGCCGTCAGGGGCACAACACATAAGCCGTCAGGGGCATGATATACAAGCCGTCAGGGGCACGTTACACAAGCCGTCAGGGGCACAACACATAAGCCGTCAGGGGCATGATATACAAGCCGTCAGGGGCACGATATACAAGCCGTCAGGGGCACGTTACACAAGCCGTCAGGGGCACAACACATAAGCCGTCAGGGGCATGATATACAAGCCGTCAGGGGCACGATATACAAGCCGTGAAGAGCACATCACAACGGCCTTAAGGGGCATAACAGAACAGCCGTGAGGGGCATGACAGGCTGTGCGAAGCCGCCACACCAATAATGCCGTGAGTATTCACTAAACTTTATGTATATGCCGTAAGGGGCAGGTTGTATTAACAAACTTTATTATAGCTCGCTTCTTATCGCCTTTGTAAAAATAAGACTGCAGTGACACTTACACTAGAAGGGGGTGCCTGTTGAGAACTCCTGCGAGGACGCTGGAGTGTCAGGAAGGCCGAACTGATAATCGATTTCTAAGAATCGACTCGGAGTCTATGTACAAGTACGTCACTACGCGGCGGTGACAAAAAGGCGCGAACGGAGGAGCGTTACGGAATGACAGCTGTCAGTGGCTAAGTTCTCGTTCGATGGAATAACTTTGCTCGTGCCGGTTATCATATAATTTCCAGGTAATTAATACCTTTAACAGTATAATGTTACAGTTAAACAGCTCAAAATTTAAGTAAAATAACTCTAAAATACACTACAAACAATTTTGCAACTCTGCTACCTCTACCTATTATGGGTGCGGTAAATCTAAACTCATACCATAAATTGAGCTCCTTGGTGACCTATCAGTAGAAACTATGCATTAGCAAATGTTATTAGAATTGTAACATTCAGAAAATCCCTACGGTGCCATTTGTGTTCCATTTATAAATTTATTATTAAAACAAAGAAAAGGGCTTTCGCGTTATTAATGGAAGACTTCCGAGCGCCGCGTTTTTATATTAACGTAATATGGGTTTAACTTTGACATTATTAAGTTTTCTATTTTTATACACATATCACATCTAAAACAATTAAATGCATGTTTGTTCGTGGCTATTTTGTATTTTTTTAAATCATAAATTGTGAGAGACGAGATGAGATTGAGAATATACAAACTAAAAATGTAAATTATCATTTTGAAAAACTGGCCGCCACGAAACATGCATTTTAGTGTTTTAGATATGATTGATCTATTAATTAGATAAAAAATTAATAATATTAAAGGTACACTCATTTTACTTTTGTATGGAAAACAGCTAAGCAATTGTGCCGTCTGAAGGGAAATGTAAAACTCTTTTTAACATGACAATCTTTTGTCTTTCTTGTTATGGTTTGAAATTATATTTTGTATACGAAGCAATTTCTTTTCCTAATTGCTTTTTTACCGACTTCAAAAGGAAGAGGTTAACAATTTGTCGGAGGATTTGTTATATTTCATATAAAAAACTTGAACATTTCTTTAGTCTTGATTTGGTTGAATTCTATAGCTTACCTATAGATGAATAATTATAATATTCTTTCTTGTTACCGTTGACTAAGATGACAACAATAAACATCAAATTGTAAAATAATACTTGCTAACAATAAATAATAGTTTAAAAAAACTAAAAAACACGCTTTTAAAGTACTTCTAACTAAAAAGTGAAAAATAATTCCTAATAGGTATAAGCTGAAAATGGTAATGAACAAAAAATACTAGTATTATTGTGAAAAAGCGTGGGTTGCTCGATAGACGAAAAATATGGCACAGAGCGTCCCACGCTTTTTTAAAAGCGTGTTTTTTAGTTTTTAATCTATTATTTTTCTACTATTTAGTTTGGTTTATTTATAAGAGCGTTTTTTTTTTATTTTATTTTTTTTTATCGAATTATTGCATTGTCATCGATCTTTGACAGGCGTGCAAAATTTTAATGAAATCTGTCCGTTTAAAGTGGGTCAAAATCGGGTCCAAAGGAGTCAGTTACATACATACATACATACATACAGGTGAAGTTAATATAAGCGTGTTAAAAAGAGGCTTCGATTTAAATAAATTTATTTTAAAAACCCAAGGTTATAATTTTTTTTGCAGAAATTTAAGGACCCGTATGGTGTAATAAGTCGTGGCTTTTTAATACCAAAGACTTGGTTCAATCACACATTCTCTCAGAACCTTTCTGTATATAGGTATTTTTAATAATCTTCACCAGTGACATGAAATGTGTTGCAACTAAAAGATGCCCAACACGATATGTTTTTTTTTAAAAAAATGGCGTTTGCACTAGGAATAATTCCTGTATTGCAGGGGTTTTCACAAACAAATATTTTTTTAAATCATACTACGCGTAAAAATCTAGTAATTATTATAAAGGTCAATAAATACCTTTTCTCGACGTTCGAGCCGACTAGGGAAGCTCAGCATCTGCTCCGTGAAGCACGGATAGTGTCCACTACCCTCACTTGATCGTCACAATTTTATTTTCAAGTTCTTAAATCGCGAAAGTTTAAAAACATTTTACACACACGAAGCACCCACTATTGTACAACACCTTTCAGAATCCAGAGGTTTTAAATAAGTCTCAACACTTCTAATGAACGAAAATACAATTAATTTTATGCGGTTGACTTTACGAAAAGATTTAAAATAACACTTACAGTTATTATCCAATCACTCCACTAAATCAACGCACGCACAATCTACCACTTTACGTTAATATTCCTTATTATAAAATTATCACTTTAACCACAGTTCAATTTTAGGAGATGTTCGACGGACGCGTTCGATGGTTCAACAATGACTGCCGACCGTTACCGTTTGCCTGGCGTTCAAACATTTGATATTTGACAGATATTTTTCGACGAACAGTTGAATGAATGACATTTATGATAGTGTTGCCAGGAAAAGGTCAACACTATATATTTCCTTATTTTATTGAAACCAGTCAAGTTAATAAAATATTATTTTTATTAAGGAAAATAGTAATGTGGTTTTGAAATATTTTCTTTCTTTATTTATGTTACTATTCCTTTCTTACGTATGACAGGTGTGGGTCGGATTAATATGTTGTTCTATGTTGGCACATATTTTTTGTTTGTGAGTACGGAATAAATAACCAATAAATCAAACGTTACTTTGAAGTTTCTAGTTCAGTTGCTAATAAAAGTTTTTTCGCAAAGACTTCCAAAATAAATAAACTGAGCTCAACGTGAATTAGTAAATTTTAAAATAATAATAGCAATTATTCTTCGTCGTGTCGATGACTGAGTCAAATTTTATTTTGACTTGCCATCGTGGTGAAAGGGTTAGCCAATTCAATAATAGCAATTTTGTTAAAGTTCATTTCTAATTTCAGCGAACATAAATCTTCCGAGCCTTACCTCCTTAGTCTAACGGATTTAGCTGAATATCATTATGTTACGTGGAGCGACTGTTATCAGACCTCCACAACCCAGTACGAGGTGATACGATACTCTTTGTTCAACTAGTTGTCAGACGTTCTGGCCTCTGAATACGCATACCGAAAACCATAGATCTTCAAATAGCAACTGGGACTGACGACTTAACGTGCTTTCCGATGCATGGGGGAAGTCTCGTTACCTGTAAAATCAAATCAAATCAAATCATTTATTTCCATGGGCCCCAAGGAGCGCTTGAACACGTCAAAACAAACATCAAAATACAAAAAACATAAAATTAAAATAAAACTTAGCTAACTAAATTATAATACTTATTGTAATAAAATAATTTGACACCGGAGCTTAGATTGATTTTAATTCAACTTAGAGATATGAATTAAAATCAATCCAAGTACCAGCTCCGATGGGTATTGCATCATGAGAAGAGCTGGTGAGAAACTCATGATCGATCGGTCCGTGCAGCTTCATCTTAGCCACGAGCTCTACTCAAATTTCAACGAACATGCAGTTTATTTTACTAACTCTAAGATTATGTATAATATGATATTTATAATAATAAAGTATAGAATATCTAAAGTAATGTTTAAAAAGAAATCATAGTTATTAAAATAAAATAAAATATCGCGTGGGGTGAAACCATAGAAATCTTAATAATAAGGCAATAGAAATGTCAAAGACGCGTGACCTTGTCGCCGCGCATCTGTCAAGTCAAACACAAGTGCGAGTTGAGGAATTGTCGTCTTAATGTCATCGCAAAAAGAATAATTTTGTTTGCAGGAATACAAGCGCATTTGTCTAATCGAACATAAGTGCGAGTTGAGGAATTGTCGTCTTAATGTCATCGCCAAAAAGAATAATTTTGTTTGCAGGAATACAAAAAGTGGTATTTGAAAACCGGCGACATGCGTCCCAGTGTTAAAAGATAGTCGATAGCATTTCTATTGACTAGTTATTAAGATTTCTATGGGTGAAACTGAAGTAAGAGGGGCATAAACCTTAGCAAGAGAAACATCTTTTAGCTCATTCAAATTGGCAAACGATTTAATACCCGGTATAAATAAGTCATCTTTAAATTTAAATCTTACCTTAGTCCTGTACCTATATAGATTATGGATAGTAAATTGACATGAGGGCTAACTAAGAAATTATATCCTAGACAAGTCCGTGAGAAAATTAGTTTGTATTTTATGACTCAAGCATAATATTTATAGATCAAACGTAACAATGATTTTCTTGTTATTCTTATTACAATTTACGTATTCATCGTCCTTGTTATTTCATAACCATATTATTTCAAAGCGAGTACGGCCTTGAACTGTGTAATGTTTGGATTTCCTTTAGGCTAATAAGTCTTTACAATCAATGTGGAATTACCTATTGTATCGCATTGCTAAGCTTATTATTAATACACCTTATGCAATAAGTGTATACAGAATACATAATTTAATATGAATATAATGTATCAAATTTAATAAATTGCCCTAAAAATAGTATTATTTCAAAAATTAGTTGATGTAGATAATTATTTGTAGTTACTACATTTCACACAATCACCAATCAAAATAATTATTATTTAAGTTCAGTTCGTTTTCAACAACTTTGGACATAAGTAAACATAATTGTCAATAACTGTTTTTAATATACTTTTCACCACACTAGCACGAAAAAGATCGTTTGCTTGCGAGAATTCAGTGAGTAATAACGCTTATTACTCACTAGTGAGGCAAAGTGATTTAAATTTCGAAACACTAAATCCTTCCAATGAATAGGCGCAAAAAAAAACAAAACAGTCACCATGTAGGTTAGTAATAAACATTGACATCAATTTTATTTAAAAACTACAAACGATACGTTTTAATTATTTTAAATTATATTAATACACGCTTATTTAGTATTTACATGGTTTTATATTCGTGATTAACCATTAAATTAATTAAAATCGGGTACTTAATATTAGACTCTATAAATAAGTGTTACGGAACGAATTTCCGAACGCACGATTTAAAAAAAAAAAGTCTGTGTCTGTGTCAGTCATCGCGGGCAACTATAAATTCTTTTCAGTTTATGTTTAATTGTTTACTGGAACTTTTTAACAAAAAAATAGTGAATCCAGTGATGAAGAACTTTGTGGAACTCCAAAAGAGTTGCGGTAACTTGCTTCTAACACAGAAGTTTGCTTTTTTACCAGAAAATTCACGTGAAAAGTATTTGAAAGCGTACGACATATTTAATTAGTGGCGACTTTCTAAAGGCCCTAAAACGCATTATGAATCGGTATTACTGTCGTATTTCATGTAATTATTTCAGGTTAAGCAATCGAGTACGAGTTTATTTAAATCTTAATATTTTCTCACTGGAAGAGGTGAAAAGTTTTGTATTGCAACGCGTGAGAAAAATTTAATTTCCAGTTCGTGACCTCTTAAAATCTTTCGCTTGCGAAGTAGTCTTTATTAGAATCACTCGCTATGCTCGTGATTCAATTTAAGACTACTTCGCAAGCTCAAGATTTAAAATTGGCACTCACAACAGAAATATAAACTTTTTCTCACTTGTACCATAAATAACTATTATCTACACCCATGCTATAAATCCTCTATAAACGTTCTTGAAACAGTTAGCTTATTGCGAACATTAAAACAGCCAGTGTCATAATAACCATTATAACACCCAAACGGGTGTACTAATGTTGTACTGAAATTCATTATGCAACTCCTTTTTTACTCATCGAACAGCCACATTCTCATGGCATCTTTATGAATTTCAAAAAAAGAACATGTCATGCACGCGCGTTTCACTACCACAGCGCCGTAATTTAAATAAAAACTTATTCGAATTTTTGAATTGACGTCGTATCCCGCCATTTTTGTTCAATAATATTATTTTAAAACACTCATGTGATACTATTACATAAACCCACACTCGTGTTTTAATACCCCTCATTATAGAACAGTTGCATAAATAACTATTAATAAGCATTTTTAACGACATCATAATTCCATATTTGTACAAATTGTTCCACAGGACTGATTAAAGCCTTTACCCCGCTCAGGCGAGTTTTATCGGTCGATAACATCGAATTTTAAACAGATGTCGGGACAACGCATCGACCGGTAAAGAGGCTTTATTTCTTACTGCAAGAGTATTACATTTACTCAATTACATATGTTAGTTTACCTATTTTTGACTACAACCATTACACTTATTAATCTCGAAAATATAAACACAAAGCCTTTTAAGTGAAGCGCATCTGAAATTTCCCTTTTAATAGATAATATTTTCGAGTGTAATATTTTGTGAGTTTATTCAGGTTTATGTTTTTGTACTAAAACTAAGCAGTCATTAATTCGCTTTATAATAATATAAGTTTTAGTTAATCACAAAGCTTTGTCTGCCCATATTATTCATTCTTATTCTTTTTAATGTGCTTTACAATAAAATGTTATTCAATCATAAATATGAAGCCTGAAATCAAAAACATTTGAACGGCCTCAGATAAAATTATATACACATTAGACAGGGCCGCAGCCTTTTAAGTAAGTGTCATATTATGACTGTTTCTTATATTTATTAATAATAAAATAAAAACTGCGACGTTGGTCTGATGAGGTTCGATTCATAGGTATAGGTCGCGTCATGTAAAAAGAACGCTGGCGGTCAAGCCACAGAGTAACGAACAGAGACTAAGCTGCATACAACCGCGCTCAGATAAGTCCACTCACACAAGCATAAGACGTCTGTGTGCGTGAGCACTTGCGGCCCTATCACGTACGAGGCGAAACCGGTTTCTACCGGCTCGTAAGTGCCTTATCGAAGGGCTCTCGCACGCTCTCGGCGCGGCTCGCGGACACTACCGCAGCTCACATAAATGTACCCTGTGCAGTCTACAGCAGTCCAGCGCAGCTGCGGTGCGCGCACGCACGTATACTCACTCGCAAATCTCGTCCTAAAGGGCACGACGCGCGTTATAATTTAATAATACAAAATGTACTGTACTGTGTGTAAGAACAATAATCGTCGAAATAAGAACATATCTTTTTTTTTCTATCCCAAGGTATCTACTAGGTGAGTAGTAAATTGATAGTAAAAGAGTAGCTATTTTTATTATATACCTATTCAATTTATTTTAGTGATAGATAGATAGATAGATAGATACTTCATACATAATTACATAGGTAGGTACCTAGTGTACCTACATCAATATCAAAGCAAATTTAAATCTGTGCCGTGTTTGTAATGCGATGGAACCTTGACACAATTCACAGCTAATAATATATTCCTACTTATGAGTCACTAGCTTCTACGCGCGGCTCCAACCGCGTGGTACGTCGATGTAGCCTATATTATTTCTGGGGTCTTATCTTTTTATACCTATAATTGTATAGATGTATGAGAATGACAGTTCTCAAGTTCTTAAGCGCAATGTCATGCGCTCTTCTACCTAATACGTTAATAGGTAGGTAGGTACGTTAAAATTAAATTGTAAAAGGTTCTACTTATCACATTATGTACCAATTTGAGAGGATTATACTTAAAGACTTTTATTACTTTTTTGACTAGTTGAAATATGTAAAAAATACCTATCTACCCTTATTATTAGCGATTGATTTATTATGATTAGGTACAGGTAATACAATAAAAAAAACCGCCGCGTCCGCGTCGTTTAAAACACCACTATGCCGCCAGTGTAGTAATTGTACTAGTCACATGGTTTGTCCTGTTGTGCCAACACTGCCAAGTGCCAACACTAGCAAAATAGGTAAATATTTTAGACGTTCTTTAAAAGGTTAGCCTCTGTTCGTTACTCTGTGGTCAAGCTGCGCATTAGGCGATTTTTCGGACTGTTTGGCGGTATGAGGTGCGCACCGCATGCTTGCCGGTGCGCTATTGTTTCATCAGTCAACCTTTGGCTTCCGTGCTGTGTCCACGTCATATTCGTTCTCAAAATATCATCGCGCACAAAAGTTTTTATTTACGAAATGGTTTTACGCAGAAAAGTGAGAAAAATTATTTATGACGTATATTGTTTTATGAAGAGAGAGGCTGATAATAATGCAGTTGATAATTTAAAACAATGTATGAAACGGACCACAGTGGCAACAAAATGTTCTGAGTCTACAGTGAGACGAATTGTAAAAGGTTCAAAAGATTCAGAATTCCTTACTGTCTTCGGAATTCCGTGCAAAAATAAAAGAATCAAACAAAAACCAATAACAGATATTGACAAATTTGACCAGGGTGTTATAAAAAGAATCATCCACAATTTCCACGTCACTGAAAATGAATTGCCTACCATAGACAAGTTGCGAAGGAAGTTACAGGATGACCTTAATTTTCAAGGATCTGCAGCAAGTCAAGCAAGAATGGAAGGAGTATCAATATTACTTCAAATTTTTGTAATTAGATTAAACATTTTAAACTGAATTAAACATGTTTTAAATTCTATTTAATGATATTTTACCTAATAAATTTTGCAATGTACTTCCCGAAAACCAATATACGAAGCCGAGAGCGACAAGCTAGTTCAAAAATAAAACAATAGGTAGCTAGTACTTTCGTGCGCGAGTGTACCAATGCGCAAACACCCCCCCCACCACTTTCTTCCAGCGTTCTTTTTACGTGACGCGACCTATAAGTGTTTTGCCACCAAACAACTCTTAAAACCTGCACGGAATTGAATCTGTGTCCGTTAGATGGCGATAGGCTTATTTCCTAACACATGACACCTAACAATAATAACGCGGATAATATAGGCATGATGTTGTTATGTAAAACAATATGATTGCCAAAAATGAAACAAGTATACTTGTAACTCAGTTTAACGAGTCTTATAACGAGTTCGGCTTTCAGTTTACAAACACGTGACACAAATTCTATCTCTCATTTTATTTTGTTCCAAATTTAACACAAAGAACACAATCCCTTTTATTACCCTGGATTAATTCAGACGTGTTGTATTCCACACAAGCTTTGTATTTGCTTATTAAACCAACAACATTCACGCAACATTTAGTATTATAAGAAAACGTGTCCCGTAATAAAATTATATAAATCAAATTCTATATTGTTGTATTTGAAGGTTTCTATTTTTATCGCTCTATAGTTCATGTATTTCATGAAATCTGTTTATTTTAATGTGCAATGTGTGCAGTGTGTGTTTGCATATGATATACCCGTGACCTTGGAAAAATAACGCAATTTACCTTGCATACTGTAGTTTTAATTAGTAGCCCTGGCACTAAAGGCGTTTCTTTAGCGAAACTCTTGAAGATATTGTACAGTTTCCAAGTAAAAATTACCGTTCTTATAATACTTGTAATATTTTAAAGCAATTATAGCTTTGCTATGCCTTTTTGTGTTTTATATAATATTAAAGTTGAGAAATTAGGAATCCAGCAGGATTCGAACCTGCACCCTCGAGTTAAACGCCCCAGGTGCTTTGCCAATTGAGCCATGGATTTGTATGCTGCTAGATTCGAAATTTCTCAACCCCTTTTGTCTACTTATGACGCTGGCATAAAAAGTGTTGAGAAATTTCGAATCTAGCAGCATACGAATCCGTGGCTGAATTGGCAAAGTTCTTATAATACCGGCGTTATAATAAAAGTTTTAAGCCGAAGCAATTGTTTAACTCAAACTATATATCAAGAGAGAGTACTCTTTTGGCATGTAAGATATTTAAATGAAACTCTTCTTGTTTTTAATTTGAGAAAGTAGGCAAAGAACTCAAAGAATTTAATTGAACCGTCCCAAAAACAACTACCCCGAAATATGTAAAAGCCTTTGAGTTTGATATTGTATTTATTTCTGTTAACCCGTTTCTTTTAAATGAATTATTCAAGATTGTATTATTCACGAAAATAAAAAATACTTGGATAAAATTGCGTGCCTGTTTATTTAGGTATAAAATACAAACTTGAATAATGGTATATAATTAAACGTACAACCATCAAAAAATCTTAATAACATTAATTTAACAAGGCAGGTTAAGAGTTATAGTTGTTTTAGTTACATAACTTTTGAAAATTTTCTCATAGAAATATTAGAGCAATATTCACGTAATTTTGAAAATTTGCCATTATTTATAAACGTCAAAATCTAAACAATAAATAAATCCAGCTCCAAATATTCTATTTAGCTTAATTCATGACCAACAGAGACGTTTTCAAATGAAAGGTATTATAAGGTATTATTGTTATGTCTGAACTTTCATGATATTCGTTTCGTTTGTTAATAAAAAATATTCCACGTGATCATACCCAGTGTGATTGTGGTGCTGCTCATCAAACAATATCTCTTTGACCTTGAGAACCCTAATTGCCCATATAGCTGCTCAAATGACGATCTGAAGGACATCTAAAACATTAATAAAATAGAGAGTCCACAACTTAAAAAAATACAGACTGTGCGACGCCGCAGAGACCGCAATTAACATGGCCACGTATTGGGCGGACGTTATAACATGTTTTATTAACAGTATTTGTACTATATGTATGTGTATATGTAACTGTTGTATTCGTAACTGCGGATTAAGCCCGTATTGAGTGAAAGAGGAATAAATTGTAGTCTATCAGTACAAGAAATAACGCTAATGTCGTATTTCTCCATTTGGTTTTCGTCATTGCAAGTTGTTGTGTAATAAATTAAAACCTTTTATATCCCAACAAATCACAATAGACCCACGGAGGTCGACGTGAACACCCAAAGCCTCGTCCCAACAATATATCCCAACAAATGCATTCTACTTATAATGTAGGCTTAAAACTCTTAAACCGAAGCACGATACAAAAGATGAAAATCTTAAAAACGAGTATTGTGAAGGTACTTAAAAAGGTTTCAAACTTGTGTTTGGCATTCACAGGAGCTGTGAAAGCAGTTTCATTGAACCACTGCGTTGGAGAGCCATCTGCCGCGAGCCACTCTTCCAAGAAACGATCTTTTACAATCTGTTGACAGAAACCTCAAGGACCTATACAAAGTTATAAAGAAGTAATAAGTAACGAAATACGGACCAAAGAAAATCTTGTTCGTGTTTTGATGTGGAAGTGGATTTATCTTGAATGGAAAGTAGGAACTTTAAAGGATCGCTTTTAAGTTATTGGGGTCATATGTCTTTATTTTGTTATCTTATAAATATAAAGTATAAAAGACCGCCTTTTATCCCTGTACCTCCGCAGAATCCTCGAGTACTATGGCCACATAGCAAAAAGAGAAGGCGACAACCTCGAAAGACTGATGGTCACTGGGAAGATCGAAGGAAAGAGACCCAGAGGCCGTAGCCCGATACGCTGGTCTGACCTCGTCCGCACTAACCTTGACAACAAGGTCCTCACCGCACTACACACAACCCAAGACAGGCACAGATGGCGGACAACAAAAAAAAAACCGACTTCAAAAAGTAGGTAAACTAAAGAGCAAAAAATACAACCGCATTGAGAACCTCCTCCTTTTTTTGAAGTCGGTAAAAATGGTCACGACCCTCAGAATTGAGGATATCGAAGCAAGGAGGAGAAGGAAATATAAAGTATCTAAAATTTATTATTGTCAGTATATTAGGTTTCATGTTGTTGTTGTAAATTAGTGTATTTAATTATGTATTTATATTTACGTTGAATCAAAGCGAATATACCTCAACGACACAGAAATTATGATGACATAATCTTTAAAATAATATACCAGCCAACTGAAATCAATTGAAAAGTTTTAGGGTGGATCATAAATATGAATAAGGTCCTAAAAGTTTTACTGATGCAGACGAAATCACTCTATAAAAGTTGATTTTTACTATTTTTGAACACATAGCTTCACATCAAACTATACACATCCAACATATGATGATCACGCCTTCTATAGTCTCCCCGTGCAATGCGAGACCAGCTTATATTGGTAATGTGTAACTTGATGGGCTGGGTGAACGTAGCACTAACAAGTAGGGAGTCTAGCACGACACAGACGCAATTTTGGCAAGGAAGGAAGTTTCATTGGCCGTTTCGTTGATGTCCTCATAAAGTCTAGACAAAATAAAAGTAGAATAATCAAGCAACATAAATTAAAAGAAATCGTAATATACATGTTTATTATTTGTTTATTTAATCATGGTCTGGATTAACGCTCAACGTACTCGTATTTTATCTAAATACATAATAAAAAATACAAGTTAATCTAATTTAAATAATAAGTTGTTACTAAAATGTATGATACATTTTATAAATAAGTATATTAAATATTCTGTAACAGTACATTGAGGGTGTAATTACCATCAAAAATGTGACTCATAAGGTTTTTGAAATGACTGATTCAACTTTTCAAATAACAGTAAATCTTAAGACTTTTCGCGTTAATTAACTCTGAAACCCAACCGTTATATATCCTTTATGAAGTGAGAAAGATAAACATCAGGATTTGTTGGAGTCGTTTCTAATTAAATTCTTGTGAAGCACCCAGACATCGGCAAATAAAGAGAAAACATTAACTGTAACTGTCTGTGATTGAGTTTGCGTTTGTTTTGATCTCAATAGATACAGTTGAGTTATTTATAAACGGAATGCCCCAAAGACTAGCCACATGGAGGGAAAGAAACTTTAATATAGTAGATAAAAGATTTTTCTAACGAAAGACTTTATTTTATTTTTAAAACTAATTAAAACTGTTTCCAAAGATTTTTGAAAATTTGCTTGTAACGCCGGCAAATCGAACCAGGTCAAATTTGGAAAAGTAGCAGTCTGTACTTTATAGTATTAATCGATAGCGAGTATAATCACAAGAATAGATTGAAGCTCTCTAACCCACATGAAACTAACTTAAGTATGGAATTACCTAAATGTTATTATTATAGGAGATGAATTTCAATATTTTTTTAATAATAAGCTATGATAAATATTAAAACGGGATTTACCTTTTTATCTTAGAATAAGCTTCAAAAGTTAACACATTAATCAACTTGACTTTACACTGTGGTGAACGCAATAATTTGATATCGATGACATAATTTAATATCTCGCTGCTATTATCCCTAAGGTAGTGGTGTATAACCGTCGCATGTTATAGGGAATGTTGATATAATTGCAACTATACGTACAAACTGTATTTTTCGATGTAATTGATACCCTTGACTTCTGGTTTTAGGCGGGGTCCACTCAATTCTCTTATCTCCTAGAAGTTATTTTGCAATCTTTTGTAACTATCGTTTTAGATAAAAATTACCAATTTAATAATAATCTTTACTTAAGCACCCCGTTGTATTAGCCAAGTATTATGATACCACTGATTGTCATAAACGCGCACTGACTCTTTTTATATTTTATTATGAATTATAATGTTTTTTATATTTTGGCCCACACAACTATTACGCATTTCACCTCGAGCTACATCAAATTTTCATTCTTCGTATACTGAAATATGGCTAATAATAACCACAAAGCAATAAACAAAGCTAATATAACATTAAATTTAATAACTGCACTGTTTGTTCATTACATAAACAAATAACAGGCGTTGTTAGTTATTTATATAAACAACACATGCTAGTTTAATATTTCAATGCTCATTATTTGCAAAGCTTGTTCAGAATATTGAGGTTCTAAATAACGTTGTATACTATAGTGAGTTTATATTTAGCTGGTGTGATATTTACGGGGTTTTTCGTTACAAAGCCGTGGGATTGGGTGCTGGATAATAATATAAGTATGTAATAGATGTCAAAGGGGATTTTGATTTTATTAGTAGTCTAGCATTTACCCGCGATTTCGTCCGCGTGGAGTTAGTTATATTAAGTAGTAACTTCGCCCGCGTTACACGTTACTGCCCCGCTACCATAGAGTTTAGCGTAATATTAAATAACAAAAAACTTTAATGGATAGTTAAACTATTAAACACAAAAATAAATATTAAAATCCGTTCATTAGTTCCCGAGATTAGCGCTAACAAACAAACAAACTAACATTTGCCCGCGGTTTCGTCTGAGTGGTAGGTACATCGATAAAAAGTACCTTATGTTACACGTCTTGTAGACAATTACTTGCATATATAATTTTATTAAAATCGGTTCAGCCATTTAGAAGATTATCCAATACAAACAGGCAGACAGACAGACAGACAGACAAAAAATTTAAAACTGTATTTTAGGCATAGGCATAGTGCAAAAACAGACACTTAAATTTTATTTATTTGTATTGATGATGTACCATTAGAAAAGATCTCGCATGCTTATTAAAAAAATACACTGGATCCCATAACCCAAGAAATCATCTTCCACCATTGGCAGACACAAAGCTTAGTTTCAACCCCATGACTGACTTAAAGTTTGAAAGTTTTGGGTGTCAGTCATGGGGTTGAAACTAAGCTTTGTGTCTGCCAATGGTGGAAGATGATTTCTTCCATCACCAAGGTCAACATATCCAAGAATTGCGCTTCTTACTATAGCTTTTTTTTAATCTTCCTAAGCCACCACGATCCAACTTCCATATTTGGTGATCGTTTAGTGACTAAAGTTGATCGACGTCGATCTTTGCATCGGGAGATTGGTGTAAAAGTTTGGTTAGGTGACAGTTTTTATTTGCTAAAACAGTCGAATAAAGTCGAGTCTTCGGCCATTCGACTTTAGATTGATTCTCGATCGGTGTTATAATATATGAAACAGTGTACCAAATATACCTACTAAGCTTTTTTATTTAAAAATATATAAAGTTCATGCCCATACTACTTTTTACCAAAAAAAAAATAAAACCAAAAAAAAACAAAAAACTAAATAAAACCAAGCTTAATTTTCCTGGATGGCGAAGCGCAAAACTGGAACAGAATTACGAGGCACTTATTGTACTAGTAATTAAAAGGGTTAATTGCAAAATAGCTGTGGCGCACCCTTAACATTATTCTCTCCTAGTGCCATGTATCATTTAGGTTAAAAGTTATCTCTATAAATTGTATTTAATCTGTGTGTACAATAAAGAATTTTCTATCTATCTATCTCTCTAACTGCACCTTATTTTCCTTTCACGGTATAGAAAATTATATTACTGCACCGGTTTTGATTCCAATCACGTAGTTATAACCTCATATATACCATCACGCCTTGATCCCACGTGGGTAAGCTCTCTACTTGGAGCTTATGCTGCTGCCACGATGGAACTTCATGTGCTATGCTGTCCTCCATACATATTTCTGTCGCATCCTCAACGGTATTAATAAAACTAAGTTAATATAATCGATTTGAATAATTATTTGTATTTTTACCAAGTATATTTGTTTGTTTCTATTACTGTTTTCATGTTTACTTTAATCTGTGTACCAAAACCTGTGTAGTTTTCCCTCGGGTAGTATCTTTTGTCAATAAAGAACAAAAGTAGCCTATACCACTTGCTGGCACTTATGCCGTGCAAACTAAGAATACAATTACTCGATTTTGGCCGTTTCGAGAAAAACGCGTTTAAAGTTTTGAATTTTGTTTTTCTTGTATATGATGAACCAATGAACGTATCTTCATGAAACTAGTACCAATTGAAAGAGGAACAAATAAAGAACAAGATCAAATATAATTGAATATAAAAATATTAAGCTTATGACATTAAACATGGAAATAATGTTCATACCTAACTAGGAGTGTTCAAATAATCAACCTGTTATTATAGTCATAAATACAGTAACTACGTTACTTATTGTACTCATCTTTAGCAAACTTACTGTAGTTTTAAGTAAAGAATCAATCTATCCTTACTTGTTATACATACAATAACTAATGTAGTTATTGCATTTATGACCAGTAATAAGAACAAAAAAATATTAATACAATATGTAATGTTACTTAGTGCCCTTTTCCTAGCAAACCTACATAATGAAGTACTATTATGTAAATACAACTAATAAAGAAACCCAACGAAAAAAAGAATTTTAAACTTTGTTTATTAAGTATTTATTAGAAAAAACATAAATGTTCATTACAAAAAATATCGTTAACTTTCAAAATTGGTATGAATCCATAAATAATAATTAAATATTACTTCTTATAATTAAACTTGTCTTTTAGACAATCACAACCTGTTTTTTAGGTAATCACAGCATAATATTGAATATTTTAAATTAAATTTAAAAAATTGTAAAAGGCACATAATATCTCTTTGACAAACACTTAAAAACTAGCATAAATAAATATAATGGCACTGGTAAAAAGAGATCAGTATTTTTTAGTTCTCATTTTCAAGATGTAAATTGGGAAGGGTCCTTGTCGATTTTGGTAATGTGGTGCAGAAAAGTCTTTGGTTCTCAGGCATCAGAGGAACTAACCTGCTGCCACTGCCCACTGCCCCAAACAGCGGACGAAGTTAAACGTTTTGTAGCTTTTGCTAATTACTACAGAAAATTTATTAAAAACTTTGCTGATATAGCTTACCCTTTAAACAGTCTAAGCAAGAAAAATGTCATATTCAAATGGGATAAGGCATGTCAAAATAGTTTTGAAGAATTAAAACAGTGTTTGATAACTTCGCCAATTTTACAATATCCAAATTTTTCCGAAAATGATATTTCTATCTTACCCACACTGACGCATCGGGGTATGCGTTAGGATGTATATATTTTAAAGTTACGACCATATAAATAAGGTCAAAAATGCTTGACCGCCCAAACTATACTATACAAAATACACTATAGCAAGCAACTCCTTTTCTATAGGTGGGTAATTCTTTTCTGCTTTATCAAGACAGAAAACCAGTGACTTACCTATGCCAGTAGAAACTTAAATAAAGCCGAAAAGAATTACCCAACTATAGAAAAGGAGTTGCTTGCTATAGTTTGGGCAGTCAAGCATTTTTGACCTTATTTATATGGTCGTAACTTTAACATATATACGGACCATAAACCTTTGGTTTATTTATTTAATTTAAAAGATCATTCTAGTGGACTAATAAAGTATCGGTTGATTCTAGACGAGTATGATTATGAAGTAAATTACGTGCCGGGTAAAGGAAATGTGACTAAGAGTAAAGGTGAGGTGAACAGGAGTGGAAAAGGTAAGGTTGATATAGTGTATAAGAATAGAACTAAGCTACGAGTATATTGTACGTTCGTACGTTCGACTGGTCGAAAGTTCTCGCGTGTTTCACTTCCTCTTACATCCGACAATCCCCCCGTTGCAAAGTCTTGATTTAAAATAAATACAATAACTCGTAATGTCAAGTTTGATTGTATAATAACTTTATTTTGCATGAGTTAGTTAGTCATCATAAATACAATAATTCTATTTATTTGTGAAGCATGAGTATATTATCTCTGTAAAAGGTTGGTATACGCCAACCATAAGTGCAATAAGTCTAAGATATTGTATTTATGACGATCAAACAAATATTGAAAATTCAAGTCCCACATATCATAGGTGAAACAACTCAAAGGTTTTGTACTTATCACAAGTAATGTAAACACAGTTAAAAGTTAATGTTACCACAAGTATATATTATTTTTGAAAATGACTCTTATATATAAAAAAATATATTTATGTAAAGCGAGGCTTAATTAATTATTAATTTTAAACAAGATACAAAAATAGAACGGTACAAGTATCTGATCTTATAAAATGAGAATGACAGCATAATATAATTGTATTTGTATATTGTATTAAATCTTCATTTTGTAATATTTAAAAGCAAATTATAGACTTTCTATGCCTTATTGTATTTAATACAACATTAACGTTGAAAATTCAAAAATCCAGCAGGATTTGAACTTGCACCTCCTGGGTAAACTTGCCAGGTACTTTGCCAATTCAGCCACGAATTTCTATGCTGCTAGAATTGATTTTTCTCAACCCTTTGTACTTTGTACGAACCTTACTTTTCAACCTTAATATTGTATAAAATTTATATAGATAGATTTACACTATCTTCGTTGTTTTCTATAGTAAGAAAGTACTAACAAAAGCTTAGTTGACAATAAGTGCTACAAGCAGTATCGAAACACCACCGTTAAATGACAAGCTCAAGCTGCAGTGACCGGCTTATGACTTGAGCCTCTTCAGGCTCTAGAAAGCTCGTGCGTTGATCGCGGACATCTTTCATTACATTAGTAGCTTACATGCATTGTAACAGTTTTACTTTTATCTCGATAAATACGTTAGGGGTTAGAGCGTGATTGAGGCGCTAACATTTAAATATTCTCTCAAAGTTTAACATATTATCCTACTATACTTCCACACTAATATTTTAAAAAGGAAATATATTTTTGTTTTTGGTTGTACTCAATAAGCGCCGAAAATTTGTATGAAGATAGTTCAAGACTCCAGCGATAATATATAGGCCACTTTTAATTGACGTACCACGCGGGTGTAGCCGCGCTCGGAAGCTATTATAATTATAGAGCCGAAGTCTGGGAGGTTGAACGCGCCAATCGTATAACGAGGGTACAACCGAAGCTTGTATAAGAAGTACCACGCAGACGCAGTCGCGGATAACAGCTAGTTTATTTTGAATAAATATATTATTAGTTGGATGTAATAAAATAATAATAAGTAGAATGTAACAAAAAGCAAATTACTCATAAGGGTCACTAACCCTTGTATCTCTCTTTATTCAACCCCTTGATGAATTAATATAAAGTAAAATAAATAAATAAAATATTTATTTGCATCACTCATATAATTGTAAAGTCTACTTGATAGTAAGTGGCACCATCCGTTTTTTCATTCAACGATCTAATTTTATTATACATAAGCAACTGTTTTAACTTAATCTTGCGTCAATTTTGAGACAAACTATACTTGTACTCCAGAATTAAATTCACACTCACAGTTTGACTAGATCCTCATAAAATTTGCTAAGTGCCAGTTAAAACTACGAACTATTCGAATTTTGATGTTTCATCTGTCAAATAACTGCCCAACTGGAGAATATGTCCCTTAATTAACACGGTTAAATTAGCTTCACCTGTATGTATGTATGTAACCAACTCCTTTGGACTCGATTTTGACCCACTTTAAACGGACAGATTTCATTAAAATTTTGTTTACCCACAATGTGCCTCGAGGTTCCTGAATTGCACATATACCTCTTATGGTATGTAAAAAGATAAATCCGCAAATACCCTTTATTCCGTAAAACCCGTTAGTTATATTGAATGGATTGAATTTAATTAATTTCTGCTGTTTATTTATTTACTGATTGAGTGAAGTACTATGATAATAATTTCGCTCGCGTGGTACCTACGTAACAACATAATTATGTTACTTTTTTACTAGCATTAAAAACACTGGGGCGTATGAAATAAATAATTTTAAGTCGAAAATACATGTAGCGAAATTGACTTGCGAAGTAGCGTGTGAAAAATTCACAGTTCAAAAACTCGGACACTTTTTTTGATTAATGGACTACTGCCCTACTTTTGCAACTTGCTCATTATTTTTTAAATTCTAGTATGGAGCATTGTTAGTTAAAAATCAAAATGTGTAATACTTTATATAATAAAATAACACATAACATAACATCACGCCTATATTACCCAGAAGGGTGTGGCGGAGGTGTTCAACACCCACACTTCACCTTTATGTTTTATCCACCGGGCACAATTTCAAATCCGTGCTACTATTGTGAATTTCCTGACGGAAAATTCACAAATAACCTTGAACCGACGCGGAAAACGAACGCGAGACCTCACGGTGACAGGCGCATACGTTAACCACTAGAACATCGTGGCAATTACACAAATATAATATTTTCAAATATTCTAGTTAGTGGTATAATAAGCTGTGTTAAAACAGGATTAATTTATTAAATATGAAACGGTGTAGTCATCCTTCATTTCGTGTTGAATTTAAATAATTTTCAATTTCCTTTGAAGAGATTTTAAATGAACAATGAGTAAATAAAACGAAGGACGCTGTCCAAATATCCTTTAAGGTAAATCGGTTGAGCTGAGTTTCCGCACGTGTAAACTTATTTATTCCTTAGTTTAACTACCAGTAATTCTTTAGTGATGTTATTAGTGTTTTTATTGCTTCAGTAAAATGGTTAATACGAACTTTACTTGCAATCTCTTAGATTTTTACGATAGGTACTTTAATAGGTAGTTACGAATAGTATCAAACCACTGAAAGAGTGCCGTAAAGAAAGCACAAGTATATAAACTGCCTGAATACCTAATTAAACAACAAATAAACTAGTCGTATTAAAATTGAAACATATATATTTTTTTTGTTTTGGATTACTTTAATTGACTCGTCATTATCATCCGCCTAGAGACGTCCACTGCAGGACATAGGCCTCACCACTCGATTTCCACTCGTGCGGTTTTGGGCCGACTGAAACTAACGACTCCCCGCGATCTTGACAAGATTTGCCGCGTTTGCCAGTTCGTGGCCGCCACATAACGACTATTTTGCCCCAACGGCTATCTGTCGTTCGAGCTGTCCGGCCCATTGCCACTTCAGCAGAGTTTTGTCAGTGACATTAGTTCGCCTACGGATCTCGTCATTTATGATTTGATCGCGTTATTTTAATTCAGTCTATGAGTAAATTTCTATGAATTATTAAAAAAATATGAATCCGACAAAAACGTTCTAAGTAAATCAATAACTTGATTGTTTATTTTACTAATATTAACATTTGTTTTTAGCATTAGTGTTGTGGATTGGGTTAAGACAAAGAAACCAGGAATAAAGAAAATAAATTATATTAGGAAAATAAACTAAAGAAAAACACTGAGCCTAGAATGATAAAACCAAAAGACTGACAATAAACTTAATTGTCAAAAACATAAAAGCAAATTCTTATAAAAAACTAAATTATGTACAAAAAATATACAAAAAGGTCCGATTGGACACAACTAGCTACTAAGTAGTTACCCATAAGTAACAAAATATATAATGACTACCTCGTTGGTTTAGAACTACGAGGAAATCATTACCAACACCTTAGTTTAGGTACAATGGTACCTAAACTTAACAGCTTATTCTGGATAATATAGTTGTTATAAAATGTTGTCCAACATTTTTTTTGTCTGGCACACTTCTACTAATTATTTTTTACTTAAAGAAAATACATAAGTATGTATTTTTATATATTTTTATCTACACCCATGCTATAAATCCTCTATAAACGTTCTTGAAACAGTTAGCTAATTGCCAACATTAAAACAGCCAGTGTCATAATAACCATTATAACACCCAAACGGGTGTTATAATGTTGTACTGAAATTCATTATGCAACTCCTTTTTTACTCATCGAACAGCCACATTCTCATAGCATCTTTATGAATTTCAAAAAAAGAACATCTCATGCACGCGCGTTTCACTACCACAGCGCCGTAATTTAAATAAAAACTTATTCGAATTTTTGAATTGACGTCGTATCCTGCCATTTTTGTTCAATAATAGTATTGAAAAAATACTTTTTAATAATTGTACGATCCAAAATGTAAATAATTATTACAATAAATAATTATATTATTACCTATACATAGTTTTTTTGTATTAGATACTCACTAATTAAACTTTCCATGAATTTACATAGAGTTCTTACAACACTGTCCCTAATACCCTATGGTTTCAGAACATTTATAGAGGATTCATATCATGGGTGTAGATAAAGTCTTGTATGCAACTGTTATAATTAGGTATTAAAACACTCATGTGATACTATTATCACACTCGGCTTCGCCTCGTGTGATAAACCCACACTCGTGGTTTAATACCCCTCATTATAGAACAGTTGCATAAATAACTATTAAGTCTTGCCTTGTTTTAGAAGACTGCTTCGTTTTACAACACAGCCACAAATAATGTTTGTCTATTCTAACTTTGTCCCAGTTTATCGTAATGGGTTTAGTTAGTTTTAGCTTTGGTAAGAAATTAATAAGTAACCAATAGGTACTTGTTTATTTATTGAACATACACAAAAATACAAAAATAAAACGGCAGAAATGTAAAAGGTTTGGAACTCATAATATATAATTTAGAGTTCTAGTGCCGCTCCCCCAGATCTAACTACTTAATAATGTGGAATAGGGTCACGTCCCATGTGTGCCACTGATTACTAGTATTTACATACCGAAATTGCCTACTGACCTTTATTAACCAAATTAGGGTCAGTTGTGTGTGATACTAACCACTTTTCATTTAATTTTAATCGACTTCCTTATAAAATCTTTCTTTGTGAAGGTATAAAAAACTAAAAACTTAAGATGTAAGTAAAAGTTGATGTTTTTGTCGTGTAGGCGGTTCTATCCCACTACACCGTACTCCGGTTCGTAGAGCGGCGCTGCACATTCTATTACACTGAAAATAAACACGTCGCGTCGATGAGTTTTCAGTATATGAACTTCACATTTTTTTCTATTGAAAAATGAGCTATTTGTCTAAATTTGGAAAAAAAACAACCATGGACTACGCACCGGATCGCGCTGCAGTAAGATTTATCATGCTGCAGCGCACTCTAGTGCTTTGAGTTATGTTAAAGCCTAATTTACATTACGAAAATAGTGACATAAAATTATGCAACTAGTTTCGTTGAGTAAATTGGGCTTTATTTTTGTTAAATGAAATGTGTAGACACACACTTCTTCGAAAATATACTATAGCTATTAATACTTACATTAAGGGGATCCAAGCCGAATAAATCCTTCTTAACGACAGGAAGTCAGATTTGTCAAGCTCCCTTGTAAATCTCTCGGTTGATTGATTAGCTGTTAGATACGAAAATGCGGCGACAGTGAAAGATTTCCTCAATCATTCATTTTGTTAGGCTTCATTTTCAAGGTAACTTATGATGTTATTCAAACAGTAGGTACCTAACTAAGTAATTTTTTCCAATGTCTTTGCCTAGGTACCTAGTGAAAGTCAACATAACATAACAACAACAGGTGAAAGGTGTTATACCCACATTTCACCTGTTGTTTTAGGTTTAAGTGAGCCGTAAGCCGGGAGGGTCAGCAATGACCGTCCACGGCGAGTATTTGGAAGTGTGCGCAAAGGTTGCCACGTTCCTGCCATCATGCGGGCGAAGGACATCGTGCTGGTATTAGTTGGTAGGCCGGCTTTACCGGAGAGTCCGACATAATCTTTTTAGTGCCCCTAGGCTGAGAGGTAAGCATAAAGCATATACCTATATAAGCGTTAAAAATAGTGTAATAAAAAAAATACTCCGTGCTTTTATTGAGATTTTCCTGACGGAAAATTCCCTAATAAAATTTTTGACCGACCACTAGAAAAATTCTTTAAAATTAACGTCGCCCGCACTAGGAATAACTCCTGTGTCGCGGGGGTGTTCACAAACATACATTTCACACACACAAAGCACACCCAGAGTCAGAACAGTTAGAACAAATCTTTGCTAATTATACTAAGTTTTGTCCCGTGTGGGGATCGAACCCACAACACCAGCGCAGTTCAATGCAGCGAGGCAACCGCTTTAACCACTACGTCAACCGTGCACTCATTTCGATACAAAGTAGTCCCTCAGGTCCTAAGGTCCCACCATCTGTACTTATTGTGTTAAGTTTATTAACGCGAGTTTTTATTACAACTGGTGAATAACAGTGTCTAGCCAAAATGTAATAAAACATTTATTTCAGCTTTATTACGAAAGTAATTACGTAAATACGGGTAATTTTCGGATAATTAATGATGGCTGTTACTGCAAGTCATTTTAATTTGATTGGATTCTGCGCCGAGGTAGACCCGTAATAGCTTTCATGACAGGGCAATAATAACAATAAAATATGATACTCACCGGTTGTGACGTTGCAATGCTGCTACCGCCGAGCCGCTAACTATCTGGAGATGCGCCCCCACTGCAGACCCCTGTGGGCTATATATATAGGAGTAGCGCGCGCGACGCGGCCTCTAATGTCTGCGGTCACCAGCGTCAGTTAAGTGTCATACTAAACATCGCTTCGGCAGGACTACGCCACAGTATAAATATGTACAAACAGTACGGAAACTGCCTACAAACGTGCGAAACGGCACGCACACATAAACATGCACACCGACGAGCCCCTAAGCGATTGTCGCGGTGCTCTCAGTAGCGAGTGTCGCTTAGGGGTCTCGTCGGTGTGCATGTTTATATGTGCGTGCCGTCTCGCACGTTTGTAGGCAGTTTCCGTACGTTTCCGTTGTTAATATTGGAAATTGTAATAATAATACATTTGTTAATTATCTGTCGTTTTCATTTATTCTGTTTACCCAACTGGTCTTTATAAGACCACGTTAAAGGTAATAATTACAGTCATACAATATGTACGTTTTTTTGGCAATTTTCAAGAAATATAGCTGATTTAATTCAGTATGCGTCATTTCTGTACTACTATCGAATATATTTTTGAGATACAATATCATAAATTCCGTCCTGCCACACACAGTTATGTGAAAAACGCAAGTTCCTATGTTAGGTAATCCATTTATCATCTACTTACTGTCCACTGAGCTAAGCTCTCAAGAAAAATATCGTTTCTTTGCAGAGTTTGCTGACCACAGTGATATCTGTTGAAATTAAAATTTACATGACTTTTACTTTTTTTATACTACCTACTTCCTTTATTACATCGCTTTAAGAATAAATGTGTAGGTAAAGATAATTACACAAAACATATTATAACATAACATCACGCCTATATTACCCAGAAGGGTGTGGCAGAGGTGTACAGCACCCACACTTCACCTGTTATGTTTAGGTCCCATGGGATAAAGGGTGAGCCTATCGCCATCCACCAGGCACAATTCCAACTCCCTATATAACAACAATGCTATAACACTTTACCTGACCTGGGAAACGAACCCGAGAACTCGCGGTGAGAGGCGCATACGCTAACCACTAGATCGAGGCAGTATAGATAATTAATTTACAAATAACCCGAATAGATGCAATTATAGTATCACTGGCCTTTAAATTATGAAAATTATTATTGAATATATAATTACAACAAAACCCTTAACAACCCTGCGCGAATTAAAATATTGAGTTAAAAAAGGGAATTAATTATTCTGGAGTCCAGAATCTGGACAAAAATCCAGTGTAGCGTAAAATTTAGTTTTGGTTCAGTCCTGTCTAAGTGCTCTCTGCCGGTACTAAACAGACAAAGGAAATTGACGTTGCATGATAATGGATATGTACCACTTACTCCCTTTGTTTTTGGTCTTTCAAATGTGAATGGAGGAAGGACTTATTCAGCAATTAGTAAATTACTCGTTGGCCATTTTTTTTCGAGCGACGCTTGAAACATTGTTGATGTTTTAAATAAATAAAATTTAAGTGTCTGTTTTAATGACAAAAATAACAATGTTTTTTCAAGCTGGTATAATTGTTTGCCCGATACCATTGCCTAAAATACATTTAATAAAATCCGTCCGTCTCTCTGTCTGTTTATATCGGCTAATCTTCTCAAAGGCTGAACCGATTTTAATGAAATTTTAAATGCAGGTAACTGACTTCAGAACGCGTAACATGGTTTAATTTTGTCGATATACCTACCACGCAGAGGATACCGCGGGCGAAAGTTAGTTTGGTTGTTTGATAGTGTAACTCTCAATAAAGTTCTTTAAATACTTAACATTAGGCTAAACTCTACGGGAGCGGAGCAGTTAGGTTGAACGTGGGTCAAAGCGCAGGAACAGTTATTACTTAATACAACGAATTCCACGCGGACGAAGTCACGGGCAATAGCTATTTATTATAAAAATCGTGAGAATCATATTACGGGGGGCCACAGATTTTAAGATTATATTTATTACCTTGTGACGATGATCATATTGCCTTGGCTTCTTATAAGACAAAATCATAAATACTTTCCACTAGCAATGAAACAAAACACTAACCCTAAACAAACGATCCGGAAATTTTCCGACGCGTCAGTATTTGTTACAAATCCCTAGTCCGATTTACATATAAAACTCACAAACTTTATATGCAAACTTTTTTCAGACATGTCTAGCCGAATAGTAAAAAGACATGTGGCATAATGCTACAGCAAAATTGAGGTTCTCCCGGAGACCAACTGAATAATGAGAAAGGCCAGGAACTAAAAGGGAATTTAAAAAGAGCTACCCTTTGCCAGCGAACTGAATACGTAAAGAAATGTTGCGAGTGCAGCAGTGACTTTGCGATTAGATGTTACTTCCTGCTAATATTCCAGGTGTGTGTGTGTGTTTGTGTGTGAATGTATGGATGTTTGTGTAGGTAAAATCAGGGATCTTGACAGTTTTGAAGTTAGTCGCAAATGAAATGGTGCTGGTCAATTGGTCCAGCAAGCTTCCTGCAGCTTACTTTTTAAGCAAAAACTATAGAATCCATTGATTCGGCAAAGAATTGAAATTGGATTTTGATGAAAGTTTCATTAATTGATAGACGCGTATTTTAATACAGAACCATAATGTAATGAAAACTCGTCTAAAGTGAACAAGTCAAGCGCTAACTAAGAGTACAATAACTCGATTTTTGTCGATTTTGAGTTACATGTTCGGAATCAGCGAATCGAAGTCTACAATTCTCTCTAAGAGACTTTTCATTAAACCTTCAGGAACCTGAAATTTCAGTAAGCAAGAATACAATAACTATTTCTTTTTTACACATTTACTAATGAAAAGTACCATAATCATCACCCATATTTTTAAATATTACGCCTATGACATAAATGGGTACGGCAAAGGTTTACTTACACCCACACTTCACCAGTCATGATTAAGTCGAATGAGACAAGGGTTGAGCCTATCAAAAATATCTCAAAAAACTATTTTTTTTTTTTTTACTACGACCAGAGCGAACGTACGTGTAGTCCGCCTGATGGTAAGTGGAGTACAGCCCATGGACATCAACAATCCACAAAAGCAGATTATAGATGCGTCGCTGCAGCTGAGGACTACGGTGTTATGCCTCATGTGCCAGTAATTTCAGGGCCTGATCTCACCACCGAACCGAAACACAGTAATGGAAGCACTACTATTTGGCGGCTATGTAATTATATCGCATTGCCCTAAATATTGTATCTTGGAACTCACGTATTTATTATAAGACAAGTGCCGAGCACGAAACATGACACCTTTATTCGTGTTCCATTTCAGTGGAAAGGCCACTTTGCATTCTGGCCTTGCAATTCATTCATCGTACATTTCCGAGTCGCTACTGCTATGGTATTTGCATTCACATTGCATTCATGACTATTTATATAAATTTATTCAGTGGCGCGTGTTCATTTTGTTCATTGGAAATCACTGGACTATTTATCAAAACATATGATGGAATGGAATATTAAAAAATATAAATGGTGGGTAACAACCCACTTGTTTATCTTAAGGCAATAACAATAACAATGTTTCCATAATTTTATATTGTATGGTTCTGCTTTGTGCAGTAATACACAACAAACTCATACAATGTACATAAATACACAAACATATTTGATTCAAGTAATAATATCATGAATGACGTCCATTATATTATTATATATATACATATATAATAAATATATTTAAGCAGCGATAGCCAAGTGGGAGACCGCAGGACGGCGAAGTGAAAGGTTTCAGGTTCGAACCCATGGCACACACCTCTATCAATAAATCGCTTAGTCGCTGCCCAAGAGTGGAACGCCTTGCCCGAGTCTGTGTTTCCGCATGAGTACATGGATCTCTTCAAAGCAAGAGTCAATAGGTATCTCATAGGTAAGCGTGCTCCACCGTAGACCGCATCTTCACTTACCATCAGGTGAGATCGTGGTCAAACGCGAGCCTATCCACCATAAAAAAAAAAAAAAAAAGTTTCGTCTTTTCGAAGATATGTGTGTATTTATCATATAAATTGTACGGGGAAGGTACATCAAAATGATAAGTCATAAGATAAAATTTAAAAGAAATGTATTTTAAGTCAGATAGAAACAACTTAAAACTAATGCTAATTGACCGACACGCCGCGAAAGGAACGGTTTGATGTTGCCCGAACCGATTGATTGCAAGTACTGATTATTGTGCCGAATGTATGTATTTTGTTCACTTCGCTGCGTGTTGATGTCAGCATAAAACTAAAACTAGTGCGTTGTACGGGTTTGCTCGTACATAAATTATCGCTCGCTAACGGCGAAGGAAAACATCGTGAGGAAACCTACATCCCTAAGAGTGCCTAAAACGTACTCGATGCTCGTGCCTTATTAACATTAAAATTGGTTTTTCGTAAAATCTCAAAGATGCAACAAAAAGGGTTCTTTTAGGGCTGAGAAATATAGTATGTTATCTTCTATAGATATAATTGTGTATATTTATCATAATATATAAATTATCGCTCGCTAACGGCGAAGGAAAACATCGTGAGGAAACCTACATCCTTAAGAGTGCCTAAAACGTGCTCGAGGCTGTGTGAAGTCTACCAATCCGCACTTGGCCAGCGTGGTGGACTATGGCCTAACCCTTCTCATCATGTGAAGAGGCCCAAGCTCAGCAGTGGGACATGTAATAGATACAGGGCTGCTATTATTGTTATTATTATTGCGAGCCTATAGTGTCCCACAACAGGGTAAAGGCCCTCCTCCCCTCCCTATAATAATATTAAATTCGTTAATTAATAATTAATTTTTATTTGCATGCAATAAATAGAAATGTACTTTTTACGTTTAACTGAATTATGACTCACAATCTTATCATATCAACACATCTGTACCCACTCTAAGCTCGCCACAACAAATCACCGTCCTTGTATTACAAAATAAGAAAAATTACGTGACGTACTTAATATTGAAAGACCAATTAGTTTTCCGTCTGAATAGGCCGCTAACTACCATATTTATATCACATATACATATATACATATTACATACATTTTACTTGTTTTCCTTTATCTTTATGGACTCAAAAGACACAATATTATATTGGATTATTGGCAGTTTTTTTTTTGTCTAATATATAAATAAATATTCCACAACTCACCACAACGCCATCTAGTCCCAAACTAAGCAGAGCTTGTACTATGGGTACTAGAATAAGTGATACTAATACATATATACTTTTCTTTTGTAAATACATACTTATTATACATAGAAACACCCAGACTAAGACAAACCCCCATCTTCATGCACACAAAGATTTGTCTTAAGTGAGAATCGAACCCACGACCTCGGCGTCGCAGGCAGGTATACAGGTTTTTAGGTAATCTATGTATAGATTGATTGATTGGTTGATATTAATTGTTTAGTAAATACTAAAAAACCTAATTTTACAGTATAGCAAAACAGTATAGATCATAATATTATACGTTCATACAGTAACGCTAAAAGTTCAAACATCAACATTTTAATCCTTAAAAAAGCGTTCGCTAATTAAGAAAACACTCGAGGGTGAATAATTATAGCTTAGAGAGTTAATTTGGGTCCGTAATAAATTTAAAAAAATCTTTACCTTTACCAGTTTCAAGGTGGTGTCAATTAGCTGTCATATTATGTCAAAAAATTACTACCTAAATGGTCGGTATAACTGTCCCAAATTTTAGCTCTTTTAAGGGTTCCGTAGTACCTACAAGGAACCCTTATAGTTTCGCCATGTCCGTCTGTCTGTCCACGGCATAGCGACGAAACCGTTGGTGCTAGAAAACTGAAATTTTGCATAAACATGTATGTTAACTAAACAAAGAAAGTCGTAGAGAAAAATTTGGAAAAATATTTTTTTTTCAGGTAGCTCCCCTACATGTAAAGTAGGGATGTTTTTTTTTTTGTCGCCTACCCCATAGTGTGGGGTATTGTTAGATAGGACTAAAAACGTTTAGGGGTTGCTAAGACAGTTTTTTGATTTAGGGATCCGTTTGCGAGATAATTAACTTTAAAGAGCAAATTTTTGTTCGAGTAGGGCGTCCCCCCCCTCTAAAAGCTAAACTACTGGATCCTAAAATCTGAAAAAAATTGTGTCGGTAGTACATGTAATGAACTTTAAAGGAAAACTATAGCGGATAAGTTCACTTCATTAGTTCAAGAGGAATAGGGGTCCGAAATGTCAGATGCAGTTACTCAGAATATTTCGTTCAAAATTCTTGAAACATAAATAAACATACATAATACATATATAAAATCACGCCTTTATCCCACGGGGGTAGGCAGAGACGATGGAACGCCATGTGCTTCGCTCCTTACATACTTCTTTCGCTTCCTCAACATTCATACATCTCGTCATACGTGCTAGCTGGTTTCGTGTACTACAAACATTTCCTCTATCTGGTTACTTTAACTTAATTAGTTCTAGAGTAATTGGGGTCCAAAGTGTAAAATGCAGTTACTTAGAATAATTCGTGCAAATTACAAAAACCTTTGAAAGTAATGAAGATGTTACTTGTTTAATACAGATAGTAAATCCCTTTTAAGTCGAAATATGTTGTTACGACTAGCTACGGAAGCCTACTGCGCGTGGCCCGACACGCACTTGGCCGGTTTTTTTTAAATTTTTACCGGAAGTTGGTTATTTAAAAAATATTTTATTTTGGTAATATACATAATATTTAAGCTTACTGTTCATATAAAGGAACTGTAAACGTATTTTTGCTCTAAATAATAAGACACTACTAAATCAATCAGAAAAAATAATTTATCAAGCAAAAATATATCAAGTAAAATAATTTATTATTTAGTTATGCAGTCAAAGCACTCTTAAAAGCTTTCAGACATTTGCATATGCTTTGCATTTAGGCTGTGGGTAACAATAACAAAAAAAGCAACATATATATTATATAGTAACGTATAGAAAGTTGTTTCCACATGAGCATTCATTGCTTACTGTCGGGATGTATCACACGCATGGCCACTCAGCGTAATGACAATATTCAACACAAACCCGCAAAAACAAAATATACCATACTATAGGGGATGGATGCAAAATAGAAGTAGTAAATTAGGAAACAGATTCTTCAGTGCAGTCAGTCAGTTAGACGTGGTCAGTGCTCATTACTATTTCAAATAAAAAAAAACAAGCAATTTTTTAAATTTAATTCCTATATGACGCATACACTCTGTATTTTTAACATTTAATTTTTCTTTCTAAAGAAGAAGACGAGATAAAGTTGTTTCCATCAGCATTCATCTTTAGTAGAAAGGAGTATAATAAGTCATCAGATTATCTTAATCTGCACCTGCAAGAGTTTAACAACTTTATTTCAGTTTCAAATTAATCTTCCGTCGTTTTTTGATAGGTATAAGTCTTAAAGATTGAAGACGCTTTTATCTTCACTTTTATAATAATAGCACGAATACGCCCAGACATTCCACGTGGCGCTTTAAAAGCCTTTTTATCTTTGAGTCTTATACTATTTATCTACAGATTTTTGTACAAAGCTGCTCGTGTAGACAGATAATTATATTGAAGTTTAGTGCAGTGAAGCTGAGCTCTTAGAGAGATTTAACTAGAAATAAACATTCACTGATGTAATCTAATAATTTCCTTAAGCAAAATATAAATGTTGCTATGTTTAAGTTTTCTTAAAATAAACACAGAGGCGGTGTGTTTTAACCTAAGTATAATATATCAAATCATTTGCAAATGAGTTCAGTTCTTGTTGAAACTAGAAGTCAAAATTTCTATTATTTTCAATACACAAATACCCGATATTAAATGCAATATTTACAAAGCATTATAGAAAAACACATCATCAATCATAGATATGAATATTATTATCATAGACAGACGTCAGAAAAACATCCATTCAATAATATTTTATTGTGGATTCATTTATCAACCACTTTTTGTCCCTTAGCTTTCATAAAGAATATCATCTTACTGCAGAGATCGATGTTGAACTTTGTTTATGTCCTGACGCGCAGTGAAAGCGTGCTGGGTCCATAACCTAATGAATTTATGATATTTAGCAGAGCAAATATAAATGAAACACTGATACCACGGAATCATAGATTAATAATATGTATCATATATAGTCTGTGAATAATATATTCAAAGACAAACATGGACTACGCAGTACAGTTAGTGATGGTCGAACTCGATTAATAAGAATCGACTAATAGTTTTAATTAGTACTAATACGACTAATAGTTTTAGTTAATACAAAAATAAGGTGATGATATTTAAAATAAAATTTTAACAGAATTGTTGCCACCAATGATCAATATTTTATTGATATTCAAAATAAGGAGAGGCAGGGAGGGCAGTTAGAATTGTATCTAGTAGATAGCGATAGGCTCATTACCTATCACATATGACCTAAACATAACTGGGTAAAATATTTTATTTATATTATTACCCTCTTAGGCATGGGTATTATCCGTGTTATGTGTTATGTTTTAATATAGATAAATAAATCCCTAATAACAAATCAATTTATAGGCTGTCAAGAAAGAGTAGATTTGGAACTAATTTTTTTGTCTGTTAGCAACATTGTCAAAATAATGACAGATGTCAATAAATAATGTAAACAGAGTTTACGCGTTGGTAAATTTTATTTATAAGAGTATAAAACGGCAATTAAAACAGGAAAAAAGTAATAAACAGTGAATAAAACTATCCGAAGGTCTGGCAGAGAAATAATTTACAATGTATCTAAAAGATGTTTAATGGAATATGAGGCAAAAAAATTCTTTCGGATATCGGCAATGTTTATCAAAGAACCGCTGATATGACCGGTATGTGAGAGTTTAACATGTTGTTTTTAGTCAAATCAAGTACCTATAGGTTATGGATAAAACCAAAGCTGTTTTGAATTTATTGCTAAAATAAGCGGATTATTCAATAATTAAGAATCAAACGAACTTACCAAGTGAAGTTCGATGATAATTATGTGAACAGTTTATTTCGACGCGATTTATGTTTACATTTTGTATATGCGTCCCACGCATCAGCCTACTACACGGATTTTTTAAATTTTATTAGATTTTATTTTCTTTTATTTTTAATGGTATCACTACTAATACTGGCATCCCCACTCCGCCGCTCGGACGGCCGGCGCGCTCGGCTTCTCATTTTAGTTGATAGTTTTTGACCTCGTATATTTTATATTTGTTATATCAGGGTAGGGTGTATTTATAACATTAAAAAGTTAAAATTAGGGTGGGTGTATATAAATCGCGTCGAAATAAACTGTTCACATAATTATCATCGAACTTCACTTGGTAAGTTCGTTTGATTCTTAATTATGTTTCACAGTTTATTTCTTTGCGATTTATGTTTACATTTTGTATGATGTTCAGAGGTAAAAAATATAAAATATTCATGTTTACCATAGTTATGTAATAAAACAATAGATGTTCGTTATAACTTTAAAAATTTCTAATTGATTTATTTATTTATAGCATTTAGACATGTTTAGCAATCTAATATTAAGAACAGTCGAATTTTTTATCATAATGTCGACAACTTTATGATTTATAAGTATTTTTTAATCAATATACTTAATTTTAAATATCTGTATTTGTATGCCTTATAGGCAAAACATAGCTGAACATTATGTCATTTTTGTAACAACTTTTAACCTATGTTGACAAATAAAATACTTTGGCTTTGAATTTTATCTATTACAATAAATGTTTATTGATTTGTGAGACTTAATATTGATCTGATAAAAATATCCTCAACTATAGGCTAATTATAGCATTTGACGAAAGTAGACGAAGACCGGCTTCATCTAGCAGTATTTCGAATCACATCAATCACACCTGATCGGCTGGCTCTGGACGTCGTGCGTCCCTGTGTGACGAGTGCTATGAGCACTAAATACAGAAATATCAATAGCATTTTTTTTTTTGTAATACATTCTTAATCGAGTAACTCAAGCGTTAGAGGTGGCAACTTTTTGTAAGGTCTCTTGTAACTTATAAATAAATAATTATTGTTGGTCTCACGAATTCAATTCGTTTTATTTATATATAATCCTAAACAGATTGCTCGGCATATATTTGGTTTTTTGTTGAAGAATCGTTATTTAAAAAGGGATTTAAATGATGTGCGAGGTCTTGAAGCTTTTATCTCTGATAATCTAATAGTAATTATTTTTTAACTATTGATATAAATACAGCTTATTTTTATTGGGGAAAGAGTTTGTACTCCATGAGCAGTTACCAGAGCGAACAAAGTACATAAGTCTTTTTCGAAAGGGTTTCCCAGTCGGGGTAATAATGTACCCTTTGTTCAGATAATTAGCTTAGAACAGTATCAGTATCCCAAATTATAATATACTTTCTCATAAATCTCTTTATTCGCCAATCATGTAATATATCTGGCAATAATAGTGTCGAGGCAGATTTGTATTAAGTCATTGTTACGAAGTCCTATGAATATTAAGTTTTTTTTTTTTTTTTTTTTTATTATCTTGAATCGCACTAATATTAGCATCCGAGTAATTTTAACCATTTTCTATGCCAAAATCTAACCAGGGCCTACAGGCCTAATACAGCTGTCATATTGTCTGAACGTGTTATCTAAGAATGAATATAATATAAGAATATTATATCAACCGTTTTGTTTGATAGTGACATCTTTAAATATTTTTGCCGGATAATTTCGCGACAACCAAGCGAAGTGTCTTGTGAAACTGCGGGGTAATAAACGGAAATATTAACAGATTAATTTTAGGATTGAAATATATACATGGCGAGCATATAGCATTATGGAAACCAGGGTTGTAATAGCCAATATGGTACCATAACTACCCTTTCCTTGTCTTGTCGGTTATTATTTGCTCTAATCATTTTTAAAATTATAAAGTCTTCGAGTACACTGTAAAGTTATCTACAGCCCATGTCTCAGGAACGATCTTCCACGTGATATATATTTTACATTTAGCATTAGAGCGATTCGCCAACAAATCTGTTTCGAATTCGCCAAAAAATAAGACAATTTTTTGAATGCATTGTCTGCCAATTCTCATGATGTGTCATGGAATCTTTTTCTTGACAAGTTATCGGCTTGACAATTAGCTTTAGTGTTAATGTAAGATACAAAAATATATAGGTAACTAAATAGATTCACACCACTGCCAAATTTCTCTGGTAATATTATTAAATGTGGGAACTGCACGCTACACATACGGTTAATGCAACAAATAGTTTTAACTAGTATTATCGATTCACATTTAAATATCTTCACCATAAATATTTTTTCCAAACACTTTTGACGCGAGGAAATCAGCTTTTATTTTTAACTCGGTTAATATGTAAACAAGATTCATTTAATTTTCAATGACCTGGCGCTTCATTATTTTTATAAAAACACCTCAGCCAGTCAAACATGCATCGAAAATGATTTCGATATTATATTGATTGAATTCCAAAGGTGAAAATGCACTATCAATATGATTTAACCACTAAGAAATTTTTCTTTTTTTGCTACTTGCTAGATAAGTTAATATTTTGTTAATAATTATGGTTATTTCATAAACAAAGGAACTTGTGTCGTTTGAACATCTTTGTGTATAGCCACGAATATTAAGCAGCACGGCAGGCTGATACTAGCAGTCCAATTACTCACGAAGTTTGCATCTTTGATTAATAAATACTTTTAAGCAAATGTTATTTTTAATTTTAATCGTCTAAATAAGGACTAAAATTTGTATTGTTGTTTTTGGAATTAATTAATCTTTTTTCTGTATTAATAACAAAACTTAGATATATTTCAAAAGTTTCATTGTGTAATAAACATTATCGTTACATTCTTTATACTATGACTGTCCAAAGCACTGATATCATTTAAATATATCACAGAAATGTGTATTAAATCGCAGGTTAAAGTAATTTGGCAAATACATATAGTGCTGTGCACAAGCCAAATGGGAGGCAGGTAAATTCATAAATGCACTCGTGAGAGTGAGAGCTTGGATAATTACGATATTAAAACTCAAGTATTTTCGGTGTGACCCGACAAAGTAAGCGTCGTTTAGATCGCTAGACGCCATGTCATCGCCAATAAAGTATGGCCATTAATTTCGATACAGTGCAATAATCTTTCATTTTAAAAAGACTCGATTGAATAAATTAGTTTTTTGGTTTGAGTACTAAAAATATGCTCGACAGAAACTGATAATATGTACATTTTTATTATCGCCCCTATATTAATTAACTTAGTTCAAGAGTTTGTAAAATCTGAGGTCTCATGTTTTCAAAAACATTTGGTATTGTAACCTTGGACTGGCGTGTTATGAAAAGGCCTCCTCGATCCATGACAATATTATTTAGTAGGATTATCAGTGACGTATGCCCACTTTTGTGAGAAAAACGTAATCGTTCTGTGAACGGTACCTGATTTTTTCCTGGTCCGATGCAATGCAGGCGGCGAGAACTGCGGCGCCGGCGGCGATCGTTCGCAGCCTGCTTTGCGGCTGCTGCTCTGCTGCTGGTATTGGCGGTGAGCGGGTTGACTGTGCCCTGCATATTGCTTGCCCGCTAGCCTTTGATGCAGGGGTTTGAAATTGTTTCGGTTGTTATTGTAACTATTAGAGTAATTTGCCAATTGTATATTTTTGTCATTTTTTATTTTCTGCGACATTTGTTTTGGCTGTACATTAGCGAGAAGTCCCTTTTCATCTGGATTTAACAGGGATGGTGCCAACAACATCCTTGTGGATGTTTCCGCCTAGTTTAGTGTCTGGTTCTGGTGGCTCACCGAATAACGCTAGGAACGAGGTCAGTGTTTAAGTCGGCCTCCTAGACAGCATTGGACAAGCCATCGCTACACATGGTTTTATGGCTGTAGGCTCATCATGTGAACAGTCGGGTGCGAGTTCCAATTCGATTATTATTATTATTGAGAATACGGGTTACTCACGTTATTTTTGGCGGGAACTGCCGACTAGTTTCGATTATTATTGGTACCGACGGTACAAGGACATAGTCACATTGTTCGTCATAATCATAATGTACAAAACAATTGAAATAGCCCAGAGTAATAGCTATTCGCAATTTATTTACTTAAAGAAGGGTAAGAGCCCATAGTGGTGGCAATTACGCCTCTGTGATACAAAATTGATGGATACAACCCAGTTAATTATACAAAATAAGTATAATTGGTAGTTGTTCGCATCATATAATGGTAAGAGCCCAAATTTAGCAATTACGCATCAATCTAACGATATAAAATCGTTTTGGTACTTACGATCTGTATTCCATAATGGTGAAAGATCTTAGTTATCAGCATAAATAATTCTATGTCTTTTTATGAGCTTTTCAGTTAGTCTCATAATTTTTCAAAACAATTGATGGATACAACCCAGTTAATTATACAAAATAGGTATAATTGGTAGTTGTTCGCATCATATAATGGTAAGAGCCCAAATTTAGCAATTACGCATCAATCCAACGATATAAAATCATTTTGGTACTTACGACCTGTATGCCATAATTGTGAAAGATCTTAATTATCAGAATAAATAACTATATGACGTTATTTTTCGTCTAATCCTTTCTTCAGGGTCTTCATTTTTCCGTTAATTCCCAATGTTCAAATAGAAAGAAAAATTGAAGCGCGGGTTTTTGTGACGTGCGTAGGCTTCGGCACGGAAACACACAATGAGAAGCCGAGCGCGCCGGCCGTCCGAGCGGCGGAGTGGGGATGCCAGTATTAGTAGTGATACCATTAAAAATAAAAGAAAATAAAATCTAATAAAATTTAAAAAATCCGTGTAGTAGGCTGATGCGTGGGACGCATATACAAAATGTAAACATAAATCGCAAAGAAATAAACTGTGAAACATAATTAAAACTAGCACATTGGTTTAGTTGACGTTTGTCGTACTCAGTGTTGCGATATAGCGCGACTAGGTTAATGTTGATACTTGAGTAGAGTTTAAGTAAATAACATAAAATAATATCACGCATGGGCGTAGCCAGGGGTGGTGTTTAGGGGTTCAACTATCCCCTCACTCCGAAATGGCTCGGACTGCTTTATCTTTTCTGCTATATCTATGATTTTTACTTAATTCAGGTAAATCAATAAATACTATTCGAAGAATTGCACGAGGAGGAGCACAAAATAGAGGCGTATTTCTTACACCAGGAAAAAACCGAAAAGGTCGTCCGAAGAAAGTGTTAGATAACTTTGATTTTTGTGCTATTAGACAAAAAGTTATTTTTTTTAACGCTAACCACTAGACCAACGAGGCAGTTTAATAATATGTATAGAAAGAAAAGATTTATTCAAATACTTAAAATAAAATATTTTTCAAATATATTTTTCTTTTATTTTCTGGTTATTGATAAAAACAGAGGACAGTAAAACCACAAATCAGCTTGGCAAAATAGTCTGGACGGACGGAACGTACTTTATGACTGCTGGCTGTACAAATTAATTACATTATTTTTACTATTACTTAGTGCCGATTTCATCGTGTTAAACCGACGTTTAACGCTTAGCTACAGCTTTCGATATAATGGGTAATAATAGAATATTTTTTTTTATATACAGCTAAGTATCAAGTCCTGGGAAGTGAACTATATGGGTTGCCATACGAACAGTAGAACAGCACTCTAGCGCCCCTATTAATTTCAACTCTTCCTTGACAGCCTATAATTTAGAGCTTCGTTGGGACAAAACACTTCAATTATCGCCAATGCGCAAGTTTGCGGTGTGATATAATATTGACACAGCCGATCCGAACAACAGGAAATTATATATTGGTAATTTCAATGGCGGTTGGTTTATCTGATAAAATTAATGAGTGGATAATCTGACAGTGTAATTAATATTGTGAATGGAATTTTGACAATGGAAACTAAGTAAAAATAATCACGTTAATTCCAGGTCTAAAAGCATCGTTTTAATTTTTGCCTTGCTTATCAAATATTGTTTATTATATATTATTTTTCCGGATTTGATTCCCGGTCAGGCAAAGTGTTTTTAGTGATTTTTTCGTCAGGGAATTCACAATAGCAGCACCGAGGTAGAATTGTGCCCGGTGGTATACCCCATGGTATACCACCGGGCACAATTCTACCTAAACATACATACCGACATAAACATAACGTACCTACTTATTATTATTGTACATCTCTGCCACACCCTTCTGCCTACTATAGGCAGGGCCGTCTTTACCAGGGGGTGCAAGGGGTGCGGTGCACCCGGGCGACGAGCGCCCGGGGGCGCCTTTCGAACGCTGAATTTTTGGATATTTAATTGAATTTAACGCCATTGGAGTTTTATATACAAGTAACTTACGACAAATATGTATGCGCAAGCAAAAAAAAATAGTCATCAACAATAATATTTTTTCTATTACGATTTCGGCGCTTGTCATACCGCATTACTACACAAAGAGTAAAAAAAAACGAAGGCGCAGGCTGAATCCCGCACCCTGGCGCAGAATAGACTTAAGACGGCCCTGACTATAGGCGTGATGTGACGTCATGTTATGTTATTTTTTAATACTAAGGACAGTGTTTTCAAATGACACTAGTCGATATTGAGTAACAAAATTCGGGCCCAAATTCAATAATACCTACTATTCCGCATAATAAACACCACCTGTGCTTACGATCACGTTGGCAGGACTGTTCTGAAAATACTTGAACTGATATTACAATATTATAATATACAATAGGTACACGAATTTGGTACAAAAGTTTTTCACGCGTCAGCTGTGCAAATCCTTAACTAGATTTACATAATGTAAATTTTCATAATTTTTAAGCAAATAAAAACTTTGTAAAGCATGTCTAACCCTAGGGCAAAAACCTACAGAAGAATGTTTCAGCAAAGTTGTTGTTTTTCAATCGATAAACTGAATAATGAGGAAGTTCAAGCACTAAATGGTAATTATAAAATAAAATGAGCCACCCTTGGCCGGTGAACTCAAAGTGTGTAAATGAACAGTGCGACAAAAGAGACTTAGGTTTTAAATTTTAAAGCTACCCCGTGTTCTGAAAATTAATAAACGTGTTTTTAAAAGGTTTGACCTGTACATATACATTATGTTTTAATTATGTTTGTATTGTATTTATCTTTAATATGCGGTCACAGTAAACATATTCATTTATTTTATAAGTTAGATATTTAAGAATTCGTAACTGGTTTGGTTATAGGTATGCATCACACTGGTCTTCATTGAAAATCATTGTTACAATGTATACAATGCATTGTAGTTATAATGCTGAATGAAGACCTTTTGAAACTGCAGCAATTGCTGAGATAGTCTACTTTTTGGTCTCATACAGGAGTGTTCCACTTGTTTACCATGCCTTATATGAGCTTATTCTTAATTTTATTGTTCTATTTTGTTTAAGTTTACTTTTGCATGCCTTATTTTTACCCTTGTACTCCTTTTATGAGTCTAATTAAATGCTTTTTCTTTCTTTCTTTTTGTTGTCAGTCGGTTTGCATTTTTTTTATCGTTTAATTTTATTTTTATATGTAATTTTCTTTGTTTTCTTATTTTTTTGCCAAAATATTATGCCTATTCTAAGCAGAACGCCAATTTTGGACAGTAATAAAATATTTTTCTTTCTTTCAAATGTATGTCACTAGGAAGAACCTCGTCCAATTTGAAATTCATCGGTTTAATTAGTTACAAAATAAGTACCTCGTAATTCTTAACATGTGGGCCTAAATTTTATATTATAATTAAACATATCAGATTAAATTTACGGGATGGCGTAACATATTAATACAACGCCATCCCGTAAAATTAATCTGACTTTATCCCAAACCCATTATATAAATTACCTTGCGGATAATATTTTCAAATAAGAAATAAATGCTGTATGTCTTTTATAGATTTTTTTACAGGATTTTTAAAGGAGTCACTTGAAAAAAGTATACTTATCTGTTTTTATATGGCATCAAATTGGTTTTGTTGTTTTACTGCCAGATTTTTTTTGTATCTTATACAATCAGAGCGTTTTTTTATACAGTACCGATTTCATTGTCTGAGTTCACCGCTGAGCCCGGTTGTCCATCCGGCCTCTTATTCGATATTAGATCGAGACAAAGGTCGAAAACGTTGATTTACCATTGAACTCGACCATCTCGCCCGCATGACATAATATATGACGAGATTCGCTCTATTATTTTTGTTTTTAATCAATATAGTATGTACTTCAGTTTTAGTTAATTTTTCTTTAATTTGATACCGTCTGTCTTCTCTCTGGTGCCATCAAAAAATCAGCGCTGCAGGGTTTGTTGCTCTACAGCAGTGTTTCCCAATTACTTTTTTCTACGTACCCCTTTAAGAAAGACCTCCGACTTGCGTACCCCTTTATAGACCAGGGTCGAGAATTTTTAAAACAAAAAAAATAATAGTAGGATAAAACCCATTAGAAAAGAAGAAGAATATTATAAAAATGAAAGGAAAAATAATTTACGAGCGATCTGAGGTCGGGAAGGGGATGAGGGGATGGTTTAAGGGTAAGAAACGTTTTTTTTTTCGATTTCCGGCAAAACTAAAAGTCCTATGGAAAAAAGTCGAATGGCAAAGTTGTTGGTAAAAAAAGATCTAAAACTTTTGTATTTACATTGTTTTCATATAACCTCAAAATTTATGTGAAAATTCAAAAAAACAAGTTATTGGTTTTTTATTTTTATCTTCCACAAACAATTTTTTTTTTCACGAAATTTAGTGTACCTAAACTTACCATTTGATGTCCCAAATACGATGTTATTTATTTGATTAGAAATATTATTTTTTTCACTTTATTTTGAATTAATATCGAAAAAGCACCCTAATTTTCGATCGAAAATTTACCCGTCAAAATATCAGCTTTTTTCAAAAAGTTGGTATGTTTTCTGTTTGTTGAAATCTCTACTTAAAATTACTACAAAATTAAGTATTTCTAATCAAATAAATAACAGCGTATTTGGGACATAAAAAGGTAAGTTTTTACCAAATATCGTAAAAAAAAAAATATTGTTTGTAAAAGATAAAAATAAAAAACCAAAAACTTGGGTTTTTGAATTTTTCATATAAATTTTGAGGTTATATGAAAAAAGTGTAAATGCAAAAGTTTTAGATCTTTTTATTACCAACAACTTTGCTATTCGACTTTTTTCCATAGGACTTTTAGTTTTGCCGGAAATCGAGAAAACCGTTTTTTACCCTTTAAACCGACAACACAAGCACAGCGACACGCTCACGCGACATAAGCCGAACTGAATGATTGACAATGACGAGCAAATAGGCGGCAGCGATAGCGGCCGCGATCGGGAGACGCGTGGCGCGGGAGTCGCGGAAAACACGGGTCAATCGCCGCCGCCGCGGGCCAAAGCGCAAGATGCATGCGATTTACTTACCGGCTACTGCCGTTTAATTAAATAGAATATTTTTTTGGCATTTGTAGAAATAGAAATAGAGATTCTTTATTTGTCAATGTAGGTATATTGAATTATTGTTTTTTAAGGATTTTAGTTTAGAGATTGCTGCGCGTACCCCTTGATGCAATCTCGCGTACCCCTGGGGGTACGCGTACCACTAATTGGGAACCACGGCTCTACAGCATATGGCTGAGATGGTGTCCATTTCTTATTTTTTTTTGTTTAGTATTGAAAGCTTTATTTTATTTATTTTTCTTATTCTTTACATGTTTAAATATAAATCATAAAGGCAAAGTACATTTAAAAATATAAAAATATTTTTTTTTATTATTATTACTAATATTTTGTCAAAATAAATATGTTTCTTTCTTATACTGTTTTTAATAGCTTCATTTTCTTTTTAAGGGTACAGAAATAGTAAACCTTTTAATATATTGTATTCTCTTCAACTGTATAGAGATCAAAATAAACGCTAACTTAATTCAATACAGTAATGGTTTTCCTCTGTTTGCCGATATCTGCTGCTTGAAAAGCATTTTATTAGAAATGATTCCTATAAATGTTTTACGTCTGCGTTTTTTATAATAGGTAGTTAAAATATTGTGAATATCTCTGCAAGCGCAATGTTTTAATCAAAAAGTTAAATAGTTTTTTTATCGATTGTTTGTCTGGTTGAACGCGCTTATCTCAGGAACTACTAGGTAATCCGAATTCAAGAAAAACAGCCATTTGTTCAGCTTATTTTAAAAAGGCTTTATTGCATCACGCTATAACCAATAGGAGTGGAGCAGCAATGGAATAGGTTGCGAAAAAAGGAAATAGCACCACGGGATTAGAGCCATAATAAGGTCTAACGCGGGGAAACCCGTGGTTAATAACGATCACGAACTTCAAGTGGACTAATTCGGTGGCAAAAACATAATTATTAAAACATGACAAAGTGATAATACAGGAAATAGCAATAATAGGTGGCCTTTAAGTTTTCGTTTTTGAGCTCTGTTTGTACTGTTGTATTTCTGTATAAAATAAAATAATTATGTTAAACGATAAATCCAAAATAAAAACGAAAGCACTTTATTTTGCTCAACGGAACATAATTCCGAAACATGTCAATGGCTTTACTGATATTTTGTTATTTTTGTTTTTATTCAAATAATAAAATACACCATTGTAAATAACAAATAATAGGTGGCCTTTAAGTTTTCGTTTTTGAGCTCTGTTTGTACTGTTGTATTTCTGTATAAAATAAAATAATTATGTTAAACGATAAATCCAAAATAAAAACGAAAGCACTTTATTTTGCTCAACGGAACATAATTCCGAAACATGTCAATGGCTTTACTGATATTTTGTTATTTTTGTTTTTATTCAAATAATAAAATAATATGTTGAATTCATAGGCTGTCAAGGATATAGACAAAATTAGTTAAATTATAAAACCCCGTAAACACCATTTGCGTATTGTATCTTAAAAACTAAAGTGTATGTGTACGGGTTGACTGATATTATGGTGAAAAGCAAAAAACGCCAGTCCATTGTTCAACTTAAAACTTTTTACTTCCTGCAATACAGGAAAACAGCTCTAGCATTACCAATTGTCTGCATATAAGATGTGGTGCCGTGTCTCCTACGAGCCTTACATGTTGTAAAATGACTGATATTTGAATATCGTTAAATTTTTACGAAAGTGAGCCGAAATCAAGGATTTTGATTGGCTGTTCAAATGTTTTGATCAGCTAAACACATCGCAGGAGACACGGCTAAATCTTTACACTAAAATTCTGCTGGATCAAATAACTACATCAATTCAAATAAATAAAATTGAAGTGTCTCTCTGTGTGTCAAAATATCAATGTTTTTCAAACTGGTATAATTATTTATTTGCACGATAGATTTGCCTTAAATACAGATTTTTTTTTGTCTGTCTGTCTGTCTAAAAATTTGCAGGTAATTGACTATATGGCGCGTCCAAAAGGCTACTTTTTATCGATATATAACTTCCACGCAGACGAAACCGCGGGCGAAAGGTTGTGATAGCGCTAGTCTCAAGACTTTCGATATTTTTTTTTGTGTTAGACGGTCAAGCTCTCAAGAAAGGTCATTAAATATTTATCATTACGTCAAACTCCACGGGAGCGGAGCAGTTAGGTTGAACGCGGGTCCAAGCGCGGGAGATGCTACTACTTAATACAACGAATTCTTCGCGGACAAAAGCTAGTTAATATAAAATATTCAAAATTGTGAGAGGACGAAATGGATACATTTTATCCCCGAAACTTAAAAGCAATACTTTCAAGTTCCTACTTAAGATTTCACTCACAAAATTTCCACTTCCACATCAAAACACGAACAAGATTTTCTTTGGTCCGTATTTCGTTACTTATTACTTCTTTATATAACTTTGTATAGGCCCTTGAGGTTTCTGTCAACAGATTGTAAAAGATCGCTTGGTACTTGGAAGAGTGGTTCGCGGTAGATGGCTCTCCAACGCAGTGGTTCAATGAAACTGCTTTCACAGCTCCGTACACCAGTTTGAAACCTTTTTAAGTACCTTCACAGTACGTTTTAAGATTTCATCTTTTGTATCGTTCTGTGGCTTAAGGGCTTTGGGGTTTGTAAGTGAAATGCATTAGTTGATTGATTTTTTTTATGGTGTGGTCTTAATATTTATGCACTTCAAATATTGATAAAGTTGTTGATCTTAGTACTTGTTCACTATCAAAGTTGACACATTGACAATAAAGAATAAGAAAAGACAAACTCGAACGTTTGACAATCAGTTAGAATGAAATTGAAATTGGAACGTTTTCACGATACGAAAAATTCAAGGAGTTTTATCTTTAGAAGAAAATAATTCAGTACATGTTTCAAAAGCAATGAAAAACAGAATTAAATTTGGTTAATGTTTATAAACTAATAAGTGATTAGTTTGTTTGTTTGTATACAATCTGTTAATTAATAATGTACTAATGGTTCATTGTTATCTCATCAAATGTATGAATACAATATTTATGATGTGTTTATGGGCAATTTAGTTATTTGTTCCAACTAACATTTGACAGAGGTACTGAAATATTATCACTAGGCAGGTAATAAAATATAATTGATTTATAATTTGGTTCTTTTGTCTATAATATAATTTAAAATAAAAAGTCATTTCTTTAAGCACTTACCGGCATTTAAAGTTAAAATTCAATATAACCGTTTTCCCTGCAAACATAAGTTAGAGGTCAAACTGTTCTGCCTCTACGATGATTAAATACTTGAAAGAATTAATAATGATTAAACTCAGTAAGTAATTTGAGCGATGAGAAGTCCTCAATGATACTCCAGAATAATTAACGATCCGAAGTTAATCAATGTCGTCGCTTAACTTCTATTTTTGCTAAGAGATTTTTTTCGTAATTAATAAGTTACTGAGCTGCGTCTTCCAGAGATTTTTTTAGCTAAAGTTAAATAATTAAATCTAATAAATTAAGAAGCATAAACGATGCATCCACAATTTGTTGTTCCTGACAATTGAGATAATATATATTATTATTATTATCTTTGTAGGTGTCAAACAACAGATAGCTATTTCCCTGAAACAATAAGCGTAGGAAGCCATTGTGTACGTGGACCCATTGAAGCATAATATAAGGTAGATTCATTTAAGTACTGCCTGACAAACAACATATAATATACATGATTGACATAATTCACCACATAATCTCATACATAATTATTTACAGTGTTTTTATGTCTCTTGGCGACCAACCAATATCTTTGATATAAACCTCATTTTATTAATATGTTTATATTATTTGTTACTGAACTACTGAATGAGCTACTTCGAAAAGTGTTTCACTTTACAATTTCTGTATGGAGAGCTGCAAGTTCGACTAGTCTATTGCGATTCCAAATACTCAATACTTGAAATAAATTAAAGTATCATCGTAATTATTATACTTACTACTACTAAGAAATATAATTAATAGTTTAAAAAAACTAAAAAACACGCTTTTAAAGTACTTCTAACTTGAAATACTTACTTACTGGGTTGCTCGATAGACGAAAAATATGGCACAGAGCGCCCCACGCTTTTTCACAATAATACTAGTATTTTTTGTTCATTACCATTTTCAGCTTATATTAGGAATTATTTTTCACTTTTTAGTTAGAAGTACTTTAAAAGCGTGTTTTTTAGTTTTATTAAACTATTATTTATTTTCTACTTTTTAGTTTGGTTTATTTATAAGAGCGTTTTTTTTTTAATTATAATTTTTTATTTTAAATTTTTTTTTTTCGAATTATTGCATTGTCATCTTGACAGGTGTGCAAAATTTTAATGAAATCTGTCCGTTTAAAGTGGGTCAAAATCGAGTCCAAAGGAGTCGGTTACATACATACATACATACATACAGGTGAAGCTAATATAAGCGTGATAATTACTGCTGCCGCGTCAAAAGCGACTGCTGCATTGCCCCCACGGCAGGCCTGAAATCTTTCTCAAAAAATGGGCTATATAACATTACTATTTTATTTTAAAAAGGCCCCTCCATTCAACAAAACATAACAGATAAAGATTTGGTAGCAGCTAAAGTACGAGTCCACAAAAGCTGAGCATGGCTGCGCTGCGGAGAATATTATCCAATAGAAACGCATGCAATCTTTCATCAATCTATCCATATTCTGTCGACTGGCAGAAATGGGAAATGCGAAATTCGACGAATCAATACATAATTCATTGTGACTATCTATAGTCTATTATTACGGCTTAGATTGCTTTAGTCTGGCTTGATATGATTCAAATCAAGGATCGTTTATATTAACTGAGGACTTCAAACTTATAAAATACTTGAATACGAAAAATTCAAATTTATATAGTCAGCCGTGCCTATCAGTAAGCAGAGCATCTACATAGAATTAAAACTAGACTAGTTATTTAGGTTTGAAGTATATTTATTAACAAACTACTGTAAAATTCTATAAGCAGTGTTATACTTATTATTTTTGTTATTTGCCTGTCAGAATTCAATCAATTTCTATTGAAACATACATAAATTACGCGTCGCGCCAATGGGCCAACGACCACCGCAACGCATGTCGATCGCGCGCCACGTGTCTCGGAACCGCGCAGATGAAAGAAGTCTAGCGTTCGGCTGCCGCGTCTATATATTTATTTATAATAATATGTATGTATTTAATATATAAATAGTGATATGTACATATTTATTTTAGTTAATATAATATAGATTTAATTTGTAGGTAAAATGTACCTATTGAATTTGTAAATTTATGTAAATATTAGTTATAGTGAACCTTCTATCTCATCTATTACACCTTAAACTGCCCCATATCAGTCTAACTTTCTATTTGTCCATCCAAAGGTTGCCTGTAAGATATTGCTTTTTAGCAATAAGGCCGGCCTTTGTTCCCACTTGTTCTACTGAACAGTTCTACGGTAGAACTAATGGGATTTTTTTTCTCACTAGTTCTACGATATTAGATGTTACAAAAGAGTAGAACTAGTGGGAGTCTTTATTCCCACTTGTTCTACCTGTTCCATCGGGTAGAACTAATGGGAGGTTTTGTTCTCACTAGTACTACGATATTATGTTTAACAAATAGTAGAACTAGTGGGAGTCTCTCTTCCCACTTGTTCTACCTAAACCGAAAAGTAGTTTTACACAAAGAAATGTGTTACCAAATATGCTAGTTGTGGCTCAATAATAGGTTGTAAGACACTTAGATATTACTGAATAAATTAAAACACACTATTAATTAAATCACACATTGTTTATATACGTAATGGTAAATATTGTTATTATTTTTTATAGCTGTTTTCCTTTCAATGGATCATAGGCTATTAAATAATATACAGGAAATAAATTAAATAAATTACCTATCATAGTGTGAATGATCATACAATGTAAATTTCTAAACGTGCATAGTTCATAGTTTAAAATAAATTTATCAACAATTATGAGGGTAGGCCGTTACTCTTTGTGTGACATTCACTATAATACTGCATTAAACTGAGTGTTGAAGGTTCTAATCGGTCATCGTACTGGCTCTACTAGCCATTAAGAACACAATGTTTTTATATTAAGATGACTTGTGTCATTATATGTCACTCGAATAAAAACATTTACAACACTGAGTATCGTTAAAACCGATAAAAATGAGTGCTGCGGACTTTAAAATAATTAAAAGAGGTCGAGGAAATGTTTTGTTGTTGTCGGGGCGTCAGTTTTACCGACAACGAGTGTATAAAAGTGGAAAATCCATATGGAGGTGTACAAAATACAAGGATAACAAATGTGCTGGATCCGTAACATTGACCGTGGTAAGTACTTTATAACATAACATCAGGTCTGTATTTTCCCTAGGGGCTAGACAGAGGTATTTTACACCAACATTTCGCCAGTTATGAGGTCCATGTAACAGTTGCTGAAGCCGTACTGAGAATATCCAGATAGAAAAATAAACCAACACTTTATTTTTTTGCTTTAGACTGACGAGACAGCCCTTTTTTTTTTGGTTGCCATTCCTAGAAAAAATATTTAATACATTTTACTTTTTAGGACCTTCGTGAAATATTGCAGTCTAAACTTCATAGTACCGAATGTCATCCCAATGAAAATGAAAATATGATTGATATCATGATTAATAACAGTTGCGAAGAAGCAGCAAGTGGAAAGGAGCCAGCACCACGAGCATTTAATAGAGGTTTGGCGAATATAAGGAATAAAGGACTGGATCTAGCTGTAAATAAACCAGTCCCTGATTTCAAAAATAAAAAGTCATCAATTTATCGAAATAGAAATAAAATTGCTGGTGTCAAAAGAATTTGTACAAGTATTGTTAGAGATGTAGAAGTACCTAGACAGTTCCAAAGTTTTTTACTCGCTGATTATTATAATGAACCGCTTAGAATAATAATATTTTGTTCAGAAGATGCCAGAGGAAACATGAAAAAAGTAAGACATTTTTTTATGGATGGGACGTTTAAGTCCTCTCCTTCACCGTTTAAACAGATCTTGAGTATTCATGGAGACATTGGCAGTAATTGTAACCAAACTAATTATAATTCCATTACTGTATGCATTTATGTCAAACCAGACAAAAGAAGCATATTTAACTTTATTTTCCCTAATAAAGTCACAAATCCCAGATTGGCAACCTAATAAGTTCACTATAGATTTTGAAGAAGCTGCAATGAGAGCATTAGCTAAAATGAACGTAACGGTTAAGGGATGCCAGTATCATTTTTCAAATAGTCTGTGGCGTAAGGCAAAACAGTTAGGCCTGCACAAAAATAAACTCGATCGCAGGTTCATATCCTTATGCAGTAAGCTCCCTTTCTTGCCCGTAGCTGAAATAAAGGTGGGATGGCAGTATATTAAAAGTGAAATAGCCGAATATAATACTGAGCAACTAAAAGAATTCCTTATCTATTTTGAAAAGTACTGGATGAGAGATGATTTCATTAATATTTGGTGTGTATATGGAGAACGTCACCGTACTAACAATGCTGTTGAAGGATGGCATCACAAAATTAATAACGAAATAAATAAAAATGATAGAAATATTTTGCAAATATTACACATCCTTTATAATGATTCATTGATTTCTTCATTTCGTAATCATAAAATTCAGAATTTTCCTTCTTGTTCACAACCAAAACGTCAAAGGATTGAAATTGACAAGGACGATTTTATAAGAAATGCACAATTAAAATTAGTTACTAGCGAAATTGGCGTCGGGCACTTTTTAGAAATTATTCGGTAGTTAAGTAAGAATGTAGAAATACTAATTGATTAAAGATAGTGATTATTATTAGTGATTTAATTAATAGTGTGTTTTAATTTATTCAGTAATATCTAAGTGTCTTACAACCTATTATTGAGCCACAACTAGCATATTTGGTAACACATTTCTTTGTGTAAAACTACTTTTCGGTTTAGGTAGAACAAGTGGGAAGAGAGACTCCCACTAGTTCTACTATTTTGTTAAACATAATATCGTAGTACTAGTGAGAACAAAACCTCCCATTAGTTCTACCCGATGGAACAGGTAGAACAAGTGGGAATAAAGACTCCCACTAGTTCTACTCTTTTGTTACATCTAATATCCTAGAACTAGTGAGAAAAAAAAATCCCATTAGTTCTACCGTAAAACTGTTCAGTAGAACAAGAAAGAAAAGAAAGAAAGAAAGAAAGAAAGAAAAATCATTTATTCTGGCAAATAAAATACATAATAATATAACGTCTAAAACTAAATAATTTAAAAAAACATTCTTAAAGCCAGAAATGGTACGCATCTCAGCACAATACTGCAGCGCCAAAAAGCACCGCAGCGCTGATAATTCTGATGCGCCCAGAGAATGAGAAGCAAGCAGTGTGACAACAGAAAAAAAATAATAAAAAATAAATAAATAATATCTAATATTTAAATTTACAATTTTTGTGTCACCATCAACAATATATTTAAGGATAAAAAACTTAATTATATTAATATTAAACAACTACAACTAAACCTATACAATAATAAAGCATAACATTAATAAAACTCATTTTCAAAATTAACAAATACTATCTGCTATTAATGACAAATATTTTATTAAATTATATGTGAAACCTGGAACGCACCCATACGCTTTTGACATCCATAAACAATAATTGACAACAAAGAAATTCGGGGAAGAGCGGGGTTCTCAAAAACACGTCCAAGCCATACATATTTACATATACAAGTGGGAACAAATGTGTACATGTCTTAATGTTTAATTATGTTCTATTTTGTGTCCTATTTTTTGGTGTGCAATAAAGCTTATTCTATCTATCTATCTATCTATCCGTCAGTGGCAACGACTTCATGTTTTTGGTGTTGCCTTATCCATTGCACTACGGCCGCTTCAAATGATTTATTGTGATGTATTTGAAAACCTATAAAATGAATGACTAGCAGAATTTGCGTTACGAGCTTTTATCAAAATAGAGCCCGACCTTGCTACTCTAAACAGAATTACGGACATAATAATAATATATTTATGTTATTTCAACGAACAATTTTCCGCATTAAAAACAGCATAATGTTTATAACGCTCTAAAATTTAAATTTATCTGTGTTATTTAAACGAACAATATTACGCACAAAAATTTATTGACTCTTAAATGCGATATAAGGAGAAAGTTTATATTTTTAAACAAACGTTTTATAAAAGATTGTCTAGGAAATTTTAAAGCAACATACATTAGATATTATTAAATCATTTTTAGGCGCTCTACGCTCAATGTGTGTTGTGCTTATATTGCGGTAATTTTTTAATCATAAATGTTATAAAAAAATGAGTATAGTTTGAAATCGCCACACAATCGATGCCCCAAGAAGGACACCGTCGTCAGGGTAGACCTAGGAGGCGCTGACGGGACGACCTAGATGCCTACAACCACAACTGGTGGGAACTGCAGAAGATAGAGAGGACTGGAAACGATTGTGGGAGTCCTTTGCCCAGCATTGGGACAACGCAGGCCAAAGAGAAAAAAAAATGTAATAAATATAATAATATGCTGTGGATCACCGGTATAAGGTAGCATATACGCGAAATAGTAGGCATTTGTGTGGCACTAATTATACTGTAATACAACTTCAAGGAATGTTCTAAATATAATGTTAAGGGCTTTAAAGATATACGATGACCAAAGATAAGATGGGGAGATTGTGCAGAAGATGACAAGGGTTTAACTGCTGAGATGACGTTCGATAAGGTATGGACGAGTAAAACATTTGTACGCTGAGTCCAAGAGGGCAGGCGGACAATGAAGAGCATTTTATAGAATTATACTAAGAAACAGCTGAAAAAGATATGGGACCGGCAGGATTTCCGGTCCCATATCTTTTTGAACTATTTCTTAGTATAATTTGCTAAGCATAGCTAAATGCGATAAAAATAATCAATTAGAAACATTTTATAGAAGTCAAAAGCTTAATGCTTCTCTGCTATATGATTTACTGACACTATTCAGATAAGAGTAAGTACTAAGCCCCAAAGTTAATTGCAATTCAAAGCAAGCATTATTTATTTATTTATTCTTTGGGAAACAAACAGCTCTTAACACGAACAATAAAATAACTTATAAAAATTACAACGTAAGCCAATTGAGAGTTTCCGCTTGTATCAGCAAGAGCATTGTCATAAAAAACTTATCATCACGTAATTGCAATATTAGTATGAGCGATTCCATTCAAATGGAAATAGTTCATAATTTACCTAAATAAAAATTAATCCAACGCAATAAACATAATGAAATACTAATTAAACGATAGCACATGTAGCATTACAAATTTAATGTAGGATCCTGATTTACATAACATTGCCGTCTGCCAGGTTTGTATCTTGTGATTCAGATTCCGTTGTTTCTCGGATGGTTCCGTGATTCATTCGTTAATAGTGTTGCCCAAATGCAAGAACAAGACGAGACTTAGCCAGTCTTGGTCTTGGTCTTGGTCTTGCAGCAATACGCCTCTTGCAATTACCTATTAGACTATTGGTATTTATTAAAGTTTACTTTAGAACTTAGAAAAACGTATCAGAATAGGAACATTTTGAGCTTGAATTAACATAGCCATAGTAAAGACCAACCAGATTAATAAATGTCTAAAGATTTTATGAGAAATTCGAAAAATCATCTGCCTCATGGTTATCAACTGAGCTATATGCGAAGCGGACAAGCGCGCACCCTACGCAGCCCCATAACAATTATCACGAAGAGAAGAAAAATCATCTAGCAGTAATCGTAGAAACCATGAACGTACGTATTTATCGAATGATTCAAATAATAAAAAGTGCCCTGTGTGTAAAGCAGAACACGTACTGATTAAGTGACCTAATTTTTTAAACTATGATACGAACAAACGATGGAACATAGTACGCCAAAATAAATTGTGCTTTAATTGTATAGTAATGCTTACTATACAATTAGCATGAAGCGAAGAAGTGCGGTAATAACGGATGCGAACAACCGCATCATAAATTATTACACGCCGAACGAACGAGCGAAACCACGGCGCACGTATGTATGCATCACGAACCATCGAGTGAGCGCAAGCAAGACGCCAGCGCAGCGCCCGGCCACCTGGCCGCCCCGATACGCCGACCTTCGTCGCCGCTGCGCCCGCGCAAGCCCCGCCCACACTCGTACTAAGCGCATCGAACACAGCGACAGCGATACAAGGTCATGCGTACTCTGCTTGACTTTGATGAATAATAGAATGATGAAGGAAGCACAGTTACATTGTTGGACCACGAAATCGCGAAGACAATTGGGACTGCAAGGTAAAAAGGCGCCAATGCATGTACAAGGCATAGGCGGCACGGAACGTGAGCCTGTGTGAGTATACCTAGGCCCTGTGGCGGCAATCAAAGCAAAAAAACGATTGTTTGTATATGTGATTTCAATAGAAGCCGCCGCGCCGGCGGTGCGTGTATCGTCACCATGTACTGCCGAAAAGCTGCAAAATGTCTTTGAGAAGTCTCGGTCTTGGTCTTGGCAAAAATGCCAACAAGACCAAGACTGCAAGACCAAGACTGAATTTGGGCAACACTATTCGTTAATATCATATGACTAACGAAAATATACTTGAATGTAAAAAATAATGTTTCTTTTTACCAAAAAAACGCACTTAAATTTAAGACATACTCTTACCAATAGCTGTGCTCATTTGTCTCAAAATATATTATAGTTTTGGGAGGATGAAGAATTTAGACACAAAATAACAACAATCTCAGTGCTTACGTCCATTTTACAATTTATACAAAATAATGATTCCATAGGTCTAACCTCATAAAACTAATCATCTCACTTATATTTACGATCTAACTAATCGAATTACTTTTTATTTATCAGTATAAAATAACAAAATATAGCAATAAAATATCGGCCAAATCGAAGGCCAACCTATCTCTGACAGTTCTCCTCTTTTGTTATTTTACTGTCCTCCTAGTCTATGATCTCGATGATATCGAATAAGGTTTTATGCCTATTCTCTAAAGAGGTTGCTAACAATATAATCAATATTTTTATATACCCAATATTTGCCTACACAATTACCTAAACTTCTATTAATTTTATTGTAATGATTAAAAAATGTATTCTCTAATTCATTTATTTTAGGTTATTCATCCTCATAACATTCAGGTAATCAAATATTCATGCAAAATTAGGCGCTATCTACATACAAACAATAATAAAACGAAACTAGACCTTTTGTCTTGATTTAAAAAACTGCTTTTCATTTCCCTTAATAAGAGCCTTTGCTTCTTTTAATTAATAAATGCATTAATGTACAGTAAATGGCACTATAGGGATTAATAAAGTAACTATTTTCATATTCGGATCGTCGTGTCTTTGGAAGATTGAAAAAAAAGTTGAAAAAAGTCACCTCACAGTATAAAGCGTATTTTTGAATATGTTGACCTCGGTGGTGAAAAAACCATCACCCACTATTAGCAGACACTTAGTATGGCTCCAACCCCAATCATACACCCCTAAATTTTCAAATTTTAAGGGTGTCAGTCATGCGAAATCATCCTTCACCATTGGCACACGTGTTGCCAATGATGGAGGATGATTTCGGACGATCTTTGAAACGTTTTGTTAGGCAGAAAATATGATGGATAAATGTACTATTATTACATTACTCTTCAATGTTTTTATTTTAAGCAATAAATCTCAGTAGAAGTAAAGTAATGTAGTTCACCCGTTTCTAACATACACAATCTAATCGCATACAAATATACATCTAGCAGAATTTGCCTACAGCACAGTTATAAGAAGCATATTTGTCTTATACGAGACAAGTCCTTTGTGTACGCCGAGCACGTGCATGCACGGGACATGTGTTTAACAACTGAGTACGTCCTTCAAGAAACTTGTGTATAAAGTAAAGGGATACGAGTAGATAAAAAAAGTCAACAATATTACATTACGTTACTGGAGTTTTGTTTTTTCTGTTACGTATTTTATTTTATTGTAGTTTATTTTATCAATAACTGTCTCAATAACCAGTAGACCATCGAGGCTGTTATTACTGATATTCTAATGTTTAAATATATATTAAATATAAATATATCTAACTACATACACACAACGCCATCTAGTCCTAAACTTAGCAGAGCTTGTACTATGGGTGTTAGAATAACTGATACTAAAACTGTAAAACAGGTATACTTTTCGTTTGCAAATAAATACATATTATACATAGAAGACCAACCTCTATGTTCATGCACACAAAGATTTGTCATGAGCGGGAATCGAACCCGCGACCTCGGCGTCGCAGGCACGTGCACTACTAACACAGCCTTCCGGTTGTTATCATGAACAAGAGAGTTAGTGTGGACAAAGTGTGGCAATGTCTATTCCGCAATGGACCCTTTCGTACCTGCAACAACAAACTCCTTGCTTATGTTTAGTATTTCGTTGTTCTTATACAAACCCGAATCGCTTGACGAGGGTCCAAAAGTCAGTTAGTCTGTTTTTGTAGTATTTTGTACACTTGTGCGAAAAAGTTGCGGACAAAAGTATATTATCACAATTCCAACTCTGTCCTGCTATCGCGAATTTTTGGTCGGAAAAATCCCACAGAACACTTTTGCTCGACCTAGAAATTGAAAAGAGAGTTCAAATGCGCCAAACACTACATCAGCAAAGTAGTTTTAGTTAAAATTTGTCTAATAAATTTATGTAAAATATGAATGCATGTCTGTATTTTTACGTACTCAATATTATTTTATCTTTTAACCTCGATGGCTAAGCTCAGCTTAAATAAGGGTTAATTAATGGTACATTTGTAAATTTACTTCTATAATTAAACGTGGCAGTTAACAGGATTACTTAACGTTGAGTGTGAGAGACAATTGATTAGCAAATTCAAATTCAAATTCAAATTCAAATCATTTATTTTCATAGGCCCCAGGAGGCGCTTGAACACGTCAAAATATTACAAACAAATGGTATAAAAATAAATTATAAGTAAAACTAAATTATACTAATTACAATGATTTGAATAACCGGGGCTTAGATTAATTTTAATCCAACTGTTTAAAATCAGATTAAAATCAAACTAAGTACCAGCTCCGATGGGTATTGCATTATGAGAAGAGCTGGTGAGAAACTCATGTGCACCATCTTTTCAAATGAAATGAATAATATACAATTATATTAATATATAATAATATATAACAATTACAACACATAAAAAGAGCAGTTCATTTCCAAATACTATTATCATTTATGTAGTCTAAAATACAGTAATAAGCTTTTTGAGATAATCTGATTTTAATATATTTCTTAAATTTACCTATCGATAATTCTACTGCGTCTAATGGAAGTTTATTGTGAAATGAAATTGAAATTGAAATGACACACACATGAAATTACATGCAAGAGGTACTCTTTTAAACTACTTGTAAGCTGCTTATGTAAGCAAAATTTCTCAAGGGGTTTTGCTGATTACCAGTTTAGATATAACAGTAATTAGCTAGATAGATCTAAAATTTGCTTCTGTAAATTAGGTTGATTAAAAGCAAAATTGAAATAAAACCGCGACTTTTATTTTTAAAGAACAGCTAACTTGTTAATGCTGGGGTGCGCGCCAGAAACCTGCCTGCGTTCTCCTTGAGTGCTGGTGGATAACGGCAGTTGAAGGGACGGTGCACCCTGGACTGGGAGATGGTGTTCTCCCGGGGCTATCGTTGCGAGAGGTAAAGCAGCGGTCTTCGGGTGGGCCGCCACCACCACGCGGCCCAACGGCACACGGCGGTGTTTTTAGGGAGTGGTCAGACTGGTCAAATTATTCTACGGTTAAAGTTAGCATGGTGATATATTGCAAGCGATTGGTATCACCACGTTAACGCGTGCTTATTTTTGTCATAAAAAAACCATATCAATAACAAAGCCCTCAAATAACAGAGCAAATAGAAATATAATAATATTCTGAAACATATCGATACCTTAAATCTCAAATGGCGTAGTCACCAAATCGTCACTTTTCAGGAAGGCCAAAACAAAAAAAAATAAAAGATTAAAATTCATATTTTTTATACTAATCGATATAATAATATCTTAATTATATTTGTGTTATTTTCATAACTTTAATCAATTGTTTCAATTACATTATTAAATATTTAAAGGTAGGTACGATAATTGACAATTACTCTCAGGACAATTATTTGTCCTAGTAATTTAATCGGATATATTACCATCCATATAACTGTTTATTGATTGCCTCATTAGTGGTAAGTGTTTAGTGTAGTAATTATTCTTAGAAAAGCTTAAAAATTAAAAAACGCAACAATCTAAAAATCTCAGTAATATTAACAGGATTTTGCTCTTAACTTCATTAAGGTTCTTGAACTATGTTAAAAACTTGGTAAGTGGATAAATAAGCGGCTTAAAGTTTATTCTCAAGAATTTTCATACATTTCATTCGTTTTTCGTTTACATAACTTTGGTAATGGTTACTTTTTAATTTCATTAAATAAAATAATAATTTATTAAGTAGTTATATACTTTATATTTATTAATATTATTGTTTAAATTTCACGTGTAATATATATATAAGTACTTTTACTTTATGTAATATATTTAAAACAATCATTTTTATAGTGTAGTTATATGAACCCCAGTTTACATAACAAATTATTTGTTTTATGAAAGTCTGTGAAAATTTCTTTATTTTTGTGAAAACTAATAATTTTGAACTTTTACTGTCTCGTTGGTCTAGTTGTTAGCGTATTCGTCTCTCACAGCAAAGTTATTTGGGATTTTTTCGTCAGGAAATTCTCTTCTACTCCCTTCTTCCCATTTTAATAATTTTGATCATCAACTCATTTTACCAAAGCTAGCTGTAAGTTTTTAATTAACACAGATGCAACATACTATCCAAAGGTTCAAAATAGACTTTTTAAATGATACAGCTTAGATTGATCGTCTAGTTGTTGAGGTAGCCAGCTTCAGGACAGGATTCAGTGAGTAGTGAGTCTTAATTAAAGAGCAATAGCCTCCGGATAAAAATGGCTTCCGGAACCGTGTCCCATCTAAAGAATGTCTTTTTATATTGCAGTTTCACTCACCTATTTTAATCCAACAGTCTATTTTTCTACCCATTTTTATTTTGTGCTATAAAAATAGTGCACGTGACTAATGATTGAGTTTGTATTTTTTTTGAACGCATTTTGAGATAAAACTGTGATATTTTCTTCTACCTCAAATGGATAAATATTTATATACAAATAAGAAGTACGAGGTTACTTAAATGGAATTGGTCAGGGCATATAATTATGCCGCATGGCAAACGATAGATGGACGAAGAAGATAACGGAATGGATCCCTAGAGACTGTACAAGATCACGAGGACGCCAGAGAAAACGTTGGGCAGATGTCTTCCTAGATAGATTAGGACCTAATTGGATGACAAAAGCCAGAGACAGACAATACTGGAAGGCATTGGGGGAGGCCTACGCCGAGGAGGCGACTTCTACTTAGTCTACATTTTTGTTTTATTTTATTTTATTTTATTTTTCAGACATAACATTAATTATAATATACAATGATATAATAATGCTAAGATAATGATAATAAACTTACAATCTATAATATTGTACAAAACAACTAGATACATACCTAAATATAATTTTGAATGATATTTTAGAAGTCAAATGACAGTCTATTAAATAGTGTGATAATATTATATTTATATATTCAATCTTAATGTTATAAATGGATTCTATATTATGTAATTAGGAAAAATTCATTGGTATTATTGTTATTTTATTTTTAAAACAACATTCAACTACATAATATTATAAAGTATAATGCATGTTTAACCAATTATTGTGAAAGTTTTTAAGTAGTAGAATAAATGGCTTTTTTATTTTATTTTATTAAGAAGTTACTAACTAGTTGTTGCCAACGATCTGAACAATAACCCATTTCAAGGTTTTGCTCAAATTAAACAATCATTCTGTACATCCATAAAACATTTGACCTAACGTGAATTATACCATACATTATTTTAAGTTACATTCATTTTATTAAAATTGGTCGCTTAATTGCGCAGCCTTATTCTGTAAGAATAAGCTATTATTTTTTTAACTGAATTAGGCATTTTAGTAATATAGCTACTATAGTAAATATTTTATCATGCCTTAGCCCACGACTAACCAGATTGATTAGAAGCTCAATTTTTGTAAAAGTTTTATTAGACTTTTGCTTCAAATCCAAACCAAGCTAACGTAATTTACCTTATCTTAGAACAAGTACTTTCGCAAGTAAAATATTATTTTAGCCTTTTGATTAAAATTTGTGTGTGGGCGCCGTAAACGGGGAAATTTAATATTACTTATTCAATAACTAGATTATAATATTAACATACCACGTTGCTATGTATTAAAAAAATATGTATTAGAGGTGATAATGAGTCCCGCGGCATTTCCAAAAAATTTATATATCTGTCTGACAAAACTTACAAAATTATATTATTATGTCGATATTCTGAGACACATGTAAAACTATAACGTGATGTGAACGTCAAAAAAACATAAAGTGACGAAATGTTTTGCATTGGTACAGACTTAAGCACTCGTTTAGGATTACCTAGAAATAATATATAACTTAAGTAAAAGCCAATCCCTTTTCTTTTTTTTTGTCGAGGGGGGAAATCTTCAAGAAGATACCTCGCCGCATGAAAAGGGTGCGACGAGGTTATGTGAGGTTGTCGGGACTCCGACGACTCACTAAAACCCCCCCCGGTGTCCGGCCTCGATGCGTGTCGAAGGGCCCCGGGATGTCTGAGTAGAACTCTCCGGTGTCCGATGCCCCTCTGCATATTGCCATAGCACGTCCCCGGGTATGCACATCTCCGGGGAAAAGCCAATCCCTAACTTAACATTTCATTACTGAAGTGCACGGTTGGCGTAGCGGTTAAAGTGGTCGCCTTGTTGTCTACGCTGGTGTTGTGAGTTCGATCCCCACATAGGACAAATCTTTGTGTGATTCGCAAAGATTTTTTCTGACTCTGGGTGTGCTTTGTGTGTGTAAAATGTATGTTTGTGAACACCCGCGACACAGGAGTTATTCCTAGTGCGGACGTCGTCTTTTTTTTTTAAATAAAAAAATAAAAATAAAATACTAGAAAAACCTTAGGTCTTCTGTGACAAAATATTTATGAAGCCTTTATTACAAGTCGTTCTGGTTATTACATCGTTTTAATAACTTGAAAGTTGTTATTCTCTTGTGAACAATAAACATATTTGCGTTGTTGTTCATCAGCCCTCTGTAATTTCTGTTACAAAAATATGATACTAAATTGTTTAAGTTTGACCGAGTCTTGGAAGTTTTTACCCGGATGATTGATTAATATTGTAAACGTCAGGACGCTTTAAAAAAAACAAGCAAAACTTTATTAAAGTAGAACTTACTGGCAAAATGGCTAGCGATTAATATTTTATTGTTATGTAAATAGTTATATGACACAATAATATACACAATACTACAATAAATCATAATATGATATTTACAAAACTTTATTTTTTTTTTTTTGTTTATAATTTTATTTCGGATGTACATCCATAGATTGTTAGTAATAAAAAAGAAAATGCAAAAATGCATTATACAGCATCAAAAAACTCCTCTGCATCGAGGTCAAAGGCGACATCGGGCCCGGAAGGCTGGCAGCATTGCCACGTTGTGTGTCTTTGTAAGTCGTAGTATGTAAGTCTTTTTGAATTATTAAATTGAATATTGTAGGTATTAAAATGCTTTGCCAATTCAGCTATGTATTCGTATGCTTCTAGGTTATTTTTTTTATATTTAACAACAATTCTAACTTTATTTAACAATTATTTACAATAAAATAAAATTTCTAATTAATATTAAATTAATTATATCTAAGTTAATAAAAATAAAAAATAACAAATAACTATTTACAAATTTACAGGTAAGGTGTGTAATAGAATTCCTCCGCATCGACCTCGACTGCAGGGAACGTGTTCAGAAGGTTGACAGCATTGCCACGTTGAATGGCAATGCTGATTCTTTGAGCCAAGTAAAAGCCAGCCTGATCACGTGAGGCGTCGATTAACCGCTTAGAAATATCTTTAAATAATAAGCGAGCACTCGGACCCCATGAAGGTTTAATTTTTCAACTTTAATTATTATATATGATACAAAAATATAAAATGCATAGCAAAACTAAAATTTGCTTAAAATATTACAAGTACTATATGTAATAGTTAATGAAATAAAGAATTTTTGACTTTTTGACAAGCCTCTACATTAAGGTTTTTTCGAGCACAAAACTCAATAATTATTATAAACCAAATAATTTATTAAAATGCAAAGTCGTGACGATAAAACCGTACAACTTTGTGTAATCATCCTTGGTTCGTATATCACGATACAATTCCTTTTCAGCCAGTAAAAGTAGAAAAAAAATTGGGTAATTTTTTCATTCTGCAGTGGCACTCAATGATACAGGGCAATATACGTGGAATGAATAGCTATGGAACGTGGTTTGCATGGCAATAAACTGTAATGGCTTGTAAACGTGTGACATTATAAGCTATTAGCAAATTAATTGGTTAAGGTATAGGTGATTAACTTGTTAATAGGCAGTTTTATTTGTATTAAATAGGATAAAACTAGAATTCATCATTTTATTTATACCTATTGGTCTATACTACTCTATCGAATTCAACTCTAAACATTTTCAGAGTCCTTTTTAACATCCTTCTCCTAACTTACTAAATATATTATTAATCCGAAAGTAACTCTGTCTATCTGTCTGTTACGCTTGCTAGCCTAAATGGCTCGACTGATTTTGATGAAATTTGGAATAGAGATAGTTTGAGCCTCGATAATGGAAATTAAAGTTACTTTTAATTAAAGTACATGACTTATAAAAGTTTCAGCATAACTTGCTTAAATATGTGTATAAAGTTTAAGGATTTTTCTACAAATAAATATCAAAATAAATATTGTTTGTATATGAATTTTGACAAAGTACAAAAGTAGTTTTTTTTTGTTATTTTTTTATTGTTTTTAGAAAGGCTTAGGTACAGTCTAATAACAAAATGTGAATATTACAATACACAAATTTAAGAAAAGATTGCTTTTGAAAAGCCTTATCTTAGCTTATATCTACGTTTATCACCGCCTGCAGCACCACACAGTATTTAGTAAGGAGATATTGTTATACTTGTAATTATCTTTTCAGTTCATTATATTTAAGCTTTCGGGTTTAAACACTACGATTTTTTTTCGCTGCAACAGTATATCTTAAGCAGATAGTTACCTATATAAAAAGTCAAGTCACATTTTTTGCATTTTTAAGATAGAATTTTTAAATATTTACCTACTGTATCAGGGACAGAAAGTCGTACAGCGCGCTTGACTATAGATTAAGGTGGATAAAACAAATGAATTACCTTATGTCGACTTGTCAGCCTCAACATTAAAACATGACCAAAATATTCAATGCTAACTAGAAATGTTGCAGAAATACAAAATGTATAAATTTGCCTAGTTTTAATATATTCCTAGGCAACAAAAGATTATAAAAGTCACTCAACCGAGTAGATACAACTGTTGTTATCACTAGTTGAAATGGCTTTAAGTTGAGCTTAGGATGAGGCAGTATGAACTGCGCTGAAAGTTCTACATGCATGAATACAGTAGATAAAGCTAAGCCACGCACCTAATTGTGTAGAAAGCCGTTAACCCTGTATCTAATATTATATTCAGAAGCTCCGTATTTATACATGGTGATGTAAGTTTCCGCGTTGTAACTTAGAAGGACATGATATGATGTTTCTTGTGCCAGAAATGTCAGCATCTTTAATGCTAATCTAAAACTTAATAGTTTGCGAATATCACACATATTATGCAGGAAAGAGTGATTTAGTGGTGTACTTAAGTAACTTGAAGCTTATACAAATAGATTGGAAACGGCCAGTTTACGTAATTTTATAAAAGCTTAAAGTTTTTTGGAGTGTGCTCTTAACTTAAATCACATATTTGGCGGTGGCACCAAATATGGGAAGCTCCGTATTTATACATGGTGATGTAACTTTCCGCGTTGTAACTTAGAAGGGCATGATATGATGTTTCTTGTGCCAGAAATGTCTAAGCGTATCCAATGCTAATCTAAAACTCAATAGTTTGCGAATATCCCATAATTATATTAAATATTCCGGGTAAAGAGTGATTTAAAAAATATATAATGTACTTGAGACTTATACAAATAGACTAGGAGTCTATAGACGGCTGATTTACGTAATTTTATAAAAGCTGATAGTCACGCGAAGTGTGCTTTTAATTTAGGTTAATAATTATATTATTATAAAAATCATTCGTTATTATTTTTGCATGTCCGGGGATGTAAATAGCGTGTATATTTTTCATCAGTGATATGAACAACGTCCATGATTCAACGTGACACGATGTTTATTCAGATGGAAACTGAACCAATTTATTTTTTTGTTTGTATTTACATTATTTTTATAACTACATTTTCCTTGTTTGTTTTTAGAATCACTATAGTTTGTTTCACGTTATTGAGTACAAAAAAATTGGTAGTTTTTCTTTTTATATGTAAATTTTTTAGTGATAGTTTGATACAATTTTATTTAAGTAATAAGGATCATTGTCACATACCTACATCTTAATTTAATACATAATTATATATTCTTACATCATTGTTTTGGCTCTAATGTAGTAACCATTAAATTTATAGGAGATAGAACCGTAGATGGAAGACCACGGCATACGAGTTAATAGTTGATAAAAATTAGAAAAAAAATTTGTTGTATTAGAATACCTATTATAAAACTTTGTTATCTTTGGTATAATACTTTATGCAACTTCGAATGCAAATTGCCTCATTGGTCTAGTGGTTAGCATATGCGTTTCGATTCCCGGGTCGTATGTCGTATGTCGTCGTATTCCATCAGAAAATTCGCAATAACAGCACGAAGTTGGAATTGTGCCCGGTGGATGGCGATAGGCTCACCCCCTATCCCATGAAACCAAAACATAACAGGTGAAATTTGAGTGTTGCAAACCTCAGCCTCACCCTTCTGGGTAATATAAGCGGGATGTTATAAATGCAATAGTCTTGCTACTTTTAAAAAGTATTCTAATTTAAAAAAGCTACAAACCATTTTGTAATAAAATACAAACGGGTTTACTTATCGTGAAAATGAGAAGAGCTTGAAAGCCGTTTTTGTAAAATTGAAACAGGAGACCGTCTTCTATTTCTATTTTATCTTGATAAAAATGAAGTTAAAATAGTGACGATAAAAAAATATTTTAAAAGGGGATTCCTTTTTACCGCTTACTGAGTTTCATAATACCTAGAATAGCTATTATTTAGTTATTATAAGCAATGTGCCGGTGCCGGCAATATTGCCCTTAACGGCAAAATGGGTGGTAATCACAGATAGATCTACATAGATAACGCAGATGCATGTACTTCGCGTGTCTCAACCCCGACCAAGCGTCGAGGTTGGTCGCCTCTAACTTCAGTCCACGCGCGTCTTTTGTCAGAGAAAATCATAGCGGACGGCTCCAGTTGAACGTACTGGGCGGATTGGCATCGGCGGCATCGGTGTCTTTGAATCGGTTTGGATTTCCCGTCACTAAATTTCGGCTGTGACGTCACAAAAGGTATTAAAAAGTCGGCACGCTTGGTTTCAATACAAATCGTGATACTTGCGTTATCTATGTAGATCTATATCTGTGGTGGTAATATTGCCGGCAACACAAAACAAAAACATTGCTGAGAGTGGCAATACAGAGCACCGTTAATTAGGTCCGATAGATATACAAAATTTTAAGTAGGTCCGATCACAAAAACTTACTTAAAGGCAATTTCGATTTCTCGACCTAAGTAAATGTAGGTACTTTTCTAATGACCTAAGTAAATCTACTTTAATCAGCATAAAATTGAAAATCAAAATTTCATCAATATTACACCCTCCTCAATCTTATAAAATCAACCCTACTTATTCTAAAAATTTCATCACCGTTTTCGAGAACGACTCAGCTTATATATTCCCGATTATCGTTGAGTTTTGGGACATACTGTATATGTTACGGCTAATACCCGAAGTAGCCGGTAACACCTAGTTCTAGCCGGCTAGAACTAGATGCAGCCAACCTCACGCGGCTACACCTAGGTGTATTCTACTTGGGCCCTGTGGATGTAAGATCGATCCGGGGCTCGCCGACCCACCATCATTCTGCGACGAGGGCACACCGCGGGCGGGGTGGTATGCGTAATAGCATTTCCCAGCGGAAAAAGAAAAAAAAAAAAAAAAGGTTTATTCTACTGCCCGCCCCGCCCGGTATAACTGCACTTCGGCAAAAAGTAAAAACAATACAGACAGTTATATTTAAAACTAGCTTTTGCCCGCGACTTCGTCCGCGTGGAATTCGTTGTATTGAATAATAGCTACTATGACCCGCGTTCAACCTTACTGCCCCACGCCCGTGGAGTTTAGCGTAGTTTTAAATATCCAAAGACCTTTATTGAGAGTAAAGGTGCCTACACACAGTGCCGGCGGCAGGGCCGGCGGGCAAGCCGCCGGTCAAGCCGCCGGGCACCCGGCGGCATACAAAACCGCCGGCTTTGCCGCACAAAGGAGCCGCCGGCATGGCCGCCGGGCTGAGCCGGCGCGCGGGTTACGCGGCTTGCCGGCGTCAGTTCGTTCCTGTACAAAATGTGCACTTCACTAGCGTTCTATTTGACTGTCTCAACCGGAATGATGCGTCGCGGCTTTTCGCGGCTTGTGCCGGCGGCTCGTATTGCCGGCGGCAAAGCCGCTCGGCATAAGGCCGGCGGTATTGCCGCCGGCACTGTGTGTAGTAGTCTTAAGACTATCAAAAACAAAAATAATTATTATTAAAATCCAATTCAGGCCTTTACACCAAAGCTTGTCAGGGCGACGTTGGTTTTTTTTCCATACAAATTTAGTTCCCGCTCTGCTCTGCCACGCCACGCCTGGCCGGTATAAAAACACTGCACGATAAACACATCACAATGATCTCATTGTTCAATAATATCACCAGAAAAATTCATCTTAAGATACGAAAATAATATAAAATATTATTTATTATCTTCGTAGTGTGTGATAATGATAAGGTAATCCATTGATTGTATGCCGAGCGATATTGTATCTTAAGATAAAATATTATAGTATTTTAGCCATGTGCGCCCCTTAGTGAACTCCGCTACGGGTGACGTAACCTACGACAAACTTATTATTTTCGGTTGGTACCTTCAGTACCTAATCGGGTTTAGGGATCGAACCGCAAAATTAAGTTTGTTTTTTATTATATACTTTTCGGTTTAAAGCGTTTCGTTTCGGGTTAAAGCGGTAGTTTTTGCGTGATGCCTGAACAACCAAACAGACAGACATACAAATTTTAAATTAAATTTTAATCACATTTTTGGGTTCAGTAACACCCCCTGCCATTTTTTTATTGATCTTTTTAATACAGAATTTTTACTTCTACAGATTTATTGTAAGTAAAGAAAAGATAGATGAAATTAAAAAAAAAGAGTTTAAGTAGCTATATGAAACTAGACTATTTCTTTATTTTTTATGCAGTTTCCTAAAAGTTTAATAATGTCGATTAAAGTATTATTAAACAGGTAAGAACAGGCTTCGATGAGTCATAAAATAAAAAAGGTAATAAAAATATTGTGACGATGTTAAAAAGGCTCAAAGGGTAGCCATAAAAATCAGACCCAATAAGGAAGTTTCTACATTGCAATTTCCGAGCAGCTTCATTTTATCTAACAGGATTTAATTTATTGCTTGTTGCCCCCTATAAAGGGCCCATTAATCTTATACGTAGATTCTCAAAAGTAATTTAAAATACTAGTAGCGACATCTAGTGTAAATGACACTGTAATGTAGCGCCACCTAGTAATTTTATGCAAAACTAAGAAGGCTACTTGAAATGTTGGATTTTAAGTAAAGCACCTACTTGCGTAGTTATGGCACCACTTGTACTGTTTTCAACAATAAATAATACCACAGTTTCATCTCTCATTCTTTGGAGGTGAAAATTATATTTCATAAATAATATCTAGCATGGTTATAGTAAAAAAAAATTCCAGCTATCCAGTATTTTTTTTGGTAACAAATAAACTAAAATATTAGTTTAGGTAAGCTCGCATAGAGTGGTCTCTCAGGTAATATTATGAAAGCCCAATGTATAAGATATTTTTTCAGTAAAACCCAATACACATTATTAAAAAATTTAATAAGTTCTTTTCTTGACATATTTTTATTTTATTACTACAATTACAGCGTTATGCGCGTAGAGGGCAGTTTCATAGATACTAGAAACTTAGGTACTTACATACAAAGTTGTAAATGTCGCATTACGGATAAGAATAGTAAAATATCCACATATCCTAGCTAAAAAAGATGAAGTAAATGGTGTTACCTTATGTTAATAGTTCAGAAATACGTAATAGAATATTATTCAAAGAAAAACAAACATCATTAATTTTTCAGCATACATTTATCAAGCAGTAAATGATACATTAGTTTATTATTAAATTACATTGGCAAACGCCCACTGACAGTAACAAATATAGATCATAAAATATAATATATCTATAATCTTGCTAATATTTTTTTATGTATCTTGTTATTTGCGACCGGATGGCGCAGTGGGTAGTGTACCTGCCTGCGACGCCGAGGTCGTGGGTTCGATTCCCACTTAAGACAAATCTTTGTGTGCATGAACATGGGGGTTTGTCTTAGTCTGGGTGTTTCTATGTATAATAAGTATGTATTTACAAAAGAAAAGTATATATTATGTATTAGTATCAGTTATTCTAGTACCCATAGTACAAGCTCTGCTTAGTTTGGGACTAGATGGCGTTGTGTGTGAGTTGTGGAATATTTATTTATTTCTTTTATTTTTAAAAAAGACTGTCTAGGTATAGCTGAAACCACTGGAATAAATCGCGATGTTAAGGAAACGCGAGTAAATGACCGGGAAAAAGGGATGTAGGATATCCTGAGCCGAAAGAGGTCAAACCTATAAAGATCACAGAATACGCTAAGATGAGATTGGCACGAAGCCGAAGAAAACTTAGCCCAGATTTCACCAACGTGTTAAACTGACGTTTAAGGCTGACTCTCATTTCGAGCGGAGCGAGGCTATCAGGCATGCAAAACATTACCGGTCTTCGCAACTCTTCTGGGGACAGGCAGCCATACGCTGACCGACTGTTATGGATATTTATGTCCCTATTCAAACATTGAATATGATAGGAAAGATATAGAGTCTGGGTTTAACGTTAACCGTGGATTGAGAAGTTTGGTAAAATTAGGGTTTAGATTCAACTAGGCCGGTTTGAGTAAATCGCAGATATCTCGCACATTTTGGGCTTGTATCGTTGTTTTAGACTTAGCTGTAATGTCTTGGATACGAATGGAGGGATTTGTTGGCTGTTCGAAGTTATTGTAGTTTGTGACAGAACTTTAGGGCTGAGAGAATAAATTTCAATTGCAATAATAAAGCTTAGTGCTTTCATAAACATACATACATAACTTCACGCGTTTCTCCCACGGAGGTAGGCACAGACGATATAACTAAATGTGCTTCGCTCCGTACATACTTCTTTCGCTTTCTCAACATTCGTACGTCTCGTCATACACGCTGGTCAGTTTCATGTACAGAGGGCCAACGAGTTAGGTATGTAGGGCAAAAACTGCTTTGTCATACTAAAGCTTACTACACCAGTTAAAGATAAGTGAGTTACATATCTAAATAGTGGGTAATATAACACTTAATTAATATGTAATTCACACATGCATATCTATTGCTGTCAGTTTTCACTATGGCGTAGAAGTTTTTGGCTTGCATACCTAATTGAAGGACGCTTTTTATCTGGTCCCTATATGTTTTACGAGGAAGACCTCTTCACATAATATAGCTAGCAAAGTTATCAAGGCACTTATATATCATAATTCTATTGCTCACTGTATGGTTTATATTATACCCGTATTTTAATCTTTCTCTCATCAATGTTTATATGGGACGAAGAGATCAAAAGCTGTAGCTAAGAGCTTAAACGTTTGAGTTTAACACATTGGTAAAACTAGGACTTAGTTGCCAACCCAATAAAAGGACACGGCGGAAATGCCGCAAATAAATTTCCTTTACAAGAAAATTGAATTGAGTTCTAAGAGAGTTTCATTTAAGATGAAACTACAAATAAATCAATTTCATTGGAAATAGTTACATTGTTGATTAAACGCTGGCAGGCTATTGAGCTTGTATTCTGTGCCGTTTAACATCGTAGGCACGGGAGTCCCACGGGTGGTATGCGTAAATGCATTTCCCCGCGAAAAAAAAAAAAAAAAAAAAAAAAAAAAAAAAAAAAAAAGGCTATTGAGCTTGGGTTACAGGAATAATACAATAATTGGAACCGCTCTGCTCAATTTCAATATCGGCGTTATTTGATTACTGAAGTGTAGATTTCAATCATTATTATTAACATTACTTCTTACTCTTCTTTACTACTTACTGACAAAACTTTATTGAAAAAAAAACCCGACTGCTTAAAAAAAAGATCTGAAAAGATAAAAACAAGTATAGCATTATCTACATTAAATTCATTAACAACAAATGAAATATGTCAAACTAAATTCTTTATGATGTTGCAGGCAAACAATACTTTGTTACTACTATATAACTTCGTTTGTCACCGCCTAGATAATGCTATACTTGTTTTTATATTTTCAGATCTTTTTTTAAGCAGTCGGGTTTTTTGTTTTTTTATTTGTTTTTTTAATAATTATTTTTTATTTCACTCTTTTTAGTTCTTTTAACCGATCTGTTTTCTTATATCTATTAATTTGTAGAAATCAAATCTTTTTGAGATCAATGAGCCTTAATCGTGAGTTAAACTATCAAATGCAAAAACAATTATTCAAATTCGACCAGCAGTTTCCAAGATTAGCGTGAGCGAACATACAAACTAACTTCCACCCACTTCGGGCGCGCGAGCGTGCCGAAATATAAATTGGTAAATTGTGTTTAATCAGTAATATAAATGTGATAAGAAGTATATATTTTTGAAATGGTCTTTTCATGGCCTTTTATTTGATACCCATATTACTATGATGAAAAGAAAATCCATACCTCCCCCCCTTTTTTTTTCATTTGCCGGCGCTGTTTTGAAAATTTATATAGCCTATGTCACTATCACTGTTTCGATGAATTCAACGACACCTCATTTGTCAAAATCCGTCTAGCCGTTTGGGCTGTAGGGCGTGCCAAAGAAATAGACATACATACATATAGGCTGTCAAGAAAGAGTTGAAATTAATAGGGGCGCTAGAGTGCTGTTCTACTGTTCGTATGGCAACCCATATAGTTCACTTCCCAGGACTTGATACTTAGCTGTATATAAAAAAAAAAAAAACTATTATTACCCATTATATCGAAAGCTGTAGCTAAGCGTTAAACGTCGGTTTAACACGATGAAATCGGCACTAAGTAATAGTAAAAATAATGTAATTAATTTGTACAGCCAGCAGTCATAAATTAGGTTCCGTTTCCAGACTATTTTTCTAAACTGATTTGTGGTTTTACTGTCCTCTGTTGTTATCAATAACCAGAAAATAAAAGAAAAATATATTTGAAAAATATTTTATTTTAAGTATTTGAATAAATCTTTTCTTTCTATACATATTATTAAACTGCCTCGTTGGTCTAGTGGTAAGCGTTAAAAAAAAATAACTTTTTGTCTAATAGCACAAAAATCAAAGTAATCTAACACTTTCTTCGGACGACCTTTTCGGTTTTTTCCTGGTGTAAGAAATACGCCTCTATTTTGTGCTCCTCCTTGTGCAATTCTTCGAATAATACTTACTGATTTACCTGAATTAAGTAAAAATCATAGATATAGCAGAAAAGATAAAGCAGTCCGAGCCATTTCGGAGTGAGGGGAGGGTTGAACCCCTAAACACCTCCCCTGGCTACGCCCATGCGTGATATTATTTTATGTTATTTACTTAAACTATACTCAAGTATCAACATTAACCTAGTCGCGCTATACCGCAACACTGAGTACAACGAACGTCAACTAAACCAATATGCTAGTTTTAATTATTGAATGATCCGCTTATTTTAGCAACAAATTCAAAACAGTTTTGGTTTTATCCATAACCTATACTTGATTTGACTAAAAACAACATGTTAAACTCTCACATACCGGTCATATCAGCGGTTCTTTGATAAACATTGCCGATATCCGAAAGATTTTTGCCTCATATTCCATTAAACATCTTTTATATATATTGTAAATTATTTCTCTGCCAGACCTTCGGATAGTTTTATTAATTTGTTTATTACTTTTTCCCTGTTTTAATTGCCGTTTTATACTCTTATAAATAAAATTTACCAGCGCGTAAACTCTGTTTACATTATTTATTGAAATCTGTCATTATTTTGACAATGTTGCTAACAGACAAAAAAATTAGTTCCAAATCTACTCTTTCTTGACAGCCTATACATACATACATACATACATACATACATACATACATACATATATACATACATACATACATACGCTCGAAAAACATAACCCTCCTTCTGACGCAGTCGGGTAAAAATAACATCATACACCATTAGATTACGCCTTAATATAGGCGTAATGTAATGGTGTATGATGTTATTTTATGAGGATTTAGAGGTGTAGGAGGTACACATCACCAGTTATGTTTATGTCCTATCGTAATTGTAAACGTTCTGATTCTTCTTCTTCTTTCATATCGATGACTGTAGTCATATTCTCATGGTGTTGACTTGCCATCGTGGTGAAAGGATTCGCCAGTCTGCTTGGTGGTAATTTGCAGACTGCGCAGGGTGCGGCGGACGTAGGGGTTGATTGCGTACGTCGCTCGGGGAGACTCCTTTCATGCACCCCAAAGACGTTCTGATTAAAATGAAGAAAATATTTTGTAGTTCATCATGATTTTTTTAAACAATATTTTGAAGATCCATATAAAAAAACTAAACGTAACGGACAGTTTTTATCACAAAGATAAATATCACCACCTAAAATACTCTTGAACTAGATAAACTGGAATTTATGACCCATAAAGGTGAACCTTTTGATTAGGAGTACAGACTACGTAGCGAAACAATAAGAAAAGAATATTTGGTCTGAGTAATGCTAACTTCAAAATAACTTGAAAAAGCATTTAATAACGACAAAGTTCACTGGTTATAATAATTCTTAACAGAAAATGCTGCACTTTGAGCACGTACTTCCTCAGCTTAAGCTAATTGAAACAACGCTTAACGTCAAAGTTTAGAGTCCGTATTTAAGTTAGTTTGTACGTTTGTTCGTACACAACTCATTAAGGCTTAAGTCCGTTGAAATGAGGGCTATGGCGTATGAATTTGTCCCTAGAGGTGTTTGTGTAGCGTAAGGTCTCCGAAATGTCAAATGTCACTATTTGCCGGTTGGCTATGTGGTCATTGAATTTCAAAGTATCTATAGAAACACAGTTCTTTAGGACGTTCTGAAGACAAACTTTTTATCAGCGACAGAGAACGCACTAGTGCATAAGGCACGTATGAGAGCAAGAGAGATGGACTTATTAATGTCCGCACTTAAAATTGGAACAAAGAAATTCGTGCTTATTGATATTTTTTGTTACAAAATGTTTGTCTTCAAGTCCCCTTTAATAACTGTGCCTCTATAAAAACGTATAAACTCTATGGTTGATATAAAATAATATTCGTGAACTTGCTGTCAACAAACTTTGACAGACCTTATTCTACAGTGGCGCCTCCTGGTGAGACAAAAAACGATAGCCCTCATTACGTGTCACGTGTTTGTATTTAGGCAACAGCTCGTATCATGCTGGCAGAGCAGAATTTTTCACGAGTAGATATATATGATTTGTCTATAAAAATAGATAAAAACTTAATTATTTAAAAGTTAAACCCATATTACTTTTGAAAGGCAAACAGTCACTCTTAATTATTTTTTTTATAATACATGTAGGCATGAATAAATAATGCTAGTGTAAGAAGGCTTTATTTTTACCTAGAACATGTTTATTTAACCGTCTTTTAACGAGAGCCTCGCATGTTCAGACCGCTCTAGCTACTGTTCAAAGGACTGAATAGTTAAATGCTTTAATTATCTTTTATCCAAACACGCCCAGTGTTTGATGTTAATGATAATGCATTCTTTTAGAACTAATACTCTTTAAAACAAATATTTATAACTACTTTCATTTATAATGAGATGAGATCCTATTTACCGTAAGTATTCCAGTTTAGTGTGCAAGTATTCTAGACTAAAGACAAGACAATACATAATACGACTGTGAGAATGATTTTATTGCGATTTGCCATACCTAATATTATTGTATAGGAAGATCTGATAAGCTACTCACACTCGACTGCTAGCCCTACTGATTTTATAACGCATTCTCTACTCCTAGTTAATCTTTTAATTTATTAATTTTTAATTAATTCTTCTAAACAATATTAAATTTTATAACATTATGTTATATGTTATGTTAAAACATATTAACAACGTGCACAAATACCTACTTATTTATTATTTAAGTTATCCAACTGTATGGAGGCCTAGTGACCTGTAACACAGGTGTGTATATACCTAATTCAGGCACTAGTCTCTTACAAATGTATAATGACTTCCGAATAAGTGTATGAAATAATGTGTACTGATCCATTTGTAAAGAGAAAATAAAAAAATTATGAGTAAAAAAAAAAAAATCATGTGGTCCTAGACTATTATAAAGTGACAGTATATTTTTTTACGTGTGCTTAGGTGCTCGTATATTTTTATTCTTGCTTTACTTGTTGGCGAAGGTGCTCAGGTAAATACTAACTTTATGAGGCTGTAGAATTCCCTTTAGTGCTTTATATTGGACAAATGAATACTAAAAAAACTATACTAAAAAAACTAATGAGTACCTACTACACTTTCTACAGTTTATGTTTGGCTCCTGTTTTGTTATTCGTAGGTTGGGTTTGTGTTTTAGTAAGAACGTTTGTTTAAAATAATTTCAATAACGTAAAATTACTTTTATAAATAACATAACATGTGGGTATCTATATGATATTCCCATGATGACCATGATTTTCTGTCTTGGGTTCTGTCTGTCCAATCTCTCTGAAACGAGTCCAAATCCAGCGCCACCTGGGCCCGAAACTAATATTTGTTTGATTTTATATTTCCATAAGCAAATCTATACCTGATACACATCCATAATAATATGTCATTGCTCATACAATAAATCATTATAATTATATATCGTATAACAAATTACGATTGGATCTTCATGTCGCACCTTCAGGAATTGCTGTCAAATCCAAAATAATTGAGGAAACTAACGTGGGAAGAAAAATATATCCAAGATAAATCTTTATTTTCGCCATTTCTATGTCATGGCTACACATCAAACTATACATTTCCAGTGTTAAAATGGTCTCACGTTGTATAACCTTCTGGAACGATGTGAAACCAGCTTATACTGGAAATGTATAGATTAATATGTAGCCATGTGTACTTCCTGTCTAGGATGTGCTAGAGGTGAGGCTTTATTCCGTTGTTGACGTAGAATAGTGTAGACAGGTACTAAATATCCGAAGTATCAAACTGACATAAAAGGTCAATAATATTATTTATTTCTCAATCTTTTGTATTGGACCCAGAGAGAATGCATTTAACTAGAGACTACTATAGTTTTAATTGACATAATTACCACTGCGCGTTCAAGATAAAATTCAACGTCAAAGTTTAGAAGTATCAAACTGACGTAAAAGGTCAGTATAATATCATATATCTGTAATCTTTTGTATTTATGGAACAAAGCAAAACCTGACCCCTTTAAGTTAATTTTCTCTTCTCTATTATGCTCTTGAAAAAATTGTCATTTTCCGGAGTCAAATAAATTACCGATTGCTTTATTGATGTGTTTGTCTCTATAAAATTGGATAGCGTTCAAGTTGAAACGGAAATTGTGACAAAGTACTTTAATTAACTTTTAAATGTGTTCGTTTATCTTACGCTTCTTTTGAAACTTAGTAGGAAGTTGGACATTTTTATTACTATGAATAGTCTAAGAGATTGTGGAAATTAAATTAATTGCGCTTCGAGTTCACTTATTACTTACTAGTTTTTGGAAATTGTTTGTAAGATAATCCTTTTATTATAATTGACTATGACCCACGGATGATCTGAGTATTAGACCGAAGTTCTCCACAGATTCAAAAGTTACATAATTTTAAAGAGAAATTATATTTTTTTTTTGTCGAAAACCTTGTTTAAATAATATAACCATGATAAGATGTAGTTTAAATGACATACAGGGTGGATGCATCATCAAATTTAACATTGATATCATTCTATTTGTTCTGAAAACGAGATTTATTCGTAATTTAACGATATAATATTCATATTCATTTGTAATCATTTAATTTCATAAAGTCAATTTACATGTCATGTTTTCAATATCGAATTAAGAAAGAAGATGTCAATTATATATTTGCATAGTTTTTGGCAATTTTAATTATATACATCCAAATTAACTAATTTGAAATAACAAGTTCGAGAATTTTGTCAAGTATAACACAATGTCAATAAATATAGTCAAAAATAAATGAAATGTGTTATTTGTGAACTTTCTGTCAGGCAATTCACAATAGCAGCACGGCGTTGGAATTGTGCCGGGTTCATGGCGATAGGGTGCCCTATTCCATGGGACCTAAACATATAAGATACACGTTGTCACTAATGAGGCACTACTCCGAAACTCCTCCGAGGCAATTACAAAACTTGTTTAACTATCAACTTTGGAATTACCACAGCTTTTTATTGGGAAACATTTAAGCTGGTGTCCTTCCGGGTATTGTAAGGAAACACCATCGTTGTGGTTAAAAACAACCAAAAGTTTTATACTATCTCACTGTTTGGATGATTGTTCTTTAGGTTTTTAGAACTGTTTTTGTTAAAGTTAGGTTATAATTTGATTTTTTTAACCATTTAATTAACTCTTTTTCGCATCCTCTACAGCCAAAAGCTTGAAAATAATAATTATATACTGGGAGGCCCATTTATTGGCTTAAACCATACATATATTATGTTCCACGAAAATTAGTAGTTATGATAATATTCAAAAATACCCATTATGTTTCAGTAATCAATTTGAACAAATCTAAATAATTAATTAAAATAAAACACTCAAGCTTGTTATAAAAAGGAAATTAATGCCTTTTTTTAACTACCAAGTGTTTAACAACGTTAAATTCTGAATAAATATATTTTGGTTCACCGCAATATTTTTTTATCTATGCTAACCTCACATCTCGAGCTACTTTTTTCAATAATTAGCAAATTTCGTGTTATTATATTACAATTGAAGACATGAGTGGATGAAAGGAGCCTCCCCGAGTGACGTACACAACAATTCCCTACGTCCGGCGCACCCTGGGCAATTCGCGAGTTATCCAAAGCGAATTGGCTAATCCTTGCACCACGATGGCAAGTCAAAACCTTGACCACCTTACTGACTGTCCAAAATGCCCTACCACCTGCACAAGAGAGGCGCTCATGAACGCCGACGAGAGCGCCATAACAGTGGCCATTTATTGGACCAATAAATTTTGACTCAGCCGTCGACACGAAGAAGAAAAAGAAGAAGTGGATGAAGGGGATATTATATAATTTGTAAATATGGAGATAATGGGCACCAAAGTTTTGTTATTATAATTTTATTATGGTACATATCCCCTTCATTACTTGGTATTTCTAAAACTAAGCCTAAACTGCGTTGTTTTAAAGTTTAATATGGTTTGTAGGGACATAACACCATCATTCAGCTTATAAAACAGTATACCTAAAAAAAAATGGTACAATTATATAAGTATAGATAAAGTTTCCGTAGAACAAACTTTGCTTATAAAAGCAATCATTTCATATCGCTTTCAAAACAACGTCTTCCTACGCCATTTGCTTCCAATATTGTAGAAATGTAACTGCCAGCGATTAAGGCACGGTACGTTGAACGATTCTGATTATTTATATATGCATCAGTGAACTCTACGACGACGCCACGCTACGCCGTTTCGACACTTGCAATAACAACTTATTCAAGTCATTATAGTTTTCTCATTCATTTACTCTCTCATTTTAATATGTTAAATACAAATTATAAAAGTAAAGTACATTAAAAATATAAAACTATATAATTTTATATTTTAAATATAAAGTACAAAAAATATTTAAAAAACAATAGTATCCCACCGGCATCGGATGCAGGGATCAATCCACCCGTGGTTAGGGCTACCTCCTCACAATGCGTGCCGTGTCGAGTGGCACCGCCTTCTGCTTCAGACCTTTGATCCAGCTGCCCCACGCGAGTCTCTTAAGATGTTTGTCGAGACTCTTTGCTATTAGTCCGTTTGCGGATACAACTATCGATATAATAATAGCCTAGTCCACCTCCTCATTATTATTATTATTCCTCTTTATTTATTTTTAAACTTATTTTATATATTTTAAAATATGATTTATAAAAAATACAAAAAAACATTTAAAAATATAAAAATCAGTGTCCCACCGAGATCAGGTGCAGGGACCAAGCTGCCGATGGTTTGGGCTCCAGAGAGAGGAACCTCCTATTATTATAATTATTACTATTATTATTATAGCAGTGCCAATCACGCTTTTCAGTTACAACTCTGATTTTAATGTTTTGTTTTTTTTAGTTCTTTAATATCAGAAACATGACCTGAAAATTTAAATACTTGTGCAGTTCTGGTGAAAATTCTATAAAATGGCAGTTAACTTTTTTAGGCCATCCAACACCATTTCACAAGACAAGACTCAACTAAGACTCAACTACTCAAAATTTTCATTTTCTTTCCCGTACCAAAATGTTTCTGATTTTAAAGAAAATAAAAATACAAAATAAATGACATAAACATAAAATCGTAGCATTATACAATAATGATAAATTATACATTATATATAATAAATGAATACTACATTCAAGTACGTCGAATATCTAATATTCGACGTACTTGAATGTCGTATTCATTTATTAACACAACTATTATTTTAATATATGACGTCATTTCACTCTAGGTATAATAGATAAGGTTATGAATACTTCATAAAAGATAAACCATCTCCCATTTTAGCATTTTGCGGTCCATGTGCCAAACATACAGCAGTATTTTTGAGCTAAGAAAGCTTCCTCAATAATGTTGAACTAGAAAAGTACAACATGGTCTCGACAACGACTGGGATAAATGCGGCGAGGGCGCTATTTACGCTGTTTGTTGTGATTATCGTGTTTATCCCCATACCCTCTTACTTCACTTCAATCTAATCAAAGCACCGACTTGTCTAATTTACCCTAATATGCTATTACAATTTTATTTATTGACCGTATAAAATTTAGCTCGGATTTTTTCGCATTTATTTTCTGCATATTTGCCTACATATAAGTTAACTTATGTGCAGGATTATGGCTTATTTTCACACATTTTTCTTGGTGTTATGAGCGTTTCAGGAAAATCATACCATATCTGGTAATGCAATGTCGCGGAAGCAGATGTTATCTTTTACGAGATACCATTAGGGGTTTTATGTGAAATTACCGTCACTTACCTTTAAGTTGGCGAAAACCGAGTGGAAATGTAGACTCTGAACAAAAGCTTGTTAACAGCTATAACCAAATAAAAAATCTTCTGCTTTTTTTGTGTTTACTTAACTTAAAGACAAAAGGTTGAAGGAACTTTTTGCTTGTTTAATCGTCCGGATTTCCTAAAAAATAATTTCTGGGTAACCACATATACACATATGTTGTATTATCTGACGAATCGCTGTGTAATTCACATAATTACAGAGAATTTGTGTTCGTTGATTATTCGGCTGCTAACCACAAAATAACAAGCTTCAATATTCGAATGAATTTCCAATTTCTGCTCACTGTTAGTAGAATAATGTATTTCTCAGAATTTGTAGTTTATTCAGCAGTACCTAAGTCTGTACATTGAATATTTTTATGGTAAGATGAAAAAATATTATATCAATGTTAGTCCCATTAAGAAATGGATACACAATATATTAAATTGTGGACTAAAAAGGTGAAAATTCATCTACTAGTAAGCTCTTATAATACTTGAAAAAATCACTTAAAAAGGTAATTTTTGTAAAACTAAATTCTCTTTATAAATAAAGCTTTTATTATACTTTTATAGTTAAAATGTTCGGATTGATTTAAATGATTCACAAAAGATACCGTTTTAGGCGAAAATGTAATCACTCAACCAGTAATTGTCGTGCAAATTGGTGTTAATATTTGCTAGATCGGAGCTTAATACGTTTATTGAATCCCAGTTATATCAGAGAGCCTTTATTTGGATTGATGAAATTGAAATAAAATTGAAACTATCCTGGTCCGATAGTTTCAATTTTATTTCAATTTCATCATTTCAAGTTTTAGTTGACTGATAGGATGACCGCATAAAGATAGCAAATATAATTATAAAGTTTTTAACTTATACGGAGTTCAGAGTTTAAATTCTTCAGTGTGACAAAACTAATTAAATATATACCAGACAATACGACTACGACTAGTTTCGAACCTAATACCTAGTTGATGAATCAACTTCATCAACTGAGCAATTAATTGCGTTTTGGTCGCGCGACGGCGACAAAACGCGATTAATAGCACATCTCCGGATAAAATAACGTGAGTAACCCGTATTCTTAATAACAATGTCCTCACCTCGCGTCAGTTTTAAAATTATTATTTACTAGATATGTCGTAAATTCAATGTGATTAATCAAACGAGATTCAATGTGACTAATCACTTGTGATGAAACGATATGATATGATGATTGGAGCCGAAGATACTTTAAAGCCGCTTTAAAAAATGATCGAAATGGATTGGTCCTTGTAATTTAGACCTTCAGTTTACATTGACATGTTACGAGTTCCGTACAATATATTTATTTTGCCCTAGAGAGCAAAAACCTTGATAGCTATTAATTACTCCGCTCACACATCGATGCCTTCAAAAGGGCTCATGTAAATTGCCTTAGACTCGTATTTATTTGTCTTTTGATCCCTTTGCTAACGAGCAATGTATTTGATGAATGTTTTGTTTAGATCAAACTGCTACAGTAAACAATAATACTACCTGAATACGTTGTAACAAGCCTGAAATGTTACCGTTTACTAGTAGGTCATTATGAGTAAAAAGTAAAAAGAGTACCTATTAGCAATGCTGGACCGAAATTAAGTATGCTGATAGAAAGTTCTTTAAGGCAGGACATAAGCTTCTATTTGTGTGATTTGTTCCGACACTCGGTGTGCTCTATGTTTGTAAATAGTGCAGGAGTCATTTAAAAAAACAAAAACAACGATTTACTACACAGGCGCATGCTGCCAGAGGTTATATAATAATTATAATGATGCTACTGGGCATCTAAGAATGGAAAACCATGGTACCGTAATAAAACCGTTTCTCTAAACCTGTGTTTGAGAGAAAAAAATAACATCATGTTGGTTGTACCTCGTTTACGGAGGTTTGCCAAAATATTAAACTTTTACACAGTCCTGAATGTTGACAATTGTGTTAAAAGTTGGTAGTTAAAAGGATCGTTAGCGTTGGTGATAAAATGTAATGATCCGCATCCTAAAGCTAAAAAAGTTTTCCTTAACCATGTGTATTGCTGTAATTTGTTTGTTTTGTTCGCTACATGTGAGTTTAGAAAGGATTGTGGTCACAAATAAAATTATCGTGATTGGAGCACTTGCAGCAATTCTGCCTCGCTTAGATAAGTGGTAGCAGCAGTGAGGGTTTAGCATGAATAGATAACGCAACGCTGGATGCAATCGAGTAGTCCTTACTCCCTCTTTCTCGCAAGATTTTTACAATTACAGTTACAATTTTACTTATATTTGGAATGGTAAGCTATTTAACATAGTACAGACATTTAACCCATTTTACCAAACTGTTTAACCTGCGGTTAACGCTATCCCTTTCTTACTGTATATCTCTTTCTCAGTCAATCTTTAAAACCCATATTTAATCGTTGAACTCGGGTGGTTCTTCTTCTTGTCGTGTCAATGACTATAATAAAAATGTTTTTCCTCTATCTATATGGTTTTAGACCAATAGGATGCGACTGTGACGCCTTTTTGGTTGGCCTGCATAAGGTCTTTTATGGTACAAGGAGTGGGGAGATGTGGGCAGACAACAAATGGGCCATATTTTGGGTGGGGGATCCACATTCGCAACTAATGTTGGATGTATTTGTGAATCCCCACTTGGCCAGTTCATCTTTGCAGCGACCAAGTCGGGTGGTATTTCGGGGTTATAAGTATCTCTGAAATAACAATTCAAACAGCACGCGGCGAAATGTGTCCACTTTTCGCAGGACAGGTTAATAATATGGTTAATTACCCAAGTAGCTGCCTCGATGGTCTAGTGGTTAGCGCATATGCCTTTAACTGCAAGGTCTCTGGTTCAATGTTGGAACAAGCAAAAATCTCGTTTAGAATTTTTGGCACGGAGTTGGAATTGTGCCCGCTGGATCGCGATAGGCTTGTCTACTATCACATTAGACCTTAAACATCACAGGTGAAGTGTGGGTGTTGTACACCTCTAACAAACTCTTCTGGATAATATAGGCGTGATGTTATGTTATATTAATTACCCAAGTTACTACATTTTTCACACTCACCATTGTGAAGACTGTAAATTCTCATTTTTTGGTTTCATAAGAAAAACCTTTTGCCTGAAATGAAGACAATGAATATCCGTCACAATACATCAAAGAAAATGACTTTGTCACATTTTGTACTTGACCTCATTTGGTTTCGAACAATTTCTTGCCATTTGTTCTGGGTCTGTGATAAAATAAAATGAGCGTATAGATAGACGCTACTTCGGGGTTTTCATTCAAGCATTCAAATAATATTCTAATATAAATAAAGAAAATTACTCTTAACCACGTAATTGAGGAAACAATATAAATTAGCTTTACGTACTTGAAGTCTAAAAATGTATCACTTCGGCCCGTATATAATGTCAATAAAAAATTCAATAAGATAGAGAGAAGTATAAAAACTGCTTTAACAATAATATTGTAGCACCACCGTCTCACCTTTAACCTGCCGCCTTATAGTAGTGCTTGCATTACTGTGTTCTGGTTTGGTAGTGAGATCAGGCCTTGAAATTACTGGCACATGAGGCATAACACCGTAGTCCTTAGCTGCAGCGACGCATCTATAATCTGCTTTTGTAGATTGTTGATGTCCATGGGCTGTACTCCATTTACCATCAGGTGGATTACACGTTTGTTCGCTGTGGACGTAGTATAAAAAAAAATATCGTTATAGTGAACAAAAACTGCTTCATTTCTCTAATTATGCGTATGCGCCTTTCACCGCAAGGTCGCTGGATCAATGCTTGAGTCGAGAAAATTCTTTATTTGAACTGTTCCCGTCAGGATATTCTTAAATAGCAGCACGGAGTTGGAATTTTGCCCGCTGGATCGTGATAGGCTCCCTTCCTATCACAGATGAAGTATGGGTGTTGTATACATCTGCCACACCCTTCTAGTTAATAAGGCGTGATTTTAAGTTATGATAAGGCCCTATTTCCAATATCTGTGTGATAACCACGATAGACACCTTCGCTCCTCCAATAATCTTCTCTTACTATGTCCTTCTCATAATACTGGTTTCGTAAATTCTTCCTTCCCTGTCCAATCTATTTTTCTTTGGAATGCCCTACCTCTCAAAATTAGGACCGCCACCAGTCGATACGCCTTCAAAATCAAGGTTCGGAATCTTCTCCTCAACAAGAATGAATCGCCACCATAATATTTATTATTCGTTCATATATTTATATATATTTTATTTATTAAATATTTACTTATATTTAAGTATTTTGTTATGTAGGTATTATGCATATATTATGCCAAATACACACATTTACTCACACAAGCACACCCAGTCTCAGAACAAATCTTTCGAATCACGCACTAACTTATATTAGGGCAATTCAGCAATGTGGGGATCGAACCCACAACACTAGTGCAGTGGAGAGCGGCGAGGTGACCGCTTAAACCACACGTGCAGAAATGTAGGTAAATGTAACAGATATTTAAAGTGGATGGTCCAAATCCGCAAGTTTTTGATTAATGTCCAGTAATAAATACTCGTCACGTCTTTAATTCAAGCAGGGTGATCCCATCGCGACCATGAGGAGAGAAGCCTATTACCGCCTCCGACAGTCCAACGATTACGGCTTTAAGGGTAGACTACCAAGCGCCGTGTTTTTATACTAACGTAATATGGGTTTAGCTTTAATTTTAATAAGTTTCGTCAAAATTGTTTGAATAATTAATTGTGTAACATACAAACTGATAATAATATCTAATAATAAAAAAATGATCTTCAACAGTCACGCGTTTTAGTGTTTCAAATAAGATTTGTCTGTAAAACAGATAAAAACTTAGTAATATTCAAGTTAAACCCATTTTTCTTGTGTATGGAAAACAGCCAAGCAATTGTTCTTCCTTAAATCCCATGGCAATTTGGCGAACTCCATGGTAATTTATTGGCTAGGCGCTGCCATAACGAGGATTCATAACGAATATTACTTATTTATGATTTTAAATTTAAATCTATCTACACTTTAACTACGAGAAACTTTAAATGAACCGAAGCTCATTTCACGATTGCCCAGAAAAAGCGACTAATAATTTTCTTAAGAATTTAAAAAAAAAATTGATCTATTTAGTCAAATAATAACATTATGGTTTTGTGAAGTTGTGGCAAAAAAAACTTTCTTACAACTATATAATACAAAAGCAATACCTGTTAAACTTCTAACAAAATGCATCAGTTTACTAAACAAAAATAAATGAACGGAAGCAAGACTTCATGCAATTGATTCTGGCCTTGTTCCTGAGACTGAGTAATTAAGTTTCTAGGAATCTATAACGAGACCGTTTATAATGATATCGGTTTCAATAAGACTCTCAAAGCAGGTAGTTAGCTAAGCTAGTTACCGCTTTGTTTGGTAACTAATTTATGAAGAAGGTAGGTAGAGCTGCAGTTTGATTTAACACACATTAGCTATAATGTAAAAATGTATATTTGAATTACGATACGTCGGACAGGTGACAACACACGACAGCTATAATGTATATTATTACATCTTCGTATTTTGACATAGACATTTAAACCAAAAGGAGTTTTGGCAGATTTATTTGCATAGATAATTAGCTTTCATTGCCTCTCCATATTAATTAAGTGCTTTTTGTAAACTACGGCTTTTGATCTCTCTCAAAACATGGGAGAGGGAAAGAGAGAGAGAGAGAGAACGAAACGGTGGTTTAACAAAACGTCAGCTTTACACGTTGAAATTGGGGCTTAAAGGCAATTCTCAACTGCATCATATTTAAAAACTACAGAATAAGTTAAAATTGGTAAAGCAGCTTAACATATTTAGCACATAATATTATTAAAACCGACGTGAGGTGAAGACATTATTATCGAGAATACGGGTTATTTTAACCGGGATATGCCGACTAGTTTCGAATCTAGTACGTAGATAGATAGATCTAGAATCGCGTATCGTCGCCGTCGAGCGACGTCTCTACGTACTAAACTCGAAACTAGTCGGCATATCCCGGCCAAAATAACGTGAGTAACCTATTCTCAATAATAACATATATATAGCACTTTACCAAATAAACTAATATTTTGTAAAGTGTAACAAATAAGAACTGACAGACAATGTTGCTTTTGTACTTGTAGAAAATATGTTTAAAAAATGCATTGTTGTTTTCATTTTGACACAGAAAGCAGACAATAAATGCTGTGCATTATTTTGTAAGTGAGCTCAAGCAGAAGCCGGAATAGCGCTTCAAAGAACAAGTAGATATCACGAAGCCCACAAAAGACACACTTTTGTACTCAGTCCACTAACTCAAGTTGTAAAAGAAAAATGCGTTACAATACAATGGATACGCTAGAGTACGATTTAAACGAAAGAATAGATTTATTGGGATATTTTTTGTATGTTTTATTAAGAATTGTGAAACGGAGTTGTGCGTAGAAATAAAACTTAACGGTAAACATCATTCATCGTTGCAATTGTTTTGATTTTGAAAACTAATAATAATAGGTTAAGTTTCTACATTCTGAGTTCAAAGTTCGACAGTATATCATTAGTAACCTTGTCCCTGCCGATGTCATTTCAATACCAAGAGCAACCACAAAACCATTAACAAAACGTTCGGGTAACTGCTCTGCAAATTAATTTGCGTAATAAACTATTGTCTTGAGTCCTAGAATAGTACACCAGTGGAAGGTAGATCGTTGTTTGTTGTTTAATAATTATGACGCCCTGAATTATCTCAGCTAGAATTATAAATGATAAATAAATACAGCCCTCGGTGGTATAGTGGTTAGTGTAGATATATATGAGCCTCTCCCGCGAGACTTACACTTTTGTGTTAATTAGGCTTTTAAGGAGTTTCTCATAGTTGGAATTGTGCCCGGTGTATTCACAGGGCACAAGCGATAGACTCATCCCCTATAATAATAATAATAAATATCTCACAACTTACACGCAACGCCATCTAGTCCCAAACTAAGCAGAGCTAGTATTTTGGGTTCTAGAATAACTGATATTAATACATATATACTTTTCTTTGGTAAATACATACTTATTATACATAGAAACACCCAGACTAAGACAAACCTCCATGTTCATGCACACAAAGATTTGTCTTAAGCGGGAATCGAACCCGCGACCTCGGCGTCGCAGGCAGGTACTCTACCCACTCCGCCATCCGGTCGTCCTATGAGGGTGAGGTAGTGAAAAGTGGCTGTTGGAAACCCTTCCTCACCCTTCAGGGTGGTTAATATAGGCGTGTTGTAATGTCATAAGTTATATAAATAAATTAAAATATGCGATAAATATCAAACAAATACAGAGAAATAAATGTTCAAGTAATTATGTGATTCCTTATGGCTGCTATGTCAACTAAATTGGCATTAGCTGTGTTACTGGTATAAAGAATATTATATTGTCGTGCTTTTAAGAGCGTGTATTCCTTTTCAAAATGAAACTGTCAATTTTTGTAGTGTTTTGGGAATATTTCGTAAAAACTGAATGAAAGTATGATTTTATTCAACTAACTTTTTAGAATGCAAGTTTTGAAAGGTAATTATGACAATTACATTTAATAACTAAAGCATACTTTTCTATTTTATCAGTTGAAAGAGTATTAACTGTTAAGTTGATAAATTACAAAATTATGCTGTATTTACGAATGAAATTGTTATATTTACCTTTCAAAACATGCATTCTAAAAAGTTAGTTGAATAAAATCATACTTTCATTCAGTTTTTACGAAATATTCCCAAAACACTACAAAAATTGTCAGTTACATTTTGAAAAGGAATACACGCTCTTAAGGAAATTAACCCGGATAAAGCCAAAAACCTGTACAAACTAGCGCTAAGATTGTTTTAGTTGCATCGTATTTACAACCCTTGTAATCCTTATATTTTGACGACCAGACGGCGGAGTGGGTAGTGTACCTGCCTGCGACGCCGTGGTCGCGGGTTCGATTCCCGCTGAAGACAAATCTTTATGTGAATGAACATTATATATTATGGGGGTTTGTCTTAGTCTGGGTGTTTATAACACTGGGTGTATTTACAAAAGAAAAGTATATATATATATATATCACCATTGTAACGGTGAGGTTTATTAGTTGCTACAATGAGTATTTTAAAGCCCAATTGTTGGATAGAAAGAGACCAATATTTTTTTTAAAAAAAGCAACGGCTTTGAAATTGTAAACAGTTTTCACAGAGGCCATTAAAGAGAATACATAAAAGTTCAAATAAAAATATTCGAGGATGGGTCAATCTTTTCTGATAAAACTCCTTTGTTACAAACTGATCCTTTTTATGAACTTTTCCAACTCCAACAAAAAGCTGGCCCCTTATTAATTCATCCCAGTACTTTAATATAGTATAAAACGCATAAGTGCTATGATCCTTTATATTAAATGAATGCAGTTAACATTTAAGTACTTTTAATATAAAAATAGAAGAACATAACATTACTTGGAACTTAAAATATGTTGATAAGTTTTTTGCAAGAAAAATACTTTATAATATCTAAAAACCTATTTATTTTTCATTATATAAATACGTGTAACTTGTTCTCAAGTGTGTTTATTGTATTCTTGGTATTGGAACGTTTTTGTTAGTAATGTGGGTAGTTTATGTTAATAATTCTATTTTGACACCCTTCATAGGGGAAGTTAGAAAATAACGTTGGTCATCATTATGTTTTCCTGCCTACGCTCGTATAATATTGTAAACGACAATCCCTTTTTACCCTTAGCGTGTAAAATAACAGGTACATTTACTTTTAAAATTGTTTACGCCTACGCAAATTCTCTCACATTATCGGAAAAATGTTTCCAATTACTCCGTACCTCGATTACACTGAAATCGAATATCACGGATTTTTGCATCGAAATCGCTGCCTATAATCACCTGATACTGGGTTGTGGAGGTCTGTTGGCAGTCGCTCCTTGTAAAATACTGATATTTAGCTAGATTCGTTAGACTAAAAGCTGACCCCAATATAATTGGTAACTGGCTCAGAAGATTATGAATCGCTACCTATAATCGAATGGAATTTGTATATAAGTTCCGTGATCCAGTGATCGTGTACCGGTGATCCGTCGCGCGTCTCGGCTAGATAGAACTTTTGCTTCGAGGCTATGAGGATTAGGCACGGAAGACCCAGTGTTAAATGTCAAAGATTTTGATCGTTACCGCCACTAAATAGTTCGCTTGATCACCGAAGTTGGTGTAATTACTAAGACAGGTAATTCATCTTACTCAACATCAGCATTCGACGAGCATTAGTGCGTCTGTACTAAACTTGCAGCTAGCTAAAGCTGTACTAGTGGGGGATATGTAGAAGGAACACCTATACCAATATGATTGGCGGATGAAACCTATTTTATATCAAGTCACATACGTTGATATATATTATTAAATTGCATGTGGCATATCTAAAATAATTCGCTCGAAAATTCTTGGCGTCGGAGATTTTAAGGTGCCACTTCTTCAGCATATATATTACTTCTTAATATATATGCCGGATAAGCTTTAAACCAAATAAAGCAATCACGTCTCATGGGGCTCCAGAAACAACACCTATTTTTTTGCTAGAATATGAAAGATTACGTTCTGCTTGGAAATCCTCGCGTTCGACAACTATACATGATTTTAGTCCCAATTTTGAACTAGTTTTTAAATAAAATGTTGATAAATGTCAGTGCCTTTGGCGCTTTGTCACGAAAGCGCAAAAGTAATTGAATGCTTAAAAATATTGTGTAGGTATGTGTCCAATCCCGCTATTAGTTTGAACTAACTAATGAATATCTAAATAGGTCGGCATAAACAAAATTCGATCCTTATTTCGCTATTCGTTGGATTGGTAAATTGAATTACTTAAACAAAAACAAAGGTAAATTACATTTACAAAGATAAAAGCAGTGGTTTTACCGAGTAATCTATTTATTTCGTTTTACTAAGAGGGTAACTTTTCACTACTACGCCCAATCACCTTTCATTCTTTCTGAAGCAATCATTTAGTTTTACCGAACTAATTGTAAGTTATTTATTGGTTTTAAACTTTTTTTGAATAAAGTTAATTTAAAATATGCCTAAAAGGACTCAATGAGGATTAATTTTAATGATGTATTTTTGGTAACATAAACGCTGTCATGGCCACGAATAAATTTTAATAAAAGTTCATTACCTAATTGGTAAGCTAATCCGATAAATAAAGCTCCGATTACTGATTGTATTTTAATAGACAGCTGCTAAATAACTGACGAAAAAGTCAGGAAAACTTCGTCATCGTAATCCTAACTCCTAACTATATATAATATATATATATATATATATATATATCCTAATCCTAATCCTAACTTGAAACTAGCTGTTACCCGCGACTTCGTCCGCGTGGATGTCGTATTATGAACAAAGAATGCTAAAGGTAACAATGTCAATATAATAATAGTAGGTACAACTCATATACTTACTTACCTATCTATTACCAAACCGACCAAAACAAATATACGACAAAAACTCAAGGAAAATAATATTCAAACAAATCAAAACAGACAAATAGGTACAACTCATACCTACTTCGAAAATACTTCAAATTTCGAAATAATAGAAATTGCCACACGTGCCTCCGTGACAGCCCGTAGAGTTTAGCGTAATGTTAAATATCAAAATTCACCCAGTTAATTTTAAACTTAGCGCTTTCAAACAAACAAACTATCTACATCAATAAAAAAACTCAATAACAGAAAATAAAATACCTACCTACCTAAATAAACCTATTTCTGATAATAACTAATCTAAACTCAATAAATAAGCAAAATCCCTATAAACTAATATCTATACGAAAGTCTTATCCTACCTAACAGTATTATAAAATAACCTACGGTCACTACGTACAATATCAAATATACTACCTCTACTTTAAAATTAAAATCTATACAGTACAGTCTTTATAAGTCGAACCGCAAATAAAAAGTTTGTCATAGGTCATTTATATTCTACGATGAACTTAACTTTGCGGTTCGAGCAAACCGCAAAGTTAAGTTTGTATTTTATTGTATATTATTACCTACTACGACCTATTAGATTAAAAATACCCTATTAGGGTGCATGAAAGGAGCCTCCCCGAGTGACGTACACAACGATTCCCTACGTCCGGCGCACCCTGGGCAATTCGCGAATCCTCCAAAGCGAATTGGCTAATCCTTTCACCACGATGGCGAGTCAAGATAAAATTTGACTCAGCCATCGACACGACGAAGAAGAAGAAGAAGAAGGGAAAAAAGGAAATAAAAGCAAATCGGATTTTTTTAAAGTAAAGGAAACTATCTAACCTACTTATAACTATAAACTAAAAGAAATATCAAGTAGTTATGAACAAAATGAACAAAATTAATTTACAGGACCTAATTAATAAAAAACACTTAAAAAGTTATACGAAACAATAAAATAATTGTACTGGATCGAAAAATGTAATTCTCTATAGCGCAAATTTGTCTAATCGCATGCGTCCGACAACGATGCCTGCCGCAGATGCCGCCACACTTCGGCGAATGTACGCGACTACGACCGACGGCAGCGGTGGCGATGCAGAGCATTCGTTAAAAGGAATTTAAACTTCAAAAGCGAATGATTTCTTATCAAGTACTTAAATATAAAGTTTCATGGTTTTATCTTTTAAAATTAAGAAATCCCATACAAACTTTCAACCTCTATTTCAACCCCTTCATCCCTTTTCTTTTTTTTTTAAAGTAGCCTATGTTCTGTCTCAGGGTCTAAAGATTGTCTGTACCAAATTTCATCAAAATCGGTTGCGAGGTTTAAGCGGGAAAGCGTAACAGACAGACAGACAGAGTTACTTTCGCATTTATAATATTAGTTAGGAAGTTAGGATAGTTAGGATTAGGATTAGGATTAGGATTAGGGTTGAACAGTGTTTAACTTTAACAGTGTAAATCATTATTAAGGGTTGAACAGTGTTTAACTGAATCGTAAAAATACAATGTTTTATTATTCCTGTAATTTTTTAAATTCTCCATTACCATAATAATATTATTCGGACATTGAACAAAGTAAAACTTGCTTAAGCGACATTGCGATACCAAGACATGCGATATTTTTTCTGAAACAATCATTAATATAAGAAAAAAAATATTTTAGAAAAATACAGATATGTTAGCTCAATCGCTGTGAGCAAGGCTGTGGGCATACATTACTTATCCAATATACGGGCATGCAAACATAGCATGCATATGAGGAAATTAATATAGCCCAGCCTATATTGAGAGGGTGCTGGTCCAATTTAGTTAAATTATTCAACGACTTGCCCTTAAGGATATGCACTTCCTAGAAAACTGAAACCTAGTTAATATAAAATGTATCAGTTTCCATATAACTTCATAATAACAATCATCAAAGATAAAAATTTACATTTCATTTAATATTGATAACTTTACTTAATAACAATTTGGAATAAAGCGAATGCGTATTAAATTCACAATATTAATAATTACAATAATTGTTAAAAAAAACAACAAGAAACCAAAAAAACTAGGGCCCAGTCCTGGTCCTAGCATGCTTATCTTGAGTTACTTCTTTATGTCAATCGAACCTTATAACTTGGAATATCAAGTCTTTTGAGGATTGCATTCACTGAAGAGGCCATTAATTTGCGACTTAGTACGTCCATGTTCACGGAGTTAATGTCAAATTTTGAAGATAGATGATCTGTGTGCGGTAGTCTCAAGGCTATTCACGTACTGGAAAGCTCCTGCAAAACAGACCACTTGGCGTATAATAAATAAATATACAACTTGTCAAAAATGAGTAGAAAACGATGAGGGCGACACTGTGCCGTTCGTATGGCAACGATTATCTTGGAAATCCTGAACCAATCAAGGAGCTATGTTAAAAAGCATACAAAAATGTATGTGTTTTCGTTTTGAGACTATTTTATCAAGCTATATACGCTCGCTGCAAATGGATTTGTTATATTAAGATTTAGCCTAAATTTCATGTTACATGGACGCTTAACGCTGAAGGAACTGCCGATCTCCCTATCCTGTTTAACCATTGAACGAGAAAGATAGATCTAATCCTGAATTTAGCGTTAACCGCGGATAAAGAAGTTTTGTGAAATTGTGGCTTAATATCTCCATACGGCCATACTACGGATTATGTTTATTTTATACGTGTGTTTGCGTGTATAAATATAACCTGCCTAAATCTTATGCTTGCAGTTGTCATCGTTATCAAGTTTAATTTTCCTTATCAAGCCACTAATCAGTTTAGTTCATCAAGACAAAAAATATAAAACCGGCCAAGTGCGCCACGCGCAGTAGGCTTCCGTAGCTAGTCGTAACAACATATTTCGACTTAAAAGGGATTTACTATCTGTATTAAACAAGTAACATCTTCATACAAGTCATTACTTTCAAAGGTTTTTGTAATTTGCACGAATTATTCTAAGTAACTGCATTTTACACTTTGGACCCCAATTACTCTAGAACTAATTAAGTTAAAGTAACCAGATAAATAGCGTCCTTCAGATAGGAAATGTTTGTAGTACACGAAACCAGCTAGCACGTATGACGAGATGTATGAATGTTAAGGAAGCGAAAGAAGTATGTAAGGAGCGAAGCACATGGCGTTCCATCGTCTCTGCCTACCCCCGTGGGATAAAGGCGTGATTTTATATATGTATTATGTCTGTTTATTTATGTTTCAAGAATTTTGAACGAAATATTCTGTGTAACTGCATCTGACATTTCGGACCCCTATTCCTCTTGAACTAATGAAGTGAACTTATCCGCTATAGTTTTCCTTTAAAGTTCATTACATGTACTACCGACACAATTTTTTTCAGATTTTAGGATCCAGTAGTTTAGCTTTTAGAGGGGGGGGGACGCCCTACTCGAACAACAATTTGCTCTTTAAAGTTAATTATCTCGCAAACGGATCCTTAAATCAAAAAACTGTCTTAGCAACCCCTAAACGTTTTTAAAAGTCCTATCTAACAATACCCCACACTATGGGGTAGGCGACAAAAAAAAAACATCCCTACTTTACATGTAGGGGAGCTACCTGAAAAAAAAATATTTTTCCAAATTTTACTCTACGACTTTCTTTGTTTAGTTAACATACATGTTTATGCAAAATTTCAGTTTTCTAGCACCAACGGTTTCGTCGCTATGCCGTGGACAGACAGACGGACATGGCGAAACTATAAGGGTTCCTTGTAGGTACTACGGAACCCTAAAAAAGTGGTATGCACGCCTAAATCAATATCATCCAATACAATTATTTTGTGGTGTATTTCATTATTTTAAAAATGTTTTGATTTATTTTACATGCGGAAATTATTTGTTCGCTCGCATCGATAAACGATAATCTACGCGCGAATTTGCAATATACAATACGAGGTCGGAATAAAAAATGATTAAACTTTTCCGAACGCCCATGACACAGTACAAAAGTTTCGGAAGTCGTTTTCACCCTGACGATGGTGTTTGAATGTTAAATATACGCGAAGCATCTGTTTAGGAAGGCATTGCTAGCCAATATGTTTTACAATAAAAAGTTAGTAGTAATTTATTCATAAATTAATGGTTTATCAAAATCAGTATTGCCTTGGAGGATTTTTTTTTTTTATACTACACCCACAGCGAACGAACGTGTAGTCCACCTGATGGTAAGTGGAGTACAGCCCATGGACATCAACAATCCACAAAAGCAGATTGTAGATGCGTCGCTGCAGCTGAGGACTACGGTGTTATGCCTCATGTGCCTGTAATTTCAGGGCCTAATCTCACCACCAAACCGGAACACAGTAATGCAAGCACTACTATTTGGCGGCAGGTTAAAGGTGAGACGGTGGTGCTGCCGCCCTCAAGCTCATTCACAAGAGCTCTACCACCAGTAAATTTAAGAGATGTTTTTGTTGGTACTGCTCGCATACTGTTTTGTAGTCACATGTCTAAATCGTGTGCAATGTATCATATAGATGACAACAATTTTGAAAGAGCCTATCAATTTTACCGATAATACCAACTCATGATGTCCAGGGCACAATGTATAATAATTTTAATCTAAGAATATTTTTCAAGCAATATTTTCGTACTTACCATTAAATTGATTTCATTATTAAACATTCTTATTGAATTTGGCATTATTTTACAACCTGAAATAACAAAATTTGTATTTTCTTATATTATTATAATTTCTGGATTCATATTCTGCCTGAGTAGGCATCTACATCCACAAAAATATTTTCAATACAATGACTAGCTTCCCGTCTAATAATCATATTAACTAACAAACATTATTAACAAGCAAATTATCGTATATTTCTCTTTCGTGATATGTTTATATTCTCTGTTCTGCGACATAATTGTCACATGACAAGAGGTAACTCAATTACGGCCCTCGTTTGTCCAGATTCTGAATTATTGTCTGATATTAATATCATGACATTTTATGTAGGTTCACAACCCAATTTGCAAAGCCCCAATATTTTCATGTAGATTATTACTTACACGTTTTCATTACTTCAATTTATCGTTAGTCTTCCAGCAGTTTAGGATTTTAACTAAGCTGTATATTTTTTCTTCACTATTGTAATAATTTAAAAAATATTATTAGACTAGTCAGGACAGTTTATTGTCTTCATATGCAAGACATAAATTCGGATTAAATAAATAAAATAAAATAAATAAATAAATATTTCACAACTCACACACAATGCCATCTAGTGCCAAACTAAGCAGAGCTTGTACTATGGGTACTAGAATAACTGATACTAATACATATATACTTTTTTTTTGTAAATACATACTTATTATACATAGAAACACCCAGACTAAGACAAACCCATGTTCATGCACACAAAGATTTGTCTTAAGTGGGAATCGAACCCACGACCTCGGCGTCGCAGGCAGGTACACTACCCACTCCGCCATCCGGTCGTCTAACACATTAAAATGGCAGTGGCTCACACTAAAATACTGACATTCAGTATCATCTCGTTGTTAAAAACAACAAAATAGTCTAAGAAGGAAAAAATAACGAGCTATATATAGGTATTCAGTATTATTTCTTAAGAAATTATATTCTTTGAGTTACTTTTACACAACTATATTTTTAGGCTTTCAGTTAATATTTCATTTTAATAAATTTTAATGAAATACTTCAGGCATGCCAGCGTACAAAAATCTGAAGTAATGAATACTTAATTAAATACAGCATTTTCTAGTAGACTTTGAAAATATCTGAGCCTACAATTCTTAATTGTTACAATACCTAAAATGATTCCCTTCAAGGAATCCCTGGATTTTTTCATAACAAATTATTACAGTTGCTTTTTCTCCTGAAGAATTGAATGTCAACTCAACATTGTAATAAAAGTAAAAGGTTTCTCATTTGTAAAATTATGCGTATTTGCCATGTTTTATAATTTCAAAGATTATTTTTATAATATCTAGTGAGTAAGAACTGACATACATTTAGTCAAGTATATTTTGTATTGTATTGTATTGTGTATTATTAATAAGTACATTATATCGTTAATACTTTACTTGTTAATACATAAGGGATGGGTTTGTCTGTCCATCTGTCTCTGTAATCGATGAATAAATTTGACAAAAGCAAAGCAGTAATGGTTAACGTAGGAACCAATTGCTTGTTTTTTAGAGCGCATAGCTCAAAATGTACTTACATTTAAAGTTAGCGCCATAGTTATTTTTATTCATCTCAAAAATCATATCATGTACTTATGGGGGCAAATTCCATACTAAAATGGGGCATCTCCTTTATGAATATTTTTTGAGATGTTATTACATTTCCTTCACACTACTTGAACGTGCTCGTTTATTTGTCGTTTAATTTACAAAATAAATGGTATTGAAATACCCCAGCATTTTATTTCGATTATATTACAAACACGCACCTCTTGAATACAAATCCCAATTTCCTCTATTTTCTACCCTTTTAGAAACCTTCTGTTAAGTTTTTTTATTAAACTTACTTGTAGATTAGAGCCGCCCATTCTACATCTGACCTCAATGGATATTGGCAATGAGCATAAATTCTAGACAAAACGAACTACTGCAGATTGGATACCCAGTTTGAATGTTGTTGATATTAAGCTGTTTCAGCATAATGACACAAACTGAATTGATACGATAAGTATATTTTGTCCGGAAAATGTTATATCTGCTGTTTTACAGATCTAAACTAGTTTCCGTCCGAGGCTTCGCCCGCGTGATATTTGCATAGAAAAATGTTGTAGTTTCGGAGCAAAACGTACGTAAAGCGTACAAACAAACCAAAAAGCCTTATTTTATATTAGTATAGACTAGCTGTTGCTCGCGACATCAATATGTCCATGTTATTTCCTACAAAATTGTGGAACCTCCCTTATACATTTTCAACCCAAAATTAACTCCCTTCGGAGTGGAATTACCAAAAAATGTATCGATCAGTTTATTTACGGCAAGTAAACATACTATTATGTGCAAAATTTCATGCATTTTCCTTAAAATTTACAAACCTCACATACAAACTTACACCCCCTAATTTAAACGACTAAAACTAAATAATTTAAAACTAAATACAAATATAAAACACGCACCAGTGTTTAAGTAAAACCTCTAGATTCACAACTGTGAAAACCGCATCCAATTCCATGCAGTAGTTGTTGCGTTATGAGCGTATGAATACCTACACAGAGACAAATTTTTTTAAAAAAACTAGGTTTTAGCTTCTACTGCTGTATAAAATTGTTTTAGCTATACCATTTGTATGCTTAGCTACCCCCTGGCTTGAGTAAAAATGGCTTAATTCATAATAAATATAAGTAATTTAAAATATTAATAGGCTCTTAGTTTGAATTACATATTTTTTTGCATCATACAGCGTCATTTGTAACTAACCACGATATTACGATATTTGATATTCAGTTACGAAAAAACCGAATCACTCAGGATCAATATGGTTTTATAAATTGAGAACCTTGATGTGCCAATTCGCATGAATTGGATTCCATCTCGAAAAAAGATTACAATTTATTTTTATGGCTTTAACGGTTTATGAGGTCGTATCAGACTGTAAATATGTGGCATGTAGTACTTCATTCTTAGAATATAACAATGAAAAAATCAAGGAGTAACAAAATTCGTAGTAGATATTTGGAATGCGGAAAACGCGTGTGTAGTGAAATCAAATTTCTACTATTATATTATACGGGGTGGATGCGACATAGCGACATTTATTGAAACCACAGCTTCTATACATACATCAATTTCCACCGGATAAAAATTCTCTGGCGAAAAAAAAAATCACGTTCTCCGAACAATTTGAACATTCCGATCGTGCAATTTGTTCGGAAGACGTGGATTATTTTTTTCGCCAGAGAATTTTTTATCCGGTGGAAATGCATACTGGCCATGTATAGAAGCTGTGGTTTCAATAAATGTCGCTATGTCGCATCCACCCTGTATATACTTAGTTAAGTTTACCTTATATACATCCGTATGAGGAGGCTCATACGCATATGTCTCAGCTATTTTAAAAGCACCCACATAATTAATCTTGAATATTTTGAACTAACACCTACTACGTACGTACATAAAATAAACCAAATATATGCGGTGATTGAAATCGACTTCCGTTATGCTTTTTTTTTTAAACTTTCGAATGTTTACCAATTCTGCCATAACAACACCGTTTTGTTTGTATAATTACATTTTTGTATTAGCATAAAAATCCAGTCAACATGCAAAATGGGTATTTATATGCCAACTCAAATTGGAACCGATCCCAAGTAGCATTCGGGGTTCTATAGAAGATGTCTAGTCGTTCACATGTACTCCACAAGCTGTGTAAGTCAGCTGTATAAGAGTTGTATAGCTTGCTATAACGCTCTTATAGAACCAGTTTGGGCACAAATAAGACAGCCTTAAGTTCACTATGGCTGTACATTAGCAGTATAATAGCATTATAATAGCAGTAAGTTTAAGTAGTAACATCGGACTTAAGGCTGACTTGCGGCGCTATATGGGACGCAGTGTGATCCATACAATGTCCATGAGCGTAATAAAGGGTAACAAGTGGCTAAATACACAGCCTTCACAGTTATAGAATCCTACAAAAGTACTCCAGTGCTACCTAAAATTCACGTGTGTCCTAAATTATTTCTTTATTTTATAATTATTGACAATTGTTTGGTTTTGTGTGTGCCATCCAGAAAACATTAACTCCGGCGGATATTTGGATAAAAATTTATGATAACACGCGGTAAGTACCTTTTTCAAAGACTTAATAATGTTAATGCCATGGGAATGCAACTTTATCGTGAAATGTATACATATTTACAGCTAAAATATTCACGCGCCTCTGTAAAAACGCGATATTCATTTTAAAATATTTAAAACTGGCTAAGAGGAAATCTACAATTTTCAGTTTTTGATATTATATTGGCATTATAATTATACTACGGTAATTAATTATAACATGAAACCAAAACTCAATCGCTCTATTTGCGTATTTTGTGATAAATCTGCATGATAATTTTTGAGATTATTATTTGGTAAATATTTTAGGTTAGAACAAAATGGTGGCAATGAAATACCGCCATGTGAACTGTTATAACTCTAATTTAATGCGGTTGAGCGTATATAGGTTCACATGTGTTCTGTTAGTATGCTGTTATCTATATGAAGTCCCACATTTGTACCACTACAGAGCCAATGTCTATAAATTTATTCTAATGTGAACTTATGTACAGCTTTAAGATGTAGTTCAGGTCAATTGTGTATCATCGTTCAATATACTGAAATTTTAGAGATCCGCAATAATAATTTTATTGTAGGTAATTCTAGAATGGAATGTGAATCGGGCCCGATAAATCGGGATGTGTTAAATTCGTATGGTGGTATTTTGGCTCAAGGGTAACGCTTCGTTGTGTATGTGTTAATGTGTGTCTCGTATTTAATTTTAATTAGTAAAAACAGATATTACATATTATTTTTGATGATGATGAATGTACTAGTAGGTATTAACCCAATTATTTTCTTTCAGACAATGCCGTTTAAGATTGTACAAACTGTGGAAAAAGGACGACCCAGATTAAGTATAGTACCGTCTGTTTGGGAGGACGGTGGAAAACTATTCTGGCCTACAGATTTAAAAACCGAGCACGACTCGCAAAAGATGAAAACTCTTTTCCAAGTCCGAATTATATTTAAAATCGTTTATTATTCCTGACAATTTATTCAAAGCGGAATGAGGAATACTATTTTTAATAGCCTATGTTCTTATTTTTTTGCGAAAGATTAAATGATTATCCAAATCAAAATTGTATTGACTATCACTAGAACTGCAATCACCACACTCTGATATCTGTATATTTTGAAGGGAAGTTTCAGGTTCAGACACATTTTCCCCTGCATCATGTACAGAACCACCATGAACAACGGTTGAAGTCGCACTTGTTGACGCCGTATCGATGGGCTCATTTTCGGGCGTCGTTGTCAATCGACTGTTTATTCTTACAATTGGCGAATATTTTTTTGCAATTTTCTTCTTATTCTCGCTTTTATTTTCCAAGAGTTTTTATTCATTTTCACAAATTGTAGCACGCGACGAATAAACACACAGCTTGTGGGAAGTGTAATAGAATATCACATTCACATTTCATGTTCTGCTTACAGCAAATAAGAGTAGTACTTGTGGACAAATAAACTGCTATTGGTGTTAATGGACAACACATATAGTCCTTTTAACAGCCTACAGTGCACATGCGAACCATTTAAACACTTCTGTACAGATAGTAATAAAAAGGTTATTCTAATGAGCACAAACAAGTCCAACTACAGCTACTAGCTGTATAACAGTCTAAAACAAGTAAACATAACAGCCTTTGGCTTTATAAATGACCACGTGTGTTCAATTAAAATGCTAGCTCTATAACATCGTACAAGTAGGCCGTTAAACAGCGGTTGCCGTATTTCTACCCTCCTATAATGCTCTTAGTCAGACGGCTGACTAAAGGATCATTGTTAGAGTATTATAACACCAACAGACATATAAAAGTATAAAAATTAATCGCAATAATGCAGCTTATACATCACGAGTGAACTGTTATAACGCTTTAAGTACACCTGGGAACTAAATGTGTACTCTTAAATGAAGTAAAATGCTACTTGGGATACAGCGAATTAATTATTGTAATGTACTCAAAAATATTGCGTTTACCTACAAAAATAAACAGCGTAAGTAATTGATTTTGCATTAAAATAGGTCGATCATAAAACACAGTTGAATAATAATATTAAACCTTATTATTCCGTGTAGGATATAGTTTTATTATAGTTTTGGTAATAAAATAGCTACAACTCAAATAGGTATTTACACCTAATTATTGTGGTAATTAAAGATATTAATGTCCCAAATCCGTCAACAGTATAATTTTAATTCGAAAAGCAAATATTAAGCCCCGACATCACTAGTTCCTAAGAAAGTTTTAGATAATTAAGAGCCTTATAACTCTATACGAATGCTTTAAGTAACTTTAAGGGACATTTAACTACAAAAATAAATAAAGTTTTACCTGCCTATTTGACAGAAATGCGTAGACAAAAAATACAAATGCGAATCGGAAATAAATATTTTCTTGGATATATTTTCCTTCCGACATTTTTCCTCAATTTATTTTGGATTTGACAGCTACTCCTGAAGGTGAGACATGATGACATTGAAGACCAAATAGTAATTTGTAATTTTCATTATCAAATCAAAATAATTGACTATGTGTTTAGGAAGATGTAACTTTTTATGATATAACTCCAACTTTTGAATTAGAAATACCAATTCTATTATATTCACAGGAGCTTCTCTTACTATCCTTTACTTTTGAAATGGCTAATTGTATGAACAACTGTATAAACAAATTGCATAGCGTTCGAGTGGCATTGGAAAAATATGGTACGTCTATTTGAAAGCCACCAAACTGGAATTGTGTAAATTTTGGTGGTATACTGGCAAAAGCTGTAAAACATCGTGGTAATAGAAAGAAAACGCATCTGATTTTTTGTAGAAATTTACTAAAAATAACAAGTCCCATTTATAAAGGAGCACATTCTTCTATTCGGGATATTTTAGTATCATAATAACACGAAGGACCACAACAAACCCACCCGATGAAGATGACACCATAAACAAGGTCATCGGCAAATACTTCACTAGATTTATGTGTGCCATAAACCATTAGCTTGAGACAGAGGTTGGTCGAAAATTACTTTTATAGGGTAGTAGTATTTGTGTAGCCATTTAATTCTAGTTTGGATAAACAATAACAGACGTATTTAGAATATACATAATAATATGCGTTTTAGATATTACATAATTTTGAAATTTATTTTGTAATTTCATCATCATCCTACATATTATTATATCGTTTTTAAACTCATAATTAAAATTACAATAAACTTTTTTTTCAACTTTTTTGTTTTGAGGCAATAATAAAAAAAATACTCAAAACTTTGAATACATAAGATTCAATGAAAGAAACCTCAATGGATTATTTTAATGTTTGAAAAGTGTAGAGTATTTGAAATGACGGAGTATCTTTTTTAAACAAATGTTTGAATTCTTTGGAGCCTTTTTTTTTAAATTTTAGAAGACTTATTAAGGGTTTTAGCGAAGATATTAATGGCTGTTGGTGTCGACTAAAGCAGATGGTTGAAAAAGGTTAATTTATTACTATTTCAGCTAACTTTAAGTGTTAGAATATTAAAAGATCTTTGATGATTAATGTCATAGATTTACAACCTTATTCATTCCTAAAAAAACCCATTTAAGTTTAAGTTTGGAGCGTGTCAGCCTATGCAAAAGGAAGGGTAATAACTAGACTAAAAAGGGTATAAAATAAGACATACATACTTTTACATAAATTGTCAATGACAATCTATGTATAAGTATGTATGTCTTTAGGTATATTCAACCAAATACCCAAAATACTAAACGGATTTTATTGATTGAGATATCAATCGATTCGTAAGAATAACCCAGGTGACACATATGGTATAGAGAGTTTTTATCATTTATATGACAGAATATTGAAATGTCAGCTTTTAACCTCGAAAATTATGACATAATCATGACATGTTAGTATCAAATGAAAGGTCTTGGCGAGCACATTACAAAAATGTATAAAAACGGTCAAATAGTTTGCGCGATCAAGTGGAGTCAGTATTATTCGGGTATTAGTTTTAAAAGTTTACAGCTTGTTATTGATTTAACAAGTTTAGAATATGAAAAGTAGGCTAGATACAAGTAAATTATGATTTTTCTAAAACCGCTATAATTTCAGCTTTATAAACAAACCATAAACAAAAACATCAATATAAAGTACTGAAATATATTTTATAACCCGTGTGTAGTAATTTTAACGTTCATCATCCACCAATAAAGCATAAAAATAGATGACTGCCGTAGCCCAGGGAAAATTTCCTCACTCAATCATAGTCCAGCTTTGTATTACCAGACAAGCTTTATAAATAAACACAGCATCTATCAAAATATTTCATATATGAAGACCCTTGTCTGCCTCGTAGCTCAAGTGTATGGGTATACGGCCGATGGTAGTCCGTATACGCTAACCACTAGAGCATCTATCAAAATATTTCATCTATGAAGAGACCCTTGTCTGCCTCGTAGTTCTATGGTGAGCGTAAAAGGCCTACCATCGCAAAGTTTTGAGTTCAATGCCCATCGCAGGATTTTTCTGTCAGGAAGGTCTTTATAGCAGCACAGCACACACAAAAACTAATTGTTCTCCAATTCATACGATGCATAACAAGTAAAACATGAGAGAAATACACTTACGCCACATCCTTCTGGTTAATATAGGCGTGATGTTTTAAATTATTTTTATGAACTGGCTTTTACCATTGTAAAAAATCTTTTGTTACGCGATAACCAGTATAAATTATGTTGAGAGTTTAATAACTAATTAGAGCATTAATTTTCTAATTAATGGACCAAGTTGCTTTATTAAAGAAATTAATTTAAAGCTGTTATAATAATAACGCTGCAAATTATTATGTAAACGTTGAACCTTTTTTTGAGAAAAAGGTAGACCAATTAATCAAAAATAATAATAATAATTTGGATTACGCATTTACATTAGATAGAACGCCAGAAGCAATTACACTATCCAATGGTCCCAATGACAACGCCAAATACTCACATTCACTCACACAAGCACACTCAGGCTCAGAACAAATCTTTGCGAATCACACAAAGATTTGTCCCATGTGGGGATCGAACCCACAACACTAGCGTAGTAGAGAGCGGCGAGGCGACCGCTTAAACCACTGCACCACACGTGCAGACTAAAAAGTACTATTATTAAAATAATAATGAATTGTATGTAAAATAATAAATAAAAATGTTAATGCATCTTCACAAATTACAACATGTTATAGACAGTATACAGTTGAGAAGAAAAAATACAAGAAATTCGTAATTTGTAGGAGATCTGAAGTCTAAAATAAACCGAAGCCTGTACTAGATCTTTAAATGTATCTTAATATTAACAATGTTTACACCTAGAAAGCCTTCGGTTCTTATCGTTCCTGATTTATAGAAAAATCTTTTATTTATTTAAGTTCTTTACAAATCTCAGACCTAATTTTACAGAATTAAATGAAAGGGACAGCTGTGTTCTTTTTTCAGTGTAAACTGCGTCACTTTTGACTTAGGTTATATTTTATAGGTTAAATTAGAACTAACTGGTACCTCAGAAACTGGCCCTTAATATCTAAACCTGTGGTATCAAAATCATTTGCTTTTTTATAACATACAATTAATATCAAACTTGTTTTGTTTTGTCGAAATTCGTACGTGTACTGAAAGATTGAGATTCAATAATGTCTATATTTTAAGTAAAAGTTGTGTACTTACTTAAAACTATCTTTAAATTAACGGAGTTTTAAAACTTTTCCGTTCAAAAAGGATCAGTTTTAAGAGAGGGTAAAACTATTTAACTTAAGTTAATAGTTTAATTAAACTATTCGACTGTTTTGTTTTTCGCATAGTTGGTAAAAGGGTTTCTTCATGCAATGTGCTCGTTAGAAGGTTTGGATAATAAACATGTTTTCTGTAAAAAATGCTAGCTAATGGTAAAGGTGAGCCTTGCGATATTAAGGTCGTTGATGTTTACTTCAACATTATCCCTCACATAAACTTGTTTAAAGTGTTTTTAAAAAAATGTTTCACCGAATCATGATATGATTTTATTAATTAATTATTCTTCGTCGTGTCGAAGGCTGAGTCAAATTTTATTTTGACTTGCCATCGTGGTGAAAGGATTAGCCAATTTGCTTTGGAGAACTCGAATTGCCCAGGGTGCGCCGGACGTAGGGAATCGTTGTGTACGTCACTCGGGGAGGCTCCTTTCATGCACCCCAGAAGAAGAAGAAGAAGAAGATTAATTAAGTCAATAGGGAGACTTAGTTTTGCTCCCTTATCCTTTTAAAGGTAAAGGATACATTGCCTACTGCTTGGTACCGAGCCTCTTCTCACGAGAAGGATTAGGCCATAGTCCACTACGCTGGCCAAGTGCAGGTTCTTTGCCTTCGGACTTTACACACCCTCGAGTAGGTATTTTTCCTCACTATGCTTTCCTTCACCGTTAGCGATCGATAATTTCACACACTGTTTGTCATAACGTGCGTTCAATCACACAAAAACTTTTGACTTTAAAGACCTGTCTCCCACTCGGCTATCGCTGCTACATGAACTTAAATAGAAGCTCGTGTCTTGTTAAGACCGTATTTACATAATGTATATGTGATACAGTATAATGACGTGGATGTGTGTAGTTTCAATTAACGTGTGCCGAAGGCTTGCTCTGCTGGCATGACACGAGCCGTTGACTAAATATAAACACGTGACACGTAATTCAGACGGACTTAATCCTTAGAGGGGAATTATTGCTTGGCAATTTGCCATAAAAAAGTAATTTAGGTTTAACTTTAACATTATTAAGTTTTTATCTATTCTACCAATTATTACCATTATTAATCATATCTGAAACACTTAAATGCATGTTTGTTGGCGCCCATATTTTTAAAATTATTATTTTAATTATTCAGTTTGTATGTAGCTCAATTTAAGATTGATTGATTGATTTGCTAATAAAAATAGATAAAAACTTATACACTTAAATACATATAACGTTAGTATTAAAACACGGCGCTCGGGAGTCTACTCTTAATGAGTTGTCTACGAACAGACGTACAAACTAACTTTAATACAGACTGAAAACTTTGACGTTAAGCGTTGTTTCAATAAGCTTAAGCTGAGGAAGTACGTGCTCGGATTGCAAAACTTTCCATTACGATTGTTTATGGAATAAGCCTCAGTGTGTAATATTTGTACCTATCTACAGGTATAAATACTTTTGTGTAAAAATGACGTTTAAATAGTTACAATTTTATCAACAAAAATAACATAATTATGACGCCTATTACAAAAGAAAAAATATAATCAAACCTTAAGGTGCTACTAGACTGACTTGCTCGCGGTCTGGAAGCACTTATTGTTTCTAATCATCACATAATGTGTGAGAATTGGAAACATTAAGTGCTCGGGTAGTAAGAAGAAGAGTAACAGCAGCAATAGCCGAGTGGGAAAATAAAGAAATAAAAAAAGAGTCAATAAATCGTTGAGATTCGGCTTTTTGAAGATTTGTGTGTATTAATAGTATAAATATCGCTCGATAACGGTGAAGAAAACATTGTGAGGAAACCTGCATGACTGAGAGTGCCTAAAAAGTACTTGAGGGTGTGTGAAGTCTACCAATCAGCACTTGGCTAGTGGTGGACTATGGCCTAATCCTTCTCATCATGAGAAGAGGCCTGAACCCAGCAGTGGGACATGAATTAGATACAAGGCTGCTATTATTAATTGCCTGGGTGCATCCCAAGGATGTTATGTACGTAATACACACCATACACTGTCATACTACCGTTATCGTTAAGGGCATAAAATAATTTCATGTCGTTCAAAATGCTCAATCCCTAAAAATAGCTATGCTTAGGCACAATCTCTGATTTAAATCTTGGCCCAAACATTACTTGCTATTGTCAGTCAAATGCAGTTAATTAACACTTCACAATTTTATATTAATAAGTGACCAAATAATGATAATGACAACTAATATTGTACGGCCTATTAATTTATCGGAACAGTTGGCAGATGGTTAATGGTTTAAGGTGTCATCTACACTATGGTTGGTGTACTTCGTGTTTGTAGTTGTGTTGTAGTTCGTGTTCTAATGTCACTGGAATGGGTCACAAACAATAGATTGCGCTCTCAATACGTGTCGAAGTTTTGATCGGTTAAATTTATTATTGTCATAACAATGGATGTATAATGAATCGGTCTTTTTTAACTAAACAATAAAATAATAAATAAATAGTATATATTAATAATTATATTCTTTTTTAAACAACGATCTTATAATGTTATATTAAGTTTCATATTTATCTTGTTTTATTTTTTGACTAAACAACACGTTAGACTAGGTAATCAAGAGATTTTTCGGATTTCGGTACAATAATTAATTCGCAATTAAGGTATGCCCACGTAAATTGCCATATAAATCTCTATTCTGTATGCAAACGAGGTTTATATGTAAATAAAAAACATGAATACTCAAATCAAAACGTTAATAACATTTTTATGTAGGCTTCCAAAAACATTTGTATGACGAATGTCCTTGGAGCGTAATATAACTTTTTGCTATCTATACCAGAGAGCATGCAGCACTAAAGCGTACTATAATTTTTAAATGACGGTATTCCTACTGCGCCAGTAAAGTTCCAGATAAAATGTACAAGTTTTGACAGCTTTAACCCGGCCCGGGGAAATTTTCTATGAAATTTGACAATCCAATTGTTGCAAAAGTACAACTATATAATTTTTATCAAGTTACATCTTGACATCTATTATCCTGATTTAAACGTCTAGTTTAAAATTATAACTTACGTGAATGGTGAACTGTTAAAACTAGATTGCATTTGAGACGTCATGATCTTTTATATCGTAAAAAACCTGCTGCTAAACGATTAAAAAAATACTATATAATAGTGATCTTACCCTGCTCGTAATCGTCTTGGTTTATTTAAACAAGGGGTTAATGGAGGCTATCTTAAGGGTAAGTGAATTTACCTAATGGAATGCCAGACATGACTTAGCTTTCGATGGATTAATAGATTCAGTTTAATAAGTCTCCATTAGCTTTGGTATGTTTTTAATGGCGAATATAGACGTTTGTGACACATTTAACTAATGTTAATGTTTTTACATATATTTTTAGTTAGTCTGACAAATGACCTGGTAAAAATGGTCATTATAAAGTTACCATGCTTAGCAAATTAAAAGCTCAAAGGGAAGTTTTCGTAGAGATAAAGAATTTCTTCCATGGTGAACCTACTGTTCAGCAAAGGTTTGCCCATTTTGTTCCACTTGTCTCTCCTTGTAGCCTTCTCTTTCCAGCCTTCCAGACTACCTTGCTTTTATAAAAATGGATTTAGAGGATTTAGACACGGCCCAGCAGCTGGTCCATCGACGATCAAGAGGCGATCCCATGAACGTAATAGTATACAATATATTAAATAGTATACAAAAAAGGAAATGATTTTTAAATAAGGTACGCAGAAATATCCTATTACTGTCGTAACTTTTATCTGTTCATAACAACTATGCTTTAGAATATAATGACTTGAGCAGTACATTGAGGGGTTCCTCTATTAATTTTCCTTTCAGTAACAATGCTTGTTAAGATTCTTCAGTCAATGCTGCATTTCATTGTACAATTTCTTGTTGAAAATATAAATAATATAGACTTGAACCTGTAACCATTATTGTTCATCGAATGGATTATTATAATATTTCTGAGAAATACTTTGTGAAACTTTTCAAGCTCAAATAATTATAATCTTTTAATATTTTTGTTTAAATATGTACCTCACCCGTTAAAAATATTTTTGAAGATTATATTCTATCACTTGTTTAACATAATAAACATACATTTCAATGCAAAATTTCCGCTTTCTAGCAAGCGGTTTGGACAATATGCCTCGGGCAGACGGGCATAGCGAAACTATAAGTATTCCTTGTAGGTACTACGGCATGAGATAACTGTTTCTTCGTCATATTGTATCAACCTTATATACGGGGTGGATGCGATTAGGGGCATTTATCAAAACCCACCAATTCTAGACCATAAAATAACATGCATACATAAAATTACGCCTTACGTCCACGGGGGTAGGCAGTGACGATGGAACGCCAAATGCTACGCTCATAACATATTTCTTGTGCTTATAATTCTTCTTCTTCTTTTACCCCGCATAATATTTGGTTCATGAAAGTTTCAATGTCACAAACAGCATTTGCCATAGACGTTTATTATATAACCTTATTGCTAGAATACTAACCGGCTATTTATAAGAGAAAGGTTCCTAAAATGCTGGCCTTCATTTCGGTCAGAAGATAAGCAACAGTCCAACGTGGCAATGCCAGCTTATCTGGCTGCACGTTGCCTACTGGCTGCGGTTTTTTAGAATGGAGTTTATTTTTCATTCGTTTTGTTTTAGGTTACGTTAAGTTTAATGATATTATCTGAATTGAGCTGAAAGTTAACATTAAAGACACGTTATTTATTAGAGAAAGGTTAAAATGTCAAAGCCCTTACCTTATAACTACGAATTTCAATGATCGTTCAGTTGTTTGTTGAGTTAACTAGAGATACGCACAAAAAATATTTTTATTTGTCGTAAATGAAACAATAACTAAAACGGAAATAAAAACCACCCACATGATTACGAAAAGAAGTCAATATTTCATATCGGAAATTCGCTTTGGGTACACAAACACACCTTCGTAGAAAATTTACTGAAGCATTTGATATTCGGGTGACAGTAATTCTGATGGTATGCCTCGAGCTCTGAGGCAATATCCGGCACAAATTCAGGTAACAAGCAAAACACTGGAACAATGAAGCCGAAATTGTCTTCCTGCTGAAGGAAATATAAGGATAAAAGGAAATTCTTTGATTTCTATCTTTTTCTATTTTGTACTCGTATTACTGACGAAGGAAATTCTTCTCAAATGTAATTTTTTTCATATTTTAGCCTAAGAAATGTTGCAACCAAAACTAAATTACTAATTGAGTTTTTAATGATATTCTGAAACAAAAAAATATATTTTATGCAAACATGATACAACATTTTAAATATTTAGAAAACGATACCAATAAAAATAAAAAATATATTTTCGGAGGTTGAAGAATTTAAACATAAATAACAACAATACCAGTACTTGTTTACGTCTATTTCACAATTAAGACAAAATAATTACTCCATAATATGTCTAACCTCATATAAAAAATCTCACTTCATCATCACATTCATCACAATCATCATCTCACTTATATTTACGATCAAATAAGTCGCATTTCTATTTATTTATCATTTTAAAATAACAATCATCGTAATGTAATATCGGCCTAATCGAAGGCGCCAACGTATCTCTGACAGTTCTCCTCTTTTGTTTTTTACTGTCTTCTTAGATGCATATTCGAGGTTGCTATTATATACTCGTTGACTTGGGAACCTCCTTCTTTTTTTCGTCGGGTAAAAATAAATAAAACCTGAAGTACTGATGATGACCTGACCATAACTTCTGTTTTCCATCTACCTGTCAATAATAAAACTATTAACTATAACAAAACTAAGTAGTGATGTGACTCTTGCAAACAAGATGTCACTAGGTGTTAATTTAAAAATACATACTGCTGTCCATAGCATCAGAACGTCTATCCGAGTAGTTTTTACAAGATAAAACAAGAATTCTATTTTTTTCGTTTAAGCGCGAATATCTCGTTGTTAACGCTTTGGAGCTGTGCACCATAGAGCAATCTGTGCACAGGTCGATCATAGCTCTGCTTGATGGACCTGACTGCCGGATCATTTATCACTCTATAAACGATTTCTGGTCATATAGTAATAACTTGTTTTTTAGGTTACAGCAGTAGCATTATTTTGTAATATTATTAGTCGACAGAATCATTACCCCAGTAATTATACTTTCAAAACTCCTTTTGATATTTTTATAACGTCAGAGAAAAAAACATTAATCATCCCTTTGCTATATTATATTATCCAGGAGCGATTCAACACATTACAAACAAACATCATGCCTATATAACCCAGAAGGGTAACAAAGGTGTACAACACCCACATTTCACCTGTTATGTTTAGTTTCTATATGATCAGCCCAGCGCCATCCACCGATCACAAATCAAACTATGTGCTAGCATTGAGAATTATTTGACAGGAAATCCCAAACAACATGAATGCTCCAGCTGGGAATCAAAGCCGAGACCTCGGAGTGACAGGTGCATACGCTTACCACAAGACCAACGAGGCAATCTATCCGCTTCCTTACACCATTCTCAACAACATTTGTCTCAAGCCTTTCAAGTAAGAGGTAAAGTCAAAAATATACAAAAAGGTCGTATATTTTTGTACATAATATTTAGTTTTTTACAAGAATTTCCTTTTGTTTTGACATTTAAGTTTCATGTCAGTCTTTTGGTTATCGTCCTAGGTTCAGTGTTCTTTATAGTTTATTTTCCTAATATAATTTATTTCCTTTATTCCTGGTTTCATTGCCTCAACCCAATCCACAACACTTATTTTAAATTACCCCGTCCAACCCTAATATTATCAGGATATCATAATTATCAGGATGTCCAACAAACCGTTATGCGTTCAAGGTTAGGATCCGTGCTTATTTGACGAATTTAAGGAATCATCTCATCATTGTTAGTATTATATTATTATGTAATATGTATAAGTATATTTTATATGTATATTGTATATGTAATAATGTTTATGTATCATTTATATTTTCATATATTGTATAAATGGTTATTTGTGTAATTATATCTATATGTATGTGTTAAGTACCTACCTATGTGTACTCATAATTATTTTATTATTCTGCTCTGCTCCTAATTAAAACTTCCACTTTTGCACCTAGGTACTACCCTACTCTCAGCATCACCCAAAGGTTGACTGGTAGAGAATGCCTATGGCATTAAGTCCGCCTACGTGCGATATTGTACATTAAGTTTTAAAATAATAAATAAATAAAATAAATAATATTTCAGTATACACTACGTAAAAGCAGCAATTTCTCGACAGACCTCTAGGCTAGCTAATCCCACAGCGCCACCGTCTTCAGTCACGTAAGCTTGAATTATTCAGTAGGTAATTCAACCACAGCTACTACTGCTTTAAAATGTTTCAAAAAGGCACGATTTCGCAACCATGACACATGAACACTATTATATCGATTTAAACCAGTTATTATTAAATTTTTATGTTGGCATTGCTAACAATATTAAGGATAAAAAATCCAGCAGGATTCGAACCTGCATGCCCCGGGTACACGCCCCTATACCTTAATATTGTATAAAATACAAAAAGGCATAGCAAAGTTATAATTTGATTAAAATACTACAAATTTTATACAGAAATGTGATACAGCAGCGCAACGACACTTATTTATTTTTTATATTGCAGATTTGTTTAAGGGTCTACCTACATTTATCGACGCGGAATGGCTTAAGCCGAGTACGTATTACCACACTACTCGACAGCGCCGTACGGATGCGATCAGCTAATCGACAAACGGCTCGTTCTCTGTCGGCCGGTATTGCGTCGCGTCGGCGGGGCCGAGCCGATGCGAAAGGCAATAATAACACCCTTATTTCGTCGGCATAAAGACTTTTTTGACCGGCGGCGTTAGCCGATTCCGCGTCGATAAATGTGGGTAGACCCTAAGTCAAGTTACCGCAATGGTAAAACCACGCAATATGGAAAAATTACACGTCCATTTTTTGCAGACTATCTCAACGCCCGTTTTATGCGCTATGCAATAACAAAAAAAATGCTCGTAGGTAATGAAAAGTCCGTACATATTCGTATCGTAGTATAGTTTTTTCGGTTGTTTCAGCGTCGAGATGAGGATCATTAAGTTTTATTATTAGCGCTTTGGTTAATGATCCTGTTAACAACGAACTTTCAGCACAATTGCCAGACATCTAGAATTGAGTAACGGGATACAACAATGTTATTTTTAATTGTGTAGTTAGGTGGTAGCAAGTTGTTGTTTATTCTAAGTAAATACCAGTTTCTACTTGAAGCCGCACAATTTTGGTCGAACAATAATTTAATATAGTCAAAACCATCTTCGGGACTTTAACAAGGTTTTTGAACCGCAATCCCTATTAGACCGTGTTTGTTGGTCAATTATTTCCTCTCAAGCGATACTTTGAGAAATGATTAAGGTAGATGCATAATGAATTTTAGTGAAAATCAACTGCAGAACCGTTGCCGTTGGTGGAATGAGCAGCCAGGAAAGCTGAACACGTAAAACAACTGTGACAAGTCCCCAACAACTTAGCTTTGCCGAGAGCAAAAACCTTGATTGCTATTAATTACTCCGCTCACACATCGATGCTTTCAAAAGGGCTCATGTAAATTGCCTTACGCTCGTATTTATTTATCTTTTGATCCCTTTGCTAACAAGCAATGTATTTGATGAATATTTTGTTTAGATCAAACCGAGAATGAACAATAGTGTCTGGATAGTTTCTAACAAGTTTTAAATATTAGTCATCGTGGCAACTAGATAAAATTATCCAGATTATAAGTAGCTGCAAGTATCCACTTGCCTTACATGCTTATAAGTCCTTAAATAAGAAATAAATGAAAAATGAAGGGTATTATTATTTTACACCAAAGAATAATATTGACATTTAAAGAACCAATAATACTGCGCTGTTTGACGATCGATCGACATCCATTGGCGCATATAGATTTTGGTATAATAAGAATCTAATTTTGGAAAATATCGCCCTACCATGAAATAAGTTATAATATCGTCTAAGTCCATAGAAATATATACTATAGAAATGGCTTGTCCGAACACATTGCCCTTCAAATTTGACATTATGAATAGCAGGATCAGTAACGCCATCTGCATTGAACTACCATGTAAATGACTTTGCATTCACGCGATGTGAACCTTGTAAGGGCGTGATAAAATTTCGTTAGCATTTTTTTTGCCGAAGGTACAATAAAATTGTGATTCTTTCAATAGTGTAAAATATTTATTATTACAAAATTAAAAATACTCCTATTATAGTTATATTATTAAAAGAACAGTACATCACGGGAATTCTAAAAGTAGGTCATATTTTGTTTAAGGAATAAAATAAAATGTTTGTTTCGAGAAATATTTTTTTACTAGCTTCTGGTCGTAGCTCCGTCCACGTGGTATGTTTATAAATGACTAGCTGACCCGGCGAACTTCGTACCGCCTTAGCGTAAATTTGATGCACTACTTTATTTTGTATAAAAAGTAGCCTATATGTTAATCCAAGCTATAAGCTACATGTGTGCAAAATTTAATCAAAATCGATCCGGTAGTTTTTGCGTGAAAGAGTAACAAACATCCATACATCCATTCTTACAAACTTTCACATTTATAATATTAGTAAGGATTTATGTACAAATGTAATTTGTACTTAAATCATTTGGTGAACATTTTCTATAATCCGTGAAAGGCCAAAAGATCATTGAACTTTTGTTACAAGCTTTTATTTAGTTTTTTCAATTCATCAACTTTAACAAAATTATAGACTATTCTTGACTATTAAAATTAGGTACTTACTTAAAAAAAATTAAATTAAGTGTTTAGCTACTTTTGTTGCTGACTGTACATATATTATCTCTAGCGTTATAACAATTTTACGCAATAACAGTACATTGCACAATGATATGACAATTCATAACAAATACTTTTTTAAATTACCAAAAATATTCTCTTGAACGCCCGCGGCATAGTTCAACTAAGCGCAGTTGCGCAGTTCCAAAGTCATGTCACGCGTATATTCACGATTAAGGAATATGGCGTCGGAACGAAAAATTTTAGCAAATAAAATTGATAAAATAATGTAAAGAGGTGGATATAATATGATATTTGTGACTTACCGGTGATATGTAATACCATAATCTTTTTTGTTGTGTCTAATTTGGTAGTTCGTACAACTTTTCAGTGCACAATTAGGCATTTTGTCGTGTTTGACCGCTCACGGAGGCAGCCAACCACAGTCAATTTCACTACGCGCTTTTTGTAGTCTCATTGACTCCAAAAAGGTTCAGTTCATTTATCGCGCGTTAGCCGTGTCCTTACTTTATACGTCAATGTCTAAGTCATATAATAACGTCAAAGACTTGTTTGCATTGTAAAATAACAAAACGGGGTTTTGTCTCGAACCCCATGTTGTATATTGAGGCCATCAATCTGGCTTCGGGTTATTGTTCGAGTTTCAACCCTACGTGCGCGAGTCCGACTCGCACTTGGCCGGTTTTGTTTTATATTTTTATAAATAATTGATTTTCGTAACTATCCGTAATCTAATAAAATTAAATGAGTAATCCTAAACTTATAGGCGTTGGCATTTTGCTTCTATTGTCAAAATGTATTTACCTTAAAAGCAAAGCAAATATTATAGCATAGATAATACATTTTATTTCGGATACTTGTACTATCCGAAATAAAATGTATCATTGAATATTTTTGACATTTACACAGAATTTAGCAGTATACCTACAGTAATTCAGTAAAAGGCGGCGTATTTATGATATACCGTTATGAAAAATAAGACATATTATTTCAAAATGTAACCCACACACGAAATGGTAATTATTAATTTTGAATATGAGTTTGCATAATACGATTTGTTCTGTAAATGTATTACTTTACTATTATATATGTGTTGTAGTTGTATCTTAGTTATGTAATTTAGTTGTTTCTCAAAAATATTGTTTGTGTAATTTTCTATTGTCACACTGCTACTTACTCACTCACTAAGTATAATGAATAATATTTTTTAAATTATTTAGTTTTAGACGCTTTCTAATGTTTTTATTCTGATGCCAGAATAAATTATTCTTTCTTTTATTAAAAAAAAATTTACTAGTTTTCTTCCCGAATGAAGACACGGCCGCAAGCTACTTCGCTATGAATAAAAAAGCGTGTCATACCAGAGATATGTAACCTCTTTATTCATTTTAAGGTTAAGACACAATGGCTCTTGTACACAACTGGGTCCCCAGATCATAGCCTTCCATTACTCTGTGTCATATTGTTTGACGTTCTCAAACATCACGCGTATTATGAAGTTCTAAAGCCGTCTCTTGTCGTCCCTTTGTCGACTTATAAGGACAGCTTATTTCTTTGGATTAATCTAGTTATATCAACATTTTTGTCTAAAGCACAAAGTTTGGAATTGTGCCGTATAGATTCCGACAGGCTAATCCATAACAACGACGTGAAGAGTGGCTGTCATACATACAGTTACATCCCAGCCAAACACTACTGGATAATTCAGACCTATTTTTTTATATTATAAAACGACGCCCGCACTACGAATAACTCTTACAAACAGGAGCGTTCACAAATATACATTTCACACTCACAAAGCACACCCAGAGTCAGAACAAATCTTTGCGGATCACACAAAGATTTGTCTCGTGTGGGCATCGAACCGAAAGCGGCGAGGCGATCGCTTTATCCACTACGCCAACCGTGCACCGTACTTTATATTTTTTATCCTCATATTGAATCTATAATCAGAATGAAAATAAGCTTTCACGGGTTAACCACTGCACCAATCGCAATGAAAACTTCTATGGCGATAGTACAACTGAAGAAGACCAAGACTTTATCGTCCTACTTAGATGAAACGGTCACTATAATATAAAACCTGTATTTTTTAAATGAATGATAAATTTCACTTACATCAATATTCTTTTATCGGAACAGGTTCCTACTTAGATGAAACTGTAACTATAATTTAAAAACCTGTATTTTTTAAATGAATGATGAATTTCACTAAAATCAATATTCTTTTTTCGGAGCAGGTTACGTGATTGCGGTGATTGCGTTCTGATTTAAGATTCCCGGAGGAATACGGCGTCGATTCTGTAATAGGTATCTATGTGTGAAGGCATTTATCACTGTCACACTGTTGAACGCAGAGTAATGACTTTAGACAATACGCCGTATAAAAAGGATGTGTTCAATTATTATAAAGGTTTTTTTTTTAAATTGCAAAGGTATGTTTAAAATTAATACGATCTTTCGTTATCCTTTATCCCAACTGCCTCGTTGGTTTAGTGGTTAGCGTATGCGCCTCGCACCATGAGGTTTCGGATTCGATTCCCGGGTCGTGCAAAAGTGTTAAATTTTTTTTTTTAAATTCTCAATAGCAGTACGGAGTCGGATTTGTGTCCAGTGGAGGGCGTAGGCCTACCCCCTATTACATAGGACTTGAACATAACGGGTGAAATTTGGGAGTTAAAAACACCTCAGCTACCACCTTCTAGGTAATATAGGCATGTTGTTATGGTTATCCCTTTTATTTCTTTCTATCTTTCTTCTTATTAGCAAATAGATGTCTTACTGCTGTTCAAACTTTATCGAGTTTAGAGTTTGCAAATAGGTGATAGTACGGCTTTATTTCATTCTAAATGATAAAACGTGTGAGGATATAATGGCTGCTAAAGACGAATAATGATCATATATGACACGCGAAGAATGCATGCTTTAGAAGGACACTTCCTGTTAGAATATTTAATAACATGCATTCTACTGTGAATGGGAGGGATGGCATCACTTTTATGACCCACGCTGATAAGAGAATGAATTGTTTTTAGAAAGTTTGATAAATAATAGTTTTATCCAGCCAACGTATTTTTTTGGACCAGTTGTATGGTCCCTTACCCTACTTTATTTACCACTTGGTTGGGTAACTACAAGAGTCATCTAGCCATGGGGTGCAAGAAAGGAGCCTCCCCGAGTGACGTACACAACACAACAATTCCCTACGTCCGGCGCACCCTGGACAATTCGCGAGTACTTAAGCGAATTGGCTAATCCTTTCACCACGATGGCAAGTCAAAACCTTGACCACCTTACTGACTGTCCAAAATGGCCTAACACCTGCACAAGAGAGGCGCTCATGAACGCCGATGAGAGCGCCATAACAGTGGCCGTACTTATTGGACACATAAAATTTGACTCAGCCATCGATACGACGAAGAAGAAATCTAGCCATATGCATTTTTTTAAAGTTATATAACCTAAGTTAAACTCAAACAAAACTTTTTATTGAATATTTCTTAAAACACCTCAATCTTTCACTCATTGTCAGAAGCATAGCTTCCCGGATGCCTTTTAAGTTCATAGTGTCGTCATAATAATATTTATACTGCTAAAAGCAATTAACGGGCAAACCCTTTATGAAACGTTGTTTTCGCTTTAAGCAATTTAATAGCTTTTTGTTAAAAGCTAATATTTTAGTTCTTTGTTTACATTTCGATTTTAAATCGGTACTCATTTTACGACTGTCAGTCTACTGATTCTTAGCTATCACATCCTTATCTATTCATATAGCTGTTCCTTCAATATTTTATATGCAGCATTTCGTACTAAAACTGATTAAATTCGCGATGTACGTCGTTTAAAATAGCCTACCTATTCTCAGATCTACCAATAGCGCATACAAGTAAGTAATATATTAACGCTATTTCTTTTAATTTATGTCCTAATAATTATAACACTTTGAATGTCGTCTATATAAAGCTTAGCACATAGTATTGCCTACCAAATTTACTCACAATTGTTTGATGACACCGTAAAGCACTTATACTAATTGCTTATACAATGGCACACTGTATTACACAGGTTGTAATCGTTAAGTGTGTCAAATATTTTGATATCTTATATGGATACGAAGAAATCACTCCGTTTCCATATGAGATACTAGATGCCCCGCGCGGTTTTACCCGAGCCAAACGTTATTCTGGCCGGTGCCCGCAAGTTAACAAAATATTCACAACGCCATCTATTGAATTTTTGTGTTAACTCACTTCCAACTGAAAAACCCTTGGGGCATAAAATTTAGACAAACCCCGGTACATTCATTAATTCATTTATTTTTATTCAAGTTTAACTATGCGAAATTTCATGCTTGTACTTCAAAAATTACGGACTTCCATAAAACCGTTCTCTCATTTTACCCCCTTTAAACTGGAATTGTCAAAAATCCCTTCTTAGTGCGCCCCTACACCAGTAAGTATGTAAGGATCCTTCATGGAAAATTTAAAGTTCCTAGCCCTAGTGGTTTAAGCTCTGCGTTGATGAACTAGTCAGTCGTGCGAACAATTATATAAGTATAGATCAAAGATCAATAATCTTTTAACTGTTTATATTAGCAGTATACCTAATAGGTTAAATTATAAATACATTTTTCAAAATAAACCGATAATCGCCAAAATGTTAACTTGGATCAGTCACATACATGTTCCAGTGATAATTTCATAAATATAAAAGATATCAAAACATTTGAAACTGATATCAAAAGTACGTCAATTAATAAGTAAAACTGAGCCCATAACTTTTTTAAATTAAATACCAATATCTGCATTTTTTACTGAAAATATTTTTTTTGGATATTAATTTAATTCGACTTATTTTATATCAAATACAAAAGAGTGTTTAAAATGAAAATTTCAATAAATGAAATTTCATGATATATTTTATAGAATAATCGCCTAGACACACTTTTCAATAACGCCCTGTATAGCCATATCTTTGTAACTGACGAATTTCACGTGTCATGAAGAACATTACTTTGAACATTACATAAATTATTATTTAATTGACAATTTTTATACAATTTTATCTTAGATTCAATAAGTTACTTTCACTTTCGTAATTTTTCACATGCGATCTAAACTTAACAGGTGAAATTTAGATGAAACACATCTGCGTTGCACTTTGGGAAAAAAAAACGTAAGAGTATTATATAATATTAAAGTTGAATCCAGCAAGACTCGAACCTGCAGCCCTTGGATATACGCCCCAAGTGCTTTGCCAATTCAGCTATGTATTCGTAAGCTGCTAGACTCGAAATTTCTCAACTCTTTTGGTGCCAGCGTCATAGGTATATATACCTTAGCTAGACGAACCTTACTTGGTTTCAACTTTAATATTATATAAAATACAAAAACGCATAGCTAAAATTTGCTTAAAATATTACAAGTAATAGTATTCTATAAAAGTGAACTTTTATATTATTATTGTAAGCAACAGACAAATACCAGGTACTGAAACCACATAACGAGTGTTTTATTGTTTCATTTTGCCATAAAAAAGAAAGAAACAATTCGTTGTTTTTAATAAAATTCCCGATACAAAAATACATTCATTGACAAATTGCCGTCACGTTATAACCGACTAAACCCCTGAAAAGCGGGCAAACGCTGTAATTATCATCGATTCCCTTGATTAATGGGCCGATGCTGAAACGGGCATGGGATTAATGTAAAAACATAATGTGTAACAGCTCTGCATGTATCTGGAATTCCGTTCACAGCACGGGACAATCGTTTTGCCATCGTGTCATGTCGATTGCCATCGACAAGGGAAAAGCTGTGGATTTTTTTATGTTATTTATATATAATAATATTACAATGTTAGAGTGACAATTTTTATGCTTTGATAAAACAGTGTAAATGGCATCGTGACGAATCCACTCACCAGTTCTTTTATTTTGCCATAGAAAAAGAAACGAACATTTCGTTGTTTTTAATAAAATTCCCGATACAAAAATACATTAATTGACAAATTGCCGTCACGTTATATCCGACTAAACCCCTGAAAAGCGGCCTTACGCTGTAATTATCATCAATTTTCTTGATTAATGGGCCGATGCTGAAACGGGCATGGGATAAATGTAAAAACATAATGTGTAACAGCTCTGCATGTATCTGGAATTCCGTTCACAGCACGGGACAATCGTTTTGGCAATCATCGATGGCAATCATGTCGATTGCCATCGACAAGGGAAAAGCTGTGGCTTTTTTTATGTTATTTATATATAATAATATTACAATGTTAGAGTGACAATTTTTATGCTTTGATAAAACAGTGTAAATGGCATCGTGACGAATCCACTCACCAGTTCTTTTATTTTGCCATAGAAAAAGAAACGAACATTTCGTTGTTTTTAATAAAATTCCCGATACAAAAATACATTAATTGACAAATTGCCGTCACGTTATATCCGACTAAACCCCTGAAAAGCGGCCTTACGCTGTAATTATCATCAATTTTCTTGATTAATGGGCCGATGCTGAAACGGGCATGGGATAAATGTAAAAACATAATGTGTAACAGCTCTGCATGTATCTGGAATTCCGTTCACAGCACGGGACAATCGTTTTGGCAATCATCGATGGCAATCATGTCGATTGCCATCGACAAGGGAAAAGCTGTGGCTTTTTTTATGTTATTTATATATAATAATATTACAATGTTAGAGTGACAATTTTTATGCTTTGATAAAACAGTGTAAATGGCATCGTGACGAATCCACTTACCAGTTCTTTTATTTTGCCATAGAAAAAGAAACGAACATTTAGTTGTTTTTAATAAAATTCCCGATACAAAAATACATTCATTGACAAATTGCCGTCACGTTATATCCGACTGAACCCCTGAAAAGCGGCCAAACGCTGTAATTATCATCAATTTTCTTGATTAATGGGCCGATGATGTTGAAACGGGCATGGGATTAATGTAAAAACATAATGTGTAACAGCTCTGCATGTATCTGAAATTCCGGTCACAGCACAGGCGATTGCCATCGACAAGGGAGCAAGCTGTGGTATTTTTTGTATGTTTCATAATAATATCACAATGTAAGAGTAACAATTTTTATGCTTTGATACAGGGTGTAAATGATATAGTGACGAAGCTGCATACCAGTGATTCATTACTCAATTCTGAGCTTCTAATGACATTTTTTTTCTCTAAAAAAATCTCATACACTTGTAAAAATTTTCTTGTGGATATATCCGATAAAATACTTTTGCAACCGGGCTGTCAGAATCATGTACTGAATTACTGGTAAGCGGCACTGTTACGATGTCATTTATATCCTGTATACCAACTTTAACTCATAAATGGTTTTAAAAGCGTAAAATTAATTTTGGATTTTTGATTTTTTTAAATAAGATAGAATGCAGCAATTACACTATCCAATGGTCCCAATGACAAGGTCCAATTATATATAATATACTACTAAATAAAAAATAGTTATTGGTCAGCATAAATAAGTAGTTATGTAGGATCTGCAGTCACTAAAAACCCTACGTTAAAGATTCATGCATCATAGAATAAATAACGCATAGAGACCTCGTTTAAAATTTTAAAGTTAATATTCTTTATAAAACTATTTTTACAGCAAAAAAAATCTACTCAACCACCGAAAGCTTCAGTAACATGTCCAAAATATATAGGTATACATATTTTTATACCACTCGAATTCACAACACTAACGACGCAAGGCAAACTATCTGACTTTGTTATTCATACTGCCAACAATCAAAATGTGCACACAGCTTCAAATCAAGCTATACATAGCCAGGATAAGCTGGTCTCACACGCACGGCAATCCTATACAATGCGAGATCATCTTTTACTGGAAATGTATAAATTGATGTGTGTATGTGGGTACGTATGTATACACAAACAAAAATGTATAGAGATATTTTGCGTGTTTTGTATTCTGAATTCTGTGACAGAGATTGATTGTGTATCACAGAGGGACTTGCTAGCAAGTGAAATAGTTTGACTATTTACGGGGTGGATGCGACATAGCGACATTTATTGAAACCACAGCTTCTATACATGGTAAGTATCAATTTCCACCGGATAAAAATTCTCTGGCGAAAAAAAAAATCACGTTCTCCGAACAATTTGAACATTGCGATCGTGCAATTTGTTCGGAAGACGTGGATTTTTTTTTTCGCCAGAGAATTTTTTATCCGGTGAAAATGCATACTGGCCATGTATAGAAGCTGTGGTTTCAATAAATGTCGCTATGTCGCACCCACCCTGTATATATTTTGTTTTTATTGGGTTGAATTGAAGTTGTGATTGTTCAAAAATATTTTTTAATAAAATTTTTCAATAAAATATTATTTTTGTGCCATCAACAAAACTTATATATCTGATAGTACTCCATCGTAGATTGGGTTTTCATTTCCCACTAAAAGAAATTACTTTTATCTATTTGAATTATTCAGTATAACAGGGTGCAGCAAAATTAACTGCAAAGATTTTACGGTCGGGTATCAGGAAAAAACAAAATGGCTGAACATTTTGTTACACCAAAATGAAATAATTAGCGTTTCATTTGGCAACCTTTAAGTCTATCAACTAATTACTTAAACAAAAGTAGGGAAGATTAAACCTTCGTAAGGGAAAGGTTTTGTACTCATTAATCTACTTACTTAATCCACTGAGCAGGTAACTATCCCTTGAACTATTAATCCACTTTTACGCATAACGTAACTACCTTGTAAAAACAAGGTACGTTAAAGATTTTTTGAAAAAATTGCATGTTTTCTAGATTAAAGGTCGGGACGTTTGTTTATAAATTTTCAATAGTGAAGTTTTTAATATCATTGTATATTTTAAAGAATGATAGTATTTGATTTATTTAACTTAGTTGAAGATCTAAGGTTAAATTTAAATTTATTTAAACCACTTTCAATTAAAATGTTTTCTATCTCGATGGTCAAGAGGTTAGCGTATGCGCCGCTCACCGCGAGGTCTCGGGTTCCATTCTCGCGTCGGGCAAAGTGTTATTTGTGGGATAATACGAGACGACCGGATGGCGGAGTGGGTAGTGTACCTGCCTGCAACGCCGAGGTCGTAGGTTCGATTCCCACTTAAGACAAATCTTTGTGTGCATGAACATGAGGGTTTGTCTTAGTCTGGGTGTTTCTATGTATAATATGTATGTATTTACAGAAGAAAAGTATTTATATGTATTAGTATCAGTTATTCTAGTACCCATATTACAAGCTCTGCTTAGTTTGGTGCTAGATGCCGTTGTGTGTAAGTTGTGAAATATTTATAAAAAAAAAAAAAACTCCCGGAATTGCACCCGGCGGATGTCGATTGGCTCACCCTCTATCCCAAGGGACATAAAAATAACAGGTGAAGTGTGGGTGTTGTGAACCTCTGCTCCCTTCTGGATAATAATCAATCAATCAATAATTTATTTGCTAAAATATGGTACATAAATTGGTGTCTTCTTCTTCTTTCGTGTCGATGGCTGCAGTCAAATTCTCATGGTGTTGACTTGCCATCGTAGTGAAAGGATTCGCCAGTCTGCTTGGTGGAAACTTGCGGACTGCCCAGGGTGTGCCGGACGTAGGAGTTGATGGTGTACGTCACTCGGGGAGGCTCCTTTCATGCACCCCATAAATTGGTGTTATAAAGCGGTTTGTCCTCATATTCTGCCAAATAATGGCGTGCAAATATTAAAATAGATTCAAATTATAAGTTACAAAAGTACAAGTTAAACACTAACAAAATTAAATTACAGCAATTATTATAACGGGTGGCGCAAAAGTAAAGACCCTATTTGGTTCAGCTATAACATTTTTTCTAAATTAGAAAACTAGATTTAGATTTTTTTAAATGTATATTTGTGCCATTAAATTTCGTACCATTAGGATTTAAAGATGATGTCTTTTAAATGGTGACCTCCAGAGTTGATACACATTTGAGCCCTATTTATGACATTTTGCATAACTTGCCGTAACACTTCCTGCGATATGTTCGTTATTTCTTGACGAATGTTTTCTTTTAGAGCTGCGAGAGTCTGTGGCTTGTTCACATACACCCGAGATTTCAAAAAACCCCAAAGAAAGAAGTCTGGACTGGTCAGATCGGGTGATCTTGCAGGCCAAGGCAAATCGCCAAAACGAGAGATAACTCGGTCTGGAAAAGCGTCCCTCACTAAGTCCATAGTGTCGCGCGCTGTGTGTGCCGTAGCGCCGTCTTGTTGAAACCAGATGTGCTCCAGCCCCAATTCGTCCAAACTGGGTATCAAAAACTCACGTAACATGGTTCTGTAGCGTTCTCCAGTGACAGTTATCGCATTGCCTCCAGCGTCTTCGAAAAAATAGGGTCCGATCACTCTGTCAACACAGATGCCACACCATACAGTAACTTTTAGTGGGTGTAGAGGTGTTTCTTGAATAATGCGCGGATTATCAGTGCCCCAGAACCGAGTATTCTGCTTATTGACATGCCCTGAGAGATGGAAATGCGCTTCGTCACTCATAACCAATTTTGAAGGAAAATCATCCTCTTCAAGGTGTATCAACTCTGGAGGTCACCATTTAAAAGACATCATCTTTAAATCCTAATGGTACGAAATTTAATGGCACAAATATACATTTAAAAAAATCTAAATCTAGTTTTCTAATTTAGAAAAAATGTTATAGCTGAACCAAATAGGGTCTTTACTTTTGCGCCACCCAGTATAAATACAGAATAAAATTAATATGTCCTTATCTTCTAAGTATTCCTTAATGTCATAGTACGTGTTATTTGATAAAATTTTGAATGATAATAATGATAAATAAAGGCGTAATGCTTATGTTATGTTCAATTTTATTGCGTGATATAATTTTATCCAAATAAAAATACTGTCAACAAATTTCTGGTACGTGGTGACAGGAAAATTGCAAAGCTGCAATATAAAATCAATGCGGGTCGCGTTGCTATGGTAAGAGGTAAGAAGATTGCATTCAGAAAAATGTAACATTCATTTTTGCAACATTATGAATCAAGACGTCAACATTTTCCAAGATATTTTTACATCATTCAATTATAACGCCTTCTTGATTTTCCAGCTAACTATTCATCCAACCATTTTTCGCGTAAAAATTTTCTCGGAGTGACAAGACGAAACCTTTGCACAATCAGTATGTTTATAACGAGGTGTCTCACTAAAAAGCATCTCAAACGCCTACGAATACGAATGTCACACTCACGTGGGCGCCATGTGAACATTGTAAGCAACCACTTTAGTTATTCTCAGTTTAATTTAAATAAACATCGAGCAAGCTATTATTTTGTTACGAACTCTTAAAACAACTGCAAACTGTATATCGTTAAAAAAATTTCAGTTGGAGCAGTAACTGGCGATTTAAAGCAACAAGCAACATAAATATTGAATAAATATTGGAATCCCTCTAGTAAAATTTAATAACCGTTCACAAACAGTGTTTGAAACTCAGAGCAATTAACCAACTAGAGGCGTTATTGTCAGGCGTTTTCCTCTGCCAAATTTGAAAGAGCTATAAAACTAGATGTCAAATCAGGCGCGGTACAATCTTCCGCCCTCCCCTGCTCCCGTGCGAGTTTTTACAGACTTATTTAAATAGATGAATATATTTACTTTTGTTTCATCTCTATATTGATTAAGTGCTCTTTGGTTTGAACTCATTCAAACATTATTTTACTTCTAATGTTACTACTTTACTTCTAATGTTTTATATAAAATATATAAAATATACTACAATTTGAATTCTTTCTTATATCTTTAATCGCGCTGGTGTAAGGGCACGTTGGACAAGTCATAAGATGGGCCTAAGTTTATGTAGCCCCACCACCATTCACAATGCGTGTCTGATTCGTCGGCGAAATCACGCCATGATTCCCAATAAAGTTATCTTTACTTCAGCTGACTTGAGTTCGGAGCCTACTCAGGGATTTCCAAATTAGTCTAGGCAATTCGTGACCAAAAGGAACGGTTTCCCAAGGCGTCCGCCATCTAGCGAGCCCACACGCCCTACGATCGCGCACGCCTAATGTGGGGTCAGCCTTAATAGGCAAAGTATAATCACACAATTAGACAAAGATTAAATAAGTCTTATGCGAGAATCATGTCTACAATACCAGAACAGCATAAATCACTACATCGCAATATATATACTACATATATATATATACACTACATCCAATCAGCCCGTCTAATCCGCAAAGCCAAATATCTCGCACACATTCACACATCTTACGATGGAAGTGCCGTCGCTTGTCGAGTGAATATGAAGATTAGTGCATTATTCATTCATGTGCAAGAGCAATGCGAAACGCTTGTGTGGGCGTTGTATGACTATATGCAGCTTAACATAAGCAGTATACGAGCTAAATATGAATAATATGCTAGGTTAAATGTAGTTTAAGTCGACGCTCGTGGCTAAGATCCTTCACGTTAAGCACTGCTAACCGGGGTCGGCCGTTGGATTGGTTAATTAATATAACTATTTTCTACGCCTCGGCGAGCACGAAGCCGCTGGTTCCGGTTGCCATTTGAAGTCTTATGACAGTTGCTCCGTGTAAAATACATTCATTACATTTCAAGCCGATCCCAATGTATTTATTGGAAAACGACGATGATAATGAAAATCCATTAACTGACATTAGTGACTTCACACACATGGTAGAACATGTGTGTGAAGTCACTAATGTCAGCGCTCCCCGTGTTTACAGTAAATCTACAGAATCGAGTTTAATGTGAAAGAGCAATTTATTATTAAGACTCAATTGCACCAACGTTTAACGCCAAGACACTGATTTAGATCACTCTGTCCTATTTAAACAATGAAATGTTTTCTGAGAGAGATCAAATTATTAGTTTAAGAAAACCACGGTTTAAGTTTAATGAAAATAAGAAGTAAGGTGAGAATATGCAACTTTACCGTGGAGTGGCTTTTTAAGCTGCAAAAGTTACAAAAGGCAACATAACCATAAAACTTGGTACATGCTCCAGATAACAGTGCCCGCATAACTAGTGTAATAATGTACGTTGAAATACTATTATAGTGCACCTATTTTTCTCCTAGAGCTTTTGTTACTAGATGAAAACAAGACCTGGTTATTATGAACGTCTCGATCTGTTTATTTTATTCTCTGAAGTGATATAGAGCTCGCTATCGAGGCGCCTCTCAGAACAGTCCGGGATATATTGCACGGCGATTATTACATTTACTTAACCTATTTTCTGGGCACACCTATTGAAAACTCTGTATGGAATATAGATCGATAACTTTTATTCAGTTAGAATAGAAAATTTTACAGTCCCCAAAACTGTTGTACCATGATGCCGGCAAGATTGTGCACTTTAGTCAAGGGAATTACAATGAATTGCAAGAAAATTACGGACCGACATGGTGCGTAATTTTCTTATAACTTCATTTATCAGTTATTCTAGTACCCATAGTACTTCTCTGCTTAGTTTGGGACTAGATGGCGTTAGGTGTAAGTTGTGATATATTTATTTATTTATTTATGGATAGATTCTGAGGTTCCGGGTAGGTCTTATCCAACCCATAAAATATATAACCTAACTGAATTTAAATTGACATAAGTTACACTTGAAAAAAGAACACAGCTGTCACTTACATAAATGAGTGTTATATACTTATCCTGCCAATAAGGTTTTCTAACACCTGTGAAATTGGGGCTAAGCCAATATAATTATGCAATTTTCTTTTGCCTTTATTTATGAGTTATTTCAACTTCTTCTCAGGATAACCTTATCATACCTTCAAGTTTCTACAGAACCTTAGCATATGATATAAAAGGATTTCTCTCTTAAAAAATTATATTTCTCAGAGAAAATTAAATTGTCTCATTTAGGAAATCTTTATCCACTCCACCGGAGTTTGCCTTACATAGCTATAATATTATATATAACCAGTTCAGGGATTACATTCTCATTTACTACGCTTGGTTGATGATTTATTGGTACACTTCAGTTTATACAGTAGCTTTCTTTTTCCAGTAACTTTATGCATTCACTTTAATATTAACCAAATAGTCGATTTGTAGGCAGTTCCAGGAGGAAGAAGCACACACAAAATCAAATGGCTATGGAAATGTTGAAGCTTTATTTGCAGACAAATACAATAAAATTGCATGGATGATAAAATTTTACTGGTATCATAGTTGTAGAGATCCAGTTCTGGATACTAAGTTTTATGTTTCATTGATCCAAGAGCAATAAAACTACATAAATAGTAAAAGTTTTAAAATAACAATCAACTGAATAATGGAATTAGTTTTCAATTCTCATTTTGAAAGTTTAAAACTTGCAATCAGTACAAACTAGCTTGCTATTAAAATTCCTTGGCTCTCAATACTTCCGACTTGAGTTAGGGTGTGCGATAAAAACAGTCAAAACATTTTGTTATGTCAAGGATAAAAAGTATACTCCAGTTTAAAACAAAACCAGTATAACTTGGCCTAGAACTTTGCACATTCATAACGTACTGGAGAGTTCTACCGTATTACTTTTGTTTTGTTCGTATAACTATTTTTTCTTTTTGGCTTCCATTCCACGGAGGTGGTCAATTTACGAAACAGGTCGAGTATGAGTTTAACCCTTAAGTATGATGCAATTTTACAGAGTAAAGAGTATATCCGATGTTACTCATTAACTGACTTTATCAGGATTGCAAAATGAAAACATTTTGTCTGAAAAGTAGTGTAAAAAAAGTTTTCTCTTTTTTTTCAGTTTTTTCTACACTGATGTCGCCAAAGTCAGCGTGCCTACACTAGTACTATGACATGATCTGCCGCTGACGTCAGCGGCTGACCGCCAGCTTAAGAACAAGAAGCCTTGAACATGATGCTGTGTTCTGTGATGTAAGTAACCAAAACGATTTTCTATATTATTTGTATTTTGATTGAACTTAAAATTAAACTGGACCACTTTCAACTGATATCACCGATGTACTCTATTCTCTATTCTATTTATAGAAATAAACTCAAGATAGTATTTCACGTATCTTACAATATATTGTTGCCAATACTCTGTGTCAAATTTATTGTCTGAAACTAGTTTGAACTATACGAATAAGGAGCAAATAGCTGCTTTTATGTACTTACTGGGAATTCGTGAGAATTTCGTACGTGACAAAGTTTATATTATTGGATAGGACGTTAACGTAACGAATACAATACATAAACAGGGTGGATGTTACACACAGGCATTTATTGAATCCATTGATTCTAGACGTGATAGATGCTCATTTCCACCGGCTAAAAATAAATGCCGAAGAATAGTTATTCGTAAAACAGAGCAAAGTTAATATTTTCTTCAAGTGCTATTTTTTTCCGAATAAGCGAATGATTCTACAGTAGAATAAGGAGCGTAGCGAGTGATTTTTATTCAGAATCTTAGTCAGGGACTCAAAAGCACGAGATGTAAATAACTTTGATCTCATGTCACACCTACATCTTTTCACCTCAGCAGCTTGAAAAGGCGAGCAGACAGCAAAACTGAAACAGGTGTGAGATAATCTCGAAGCAAAATTGAGTTTTGCTCACCGAAAAGACTCGAAGCAAAATCGAATTCTACTCTTTGGTTTTACACAACAAAGAAAGAACAAAATATTTCTTAGCCGCTCTTTGCTTTCTTTCTTGCTTCATATCTCAATTTTCAATTTGTTTAGCGAAGGTGATATTTATTTACGTACTTTTTCCAAGTGGCGGCACACTCACCATGGCCAAAATTTGTGGTTTTAATCACAGCCACTATACTAATATACAAGCTGGATACGACAAAGCACCATTTATTGGAACCACAGCTTCCATTAATGATCAGTAATCATTTCCACTGGTTGTTCAAATTCAATATTCCACTCACCCGATTTAAATGGCAAACGTGAAATGTTTCGTTGTAACATACATTCTAACCGTTGCAAATGGACACTGATGATTGTATAGAATATGTGCTTTTAATTAATGTTGCTATGTCGCCTATATGTGGTATGTCCATCCTGTATATTCATACACACACACACACATACAGGGGGAAAGCGGATATCAACTCTGTATGTGTGTGTACATATATTGTAATACTAATGACTCGCACTCACTAATACATGATAAACACACATTTCATTACGCACTTGACTACGTTGGGAAAGTTCATCGTCAACCAACTTAGTACTCAGTTGGTTGACGATCAACTTTTAAAATTAGATTTGATATATTTTTTTAACCACCAACGACTTCATGTTAAAATGAGGATCCACAATTCTATTTACATTTTGTTATATCTTTAATAATATTTATAAATATTTAAAATGAACTAATAAATATTAGGTAACTTCATTATTATTACCATTTTATTGCACATGTTATAAATTAATGAAACCACACACATTTGCCTCAGTTATTTCAATTGGCATGCGTTTTGCGGATAACATTTTCACCGCAAACGTGAAAGTGTACATATTATTTTATATCTATTAGTTTTTAAATGTAAAACTAATTTAAATTCTATAATCAAATACTTTTATCTACCTATACAGGATGATTGAGGTTCCGAAAACGGCTTTTCGTGAGATTTGTTTACCCTTGAAAATGAACACGAACACTAACCACGTAGGTATATAATCTATATTTTCAATAAATATGTATTTATGATGCCTCTGATGATTCACCTCGTATACTTCTGAGTAGGTACAAACATAAATATATGTGGAACTAATTTGCATTAAAAAAAAATAACAGAATATAAAATTTCCAATCCAAGATTTATGTGTATGCAAATACAGTCAAAGTAGCTCAAAGGTACGGTCTTTAAAGCCGAAACACGAAAAGAATTTTCAAATTCAAGTTTCAGAATTGGTACTGTGTTTAAACAGCCACGTGGATGCAATAAAAGTGATATTTATTGAAACGGTAATTTTTTTAATGTTTTCCGTATAAACGGAACATTGCGATCATCCAATTTGTTCGAATAACGAAATACTGACTCTGTTTGGAAGCTCTGCTTGGAACAGTATGCGAAATCCTGTTTAATAATTCTGAAGAGTTAACATAACATAACATCACGCCTATATTACCCAGAAGGATGTGGCAGAGGTGTACAATACCCACGCGTCACTTACTGCTATTATGAAATTCCTGGCGAATAGTTTACAAATAACACTTTGCCCCACAGTTTGGCATATAAAAAGTTTATCTCATAAAAACAACTACAATAAATAGCTTTATTGTTCATGTTCAAATTCAAAGGCTGTTCTTTAAGATTACAAAGGATATTTTAATATAAAAAATATACCGAGTGGATACGACAAAGCGACATTTATTTCAAACACAGACACTAGACGTGGCCAATGTTCAAAACTTTTTCCGAACGAATAGAATAATGTCAAAGTTCAATTTGTGTCCCGAAAGTGTTTTTTTGTGATATTTTTTTTAACTGGAGGTGGGTGGTTTTTAAAAGTGACCAAAAGTGTCTAAAATTCGCAGTAGAAATAAAATTATATTGAAATATCATTAGTGTGTTGTCTAAAATGAAAAAAAAACATATGAGAGAAAGAGAAAATTATTAATACGGTGATTCTCGGTATTTCAACCATAACAAACAGCAAGGGAATATTTTTAATTACCTACTAATAAATACCTACAGACAAGTAAACAGCGTTGTTGTTAGTATATAGTCGTAATTTCCGTATCAACCAACCCCTTGGCCATCTTATCGTAAACAAGGACTGGCACTGGTTTAAGTACGCCACAAGGTCATCACATGTGTTAATTTCAGTAGTCCTTTGATTCTGAGGACAACTGAAGTTTAAAAGACATCAAAATATAAAACTACCTCGATTATTATATAGTTTTTGCTATGTTATATATATTTTATTTGCTATGAGAGTGTATAACAATATGGTGTTGAGTTCTTCTCAACATTGATTCCTAAATAAAATAAATTAAAAAGTCAGTTCCAGATCCAGTTGAAGGCAATATCAAAAGATTAATACCAGCTTTACTGTTCTTACTATGTACAAGCAATTTAAGTGGCAATAAAGTTAGTTGCAAATTGTCGGGCGCTTACAAACTCAATAATAAGAGTCTTTGTAGGTCAACTTTTCAATCAATAGTTGTCAAAAACGATTTATTACTTAACCCTTAATTACGTCAGAGTAGTTACGCTTAACTAAATTTAATGATTATAAAACATAATAATTATCAATTATGTAATTTACCAAACGAACAGATGGTAAAAAGAATACTAGCAATACTATTAAAACTTACGTGAGATGACATTACTACTAGTGTGTCGGGATATTGCCGACCGGAAATATAGAAACCGGTCGGCAATATCCCGACAATAATACGTGAGTAACCCGTTTATTCTCTAGTAGTAAAATACTAGCAATATTATTAGGCGTGTCTTCATGGTTAAAAATAAATTAGTTTTTAATTTTTCATACATCAAACGATGTGAAGAAATCGACTTTAATTTACCGTATAATGTTTAAATAAGTTTTATTAATTTTATTTGGTAAATCATAATAAAAACGTTATTTGATCACAAAAAAGTGATATCGTCATTGCGTTCTCATACAAATCTCAGTAAAGAATTTATAGAATTACTTAATTTGAATAGTAATCCTCATCCCATTTATATAACAATTACGTTCACAGTTTCCTCTTGAAACCGCCTGACGTACAAATTATTTCAATTTGATATTTATTAAAATTTCATCCATTAATCTTTTACACATTTCCATTAAACTGAAATGGATCTAAATACACGGAGCAACGCTTTCGGTAATTGACAATTGAAACAGGAAGATCGAATCGATAATCTCGATTTTTATTTGCTAAAGTTATGTGAGTTGAGTTGAAAGTTATTGTTTTTAGACAAGGTTATTGTTAAATTACAGTGATTTTTTTTACGAAAAACAAGTACTTTTTTTATTAAATTGTTCATTGAGATTATTAAATTTGTTCGAAAATCATAAAATTTCGCTATTTATTGAGCAACCACCGTGTACATGTATCTTAACAATTTCTTAATAGATGGTGTGAGCTAATATTGTAATGCCTGTCATTCATAACAGCAATAGATTGAGAAATTTGATGCGACTGTGACTCGCTTCCATGGCTGAAGGGAAAAGGCGTTGAGTACTTAGAACCCAGCACCCCTGGGATCTAAGTACCTAACGCCTTATTAGGGGTACGCTTATAGGTTTGAGCCCCACTGAAATCAATTTTTTTTCACCACTCAGCAAAGCTAAAATTTGATTCAATATTACAAGGTAAAAAAAGCTATTTAGTTATAATCAAACGTCTTCGTCTGTCTTATCAAGTCCTTCAATTTGAGTTTCTCTGGACACTACATGACATGTAAACATGAGAAACTTGCTTATTGCATAAGTTTCTGTTAACGTCGAGGATTGTCTTCGCAACAGAATAACTGCCTTGATCGTCGAAGTTTGTTTAATTGCCAAGATACGTGATACATCTCATTCAACATGAGGCACGAGAAATAGAAGATTATAAGTAAATCTGCATACGTGCGCTCTAATAACTCTGAGGCTGAGTACTGATTCTGCGCCTTTGCTATTATTTATTTAACATTTAATACATAATAAAACAATTTATTTCTCAGAAACAACTAATTATAATACCTGAGCTCAATCCACTCTTGTTTACAGGCAAAACAAGGCGATGATGATGTTTCCACCATGCCATGCCGCCGCGAGAAGCACTGCCGCCTTGCTGTAATTACGGGCGTCGGATGTGATGCAGCAAATACTCAACTGGGCACTCGCAACTGGGCGATTAATCGCGTTTCGTCGCCGTCGCGCGACGTCTCGTACTCACTGATGAATCTACGTAATAGATTCGAAATTAGTTGGCATATCCCGGCTAAAAAAACGTCAGTTCCTCACGTCGGTTTTAAGAATATTATGTCATAACAAGTATTGGAATTAAGACTATTTATCATTTGCCACTCGAATGCTTAATGTCACATAGTAGCTAATTAGCCGTAATTTTCCTCGCTACTGATCTACAGTGGACTTAAGATATTTAGAGATTATTTTCACATAATTGTATGTACAACAAATAAACAAAAATTGTTCCGTCCTCGTTATGTACCTCAAAAGCTTGCCAATTCAATAACAAGCTCGTATAATATAAACCCCTGCTTGCATGAAAATGTTTCTGAATTGAGTTGAATAGCTCAATAAGTAAATCCTCTATCAATGTGAGTAATTATCATTTCACGGTATTGGTATATACACGTAATATCAATATACAGCTTGTATATTGATATTACTTGTATATTGATAAAGCTGGTATACTGATATTACTTGTATATATTGATATAGCTTGTACATTGATATTGGTATTCCCGTATCAAACTGCAATGAATAGGAAACCAATTTACGCTTAAATTACCTTCATATCGATGGTCACTACGTACGAAGTGACAAGTCAATAATAGAGGTTTACAGAAAAGCTTTTTTAAGTTTAAAACTGCTGTGAAAAGTATCACAAATAACTTTTATACCTATTTTATTATTAATTTGTAATACTTAATGAGGTTGATTGTATTGGCGTGAATATTATTTTCAATATTGAGTACACGGTTGGCGTAGTGGTAGAAGCGGTCGCCTCGTCGCTTTCTACTGCGCTCGATTTCCACACGGGACAAATCTTTGTGCGATCCGCAAAGATTTGTTCCGACTCTGTCTGTGTGAAATGTATGGCTGTGAACACCCTCGCGATACCGAAGTTATCCAAAGGATAGGCGCCGTTTTTTTTTTAAAAGAGAATATACTGAATGTAATATAAAATAAAAACGTGAACGTCAAGATGGCGGGACCCCGCCAGATTTTGTGAATATCATGCGATAAGGATTTAATATACTTTTCCTACTATTTTATACTTTCATAGTAAAATTCTACACCCATAAAATTGCTAAATATCCCACTAAGAAAGTGGTCCCGCTATTTTGACGTCATAATGGCGGCACCACTATTAAATTAAAGAAAAACGGCGTGATCTTAAACTAACCACACCAAATATTAATACGATATAGTACAACTACATTTGAATCATTGTTATACTTATAAAACTGCAATTTCAATAAGAAACACGTTTATTATGTTTACATTAGAAAAGCGCCTGAAAAAAAAGTAGTATCTAAGACAATTAACATAAGTATTATTTTATGTACAATTTGTACAGGTGTTTTGTTTGTTACGGTTTTATTTTGGAAGGGTTGTTCTAAAATGCATTTATAATATTGCATATTTGCCTAAAAAATAAAAGGCTTGGTTGGTTAGTTTTAATAAATGCCGCTATATAAAGTACTATTTAAGAAATGTCGTCGTACGTAGGGACGATATATATTTTTATTATATGAATATTAGTTAGAATAAATGCCTCGATGGTGCAGTGGTTAGTGAATGCGCCTCTCACCGCGAGTTCTCGAGTTCGATGCCCAGGTCGGGTTAAATGTTATTTGTAAACTTTTCGTCAGGAAATAACAATAGCAGCACGGAGTTGGAATTATGTCCGGTGGATGGCGATAGGCTCACCCCCTCTTCCATGAGACCTAAAGATAACAACCCCGAATATACAGCAACCGAATAAACGTGTAAAACAAAAGTAACGTAAAGTTTTTTAGTATCAATTACGATATCATGTTGCTAAAGTAGGCTTTGTTTCTCAGTGACTGACAGCCTCTCGCCTCTTATGTACCTCATTATAGTGAGTGGAAGACTGTAGTGTCACGGAAATTCCAGCGATATATTTTGTTTTGCTAACTTGCGACATTGTATTACAAATTACGCGATATAACGTACAAAAGCTCATAACGTGTAAAAATGTAAGAAGATATCTCACCACAATCCGCTAACATTGCAAACATACCTGGAAGTAAATGTTTGGATTTCGTTTTTTTATAGTGCGGGCGTCGTTTTTAATATAAAAAAGAAAGGTCAAAATCTTCTCAATTAGATAAAATCATCAATTTGAATAAGTTCATTTTTCTAATAAGAGAACTCATCTACATATTCGTTGTGAAATATTTCCAAACCATACTACATAGATCATTGATTCATAGCAATTACTTCAATTCTATTAGAAAATCATAACCCAATTATTTCTAAAGAAGGCAATCTAACGTTAACTAAAAGTTTGCTAAGTAAACTTTGCAAATTTAACTGCATTTCCATTTAATTAATTTCAAGAAGCTTCAATTTCAAGTAGGTTTCAATTAAGCTGTGAAAATGAGCTGAGTAAAATAAACTTAGTAACAAAAAGTTTCACTCAATCTATGACACTACTAATTTAGGTATTTAATGTTCACCTGTACTTAGCGGACAAGTGGCTCTTGGAAATCAAATCAAAGTCACGTAAAAACATAACATACAGCAGCTCGAGGGCGGCAGCATCACCTTTAACCTGCCGCCAAATAGTAGTGCTTCCATTACTGTGTTCCGGTTTGGTGGTGAGATCATATGCCTTATAATACAGTAACTATCCGTCTCAAATTTATATTTTACAAAATATTTTCTATAAAAAAATACTTTTTTTTTTAAATTTCAAGAAACATTTCTCTACTTTCACCATTTTTACTCAGAACTTAGAACTGAAATAAATGGTTTCTGAACAACTAACATAACTTGTAAAATAACTTCGTCTATTATTCTTTGCGTTACCTTCATAAGTTATCGGAATAGACGCAATCAAAGAACAAGTAAGAGTGAAGGAAAACTGTGCGTCCTACGCGAGTTATATTGTCTAACAATAAATAAAGATTAATGTGGCATTCACTACGGGAAACTTTGCACTCCATTTGAAGTTAGCATTGACGTAAAAATTTTTTTCATTTATCTACCAATAGCTACTTGCCCGCGACTTTGTTGACGTGGCATTAGATAAAATATAGCTTATTCATATATTACTCGCTGGTATAGGTGAAAGCATATTTAATTGGGTTGAGTCTAGCATAGTTGGTAAGCAGAATACAGTGGAAGAAATCGAAACAAACACAAGTTTTATGTTAAAAAAACAGTTTATAAAATACAAACAGTGAATATTTAACAACAGGAGTAATATTCTATGACACGACATCTGCATTATATTATTATAATGTCTTCTTACACGCAGTAATATAGTCAGGTGACGTTGACACGTTTTGTTTTTCCTAATCTTGTTATTTTTATCAAAATTACTCAACAGTAATATTGAATCTAGTTTCGCCTTTGAATATCGCCTGCACTCGCAATTCTGTACAATCTTATTATTGTTCTTTTTGAAGGTTGATAGGATGGTACACTTTGTATTTTTTCGAATCTGAAATAGTTGCCTATCCCGGCCAGTTTAGTTTTGAGATTTTGAATCATACCCTGGTTGCGGTTACTTGTATTATTTCTTTCAGGTACCTTTTTTAAAGTTTTGAAAACTTCAAGATGTTCCTTGCATACTTTTCGTTTCATTTGATTAGTCTCTGTGTCTTTCTTGATAATAATACGAGAATCGCCAGCACTGCAGTCCAAAGTATTCCGATGTTGCATGCTTGTAGATTTTGCCAGCTTTTTGTGATGGGATATGCAGCATTGAATATACGCTTCTTGACGTGCTGATCCACTTTCTACTTGTACGGACTTGGATATCATATTAATTGGTTCAAGTTGTGAATTTTCTTTTTTAGATTCGGATTTTGCACAATTTGTTTCATTGCTACTAGATTCTTCATCATCAAGCATATTGATTTCATGAGGTTTCCTTTGCACGCGATTCCGCAATTCATTGTAAAGTATTGTAGTTGGGTCGTTTATTAATTCCCCTAGATTCCACATAAATCTGGTTACTTGCGACATAGTGGTGGTAATTTAATATTGTTACTAAATTACAAAAATATTATTGTTGAACAACAATTGGCACTAAGATGACATTATCATAGACACTTCTAAACTCAATGACACGGTGTCAACTTCGAGTTACCAGTTCATAAAATCTCCTAAATTATTGACAAATATTTTTTTTTATTATAATCATTTTTATTTATTGGATATACAACTTTTTCTGAAAAGTTAAGAAATCGCAAACGCATCACAATAATGTGCGACTGGCGACTTATCTTTTCAATTACAAATGATAAAATTATCTTTATCACTCGAACCTATTTCAAAGTATGGTATACTTTGTAAGGTTTTTTTCATTATCTGATCTAATAAAAGTACCACATGTTGGTAAATCAGTTTGCTGCAAAGAATAAATTGTGTTTTTGCTGTCAATTTACATTTTCTGCATGAACTATTTAAATAAACGTAATAAAGGAGATATCCCATTTTTGTATGGAATCTGGTCCCACTAAACAATAAGTAAGTACATGTGATACAATGTTGGATAGCTATTTTTTATTGTTTGGTTCACTAAACCGGCCACTAATCATGATTCTAATTAACAATGAATTGTGATAAAACTAAACACTTAGTGTATGACCTTCTCGAAGTGAACACAACATGCTTAATTAAGTAATTTACCTACTAATAAATAGTAGGTAGGCAAGCTATAAAGTTTTCGTAACCTCCCACTAATTCTGGCGAAATTATACAATATGAAAGTATTTTTTCTAAGATATTGCTTAAATTGTGATGAGAATATTTATAGTGAACGGTCTAACATTTGGCAATTAGTGCTATAATAACTATTGATCAACATAAAAATACCTATTCAATGACGTATCACGTCACGTAACATGTACCTACTTATTAGAGGGGTGGATCAAATTGGGGATTCTCCTTTAGGTTGACCCAATACTGAGGTAATAAAATATAACCAAATTGGTCATAAAAGTGACATTTAGCAATTCTGGAGCAATTAAAAGAAATAATAGGGACTGATCGATTTATTCATGTTGGAGGGTAAACGGGTTTTATTTATTTAGATTTGTATTTCTCGGTTCTCTTCGGTTTTATTATGGTTGTATCAATAACGAGCTGTCATGATTTGTGAAACTGAATTTTACTGTAAATGCATGGTAGTAAAAATATATAAAGGGTAAATGCCACAATAGCGTAAATGCGACGTATTTAAAAAAAATAGTTTAAAATTTTAAATAAAATTAGAATAGGTATAATAATAAAAGGTGCCTGAACACCATTATTAAAATGCTTAACTTGCTCATAAAAATCTTCTGCCAAAATATGAAATGAAAAATATAGATATGCTTCAACTAAAGTTTCTCATAATAATAACCGTGTAATTTCCTTCCAATATGATTTGCTCGATTGAGTTTTAAAGCGGGTTATTATGAGAAGCAATAATAATATAACTACCTAATATTCTCGTTACCATAGCTTTCGTGGCATAATGTCGTAAAATGGATTTTTCCTCTATTTACCATCTAGAAACAAAAAATAAACTTGGATACTTAAAGTAGTACAAACAGCCTTGAGTATATTTAATATTGTGTTCTTATTGATTTGTTTAAGTAGTAAAAAAGTTATAAAACTTCGAAAGGCATAATTTTCTTGTCACTTAAAAATAATGTTACCCTAGATACGATACAAACGAAGTGCTTATAACATTATATTGTGCCATCATTTTTACCCGTAACATAACAAATAAGGTGTACATGCGTTTGGGGGGAAATGTACGAGGTTGGATAACATAGCATACGGACTTAAAGGTAAATAGTGTCGTGATTTTTTTTTGATAGTAAATTAGACTATTTTAATTGATTCTATAATGGCAACACTGTGAAATTGACTTTCGATTCCATAGAGTACATAAAAAAAGCTTCAATTCTTGCTTTATATATCCGTTACAGTTTTGTATTAGAAAACTATGTAAAGATTTTATGAAAATACATTTTAAATCATTATTTTTAAATTAATTTATGTCGTATTTATATTTATTAGAAGTCATAAAAGTAAAATGTAATTGAAACAGTGCTAGGTGGATAATCGAGTTGTGCAGTCAAAATGGCTGCTATATTGTAGTCGTTAGTTGAATTGTGAATTTGTAACCGTGTGGTCGCAATAAAGAAAATAGTGCCCAACGCCGTTTTATTACAAGTAAATAAGCAGCGATAGCCGAGTGGGGAGACCGTAGGACTGCAAAGTCAACGGTCTCGGGTTCGAACCTACGGCACACACCTCTCTCAATAAATCGTAAAGATTTGTCTTTTCGAAGGTATGTGTGTATTTATCATATAAAATATCGCTCGCTAACGGTGAAGGAAAAGATAGAGAGGAAACCTTCATGCCTGAGAGTGCCTAAAAAGTACTCGAGGTCGTGTGAAGTCTACCAATCCGCACTTGGCCAGCGTGGTGGACTATGACCTAACCCTTCTCATCATGAGAAGAGGCCCGAGCCCAGCAGTGGGACATGTATTAGATACAGGGCTGCTATTATTATTATAAACAGCGTCAAGGACTATAGTACTTTACGATATGTTTTTTGCATATGTCTGGTCGAGAGGTAGTGCGTTGGTTTAAAAAAAAAACAAATAAAATAGTCTTTATTAACACAAATAATACATATACTATCACAAAATAAGTTAAATTTAAGACACATGTAGGTAAATGTATTTGTACTTAGGTACTGCTACTGTCTCCCAAACTAAGCGAAAGCTTGTATTTTGGGTGACAGTGGACAGTCGTGTTTTGTGACACGATATTACAGTTTACAATAAATCTATAGTGAGCGTTGTCACTGCAGCTAATACAAAAGGTTAAATGATTTTGTGAATTATTTTAATTATTAAGTTTTTAAAGATTAAGTCTATGTGTGGGGTTATGAATTAATTAATTATTCTTAAGTGTATCGTGTATTTTTGAGTTTAAGTGACGTATGTTAATAGTTCTTCTGTTTTATTGTAATCCATCTTTTGAAGCCAGTCTGTAACAGTGGTTTTGATTTGGTGGTTGTTTAGTCCTGCGATGTTGTGTAGTAACAAATGTTACATGTATCTCCAAAACGGTAAACGGTTTGTAATGTTGAATTGAACATAACATGAACACAATAAATTTCCTACCCATCTATATTTTTGCGAATATTTATTGGACCATGTACTTGAATGAATGACCGAACGAATGCTTTTATCAATTTATTGCTCATTCAATTAAAACTGCCGTTACGTATTGTATTTAGTAATTCAATTGTTCAAAACGGACAATCAATTCCAAACCTTTCAGATAACGTGATGATGAATTCATTCCTTCAGTATACTGCAGTAAATACCTGATTTAAAATTATTTTAAGTGAAAATTTATAAAGTTATTTCGAATCATATGTAAATATTTAAAGAATTATTAGCTTTGAACTATTATGAACTATTGGTAATTGTTATTTAATTCAGCCGTAAAAAAACAAACCATCACGCGTATATGACCCAGATATACCAAAAAATAGATAAAGTTCACATGCTTGAAATTTCTCAGCCCTGATGCTTAATCCTTAAAAAATGTATTACACTGCACATAGCTGTGTAAATCAAAATGTACCTAATCCTCCTTACGCGGCGCGGCTTAAAAATGGTAGCGCATTACAAGAACAGATTAAGAGGGAACAATTGATTGGCTGTTTTCCACACAAAAGTAATATTGGTTTTACACATTTCACTGTTATGTTTAGGTTTCACGGGACAGGGGGTGAGCGTATCGCCATCCAACGGGCACAATTTAAACTTCGTTTTGCCCATGTTTATTTTTTGACATTGGTTCACAAATAACACTCTTCCCGACCTCGACCCGACCGAGAATCGAACCCGAGACAACGCGGTGAGAGGCGTATGCAAACCACAAGACCATAAGTCAGTGGTTTAACTTTAATATTATTAAGTTTTTATATATCTAAACACACCCATATTACGTCAGTATGAAAATACGGCGCTCGGGAGTCTACCCTTGAGGTGCTTTTTCTTCCAGGAACGAGGAAGTATTCAATATAAGAAACATTAATTTTACGGCCACATAATAATATCTACAATAATGTAGCAATCTATGTAAAGGAAATAAAGTTACACTGATGAAATTATCGGTTCGATATAGAGGCAATATTCTTGGGTATGAATTGTGAAAGAAATATCATTGTTTGTTGTTAAGATCTACTTCAATGACGCAATATTTTTTTTTGACTTGAAATACAAATTTCAAGTTGACTTTAGAAAAACCCTCTGTCATTTGATATTATCGTGGACAAGCGAGCCTATGTCAAGACCTAATAAAAGTAGGACTAAGTTTTTAGCCACGTCTTTTTCTAAACTTCTTTTCTTCACAACGACTATAAAAAAATACTAGGTAACTATATTTTTTATTTACTACATTTTGATTACAGAGCCATCATCGAAACATTTAGAATCACATTTCAAAACAATATATCAACTAACAATTAGCTAAAACTGACTGTTCGATGTAATTTGATTAATCTTAATTTCACAAATTCACGTTTAAGCTCGCCCTACCCGATTTAGCCCGACAAATATTTGTTTAAAAACGTTAATTAGTTTTGTAAGTGCCTAAATAACCATCCAAGTTGTTGAAATTCAATTATATACACAAATAATTTAAATTTTCAGACAAGATTATTTGCTCCCATTGGTTAAAATAATACAGATATTATCCTACAATAAACTAAATAACCATCCAAGTTGTTGAAATACAATTATATACACAAATAATTGAAATGTTCAGACAAGATTATTTGCTACCATTGGATTAAAATAATACTGATATTATCTTCCAATAAATTGTTTTTGTAGGTTCTTATCAAATCAATACCAGATAATTAGGAAGGTATACTTCTCATTTGTTTGTGTATGTGACACAAACAAATGAGTAGTATTTGCAGGGTTTGCTTTGTGTGTGTTAAGTGTATGTTTGTGAACCCCCCGCGACACAGGAGTTATTCCAAGAGCGGGCGCCGTTAAATAAAATAAAAAAACAGACACTTTTTGGGTTATTTCTAACGCCTAATGCCTGACATATCTTGTAGTTATCAAATATCTAAACAGTAAATCATTTGTTAAAGTCATTGTATAAACAAAATACAATAAACACTTACCTCAGCCACGCTATGAAAAATATCACTTGCAAATATGAAGTATTCAACCAAAAATATGAAAGAATCTTTTATACCGTATAGGTACTTCAACGGATTCTCGATCATGCACCGTATATTTTTCAAGATTTTTCTCCATTCAAACAAAGCGCTGAAGAAGAACCGCAGATATTTCTCAGGCATCCCATTCACCTACGCTAAGATTTAAAATACTTTATACGGCACATTGAACATCTTTCAAAGAGAATATCAAAGTTTAACGTTCCGTACAACCTCAAAGAAGTACTAGGTTGAGTTCGTCTATCTTTTAGAAAAATGTGTATTTATTTAAGTTGAGATTTAAATTATGCACATGTTCTTGAATGTCTGTAAAATAAAATAATTGTGAAACCTACACAACCATTGATGTATGTGTATACTGTAGATGATAAGCTAATTAAAAACTTCTTACCGCAATGTAAACCTCCTCTTGTTGAAGTTGATTAATAAGAAGAGATTACGAAACGTAATTTGGTCTCGACCAAATAAAATGACTAAAACTTATTTATTTATTTTACACTCAGCTGCTCACTGTACTTACAGTTACCTAATGCGCACAGTGAGCCACATAAGTAGATGACAAATTACACACAGATGAGATAACATAGATAATAGGCAACCACTTTAAGTGTTGCAATCATAAGTATAGTAGTAACCAAATTTGTTGGTGGTTCAGGAGTTAGCTTCTAAAATGCGCTATCTCTGTCACTCGTTTTGGATTCACGTTTTATTTATTTATCACTTTCGCTCCTGCGAGTCACCTGGCAAATTAGCGTTGACAAAATCAAATATTACCGATTAGTCTAAGCCTAATACTTGAAGTAACTGTAATTCATACAGTTGCGAGCCACTTCTATAGATGACTTCAACGATTGACCGACCGTCATGGCCGGTATTCAAAAAAATACGTAGAATGGTTTGTGTTTCTGGTTCCATAGAAATGTCACACGGTTTATCAAGTTTTATAATTAAAGCCTATGTCACACGCAGGACATTGTGATTGAGGACAGCATCATGCCGGTAATAAATTTAAAAATCTACAAAGAGAATTTGAATTTCACTTTTAAATTACTCAAAAAGTTTCGATCATTTCTAGGTTATTCTCTGAGAAGAATTCCCATGCATTCACGCACTAATTATAATATTCTTATACTATAATGGTCAGCAAAATAATTATTTATGAACAATATTTAATAATGTCTGTATCAAAGCACTCGGCAATATCAATTTTATGGGATCATGAGTTTAGTTTATAAACGTTTACTTATGAACCAAATAGAGGTTTTCTGGGCAATCAAGTCGAGTTGGTTGGGCTTAGTAATAACTACATGTACCCGATACCGCTTTTGGAGTAGGAAAAGCGTCTCTAAGGAACTTACAGTTGTTTGTTCAGTGGTTTGTTCTGCGAACAGTTTTCCGGTAAGTTTTATTATTAAGAGGACCTTAGGCAAAACAAAATTTTAATATATTATTATGTTATTTCAAGATTTATATTACGTCAGGGCCGTTTTGGTATGTTTTTGTCTATTATTCTCGATCAGACCTTCAGAACAATCGCCATTTTTTCGACTATCAATTTACTGTTTGAAGATGTCCCTCAAAAAAGGGTAGTGAGTAATATGATCTCTTGTTAGCTTAGGACGACTGTAGCTTAAGGCCAAATATCCAATATCATACCTTCCTATTTTATTATGTATTTGATTCTATGAATATTCAATAAATGCGAGTCTCCAATCAATAGGTCTGAGAACGATTTAACCAATTCTAAATGCATCGGTGTACTAAACATTTTATGATGCTGATAACGATCTATTTCATTTTGAAATTCCTAATATTATTTTATTTTTAGTATGTACAGTTATTTTCCTAGTGTATTGTTGACTAAAAGCGTAATTAAAGAGATTTAAATAAACAGAAGATCATCTGAGCTAGGTTAAAAAACAACTTATGTAAAGTCTTATCCTATTTGCCGCTTTGGTATAAAAAGTTTTTTGCAATGTCAATATGAAGCAAATTATTTGGAAAGTAAAGTATTCTCAATTAAATAAAATCATTAATTTGAATAAGTTATGTTCACTTTTCTTATAAAAATTATTCACTTCACCTGAGCATAATAATAATCTATTTTTATATTCGTTGTGAAATATTTTCAAACCATACCAAAGATCATTGATTCTTAGCAATTAATTCTATAAAAAAAAAATAACCCAATTATTTCTAAAGAAGGCAATCTAACTTTAACTTAAAGTTTGCCAACTGAACTTTGCAAATGTAACTGCATTTCCATTTAATTAATTTCAAGAAGCTTCAATTTTAAGTAGGTTTTAATTAAGCTGTGAGAATGTCCTGAGTAAAATGAACTTAGTAAGAAAAAGTTTCACTCAATATTAAACATTACTGACTGAGATTAAACATACCGGGTGAACATTAAATACCTAATTTAATGTTCACCCTTTACTTAGCGGACAATTGGCTTTTTGAAATCAAATCAAAGTCACGTAATAACGTAACAATTGAGAAATTTAGGATCCTGGCAAGAGGCGAACGTATGTGAGTGGTTAAAGCGGCTGCCCGGTATGCAGAGGTCGCAGGTTTAAGTCCTGCCGGCCCCATATTTGTTTCAACTGCGTCTTTGTACAAAAATAAAAATAAAATCGATGTCCTGAAATTAAACTTGCCGTAGAAAATTAAGGCATCATTCACGTCTGGTATTTTAAAATCATTTATAACATGCTCTTAAATTTTATTTCAATTAAAATGTATGTGAATAAATGTACATCAATTATGGTTAATACAATTTAGCGACGTAGAGTGTATTTGTGTTTACCAGAGTGGCAGAACTAATTAAGCATACACCGATGATTGACACGTCACATATTACCCCAAGATGAATATATTCAGACTATTTATTAATGCAGTGTAGACGTTCATGCAAGAAATTCAAGATGTACACACGCTACATATCGAGCTATACATTTCCAGTGTATGATGGTCTCTCGTCGTATAAATATCTTGACTGTGACATCAAAGTATGTATTCGAAAATCTTTTATATGTACAGTATTGACAATTTTAAAAAGAAAAGTGACACTCATAATGTTAACACTAGACATAAGGATAATCTTGTACTTCATACGACTCGTCTCCACAAAATTAAAAATTCTTTTATGGGCCAATGTATACGCTTCTACAACAAACTTCCTATTAGTATTCGAGTACTGTCTATAAATAAGTTTAAGACAGTTGTTAAAGTTAAACTATGTAAGAAAGCATACTATACAATCTCGGACTATTTAAATGACTAAACAGCGTGGGAGTGAGTTGCTCTGGATCACAACAACAAGGAAAAATATGGACGCATCATAAGAACATAATTTAAGAATTTTGAATTGTGTCTATATGAATAAAGATTATTTGAATTTGAATATAAGCTACGGTTTTATACCTACTGGACATGTAGTATGATGTATCCGTGTGTACAAGATGCTGGCAATTAATTTACTAACTAAATAATAATATTGTGATGAATTGCAACCAAAATATGAACGGTATTTTAAATAGAAAATATAGCTAACATGCAACAATACTGTATGTTATTTACGTTAAGCAAATATTAATTCAATCAATTAAATTAATGAAATAAAATATATTGGATTGTCTTTGCTATTTGAAACATTTTGAATTTGAACCTAAATAATCATTATAAAAGTCTGTAGTTATGAAATTTCAAAGCCTTGAAATGTATACAACGTAATAACTTCTTAGAAAAATGTAACGTCAAGTACGTAATTAATTTCTGTCTTATATACTTCTTTTAGAAGTTTTTAATTCATTCAACTACCCAATTAATAAGAAGTGACCCAATTAAAATAATTGGAGAAAACAATTTCTTGTGGCTTAAAGTGTTATTATGTTGCCAGAATACTCGATACAGCACGACAAATTTTGTGATTTAGCACGATATTAGATTTTTTGTTTTTCTATTCTTATTTGTACTTAGAATGTATACTTGTAAGAAATCAATCTAAGTGATATCAGAAGTCTTCAAGATATCTATAATTAGTTAAAAAAGAGAAAATAAACATTTGACAAATCAAACTTTTAGTGTAGACTAAAGAAAGAACTGAATAAGTACACTTAACTCTAGCAAATGTTCTTCAAAACTGTTTTGTTTGCTGGAATCTTATTAAAAGTTCGAGTACAGACGTTTTAAATCGTGACTGGAACAAATAGCTATTAAAGACATTAGAAGCTATAATATGCTCATGCTTGTCCACTTTGAACGTAACCATTTTATTGTCTTTGCAATTACAATATAAAGATAAAAAATGACTAAGGAAGTGTTAATAGTGTAGTATATTACATTTGCGATAGAAAATAAAATAAATGTCACGACTTGTTAGACTTTTTGCACACTATTATATTATTTTCATGTATTTATTGGATGATACTTATTTCCAAATAAAACATATTTAGTAACGCTATGATTTTTTCTAGCTATATATAACAAGGTCCTAGCTGCCTGCCTGCTGGTCTAGTGGTTAGCATATGCGCCTCTACCGCGAAGTCGGGGTTCATTCCCGGGCCAGGCAAAAAAATATTTGTTATTTTTCCATCTTGAAATTCTCAGTAGCAGTAAAGAGTTGGATTTGTGCCCGGTGGACGGCAATAGGCTCACCCACAATCACATGGGGCTTAACATAACAGGTGAAGTGTGGGTGTATAATACACCTCTGCCACACCCTTCTGGGTAATATAGGCGTGATGTTATGCTATGTTAATCATATCCTGAGATCTCAATTTTATTTTCCAAATTTATTATTTTAGACGTAATATTATTAATCTCATAAGGTTTCGGGCTCGTTTTCGCGACGGACGTGACCAGAAATATGGAATTATCCGTAATTACATTCCAAAATTTTCCACTGTTTTACTTAGTTACTGGAGTTATTATTTAGTGAAACTATATAATAATATTATATAAGGAGGTCGCTATAATTGTCACAGCTTATTAATATATATTTTTAATATATAAATATATTGCGCCTCACGCAATTACCAAACTCTGGCGCACCTTGGGAGAGGCCTATGTCCAGCAGTGGACTGCTACAGGCTGATGATGATGATGATGATGATAAATATATTTTTTTTTGTGTTTATTGAAAAATCTTACGGCATCGTATTTTACAATATTTCTCCATTTTGACATTAGATAAAAAAGTATTTATTGTTTTTTTTTTCATTAAAAAATATAAGCTATTTTGTCAAGTTTGCTTCAACTTTCTGTAACGTTTCAGACTCTCAAATGGCTTTGAAACACACTAAAGTAGTAGAGATAAATATCTATATGGAGATAGATTCGGTGAGTATACGAACTTCGCGTGCCAATGGTTAGCCCAAGGCGCCAACTTGCCCAATACTAAACTAAAATTTTCGCTTAGCGTTTTGTTCTTAATTGTTAGTTGGATGTCACACTGCTGGATGGACTTGCCTTATCGAATTCTACATATCGTCACCTCCACGGCAAACTTACGAATTTGCAAAATATCATCCCCTTCGCTAGCACATTCGCTATAAAATTGCTAAGTTTACAATGGGTGTAATAATATAAATTGTAGATTCCTTCGTCAGTCGTAATCCTCATGTCTGAGGGTCGTGACCTCCTCCATCCATAAGGCTTGATTGCACGATTTTACGCCATTTTAATCTGTCCTCAGCCACTCGGAGAGCATCGTAGACAGTGGAGTCTAGAGTAGTGCGTATTTGGTCCGACCAACGCATCGGGCTACGGCCCCGCGCTCTTTTTCCTTCCACTTTTCCAGTGACTACCAGTTTTTCGAGGTTGTCTCCGTCTTTTCTGGCAATGTGTCCGAAGTACTGTAAGACACGCTTGAGGCAGATGGTAGAGAGCCTTGTTTTAATGCTAAGCTTGGTCAGGATGGATATGTTTGTTCGGAATGCTGTCCATTTAATTCGTAGCATTTTCCTCCAGCACCACATCTCAAAAGCGTCAATACGCTTACGGTCAGCAGATCTTAAAGTCCATGTCTCAGCCCCATATAAGAAAATGGAAAAGACAAGAGTCCGCACCAGTTTAGTCTTAGTCTTGAGCGATCTGTTACGGTCTCTCCAAGTTCTATGTAGCTGAGAAATGGCGCTCTTGGCCATCCCAATTCTCCTTCTCACGTCTGTTTCACAGGAGCCATTGTTAGAGATGGTGGATTGGGATAATCTCAATACTATAAACTTTAACCAGACAAAGGTTAATATGCCACAATCTATAGTTTTCACAATATGAACAGTCTTTCATCACAACATCGATTTCTCTTACACTGCGGATTCGTAAGTTTGTCTTGGAGGTGACGATATTATGTACAAGTAAATACAGTAAGTTTGTTCAATATACATTTATGTGGCTAGAGTTATAAAACTAAAAGTTGGGTTTGGCAAGAAATTGTTTTCTCCAATTATTTTAATTGAATCACTTTTTACTAATTGGGTAGTTGAATGAATTAAAAACTTCTAAAAGAAGTATATAAGACAGAAATTAATCACATGCTTGAACATTTTTCTAAGAAGTTATTACGTTGTATACATTTCAAGGCTTTGAAATTTCATAACTACAGACTTTTAGAATGATTATTTACGTTCAAATGCACAGGTGTTAGATAAATCTTATTGTATTAAAGTGACAGCTGTGTTCTTTTTTCAAGTGTAACATGTGTTATTCAAATTATGAAATACGGGTGTTACTCACGTAATGTTGGTCTATTTAGTCGACCGCGGTTTCACCTGTACTTTAAAGCATTTTCAAGAGAGTGCGACAAGTCGCACCTGAGTCGCAGCCAGTCTTACATGAGTAACATCCGTATTTCATAATTTGAAAAATATTTCAAACTCATGTCAGTTTTAATAACTTGTGTTACTTTTAAATTCGGTCAGGTTATATTTTATGGGTCGGATAAAATCTATCCCGAACTCAGAAACTGGGCCTTAAACTGGGTATTACGTTTGTCGCTTATGTTATAAGATGTAAGCATTAAAATAATAAGGTACCCGTATATCTTACTCAAGAGACAAAACGAGAAACCCTTTTTAAATTATGATGAGCTATGCTAAACTGAAGGTACGCCGCCGTATGTCAAAGTTAGACCCTAATTATATTATGCGGAGACTTGACTTATTGTTTGAAAATCGCTCCCTAAAGATCCACATTTGTCGTTTAGGCAAAATTCGTATCTATTATACCAAAAGGTAAAAAACTTTATAAAAGTATTTTGTAGTTCACAAATGGCTATATTTATCCCTAACAGCCTTTGAATTATTGATTTGCATGATTCTATCTATAGTTTCACAGTGCATGATCGTAGCGAGAATAGAAACGACGACGGCCTACCGAAATACTTAAAGTTGAGATCAAGGTAAATTTTACTTGTAATGCCTGTAAAGTTTTTAGTAAACCTGGTCATTAATTTCAAATTTTATATCTTAATAATACAATATATATTTTAATTTTAGAAAAATCATAATTTTGCAACGAGAGAGCTTTAATGCCGGGATTTAGCTTTCCCATATTCGATTTAATTCCAACGCCGCGCCATAGCTATTTCAGTGACCAAAATGAGTAAACTTTGTATAAACCGCGATAAAAAACTTTTCCAAAGGATTTATACTTCTTATTATCCTAGAGTTTTGCAAGTGAAATCGAACCGCACTTACAATAATAAAGAAAAGAAGAAGAATAGTCTAACTTTTAATTTTAAGTAATTTGAGTATCAACTTTACTTTAAATATTTTTAAATTACATACTATCACATTTTTCGCTATCCAATCTGGATAGGATTTTAGTAGCAATAAACAAGGTATTTGTTTTTGCTCAACATGTATCTAAAGTCAATATAGATAATGTCATATGTCATGTCATAGACAGAAGTAATTCTGTAGTCTCATTGTAGTGATTAGATTACAATATACTACAAGGCATGCAAAAAAAAGATGACATCGTCTAGTAAATAAGAGCGTTAATATAAAAGTAATTTGAAACACGACCCCGCTAAAACAAAGTCTACAAAAAGCTTTGACATCGTTTGTGAAGGCTACCGCAATATAATAAACAAAATTACATTTATTCTTCGTCACATTTTTGATAGGAAACATTACAAATTAGTTTTTTTTTACATCGGTCATACTCTAGTTTTATACAAATATAACAAGCTTAACTTAACATAACATAACAATCACGCCTATATTACCCAGAAAGGAGTGGCAGAGGATTACAACACCCACACTTCACCTATTATGTTTAGGTCCCAAGGTATAGCGGGTGAGTCTATCTACCAGGCACAATTCCAACTCCGTGCTGCTATTGTGAATTTCCTGACGGAAAGTGCACAAGTAGCATTTTGCTCGACCCGGAAATCAAGCCCGAGACCTCGTGGTGAGAGGCGCGTACGTTAACCACTAGACCATTGAGGCAGGTGCCTAGCCTGGCTTTTAGCCAGCTTAAATAATAATATTTTTGGTTAGGTATATTGTGTTTTAGCATTTTCGTAAATATCACTTAATCTTATCAATCCATCTCCGCTAAATACAGCTTTATATTTACAATTATTGATCAATATTCGATCAACTAAACCATGATATTTTTTTGATAACTTTGATGCCATAGATCCTTCCTTATAATACAACACATAATAATATGTGTGTAAGTGTAGTCACATTATTTTTGGTGTGTAAGAAATTTACATTCATTAAAAGTTAGTTTTTTTGTGAAACAATTTTATAGTGTATATGTAATAAATATTTATTTATTAATAAATATTTATTAAATAAATAAATAAATAAATGTGTCTAACAAGGTGTATAGCGCCTAAATTGTTTCATCTTTTTACTTTCCGAGCTTTGTTCATATACTGAATGTAAAATCTACCTTTTGTAGACTACGCGATAACTGCTTATTCTCTGAAGCGCTATTCCGGTTTCACGTCGAGCTTATTCTTTGAAAAAGGTTGCGGAAGCAAAGCACTGGTTTTTCGTATATTTTTCCATTTTCTGGGTAAGTTCGTTTATACTAAAAGGATTTCTTATTTTAAACATTTTATTGTCAGTATTTCTGAAGTAAGTTCAATGTCATTGTTAACATTAAATTGGTCGACTATTGATCGATGTTTTAATAAATATCTGAAAACCACGTAAATAATGTCCTTTTTACTTTAAATGTAAATAAAGAGTAATACAAAGTAGAACAACTTTTAAGCGAACTAAAAAAAATGGTTTTGTCGTAATATTTCAAAAGGTTTCATGTATACACAGTATTTATATACTGTTTTAGGAAATGGAGTCAAAAAACACACATTAAATTCTTACTAACGTAAATAATGTCCTTTTTATTTTAAATGTAAATAAAGAGAAATACAAAGTAGAACAACTTTTAAGCGAACTAAAATAAATGGTTTTGTCGTAATATTTTAAAAGGTTTCATGTATAGACAGTATATAACACACATTAAATTTTTACTAACTTTCGAAAAACTCCTTTAGTTAAAAGCTTTTTATTGCGATCGTACAATGCGACAGCATTATATTAAAAATTGTTGCCATTGAACATTGCAGGGATCGAGTGACACGGTCCGCAGTTATCGCTCGCTTTAGTTGATTAAAATTCTTAAAGAAGACTTTTTGCTTCGTCAAGCTTGTTAGAAGTACTCTCTTTCACATTTTTTGTCCATTCACAACCCACAGAAGTTGGTGTTGAAAGAAAACGGCTCGTACTAAGAATTAACTTTTAATATTTCAACACATTGTCTTGAAGACTACGGCATGTTTACTACTAATATTAAGGCAATTCAAAAGTTTGTTTTTGTGATGTGCTTACATTTTAAATGCTTGCTTCCTTTAATATAGTGAGATTTAAGGTTATGACTAAAATATTGTTTGATTTTCAATTACTTCAGATGTTTTAATACATAAACTATTCTTATGGGTAACACAACCAATAGCGTATTTTAATACTAAAATTAAAATTAAATTATTAAATGTAATTCAATTCATAATTACAAACACTTTATAAGCATTTTAGTGTTTTAGATATAACAATAATATGTCTATAAAAATAAATATGTAGTTAATAACATTAAAATTAACCCGATTACAGGAGTACTGGAAACTTGGTACCGATTATTCCCTCTGAAAATGATTTATAGGTATCTCCAACACATACAACTACAAACTATTTCTACGATCTTGTAATATTGCATATCGCATATCGGATCTACCTTTCCAATAAAGAAGTCATATTTACTTCTTAGTAACAATCTGAAATTCACGTGAACATCATATTGGATTTTATATAATATTAAAGTTGAAAAATTAAGAATCCAGCAGGACTCGAACCTGCACCCCTTGGGTATACGCCCCAAGTGTTTGCCAATTCAGCTATGGATTTGTGTGCTGCTGGACTCGAAATTTCTCAACTCTTTTCGTGCCAGCGTCATAGGTATATATATATATACCTTTAGCTAGACGAACCTCACTTGGTTTACAATACAAAAAGGCATAGCAAAGCTAAAATTTGCTTTAAAATATTACAAGTATTAACACTTCTTAATATACGTATAATTCATGTATATTGCCGTTCAAATATAGAAATAATTTCACAAAAAGGTATTACTCGTATCAAACAGAAAAGAAAAAATATTGTCATATTGTGTATTTTGAAAATCATGTTTTGAGTATCATAGTTTTTTAAGGGAAATAAATGTTAACCATTTTTGTAGATACAAAAAAAACAGCACTATATCACTTACTTATATGTAGTTAATATCTTTATCGCAATTTAAATACAATTGCCTTGCCTTTTTATAATATTATACCTTTTTATAATATTAACATTTTTTTTTTTTTACATATAACCTAATATCACAAAGCACATGATGAAGACAGATTGTCTATGGAACTGAATGACAGTGAACATCTTAATTACTTACAGTAAAAATTAGAGATCTTGATGGTTTTGAAGTTAGCCGCAAATAAAAAGAAAGCGAGTACTGTGCTTGTCGATTGGTCAAGCAGCTAACTACAGAATTGTAAAAGTACCTGATTTTACTTATTAAATACGCTTTTTCTTTTATGAGATTATTTTTTGTATGAAGCTGTAGTTAGAAGTATTCTAAATTTGTGAGCCCCAACGTTATTTTCCCACAACACAGATAAATCACACAAAAATTTGATTAAGTCGCTACTCCACAGAGTCGTATTTTAAAGAAGAAAAGTAATATCGCTCTTATTTGCGTATTAAATTTTCATGTCTGCTGGTTAGTTTTTATCAGAGAAAATTGCTTTGAATTTGATAAAATTTGTGAATTTATGTTTTTAAAAAAGGACTTATACTTAAATAACGTGTATTTGTCAGATATTAAAAATATAAGGAGATCAGTCATTATAGTTTTTATAAAATACTATGTCTCATTGTAGATACTATTTGAAAATAATAAAAGTGGACTTTCCGCAATAAAATAAAAGGAAACAAACTATTGTATTGCTGTTATTAAATCAATTAAACTATTCACATACATCACTCAATCCACTATAAGCTTCTCCTGACAGCGGAATCATTGATCATTTTCGCATGTGTTAATTTCTATCTTTTGGTCATATTGTTTAAAAAATCAGAATAAATATGAATGATTGAATGAATCTTATATATGGTACAAAAGTTATTTATAATATTGTATCAGTATCACATACTTGGTCGGCTTAATCCAACATGCAAATCTAACAAAAATATTATACCTATATTAGAATTGAAATTAATACTTCAAGCACTATCACGCGTCAAATTCCATTAAATTTAACCGTATTATTATAAAGTCACAATTACATGTCAAATAATAGATAATAATTGTTCTTATAATTTTAGATTTTTTTTTATTGTAAACTATTAAATCTTTAAGCAAAATACCTATGCGTTTATGCAACGCCCTAACCTGATTGGTCATTCAAACACACGTCCTATTCTCTCCGTTTTGATGGAAACCGGGCCTAAAACTACCGCGTAATCTATATCTAACTTCGCCTCACCAATCTAATGCAAAGAGAACTTCCATAACGAAAGAGCACTGACAGTCAAGATAGCCAATCACAGCGCTCGAAGCGTAGGCGAAGCGATACCGCAACCCTACCCTCTCCACAATCACGTACATTTGAATTATTCAGGAGGTATTACAATCACAGCTTAACAGAGACTACAAGATATACGGTATCACTGCCATGAGTTGCAGAAACTATTCTACATTAACTCAACCACTTTGCCCAGGTATGCACCAAGATATAGGTATGTGACACGATATCGCGCGATAATTTGAACACAATAAATTTACTTATTGCCAAAGAATACATCATAAATAGACATATTTTCCTTTAAAGGATTCTTACTTATATTTCATTATTAAGTATATAATATGTATTAATATCAGTTATTCTAGTACCCTTAGTACAAGCTCTGCTAAGTTAGTTTGGGACTAGATGACGTTGTGTGTAAGTTGTGAGATATTTATTTATTATTAGTTGTTTAGTTTATATTTTTCATCCCCTGCCGCAACTTATACATGTGTGTGCGCGTTTTTGCGACATTTTGTATATTGCCATAATAACTGAATAGTATACAAAGATAAGTATGTCTGCTCTTAAGCGTTGAGGAGTTCCCCCATGATAAGACACTCCTAGCTAGATCATCACACCATTCCTGTCATATTATTACATTGTCACTGGAATCACACAAGTATGCCAATTCACCTCGATGAGGCAACAAGAATTGGTAAAAAAATGCTTTGCCAGATTTGTAACCCATATAGTTACATACATACACACGTACATACATACCCACATTGCAAGCTACGAGTAAATAAAAGCTTTTAGTAATAATTAAGAAGACTTGGTAACATGATTATCGTGATATGGGTTTATATTAAAATCCACGATATTTTATCGCACATACGCGCACTTAACGTGTATAGTCTATTCATATAGACTTGGCAAAAAAGATAAACAATAATGGCTGACGAAAAAAAATAGTGATGTGAATCATTTAATGAACTGTTGTGAACTACTCAAAATGGCGCTTCAACATTCATTCAGTGAATGATATTAATTAATTAAAAGTCGCTAAAGTCGGTTAAAAATGGACTTTGATTAAGTTATGTGTCGTTCGCGATTGAACGAATCTAAAGAACCGAGTCGCGCGAACCGCACAGTCGAATGGGTCACTTTAGTTGTAGAAAAGGATTAATTCGTTATGATTTGTTATTCACGATAAATAAATTAAATAAAATTTAATTTAATATAAGTACAGCTTTCAATAAATTTAAGAATGTTTTGAACAATTTTAATTCATCATCACTGACAAAAACGTAAATCAATCCCAATCGTTCTTTCGTTCACTTGTTCCCATCCCTAAATCAAATGTCAAACTTCCATGTCGTAAATATAATCTGTGGTTTGAAGTCTCCTTGGAATAACGAAATTTGCAAAAAGAATACATTTGCACAGTGAATTTACAATGAATATATGTGAATATTAGTGTGTTGGTGTGTGAACTAGTTTATACAACTCAATGTGGTAACGTACAGTGTGTTATTCTTTCGCTATATCGTAATTTGTAATTGGGGGGGGTTTGTTTACTGTATTTGCCAAGTCTATATGAATCGACTATAGTGCACGGTTGGCGTACCGCTTAAAGCGGTCGCCTCGCGGCTTTCAACTACGCTAGTGTTGTGGGTTTGATCCCCACATGGGACAAATAATTGTGTGATCCGCAAAGATTTGTTCTGACTCTGGGTGTGCTTTGTGTGTGTGAAATGTATGTTTGTTAACACCCCCGCGACACAGGAGTTATTCCTAGTGCGGACGTCGTTTTTTTTCAGTAAAAAAATAAAAAACTACAAACCCATACGTTACATTTTACGCGATAAAAGTTGTGGCCTAAACGTTAATGTTGAAAAACGTATCTATCTATGTTCGCCGAAACAATAATTAAAAATATTTTAAAAGGCTTATACCGTGATTTGTACAGTGGGCCAACGAGTTAGCTATGCAGGGCAAAAACTTCTAAGTCATAGTAAAGACTTACTACACCAGTTATGAATAAGTGAGTAACATATCTAAATAGTGGGTATATTACACTTATTAAATATGTAATTCACACATGCATATCTATTGCAGTCAGTTTGCACTATGGCATAGAAGTTTTCGCCCTGCATACCTAATTGCTTGGCCCACTGTACACACACAATCGGCAGAATATAACCGATACTACGGAGTTTAGTTTGTTTGTAACCGCTAGGAGCGCCGTGCAATTTGTCAACGTAATCACGTCAATTTGTCGACGTCCGTGTCGCCGTTGCTTGTTTGTTTTGTATGGACACAGAAAAAAACAATCACTGTTTTAATGTTAACTACTGTGAATCCTACTTAAAATGTTATAAATCTGAAAGTTTGTGAAGATGTGTGTCTGGATGATCGTTTCTCTTTTAGGCAAATACTATCGGGTAGATCCTGATAAAATTTTGCATAAATGTAGCTTTTAAGCTGGATTATCATATATGTAACCTTCTAATTGAAACCACAGCTTTCATACGTGGTCAGTATTCAGTTCCACAGATTAGTTTTTACTGATTTTTAGGCTGTAGGACGAATCAACTTCACTGCCGCCTAAATATTTGATTTTATCTATATCTGCTAATAGAATCAATAGTTCCTGCCTAGCTTACCGTCAGCACGTCCGTTGTAGCTGATGCGTGAAAACATTGAAGAGCTCTCGATACGTCAACAGTATGTGTGACACTTTTTTGGCAAGAACACTCAAAGCCACTCTCGACCTATTTTTGTAGAACGAAACAAATGAAGTAACGCTTTATGTACTTATATTATAAAAAGGAAATATTTTGTTGTTTTTATTAGACTTCGAATCTACAAGACCAGTGTAGATAAAAGTTAAAGAGTTCAAGACCCAAGAAAGAATATCGACTACTTTTTATAGTATACCGCGTTGGCCTTACTAAATTTAAATTATTGTATAGGTACTGAATAGCGTTCGGCAAATTTATTTATATAACTTGAAATCTACATAACAATCGTTTTATCAAACATTCGTATATGTACGTATTCGTAACAGAAATAATCTTTTGTGAATATGCAAATTGTAAATGTAACGCCCTGAAAGGATAAGTTGTAAAATAACTTATACGCTCATAACGGGCCCCGATCCCTTACCAATTGTTGTAATAAAGGTTCTCATGTAGAAGGGATTGTCATTCAAAGTTAACTAATGATCACGTATATATATATGAGGTGGTGAATACGTACATTAGGATGACACTGCCTCGCCCACTATGATAAGCGTCTTTGACCCGAAGCGTAGGGTTAGTGTTGACATTTTAGACGATAAATTGTTTATGACACTGGAGCTTTATTGGAGCATCATGGAAATTAATTCAAGACTGAAAGTTTAGTGACCTTTTGATAGATATATTTACAATGTCCTCTTCTCTTAGGCTGACCCCAGTTTGTGGGGGTTCCATTGTGGGTCAGCCGTAGACCCCAAGGCCCCAAGTGAAGGATAGTAAATGACTCAATAAATTGTTTATCAACATCTCGGTGTAAACTTTCTTAGTATAATAAAACACTATTATAGTTGACTGAATACGTCGATCCAATGCTTAAGCTTACCATTCTCATACTGAGACTGCTAAATTACAATTCTATAAATAATAAACACATAGACATACGTATAACGCATTATTCTTCCAAATAGAGTTAATAAATAGCTAACATGGGTTAAATGGTGTCCAAAAGTGACGCTCATCCTGTTACTAAATAATTATTGAAACGTAATGCATTATTAAGATAGTATATTAAATAATATATTATATTTTTTTATAAATTCAAAACATTATTTATTTAATTTTTCATGGTAGACAGGCAACAATTATTCGATCAAAATTGATGCTGACTCTGTGCTCTATGAATAAGATCTTATTTAAGAACTTTATGAATATTATAGCAATATATTTTGTTTTTTTTTTTTTGAACAGCTAGAACAGAAAGATGGATCCATGGCGGATATTAGTATGCACATCTTGACGGTTTATTTAGTATGGTATAACTGTGTATAAGCCGGGCATCTTTGTGGTGTATCTTCATCAATATTCTTACCACATTATCCCTGGATTAGAGACCGCTGTATATAATGTATATGTTTGCGGTGTAGGTACAGGGAAAAGGGAGTAGATTGCAAATAATGAGCCTATTTCCTGTATTTCGTATTGTGGTTGTGAAGCGTTACAAATCGTGTTTGTTCAAAGAGAAAAATAAATAAAAAGTATAATGACAATACTCTATCTACCCTGTCACTTTAATAAAACTATTTGTTTGATGATATCAAGATCAAATTTATTTAAAATCCTTTCCTGATGTAAACTGGTTGTAACTTTTATTTTGTTTTGTGATATTTATAAAGCTAAAAGCAAGCCGTTTTATACTGCGAACTACAATGGCGGTCGTTGTTCTATTCTTGTTAAAACCTTTAAACTAGCTGTTTACGATTTCCTTGAAAACAGTTCTAGATGTTTTCTGTCGACGAACTGAAATGTTTGTTTACTATTTCAACAAACTCTTCAAAAGATTCAAGTAGTACGACAATTAATAAAATCACTCGCCGTGCTCATTTTTTCCATTTTTAAGTACTCCATACTTAATACAACTTATTGTTTTCCGTCCTGCCCCCATATTACGATTGATGTTGATTGACTACCTCGGTGGTGTAGTGGTTAGCGTATGCGTATCTCACCGCAAGGTCTCGGGTTCGATTTCCTGGTCGGATTTAGTATTATTTGTGAAGTTTCCATCAGGAAATTCACTATAAGAGCACAGAGTTAGAATTGTGTCTGTTGGATGGCGATAAGCTCACTCTCTATCACGACTTAAACATAACAGGTGAAGTATGGGTGTTGTACACCTCTGCCACACCCTTCTGGGTAATATAGGCGTATGTTATGTTATGTTGATGTAAATGAATCAGATTTATGTGTGAAAATTTGTTTCAAAAGTTGACATTTATGAGTCTTACTCAATCCAGTCTCAATCTCAAATAAGGGGGTAGGTCTGGCTATAAGTAATGTTACTCTTTTTTCCTAATTCTGTATTAGCAAAAACGTAGACAAGTGTCACTGTTCAGTGTTTGCACATTAAGAGTTAATTAAGTTAAAAGCCTTAAAAGCAACTTAATTGGTACAAGGTTGACGTTTTACAACAGGCACACCTGTCAATTACAGTCGAGGTGGCGGCTCAGCTACTGAAATAGGCAATACATTAGCAATTTCAGTTTTAGGGCTATGTATTTTTAGGCTTTGGGTTGCGTTGTTTACATTCCACTAAAAATAGTTGCTCCCTAGAGAATTATAAAAAAATGGATAGTTGTTTGCCGAATTTTCGGTTATTTTTTAAAGTTTTACGACACACAATCAAAATGCCCAATAGGTGGAGCTACGTGCAAATCACTGGTTGTCAACATCAGCCCCAAACAGACTCACCCTAAAATGCAAATGTAAACAGTCAATTTATTCTCTTTCCTACTCCTCCTCCTCTGGATTTATATCGTTTTTAAGACACTTTTACATTTTCTGCAATGTCCATGTGCCATGTCACAATTTCCTATGTTTTTTTATGCATTGGTTGTAGTCGGTATCCGTCGGTAAAGTTCACACATGATTTAGCTGTCAAACGCGAGATCGAAGTGTTTCGATAGAAACAGGCAATGATTTTAATGTAAACAGTCGCCAACTCGCCGAACAACGATTCCAATATACTCTATACTCTATTGCGTTTCACAAATGTATGTGTGTGCTACTATCTACTATGGCCCTACTCGGCTAAAGTCGTTTATATAGTAGTCTCTCATTTTCGATAAATAAATCTTTAGGGCCTTACATTCACTATTACCTACTGCTTAATCTTGTTAACCGTTATAATTATGTGACAGTTCATTATACAGCTAATTACATAATTACCATATAACTATGTTGTTATAGATCTGCAATATTACCTCGCAATGTGCTGCCATTCGCACGTTAATAACAGTTTAATTATAACGTTAAGCACGTATTCTCCTTACTTATGCAAAAGGCAAGCCACGTGTTACCACTTGCCAATGAGAATGTGATTGGGTTGAAATATAGAGAATTTTGAAATATTTGCCAGCTTCTGATGCTATTATGACTATTTTCTGATAAAATAACCTTTTTTACTATACCTACTATAAAGAGTTATAACGAAATATAAAATAAAACCTACATATTTCTTTATTGATTCAACAGAAGCATACCTTCCATTTTTCAATTTTCATTATGTTCCGATTAAAGAAGCGCTGATAAATTAATATAATACAGAAGCTTCTACAAAGAAGACACAACAGTATAATTTAACATCGATTTTCTTGATTAATGGCCCGCGTGATGGCGGAACAAGCATGAGATGAATTTAATATCGTAATACGTGAAGCTCTACATGTGTCCGGAATTCCAGCCTCATGAGGTCGGGATGTTTTTACGCGATTAAACACAACCTGCCGCGAGGTTATGCGAATATTGTGGCGAACCTTTTGTTTTCCGTTCGGCGTAGGTAAGACTGATTGCGCTGTATATCACAGTATCAGAGGAAAATGCAATGTGTGGATTATTTTATCAGTATGACCTAACCAGCCAACGATTTTCATAATTCTCAGTGCTCGATATAAATAAGATATATCCCATAATTTATCATGATTTTTACCATATTACCCAAGATGATATAGTGACTAGGATTCAGCAGGGTAATCTTAGGTGGTTTGATCATGTTGAAATAATGGATGAAAGTAGATAAGTAAAAGATATACAACGCAGATGTAGCTGGAAGTACCGGAAAAAGTCGTCCACGAAAGTCATATAGGGACGTGTATGTATGTACGTAGTACACGAAACCGGCGAGCATGTATGATGAGATGTATGAATGTTGAAGAAGCGTAAGAAGTATGTAAGGAGCGAAGCACGTGGCCGTGGGATAAAGGCATAATTTTATGTATGTATGTATGTATGATTAATAACAACTAAGGGTTTTTGTAATGAATAATCGATGCAGCGTATGGCCACAAACAAACATACATGTCTATAAAAATAAAAATAGCTACAGACTTAATAATATTAAAGTTACTACCCGATTACGTTTCTATAGAAAAAGCCTACCAATTGTTCACTCGTAATACCTTTTGGACCATCAAACCTGTTCACAGAAAAAGTGGCAGTTAAATAGATTACTCGAAAAATTACCCGCTGAAAGCTTCTTAATGGGAATGGGCTGATTTTAGCACCAGGTTGCATTAATTTAATGTCTTGACCGTAACAAAAATCTTATAAATGAGATTCCAACAAATCTTCGTCTCTCGTCGATGGTTTATTACAGACATTTATTTAAGGCGTATTTGCAGATTGTCTTGGTAATGACATCATCTGAGTCACTGCGGTTTTAGGGTTGTATTTTATCTTCAAGTATAACTTGACTTCGTTATGTACTTCTAATTGTACTGTAATAATACTTGAAAAATGTTTTGATTAAATTCCTGTGTAGTGAACTTTCTGTGCCTGTTTAGTTCATAGGACTAATGTGATTATTATTGTGTAGCCTAAAGTAATGTCTGTGGATTGAGTGCATGCAGTGTGTGTAAAAACAAATATGAAAATTTTAACTGTTTATTTCAAAATTAATTTCAAGATACATTTTATAGGTAACATTTTATCACTCTATAAAACGTTAAAAATTAAAGATTTTTGAGCTATTTAATTAAAATATTTAATATTCTATTGAAGAATTATTAGTGAGTTGCGTTTTTAGGTCTAAACATAACCACAATTATCGCAAATCAAGATACTTCCAATGGCTAAATCCCGAGTGTATGTGTGTTTGTGTGTTGTCTATAAAAAACTAATACATACATAAATAAATGGTGAGGAATGAATACCATACTCATAAATAAACATAAAAATTTACTTATCCTGAGATTTTTTTTTAGTATTTTCATCACCATCATCAGCCCAGAGACGTCCACTACAGGACATAGGCCTCACCAATCGATTTCCACAGCGCGCGGTTTTTGGCCTACTGAAACCATCGACTCCCCGCGATCTTGACAAGATCGTCCGAAGTATTTTACTCTGTATTCCCATTTAGGAACGACAAAATGCTAGTCACGATACTCTGATTATTAATTTAGTTGGAAGAAGTTCTTACAAAATGAATAATAAATTATAGCTACTGGTTGGCGTGATCATAAAATGCTTAGCAAAGAAATAAAGGAAGTTAACAAAGGGTAAAAAGTATAAAAGATAGTAGGCACGTTGTACCGTCAATCTGTTGCCTGAGCAGAAGCTGGCCCGAGAAGGTTGTGCGACGTGCTCCTCGCGCGCCTTTTATAAGGAGAGAGGACTAGGCCCTCCAACACTACGACGAGACCGCCATTTCGCACGGCAGTCGAGATTCCTGGGTGCTAGCGTCCATGCGCGAGCGATACCTGGCACCCCGGTCATATCACGTTGACGGAACACACTGGGTTTTAGTCCCTGCAACTCGGACATAACCAGCGACTCTGCCCGGGTCGAAGGTATGCGTCAGGCATTTCCTATTTAAGAAAAAGGAAAAAAATGACTTTGTACTGTCTCCAAAATTCTGATCAAAGTCACAGAGATGCGAGATAATGATGTACGTTAATATGGTCAAGCTTTAATTATAAATCCGACCGTCAGGCCTAATCGGGTAAATTTATACGGGGTGGATGCGACATAGCGACATTTATTGAAACCACAGCTTCTATACATGGTAAGTATCAATTTCCACCGGATAAAAATTCTCTAGCGAAAAAAAAAAAATTACGTTCTCCGAACAATTTGAACATTGCGATCGTGCAATTTGTTCGGAAGACGTGGATTTTTTTTTTCGCCAGAGAATTTTTTATCCGGTGGAAATGCATACTGGCCATGTATAGAAGCTGTGGTTTCAATAAATGTCGCTATGTCGCATCCACCCTGTATAATCCGGTACACAATAAACGACATAATAGGATGCGGAGGTATTTTATCTTAATTATTTTAATTTTATCTTATTTTATCTTAATTTAATGACTTGCATCATTCGTGGTCACGAGCCGACTCAAGAGAGATACGAGAATGATGCAAGTCATTTTGAAACGTCAAGCATTAGTATTTATTTACCTTTATAATAATTAAGCGATTTAAACTCTGAATTTTTGAAAAATGCTCTCAAATTGCTTAAGTTCAAAAACATAAGTCCGATGCCGGACTATACCTGTAGCTATTTATTCTCTACATATAATTGCTAATAATATAACTTGATTATCTTTTGGGTTCTTTTAACCATTTTTTTTATTGGTCGTCAATTTTTAACTATATTATAAAATTTGATGTGTTTTTAATTAACTAGCTATTAACTTAAAAACTCAATTTCACCTTATATTTTTTTTATATATCCCCGTTATGAGGAAAATATTCGAAACATTGCAGTCCAATGATTTGGAACACTCGATTTATACTCGATGATATGGACAGGCAGTAAGAGGAAAAAATCAAATTTATTCATTGAAAAAAAAAACCTTCCGTTAAAGGGAAAAATGTAATTTGTAAAAACAAAGCTATTTTTATTAATTGTTAAGTCTTGTAATACTGAACGCATTTTTTTAGGGTTTCGTACCCAAAGGATAAAAACGGAACCCTATTACTGAGACTTCTGCCTTTCTGGTTGTCAGTCTGTCCGTCTGTCACCAGGCTGTCTCATGAACCGTGATAGATAGATGGTTGAAATTTTCACAGATAATGTATAACTGTTGCTGCTCTATCAACAAATACTGAAAACCAAAAAAAAATCATGTGGGCTATCATACAACAAACGTGTGTATTTTGCTCGTTTCAGCTTGATATTAGTAGCCTGTTACCGTTATTAATATTGAGCCGAAACGAGCAAATACAACCGGAGGCTCTCATACAACAGTCGTAATTTGTCGTTTTATAGATAATGCTCTAGAAACCTTCTTGCGCGAGTCCGACTCGCACTTGGTCGGTTTTTTTTAATTCCAAGTCTCAATTTGCCAAGACAAATATTTTTATGATAGAACATATTATTTGTTAATATTTTTTTACTTGTATTGCATTTGACACTTTTTATTATAAAGATTTTAATTAAACTGTCGTATTTTCTCAACAGAATATTAGACAAGCTTTTTTGGAGCTGACATTTTTAACGTCGCCGCGTAGCCTAAAAGTTATGCATCAGATAAAACGTAACTTGACCAATTATAAATGTGACAGATCTGTAGTTTTCATGTTGTATGAATCTCTTTTATATTTGGTCAGCTAAAATTGTTAATATTTTAGACGAAACTAAAAATAAATCGCTTTTTTATAATGTTTAGTTTAGTTAGTATGTTTGTTGTGTTTAGAAGTTCTTGCCTTACTTTTTACTTTAATATGCATGATTTATTAATTAATTAAACCACACGGCCTATTCATGAAACCCTTATGAAAATCCGTCACGTAATTTTAAAGATTGAAACGTACCGATGGCAAGAAGTAAAGAGAAGTAATCAAAATGGAGACAAAATTAAACTCATGCAAATGAGTTTGTCAAAACTCACGGTGGTGGAGAGGTACATTGTTACGCGCATCTATGATTTGACAACTTAGTTTTATGTGATGTGCAAGAGCGGCTCTTCCACATTTGGCAGTGGGGGACGTCTGACAATGACTGACCCCTTTAGTTTAATAAATATAAATAAATAAATATTCTAAAACTCACACACCACGCCATCTAGTCCCAAACTAAGCAGAGCTTGTAATATGGGTACTAGAATAACTGATACTAATACATTATATACTTTTCTCTTTGTAAATACATACTTATTATACATAGAAACACCCAGACTAAGACAAACCTCCATGTTCATGCACACAAAGATTTGTCTTAAGTGGGAATCGAACCCACGACCTCGGCATCGCAGGCAGGTACACTACCCACTCCGCCATCCGGTCGTCAAATAATTTAATTTTCGTTAATTGTCTCAGACAAGAAACGATTATGTAAAGATAAAAGCAATTACTTTAAATAACTTAAAATTACAGTTTAGCAAAGTTAAGACGTGTTTATAATTGTCATTTCGTGTACTCTAGATCGTCTAGGTTTGCAAACAAAGCTTATTTATAGAACAGTCTCATAGATTGCTATCACTCGTATATTGGCAAAGTTTTGTTTGCTTGTCTGGAGTCACGACAATGAACTTATCCAATAATACACTTAATCGTCGCTATTGAGTTCACCGCTTTCGGACAATCAGACACATAACAAGAATGTTATGGCGTATGATAAGTGAAAATAAATTATTTCCATGATATTGCAACAGTGTGTGTGGCGAGAGGGTGAAATATAAAATAAGTTTATTGACCTCCACAAAGCACTACACCGATAGGACCGCGAGAACTATACGATAAACTATGGATTTTACTAAAACAATATTATAAGTATACATTATATTTGTAATGTGCTTGCTAAGACCTTTCATTTGATACCAAACTCGTCATGATTATGTCACTTTTTTTTCATAGAATCTGGCGATTGAATTCCGTTAATAAAATTGATATAGCCTATGTCACCCGGCCTTTTCTTACGAATCTAATGACACATCATTCAATAAAATCCGTTAAGTAGTTTAGGCGCTAAGGTGGAACATAAAAACATACAAACATACATACATACACTTCCAAAATCTTTAGCCATGATTTTTACGTCGTAGTCGGGTAAAAAAAGGTGGTTGCAGGGGATTCACAAACATAATATTATGTGAAACACAAAGATCTGTCCAGTGCACTGTATGTATAGCGGGTATAATAGCACTGACAACTCCAGCGCTGCAGCGCTAAGAACGGCACAGAGTTTTCCTAAACCATTACGCCAACCGTGCACACTAATGTCATATTTTGTTATTTAAACTAGGGCGTAGTTTAAAAAAAAAAAAACAAATTTTATTACACTAGGAATAACTCCTGTGTCGCGGGGGTGTTCACAAACATACATTTCACACACACAAATCACATCCAGTGTCAGAACAAATCTTTGCGGATCACACAAAGATTTGTCCCGTGTGGGGATCGAACCCACGACACCAGCGTAGTTGAAAGCGGCGAGGCGACCGCTTTAACCACTACGCCAACCGTGCACTCAAAGCAATGACTATGACCATGGAACTTATAAATGTCAATATTCGCATACATTTTGAAATGCTTACTTTGATTATATATATTGTAGTCAAGCGGCCAAAGTTAGCTCGTACACCTATCTGCTAATGGGTTGGTAATATCATCGCCCATTAATGTCACCTAATTCAGGTCAAAAGCCTACCAGTGTACGTAAGGAAGTAATACTATTTGTCACAATTTGCCCGCAATACAATACGCCTAGTTTTTTCACATTCTATTTACACATTTCATTAAATAGAGGACAAGGGTAAACGTTTTACTTTTATTACAGTGTTGTTTTGACCCTCGCTTTGTGTTTTCAAAGGGTGGGTTTTTAAATTATATTACTTTATTTTAGGAAAGAGTTAATGTAGCTTATAATTAAAAAACCGGCCAAATACGTGTCGGGCCACGCGCAATAGGGTTCTCTGGTCAGCTGTAACAACATAATTATGGACTCAAAATTGGTTTAAAATATCTATATTGAACATTAAGAATTGGATATATAGATATCATTATTTTCAACGGTTTTTGTATTTTTACGTAATATTCTAAGTACAATATTTTACACTTTGGACCCCAATCACTCTTGAAATGTTGAAAATTCATTCATAATACCACTATGATTTTTTTAAGATGTTTCGAGCCAACGGTTTAGCTTTAAGAGATTTAAGCAAAACATTTCTCTTTAAAGTTAAATTTCTCGCGAGCGGGTATTTTTATCAAAAATAATCGTTGCAATCCATAAGTGTTTTTATAAAACCTATCTCCCGATTTCCCACACCATCGGATAGGCGACAAAAAAAACATTCCCACTTTACACGTATACGTTTCACAATATTACGTTTTGGTGATCAACATGGCATTGGCTAGGTTTATTAATTAAGGAATGATAAACATTTTTGGTTCAAAATAAAATAAAAGTGCTTACTTGTACTCGTATATGTTGCTACAGAAAATTAATAATTAGAATATTTGCAAACGTGACGATTTGTACCATTGAAAAGGCTAGCTACTGAAATTAAATTATCTACAGTTAGCCCGAGCACAGTACGTATATCATACATGCATTTTAGTGTTTTAGAAACCATTTGTCTACAAAAAAATAATATTTTTTTTTGGGTTTAACATTATTTTATACAATAAAATCTAATAATATTAAAGTTATTTTTGAATGAAAAACAGACAACCAATTGTTCCCCTTTAAGCTTTTAATATTGCCATGAGAGAAAAACTCTGCTTTTAGAGAATATTCAGGCATCCTCATTAAAATGCATAGCAGAGGTAGAATCGTCTGCAAAGAGCTGGCTTATTCTGAGCGAATGCACGGACTTACCTTTTGGAATACCAGGGCAAAATGGCCTGAAATTTTAATGCTTTTCTTTTTTATTTAGTTTAAGACTTTGTTATTAAGCCAGCACATTTTATTTAAATAAGAATTTTAAAACTAACTCTGAACCCAATTTCAATCGACTTATTAATTTTGTAACGTATTTTAAACAATTTTAGTGACATTGTGCAAAATTGTGGCAACTATATAATAGGCTGACCGTTTAACTGAGTCCTCGCCTGCGCGGTACAGGGGCGCGGGGGTATGACGACAATGGGGATTGAAACGGGTGCGGGCGGTGGGCAAATTTTTGTAATTGTTCATTTCGTTCGCTACATGGGTAGCGATCGCATGTGTTGACTGTTGCAGACACCTTGTGAGAGGTACACATGTAATTTTGTAAAAAGTTTTGACTTTCTTACGATTTAATTATATGTTTAGATAACAAAAAGTATAATAGTTTATTCTCAATTATTTTATTTACGTACATAAGTTCATTAAAATTTTGTATCTTCTTAACTATTTTTCATTTGATAAATCACTATTTCTTTTTTCCTATGATGTCACATATCTTAGGAAATATCTTGGTGCATTTCATCTCCTGTATATTTTATTAAGTGCCCCCACCGCCCGCGCCTGTTTCAGTCCTCTTTGTCGTCATACCCCCGCGCCCCTGTACCGCGCAGGCGAGGACTCAGTTAAACGGTCAGCCTATAATTATAATTTTTAAAACTAGCTCTTGCCGGCGATTTTGTCCCCGTGGAATTCGATATAATTTTTCGATGCTATTTCCATTGAGGCACTTCTCTCATACACTTATAACCTAAAATTTAGCCCCTTGGGGAGTGGATTTGCCACAAAAGCTACCTTATTGTTAATTTACGTCATGTAAAGAACCTACTGTTATCGTTTTCCTGGCAACACTATCATAAATGTCATTCATTCAAACGGTCGTCGAACGATATCTGTCAAATATCAAACGTTTGAACGCCAGGCGTACGGTAACGGTCAGTTGTGTGAGTTGTGTCCGGTGGATGTCGATAGGCTCACCCCTTATCCCATGAGATCTAAACATAACAGATGAAATGTGGGTGTTGTATTCATCTGCCATACCCTTCCGGGTAATATAGGCGTGATGCTATGTTATGTAATTGGAAAATAATACACAGATTAATTGTTATTTCTATCAAACCAAAACCAATCAAACCACCAAAATATTAAGATTAGACCTGCAGAATATGGTATCGATTTGCGGTTGTTTTCGTAGTTATAGCAATCTATTCTGTGGCTAAGGATGAGACGATGAGAAACTGGTAATAATAGTTTGTTTATCGAATTGAAGCTCTCGGAGAATGTGTAGGCATTTTGCAAAGACAGCCTTTACGTTTAGAAACCTTTACAACTCGGAGGCTGGTTAGGTAGGCCAATTAAATACTGCAATTATAAGTTATTCTTTGCATAATAAGTATATATGTATTTTATTAGTTATTAATTATTCTAGCACCCATAGTATACATAGTCTGCTTAGTTTGGAACTAAATGGCGTTGTGTGTGAGTTGTGAGAGATATTTATTTATTATAGAGCTACACTGCCTCAAAACTGATCCATATCTTATTCAGATTTTTTGATCATAAAGCGTTAGTTTATTCGACGAGATAAACTTAACTTTTCTTTTCTTTGGTAATTTTGCACGGCATGGTTTCAAGGTAAAATAATGAGAAGATTTTATTTTATTTCAATTAGCTTGCGATGTGGGTATGTTTAGGTAATGAATGTGATTTCACAAATCTTGCCAATCAATTTTTAAGCCACCTGATCTAGCTGAAATTCTACTAATATACCGGTGACAAATCGATAAAAACTAACAAAAAAAATTGTGTCAATATTTGAACTACTTTTTTTAAAATATGGGTTAGTTATAAATCCTATATGATATTTTTTTTATGTACTTAAATCATTGTTAAAAATCTTAGTATTATCAGTATTAATTTAAATAGCACTTTGTGTTAAAATCCTTCCTTAAACATCAAAAAGCTTTTAGCGGATCTTTTGGGAAATCACTTGTCCTACTTCTTTATTTAGAACACTGAAAAACGACTATAAAGCCCGGTTTCCACCAAAGTGGAGAGGAGAGATGTTTTAAAACCTGATTGGTTATTCAATAACCAATTAAGTTTCGTTACCAAATCTAAGTAGAGAGACACGTTAGGGTTTTGCAAATGAAACCAATATAAATTGTGAATGTGGGGCCACACAAACCATGGCCCATGTGGTCCTGCGTGCCCACTACCTGCACGAAGGACGCGCTAATGAACGCAGATGAAATCGCTGTTCAGGTTGCCACATACTGGGCTAGTAAAATTTGATTTTGCCGTCGACTCGAATGAAGAAGAAGTAGAGAGAATATGTGGCAATAATAAAATCAGTTCGGTCATTGATTCATACACCTCTTTTTGGTCTGGTTTTGTGGTAACCGGGCCTTATTCTACATGATGTTATATACTAAGAGCTCAGAGTACATAATTAAGAGGTTGTAAATATTACCTTTAGACTAAGAGGTTGTAAATAGCATTTAGCCATGCTTAGCTAATGAATACTAAGAAACAGTCGAACATTTTTTTGGCTTTGAAGCGGGACTTGAGGGCGCCACCTTAGGATTTCGTTCTATCGCTCACCCATCTGAGCTGTCCAAGCCAAATTCTAAGTCCACGAATCTTATGACTGTATGATTCACTTCTACCCGCAAATTTCATTTTAAAATATATTCAAACTATCTTTATAAATGCCATATTTCTTAAGATTGGGTATAAAACTGTTGACCATAAACACTGACCTTCATTCAGCCTCATAAAGTTCTGACAAATGGTTTCATGAGGGACGGTATCGTTCTCTCAGTGGGTAACGGAAATTAGACGGTAGCCGTTTCATGTCAGGAAATCCTCAATTTAGAAGGCGGCGGCTACAGTCATCTCTCTACACAGAACCTTATTTTAACATTTTGCCCAGATGTCATTAAAAGTTTAAAAAAAGAATATCGGCAACATTTTATTTAATTTTATTAGTGTCCGTTTAGTATTTTGTTTGTTTTGTTTTTTTGTTATTTCAATAGATAAATAAGATTATTAGCTGCAATAAATATATACATTTGAATACATTTGCAGTTCATATTCCTTGTAATGATTGTTTAATGGCTGAACTAGGATATTTCAACAAAGATATTGTGAAAATAGAATGTCTCAAAAACTACTGATTGGCAGAGATTCTGATGTTTATATTTGGCCTTTTTATAAAACCCTGCAAGTAATGCGTCAAGTTTGTAAGACTGTTATGTTAAGTTTATAAAGTTTTATTCCTTATTATACCGGAAAAGTAGTACAATGTGAAACACAATTCAATGAAAAATAAACAGCATTGCCTCATCTTAGCTTCAACTGTTTAATAGTACTCGTATTTCTTTATACCATTTCGATAGTGAGGATAGATAATAATTTTGTAGCCTGGCTAGATTTACAAAGCTTTAATAGTCTTGAATTTATGTTCATGACATGCTGTTAAAGCTGTCGTAAACAATTTATTATCCTGACAAACTTTAACGTTCGGGTTAGGTCAAAATGCCATCAATGTGACCCAGGAAGTGTCGTTTTGTACGCATTATCTACAATAAGGCCTCCTTATTTCCACCGGTCGTACCATGTTTATCAGGAAACGGTCTGACTGTACATGTACATTCAACTTTGAATACCTTGTAAAGGAACAGGGTGTGATGTTCCTCCACCTCAAAGGGAGGATCCTCCGACCAGGCTCGGTGGTATTGCCTGGCGGACAGCTAAAAGTAGTATTTATAAATACTTGCTAATAACACATTACTTTACCTTACTTATACGAATTATATGGGGTTATACGGGTGCATGAAAGGAGCCTCCCCGTGTGACGTACACAGCAATTCCCTACGTCCGGCGCGCCCTGGGCAATTCGCGAGTTCTTAAAAGCGAATTGGCTAATCCTTTCACCATGATGGCAAGTCAAAACCTTGACCACCTTACTGACTGTCCAAAATGCCCTACCACCTGCACAAGAGAGGCGCTCATGAACGCCGACAAAAGCGCCATAACAGTGGCCACTTATTGGACCAATAAAATTTGACGACGAAGAAGAAGAAGACGAATTATATCATGATTTACATATTTACGTAATTTTCTAAAGCTATGTCTTAAACCATAAAGCTAATCCTATTCCACGAACCCTAATGATGAGAGTAATGATTATAATCCAATGTTTATAGCAGGCTGAAGCCCATAGAATATTTAATGTTAACTCATATAGTTTAATAACACTTTCTAACCCTATAAGGATATAATTGCGGGAATGTTATATAATCTCGGTGAGAAGGTTCGAAAGAAATTGTCGTGTGGCTTAATGAGAGCTTCGTGCCAAAAAGGTTTTTATTTTGTAAATGCTTCGGCATCGGCATCACTGCCTCGATGGTGTAGTGGTTAGCGTATGGGCCCTTTTAACGCGGGGTCTCGCGCTCGATTTCCGGGTCGGGCAAAGTGTTATTTGTGAACTTTCCGTCAGGAAATTTAAAATAGCAGCACGGAGTTGGTATTGTGCCCGGTGGATGGCGATAGGCTCACGCCCTATCCCATGGGACCTAAATATAACAGTTGATATTGTAGGTGTTGTACACCTCTGCCACACCCTTCTCGGTAATAATGGCGTGATGTTGTGTGATGATATGCATCGACAGTTCTTTAATCTCTTTAAGCATCAAATAACGTTAGCTTAAGTTATACCGCCTTAAGTACAGTCGGCCAATGAGTTGGGTATGCAGGGCAAACATTTCTACGCCATAGTAAAAACTGACTGCAATAGATATGCAAGTTTGTATTTCATATTTAATAAGTGTAATATACCCACTATTTAGATATATAACTCACTTATTCATAACTGATGCCGTAAGTCTTTACTATGACTTAGCAGTTTTTGCCCTGCATACCCAACTCATTGGCCGACTGTACACCTATTAAATTCTTGAGGATGATAATATTATGTAATGGGATAATTAATTGAACGTTATTTGATCCCGAAGAGTTTTGCAATAAACACGTCGAATATAATGTTCAAATCGCACCTCCAATAAAATAGGGTTACAACTCGAAAAAGTCGAATTTTGAGTTAATGATACAGAAATACTTTAAATTTTATCATCTATCTTCTCCAAAATGGTTACATCTGTAACTCTAAAACTCGCCGCAAGATGGAGTTGTAACGCTACATGACTAAAGCATTTTGATTCAAAAATGATCTCAATTAGTGTTACAAGTAGTTTTATGAATGGTGAACGTGCCGTTTGTTGAGACAAGTAGTGTTACAATTTGAAATATAATAGTGTTCCAGACAGGTAAAATCTTGTTGTTTACATCAATTTGTCTAAAGAAGAGTTACAAGTCGAATTAATACAGTTTATTGTTAAAGGATTGAATTAAACTAGTTCAATATTTCTATAATAAAGTGATATATTTTGTATTGTATCAGTATTTTAGATAGGAATTATTGTAATGTAGTGTTACTTTTCACGTTGTAACAGATTTTGACTAAAAATGTACATGTAGGTTGTCTGAATATTTCGACTTTTAATCTTGTTTTATAACAATGTTAAGGTATTTTCGGATTATTTGCTTTGAATATGCTTTATGATTCTAGGATCAAAATGAAACGTAATGACGCAATTCTACGTTTAGCCTTAAAGGATAAAAATATAATACCCGCCGATGATAATCAAAAGATTGGGGGAACAAACTTGCAAGGTAAAATGCCTACTATACTTACCTTACCTACCTGTTTTACCAGGTAGTTTTCATTCTAAAAGTTAATAGCTAAGTTATTTTTAAATTAAAATTTAACTTAAAGAACTTAAAATCGGGGCCAATTTACGTGCCTTCTCAATATGCACAAATCATAAGGACAGCCAAAAAGACTGGACCCCCATACTCGGTAAATGAGTTTTCCTATAATGATTTTATATCTCTGAAGAAGTTACATGCAGAACTACGCTTTGGTACGGGTAACATGAAATTGAAAGACGTCAGAGTCGTTAAATTCATGAAAGAAACACCTTGTGTTCTTTATTACAAGAACTCTTATGAGGACGAAGGATTTTCGGGATCTAGAATTTGGCGAACACACCCTGAGGTTCTGCCTGGACTAAAGCCTGCTTACGTCAGACAGCTCTCAATAAGCGAGAGGAAGAAAGCTTATTTGATGAGTTTAATTAATAGTAATCATATACCACGTTTCTATGCGCCTTTTTACAACCAATTGTAATTGAATATTGAATTACCTAATACTAATTACTAATACCTAATTTTTTTTATAATTATACACTCTAAATTATGAGACGACTGAAACTTACTTTATCTGTGATTTTGATTTTTATAGTGAATATGGTTCCTACGTAGTAACATGATTTAATTAAGGAGAACATTAAACAAATATTATGTAAGCATAGCTTAATTAAAGACTACCTAAACTTGTACTGTAAAGTGATTCGTTGAAATTTTGATGACTAGAATTGTTTACATTTTTTTAATTAGAATTTTTCAATTTTTGAAATTTTGTTTTAAGTCTACAGTTGTATGTATACTTTATTAAGTTAAAAAAAGTTAAAAAAACTGAGTGATTTTCATTATAATAAGAATTGTTACATTTGTCATATTGTATTTTTGTTAAAAGAAGTTCGAATAGTTATCTAAAATACTGTTACAATTCGGAATTTTCAGGTTGTTTTTCAGGAAAATTGAAAAATGGCGTATGCCATTAAAACATATTTTGTGTAAGTTCTTCAAGTATGTATAATTTTAATCTCATTATAATAATAGTGTAAAAATAAAGACTGATTAACAAATTCGTGAGTTTATTTTCACCTTTATATAAATTCAGGTTTTTCGAGTTGTAACCCTATTTTATCGGAGGTGCGAAATGTCGAAATGGGTCAAGTTGCTGTAAGTGTGGTTCGTGGTTCGTGCCAAAATGTACTTTTTGTAAAAGTTGATGCTTCATGCTTAAGTTATGTCAGCTTTGCGATATTTTGGCACTGTAGAAAAAGCAGATTGAATTTTATTTTCTGTTTTTACTAGCTTAAGGTAATTAAACATGAGGTAAAATGCTTATTTAGAGAAAGCTAGTTAATAATATACCACTTTTAGGATATTATTCTTATAAAAGACCCATTGCAGACTGTTTAGTATTTTAATGTTCGCTCTCCTGTTGCGTCACTGTTATTTTCAGGGTAGTTATAATATATTCGATGAATAACTTTTACTTGGTTTTGGTGAAACATGCGTTCATACCCAAAAACTAAAGCAAACATCTAAAACTTGTGATATTAGCTCACGAAACCAACTACTGACGGTTAAATAAACAGTAAATAATTCAACCATATTCCATAGCTTCACTAAAGAAACTTATTGTTGATGTTGTTCCCTGCTCAACCCTTACTTAAAACTTTGTCATAATTACAATAGACCGCATTGTATTTAGCCAGTAACTGTTTGTTATCTCATTTAAGGCCCGGTAGACACCAGGCAAACGAGGCCCAACGATCGGTTTCGTTAGTCCTTGTTTGGACGGCTAAGCGAACGCCATAGATCGTTTTCCGACAATCCAAAGCGTAAAAGTAACATCAAAGACTTCGTTGACGTTCGCTCAGCCATACAAAATAGAATCCATTCGTTGGCTTTCGTTGGATAGGTGTGGACCTAGCTTAAATAAACTCAGTATACCATAACGCCTACGTAGAAACTGTTGTATTTTGTTCGTAGTCAAATGAGAGACCTTTCAGTCTTCGTCAATGTTTTTCCTGCCTTGTCTACGATAGTTCGTAGACAAGGCAAGAAAAACACTGACGAGTAACGTAAATATTCACTTAACCTTGTCAATGTGGCTTTCTGTCACATGAGAAAATTTTATTATGAGTACTTTACGACCTTATTTAATAAAGATGACAAGTCGACAATAATTTAATATAATAAGAATATATGAATTGCCGACTGTTTGATGGCCCAAAAGTATCAAAATTGTCGGATGGTCACGATTGTCAACCTCATTTAATAGGAAAATGGGCACGTTACCATCCTTTTATATCGACGCACGCGGAGAACTAATCACTATCAAATATTATAATAAGTAATATCGCGAGTACTTTTTATATGTGTGTATAAACCTTTTTATTTCATAAGCAGAAATAGGTGTAAATATGTTCTGTACTTGTGTGATAATATTTATTTTTATCACATAAATACGGTAAAATATCATGGTTAAATAATGAATTACATTCACTTTAATCTAACTCTTATAAATAAAATGTTTCAGAATACTATTCTTTTTCCTAAACCTTTTTCTTAAAGGTTTCAAACTATAGGCTAACCGTTTAACTGAGTCCTCGCCTGCGCGGTACAGGGGCGCGGGGGTATGACGACAAAGGGGACTGAAACAGGTGCGGGCGGTGGGGGCCCTTAATGAAATATACAGGAGATGAAATGCACCAAGATATTGCCTAAGATATGTGACATCATAGGCAAAAAGAAATAGTGATTTATCAAATGAAAAATAGTTAAGTAGATACAACATTTTAATGAACTTATGTACGTAAATAAAATAATTGGGAATAAACTATTATACTATTTGTTATCTAAACATTTAATTATATAGTAAGAAAGTCAAAACTTTTTTTGGGTCCAGTTTCTTTTTTCTAAAATATTCGTATACGTTAAAAGTTGTCCGAAGATTTTTCGATTCATCTTGAGATAGTTATTACATGTGTACCTCTCACAAGGTGTCTGCAACAGTCAATACATGCGATCGCTACCCATGTAGCGAACGAAATGAACAATTACAAAAATTTGCCCGCCGCCCGCACCTGTTTCAGTCCCCTTTGTCGTCATACCCCCGCGCCCCTGTACCGCGCAGGCGATGACTCAGTTAAACGATCAGCCTATAGTTGCTTCTTTAGTAAAATATCAAAACGTGTGTTGACAATTTAGCTTTTAAAAGCATAAGCGTTATTATGTATCTATTTTTATCTTCATCAAATCTATAACTTTTTTATGTTCAATTGGTGCATAACTAAAATAAAAAATAGGAAAAGCATGCAAACTCCATCGATCATAATTTGAAATGATTACGTGCTACCAAACTTTTTGTATACGCAAGCAGTCCATAAAAGTACTGTCGGGCTAGCTTAACGAACGGGAGACAGATTCTGTATCGCTTTTGTCAAGTTTTCCCCAAACGACTTTTTTTTTAAAGACGCCACTCTGGGAATAACTCCTGAGTCACGGGGGTGTTCACAAACATACATTTCACAAACACAAAGAACACCCAGAGTCAGAACAAATACTTTGCGATTTACACAAAGATTTGTCCCGTGTGGGGATCGAACCCACAACACCAGCGCAGTTGAAAGCAGCAAGGCGACTGCTTTAACCACTACGCCAACCGTGCACTCAAATATATCAAAAATGCGTCAAATATATCTCGCGGCTATTATGCTAGCCCCTCTGGAATAAAAATATACCCCATATGACTGTAAACAGTGACACGAACGCAACATTAACCAGGATCCGTGTTAGAACACAATCGTAAAACAGAACAGCCGCTATCATGGCGTCATGTCCGATATCTTTGTCCATACAGGGCCATGTTTACATTGTTTACATGAATACTAAATGTGACCATTTGGTCAAGCTCGCTTATTTACATTCAAAATACTGAATTTCAATATTGAATTAAGCTCGCCTTTGTACTTAATATTTTAACTGTTTTATTATATTATGTTATTGTAAATTATGTGTGTACAATAAAGAATTTTCTATTGAATACATTTCCATTGGACTGATCCTTTAGAAAAATTGGCGCGAGTAAATCGGCTTCATACCACAATTTTATAAGCTCTATGTACATATACCATAAATTCCGTTTTGTTACAATTTATATTCAAATCTAATTAAAATACCAAAGCAATGCATAATGGCAAGATTTAGCAATCTACCTACTACGTTGCTTATACTCTGTTTATCTTAAGGTGTATTTTACGTTTTTTACAAACATCCCGAATACCCAAAAAAAAACTTGTTTTCATTCAATTTGCTCTCACATTTCTGAAAAAATTATGATGTTTGTATTTTCTCTATAATTGCGGTACATAACCTAGCCTCATGCCAAATTTTAAGGTTCTAGATTAACACGAAGTATCCCAGAGGTTTGTGGTTTTTTGCTTTTACATACGATTATTTATTTATTTAAAACTTTATGCACAATTTGTACAGAGGCGGACTTAATGCCAAAGGCATTCTCTACCAGTCAAATTGGGGTTTATTGCGATTATCTTTTGAATGTGTTTACTTAGAAACTTTAGCTTTAGGTACGGAGTAAAGGGTTGTGATAGACGGACAAACGATTAATCTTATGAGGGTTTCGTTTTTCCTCAGAGGTAGAAACCCTACAAACAATTTTGTATATCAAAAATGATTACCAGTAAATTTGTGAATCTAGCAAATGGCAATGATTTGTGAAGTTAAGGCTGAGCTTAGTTAAAATATTCGATCAAAAATATATGAACTACTTTTAATCTTTATCTTTACATCACTTTGTTAAATAGAGGATAATAGTTTTATCACAAAACAATATCATTTTCCTTGCTATTTTAACACGCTTATATTAGCTTCACCTGTATGTTTGTTTGTTTGTTTGTTTGTTTGTTTGTATGTAACCGACTCCTTTGGACTCGATTTTGACCCACTTTAAACGGACAGATTTAATTCAAACTTTCTACACTTGTAAAGAATCAGCGACAATATAATAATTTCATAAATTTATCTCATTATCCTGATTAGGATCGCCAGGATTAAAAAAAAACTAAAAAACACGCTTTTAAATAACATCAAACTAAAAAGTGAAAAATAAATATAGTTTAAAAAAACTAAAAAAACACGCTTTTAAAGCACATCAAACTAAAAAGTGAAAAATAATTCTTATTATAACCTGAAAATAATAATAAACGAAAAATACTAGTACTATTGTGAAAAAAAGCGTGGGTCGCTCGATAGACAAAAATATGGCACAGAGCGCCCCACGCTTTTTTTCACAATAGTACTAGTATTTTTCGTTTATTATTATTTTCAGGTTATAATAAGAACTATTTTTCACTTTTTAGTTTGATGTGCTTTAAAAGCGTGTTTTTTTAGTTTTTTTAAACTATATTTATTTCAATGCATTTTAACAATGAAGAAAATAACAATACCTCCATGTTCCTGACACGAGGCAATTATTTCAACTAGGTATAAAATAAATATTAACAAGAACTGTTATTGAAGGAAAATCATTAAAACTTTTCAACTTTGTTATTATGTAGACGCCAAGCCTGACGGCAGTAATAAACTATAATGTTATTTAGTACTAGCTTTCGCCCACGGCTCTGCCCGCGTGGTATCTTGATAAAAAGAAGGCTATATGATAATTCAGTGTTTAAGTTACATGCGTCCAAAAATCCATAGACCCAGTAGTATTTGCGTAAAGGAGTAACAAGCATACCAACCATCCATGCGTAGGTACTCAAAAATTTTCGCATTTACACTATCAGTAAGGCGTATATATAAAAGAAGAATGACAAAAAATGCACTTAAAAGAAAGAAATAATAAGTCATATTCAGAGCCTAGCATCATCTGTGTATAACTTGAAAGATTACAGTTAACGGCCTTAGGGTGCCTATAGTTAAAGAATTATACCCGTACTCCTAACCCTTGAGGAGTTGTATCTTCCAGCATCGGCTCAGCTACATGTAATGCTGACTGCTATATGTAAATATCCGAGTAGCTTTAGGTAATATACGAAAAACAATAAAGAAGCTTTTAACATTTGAGGGTTGCCGTCGATTTTTCTAGGATCCCATCGGTCCAGACGTCTTCAAGTAATCAGGGAACAAACATGAAAAAAATCTAATTGTGGACCTTCTTTTTTTTGAAGTCGGAGTGTAGAGTGTATTCTTTACAAGATTTTATCGTGCAATAAGAAAGGATTTTTGAAAATTCGGCCTCTTACAGGGTGAAAAGTGGGACGAAAGTTTGTATGGAAAAGCGTTTGTAGTAATTATGAGGCTCGATCAATTTCAAAAATGGAACTTTGTTGAGCAATCGTGTGACAATGAGATGTTGACATGAAGTTTCATAAAAAAAGGATTTTATGTCAGTGTAAACTTTTTGATTGTCATTTCGGCCTCTTTAGATATCTAAGAAGTAATTGTTTTGTTTAGTAGAAACCAACTTCGAATCTCATGTGAATTGCTTCAATTATTATTAAATTATTAAATACTTTAATTATAATCATTCTAAAAAGGAAAACGTCACAGTCATGTCATGAGTGTTTCTCCGAAATTGCGTTCTTTGTCTGATTCATACGGCCTACATTTTTTTTCACATTTAAGCTTATAAAACATATTTTTACGAAAGATATATACCTAAGATACAATGTCTGAAAAAGGCACACTTTTCGATAAAATGGTTACCGAGATAATTAACTTTAAAATTTTTGGGGCCATATGAATCAGAATCTGTGACATATGAATAAGAATTAGGGATAGAAATGAAATTCTTGTTTCTTATAAAATAACATTGTATATCATTTTCTATTAAAATACGCTAATTGGCACGAGGATTTTCTCTTAGTGCACTCATTATACAGAGGGCGAATTCTAGAAAAAGTAAAGAAATTACTATTAACGAGAAACTCGAGAGGCACAGCAAGAAATTACGACCACTTAGAAAGATTTTAACAAACTACAGTAGACAACAGATGCTGGAGATAATTTTACTCATTTACTCTATTAAAGGAGCGCTGGATACTTTTTATTATATCTTACTTATTATATAAACATAACATCACGCCTTTATTACCCAGAAGGGTGTGGCAGAGGTGTACTACATCCACATTTCACCTGTTGTGTTTAGGTCCCATGGGATAGGGGGTGAGCCCGTCGGCCATCAGCTACCGGGCACAATTCCAACTCCGTGCTGCTATTGTGAATTTCCTGACGGAAAGTTCACAAATAACACCTTGCCCGTCCCAGGAATCGAACCCGAGACCTCGTGGTGAGGCGCATATGCTAACCACTAGACCATCGAAGCAGTCTTACATTTTACTTATTAATTTCAAATAAGCGTTTGTTAGTATAATTTAGTATTATTTATAATTTATTTTTATATAATTTTTTTTGCAATGTTTTGACGTGTTCAAGCGCCTCCTAGGGCCTATGAAAATAAATGATTTGATTTTAAATTATTTTTTTGTTTAAACTGTCGCGGGTCTCGTAATTTAACTATCCGAGTTCGATATTGCTTTAAATATTCTTTTTTATTGTTAATAAAAGCGACATAATGTTAATCACAGGATAAAACCCATTTCAGGGTCCTGACGCTAGACTTTTTTTGCGTTTTTTTACTTGGCAAGTACATAAGTAGAAGAAAATTTAGGTTGGCGTTTTTAAATTTTTATTTATTATTTATTATGTATTATGTACGACCATAATAAAAAATCGAATTATCAAAGATTCATAGAAGATTTCGATCCGATTACGACATTATGTCAAGCACACTCAATGTTTAGAAAAGTTTATTAATCAGATTAATTCACGATACCCATTTTACTTAACATAGTTGAACCCAAATGTAACTTTTGTTTTTAAATCACGTAAATCGAAAACAACTTTTTATTGTATTGAACGAGATTTGAACATCACTAAGCACTTTGTTAAAAGCTTTCATTGTTTCAAATACTTAAAAACAGTCTGTATAAAAAACATTTAGTGTTTCAATGAATTTGATTTCGACACAGGTCATTTAATGTGATAGAGAACATTCATAATTCATTTTATATAAAGGTGTTTCGTCTCCGCGATCATTCACCTGTACTGTAACAATGCAGATTCGATTCGGTAACAAACTTCCTTTTTTAATTCAATTCAATCTTTAACTTATACATATCATATCTCTTTTTTAAATAATAGATTTATGAATAAATTACCCACTATAATACAATTATATGCATACCTACAATAACTTATAATATGATATTTACACATTTTATAGATTTACAAAACTTTATAGAGCAGCAAAAATCTCCTCCGCATCGATGACAAAGGGCGACATCGTGCCCAGAAGGCTGGCAGTATTGCCACGTTGTATGGCAATGCTTATTCTTTGAGCCTTCTGGTCACGATATACGATCACGTTGCATCGATAAGTCTTTTAGATATATCCTTAAAAAGTAGCACGGACCCCATGGCCCTAAGGTTTCGACCCCAAACGGCTCTAATATATAATAATCACAGAGAAGGTTATTATATTTGCGCCGCTTAAGATTCTCTGCAGAAGTGGCCGCTGCTCCAGCACAAACTACCGGAGGAAGATGAGTTGCGTCCCACACCAAAGGCCTACCCATTTTCCATGGCAACAACGACATACCGTCCGGTCTCTTGCCATCGTCACGTGCCAAACCATTGGGTTCAATATTTTTTCATTCTTAATTTTTTTTTTTTTTACGGCCTCCCGCTAGGTGAACGGACGATCTGGTCAAGATCGCGGGGAGTCGATGGTTTCAGTCGGCCAAAAACCGCGCGCTGTGGCAATCGATTGGTGAGGCCATGTCCTGCAGTGGACGTCCCTCGGCTGATGATGATGATGATGATTTATTTATAAAATTTAACAAATTCATACAGTTATTATTAAATTCTAAAATCACTAGTCACTCGTTAGTATAAACTACAAATTATAATTATTTATTATATTATACATTAATCAAACAATATGTCGTTTTCATTAGTAAATACAAATGTCTCAAAGCCCTCCGTGCACATGTTACGTGCTGTCTACTAAGGGCAGTCTAGTCTTTCAGTACATTTTATTTATTATTTATTTTTATTTTTTATTATTTATTATTTTTATTTTATTCACTCATTTAATTCTTTTTCTCATTTTTATATGTTTAAATATAAATTATAAAAGTAAAGTACATTTAAAAATATAAAAGTATAAAATTCTACATTTTTAAATATAAGTACTAAATTTATTATTATTATTAATTATTATATATTTATTTATTATATTTATTTATTTATATATTTTAGATATTTATTTATTATTATACTATGTTGTTTATATTCACAAAACACGGGACTATGGAGTCACGGTACTTTGGAAGGCATGCGTGGGGCCGAAGCCAACAGCGCAGAGGCCTGATAAACATTTTAATCTAAATGTGAAATGTTATTATATTTTATTATTATTTTTATTTTTATTTTATTTTGTCTAGTACATTTTACGTGCTGCCTACAACAGTGGTTTACATAAGGGCAGTCTAGTCTTTCAGCGACTTTTGACTGACGAGCATTCGCTTGTAATGTTAAATACTACAAACATACGATTAACATTTCAAATTGTATTCTTACTTCACTGCCTACATGGTCTAGTGGTTACCGTAAGCGCCACTCACCGCGAGGTCTCGAGTTCGATGCCCGTCTGGAAATTCACAATAGCAGCACGGAGTTGGAATTATGCCAGGTGGATGGCGATTGGCTCACCCCCTATCCCATGGGACCAAAACATAACAGGTGAAATGAACAACTTGATGAAATGAAAAAATCTCTAATTTTAAACGTGCCTTAAATGCCGGCACTCCGCTTCTAAATTCTTTCTGTCGAACAAATATTCTAAAAAGATCAGATTTAATATCGCAATGTATTACTCTTAAATTTTTTGATATCATTTACCTACACACAAGACAAATACAGCTACAATTTCTTGATTTCGTCATTATGTTGCAAATCAATTACAACTAGGTACAAAATCCAGATATTTAATAATAGCATCGAAGGCATATATCGATTTACCCGTGGGAGGTTTTCTTGAAATAAATTACTATTGTGCAGATTTTTTCATTGTGATCAGGTGCTGCTTTCCTTACTGTAGGGATTGTTATTTTTTGTTATATAAATCAGTAACATTATTGGGATGCAAGGCTTTCATACTAACAGTATTTTATGAAAAGATATTGGTGATATTTGATTTTATAAACGTTAGCGATTGCTAAAAAAGGGTAGTCCCAATAAGTGACAGCCTATTTCTCAACCTTTTTAAATGTGAATTTATGAAACTATCACAGCAATCTATGTAATTACATTTAATAACAATATTTTTGCCGAACAGACAGTTGAACTGAAGGGAGCTTTTAGACACCATTGTATAAATTGTCTATTACTGACTCACAGAGTGTAACATTTCAGAAACGCTAATGTTTATTTTAGCGCTAACAAAAGTAATTAACGTTGAAACTCAAATATTTGTATTGAAATCGGGTCGGCGAGCTTTTGAACGCGAAGTTGCAAAATTAACATTGATCAAATTTCATTTAACAACCAGAGCTGACTAATTGGCAGTTGACATTGTTTTTCAATGACGGTGAAATGGGGCTAAGAGTTCTTATTATGAGTAAAATTTATTATTCTGTAAGTTGTGTACTTAGTCTAGTCTCAGATCAGATGGCTGACTAGTCTGACTATTTATAACATATATATCAAATGCCATACCACCGAGAGCATGATAAAATAATAATATTTCCGATTCTATTTTCAAAATAATCTGTCATAATGACTTGATGGTCTCTTACAATAAATATAAATATTTTTATCTACACCCATGCTATAAATCCTCTATAAACGTTCTTGAAACAGTTAGCTAATTGCCAACATTAAAACAGCCAGTGTCATAATAACCATTATAACACCCAAACGGGTGTTATAATGTTGTACTGAAATTCATTATGCAACTCCTTTTTGACTCATCGAACAGCCACATTCTCATGGCATCTTTATGAATTTCAAAAAAAGAACATGTCATGCACGCGCGTTTCACTACCACAGCGCCGTAATTTAAATAAAAACTTATTCGAATTTTTGAATTGACGTCGTATCCCGCCATTTTTGTTCAATAATAGTATTGAAAAAATACTTTTTAATAATTGTACGATCCAAAATGTAAATAATTATTACAATAAATAATTATATTATTACCTATACATAGTTTTTTTGTATTAGATACTCACTAATTAAACTTTCCATGAATTTACATAGAGTTCTTACAACACTGTACCCTAATACCCTATGGTTTCAGAACATTTATAGAGGATTCATATCATGGGTGTAGATAAAGTCTTGTATGCAACTGTTATATTTAGGTATTAAAACACTCATGTGATACTATTATCACACTCGGCTTCGCCTCGTGTGATAAACCCACACTCGTGTTTTAATACCCCTCATTATAGAACAGTTGCATAAATAACTATTAAATAAAAGACTGAGAATTATTTCATAATATGTGATACAAAAATATTTTTTTCATTTCGTGATATTATCTCCGTCGAAAGTAAACACGTCGCTCAAATGAAAGTTTAGTAAAATTAATTTGCCTTTTTCAGTTGTTAATTAACCCCAACGTGAATATACAAATTAAACTTAATATTAAACAGACTGACAGATCATTAAAAATTGTAACGAGTTTTACATAATTTGAAAACATTATTTAATAGGCTGATTTGTTATTTTTTAGGGTAAATGGCCACGAGTTGTTGGCAGAATTATAAAGTTAAGAGACGTGCGGTCTGTTCAAAATGCAATAGTTAAATCTTTATATGTCAGTACCCTTTTTACATCTAAGTAGTAAAGTAATCAAAGTTTGAAGTTCAGACAAGCAAAAGCAATTACCCGTCCTATCGTAGCAATACATCGTAGCCTTTACACTTCTTACTTAGACAATTTAACCAAAAGGACTAATAATTGTCAGGCGTCCCCCGGGTCCCGCCGCCAAATGTGAGACACACTCTACTAAGAACAATCGAAAAAAAATTTGGACTTGAAGCGGAATTTGAACCCTATAGTATTCCAGCCTATCGCTTTACCACATTGCCACCCAAGCACCGCTACCGCTGTTATTAGTAATAAATTGCAAAGCATGGCCAAATGCTATATAAAAATCAATAAGAAAATAAATACCTTTTGTAATTATTCAACTATGATATTATGATAGATGTGATGTTTCTGTTAGGCATACCCAGAATTTCTCCATTTATCGCACTATATTCAGATATCACCCACGCTTATCAACGTGACGTCATTCGCTTAAACCACCTTGCTCTCTCACAGACTATTCTTCGGATTGTTATTTCTGTTCCCACTCAGTAGAGATTAAGGTAAATGCCAATGTAGTTTGTTTTTAACCGACTTAATTTAAAAACAACTTCTAAGCGCAGAGTTACTAAATGAAACGAAACTGTATTTTAATAGGTTAAAAGGTACTATCAATCTATGAAATCGATGCTTATTAAAATTTCTGGCGCTGTTAGGATAATATTTTATCGTTAACAACATTTATCTAGAGAAAAAATATTAGCCACTTAAATTAAATATTATAGCTATTCCAATATCTCCAATGATGCTTCAGTAATTCAAAAAGGAGATTTCATCAACCACAAGACTGCTTATTGATAATATAATTATTATCTATCTCTATCTTTTTAATTATGCAGATTTAATTTTAAGCATTACGTTACAAACTGCCTTCCAGACTGACAAGCATGCGCCTGTAATGTTTTTTAACCAACTTCAAAAAAGGAGGCGGTTCTCAATTCGACTGTATTTTTTTTCTTTATGTTTGTTACCTCATAACTTTTGACTGCGCGAAGCGATTTTAATTTTTTTTATTTGAAAGCTTATACGGATAGCTAAGCTTATATAGCTTAGCCTTCATTGCAGTTAGCGTGACTGCAATGAAACTGCTAAGCAACCGCAGCTTGATTACAGTTGGCAGTTCTAATAACTCGAGCTGAGAAGTCTATTTGCAGATTTATTGCAGTCAGTTTAAATGCAATCCATCTTTCAGTCCTTGATTATATCCTTAGTTTTTCGTTTTACTAATTTGTATATTTTTAAAACGAAGATTAGTTTTTTTTTAATTTCCACTACTTCTACTAAAACCTTGTCTCTAAAGTTTAAATTCTCTCGACTACTGAAAATGCCGTGACAATTAGGTATGTTGAGGGCTATCAAAATTATTGTATATATTGGCGCAATTACAACTGTTCGTCGATAATAATTAAGATTTGTAATTTGATTGTCCTAAAATTAGTTAATGAGCCATCAGTTGATTATTTTTGAGTTGTTTACGATGTAAAATTAATGTTAAGATTGTAATTTCAATACGTAACCTACAAACTTGTGAACTAGTGCACAGTCGCTCTCGAGCTGCCGCACAGTATGTCAGCTATGCTGATGTCACACTTTTTAAAAACACCCTGGAGTTACCTTCTCCGTCATATATTATTATTGTACTTTTGACTACAAATAACACCGATTTACGCATATATTTCGTACATGGGTCAATTTCAACAAGCGATTTTTTTTTGTCATTTCGGTGGACTTTTTTAATTTCAATGCTATCTATATATTTTAAGTGAAAAATTTAACTTTAGCTTTTTTGATAACATTGTGTGCTCATCAAATATCATCAAAAACATTTTTGGAGAGAGTTGCCCGAAGCATCTCTAATCTCAAGAGAAAATATATTTGAATGCTGTGCAGTAGAACTGATTTATTACAGAATAGTTATTATATGTGTATATAGAGTACCGAAAAACTCAAACATAAATATATTCTTTAGAAAATTGGAACAGCTATTATTATTATTAAGTAAAAAAAAATTTAATCATATCATTTTAGCTGGGGATTTCAATATTGACGTTCTGAAGAACAATTATGCTACATTTGAACTTAAGAATATATTCCATAGCTTTAATTTAACTCTAGCTCTACAAAAACCAACGAGACTACAGAGCCAAACATGTTTAGATAACTTTGCCCATAACATACACAGATCATGTAGGACAGAGGTAATAGAATTTGGCCTATCCGATCACACTGCACAATTATTTCGTTGCCCTATAGATAAGAAATGCATCATTAAATATTGGCGTCAGTCAAAACGAGAATATAAAATTGAAAATATTCAAAAGTTTAGGTCTTCTATTGAAAATTTATCATTCTCTGAAATATATGTTACGGATAATCCAAATGAGGCATTTAATATATTTATTGATTCATTTAAATTATTCTACGATTTGTGTTTCCCGTGTAAAAAAATTACTATATCTGTAAATAAAAAAATTAAATGGCTATCGCATGGTCTTAAGCTATGTAGTTTAAAAAAAAGAAATCTTTTATGGAAGGCTCGATTGAAACCCAGTCAAAAAAATAAACTTAATTACCTTAGATACACTAAATTGTACAAAAGAATTATAAAATTAACAAAAAAATCTCAGAATAATTATAATATCGCTAATTCTAACAATAAAAACAAAACGACATGGCAAATTATTAATGATTCCAATTATAATGTACCTAATGAATCAATAAATAGAATTATAATAGATAATGTTCCATTTGAAGACCCTGAAATAATAGCAAATAAATTTAATGACTACTTTATAGACAAAATTGAATCAATACCCGAGTCAGGTGAACAGGTAACTAAACCTATAGACACTAATCCTAAGTCAATGTTTATGTCTCCTTGTTCATCTATTGACATTTTCAATATTATTAAGAGCTTAAAAAATACAAATAGTGTGGGTTTCGATGGGATATCTACAAAAATTGTAAAATCAGTAGCTGAAATAATTTGCACACACATATGTCACATTCTTAATCTATGCATATCCCAAGGAATGTTCCCTGAGGCATTAAAGGTGTCTATAGTAAAGCCTTTACACAAAAAAGACAATAAAGAGTCATTACAGAATTATAGACCTATTGCAATTTTGTCTGTATTTTCTAAAATATTTGAAAAATTTATTTATAATCAGATATATTCATATTTTGAGAAAAATAATATTTTGTGTGAGAATCAAAAAGGCTTTCGTAAAAATAAATCTATAAACGTAGCTATATATGATTTCTTAAATACTATAATAACAAATGTAGATCAAAGGACACCAATATGTGCTGTATACTGCGATATGACAGCTGCATTTGATTGTGTTGATCATGATATTTTATTACAAAAGCTTGAGGCCTACGGTATAAGAGGTAACATTCTAAATTTATTAAAAACATACCTAATAAATAGAAAACAAATAACAAACATTAGTAGATTCAATATGAGGACGAAAGAACTTAATACATATTCATCTAAAGAGCGTGACATTTCTTTCGGAGTGCCTCAAGGCAGTATTTTGGGCCCGTTACTTTTTATTATATATATTAATGACCTGCCTAGAGCAATAAAACACCCAATAACACTCTTTGCAGATGATAGCACTGTGGCAATAGCTTGTGATAACGTAGAAACCTATGAAAAAGACATAAACGACACTATAAGATCAATAATATCATGGCTGGACAACAATAATCTGAAAATAAATTTAAAAAAAACCCAGATTATGCATTTTAATCAAAGACCATCCACTAATTGCGAAATGGATATTATGTACAATAATGACAAAATTCTCGAAACAAATGAAGCAAAATTTCTTGGCATAATCATCGATAGGCAGTTGAATTGGAAAGCGCACATTGAATTCCTGTGCAAAAGAGTGAGCAGTTCTGCCTATGCCCTCTTTAAACTTGCCTCAGTTGTCAATACCGATGCACTACTCACTGCCTATCATGGTATCGTGGCATCCGTATTACGGTACGGTATCATCTTCTGGGGAAATTCCACAAATAGAGACATAGCATTTAAGTCCCAAAAAAGGTGCATTCGAGCTATGTTTGGCATAAAATTAACTGATAGCTGTAGACCCTTTTTTATCAAATATAATATTCTAACACTTCCGTCTCTATTTATTCTCGAAATGGCAATATTTGTGAAATCAAATCCTCACTTATTTACCAAATTGTCCGATGATGTTACTCGCAATAGACGTAAGAATAACCTACGCATATGTAAAGCAAACACAGCTCTAAAATGGAAAAGCATATTCTGCTTAGCGCCAAAAATTTATAACAAGCTTCCTGACACTCTGAAGGGGCTAAATGTTAATTTATTTAAAAAAAAATTGAAATCGCTACTGTGTGGCAAGTGTTATTATTCCATTGCTGATTATCTCAATGACACATTTTAACAATTATGCTAACTATATAATATGATTATCGAATTACTATATTTAAATTTTTGATATTGACATTATGATCATACAATTCTATTTTATTTTATTTATTTTTCTGTTTTTGACTTTAATATAAATAATTAATGTTGCATTGGGAATAACTGCATGTGGAATTTCAATCATTTATTACGTTAGGAAAAACTGCATGTTGAAGAGGCTGACATTGTTTTTGTGTAGCTTGTTAATAATAATAATAATTTCAATTTTATGTATAAATATTTGCACGCCTTGATTGGCAGAATATGATGATTCGTTGTAATTAATTTAAGACACCTTTTATGTACCATATTCGTCCAAATAAAGATTTACTTTACTTTACTTTACTTTACTTTACTTTACAAAACTTACATAAATATTTAAGGATGAATTTTTTAGAGTCCACTGAAATGAAAAGTGTCTACCGAAATGATAAAAAATTACCACCGAAATGATAAACTGTGCACCGTTTCTTACTGTGTAATAAAAATTTTAAAACAATATGAACACTACTCAAGCAAATCAGTACTTACGGCGAAATTAAATACACAATTTTGAAACAAATTAAAGGAATCTAGCTCGAGTTATAACAGCCACCGAAATGATCCTACTTTTGTCCCCATATCACTGAAATGATAAATTTACTTTTGTGGCGGGAAACCGCAAGATGTTGGGACTGGTGCGATCGCGCCTAGAGCTTGAGCCGGCCTGATCCGAAGTGAGGAAAGGTGAGAAGGGCATAACAACGCAATGTTGACGTGGCTATAATTCTACTAAAACTTACTGTCCTCTGAAATGATAACTTTTTGCCGGACAAAAGTTGACTGGCTGTCAAATCCATGAGAAAGAAGATAAACAAACAAAAATGGTTTTATTTGATCGAATATATCATAATTTAATGATAAAACAACCGATTTAAATCCATATTATGAATATATTTGCAGGGGAAGGTATTTTATGAGCGGAATTGGGTTCGGGACAGGCCACCGTGATGATAAAATGACACTTTGTAATTTTAGAAAAATTTTTTGGGTAGAAATCAATGATTTTTTTGCCAAGGTAGAGAAGAACTTACTTTTTTTAAAAAAATATATTTAATAAAAAATCAGCACATTGCACTACCATTCTCACGTTTGCCGTGTATTTTTTATGCTTGTGCAATTCACCCACATATTGATGGTCTCACATACTTACTCTTTTACTACTTAATTAGATTCACAAGCACCATTATTATGAAGCTGTTAGACCGAAAGTATTTAAATAGATTAACTGCTACTAATTAAAAGATCCTCAAATATTCAATGGAGTTAATCACGCTCTATATTGGAACAACGTAATATTGCTCTATCTAAATTAGTGTGCTCAGTGCACTACACATATTAGATGCAATATATATATACGCTGTATTATGTCTTCTCATACGAAGTGTTTTTTCCTATTTATCAACAACACGCCGGGCCGCGGGCGTAAGCTAACTTAAAATGAAATAATAATGGTTATACATTTTCTAGCAATCGGGTGAGTTTCAGAGGGGTCTCCCGAGCGCAGTATTTTCATACTAACGTAATATGAGTTCTTCTTCTTCTTTCGTATCGATGGCTGTAGTCATATTCTCATGGTGTTGACTTGCCATCGTGGTGAAAGGATTCGCCAGTCTGCTTGGTGGAAATTTGCAGACTGCCCAGGGTGCGCCGGACGTAGGGGTTGATTGCGTACGTCGCTCGGGGAGGCTCCTTTCATGCACCCCATGTAATATGAGTGTTACTTTAATATCATTCAGTTTTTATTCATTTCATATACCTACAAATTATATTAAAACACTAAAATATATGTTTCTTCGTGGCCTCTTTGTCAAAATTCTTTAAATCATTGATTGAGTTACAAACCAATATATATAATTTGTCTATAATAAATATAATAATAATATAATATTAAAGTTGAAAAATTAAGAATCCAGCAGGACTCGAACCTGCACCCCCTGGGTATACGCCCCAAGTGCTTTGCCAATTCAGCTATGGATTCGTATGCTGCTGGACTCGAAATTTCTCAACTCTTTGTGCCAGCGTCGTAGGTATATACCTTAGCTAGACGAACCATTACTTGGTTAATAATAATACTTAATAATATTAAAGTTAAAGCCATATTACTTTTCTATGGAAAACAGCCAAGCAATTAATTGTTTTCTCTTAATGTTAAGGATTGATGAATATATTCAAGCAATATAACTTAACACAGACTGTATTGTCTCACAATCGAGGAGTTGTCTAAACTTAAGTCGATTGATAAAATGTACTGGCTTCAATGTATTAACTGAAACTTTCTTCGAGCCAAACACACCGAACTTCTTTATCCACTGATAACGCCGAGCTACGGTTTTCGATATCTCTGTCCTTTTCAAACATTGAATGAAAGATAGAGAGGTAGATCAAAAGAGTTGGTTAAACAAAATGTTGAAGAAATTGGAGCTTATAATGTTATGATACATTTAAATATCTTTGTAGATAATATAACAATGGTTCGACGCTAGAATGAATAATCTAATTTAAGTTTATGAGTCTTCGTAATAAAAGTTACGTTTACTGTTCAGGGACTTCGCATTAATCATGACTGAGATCATTTAATACCAGCAACCTAAACAGCGTTGGATATTATACATTTAAGTCTAGTTCTATGTTTATACAGAGTTTAGAGCTTACTGGAAAAACTATAATTTGAATAATTCAATTTATTATTAATTGTTAAGAAAGTTACTACCTATTCTATGAAATTGTAAACAGTTTTTTGCAGAACAGGTGAAGCTATGAATCTGAAACTATTTTAATTAGTTTCAGACAGTTTCAACAAAATTGAGATTTCCCTTTAAAGTTTTCGAAGTAAATTAAATATTCTATGTCGTAAAGAACCCATTATTGTAATCTCTTTTAAACCTCTCGGTAAAGAATTAAATAAATAAAAACAATCAATTTTAATCATTTATTAAATACTAACTTTTGCTCGCGTAGAATTCGTTTTAATAAGTAGTACTTAGCAGCTTTGACTAGCGTAATGAAAAGTATTTTTAAAGCTTTGTTGAGAGTTGGACCATCAAGCACAAACATAACTATACAAATCCAATTAGTAGAGCCCGAGATAAGCGTTATCGAATAAACAAACTCGATTTTTGCCCGCGGTTTTGTCTGCAAGATACATCCATAAAAAGCCTCTGTTAGGCGAAAGATTAGCCGATACAAACGGACAGAAAAAAATATAATACCTGAAATAAATATATATAATACTGCATAATAATAATAAAAAAAAAAAAAAAAAAACTGCATAGATATTGAGCGAATAACTTTACTAGCTTAAATAACAATTGTTATTTCAAAACAGACACTTCAATTTTATTTATATGCATGTATGTATTTTTGTACTTATTGATGATGTATTGATAAACTTAAACATTTATTTTGCTCGTAGAAATTCAAATAATAAATTAAACCATTTACTGCAAAAGCCATAGCCAAATTCACCATAGCAGCACAGAGTTGAAATTGTGCCTGGTAGATGGCGATAGGCCTAAGGGGCTAACCCCTATCCCATGCGACCTAAACATAACAGGTGAAATGTGGGTGTTGTACACCTCTACCACATCCTTGTGGGTAATATAGGCGTCATTGTCATGTATGTAGAATTTGAGAGGAGGAGAATAATAATATAACAAAGTAGTTCCTTTAATTAGCACCCATTTAAAATTCATGGTGTTAAAAAGGTATTTTCTCGCAAGATGCTTGTGCTTATAATGTATATAATAAATTATATATACAACGGCATAGAATGACGTGTCTGTTTACTGCTTAATTAAGTTAATTGTTTGTAAAAGCCCGTTTATCAGATTATGCCCACATGTCTTTATATAAAACGAAGGAAACGCGGATTAATTAAACTTTCCCCGTAGCCATCCATTCTCTCTCTTGTATCCGTGGAGTTGTTTATCACGATACGGACGTATTCATTAATTTTCTTTGTTTATGAAACCCTTATTAAAACTCTCAGAGCTTTTAGAAAATTAGAAAATAGGTATCTTTATTTCAAAACTACAATGGACGAGCAAGATAAACCCTAAATACATACATAACATAACATCACGCCTATATTACCCAGAAGGGTGTAGCAGTGCGGCACCCACACTTCACCTGTTATTTTTAAGTCACGTGAGCCTATCGCCATGCTATTGTGAACTTCCTGACGGAAAGTTAACAAATAACACTTTGCACAACCCAGGAATCGAACCCACGCATGCGAGGCTCAACAATTTTCTGAATTTTAAATAGTTAGTAACATTTTAAAAATATTTAGAAGTTATTAAACTTAGAGTTAAAGTCTTAAACTAGTTAAAAAGAACTTGAAAAAGGATATAATATGAAATAATTGAAAATGATTATGTATTAAGTGTAATATCTAATAATTTTTCGACTGAAGAAATAATTATCAGTTTTAAAAGCCATAATTAATGTACTATGATTGTGCAGGGTGTAAATGACGAACCAGTGATTCAGTACATGATTCTGAGATTCTCCCCTTCATTAGGCTTCGTCACGATGTCATTTACAGCGTGTATTTTCATAAGATTGAGAAATGTAGTAGGTATTAATCTTGGCTCATAACTTTATGTATGATATTTAGACAGTGCACGCAAACATGGGTAATAAGATGACGCATCAGGAATATTAACTTCGACAACACATTCCTTAATTTAAAAAAAACACCTGACAACCGTATGTAAATGACTTACTTCTTATATTTTCTGATCAATCTGCTATGAGCGTCTGGCGTCACCGCGTGGGATATCGCAGAATACCAGTGCTTTGCGATGTCTTGCAGAAATGCAAGTGCTGTAAAGCATAACGCTGAGCGATATCTTATGATACCTGCACGATTCGTCACGGATTTAATTTTGACTTTGCTATTTATTATTATTGTTTATACCTATTCATTTTTTATCTCTTATACTTCACTTAATTTCTGTTGTTTAGTTTTAGGATCTTTGAAATAATTGCAGCCCTGTATCTAATACATATCCCTCTGCTGGGCTCGGGCCTCTTCTCATGATATGAAGGGTTAGGCCATAGTCCACCACGCTGGCCAAGCGCCTTGAGTACTTTTTAGGCACTCTCAGGCATGCAGGTTTCCTTACGATGGTTTCCTTCACCGTTAGCGAGCGATAATATATATGATAAATACACACATATCTTCGAAAAGATGAATCTTAATGATTCATTAACAGAGGTGTGCATTATCATCTGTGCTGCAATTAAATGATCTTCTTCTTTTTTTTTTATTTTTTTTTGGATTCGATCTCATTTTCCCATTCTGTTCCTCTATCTCATTGGAAGTTGGCAATCATCACAGATCGCTATCAAACACCTACTGCAAATTGGAAACCACATGTTTGTCTTTCTGACATGCTTGTATACAAGCAAATTTCGCTTTGTCGTATGATTACTGAAACAACAATCTGTAATTTAACTCATTATAGTTTGCAATCCATAACAATAATAATATGACAGATTTTATAAAAAAAAAACCCACATAGCTGCTATACTCGTACCTAACTTTTTACTGGTGATTCTATGCAATTACTTTTTGAAAAACATAAACTTAAAAACAAACGTTTAAGCAAAACTAAAAACACTCACTGTTCACTTCTCGTACACTTTTACTATGTGTATGCCATGTATATAATTATATATACGACAATGCTATTTGAATCCGCTTATCGTGTGAACACCACTTACCACAGTCATATTGTTTAAATTTCTGTTGCTGATACTCATGCTATACTTATGGATTTGTAGCTGTACTGAAATGTTGTGGCCTTAAAGTAAATAACATCAACTTTCGTTTTTCAATTAACCGATTTCAATTATCAAGAATAAATTAGAAAATAAATTCGAGCAATAACATTTCAAACCAAAATGTTTTTTCGAATCCATATGACTGTATCGTAATAAATACGCGATTAATGAAAGTTAATATTATGTTTTTAAACTTTCGCGATTTGAGCACATTTTTCAAAAATTAGAATTAAAATTATCAATCAATCAAATCAAATCAATCTGGATCTCTTCAAAGCAAGAGTTAATAGGTATCTTATAGGTAAGCGTGCTCCACCGTAGACCGCATCATCACTCTTACCATCAGGTGAGATCGTGGTCAAAAGCGTGCCTATCCACCATAAAAAAAAATGACCAAGAATGATGCAAGTCATTCGAAACGTCGAGCATAGGTATTTATTTACCTTTATAATAATTACGCGATTTAGACCCGTTGTCTAATTTTTGAAAAATGTGCTCAAATCGCGAAAGTTTAAAAACATAATATTAACTTTCATTAATCGCGTATTTATTACGATACAGTCATATGGATTCGAAAAAACATTTTGGTTTGAAATGTTATTGCTCGAATTTATTTTCTAATTTATTCTTGATAATTGAAATCGGTTACTTAATTATTTTATTTCGTGTTTACTAGCTAGCCATACATTTAATTAATTTTCGGTATCTTATGTTCTATTACTGCATTTTAGTTATTGTCTTATAGTTTATTTTTACAAATCAATTTAACAAATAAAAAATTCAACCAAAACACAAATGAAGCACTTTAAAGTCCTAACGAGTTGTAAATAAAGTTTTAGGACCCTTTTACACTTGATCGAGGTAAAGCCAAAGTTTCATGAGTGAGAGTTAGTGAAATTTTGTTCTCAGATGGCTTCAGTACTTGACATCAAAACACATGCGATGAAAAGTAATAAACTTAGTTTAATGTCGCACTAAATCATTACAATGTAAATTGCAATTATTCTCACATTGATGCATAAATGCACGCAATATATGTTTTGCAGAAAATGTTTAAATAAACCTCAACCCTTTTAACAATTAATAAGTGTATGTTATTAAAATAAAGGCTACAAGCGCCTCCCGCTCTTTCAATGACTCATGTGTCGCGGGGGTGTTAACAAACATATATTTCACACACAAATAGTAAAGAAATGACCATTCATGAACCTATAGATTTATGTGCTGTATAACCAATAATAATAGGTAATAAGCCACATAAATCTTTTGTTTTAAATATTACCTCTTTTTTCATCATTTGATTTGAAATTAAATTCTTCCTAATATTATATTTAAGTTTCATATTTTGTGTGATGCTATGAACTGAATATGGGTTTTACCTAAAATAAATAATTATTTTATTTTATTTATAATATAATAGGTTATACCGCACATGAATCTACATGAGAATATTTTACCAAAAGCACCACGGGCAATAAACGGACGCGGCTGTGATGACTTGTCGGTCTCGGGTCCAGATTGGAACATGTAAAAGCTAAGGCTGATTTATTATCCGATAGTTTTTGTTATAGCTCTATAAATCAATCTAGTTCTACATGTGTCTCCTTTTACTAGGATAGGCTTAGAAAAACTAGCCTCTTTTTGGTTTGGTTATAAATCAAATATTACGTGACAACAGATAATATTATTATTTATGATGTTAAATAACAGTATAATTAAAATAAAACACTGAGAATCTTTAGAAGCTGTTTATTATACTCGTTATTTGAATATGTTTAACTACAAGACTTATTTTCCATTAGGTAAGAATACGTAAGTAGAATTTTATTACTATGTGATATTATGTGAGATCCTTTTAAAAAAGAAGAACCAAAGAATCAGCCTTTAATCCTTAAACGAGTTCTTTTAAAACCATTTGTTCGGTGGCTCTCAATGATACCGGTCGCGTAAAAGCAAAAACTAAGAGTAAAATAAATATTCAAGTAAGGTAAGTTTAAAACGTAAATATGACAACACTTCTTTGGTTTTCGAATATCACTGTGAAATAGACATATTATGGGAACTCCAATTTTACTGGAAGCTTTAAGACACTGTAGGCAGGTAAGTTTTAGTTTTAATAAAAAATTGCTTCTTGGTAAATTATCCACCGATTTCGTTTTCTGCGTAACAGCCTTCGTTAGCATATTTTTCGACGATGTCGTTTTCTGCGTAACAGCTTTAGCTAGTATACGAATAATAAATCTCCTTTTCTGACTGCGTTTCACGAAGCAGAACACGACTTGAGTGAATATTCTTAAAAGGCTTCCGATTTTATTAACCTTGATCCTTCATTTACGCCTTATTCACCCTTTAAGCCCTCTTAACCTTGATATACCTTTTACAAACATAATTTAATAGTCTACTCGACAAGTTGAAAATGGTACAAAATAGAGATACTGCTCTTAAAATTATGTGCGATAGCTCATTGGATCCGGGATGACGCCTAGAAAAATGTGCCAAAAGCGTGTATTAGCACATAAAAAATTGCAAAAGTTATAAACAATTAAAGATGAACAAAAAATGGCATTTCGTTTTTTGTCCATATTTCATAAACTATTAATATTTAAGAAAATTCAAAAAAATATTCTGAAAGAGGAGGAAATTTCCAATAAAAAACTTTAACTCCCGGAAATCTATCTCCATTATTTATAATTTTAATTTAACGCTGAAAATAGGTCTGCGCGCGACATTTTTAGGTTGCACGTGTGGCGTCAAAAGCGAGCATGGCACATTAATTAATTTATTTAAGGTATTGAATATTTTTTTTTTTATATTTGAAAAAAATTCGGTGTGTTCTGAACACTATAAATAATTTATTCCCGTTGGAAATTTTACTTAAAGTTAATTTTTCAACAAGTTAAACAATTGTTAACTAACGAAATTTTCTCAAACTAACGTCTTAATTTAAGTGAAAAAAAATGTTTAAATAATGGTCGTAAAAAAATTTTGCTTCGTAGAGCCTTTCTTACATACATACTCAACAAGATCATGCCATAAAAATTCAAAAAATATTTATACTTTGTTTATAACAATTTTTTTACTTGACCAACATTACTTGGATTTTTAAGTTTTTGTTCACGTAAAAAAATTGTTATAAACAAAGTATAAATATTTTTTGATCTTTTCTCAAATATTAATAGTTTATGAAACATTGGTAAAAAACGAAATGCCATTTTTTGTTCATCTTTAATTGTTTATAACTTTTGCAATTTTTTATGTGCTAATACATGCTTTTGGCACATTTTTCTAGACGTCATTCCGGATCCAATGAGCTATCGCACATAATTTTAAGAGCAGTATCTCTATTTGTACCATTTTCAACTTGTCGAGTAGACTATAATAAATCATGTTTCTTTGTTTCGATGGTCTAGTGGTTAGCGTATGCGACTCTTACCGCGAGGTCTCGGGTTTGATGCCCGGGTCGGACAAAGTGTTATTAGTCAACTTTACGTCAGCAAATTCACTATAGCAGCAAGGAGTAGAAGTAGGAGTAGAATTGTGCCACGTGAATGGCGATAGGCTCACCCCCTATCCTATGAGACCTAAGCATAACAGGTGGAATATGGGTGGTGTATGACTCGGCCCCACCCTTCCGGGTAATATAGGTAATATAGTTATGTTATGGGTAAAAACATGTTCCGTACCTAATTAATTTCACAAGCGCTTTGTCAGTGTTTGTGAAAGGTTTACTAGGTACTTTTTATAGTTAAATAAATAAATAAATAAATAAATAAATATTTCACAACTCACACACAACGCTATCTAGTCCCAAACTAAGCAGAGCTTGTACTATCGGTACTAGAATAACTGATACTAATACATATTTTATTTTGTTTCTAATCTTTGTAAACGACATAGACAAGTGCTTCCAATATTCTACACTCCTTTGTTTTGCAGACGTCATGAAAATTTGTACGGCTGTGTCGTCGCCCTCAGATGTAGTCGCACTCCAGGAAGACCTGAATCGCCTTAGTGATTATTGTATCTTAAATAAGCTAGCCCTCAATCCCACTAAATGCTCCATAATCACTTATAGTAGGAAAACGACTAACATTGTTGCTGACTATCACCTCCAAGGTCACCAATTGCAAAGATTATTGAATGTCAGAGATCTTGGCGTGATACATGACTCGAAACTTCTGTTTCAAGATCATATCAACAGTATCATAACCAAAGCGTCGCAGGTACTAGGATTCGTCATGAGAACATCTGCTAGTTTTAAAGAGGCTAAAACAATGAAGATATTATTTTGTACATTTGTGCGTAGTATACTTGAGTATAGTAGTCAAGTTTGGAATCCATATTACGATACATACATTTCTAGAATAGAGAATATACAGCGAAAATTTATTAAATACTTATGTTATAGGGTTAAGTTCAAATATAAATCAGAGGATTACTTGAAGATATGCGCACAGTTTCATATACTTCCACTTTACGTGCGCCGTGAAATAGCGGACATTACTTATTTCCTGAATGTATTAACTGGTAAGATAGACAGTCCTGACCTTCTTTCTAAAATAGCATTTAATGTGCCAACCAAATCAGCGAGGCATTATACCCCAATCCATCTACCATTGGCATCTACAAACTATCGCCAGAATGCGTTTCTGTGGAGAGCGAGTAGCTGTTTAAACACACAGGCTAAAAAGTTAGATTTTGATATATTTGTGTCTAAAGTTGAATCAGTGAGACGGGTGCTCAGTCTGGATTTTTTCTCAAAATTTTCTAATGTTGTGTCAATTTTAAAACATTAAAGAATGTAATTTTATTCATGTATAAGTTTATAGCCACACATATTAATTATTGTATTCAATTGTTTATATCAGCGAAGACATATAATTAGCTATATGTTACATATTATTAAGTATCATAAAATGTTATAACCTGCTGTTGGTCTTCCAATAAAATAACATAAAAATAAAATAAAATATATACTTTTCTTTCGTAAATACATACTTATTATACATAGAAACACCCAGACTAAGACAAACCCCCATGTTCATGCACACAAAGATTTGTCTTAAATGGGAATCAAACCCACGACCTCGGCGTTGCAGGCAGGCACACTACCCACTCCGCCATCTAGTCGTTACTGATAAAGCGCTTATTATTAGCGGTATTTAATTTGTACATTTTAAATAAGATTTGTAAGCATTTGTCAATATTTACCGGCTACTTTTTTATGATTGCAAGTTTCAGCGTACACGATTAATTTGTTTGTAGATTTGTTTGCGCTGTGTTTGAGATATAAGTTTAACTGAATTAAACTCGATAACATAGACGTTAATTTTCTTAAATTTATGACGTCTAGACTACATGCTCGTGGCTTCCGAACCACGCGAACACCCCTTTCCTGTCACCGGGCAGATATTAGGCATTCTTCACAGAAAAACCCAACACCTCTTTTTGCTGGACCCAGGAATTGAACCCAAGACCTCTACGTGGCAGTCGCATACGATAGCCACTGGACCACAGAGACTCACATAACATATACATTTTGCATATTCTTCTGTCCAACGTCATTTAAGCACATACATTTGCATATGCACTTGATAAAAAATACAAAATAGAACCGTCTCATAACAAAGATACATTTATCACAGCAAAATCATTTTACTTTTTAATTACGAGATCCTAACAGAAATATACCTCTTAAGTGCTTTACAGACGTAGCAACTTAGCGACGATGCCAGCAATTGGCTGGCATCTTTTAATATGTTTTATAAAAAACTAAGCTCCTACGTCTGAAAAGCGCTTTAAAACTAGCATTTATGTATCAGTTATACAAATTGTTGTTTTACTAAATCCTGAGTTATGAGCGTTAAACAAGGTATGAGAGGGGGTATTTTAACTTTTAATTAACTTTGCACCCTCAAATTTAACTATCTTCGTACAGTAAACAAAATTACTTAAACTCAAATGTCAATAATGTCAATGTCAAAATGTTTGTTATTGAATGCTTAAGTTGCGTTCCGTTTTACGCATACATTAATTTGAACAGTCCTGGTGTAAAGTTTGGATACCAAACTTTAAGCTTTTTTGTAAAAAAATTTTTTTTTTTTTTTTTTTTTTAAATCTTTCTGTATTTTAACATACTATTATTTAAAAGCCTTATTTATGATAGACTCTAAATTATACGGTATAGTGTAGTTATATTAGTAGGTCGCTTTTCTTGGTTTGTTGTAGGTTGTTTCATGTGTTTTTGTGTTGAATAATTTTTTTTTTTATCTTTTCTCTTTGTTGTTAACACGCAACTGGCGGGTGGACTAATTGATTACTTTAGTTGTTAATTTGTTTTATTTTTTTTTATTTTTTATTATTTTATTTTTTTATATATTTTTATACATTATTATTATTTACTTTAATACTTATATTTATGATTACTTCGGATAGCGATGATGATTCCTTTAAATCTGCTTACAGCGATGACAGCTTTGTTAGCGTGCCCTCACTTGGTGACACTCTTCGGTCTCATTTTGATGATGTTCCTAAGAATTTCAATGTAGTCCATATAAATGCACAGAGTATCCCTGCTCATTACTCCGATATGCTGGCTAATTTAGACTGTAAAAACATACATGCAATCCTTGTTTCGGAATCATGGTTAAAACCATGCCTACCTTCTACCTCTTATTCTCTTCCTGGTTTCAAACTAATCAGGAATGATAGAACAGGTCGCGTTGGTGGTGGTGTTTGTGTTTATTTACGCGCGAACATTCCTTTCAATATTGTCAGTATGTCGACACAACCACCTCCGACAAATGCTGGTGAACATCTCTTTTTAGAGGTAGAACTTAGTCACACTAAAGTTCTACTAGGTGTATACTATTCACCCTCATCAAAGCTTGAATTCTTCTCTTCTTTCGAACACCTTTTAGAAACCCTACTTCCGTCTTACAGTCGCACTATTCTCATGGGAGATTTTAATACTTGCTTGGTGAAACAGGATTCGCGCTCTTCTTCTCTCCGCTGTATTCTCGAATCATGTGACCTTACTATTCTTCCTCTTCAAGCCACACATCACTTCCCTAACTCTGTTCCCTCACTCCTTGACTTGATCTTCGTTTCTGCACCTCATCTTGTTGCTAAGCATGGGCAATGCTCAGCCGACGCTTTCTCCTATCACGACCTTATCTATCTCTCCTACAAAATCCGTCCACCTAAAATTAAACCCAAAGTCATAATGCAACGTAACTTTAGTGGCATGGACCATCTTAAACTATGCCGGGATGCGGCTAAAATGGATTGGACAACTCTCATGTCATCAGATTGTGTCGATACTAAGATAGCACATTTCGTTAACAACATAATACAGCTGTATGATATACATGCGCCTATCCGTGCTATTAAGCTGAAACACTTACCAGCTCCCTGGCTAACCGACGAAATAAAAAAAATTATGTGCAGAAAAGCCACAGCGAAAGCTAGGTATAAATGTCGACCAACACAGCTTAACTTTGAAAGATATGTGGCAGCTAGGAACTACTGCAACAAGGTGTGTAGGAAAGCTATACGCCAACATATTCATTCCTCGGTTGAAAACAAAGATCCAGCCAAAGTCTGGAAGTTTCTTAATACATTAGGAGTTGGAAAGCCGCGACAAGAAGCTGTATCTAAAAATCTAAATATCGATGCTCTTAATGTATATTTCTCTTCTTCCTCAAATTTAGATGGGCCAACTAAATCACAGACCTTACAATATCTTTCTACACTACCAACTCCTAATTTCTCTCCATTTATTTTCACACAATTGTCCGCTTGTGATGTTAAAAAGGCCATTCTTGTAATATCGTCAAATGCAGTTGGCAATGACTGTGTCAGCCGAAACATGATCCTCCCAATCCTAGATGAAATCCTACTCATTCTGTGTAATATCCTTAATCATTCTCTAACTAGCAGCGTTTTTCCATCCTCATGGAAAGATGCTCAAATTATCCCACTACCTAAAACTTCAAAGCCCTGTTCATTTTCTGAATATCGTCCTATATCCATACTACCTTTCCTTTCCAAAGTCCTAGAACGACTTGTCCATTCCCAGCTCAGTTCCTTCCTAAACAAAAACTCTCTTTTCAATCCCTTCCAATCTGGATTTCGGCCTGGACACAGTACAACCACTGCATTGGTTCACATCACTGACGATATTAGGCTAGGTATGGATAATGGAAATCTAACAATATTAACTCTCCTTGATTTTAGCAGTGCGTTCAACACTGTTGATTTTCATATCCTACTGGGCATACTTCAGTCTATTAACATATCTCCAACGGCAATTGACTGGTTTCATAGTTACCTGTTTGGTCGCCGACAACGTATTCGTATAGAAGAATCCTATTCTTCTTGGTGTAATACATCTGCCGGCGTACCACAGGGTGGCGTGCTTTCTCCTTTACTTTTCTCAATATTTATCAATTCTATTTCCAATCAATTGCTTTCATCCTACCACCTTTACGCAGATGACCTCCAAATTTATACTCAAGCACCCCTGGAAAAACTGTCGGAAGCGTTGATAAAAATAAACACGGATCTTTCGAAAATTTGCGAATGGAGCAAAACTTTTGGCCTTTTGGTAAACCCTGCAAAAACTCAAGTCATGATCGTTGGCAGCTCTAGAATGGTTAGTAAAATTGACTGGTCACATCTTCCGGCAGTTTTATTCGATGGTACCATCTTGCCTTTTAACAAAAGTGTAAAGAACTTGGGGGTTTACATTGACAGCACTCTTTCTTGGGAACGCCAATTGCAGGAAACCAGTCGCAGGCTCTTTGCTTCGGCTGGCTCCTTAAGAAGATTAAGGAACTTCTTGCCCATAGCTACTAAAGTTACGCTTGCTCAATCTATCCTTCTTCCCACCCTAGACTATGCCGATGTCAGCTATCTGGACCTCACTGAGGAGCAACTTAATAAGCTTGAGCGTCTCCAAAATTTCTGCATAAGATTTATATTTAGCTTACGCAAATATGATCACGTCTCTGATTTCAGAAACAAACTCAAGTGGCTTCCAATTCGTCTTCGCAGGGATACTCACATTCTATCAATGTTATACTATATCCTATTCAATCCCACTAGCCCCATTTACCTCAAAGATCGTTTTACGTTCCTTCATGACACACATGCGAGGTCCTTGAGGTCATCTGAAGATCTGAGGCTGAAGATACCTGAGCATTCAACAAACTTCTTCGACAAATCATTTTGTGTTAAAGCTGTGCGCCTGTGGAATGATCTCCCAGTAGAAATTCGACGGTCACAGTCATTAGCTGCTTTTAAGAAAAGAATTAAGGAGCACTATCTTACTAAAGTTAGCAAAACTTAAGTCATCGTTTTATAATGTCTTTTAAATTATGTTTATATATATATATATATATTATAATTATATTTATTATGTGTATACGTTATAAACATATATATTTAGTTTATGTATGGATATTTTATTTAAGTGTATGTATGTATTTATATTAAGATTGTTTATATTTAAAGTTGTGTATACATGTATGTATACATCATTTATTTTAGTTTTAAGTACTTTCTATTATTTTTTTTTTAACTACACCACTAAATAATATTATGTCGATTAACTCAATCCTGTCCATCCAAAGGTTGCCTGGAAGAGATCACTTAATAGTGATAAGGCCGCCCATTGTGCATACTTATATAAGACTCTTCTATAAATTGTATTTAATCTGTGTGTACAATAAAGAATTTTCTATCTATCTATCTATGAGAGAATATTTCAAGAGGGCAATAACCGGACGATAAATTTGGGCATCGTATAGTTACAATACACTTTTACATAATGGCACATGAGATCGTGGTCAAACACGTGCCTATCTACCTTAAAAGGATAAAAAGACATCAAAAGTGTAAGCATACATTATGATTAATTGAGAATTTAATAAAATTATTGTCCATATTCACATATGGTTTTACTCTATCAAATAAAACTATCGAGACACATTCAGTGCAAAGCAATTTCATCTGTTTTCCACAAGATATTTTTTTATCTTCTTTGAGTAAAGCTATCGAATTAACCCATATGTGAGTACAAACCATTAGACTGCCATATATAAACATTCAAACAAAATCGTCTTCATCGTTCATGATACTTCATGGTGCCAATTGGCTTCAAATGACATCGTATTGGTTAATTGGTTTCGAGGTATCGAATTGATATCGATCAATTAGCATTCGATATAAGACACCAATTTACCAACATTATCTTCATTTGAAGGCGGTTTAATTATGTTTATTCAATATAGCTTTGCAATTTTGATTATCCTTTTTATCACAATAGAGGCACGATCAAAAGGTTTCAAGTGGGTGGGGAAGTTTATCTTAAGCATGGCTATTGCGCAGATCAGATTTTCGGTTATTAATTAATTTTGCTTGTGGGCTTTTCATCAGGATCAGTGCTTGTTATCATCATATCATGTTTTAAGTAATAATTAATGTTGTTTTTACAAAAACAGCTTTATGTGAATATAGTTTACGCCAGTTGATAAGAGTTATCAGCACGTCTAACTGAGGCAAATCGTTGTCTTATTTGACCATACAACGCGCTAATGCTGCCAGCATTTTGGGTACGAGTTATTTATTGAATACATAGTAGACAAGTATATTCCTAGTTATTAGTCTAGTTTAATTTAAAATCCAACATGTATATTCGTCTCTAAATATATTAAATTTAACCCATAAAGTGACACAAGTTACTCTAGAAAAGATAAAACAGCTATCCAATTCACTAATGCTTCATATGTCCTGCCAATAAGTAACAAATGCTACCAACACCTCTGAAACTAAGGCAGAACCTTATTTTTTTTTCAACTCTCTGTTAAATTGAACAAAGCTCTAAATATTATACAAACCAAGTAATTGTCAGAAATATAATCAAATCTAAATTAATAATATTTTATGTATTTAATCAATTGTTCCCTGCTCCGTTTTCTTTGTAAGCTTTACAGAAGGAAATTTGATATTTATGTTGCTCATTGTTAAATACCGTGTGTAACTGTTTTAACAGAATAATATGTATGTGAGCCACGTTGTATCTCATTTGAAAGTGCTCATGATCATATATTATTTTATACGTTTACTCAGTGTTTGTTTTATAAACATTGCACCACAAAACAGGCTACTTACTAAGTTTCGGGCATTATATTGTGTTCATAGCTAATTAAAACGCCTTTCAGTCAAACACTTCATTGAACTTGCCTCCAATAAACAATCCCTCCTAGTGTAAAGTTATTTTTTTTTTATGGATTTCAGATTAATTGTTATACTTTAATAAGTACATATTTTGATTCCTTATCAATTCAGCTTTATACTGGTATTTTTTATTTTGCTATAGCTGCAATAGTTTGCTAGAAAATACACTTTGAATCAGTAGTATGATGAGGCGCAATTTGCCGCTGGCCCTCAGGGATGGCCGGGACGCCTAGGGATAGGCCGCTAGTTTCTCTCGGACGTTCCAGTGGATAGCATTTAGCTATGCTTAGCAAATTATACTAAGAAACGGTTGAAAAAAATATGGGACTGGCAGGATTTGAACCTGCAGCTGCGCACCGGACAGCAACTTTAACCAACCAGCTACGGTCGCCTCTTCCGGACCCAAAATTTTTCAACTGGATGTTACGTCATTTACTTAATTCAACATTCACTAATTAGTAAATATCCGTCTCAAAGATTATAACAACGGCTGTTGAGATGGTATAATTGGATACGATGTATGACAACCCCAATGACCAACGCTTCGGTAGTCAAGATTACAAAAGCTATAATTGAATTGCGCAATTAATTGTTAACATCAAAGCTGCATCGATGGTCTAGTGGTTAGGTTATGCGCCTCTCACTGTAAATTCCCGATCGGGCAAAGTGTTATTTGTAAACTTTCCGTCAGGAAATTCATAATAGCAGCACGGAGTTGAAATTGCGCCCGGTGAATAGCGATAGGCTCACCTCCTACCCATCACTATATCACAACCTAAACATAACAGGTGAAATGTGGGTGTTTTACACTTGCCACACCCCGCTAGGTAATATAGGCGTGATGTTATGTTATGTTCTCAAAGCTTTTAAAAGAACCAACATAATAAATGACGAATATCTTGAATTTGCCTCCATAATTATCATAAGTACAGCGAGTTTAATACTATATAGTTTGCGTGCGTCTTTAAATAATAATGATTCATCATTCATTATAATAAACATTTCGCAAAGCATGATGGATTTTATTTTGGGTATTGCTGGAAAAATTTACGTCTCGGTTCATAATGTTTTATAAAATGAATGTTGACACGCCACCAACAAAATCCAATTTTCAATAAGTAATCACCTGAAGGTATACATTCTCGGTCGATAGTGAAGGCCGTATTGATTTAAGGTACATGACAGCTTCGGAATTTTTCAGGCAGTGATTATGTGAGACGTAAGATATTTTGGTAATAGTACATATAACTGTTTTATTTTGTTACTCCTACTATTTTATTGGTGGTAGAGCTTTTGTGAATGAGCTCGAGGGCGGCAGCACCACCGTCTCACCTTTAACCTACCGCCAAATAGTAGTGCTTCCATTACTGTGTTCCGGTTTGGTGGTGAGATCAGGCCCTGAAATTACTGGCACATGAGGCATAACACCGTAGTCCTTAGCTGCAGCGACGCATCTATACTCTGCTTTTGTGGATTGTTGATGTCCATGGGCTGTACTCCACTTACCATCAGGAGGACTACACGTTCGTTCGCTTTGGGCGTGGTATAAAAAAAAAAAAAAATATCAGTAGTACTGAGACAGTACTATAATTTTATCTGCTACTAAACAAAATCAAAGCACGGAAATAAAAACGTGACTTCAGAACTCGTTAACGTTGTTAACCTATTACGTACTTCCCAAGTAATTTATTTTAGTAAAATTCAAGCATTTTGCTTAAAAGATTTCAGATAAAATAAGATTTTGTACGAGAAACATTTTATATATAAGCTTTTCAAATACAATACTAAGAATCCGTAGTATGTGAGATGAAAACATAACTCAGGTCTTGCAGACAACGATATTAGACACAAAATATGAGAGCTGGCGTCTGTTCATACAACTCAATTTCATTCCATTCCTTCCTCGTAAAATGTTATTTCTTAGATAAAACTACAACGTAGCATTCATGCGGCTAGAAAAAGACCACTAATGCTATACCAAACATGTTTTCTGTTCCTTTATACGGGATTTGTTATAATTATATATTGTTGACACGGGTCTTAATCGCGTAAATATTTTAGGCATAAATACCTTTTTAGCTCGACAGATTAAGACCCGTGTCTATAATATACAATTATGTATACAAATCGCGAAAGGGATTTGTTATGTTAGAAACTTTTGGGTGGTAATGTAGGTAATACTAATTGCTAGAAGTTTTAGGCATTGTTTTAGACGCGCCAGGATGTTCAAACCATCAGTAATTTATATTACTTAAATGTAATTAAACTTTGATTTAGCTTTCATAGCTGTATTTAAAGGATTAAGTTGTACCAGTATCATGAAAATTAATAAATTCAGTTTTCTTTATTATTTTAGTAAAGTTTGTGCAAAATGTTTTTTTTTTCATTATTTTTGTAATATTTTTTTTAACACAAATGAAGTACCTGTTATATACGACGTAATATATCAAAATATATTTGAGACATTATTTGGAAAAAATTATACACAAGCTGCATTTAGCAAAATTTTGTTCATTATTTGCAGTGTTTTGCTTCAAACTTTTTGTGGCCATAAAATTACCTGAATGTTGACGAGCGCTTACAAACTTGATTAACTCTTTGTTGTTCCTCTTTTAAATATTGTTGGCATAAAATATAATAAAATTATGTTTCAGACTCAATTTAAAAAGAAGATTTAATTTTAAAAACAGAATTTATGATCGTATTTGGCTGCGCAGCAATATAAATTAGGTAACTATTTTGCGTAAAATAACTATAATATACTCAATAATAAAATAAAATGTATCCGAATATAACACATCATAGCAAAGCAAGGAGGGTAGAAGTTTAGAACACCCAGGTTACACAATACAATACAATTTTGTTTGTTTTTTTACAAAACTTCAGGTTAGTGAAAGTTATTGCAACACCAAATGTTCGCGCCGCTTCCAATACACTCCACAGCAGTTACAAAACGCATTCACCGACACTTCACACGCATGCTCACATACATACCACTCTCACGCACACGTCACTATTCATTCGCCAATCACAGCACAGCAACGACACTATTCCCAATATGGCGCCGATGGCGCCACTCTTCTACCAAATTCTACGCTATGCGCAGTGTGCGCTCCTATATTTTACCACGTTATCAACAATAAAAGTATTGAAACAAACTACAAAATGAGTTTTAATGTTCGTACTGAACACCAAATCTTTATAAAAGTCATTCCCATGAGTGTGATTTAAGGTTTTAAAGTTAGTAGGAAGTTAACATAGAATCGCAATATATGGCGCGACGAAAGCAGAGCAAAACGTTCGAAATCGCGGGCAACAGCTAGTCATGAATATTATGACACCCTGTCAAATTCACATTAGTGACATCAGAGAACGAGCGGAGCGAGTGATACTTTGTCTATGAGTGACATAACATTGGTACTAAGTGACGTATTAGTAGATATAGGTCACTTAACATGACATGTGAAAGCCTTCGGTGAGCATCAATCGAAATGGCCGTAATTTTCCACTTTACTGAACTGGAGTGAACATGAGACATTCAGGGATTTCCACCACAGTTAGCAATTGAGGAGTTAATGTATGAGTAATGATTTCCGCTGACTAATATTGACTTTGTACTTAAGAAGTTTATGACCTATTTTTAGTATAACGTCGAATTTCCTATCAAAATTTTTAAACATTAATCAATCAATATGGTACTTTTATTTAATCCTTGTAGCTCAAAGGAAATTCTGCTACTTGTCGTAACTGATTGATTAATATAAATAAAACTATTTATTCGGTTTGAATTGAGTGGGATCAAACATTTGGGCTTATGATAAATCTTTAATATAAATCTAACACTATAATTTACAATATAGTTAGAAGATTTATATCTTTAAACTTAATATAAATTCAAAATACTAAAATACTCATTGTACTTGCACTCGTCTGTCTAACGAGGAAAAGTAAAATATCAGACTAAAAATCATACAGAGCGTACCGTCAAAATTGATATTCACACACATAAATATACAGAAATAATTCATATATTTTATATATTGTAGATTTCTGTCGCAGATCGATAGTGAACCACAAGGGAAATCACGTGCGAACGAACGAATAGTGCATAAACCATTTTAGGTTTAAGTTGCAGACTATTATATAGGTTTTTGAAAAGTGTAAAATTTTATGTTTTACATGGTTTTCTTTAAATATATTTACAACTCGAGGCTAAGTCGAAGCCGCGCGGAAAAATCGATCTTGCAGGTTAAGCAATGCCAACTCCGGCCGGCCCTGGATGGGTTACCATCTCAACATTACAAGTTTTCAACCGAACGAGTACATCAACGTTTAAATATAATAGATTTTTCCTGTATATGGACAGTCTTTATCTTTTGTGGAAAACTCTTTCAACCGGTATCATCAATGCGGTTAAAAAAACAATCGAATCTTCTATTGCTATTCGGCAGGTTAAGATAAACATAAAAAGGTACGCTTGAAAAATATAAACTTTCTTTGATAACATTAAACGATTGGCAAGATAAAACTTCCGCAAATATCCCTTCTAACGTGTCCATCCCAAGATCGCCTGGAGCAGATCGCGTCAAGCGATAAAGCCGCCCTTTGTTAGTACCGTATACGGCTAGTTATTTATTTATGTATGTCTCTTCAGTTAACATAACATAAAATACCATAACATTTAAAACACAACAACCACTTATATTTGTTAACAGTGTATGCTGTACGAAACTTTGATAGATGGGCGAAAAACACAGTGTCCAAATAATAATATGTTCGACACTACTATTGTCTTAAATAATATAGGGAATTCGTATCTTTGCATCTGTACTTCTATTCAGTAAACTAAATATTACTATACTAGTGTAACGAAATGTAGTTCTTAACACTAAATGCTTGTAATAAAACTGCAATTGAGCACTATTTTCTTTATTGCGACCACACGGTTACAAATCAATTAAACCGCCATATTACTCTGCAATATTGCCGCCATGTTGACTGCCCAACTCGAATATCAAACTAGCACACTTTTAATTACTTTTTTACGTTTAACAATTCAAATAAATAGAAATACAGCATAACAAATTAGTTAAACAATTAATAATGATTTCTAAAGTATTTTCATTAAAACTAAACATAGTTTTCTAATGCAATTCTGCAACGGATATAGAAAGCAAGAATCGAAAGTCCATTTTGACGTGTTGCCATTATAGAATCAATAAAAATAGTCTAATTTACTACCAAATTAAAAAGAATCACAACACTCGGCCATCCGATTGCGTGCTATCTCCCGAGCACGCATAAATCACAACACACTTAAAAATAATTACTCTAAACAACAAAAATGTAGCTATAAAAATATATAATTTAATCACGACGTACTATTCGGTACTTAGATGAAGACTACAGTATAATATACCAACTGATAATAATTCTCAAGTTGATTGATTAAATAATAATAACTACGTACTGTATAAAAATCAAAATGATGAGACAACTATATGAAAAATACATTTCTTTATAATTAAATGTAGAAAGAAGTATTACATGTGTATTATTTATTTTGTACACTTGATGACATGTCATCAGAGTCAGAGGATGACGATTCAGAACCAGATGATTTATCAACTTGTAAAGCCGAAACATTAATCTATGGTCTCATTATATCAGAAGCAATAACACTTAGGTATTTTTTTTTTTAGCTTTAGATCCTGGTACGTTAGAAATAGTAGTATAGTAAAATATTTTTACTTTTACCATCATTCTTAAAATTAGTTTTTGTAATTTTTACTAGATCACCTACAAAGTATACAATAGCTGGCAACCTTTTTGCACCATATCTAGCCTTTTGACGTTCCTGACTTAGTTTTATGTTTGCTGTTGCTTGTTGCCTAATATTATCAATACCCAAGGGAGCCTCAGTAGTGGTTGATGTAGACTCAGAGGCTAGTTCGTCAGCGTCAGGAGCATCTACAGAATATACTGGATACGGAGTTATTTCACGATCAATGAGTTATCCGGTGCGACTTCCAGCGACGGTTCTGGGGTCCCACTATCATTATTTTCTATAGAATGAAGATACCTAGTACGTGTACGAGCAGCATCGTCTTTATTGTAAGCACAATCAATGCATGCAGCGACGTACTTTTTTTATAAATCGTCTTAATTTCGGGAACCAGTAACGATTCTGAATCAAGTCAAATGTTTTTAAGAAACCAAAATGTCCAACATCATCGTGGTTGGATTTACAAATTAGCCACCTCGCGTCTTTGGGAACTACTAAACGTAACTCTTCGCCGATTTTTCTGTATATAGGTAATGCATAATTTTTAATGACATAGCTTTTTTTCTTAATTTCCGATACATTCGGGTCAAGATTGGGCTTAACAATTTTAAATATATGTTCTAATTTTGGGTCAGCTAGCTGTAACGTTAAAATCCAACTATCAGTATTTATTCTTAGGGTATCTACTACAATCGTCGCGTTTTCACGTGGTGGGTTTACTTAACGCATCGAAAAATGAACTTTCTTTATCTTTTAGTACTGTAACAGCAGGTAATTCAGGAAATTCTGCCCTACCAACAAAGTAGTAAGAATCGAAGATGTCTAGTTGCAAGTAAGAATCTTCAACAGCCAGAAAGATCAAATCTGCTTCTATTTTATCTATTCTAATTTTAAATATACATTTAAATAAAGAAGCTACTACCGAATCCCCAAAACCTCTTATCGTCGGTAAGTTGTCCTAACACATATTACAGTAAAATTTTGTTGCTACTGAATATTTTATCAAGCTACAATTGCTTCCAAAATCTATGTATGCTCTCAACATAACCCCATTAACACAGGCATTTTTATTGAATTTCTGATTAGCATCTGTTGAAACGTTACCATAATAAAATGCAACTTGTTTTAATTGATCAACATCATGTTTAGAATTAACAAAGTCTATTGATTTGAAGTTATAGTTTCCACTCCCTTATTAGACACAACTTAAAGAACATTTTTGTCTAAGGTTTGATTGTTCTGGCTACCACCATGGTAAGACTGTAACGGTTTCCTAGTACAGTCATCGAAATTGTGACCGACTCTATCACACTTACTACACTTTACTATCGGTTTGGTACAGCTTTTATAAATGTGTCCCCGCTCCTTACAATTAAAACAAAATATATCATCACTAGTGATAGAACTAGAATTCCTATTAATGCTATTATTACTACGAAAGCCACGCCTCTTAAGAGAACTATCTGCCGTTGATTCCTTAACAGAATCTCTAGAATCAGACGGTTGTTGAGAAGCTAAATAATTTAACAAATCCTCTGGTTCTTCACACTTTAGGGCCTGAGCTCCATTTCTAATTGAACTTTCGGTTATTCCAAAAATAATACAGTCAACTGCTTTTCGACCGACAATCTCGCATCTGCTCAGTAAAGAGAATTTATCATAAAAATACTCTCTAAGCGTTTCATCAGTGCGAGATTTTCGGTGTAACATTTCTTCGAGTAATTTGCCAAAGTTAACGTCATTTGGAAAAGCCCTCTTTAACTTAGATTGCCACACCTCCCATGTATAGTCAAGGGATGGAAGTGACTCATACCAACTCTTTGCTAAACCACAAAGTTTTTGTAATGCGTAATGAATCGTCTGTTTGTTGTCCCAATTGTATATAACAGAACACTCGTTCACTTTTCGTAACCAGCGTTCTACATCTTGGGACTTGTTGTCAGGATTAAACTCTGGTACAACGTTATTACTAGGACTATTCTTACTTGAACCATTTTGGATAGCAGATACGAGCTTCAATAAATCATCAGCAGTTAATCCTCCCGAGCTCCTTTTCCGTTTTCTGGTTACTCCGTCTCGTTCACTGGAGTCTGATCTGGAGCGTCTACGGCTGCGACGTCTAGCAGGAGTGTAACTGGTATCACCATCACCTGAAAATTATTTTTGCAGCACTTCATATCTTTTCCTGAGTATAATATGTCGCTTACTAACTAAGAACTCAGTATAATTACATAGCACATAGCATTGCATTATAATAATGTCTGTCAGTGCTTCAAAAATTGCTGCACTGTAAAATGTGATCCCCATGTGGTAGCACACCTACATGGTTTTAATTACCTTCCGTGTATGCAGTACATGGCAGTAAACTATCAGCTCACATACATGGCTGTAAAACATCAGCTCACCTACATGGCTGTAAAATATCAGCTCACCTACATGGCTGTAAAATATTGGCTCACCTACATGGCCGTAAAACATCAGCTCACCTACATGGCTGTAAAATATCAGCTCACCTACATGGCTGTAAAACATCAGCTCACCTACATGGCTGTAAAACATCAGCTCACCTACATGGCTGTAAAATAACAGCTCACCTACATGGCTGTAAAATATTGGCTCACCTACATGGCCGTAAAACATCAGCTCACCTACATGGCTGTAAAATATCAGCTCACCTACATGGCTGTAAAATATCGGCTCACCTACATGGCCGTAAAACATCAGCTCACCTACATGGCTGTAAAATATCAGCTCACCTACATGGCTGTAAAATATTGGCTCACCTACATGGCCGTAAAATATCAGCTCACCTACATGGCCGCAAAACATCAGCTCACCTACATGGCTGTAAAATATTGGCTCACCTACATGGCCGTAAAACATCAGCTCACCTACATGGCTGTAAAATATCAGCTCACCTACATGGCTGTAAAACATCAGCTCACCTACATGGCTGTAAAACATCAGCTCACCTACATGGCTGTAAAATAACAGCTCACCTACATGGCTGTAAAATATTGGCTCACCTACATGGCCGTAAAACATCAGCTCACCTACATGGCTGTAAAATATCAGCTCACCTACATGGCTGTAAAATATCGGCTCACCTACATGGCCGTAAAACATCAGCTCACCTACATGGCTGTAAAATATCAGCTAACCTACATGGCTGTAAAATATTGGCTCACCTACATGGCCGTAAAATATCAGCTCACCTACATGGCCGCAAAACATCAGCTCACCTACATGGCTGTAAAATATTGGCTCACCTACATGGCCGTAAAACATCAGCTCACCTACATGGCTGTAAAATATTGGCTCACCTACATGGCCGTAAAACATCAGCTCACCTATATGGCTGTAAAATATCAGCTCACCTACATGGCTGTAAAACATCAGCTCACCTACATGGCTGTAAAATATCAGCTCACCTACATGGCTGTAAAATATTGGCTCACCTACATGGCCGTAAAACATCAGCTCACCTACATGGCTGTAAAATATCAGCTCACCTACATGGCTGTAAAACATCAGCTCACCTACATGGCTGTAAAACATCAGCTCACCTACATGGCTGTAAAATAACAGCTCACCTACATGGCTGTAAAATATTGGCTCACCTACATGGCCGTAAAACATCAGCTCACCTACATGGCTGTAAAATATCAGCTCACCTACATGGCTGTAAAATATCGGCTCACCTACATGGCCGTAAAACATCAGCTCACCTACATGGCTGATATGGCTATACACATGGTGTCAGCACACCTGTATGGTTATACATAGAACACGAACACGCCTTCATGACTGATTTCTAGTTCACTATTAACATAATCATTGCTACTGGGTTAAATTACTTTTCATATTTATTTATTTTTTTTACATATCAGCATTCGTCAATATTAAATGAGTAACTGTATTAATCGATCAAATTTATAAAATAACTTTATTAAAATGAAAAGAAAAAAAAAATCTTTCATTCCTTAGACTTCACAAAGCACTTAAAATCTTCGTAAAAGAATGTCTCACCTTAACCTTGTACATAAGTGTAATTCTAATCAGATCGAATTCTTTTGTTAGATATTCTTTAAATATTATTTTATACGACTATAAAATACAACAGAATGTTATTTATTAACAGCTCCGAGTAACATTTGATTCCTGGTGGCTCACTGCACTTTTATTAACAGTCATCATGCTAATTACGTAGGAATAAAAATTTAAAAAGTACTTACTATTCTTATCCGACATCGCTGTTCGCAGGTTATCCCACTTCTGACTTGTAACGAAATGTAGTTCTTAACACTAAATGCTTGTAATAAAACTGCAATTGAGCACTATTTTCTTTATTGCGACCACACGGTTACAAATCAATTAAACCGCCATATTACTCTGCAATATTGCCGCCATGTTGACTGCCCAACTCGAATATCAAACTAGCACACTTTTAATTACTTTTTTACGTTTAACAATTCAAATAAATAGAAATACAGCATAACAAATTAGTTAAACAATTAATAATGATTTCTAAAGTATTTTCATTAAAACTAAACATAGTTTTCTAATGCAATTCTGCAACGGATATAGAAAGCAAGAATCGGAAGTCCATTTTGACGTGTTGCCATTATAGAATCAATAAAAATAGTCTAATTTACTACCAAATTAAAAAGAATCACAACACTAGTATTCCAAAAGCACATTGTTGCAGAACCGCAATTATTGATATAGTATTAGCACAGTGTTAGTATGCAAACTATTTGCAGGCTTCGTGTAGTATCACGGCATTTCATATTGAGTCTGGCATAGTGCTTGCAGAATATTCTCATTTGTAGGTAAGTGCATTTGAATAGATACTTGCCTGAGTGAGTTAAACAATGCAACTAATGTATTTCAGCTTAAGTACGAGTACAAACTTGTTGCCTAATATCGAGAACTTTAAGTGCCCAATACTTATTTAATACTTTCGTCATTCAAATTGAGGTTTCAGTTATAGAATCAGGCAGCCGATTGCTTCGTATCAAGGTATAATTTGCATACATTCAAAGCAATAGACCGTTTCCACTCACAAAATATACTATCACTCAACCATATAACAACAAAGATAGCCACCCACTAAAAGTAAATAAAATATGTTATAGGATTTACGGGCTTTTCATGTCTTATCCGCATGCTCATGGTTATTTATGTTTGTCCCTGCGAACAGTGGTTCTGTGTGGCATAATCATAAATAAGGGAGGGCGCTTCTCCGTTCAGTTTGGTGCTGCTTTTCTTATATTTTCGAAAGTGATGCCTATACTGCGAATCTTTTATTACTTATTTCACCAGCCTATACCATGCGATATTGAAGCGATTTCGTGATGCTTCTTGCAGTAATGACATTTTCCATAACAGCGTCTTAGTTGAAGTCTCACAATCGCAAGAATGGTTAAAACGTCCTCACATATCGACACCAATATCTTCAGCTATAGAAGTCTTGAATAAAATTGATTTAATAGACAATTCGTATAATAAGTGTTCTCTAGTCTACCTATTCATGCATCTATGAGACTTCTAACTTAATAAGAAGGAAGTTAAATATGTGCACCCGTCCAGAATCATTTCCTTCTGGCAGCCGGCCTTTCTTTGCTATGCATTTAAATGAGGAATTCTGAATTCCGCTAAGACGCGAGACTTAGGGTTTTATGGTAATGCTAAGATCTCTTAGCGCACTCTTGGAACACTCAATCGCTTGGACAGTGCAGTTTTCCTGAACTTTAATATCTTTGATAAAATAAGAAACGTACTACTAAAAAATAATTTTATTTAATAGATAATAAAGCAGTTATTTTAAATGTTATCTTTATTAAGGCTTGTGCAATAGATTTCATATTTATATTTCATAATTTTAAAACATAAAATAGACGCAATCATTCCATTTTATTATATACCTCAGTGAGTAAATAAAATTATTATGAAAAATTGTGGATTGAGAAAAAAATATGACTGTAGTGATTTAAGTACGCCGATGATGTTTAAACATTTTATTATTAACAAAGTTACTTGAAGCATTTTTATCGAAGGAAATGGCAGTTAACTTGTTTCCGAACAAAAAGTTGTCGTATTTATTCCAAAGTTGAGAGTTAGCAACTTGAGTAATAGCCTCAGTCCCCAGAGGCATTACAGAATTGTGTACTATCGGTGACTACTTTTACTACATTTAAATGGATATATTCTGTCTATATAATATTCTGTCAAACTTACTTTACTACTTAGACGTTATTCGCAAGATTTCGATATTCTTTACAGCTAAAATTTTTTTCAAATAAAACGCTATGAGATATTTAAATTTATTAATAAAACATACCCGTGGTTGTAGTCTTTTTAAAGCAATAATATGGCACATTTCATAAAATAATAAGTAAATAATACTGTAATAAGTAATATTAAGCCGTGATCCGTAATGCTAGCTTGTCAATGACAGTCCCTATGGAAGAAATGGTGTCAACAAAAAGCAAAATTCTGTTAACGGGTAGAGGATTAATTTTCTGACAAAATCGGCTTAATTTTCCATTTCTAGTTTTGGACGAAAAGCACAAACATTGAACAAGGAACAAAATTCACTAACATTTTTCAAAAAGGATAAAAAGATAAGGCTGTAAAGTCCATCGTGGTAATAGAAGCGAGGTGGCTGAAACATTTCCGAATTTCTAAAAAGCTAATTTTTATTAAAACTGACAAGTGAGTTTGTAACATTATACAAATGATGAAATACGGGTGTTACTCACGTAATGTTGGTCTATTTAGTTGACCGCGGTTTCACCTAAACTTTTAGGCATTTTCAAGAGAGTGCGACACGTCGCGCCTGACTCGCAGCCAGTCTGAGAAACCGCGGTCGACTAAAAAGACCACAATACGTGAGTGATACCCGTATTTTATCATTTGAATAACAGTAAAGCTTATTTATTTATTTTTAAACAAACATCTGAGCTAAAATCAACCTGTTACCTAGCTTTTACTTGAAAGCTGAATGCTTAAAATACTTGTTTACCTTTCGGCTCTGATTCAATTGACTTGTTATGTAGGAACGTGCACATTTTTAACAGCTATAGTTTTCCGCCCTCTTACGTATAAAGGAAATCAGGTTATTTCCACCGCAAGGGTAGAAAATTGAGGGTTATTTACAAATCAGATTTACTAGTATATGTTTACATTCACACATCAGTTCAGAGTTAGTTAATGGGCGGTTTTCCACAAAGCGAATTTTCCTTTGTTTTGGTATTGTGCCGTACGTCATCATCTAGTGGATAAAAATGCTATACATTGACAAATATTTATACATATTATGGCGAGTTCACCTTTGCCGTGCTCATCTGCCGCATCGTCATGGGTTCATCATCAAAATCGGTTATTAATACTTTTTTGTTATCTACTGTTAAGACAAATTATAGCATATAGATAACATTACGCCTATATTAGGTACCCAGAATGGTATGGCAGAGATGTTAAACGCTCACACTTCACCTGTTATGTTTATATCCCATGTGGAAAAGGGGTGAGCCTATCGCCATCCAGCGGGCACAATTCTAATTCGTATTTGTTTCGGTTTTTCCCAAGTTACAAATTTTTTTACGAACGCCAATGGCAATTGTCAATATATAATATCTGAAAATCAATATAACGGAAAAGAACATTAATTATAAAACTAAAAGAATATTTCATAAACAATCTTAAATAAAAAAATATTTTATATTTCGATGAAAAAAAGTTCAAACACGCTGTATACATAAATTCTGCTTTGAAGGTAGATAAAAATACCTATGGTTTGTCAGCGCGCGCGCTGCGCTGTAGATCGATAGATATTTTTTTTTTGTATGTACCGTCGACGAATACATAAACCATTGACCTAAACTGGTTTATGTTACACTCTGTTGTTTATTTTTTTTAAGATTTATTTTAAGAGATCTAATACATAAATAAATTTGCATTTATTACACGGTTTTTCTAACTCTTCTGTTGTTAATATATTTATTTCAGCCATTGATCTTTATCACTTGAACGATCCTTATTATTCACTCCGACTTCTGCCGCAGAGTGTAATGAATGCTGGCATAAGGGTTTCTTCACCAAGAAGATAAATTACGTAGCGAGTCGCGGTTCACTTCAAGGAATATATAAGTAACTATAGTATATAGATGATTATGTTAATGTTAGTAGAAAGGATTTTTTTCATGGTAAGGCACGCGTTTGACCACAATCTCACCTTCTGGTAAGTGATGATGCGGTCTACGGTGGAGAACGCTAACCTATAAGATACCTATTTCAGTCTTGTTTTGAAGAGGCCCATAATATACTCATGTGGAAACATAGACTCGGGCAGGGCGATCCACCCTTTGGATTGTTAACAATTTACACATAAAATACTACTGTTTTATTGGCAGTTCATTTCAACAATGTAATTAACCTCGGTAGTCTTTTATAGCCGAAGGTAGACGAGTCATGGCAATTTTAAGAGCAAACTATTTTCGTTTAAGCTAGTCGATTCTCCGTTCTGTACATGTTCTACATCTCAGCACGAACAAACCGCCCACCAAATCATCTGGGAGTGTAGTCTTTGGCACAACGAACGTAATGTTATGTTAAATAGCTTACAATTGACATCTGGAGTGGTATACTATGAGGATCTCGTATCGAACAGAATCAATTTCCGTGCATTTAGCCGTTTCTGCCATACCTATTATAGCAATCAAATTTAGGCCCCATAATTTTTGTCACTGCCCGTGGTGTCTACACTCTTTTCATATAGACACTTTGTCTATATTTGGCATTACTCAGTCTCCCGCTTTGCTTTGGAGGGAAGTAAGGATATATACTTTCCAACTCCAACTACATATATACTTCTGATTAAATTCTTTGCGGGTTCCAAGACAATTTTAACTCTCCCTAGGATTGCCCGTGTGTCATGCACGGTGCCTTTCAGTTGGTTACCGCTGTAGATCCTGGCGTCACAGGAGTCACAGTGGTGGGCGTGTGGGTGGGATTATATCCCGTAAAAAGCCGAAGGTAGATTTACCGTAACACACATACATCGTACACTCAAATATTGGTATCTAAAAACTAGTATAGAGACAAATCCTGTTGTCTGTGGGTGGAAACATCAACAAACGCTATGAACTAATCCCATGTAATCCTTGACACCCAGTTCACGGCGTTGTTTGTCGGTGTTTCTCTTTGTAAACCCTACCTAGATAGAGCTGGCAGTAGGTAAACGAAAAATATCGGTGGGTACTGGAAAAACTGCGTCACTAGTGTAGTGGTTAGTGTATGCGCCTCTCATCGTGAGGTCTAGGGTTCCATTCTAGGGTCGGGCAAAGTGTTTTTGTGAACTTTCCGTCAGGAAATTCTCAAGAGCAGGCAATACCAACTCCGTTCGAATTTACATTCTATTGTGGCGATACCTTGCCGTTACCTCAGAAGTTAGGGATAACAATACGAAACAACGTAACTTTATAAGAATCACCTTTTATTCCATAAATTAAACTTAATGCACCTATCACTTTAACACGTGTTTAACTGTTAACACGTGTTACTTCTTGCAGTACTAATATTATAATAAACACACTTATCACTTTTAAATGTCTTTACTTTTTGACATCCAGGCAGCGAATGACCATTGCCACCGCCCTATACCTTCCTAACTCACTTTACCGCGATTTTACTACTGTGATCTCATTGACAAGCTTAATGGCGCGTGACCAAGAGAACACAGAAGTCAAATTAAATACTTTTTTTTAATTAAAAACTAATTGAAATAACAAAATGACTAAATAACGACTATTTGCAATAGTTTTTAGAAATTATAAGCTAATGATAGAGTTAGAATCATAACACTATAGATATCAAAGGATGGCGATGGACCTATACCCAACTGGTTGGGCCACACCCTTCTGGGTAATATAGCCGTGAAGTTATGTCATGTTACTGGTAAAACTGCAACTGCAATAGGCTATCCCCTATCGATTGTGAAATGAAATATGGGTGTAATACACCATTGCCACACCTGTACTGCTACATTATGTAATGCTATGTTATATAATATCAAGGATATAATTATGATATTTCTGACATAATGATAGCTATGATATTAGCCATCTCGAATATTTTGAGAATAACACACATACATGGATATGAGATTAGTGGATTCCATTTTATATCTTGTGATATTTCCTAGGATTTTGACATCATAAGGTACGTATATAATAAATTCTCCGAATGGAATATGTGATACAGTTACATATCTTGTATCAAATAATCGCTACACTGAGATCACAACTATTTATCAGCTATTTGAATGTTGAACTTTACCTGCCTTGTTAATCTCTGCATCACCCAAAGGTAGACTGGCAGAGAATGCCTATGGCATTAAGTCCGCCTTGTATACAAATTCTGTAGAAGTTTTAATAAATAAATAAATATAATAAGTTTTTTATAAGCGGTAATCATATGACCCATAGGATAAGATAATATAATTTTCACGAAGCTTTGAATTATTTATGTTTGGTTCGTTGTAGCCTGTCGTAGCTCGCACGTAGGCATTGTAGGCCTACGTGCTACGAAGGGCACAATATGTTGCCTGCCTGTGATTTATGCTAGGAACAAAAAGATTCATAATTTTTTGTTAGGTCTTTATTTAAGGCTTTGTCTCATTGCTAAGGCCTAGTGTGCTGAATATAACTGAATTATACTAAGAAATAGTTGAAAAAATTATGGGACCGGCAGGATTTGAACGTGCGACCGTCTGCACACCGGGCAGTCGCTTTAACCAACCAGCTACGATCGCCTCTTGCCAGGACCCTAAATTTCTCAACTATATGTAACGTCATTTCGTGACGTCACGTTCATCCATTTGTTCCTGCTAGCTGATAGCTTGCTAAGCACAGCTAAATTCTATTCTTCTTCTTCGTCGTGTCGATGGCTGAGTCAAATTTTATTTTGACTTGCCATCGTGGTGAAAGAATTAGCCAATTTGCTTTGGAGAACTCGCGAATTGCCCAGGGTGCGCCGGACGTAGGGAATCGTTGTCTACGTCACTCGGGTAGGCTCCTTTCATGCACCCCAAGCTAAATGCTATAAAAATAATCAATAAGAAGTTGATAATTGAACATGGTATTAATGCATAAATTTATAAAACATTATTTTGTAACAGTACAAAATAAATGAATAAACATTACTCAGTTGTAAGTACCGCCAAGTACCAAGGAAATAGCTTGTAACATCATCGAGCCAATTATTTCATACTATCTTTGCAATGAAGGACCACTCTGTTTTATTAACATGTTAGTTATCTTTCTTACTTATACGGTAATACGGTATGGTTCTGGCTGAGTATGATGTACCCATACAAACGGGATTCCGCATTCCGGGATTATGTGTTATTCTACCGAATTTACTAAATACTATTGTGCTATTTACATCTAAACAGTATTAATCTTGGTATTTGTTAAAAAAGACATTAATAATATCAATCGAAGTTAAAGAGAATTGAATATTACGTGTTTTTACAGCGTGTGCGTGTTTTTAATTTTAATTTTATGTATTTGTTCTTTATTATAAACATTTATAATAAGTATTTATAAAATCAAGATAAACTTTATTTGCGTTTACATTTTGAACAACCTGTATTGCTGTCTCGTGGGGATATATGTAAGCGCGCGTGTGCCAAACAGAGATAGCACTACTCCATCTGATTCTTGCACTGACATCGAATGGTAAAAACGCGGTCTGTCCGCCGGACTCTTAAACTGCACGAACACCACCAAAAATAAACGAACAAACCAAACTGTCTCGTGAAATATTTCAGTTCACAGTTTCCACTTTTGTTTCGTATTTATTTAGGCTTAAAGGCTTCGTTAGTTGCCGCAGTGTAATCTCTAAGGTTAAATATTACGTGACACAGCGTGAAATCCTTACTAAGTGTTTAATGTTTACGTTTCCGCCGTGAACTTTGTTAATAAGGCTCAAGTAGACAATTAAATAGAACAACTTTCATCTGTGGGCTGAAGCAAATTATTTAGTTATCAAGCGTCTTTTGGTAAATGTTATACCTACCTACTTTCCAACTCCAACTGCGGGTTCCAAGACAATTTTAACTCTCCCTGGGATTGCCCGTGTGTCATGCACGGTGCCTTTCAGTTGGTTACCGCTGTAGATCCTAGCGTCACAGGAGTCACAGCGGTGGGCGTGTGGGTGGGATTATAGCCCGTTAAATAAAAAATGATATACCTACTTATAATTGGCATTGTGGGCTCTGCAGATGAATAAATTGTAACCATTCCCTGCTGTTTTATTAAGTTATCATTAAGCCATTCACCGGGCACAATTCTTGCTAAGCCCCAATTTCACAGGTGTTAGATAAACCTTATTAGCACATAACAGACATAAATGAAAGTGAAAACTGTGTTCTTTTTTCAAGTGTAACTTGTGTCACTAATAAATTCGGTCCCGTCACTTTAAAATTTGGATTAAAATAAACGGGCAATAATACAAAACGCTGACATTAACCAGAAGAATTTGGCTGACCCGAGGATCGAACCCTCACGAACAGCAGTCGCATACGCTACCCGACAGATAAATTAAAAACCGGCCAAGTGCGTGTCGGGCCACGCGCAGTAGGGTTCCATAGAAAAATACTTTTTAACTAAATGGCGTCCTTCAGAAAGGAAATGTTTGTAGTACACGAAACCAGCTAGCACGTATGACGAGATGTATGAATGTTGAGGAAGCGAAAGAAGTATGTAAGGAGCGAAGCACATGGCGTTCCATCGTCTCTGCCTACATCCGTGGGATAAAGGCGTGATTTTATATAATGTATTATGTATGTTTATTTATGTTTCAAGAATTTTGAACGAAATATTCTGAGTAACTGCATCTGACATTTCGGACCCCTATTCCTCTTGAACTAATGAAGTGAACTTATCTGCTATAGTTTTCCTTTAAAGTTCATTACATGTACTACCGACACAATTTTTTTCAGATTTTAGGATCCAGTAGTTTAGCTTTTAGAGGGGGGGGGGACGCCCTACTCGAACAAAAATTTGCTCTTTAAAGTTAATTATCTCGCAAACGGATCCCTAAATCAAAAAACTGTCTTAGCAACCCCTAAACGTTTTTAAAATTCCTATCTAACAATACCCCACACTATGGGGTAGGCGACAAAAAAAAAAACATCCCTACTTTACATGTAGGGGAGCTACCTGAAAAAAAAATATTTTTCCAAATTTTACTCTACGACTTTCTTTGTTTAGTTAACATACATGTTTATGCAAAATTTCAGTTTTCTAGCACCAACGGTTTCGTCGCTATGCCGTGGACAGACGGACAGACGGACATGGCGAAACTATAAGGGTTCCTTGTAGGTACTACGGAACCCTAAAAAAAGATACAAAAGATAATATTAAAAGATACAACCATACTCATTTTGTATGAGAATTCCATACCGATTGTTCCCCCTTAATGGAATATTGTACTATATATTTTATTGTGGGACTTAAGGAAAAGTAAATTGAAGCCGTTCACTGCTTACCCAATATATTAATAATATTTAAGTTTACATTGCTTACAAATGGCTTCCGATTAAAAATACGTGATACAATTTCCGTGCCTGTTAAAATGGATTGGAGGAACAAAAAGCATAATTTCGATTGGAAATGCGTCGAAAATAAATCAAAAGTTGGACCAATCTACCTAAAGTTCAGTTTTAATATCTAGTTTAGAATTTGAAATCGTTAGGGAATAAAGTCTGCTCTGCTTCGGGCAAAAACAGAAAAAACAACAGCATGAAGGTATGTTTTGTGTTACCTGCAGCGGTTCGATATATCTGGTGCATTTCGATATTACTTACCAGGTTTTTGGGCTGTAATTGCTACTTAGAATTTTTGAATTTAGATTTTCTCAATAGCAATACAAAGTTGGAAATGTGCTCGGTGGATTGCAATAGGCTCTCATGTGTAACGTGGATGTAATAATACATTAAAGTTACAGATTGATTTCATTAGGTTTATAATGATTGCTTTTGGTATTATTATGAATCCCGTGAGGAGAACACAAGCAATCAAGGCAAAATTGACAGGTCAAATGTTGCTCGAGAGGCTGTTCAGTGACCCCAGAAATAAATTCAGTAAAGAATAGATCAATCAGGAAATATTTCAACCTTAGTTAAGTTTTATTAATGAGAATACGGGTTATTCACGTTATTTTAGCCGGGATATGCCGATTAGTTTCGAATCTATTACGTAGATTCATCTACTGGGCGATTAATATCGATAATATAACGATCGCCGTCGCGCGACGTCTCGTACATCTTAGGTTCATTCAATTACTGTGCTTCATTTAATTCAAAACACGTTTAATGAATATGACTTACATCTGACCAAAATAGATAAAAAAACGAGTTGATTGGGCTCCGAGTGACGATGGAATATATTTTACATAACATAACAACACGCCTACATTACCCAGAAGTTTGTGGCAGAGGTGTACAACACCCACACTTCACCTATTATGTTTAGGTCCCATTGGATAGGCTTTCGGCATTCACCGGGCACAATTGCAACTCCGTGTGTTGTGAATTTCATTTCAGAAAGCTCACAAATAACACTTTAGCAAACCCGGGGATCGAACCTAAGAGCGTTGATACGCTAACCACTAGACCATCGAGGTAGGAACATATTTTAAGAGCTAATAAGTTTAGCATGATAAAAAATTACCATGAAAATTTATTAAGATTAATTTAAAGCGTAACCTTGACCGAAACAGACATCAGGTCGACGTCTGCTGCTAAAAGTTAATCTCATGTAACCCTCCATAACTCTTGCAACCTTTTTAAATGGACCACATTTACAGAAAGTTTCATCATCTGGGAAAGGGACGTGAACTCTATAAATATGTACAACTCGTTACGATTTTAAAGCGGTCCATCGATCTTTATCACTTAAAGCTTAACATGGTTTAAAAAAAAGAGAAAATTAAAGCTCTTTATCAAAGGCATTAAATTTAGGGACACTACGAATAATATTTTTTTTCATTTTTAAAAAGCAATAAATTAATTATAATGCCTTGCTTCATTTTTCAGATATTTATATAACAACGTAGTTTCCCTACTTACATGGTAACAATAGCACATATTTTAGAGATTTTAAAACGACTAGGCTGTATGACGCTATGCCTTGACTTCCCGTTGACCTTTAGCTCATTCTCTTTTCGTGCGCGGTAACGATCGCACGCGCCTCCAGGCAACATGCCGAAACGAAGCGCACAAGAAAAAATTGATCACTACACTAAGAAAATCAAGAAGTTAGAACGGAAAAAGCGTCGAGTTCAACCGTTACGCATAATTTCATCATCAGACGATGAAGGTAAGCAAAAATTTTATTTATTTGGTGAATAAATGTGTACAGTGATATAATGTGATCTATTTATCAGTTTTGTAAACGCTTTGGGATTGACTGCGAGTCAATAACACTGACGTTTTTCAAAACAAAATATGCATACAAAAGATCAACTTATATACGCATCGGGGTTGACTGCGAGTCTTCAACGATGACAAAAGGCACAAAATGCGTTCAGTCTAAAAAGATGTTACGTTACGTGCTAATTCAAAACCGGATTATTACTTCACAACCTTAATTACACTTCGTAATTTTTAGGTAACGAAGATCCCGACATGTGCTCGGCTAAAGGTAACCAGATCACCACGGATCCATTGTCCGAGCCACCAGATATACCACAAGACTCGGAACCGGCACCGGAACCGGAACTGGTTGTTCAACGGGAATGCGAGGCAGAGCCCGGGCCGCAGGTGGACAGCGGTACAATAGAACCCGAGCTGGATCCTGAGCTACTGTCGGCGCTTGGTGAGTCGACATCTCGCTTACCCGACTACGGTGACAATATTCACTGCAATCTGGCACAGCTGTGGCTTCCTTTATTGTCAAAGGGCATGCCTAAGGAAACTAAAGATATAATATTGAAGGAGTACCTTGTACCTGACAATTGTCGACTTCTGCAGTCGCCTAAATTAAATGCTGAAATCTCAGCGGCTGTACCAGACATGGTACGTAACCGAGACAGAACGCTTGCCGCATCTCAACAACAGTTAGGTGCCGGCATCACCGCTATCAACAGAGGTATGGACCTACTTTTAACCAGCGACAATAAGGTCCTGGCGATGAAACACTTCAGTAATGGTTGTCGCCTATTGTGCGACTCACACTATTTAGTAACACAGTCTCGAGTAAAACTCGTTACGCCTAGCCTTGACAAAGCTTTTTTGAATATTATAAACGATTCCGAAAGAGATGAGTCCCTCTTCGGATCGTCATTATCAGAAAAAATTAAGGCTGCCAAGGCCATTGAGAAGCAAGGTCTTTCCATAAAGAAGCCTTCGAAAGCTGCAAAACCACCCCAGCAACATAATAACCGTACCTCGAGTCAGGGAAACTGGAACCTGCCTCCTCGGTACCCGGCGAACAGGGGGGGGCGGGGTGCATACAAGAGACAGACAACGGCAGGGACTCGCCGCCCTTACACGTCATCAACGCACAGCGCCTCCACAGCGTCCGCCGCCTCAAGACAAGCCTCGGTCTGCCGTTCAGAATCACCGCTAATACAGGTACACGCGGGTAGACTTACCCACTTTTATGACCGTTGGTTAAAAATAACCAATAACTGTATAGTTCTCGATTGGTTAAAGGATGGTTATGCCATACCCTTTGACAAGCCTGTAAAACAGTCAGTAATACCTAAAAATAACCTTTCGACAGCTGATAAACAAGCTATGTCGAATGCCATTAATAAGTTAAAATCCTTAGGGGCTATTTCAGAATGCAATTTGACAAAAGATCAATTTGTATCTAGAATATTTCTTACACCGAAACCTAATGGAGAAAAGCGCTTTATTTTAAACGTGAAATCATTAAATAAATTAATTAAAAACGAACACTTCAAAATGGAGGATTACCGAACATCATGTAAATTGATACCACGTGATGGATACCTCGCGACTATCGATTTAAAAGATGCCTACTTTCTCGTACCAATTAAACCATCGGACCGTAAATATTTAAAATTCCAGTTTCAATCGGACGACTCGTCAAAAATGTATACCTACAACTTTAACTGCATGCCGTTCGGTTTAAGCGTAGCTCCACGCGTGTTTACTAAGATTATTAAAGAAGCTATGACACATCTTAGAAACCGTGGCTTCCAATCTGTTTGTTATTTAGACGATACCTTATGTATCGGTAATACCTATAATGAGTGTCTCATGAATGTAAACGAAACTTTGAAATTATTCGAGTTTCTAGGGTTTGTTGTCAATTACGACAAAAGTATATTAGTACCACGTCAAACCTGCAAGTATTTAGGTTTTTGTTACGATACCAGACGCCTAAGTATAGAATTACCAACCGATAAAAGACGTAATATAGCGCAGTTGGTTTCAAAATTCACAAAATTAAAACCATGCACCATTCGCGAGTTAGCTCGGCTTATCGGTATACTAGTTGCTGCCTGTCCAGCTGTTAAGTACTCCTGGGTATACACGAAAATTTTAGAACGGCAAAAGTTTCTTGCTTTACACAGACATAATAATAACTACGAAGTAAAAGTAATTTTACCAAACGTTATATTAGAAGATCTACATTGGTGGCTATCCAATATTGACACAACATACAACTTTATGCGTCCACCAAATTTTGATATTGAAATTTTTACCGACGCGTCTGGTTCAGGCTGGGGAGCAGTTTGTGGAAATTCTCAGGTACATGGAAAATGGAAAGCATCAGAAAAACAATGCCACATAAATTACTTAGAGCTGCTGGCGGCCTTTTTAGGTTTAAAATCATTTGCTAATAATTTAACCAACCGTGCTATATTACTTCGTATGGACAACACCACTGCTATTAGCTACGTTAATCGTATGGGGGGTATTCAATATCCACACCTAAACGATCTCGCAAGGTCTTTTTGGAAATGGTGTGAGCAGCATAACATTTGGGTGTATGCGTCATACGTGAATACTAAGGAAAACTGCGCTGACGCAGCATCCAGAATTATTAATCCCGATACCGAATGGTCTCTTTCTAACAAAGCTTTTCAGAAGATTATTAGGTATTTTGGTAAACCCGATATAGATTTATTCGCTTCTCGCGATAATGCCAAGTGCACCAGATTCGTATCGTGGAAACAAGACCCTGATGCAGCATCCGTTGACGCATTCACGATAGACTGGCATTCTTATTACTTCTATGCTTTTCCACCATTTGCTCTTATACTGAAATGCCTTAGGAAAATTGTTGATGACAATGCTCACGGTATACTAGTTTTCCCCAACTGGCCGTCACAACCGTGGTATCCATTACTACAAAACCTCATAGTTTCGGATATTGTGTACTTAAATCCAAATAAAAATCTTTTGCAATCTCATTTAGAGAATTCCATCCGCTACACAAGAAACTTACCCTGGGTGTCGCGAGGCTCTCCGGCAAGCCTTCTGCCGAAGAGGTATCTGCGCTGACTCAGCTTCACTAATGCTGTCCTCCCTCTCTAACAGCACCATTCAACAATACAATACCTCTTTGAAACTTTGGTGGCTATATTGTAAGTCTAACAACTACAATGTTTTTGATCCCTCGAAGACCGCTTTAATGTGTTTTTTAACGTCACAATTTAATAACGGGTGCTCATACGGCACCTTAAATTCTCACCGTTCCGCATTGTCGGCATTTATAGGTAATAATATGGGCTCCGATGAGTCCATAAAGCGGCTTCTAAAAGGTGCATACAAATTAAGACCTTTAAGACCAAAATACGCCACAACCTGGAATCCCCAGTTAGTCCTAAACTATATCTCAACTTGGTTTCCTAATCGTGAACTCTCACTCGAAAAATTACTAAGAAACTTGTTATTCTATTAGCAATTTGTACAGCCCACCGAGTGCAGACTTTATCATTAATTAAACTCGAAAACATACATTGTTCAAATAATGGCATTAAAATTGCCATAACTGACATCATTAAGACATCTGCACCCGGTAGGAACCAGCCTATTTTGTTTCTGCCGTACTTCAGAGAAGATACCTGCATTTGTCCCGCCACAACCCTCTCAGACTATATTTTTCTTACCAAAAATATTAGATCTGAGAATTCGAGCAATTTGTTATTAACATACAAACGACCACACAAACCAGCTACTACGCAAACTATAAGTAGGTGGCTAAAACAAATGCTGTCAGAGAGTGGCGTAGACATTAATATATTCGGTGCACATAGCACTCGTCATGCGTCTACCTCGACCGCAAGTCTGGCCGGAGTTAATATTGAAACTATCCGTAAGACAGCGGGGTGGACTAGTTCGTCTAATTCGTTTGCTCGTTTTTATAACAGGTGCGTTATAGACGAGGGCGAATTTGCTAGATCGGTATGTTTACCGACTGAAAATTTATAATTAAATTTATTGATTGATCTCACTTATGTAATCAATGTAAGAAATAAACGTTCCGTTTAATGATAAATAGTACTTAAATGCATTAGTACAAATTATGTTACGAGTTACAGATAGACTGAATTACTTCTAAGTATTTATAAGTAATAAAATTGTATAAAAAGACTGATTTGTTGTTAAATAAAACTAAGATACTAAAAATCTCATTGTTTATATTTACAACCCAAAACTTTCTGACTCTTAACATCTACGTTGTTATATAAATATCTGAAAAATGAAGCAAGGCATTATAATATATGATCAAACGAACTTACCAAGTGAAGTTCGATCATTATTATGATGACTTGCTTCATTTGAAGATATGGTCACCCCCCCTCCCTGCAGTTTGCAGACTCCCAATAATATAGAAAGTTTTGTAGCCTAATATGTATTACCTGGCTCTAAAGAATGAGCTAAAGGTCAACGGGAAGTCAAGGCATAGCGTCATACAGCCTAGTCGTTTTAAAATCTCTAAAATATGTGCTATTGTTACCATGTAAGTAGGGAAACTACGTTGTTATATAAATATCTTCAAATGAAGCAAGTCATCATAATAATGATCGAACTTCACTTGGTAAGTTCGTTTGATCATATATTAAATTGTTACAAGATTTAAAAGACGTTTTTTATTCAAATTACATGTTGTACTATTTACTTATAAATATAGATAACCATTTTACTCTGCGTGAGGGTAAATGTCAGAAGTATGTAAAATCTGTTAATATTTTAATATTTTCAAGAAAATAGCTAACTTTTATTAGCTAAATAAAAGTTTAAACAAATATAATCAATCCTAATACCTGGTTATTATAATTCAACTCTCGATGTAAGTGTTTCTTTTTAAATTAAATAACTCTTGTACCGCGGGGATATTTACAAACAAATTGGATCACGAGAAATTGTTTTTACACTAAACACGGAACCACCATTGTTTTCTGATGTTTATTTTCTCGATAAATAATTTGCTAGAATTTATGATCAAGGTCAACGCTTCTTTAACGCTGTAACACATAAGATGTAGGTTGCAAAACTGCAGATATTTATTTTCATAGTACAATTTATTAGGCTAAACATATATTATTTCAATGAAAAGACTGTTAGAAAAATGATTCATGCCTTACCTACTTGTTATCTATTAAAAACTACAAAAACACCTATAAATTATGTTTAGTGTCAGTAATTTCAATGTCAATCTATCAATATTTGCCGTGATTAAAAATTAAATTAGTGGGATTTTACGTGCGAGAGAGAGACTTATTTGAACCTATTTGTCAGTAATCAAACTCTATGAAATGTCTTTGATGCTTTTTTGTGCGTATGTTACTAAAATGTAGGTCTGAAAATAAGTTATGTCGGGCTAGCATAACGAGCGCGTGATAAATTTAGTCTCGTTTTTGTCTTGTTTCCCCATACAAAAAAGCGACAAAATCTATCTGGCGCTCGTTATACTACGCCCCTATGGGCTATTTTTTACGTAACACGTGGGCAGAGCCGCGAGTGGCAGCTTGCATTTACACATGAAGGAGAATACAAATATTTAGAAATATTAGTAATATTATTCGTTCTGGAACACGTACAGCTAAAAACTATATTTGAATATTGTTATTAGCTGTTACTATTATATCATTGATAACATAAAAAAACAGTAAACAAATTTTAAGATTTCAATAATAGACCCATAATTAAAAAAAAATTGAAAGGAAACTCGTGTATCCAGAGGCTATTGATTTAGGTTAATACATATGAATGGACTATTTCACGAAATGACAAACTGCTTGGCTGTCGATCAAGACAATCAAGGACGGGTTCTGTTTAGCATGAATAACACAGCTAAGGTCTTTATTAAATTATACAATTTTGGATCACTTATGAGTGATAAAATGTGTAGGCAAGGAGGATTATACGGCCTCTGTCCGTTTACATGAACCTAAATAAGTCTATATCGTTATATAAAGCTTTCATTAAACCACAAACTTGCTTGTCCAATTTATCGCAGTGAGAAAAGAGAACCCTTATCGGCATTTATTACAGCTGTTTTGTGGCAATAGCCCCAGTGATTAATGAGGGATGGACTAATTGATTGAGATAAATATGCGAACACTAGGATTATACAGGATACTAGGATTAGACAAGCGTAAGTATTTCGAATAGAAATGTGCACTTAACCACATAGCACTTACTAAACATACCATAGATAAAGTAATAAAGGCAGATGGAGTTCATCGAACACGCAAAGTGAAGCCACCAAAGCAAATACAAAATCTATGACACAACCCTTGTGCATTCTTTTTTGTGAGTAGCGTAGGCGTGGTACCGTATCGTTTGATGAGCATGTTAGATTTCAAAACAAGCTATTAAAGTTACAAAACCTACATAGTAAGTTTGTTGTAGGATAGTTTTTAGTTTTGAAGTCAAATAAACAAGCTTTGTATTATTATAGACTTTTTTAATTTGCTTATTTTGCAATTTTACTTAGAAATAAATTATTATTAAGCACGTGTTTGTGTATTTTTGAACATTAATATTTACGAGTTCTTTAATATAATTTATTATTTCCTTTTTTTTCGCATTAACGTACCAATTTCTGCTCAATCATATAAATACTTTTGTTTTATATTCTGTATGTTCTAGGAATCATTCCGTTGCCGGAATACAAACTCACACAATAAATTATTACTAGGGCTTCAATAAATATGTACATCGTAAGAAATAAATAAAACGATCACAACCTTGTCACTTGTTATTACTTTTAATATCGAAGCCCCGGTTTTACCCAATTCTATACTCTACGGTTTCCATGAACCCATATTGGCATCTCTCTCTCTCTTTCAATGTTTGTAAGGCACAGAGAGATTAAAAATTTTAGCTCAGTGTTCTACTCGATTTTAACTCGTTGGTGAAATCAGAAATCAGAAATCAAATTATTTATTTCCATGGACTCCAGAGGGAACTTAAACACGTCAAATCAAACATCAAAATACAAAATACATAAAATTAAAATAAAACTTAACTAATATAATTATAATACTTATTGCATCATAATAATTTGAATCATCGCCGAATCAATTAGATTGAGTTTAATTCAACTTAGAGATTGACTAAATTAAAATCAATCCAAGTACCAGCTCCGACGTGTATTGCATCGTGAGAAGAGCTGGTGAGAAACTCATGTGCACCATCTTTTTCTATACATAATTCATACAATATTTCAACTTCATATTGATTATTTTATAGCAATCAGCTATTCTTAGCAAATTACACTAAGACACAGTTGAAAAGATAAGACCGGCAGGATATGGGACTTGCAGTTTCAAGTCCTGCCGGTCCCACATCTTTTTTCAACTGTTTCTTAGTACATACAATATTTGTTTGTTTTTTTGACAACAATTTTAAGTTATAGCAACCAAAACACAGTGGCTAAAGATGGTTATGGAGAGAACAATAGTTACTAAGCATTTAACACTTTTGCTTCGGATTTGTTGGTGTCTATGTGGCTCTTTTTCCCTCGTTACAGTCTGCGCATTACTTCGAAAACCTGAAGCAGAAAATAAAGCTGAATTTATGAGCTCTTTTTCTCTACCGTTCAGCAACATTTTGTTTAGTAAACACTATTCCATCTCTAGGGACTGTTAATAACGTGCTAAGATTGCGGGTCAACGTTTTATTTAACTTAAGATCGTCTTGTTTAATTACAAAATGTGCTATCTTGTTACTTTGCTACCCTTTTGTTCTTTTCTCTATTTAACCAACTTTGTTTTTTCTAGTCGAATAATATTTCGTTACTGTGACTAAATAAAACGTTCAGATCTTATCTATTTTAATGCTTGCGAAAAAAAAAATTGTGTTGATCTATTGACTTTAGTCTAGGTCTAACTAGGGTTCCTTTTACGGGGCGGTCAAAAAAGTGTTATTAGGGATTTTTTTTCAGGAAACCCTAAATAACAACACATAGTTCGAATTGTGCTCGGTGAATAGCGATAGGCTCACCAACATACATGAGACCTAATCATAACAGATGAATGTGGGTGTCACATTTGCCACACCCTACTGGATAATCAAGCGCTATGTTACGTTATATGTTGTATTTTCTAGTCAAGTAATATTAAGTGTCACTGTGACAAAATAAAATCTCTGCCAATATTTCAGTAATCTCAAAAAATATTATTAAGTTCAACGAAATCTCCACGAATAACATCTACGTTGTACTTAAATCAAGTTTGGTAGACACTATAGCTCTTCTTACACGTAATTTGAGAGTAGTCAGTGTAGTCACCGATAGTCTGATGGTAAACAACTAACAATGCCCCCAGAAACCGAGGTTATTACTCGACTCACTAAACCATCAACTTCAGAATTAATAACAAAACTTTTTGTTTGAAAGTAAACACGTTAACTTCTATTTCCCTCGATAAAAAAGAACGAACTTTTATCAGCATCCCCATGAATCATTGTTATGGTTTTATTTGACGACCGGATGGCGAAGTGGGTAGTGTCAACCTGCCTGCGACGCCACTAGTGCCATCTAACTATCGGCAGAATAGCTTTGTCCGGGAGCTAGTAAGACCCTTAATGATGCAAGCAAATTACATGATGTTGATATATTTAATGCAAACCTGGAATCGATGAGACAGGTGCTAAGCCGTGATTTCTTTTTTCAATATCAAGGTGTTTAGTAATATTTTGAGCAATTGATTTGTATAAGGCTCTGTAATGATTTGTTATAGTACATTCGCAGTTCTTAATTTTTTAATATATTGTTACTTATTCGTGAGGACCTGTAATTGGCTGAATGTTGCATAATATTTTTATTAATATTAATTGTTACTGCTGTTGGTCTTCCAATAAATAAATAAATAAATAAATAAATAAAAGAAAAGTATATTATGTATTAGTATCAGTTATTCTAGTACCCATAGTACAAGCTCTGCTTAGTTTGGGACTAGATGGCGTTGTGTGTGAGTTGTGAAATATTTATTATTATTATTATTTTATTTATTTATTACTGGCTTTTATCCGCGTCTCCGTCTGCGTTGAATTTATTATGTTAAGTTGTAGCTGCTCTCGTTATTTGACCCGCATTAAACGTTACTGCCCCGCTGCCATGAAGTTCTGCGTAATGATAAATATCAAACAACCTTAATGGATAGTTTAACTATCAAACACAAAAGGAATTATTAAAATCCGATCATTCGTTTCTGAGATTAGCGCTAACAAACAAACAAACTAACTTTCTCCCGCGGTTTTATCTGCATGGTAAGTACATCAATAAAAAGTAGCCTATGTTACGCGCCTTGTAGTCAGTTACTTGAATGTCATCAAAATCGGTAAGCCGTTTAGAAGATTAGCCGACATAAACAGACAGACAGAAATTCACCTTATCTTTTTTAATCTGAATTACTTACGTTATTGTACCAAACAAATCAACACGTTCTTAAACACCATTGCGGATTCCAGATGCTTCAACTAATTACTGGCAGAATAGTTGCGTTGTGCGTGCGAGCAGAAGATACTTTAATAGAGTGAGTAAGCAGTTCGATATCGATCCATTTAAGTTTGTCTGCGGCAAGAAGACGGTTGAGTCTCGAATTCTTTAAATGAGCGGAGTATCATATTATATATATATTTCTATTTTATTTTTATTTTATTTTGTTTTCATTTAAATCGCGCACTAATTATTAGGTTATGAGCAAGCGATGTTTGCATTAGTTTTGTTCGCACCAAATTGTTATACAGTCACTAGAAACGAAATCTTGTTATTGGCTTTATGGTTTCTAAACTTATTGTTATTTAAGTTATACTAGCTGTAAGTTTTCCATATGATAAATAAATAAATAAATTACATGGGCATTATAAATGTGACGTCTCAAGTGGACGACGACATTTGGTTAACTTAATTCGAATTCCAATATAGACTTCTAAATATTGTAATAAAATAAAATAAAATATTTAATAACATCACGCCTATTTTACCCAGAAAGGTGTGGCAGAGGTGTACATCACTCACATTTCACCTGTTATGTTAAGGTCCCATGGGATAAATTTCAACTCCGTGCTGCTATTATAAATTTCCTGATGGCATATTCACAAAAACACTTGGCCCGACCCTGAAATCGAACCTGAAACCTCGCGGTGAGAGGCGCATTCGTTAACCGCTGGACCACTAAAGCAGTCAGCCTAAATAACCGTTATAAACAGGGCTCGGAATTAGGTAGAGTTTTTTATGTAACTTGCATCGAAATGTTGATATTAATGTGGACCTTCCCGGGATTTCTAATGGACAATCCCGTGTGGCCAACAATATTACGAATAAATAATAATAAAAACCTCAGAGATAGACAAATAAAACAAAGATAATTAACATATTTTTTTTATTACTTTACATTAATTCACAATACAAATTGTTGAAAGTCTGTAGTAAATTCTCAGACGCATATTTCGCCTTTTTTATAAATATGAGCAAATACTTTTACTTCTAGCCTAGACTCATGAGGTTTTGCTTATTCAAACGGCCCATCAGAATCATTTTCCTTGTCCGATTCATTACCAGTAAGATTTGAAGTGTTCGCTTCCGACATTACTGTATAAATTTTGTGAGAATTAAAATATTTAGTCGCACGTGCAGTAGTTTAAATTGTGTAAAAAAGTAAATAACTTTTATTTAAAAAATCATGGGATTTTTTTCTGCTCTTTAAAATTAATCTCGGGATTTGAGGCATATCCACTATATTCTTTCGCTGTATGAAATCAGTGTAAGTACATGAAAAAAAAACTCTACCTAGTTCCGAGCCCTGGTTATAAAGCATCAAAATGTAATAATTGCTAACTTTTAATACTTCGTGAATTTTTTTTTTACTAATTATCTAATCCGGTATGAAACTCAAAAAAAAATTTATTGTCTTACAATGAAGTCTACGATGTCCCACTGATTTCAAAAGTGCATAAAGTGCTCTTAACATTAGAATAAAAATCAAAGCATGATGTCTCAGCAGAATTCTGATTTCCTCATTTGAATGCATAGCAGAAATAGTACGTACGATTGCCAAAGGCATGAGGACGAATTTACCTTCCTGCTGATAAATTATCCATATAAAACGAATGATTGGAATCTGTTATAGTTTTTAAATGCCCATTTTTACAAGCAATTATTTTTGCTTTGGTAGTTCCTTTATTAGTACTGCCTGTTTTATCTGTTAATTAATAGGTATGGTGACTGGTCCATAGGCAATAAAATTTACGAAAACCTTCTCAAAATAAAACATAAACCAAATGCAAGACATTTTATTTATAGTTACTAACTGAAATACTATAGTTATATACTATAAGTCTAACTAATTTTATGATCACTCAAAGTTATATAGGCACTTCAATTTCTAAAGTACGAAATTAAAAAAAAAAAAAAAAAAATACCCACACAATTTATAGCAACTTTCGTAATAAAACCATTTTCATAAACGCAATATTTCGTATAGCTATCAAACATATTTCATAACTTCGCAAACAAGTTACAAAGGGATGACGTCACGCCTTTTTAGCGTTTGGGTGAATCTATTAATAATGTGAATTAAACATCGTATTATCTCAGGCAGTTATTGTGATACCAAAATAATTAATTCTAATATCGAAAGGTATTTCGATTACACACAGCAATACAAAACATTAATCGTGCCTATTATCACGGTAGAGTCTTAGGCTGAGATGTATAGAGCGTAGGTACTTAGACTAAGCTTATGCTTTGCTCAGACTTACCTAAAAGAAAACCCTGTTATAGTCTTGTTGTCACGAAGGCAAAATTCCAACAAAGTCTATGAACGCTCGATAGATCTTAGCTCTAAACTGTATTCAGTTTACTCCGAGCCTCTTAACTGTAAGAAACGTTCTTAACACGTTTCCTTACTTCGTAATACATCATATCAAACAATATTTTCCCAAAATACACGTGAATTCGGGCCTGTGGTTTTGTTTGAATATTCAAGAGGATTGTTTTCGTATATAACAATCCAGTATCGCAAAGCCAGCTTAGCAATGATGGCTGGCTAATCTGTGTAATCGCTGTATAATTCTCATGAATGGTAGTGACGGTAAAATTTATTGCGTATTTGGAAGCAAAACACATCAATAAAAAATGTTTCACTCTTTTTTGTTTAACAGTTTACGATAATAACCTTGTTGTCAATTTCAAACGTCGATAGGTAATTAATAAATAATAATAATAAATAAATATACACAACGCCATCTAGTCCCAAACTAAGCAGAGCTGGTAATATGGGTACTAGAATAACTAATACTAATACATATATACTTTTCTTATGTAAATACACACATATTATACATAGAAACACTCAGACTAAGACTAACCTCCATGTTCATGCACACAAAGACTTGTCTTAACTGGGAATCGAACCCACGACCCCGGCGTCGCAGGCAGGTACACTACCCACTCCGCCATCCGGTCGTAATTGTTTAAAAGATGATTGAAATAAATAGAGACTAAAAACAAGTAACAGCCTCGATGGTCTAGTGGTTAGCGTACGCGCCTCTCACCGCGAGGTCTCGGGTTTGATTCCCGGTTCGGGCGAAATGTTATTTGTGAACTTTCCGTCAGTAAACTTCTCACGCAGTACGGAGTTAAACTTGTGCCCGGCGGTTGGCAATAGGCTAAACCTCTATTTCATTAGATCTAAACATAACAGGTGAAGTGTGGGTGTTGTACACCTCTCTGCCACACCCTTCTGTGTAATATAGGCGTGATGTTATGTTACAAACACGTCGTTGAATATCTCGAAGCAAAAGAACTGAAAATCGTGACTTATTTGTCTGGAACTAATTATCTATCCGTTTACTAATATATTAAGAGGTAAGATTTTTAGTTTGTGTGTTTGTTTCTACGCAAAAATTTCGAATCTACTAGACTGATTTTAATAAAAAATAGTGTGTAGATACATCAAGACCTCAGGAATAATATAGGCTACTTTTTATTGACGTAACGCGCGGGCGGAACCGCGCGTAGAAGCTAGTTATGCATAAAATAATAATGTAGGTATGCAGGTGAACTATTTGTTGGCTCGCGCGCGATTTCCCTTGTGGGAACACTATTGATCGGTCACACAAAATCTACAATACAAAATACATACAATACTTCTGTTCATTTCTGTGTGTGGATGTAGGCATAAATTTTGATTTGTAGGTGCACTGTATGAATATTTTTAGCGAAATATTGCTATCTCTCGTTAGTTAAACGCATGAAAAAGCCATATATTTTCTTTATGGGTAGACTCCCGAGCGCTGTGTTTTCATACTAACTTAATGTGGGTTTAACTTTAATATTATTGAGTTTTTATCTATGTTTATAGACAAATCATATCTTAAGCACTATAATGAAAGTTTGGTCCTGGCTATTGTGACAAAACTTGCCACTTTTTCAAAATGATTATTTTACTTAGCTCAGTTTGTACTAATGAATGAATGATTTGTGTATAAAAACAGATAAAACTTAATATTATTAATCGTTAGTATGAAAACACGGCGCTCGGCGTCTAACCTTAAAATGTTGTCCGAGTATGACAATTTTTTAAATGAAAAAAGAGCACTTTTTCGCTTTTCACTAATTCTAAGCTCTGCGAGCTGTAGAAGACGACAAATAATCAAGAACAAATCAAATTCAAAAAAAAACTAAAAAACACGCTTTTAAAGTACTTCTAACTAAAAAGTGAAAAATAATTCCTAATATAAGCTGAAAAAAGCGTGGGTTGCTCGATAGACGAAAAATATGGCACAGAGCGCCCCACGCTTTTTTCAGCTTATATTAGGAATTATTTTTCACTTTTTAGTTAGAAGTACTTTAAAAGCGTGTTTTTTAGTTTTTTTAAACTATTATTTATTTTCTACTTTTTAGTTTGGTTTATTTATAAGAGTGTTTTTTTTTTTTTTTTTTTTTATATATTTTTAATTTTTTTTATCGAATTATTGCATTGTCATCGATCTTTGACAGGTGTGCAAAATTTGAATGAAATCTGTCCGTTTAAAGTGGGTCAAAATCGAGTCCAAAGGAGTCGGTTACATACAAACAAACAAACAAACAAACATACAGGTGAAGCTAATATAAGCGTGTTAATTATGAATACTCGTGTTACTAACGTAATGTTGGTCTATTTAGTCGACCGCGATGTTACCTATACTTCTAGGCATTATCAAGAGAGTGCGATACGTCGCCTATTTAGTCGCCAATGCAAGTACTGGCTGCGACTCAGGCGCGACGTATCGCACTCTCTTGATCATGATAATGCCTAGAAGTAGGTATAGGTGAAACCGCGGTCAACTAAATAGACCAACATAACGTGAGTAACACCAGTATTTCATAATTTGAATAATGTTACAAACTCACGTCAGTTTTTAGGGTTCCGTAGTACCTACAAGGAACCCTTATAGTTTCGCCATATCCGTCTGTCTGTCCACGGCATAGCGACGAAACCGTTGGTGCTAGAAAACTGAAATTTTGCATAAACATGTATGTTAACTAAACAAAGAAAGTCGTAGAGTAAAATTTGGAAAAATATTTTTTTTTCAGGTAGCTCCAGGTAGCTCAGGTAGCTCTACATGTAAAGTAGGGATGTTTTTTTTTTGTCGCCTACCCCATAGTGTGGGGTATTTTTAGATAGGACTTTTAAAAACGTTTAGGGGTTGCTAACACAGTTTTTTGATTTAGGGATCCGTTTGCGAGATAATTAACTTTAAAGAGCAAATTTTTGTTCGAGCAGGCCGTCCCCCCTCCTCTAAAAGCTAAACTACTGGATCCTAAAATCTGAAAAAAATTGTGTCGGTAGTACATGTAATGAACTTTAAAGGAAAACTATAGCGGATAAGTTCACTTCATTAGTTCAAGAGGAATAGGGGTCCGAAATGTCAGATGCAGTTACTCAGAATATTTCGTTCAAAATTCTTGAAACATAAATAAACATACATAATACATATATAAAATCACGCCTTTATCCCACGGGGGTAGGCAGAGACGATGGAACGCCATGTGCTTCGCTCCTTACATACTTCTTTCGCTTCCTTAACATTCATACATCTCGTCATACGTGCTAGCTGGTTTCGTGTACTACAAACATTTCCTATCTGAAGGACGCTATTTATCTGGTTACTTTAACTTAATTAGTTCTAGAGTAATTGGGGTCCAAAGTGTAAAATGCAGTTACTAAGAATAATTCGTGCAAATTACAAAAACCTTTGAAAGTAATGACTTGTATGAAGATGTTACTTGTTTAATACAGATAGTAAATCCCTTTTAAGTCGAAATATGTTGTTACGACTAGCTACGGAAGCCTACTGCGCGTGGCCCGACACGCACTTGACCGGTTTTTTATAAAAACAAATCAAATTAAAATTTTAAAAAATTTCAGTTGGAGTTAGTTGCCCGGTTCCGTTAAGGCCTACACGCGTTATGAGTATGAATACCGCATGACTGATTACTTCGGCACAAAGTCAATATTAGTCAGCGGACATCATTACTCATGCATTAACTTCCCAATTGCTAACTGTGGTGGAAATCTCTGAATGTCTCATGTTCACTCAAGTTCAGTAAAGTGGAAAATTACGGCCACTTCGATTGATGCTCACCGAAGGCTTACAGATGTCATGTTAAGAGTCCTATATCTACTAATACGTCACTTAATACCTATATAATATCAATGTGAATTAAGCTGGGTTATTAACCTGTATCATTATAATAAGATTCACTATAAAGTACTTATGGATCTTCGTAAACAGAACAACGATTGCCACAAGATCTGAATGATTTTAATCACATAATTTTTTGTACTTTATGACTTCAGGAAGGACGAAAAGGGAACGGTTTTCCCATACATTTTGTGCTAACTGACGTCATAACGACGGGCAGCACGTGCACGTTATAAATGTCATAACACACCATGTATACGGTGATTTTATTATATATATTCTTTCTATATTATGGTTTTTTGCCCGTCGCGTATACTTCGTTTTATATGAGACCCATGTTTAGCAACAGAGATTCTTCGAGATCACAAACCTGATTTTCATTCACAGTGTCAAGAAAATGCAATACGTGTAATATAACATGTTATATGTATATATATGTTTGGATTTCGGATCAAATAGAACTACGGCGTGCAGTTAGTTCAATAATATGTCAAATGCAATCCAAAGATCAGTTTTCTAGGTTCATAATATGTTTTATTTTTACATTGTTGAAGGAAAGAGAACTCGCAACATTTATTTATATAGAAAAAAAGCTCGTTCGATAAACCGAAGACTAAAAAAAGAATATCAATGTGCCAATTTTTTTAATAATTTATATTTTAAAATGTATTTAATATGTGACTAAGGTGAATAATGTAACGAACCAAGTTAACATAAACTAAAGGTTACGAAGCGGTTCTTTGCCGGATTCTATTTTGTTTACAAGTAAAATTACAGTGCTGGTTTTGCTGAATCATTGAATTTTGGATGGGGTGTGTGACTAGAAGGCCTCATATTTAACTACGAACACAATATACTGAATGAAAAGCCTCTTTAGATTCGTTAGGTTTATTCAAACAAGTACCAAGTAAACTAACATAATGAACAGTTTTGAACGGGATACAATGTGGTTACATAATAATACTGTAAAAGCGGTAACATAAATATCTAATTTCCTTTGGTAAAGCTTAATAATCGTGAGAGAATAATGTTTGAATTTATTGACTATATACTATACACCTATTGTTAATATTTCGTTGCGTTTTATAACTATGTTTGTGTAGTATTATGGAGTTTGGATATATTTAACAGTACATATAAGCTTAAAATAACAATTAATTGATAAAATGAATGAATCACGCAATTTCGTGTTTTCGATATTGAAGGTCTGATCAAACATTAAATTAAATTAAATTAAATTTGGATTTTTTACATTAGATAGAATGCCAGAATAAGCAATTACACTATCTAATGGTCCCAATGACAAGGCCAAATACATACTATTTACATTCACTCACACAATCACACCCAGTCTCAGAACAAATCTTTGTGAATCACACAAACATATTTTAATAATTGAGTAATATTTTTATATGGGTGTGCTTTGTGTGTGTGAAATGTATGTTTGTGAACACCTCCGCGACCCAGGAATTTGTTATTCCTAGTGCGGGTGTCGTTTTAAAAAAAAAAAAATATTTTCAATCTGCCGAGCCTTTTTTCCAATGACATTAGGGTCAGCTTCTGGTCTAATGGATTTAGCTAAACATCAGTATTCTACGAGGAATGACTGCCATCAGATCGTCTCAACCCCGTACGAGGTGATACGATATTCCTTGTCAGACTAGATGTCAGACTTTCTGGCCTCTGACTGCCATAGATGTGTAAAAGGTAACCAGAACCAACGGCTTAAGGGTCGACACACACCAAAAGCGCGTCGACGAGAGGCGCAGTTTCAGTGTCATATGAATTTTAACTTTATTTTCATTGCTATAATACTTAGTATCGCATGAGAAACTCTACGCTACTACTACTATGGAATTCGCCGGAATTACCGCGGCGCCGCGGGCATCCGCGCGACTCGTTTGAGTTTCTCATGCGATAATAAGTATTATAGTTATGAAAATAAAGTTAAAATTCATATGACACTGAAACTGCGCTTCGATTCGCTGCGCTTCGACACGCTTTTGGTGTGTGTCGACCCTAACGTGCTCGCCGAGGCACGGTGGAAAACTCGCTATGTTAAGATCGTCATCCATCCACGGCCGACTGCGATTAGCATTGCTTAACCTGCACGATCATTCAGTGGAGCTCCAATTTGTTTTAATTAATGTTTGTAAAAAAATACTTGAGCTTGTTAAGTTATACTAATATGTATCCTACTTAAGATACAAATGGATGAACGTTACGTCACAAAATGACGTATCATACAGTTGAGAAATTTAGGGTTCCGGTAAGAGGCGACCGTAGCTGGATAGCTAAGAGCGGTTGCCCGGTGTGCAGTAAGGTCGCAGGTTCAAATCCTGCCGGCCCCATATCTTTTTCAACTGTTTCTTAGTATAATTTTGCTAAGCACAGCTAAATGCTATAAAAATAATCAGAGTTATACTAATATGTGTTTAATTCGTTCCGAGTAAGAATTCACGTATTGCATGAGCAGTAGGTAAGTTCTTTACGACTATTATTATTTGCAAACTGATGATGTCTATTTTATTAAATCCTGATATACTCTTGTGAAAGGACACCATGGATTTATAGCCTCGAATATGTTTTACTATTGAACTTCAATGCTATTTTACTAAGATATAACATCGCGTAAAGTGAACCCATTTCGGGATTACGAACATATTTTTATACGATTAATGACACGAATATATTTGGATTTTCGGTTGAGCAGACCCTTTCACCACGTTATATGATGGCTATCATTCTCACCCGCTGTTACATGGATTATTTTTGATGGTAGCATTAACAAGTCTATAAAAATAAAGATTCAATAACGTGAAACGATAAAAATATGTTGTAATAAAGCAAATTATAGCTTTGCTATGCCTTTTTGTATTTAATACAATATTAAGGTTGCAAAATTAAGAATCCAGCAGGATTTGAACCTGCATCCCCCGGGTGAACGCCTCAGGTGCTATTTTAATTTGCACCAGGGGCGTATACCCGGGCGGTGCAGGTTTGAATTCGGCTCGATTCTTAATTAGAGATAGGTATATAGATATTAAAGAGCTGTATATTTGTAAGAGCCAGTTTTAGAGGTGCCGGATATCTTATTCGACCCATAAAATATAACCTGACCGAATTTAAAAATAACATATCAGTAAAGTTATATATAGGTAGGACGGTATCATATTAAAATAATAAATAACTAAAACTTAAGTACATATCAAAAAAACATCAATAAAAAGGTAAGATTTTAAATTAAAATTACAAAACAAAGATTAAACAAACGCATAAAACTAAAAATACAAAAAAAAAAGTTGTTGGTAGTTGTTCTCTTCCTTGCAATGTGTACCTGCTAATGACATAATATATGTACTACAACTATCTCATCTGTTTATACTATCTCATCGATACCCTATTGTATAAGGATTCAACTGAAAATCGTTATGTATTTTAAAGACAAATAAACGTATTCTTATTCTTATTCTTATTATACTTGAAAAAAGAACACAGCTGTCACTTTCATTTATGTGTTATCCTGCCAATAAGGCTTATTTAACACCCGCGAAATTGAGGCTTAATATTATTAACTGTTTTGATATTGCTATGATTTCTAAATTATAAGGATAAAGATGAATAAGAAGCTAAATATTTTTAATTCATTCTGAAGTGAAACATATTACGGCTAACTTTTCAGCGACATGTGCGACTACTGATGCCGAGTGCTGACGGCAGTTGCCAGAAAGTTTAAACGGAACTCTTAAATTGTAGCTTTTATACGTAGACATGATTTCAACCGGCTTGATCAACTGTTAAAAAGACTTCCAGTTTTATAAATATGTGCAACTCGTGCCAAATAGAAGCTAGCCCTCTGGTCACGAGTCGTATCGATTAATCTTTATAATTAATGTATGCTGTAAATACATGTACAACTAGTACATGTATTTACAGCAAAGTCAATTGTTGAGTCGATTTAGTTGCACGTGAGTGTAGTTAGTTCATTGAAAACTAACTGAAATACTATTTCGTGGAATAATGCATTTAGCGCCGCCTCGTAACCTAATGTCCCTTAACAACCAAGAAACATGCAAACATTGATCTTCGCAATATTATTAAAATTACCTTTGGGACTTATACATGAATATTATTTATGCATTGAATCGGATACATTATTAATATTGATATTGATAATTTAATATACTTGGTTAATTGTAAAATAATCAATAAATATTTTGTTTTTAATTGATGAAACTATTTTTTTTAATATTTTCATTTATTGAAAATACAAATTATAGACGTGTTGAATGTTTATTTTTGCCAGTTAAAAATAATCAACAAGTCATATTGTATTGAACAAAAAAAAAGTAGGAGTGATTGGGTAGTAACAATATCCTTACAAATTAGATTCTCTACCGATCATCGATCTCGCTTCGATGGTTTATTGCGTACATTAATTTCACGAAGTAGTTAGGCGATGGGCTTGTTAGTTTCCAGTTTTCATGTCAGAAACTTGAAGCTTATATTCAATAAGGATTTAATTTTAGTGAACAAGATACATAAGAACACACCTCTTTTTGTTTATCTATGAATTTACTAAAACGGCAAATAAAATACATATTTGTCTCATATAAAATACATATTTGTCTCATCTCATAATGTCTTCTCCTAGGTTTATTTATTTAACAGAATGAACACGATACAACACAATTCAACTGATGAGAAAAAGCGTAAAGAGAGTGCTATTAAATTTTCTATAAATGCCATTTTCAAAATTCAAATAATTGTAATTTAAAGCATTGTAAGTATCCCATCATGCCCAATAAGTATAACTTAAAAAACCGGCCAAGTGCGTGTCAGGCCACGCGCAATAGGGTTCCGTAGCTAGTCGTAACAACATAAATAAATAAATAAACGTACCGATTACCGACAAATAGCCAAAATACCAACATTTTTTTGCCAGCAAAAATAACTTTGTTTTTCATAGTGTTTTATGGAATTTGTATCAATAACAAAGTTATAATTTGTGGTTGCTGAAAAAGTGCTATATCTCAAAAACTGCCGACTGTATCTCATTCAAAACAATTTTAGTTGAAAGTTTTTATTAAGATCTATAATATATATTTTTTTTTAGATTTTACACTTCTGTGGTTTAAAAGTTAGAGGGGGGGGACAATCATTTTAGCACTTTGAAAGTGTCTATCTTTGGAATGATTGACATTGAAAAAAAATGGTTCTAGAAACCTCAATGTAATTTTTAAAGACCTATCTATAGACCCACATGTATAGTTAGAATGGAAAAAAATAAAATTGTTTCAGTTCAATGTATGGAGAGCCCCCCTCTAATATTAATATTTTTTTTTATTTTGTGTACAAATCGTAAAGCGGTTAACAGAATACATTGCTTAGTTCTAATAGTTTCGGCATAAAGTGGCTGTGACATACGGACGGACGGACAGACAGACATGACGAATTTATAAGGGTTCCGTTTTTTGCCATTCGGATACGGAACCCTAAAAAACGTTACGGATTCCTTAGAGAAATCCATAAAAATATATTTTTGTAATATCGTAAAATTTTATCAAATTATAATATTTCGATTATTATTCCTGCAAGGCTTGTTTAGAATAATAAAGTATTCCCTTTCGCGTTGTCTTGTTTTGCAGTCAGTCCAATAAATACAGTTTACCATTGTTCGTGAGATACCTTGAGCGGGTAACAAAGAGATGGATTAAGGCTTCAGTGGAATAGGAAGGCTGCAGTAGCAATCTGTTATCTTGGAAAGGCCAAGCACACTGATACTGTCAGCAGAAGTTTCTTGCTAGTTGATTAAGCTCGAGAGATAGGAGATAATAATATTGCGTTTGAGAAAACAAATTTTATTGGGTTCTTATTTTCTTGTTTAACTTTTGCTTTATTGACAACTTTTTCATTATTTGTTGAATATAAAAGAATGACCATTTCTCAGCGAAAAAAAAAGAATGAACATATGGAGTTGATTGTCAATTCATGACATATTTCTGACTTTTAGCTGTTTCTTTTCTACGGCGATACAAGCATATTTTTAAAATCTTTGGTGCCGTTAACATTTTTTTTTGAATCATATTAAATCCTTCTATCAGTAAAAAGTTATTTTTTTACATTATTGATGAGACTAACGCTCCATGTGGCAACGGCGTGGGACACTCAGTTATAGTAAGTACCACCTTTCGATAATATCAGATATCAAAGCGTAATTTAGATGAACACGAACATGGCACCGAAACACGGACTCCAATTGCCTATGACTTGTTGATACAGCAAAGTATCCATGATAATTATTTTATTAATAAATCCAAACGTGATTTGATATGGGTTGGGTTCAAATAAAATCAAATCTGCACAAATAAGACTAAATATAAAGGGGATCTGCACAAATAAGACTAAATATAAAGGGGAAGCAATGACATTCACACTAATATTATAACGATAAAAGTGTATGAGTGTGTGTAATGGTAAATAGGCAGACGTTTGCGAGAACACATGATAAATAATAATTGATTTGTTTATTAACGTACCACGTAGATAAAACCGGTGGCAGATGATAAATGTAAAAATAGAAAGAAGTTTCCTTCGGTTGCTACAAGTTTTAATACAGAACATTTTATTTTGTCGTAGATATTATATTTGATATGAAACTTCATTACTATACCTTTGTTCGTGTGTATTGTGTGCACGTTTAATTAAAAAGAAACGAGCTACAACTCACACCTAATCCCACGGTCTAATCGAAACTAACACATATGTGAAATAATATCTATACACCAAGCTATACATTTCCAATATAAGATGGGCCCGCATTTTAAAGGCCTATTATATTATATTGGCAGTGTGTAGTTTGATGTATTACTGTAGCCGTGTAAACTTTCGAAACCAATGGTTTCATTGGAACCGTAAGTACAAAATTACATAAAAAGATCTATATTAACGAATTCATTACTTGACATTCTACATTCTAAAGAATTTTTAAAAAAACAGTGTTTAACCGATTTTTTTTACCTCCTAACTTTCGATTGCGCAAAGCGATTTTAATGATACAAAAAAAAAATCAAAATTCAAATCATTTATTTTCATAGGCCCCAGGAGGCGCTTGGACACGTCAAAACATTACAAAAAATGATATAAAAGTAAATAATAAATAATACTAAATTATACCATATTCTTTTTTTTATTCGAAAGCTGCTTCCCGTGTGGTCCCATTTGGTCCAGTTCTGACAATAGCACCCATGAGATAACCATACAAGTCTAAAATTATTGTAATTGAGGTCGGCTTTTTTTCGGAAAATATATAAAAAAAAAATCAGAGCTACTATTTTAAGGGGAGATACTATTCATTTGGTAACAAATTTTAGGTTCGATCATTTTAAAATGGCTCAAAATTTTAAATTTTGTTTTGAATCCAAAAAAAAAAGAAAAAGAAGAAATTAAATCAGCGCTCAAACACTCTAGATTGTTTTGGTTTATTTAGAAAATTGCGCCCTTTGTGTATTTGAAAGCTAAATTACCTTTGATATTAGGGTCAACACAATACATGGGGGTCCCTAATTTTACTTAATAAAAAACTTAAATTTAAAGAACGGAAAGATATTGTGTCTCTCTCTGTAAAATGTTCCGTTGAATTATCCTGTGTACAATTAGAGCATTTCATTATTATATGCGTATATAAACCTCCTTCCGCAGACCTTAGTTTATTTTTAGAAATCATGGATGAAGCCCTATGCAGAGTAAATAATTTGGGTAAAACAATTTTAGTCTGTGGAGATTTTAATAATAATATTCTTACAATATTAATACAACTGCATCATGTAAAATTTTAAGTCTTTTTAAATCCCATAATTTAATAAACTTATTTATGGAGCCTACTAGAATAAGTGCCACCACGGCTACATGCTTAGATAATATTTATACAGATATTAAGCCAACTCACAGAAGTATTATTAATAAGCTAGATTCTGATCATTCTGGGCAAATGATAAGTTTTAAAATAAAAAGTAAAAATGTAGTTAGGAAAAAAATTACTTCTGTGCCAGTAACAGCTAGTCGCTTTGAACGTATGAGAGTAAACCTAGCTACTAACTTACCTTTCTTAGATAATAACATAAAGCCTAATGTGATGTATAATTTGTTTTTTGATGCATTTCTTCGGGACTTTAACTCAATATTTACTTCCAAGGAGATTACTGTTACTAATAGCCCCGTCTTTGGTGACTGGGCAACCGCAGGTATCCATGAGTAGGCAAACATTGTACATTTTATACTATGAGAGACAATTTAATAGCAGTGAAGAGTTTAAAGAACATGTCAAATCATACTCGAAGATTTTTAAACGCGTCTGTAAAATTGCCAAATCTACATTTATTAAATCTAAAATCAAAAACAGTAGTAATAAAATTAAAGCCACATGGAAAGTTATTAATGAAGAGACTGGGAAAGGTAAAACAAAAGATTCAGACTTTAAGTTAAGTATCGATGGTCAAGTAACCAAGTCAGATTTAGAAGTTGCCAATGCTTTTGAAGGATTTTTTACTGCTTTTCCTGTCTCTATAACTAGTGCTTTAGGCTCTTCCTTCTCCGTTGCCGAGTCGTTACTTAAAGATAATGTGCCTGAGTTTTTTAATAATTTCGCATTTCGTCATGTTAATGGATCTGATTTTAAAGCCGCGTTTAAATCAATTAATATTAAGAAAACGGCTGATCTATGGGGCATTTCTGTACATATTATAAAATCGTTGATTGATATTATTGCACCTGATTTAATAATGATATTTAATAGATGTATTGATTGTGGTGTGTTTCCTGACTTAATGAAATTAAGTAAAGTAATTCCATTGTTTAAATCAGGAAGTACATTAGACCCCACAAACTTCAGACCAATATCGGTGCTACCTACGTTTAGTAAAATTTTTGAAAAAATAATTCTCGCGCAGTTACTTAAATATTTTAATGAAAACAACCTGTTGCACACTAAACAATTCGGTTTCACCCGCGGACGGTCAACATGTGATGCTGGGGTTAGATTACTTGAATGTATATTCGAGGCTTGGGAGGAGTCGCGGGACGCCTATGGGGTGCTCTGTGACTTATCTAAGGCTTTTGATTGTGTGCAGCATGAAACTCTAGTCAGAAAATTACACCACTACGGTATAAGAGGCATCGCTCTGGAACTTCTTACTTCTTATCTAGGTGATAGAATTCAGAGAGTTGATGTCAATGGAAAGCGATCGCATGGATCAGCTGTAGCAATGGGGGTGCCACAAGGCTCTATTTTGGGCCCTTTCCTGTTCCTCTTGTACATTAATGATTTACCTCATCTCGTTAAGGACAATCATGAGATAGTATTGTTTGCGGATGACACTTCTTTAGTTTTTAAGGTAAATAGACAACAAACAGTAATTGACGATGTAAACAATGCTCTGTCAAAGATAGTAAACTGGTTTAGTGTTAACAACTTGCTTTTAAATGGTAATAAAACAAAATATGTTAGATTTTTTACAAAAAATGTTAAACAAGTCAAAACTAGTGTGTTGATGGACAATGAGGAATTGGAAATGGTCAATAAAGTTGTCTTTCTTGGTATAACATTAGATTCTAAATTACAATGGGGCCCACATATAGAAACGTTATCTGGTAGACTCAGCTCAGCAGCTTACGCGGTAAAAACAATCCGTCAACTGACCGATGTTGACACTGCGCGTCTAGTTTATTTTAGCTATTTTCATAGTATAATGTCATATGGTTTATTGCTTTGGGGTAGTGCCACGGATGTAGATTCAATCTTTGTGCTCCAGAAACGAGCTGTTCGAGCTATCTATATGATGAGTCCCAAGGAGACACTAAGAAATAAATTTAAAGAGATAAATATTATGACGTTACATTCTCAATACATTTATGAAAATTTATTGTACGTCCACAAGAATCAAACAAAATTTAAGAAAAATAGTGATCTCCATAAAGTAAATCTAAGGAACAAAAACAAACTGGCTGTGCCCACTACTAGGCTCCATAAAATCTCTAACTCGTTTCCAGGTCAATGTATACGCTTCTACAATAAACTTCCATTAGACGCAGTAGAATTATCGATAGGTAAATTTAAGAAATATATTAAAATCAGATTATCTCAAAAAGCTTATTACTGTATTTTAGACTACATAAATGATAATAGTATTTGGAAATGAACTGCTCTTTTTATGTGTTGTAATTTTTATATATTATTATATATTAATATAATTGTATATTATTCATTTCATTTGAAAAGATGGTGCACATGAGTTTCTCACCAGCTCTTCTTATAATGCAATACCCATCGGAGCTGGTACTTAGTTTGATTTTAATCTGATTTTAAACAGTTGGATTAAAATTAATCTAAGCCCCGGTTATTCAAATCATTGTAATTAGTATAATTTAGTTTTACTTATAATTTATTTTTATATCATTTGTTTGTAATATTTTGACGTGTTCAAGCGCCTCCTGGGGCCTATTAAAATAAATGATTTGAATTTAATTTGAATTTGATATATCCATTGGTTCTTTGTTGCACAAACAAATCAACAATTTGTCCGTATCGTGATAAACAACTAAACAAATGTAAGAGAAAGGCAGAATACGGGCGAAGTTTAATAAATCCAAATTTTTATACGTTATCTTTAAATACATGAGGGTCTTATTTGTTGAAAGTTGTTCTCTGAACGATTCACTTAATTCAACTAGCAGTTAAAATTAAATACTACAAACAGTTTTTTTTTCTTTGTTAAAAATTGTGTAACAAGTAGGTATGAGGTAGGTAGGTACCAGTTGAAATAAAATTAATAAAACAACAGCGACAGAAACATAACGAAAACTTCAGTTCGTTAGTACTTTTTTCTCGCAACATTTTCTCGTTTAAGGCTTTATTCAGGCCAGAGTATTCATGCATTCGATTCCCAGTAAGCCAGCTTTCTGCTTTTTGCGGTCAAACGGTATGCATTTTAATGAAACTTTATTTTCCTCAGGAACAGGATCGCTTTCAAGTCAGTTTGCCATTTGCGGTGCAGTTGTTAGTTGTCAATTCTCAACTACTAAAGTGGAACACAAGAACTGACTTTAAAGTTAATCAACCACTAACTGACTCGATGGTCTAGTGGTTAGCGTGTGCGCCTCTCACCGCGAGGTCTCAGGTTCGATTCCTCGGTCGATGAAAATATTATTTGTGAACTTTCCGTCAGGAAATTCACAATAGCAGCACGGAGTTTAAATTGTGCCCGGTGGATGGCGATAGATTCCCCCCTTATTCAAGACCTAAACAGACCAGGTGAAGTGTGAGTGTTGTACAACTCTACCACACCCTTCTTGGTAATGTAGGGTGATATTATATATTTTTTTTTTATTATTTATTTATTTAATGGTAAGTTACATTTACACAGTTTTTTAAGTATTAAAGTAATGTATGATTAATATGAAATTATGTAATTTCAACCACTAAGCCCACGGTTACAGTGACTTAAACCTTTCCTCGTGTATTTAATACCACAGGTAATTTTACAGACAGAAACACAATTTGCGTTTTTGGTAAAAAACATTTTGTATCCATTTATAAACCTTTTTGCCTCAAAAGTCTCAGCATATTTTAGGATAATTGGATAAATATTGATTTACTCTCAGAGCTGTTTTAAATATTATGTGACTTTAAACAAGATGGAAACTAGAAGAGTGTTTGTCAGGCGTAGATTGTTTTGTTATGTTTTAGCCTCTAGTTACATTCTAGAGATTGTAAGTAATGTTTTACAATGTTATTTTATTAAGTAGTAACATGCAGCTTAGAACTATGCTTATGACATGAGGAAAAAGGGTTGACTATAATACCACGTCAACGAAAACTATACATTTTAGAGTCTTAGAGCTCTAAAGTATAATAGTACTTCAACGTAATGACGTATCTCCAATCTTCCTTGTAAGATTGTTAATGCTCTGGCCTGTAGTTGGTAGGTACTTCATTACATATGGGTCGTACACAAGGGCATATACATCAACCTTAACATTCCGTTTAAGCTAGTCTCGCGGGAAGCTAATACAATTCGAGACACATCAAGCTTTTTATTTCTAGTATAAGGGTCTACTCACATTTATCGACGCGGAATCGGCTAACGCCGGTCAAAAAAGTCTTTATGCCGACGGAATAAGGGTGTTACTAATACCTTTCGCATCGGCTCGGCACGGCCGACGAGACGCGACACCGGCCGACGCATGAAACATGGGGTGCATGGGGTGCATGAAAGGAGCCTCCCCGAGTGACGTACACAACGATTCCCTACGTCCGGCGCACCCTGGGCAATTCGAAAGTTCTCCAAAACGAATTGGCTAATAATTTCACCACGATGGCAAGTCAAAATAAAATTTGACTCAGCCATCGACACGACGAAGAAGAGACCGGCCGACAGCGAAACGAGCCGTTTGTCGATTAGCTGATCGCATCCGTACGGCGCTGTGGTGATACGCACTCGGCTTAAGCCGATTCCGCGTCGATAAATGTGGGTAGACCCTAAGACGGTTATACTAGAAATATTAAGCTTGATGTGTTACCACGTACGTGAAGAAAAAAAGCATAAACGTGAGCACTTTCTAGTTATCTACAGGCGTTAGGTATTGTTGTACATTTGATCACATTTATTAGAAGTAAACTTAGGTATTGTTTCACGTTTTCTTCGACCTTTGTTTCTATTATTTTGTGTCGAATTTATCGTCTGATACTAAGTGGATTTATACGGAGTTGATAGTTTTACTTTCTGGGAATTCATAGTTTAGTACGTGACAGAGTTTATGTTATTGGATAAGTGTTCTAGTGTTTTAGTTGAAGTTAAGTGAATAGTACTTACGCGTAAAAGAATATTTTCAGAACGTGAACGTGTTAGGTTTAAAATTGAATAAATAACATAGCAAAAAATTTTTTTGCTAAGCCCTCCGGGAATATAAAATGTTTGCAATATTCAGCCATTTTCTACATCTATAGTTACAAAAAATGTGCACTTATATTTTTATTTTACTGAAGTAATAAAACCGTGATGATTTTATACAATAACATAAAAACATTCAGAAAACTTAACAAGTATCTCTATGTTGGAATATAATTGTGTACTCACTTATGTACGAGGACAAATAAAACGATAATAAGAATCAATTTTACATGGTGTTTTTTTTTAGTTTTTTATTATTTTTTTAATTTCTTTTTTTTATTTTTGTGTAGCCTTGATTTATATAGTTTCTGATAAGATAGTTAAACTTCCGGATAACTCCATACAAATTTGACATTTATCCGTCAAAAAAGTGCCGAATCAATCATTGAAAGTGCATTTTTTTATTAGTCGAAAAATTATTTTTGTTGTGAACATTCAAGGCTTAATAAAATGCGAGACGAGACAAAGCGTGCTATGAGACAGTTGTAACTACAGAATTCTATCCATGTGTTATGTTGCGTTTTGTTTAAAATTTCATTGTATATATTGCTAGTAATCAGTGTTTGGTAAAAGTGTGCATAATAAGTTCCACTTTACGCTACAACATGATATTATATTATGCATGTAAAATATGTTTTAAATGGTAACTAAAACCGGCTAAAGGTGATGCAGCCTAAACAATAGTTATTACTTATATATTGTGTTCAATTAGAATAAAATTTGTTTGTATTCCAATATTATTTTTATGCGAAAATAAAGACCTTTTAAAACTAACTAACTAAAGTATCCGTGTGTATAGCGCTACACCGGCTAGCACGCTACCGCTGAACAATCAAATTGAAAGTTATTTGCAATTTCATTAAGTTTTATTCTTTATCTTTCATATTAAACGTTCTAAAATTACGTTAAACGTCTAATATTACGAAATCATTCAAATATAACATAACATAACAACACGCCTAAATTACCCAGAAGGGTGTGGCAGACATGTACAACACCCACATTTCACCTGTTATGTTTTAGGTCCCATGAGTTGAGAGTGAGCCTATCGCCATCCACCGGTCACGGCCGGGCCAGGTATATGTATTGAATATCATATGTTTTTAATATTGATTTAAGTAACAGTTTCAAAAGAAACTAACAACACGATGCCTGTCATAACAAAACTTAGATTCTTATTTTTCTTCTTCGTTGTGTCGATGGCTGAGTCTGTTTAGCTTGCTTTGCTGAGTTTTATTTTGACTTGTCATCGCGGTGAAAGGATTAGCCAATTCGCTTTGGAAAACTCGCGAATTGCCCAGGGTGCGCCGGACGTAGTAACTTAGATTAATAGTTTTTTATTGACCAGCACAAAAAAAGCTACGTATGTACCATTGTGAACTTAAAAAGCATTCGGCTATATAATGATGAGGTATGATCCATAATATACTAAACTACATAACCTTATACAATAAACTGTATATATCGTATCGAAATACAACGAAATAATATAATGTATACTGCCGTCGGCGTCAACCATTGAACGTGACTTGACTGAAAGATAAAATAGGAATTGTCGATTTAATTCGCTGGTTTGTGCCAAATATCCCTTACGAGACATTTTCGAACAAATATATATATATCTATAAATACTGCCACACGGGCGAGCATTCACCTATAATATAACAATTTCTCGAATAAAATTTCTGTGTTCGAATAGTATCATACGTGTTAAACGTTACCAAAGACAATTTAAATACATAGGTCGCGGGTTCGATACCCGCTCAAGACAAATCTTTGTGCGCTTCATGCGAAGATTTGTCTTGAGCGGGTATGTCATGGAGGTCTGTCTTGGTCTGGGTGTTTCTATGTATAATAATAATAATAATAAATATTTATTTATCTTCACAAAGGATTGTACACAATTACTTAAAACTAAGACAAATTGAAATATAAGTATACAATGCAATAATGTCTACAATCAAGTGGGTGAAGTGCACTGTCCTCCTAGCTAGATTATTAAATAATCTGTGTTATGGAGTAACAGTCTCTTTTCCCTCTTAAAATGATAATAATTATGATGATCCGTATACATAAATTCAAGCTTTTAGATTGTTCAATAGATTCTTGGTTTGTATTTCTCTGTCTGTTAATAATGTATAATAAGTTGCCTGGCAGAAACTACGTCAAACGATAAGGCTGCCCTTCGCATATTGTTATTGTATTTTAATAGTTGTCTTTGTGGTTATGAAATGGTATGCAAATAAAGTTTTATCTATGTATCTATCTATAAGTATTTATTTACAAAATTAAAGAATATATGTATTAGTATCAGTTAATTTAGTACCCATACTACAAGCTCTGCTTAGTTTGGGACTAGATGGCGTTATGTGTTTGTAGTGTGATGTTTATTATTTATTTATTTATAGTCAGCCAATCTAAAACAACAATTTGTACTCAGAAAAAATTTGCTTATTTCTAGATGGAGCTTAGATATTTAAATTGTATTTGACGTAACATTACAAGCGGAATGCTGTTAGTCTGGATGCACCTATAAATAAATATTTTCGGAGAGTAGATTATAGAAAGATATATATATCTATTATCTCTGACTAAAATAGAAATGCACCTTGGCAATAGCACTGAAAGTCAGATTTGTTACTTTGCAATAAAACTTTTCAGCAATAAAAGTAGCTGGATATTCTTCAAGCTTCTATACAACTCACATTTTTCGCATTAAATATATATATATATATATTTAATAACATACATAGTATCGATAACTATTTAGTTTTAATTCATCTAATCATGAAATAATTACGATTTCAGAACTGAGCGACTTTAAAAATTTGTTTGGCTTAATTAAAATATTATTCTTGTTTTAAAAAACGCCGCCCGCACTAGGAATTACTCCTGTATCGTGGGGGTGTTTATAAATATACATCGCACACACACAAAGCACACTTCAGTTGCTGACTGTACATCTTTCCACCGTATTGGACTTCGTTTTGAGACAGTTGCATCATCTATTATACATATTAATTACCTTAAACATACATCATGTAGATGCTGTACAAATAATATGCAAATGGACGAAACCATTATCAATATTTAGTTAGCAACAGTTAGAGCGTAATGTGAGCGATGAACCAGCGTACTGTGAGCCTTGCCGCAAATTTGTTGGGTTCTAAATCAATTCAGGATATGAGGGCGGTTTCATTGTAAGTAATATTTTAATACATATATTACCACATTTTTTTATATTTTATACCAAATTGACTGGACACTACAAACCGCAGACAGAGATAAGTGGAAACGGGTGGAGGCCTTTGCTCTGCAGTGGGAGACTATAGGAACACTAAAAAATATTTTTTTTTTTTTTATTTCGAAAAATATGTTTTTATCTCTTCGCTCTAATGTCGTATCCTATCTGTGAGTAAAATCTTGCTACTTAAATACGAAATGTGTCATTGCTAAACTTATGTTCAAAATTACCACTCCGATAGCGCAGGTTTATAAAACATTAAATAAAAAGGAGGTAAGCTCCGGCCTGTGCTCATCACAAAGTTACAGATTTGCATATTTTACGCACATGTCGTTCTCTTTAAGATAAATCTGCGTAATGATGTGGAAATTATACGCGTAGTCTGTCTCGAAGTGAGGTTGTACCGTAGGAGGTTTATTTATAGATAAATATTAAATCACTTATGTGTTTAATATTGTGTTATTAATATTGTACCAAATACAAGGAGAGACTGCAAAATCACATAAACGAACTCGCCACAGATCTTATTAACACCAACAAAGACACAACAAGACTGAAAAAATGGCAAATATTGGAACTAGACCAAAGACCCTAAAAGGGCACCATTTCGCAAAAACCCAGGGAGAGAAACAGAAAACAGCCAAAACATCTGATTATGACACTGTCGATCGCAGATAAAAGGAGAAGAAAAAAAAAAAAAAACTTATGTGTTTACCAGACCCGTAGTTAACATAGCCGCCAGTGCCATATGACATACCATCACGCCTAAATTTAGCCCAAAAGAGAGTGCCAGAGATGTATGACACCAAAATTCTCCTGTTTTGTTTAGTACCCATGTGGTTGGAGGTGAGCCTATCGCCATTTACCCGTCACAATTGCAGACTCCGAGCTGCTATTAAAAACTTTTTAATGTAAAACTCCTAAATAAGTTTCTAACGCCACGATCGAACTATTTCGTTGGAACAGTCACCAAATTGCCATTTGCCGTCGCTTAAAGTAGCGTGTGGCTATCCCAAGTAGCACGTAAGTGTCATCAGCATCAATAATACAGCCAATATAGAACTTAAAGTGTTATAAGAGACGTATAAGAGAGTCAGGCAAGGTTATAAGCGTTATAAGAGTGTTACAATCCGTTATTATACAGCTCAGCTGTATATAGGCTTTATTATGGTATCTGCGTACACTTAAGGTGTTATATCGGAATATTACAACTCTACTATACAGCTTTAATAATTGTGTAACACTCCAAGCTTATTTCTACGGCTAAAGCTGTATAAAGGCTGTATTATAGTATTACTTGACACTTGTTGCTGTACAAAGGCATATGCTAACTCCATTATAAAACTAGTTTTTATGGTGTAATTTAACACTCTTATAAGTATTAAAGCTGTAATAGTTACTTCTAAGAGAGTATTATAGAACTAAAAAGATAAATGGCAGCTATAGTACAGCTTTAGTCTGTATTATTGACGGAGACGTCAAATCAATGTCGCAGTCAGGAGATGGATTGAGAAGGAATATTTGAATATAAGGAATTACAACTTAAATAACAGTAATGATAGTGAACCAATATTGACTGAAAGAAAAAACCATTCAACCACACCGACAATCCATAGCTCTAATGAGGGTTCCGTACGAAAAAAAAAAAAAGAAAAAAAAAAAAAAAAAGGAGATAAAAATAACATTATTAATTGCTTCCTTCGCCATCATAACACCCCTTTTGATTCCCAGGAACTTGGCACTATGCAAAGTTTTTTTGACATTTTTCTTCAGTTTCTATTATCTTGAACGACATATTATTCTGAAAAATAAAGAAAATACCTTAATAAATAATCGTCAAAATGGTTTTAGAGATTTTAATTCTTTATACGTATATCTAAAGAGGTTATTAGTTATTATCTAAATGAAGAGCATAATACAGCCTATTGAATAAAAATATTCTATAATTACTCTAATTAGAAGTTAAAAGCTGTACAATACACTTCATTTATTCCATAGTACAGCTACTGGCGCTATATTGCTCTTCAAATAGTGTTAGGGCTGATTAAAATTGACGCCATTTTCTAATAAACAAAAACATATTAGATGATTCTAAAAACAAAAAGAATTGACATTATTTTGCATTATCTTTAGCCGTATCATGTTTACTAGCTTATATAACGTTAACTTGGCCTTTTCCTTATTACTTGAAATTAAAATGTTGTTATTCTAACCATAAAAAACAAAAACTTACTTACCGATATTCAGTATTTCTTTTGTTTTTCTTGATTTTTATGCTGGCGCGCGAATATTTTACCGAAAACCATATACAGGTTTACAATAAATATTGGTTTGCACGTTATTTTCACCAAACCAATAAGTTCAAGATCATTAATATGTTTTTCTTAGCAAGTAATTTGCCATTATAATAATATGCATAATGTAGATAAAAAATATGATGTACATTAAAATATCTATACTTTTGTAATTCTTTTATAACACTATTGTAGAACTTTAATTCTTACAAGCTACTTTTAGGATACCATCTGGAGAGTTGAAGTTTCTTTTTACACCAAATAACAGCTCTTATACAGCCTTTATACAGCTACTATACAGCTCTTATAACACCAAACGCTGTTTAATTTGTGCCCATTTTACACTTATAAGGGCTGTATAAGCGCTTATGCAGCCTTTATACAGCTAATATACAGCTTTAAGTATAAAATTACGCGCTAGTACAGCTTTTATACAGCTTGTAATGCTACTTGGGATAGCCCTAACACTTTTACTCGAGGCAGGAATCAACACCAAACCATCCAACAAGTTGAACGGGCCAGTCAAATAAAATATTGATAGTAAAAAACATACCTAGTGTTACTAATGCCTGCAATCAGTAAGTACTAATGCCTGCAATAAATAAAATACTTACTATAATAGTTTCTTCCTCTTTCACTGACTCGTCGGATGCGAAACACTTAGCAATAACAATTACCATTTTGCTGGATGACCCTTACATTGTGATACATATCCTTTTACAAATGGTAATGTAATAATCCTGAGGTAGTCTGTACTTATATGATATATAGAGACGAATTCTTAGTATGTTTTTATGTACGCGCTAATCTTTACATATTTTTGCTAAAACATATATCAATAAAAACTCTGCAACGATTAAGTAATACAAATGAAACCTGTTTGCCGTAGAATTCACGAATAAATATTTTGTAAAAAGTAGACCACTTGAATTTTACTTTTAACCAATATAACATTATTCAGGTTTAGTAGCAACCAGTATCGGACCTGTGCATACACAGCTTAAGGAATATTCTGGTGTTAGAATAGTTATAATAACAATACATGCTTGATAACCTATGCATCTTAGTTAATTAAGCTTTATAGTAAGGAGTAGAGGTGAAATCTAATTTCTGTAAAGCAATATTCTCAAGATACATACACGCACTAATGATGATACGGTGCAAATATTAATTAAGTTCGTAAATCTAGTCTACGAAATTCCGTCAATGTGGTTAATATACGTGCTAAGTCGACGCCGCGCGGACCGATTGATCTTGCAAGTTAAGCAGTGCTACCATCCATCATCATCTTTAACATAACGAGTTTTTCTCCGTGCTTCGGAGAGCACTTTAAGCCGTTGGTCCCGGTTGCCATTAGAACATCTATGGCTGTTCGTCGTCACGGGTAATCAGAGGCCAGAAATTCTGAAAAGTAGTCTAACAAAGAGTATCGTATTACCTCGTACTGGGTAGAGGACGTGTGATGGCAGTTGCTCCACGTTGAATATTGATATTCAGCTAAATCTGTAAGACTAGAAGCCGATCCCAATGTGATTGGGAAAAGGCCGTTTTACATCTATATATATAAAAATGAAACCCGTTTTCCGTTGTCACGACATGGCATGAAAACGGCTTGACCGATTTGGCTGATTTTTTTTTATAGTTTTCTAATACTCTGTACAAGGTTCTTACGGAAAAAATATTAAAAAAATCTCTCAGAAAGATTGAAAAAATAAAATATACATTTAATTTTGCATATTTAAAAAAAAGCGCGTTACGAATGTCAACGTCATTCAATTTAAAACAAAAAACTCTGTGGTGATCTATGACACGACAGACATAACCGCGAGCTGTAAAAATATATTTTTTGTTTTTTATTTAATAAAATTAGTAAAGTCCTTCTCAAATATGACGAGACCAGGGAAATAGGTATTCATTTTTATATGGAGGATATTATAGATTCCAGTTCAAATTGAATAGGTACGCATACATTAGATAGGTCAGCTATACAAAATAAAGTAGTGCATCAAATTTACGCTAAGGCCGTACGTAGTTCGCCGGATCAGCTAGTTCAAAATAAAAGTTCGGAATCTCCTCCGTGATAAGTTGTCGGAATCGTCACATCATTAGGTTACCACGCTGTGTATGATTTTATATTTATCATCCAATATTTCTATTATATATTATGTATATATGTTATATGTATTTATATATGTATATATAATAGTTAAGTATGTTTATATAGTATTTGATTTATACTTTAGAAAGTATATTATCATTTTATATTATTTATTTTTATTTGTAAGTTTTGTTAGTTTTGTATTTTTTTTACTATCTTTACAAGTGCACCTACCATGTTAAAGCTCTGTACCACCCTTGGTTGACTGGTAGAGAATGCCTTTGGCATTAAGTCCGCCTCTGTACAAATTGTGCATAAAGTTTTAAATAAATAAATAAATAAATAAAAGGCTCGGAAATTGATGAAATATGTCGCTACATCCAAATGAAATAAATCTAATTCAAATAAGTCCTTGACACACTCTCACCAAATCTTAAACGCTCCGAACCGCTGAACTTATCTGAATAGTTCAAAGAAGCAACACTTCTATATCGTTAATCTGAAACTAATTAAAATAGTTTCAAATTTATAGCTATACCTCTTCTTGAACAAACTGTTTACAATTTGAAACAGTAGTAACTTTCTAGACACTATTTAGTACTATGTAGAAACTATGTCCTTCTTAAGGATTGGCAGTATTTATACCTACAATTAACATAATATCACGCCGAGAAGAATGGGACAGAGCTGAATAACTCCTACATTTAACTAAGAAACAGTTGAAAAAGATATGGGACCGGCAGGATTTGAACCTGCGACCTTACTGCACACACTACAGGTTCAAATCCTGCCGGTCCCATGTATTTTTCAACTGTTTCTTAGTATAATTTGCTAAGCATAGCTAAATGCTATAAAAATAATCAATTAGAAGTTCCTACATTTAACTTGTAATGTTTAGGTCCCATGTGATAGAGGGTGAGCCTACAGCCATCGAACGGGCACAAATCCGACTCTGCTATTAAGATTCTTTCTGACGGAACATTTTAAATAATACTTTGCCTGATCTGGGTATCGAGAAAGGCATCGTGGTGAGAGGCCCATACGCTCTACTGCTATGAATAGACCTACAAATGAATCGAGTCGTAACCGACATTTATATATATTTCTTCACATTTCAGACAACCGGATAGCCGAGTGGGCTAGTGTACCTGCCTGCGACGCTGAGGTCACGGGTTCGATTCCCGCACAAGACAAATTTTTGTATGCATGAACATGGAGGTTTGTCTTGGTCTGAGTGTTTCTATGTATTATAAGTATGTATTTACAAAATAAAAGTATGTAATGTATTAGTTATTCTAGTACCCATAATACAAGTTGCGCTTAGTTTGGCACTAGATGGCATAGTGTGTATGTTGTGTGATATTTATTTATTTCCCTACGTCTATCTACAATTTTATTTTCCTCTCCCTTACATTCTTCTTAATCGAGTAATACTCTAATTTCATCATGGTTTTGGTGTATTACATCAAAAGCCATCGACTTTCGTTTAATGACCTACAATTTAACTTTGTGCTTACGCCCTCGAGATCAAAAACCGTAATTGCTATTAATTACTACCCACACATGATAAATAGAAAGGCAAACATAAATGGAAATTTGTTTGAAATATATTTTAGAAATGTTAATTCAATTTTCTTTAAAAAAAAAAAAGGTTCTGGTATCAAAGAATTTCAGAGTTCACCGAACCTCAAATGATACCTTTGTTGTAAATACAAAGTAATGATATTTAAATTCAATCGTTTATTACGTCAGAGCCTAAAAATATTATTTTCAAAAACATTTTTCGTGGATTCCATTCTTCTTCTTCATTCGAGTCGACGGCAAAGTCAAATTTTATTAGTCCAGTATGTGGCTACCTAAACAGTGCTTTCATCTGCGTTCATTAGCGCGTCCTTTGTGCAGGTAGTGGGGCACGCAGGACAAGTTAGAACTGTTAGAATATGGGCCATGGTTTGTGTGGCCCCACATTCACAATTTGTATCGGTTTCATCTGCAAAACCCCACCGTATCATGTTGTCTTTGCTTCGGCCGACTTGAGCTCGAAGCCTGTTGAGGGACTTCCAAATCGGCCTAGGCAGTTTATGGCCAGGTGGAAGGTGTATTCCATTTATAAATTACTTTAAATTTATTATATCGCAAAGCTTGTTAACTTATACCATATTACAATATTAAGATTTAACAAGTTACTATTCTATCTACAATACAGCTATATTTAAATATCACTAGATAAATCTTTCTAACAGCCTTAATAATTTTAATTATAAATGTATGTATTTATTTATGTTATAAATTATTATATTTTTTTATTTTCAATATTATGTATCTCTATTATGTATTTCTATGCTTATCCCTGCAACACCCTAGGTATTGACTGTTAGAGAATGCCATCAGGCATTAAGTCCGCCTTTGTACTACTTTTTTCTGCAAAAAGTTAAATAAATAAAAAAATAAAATAAAATAAATAAAAACTACGTCAATGGTAACAGCGATGATAATGTCAATTAAAGTCTTGCACAATAAAACATAACTAAAGTACAACTATACGAACTATACGAACTAACTATAGGTTATATATAATTTCGGTAATACTTTCTTTTATTTCAATCGAAATTTAACTCTTATATATTGGAATATAAAAAATACTATTTAAACTAACGAGAGAAGACATCATTACTAGAGAAAAACGGGTTACTCACGGATTTTATGTAGGAATTTTGCCGACCAGTTTCTATACTTTATTAAGGAAGTATTTTCATCAGGGCTGTGAGTGCAGTACGCTCGATGCTGTCAGTACCCCGGCTCGCGCTAAACTCAGTGTAGCGCGTAACCCGTTTTTCGCTAGTAATATAAAAAAAGTTTTTACTGTTTTTCTACTCGGAATATTATTTAAGTTATTTTACAAGAGTTCGTAGTTTTCTTTATTTAAACGATGTAACATAACTTCAAAACTTCAAAGATATTTCTTCTAAATTCACCTCAGTTGGATAAAAGAAAATATACTTTATAAGTTAAAAGTTTAATCGTTATGCAATCATTGCGTTAATTTATAATTGAATTATTTTTCGATTCAATTTGTACTATTTTATATTATTTACTATTTGTATTCGATTTTGTCCGTAATAAAGTGTTTTTTTATTGTTTGCACAACTTTCGTGTTCAATCTATACATAGGTATATCAGGACATAAATGTGACACGTAGACCGTAGACCAAGACTAGTATTAAATTGAAGCCAAATGACGCCATAAGCAATATTTTACGTATGTTTGACATTTTACACCTACATCCTGTCGATACCCTGTGTTTCTATCATCGCTAAATTTATTTCCAATAATAAATTTTACGACCATTTCCATTACATTGAAATTGAGTGAAATGTCACGGAGCAACGTTTTCAATAACCGCTAATAGGAATCAGTGAGCCAAATTGAATCGTATTTATTAAATTTCTCTTTACCTTTCAAGAACAACTTCCTTACTATAGTGTAAGGAAGTTGTTTTTTGTTGCAAAACACTTTTTCAAAAGCTACAAAGTTGAAATGGATATCGAATACATAGATGAACGTTTCTTTAATAAATATCAAACATTACAGATCTTTCACACAACGTCATCTAGTCCAAACTAAGCAGAGCTTGTACTATGGGTACTAGAATAACTGATAGTAATCCATAATGCCTTTTCTGTTGTAAATACCTACATATACATTGACACACCCTTAAGTTTCTTAGTTTACATATTCCAAAGATGATTGCAATAAACCCTCAACAAATGTATAAAAACAGCAAAAATTTAAAAACCAATAGTATATTATTTCCTGTCTATCTAGAATCATGAAATTCGTATAGCACAACTATAGGATAAAATTCGATAGTGATGAATTTCTTCATATTACTCGGTGAAATGTGAGACCAAAGTTACTTTGGCGAAGATCTTATTACTTGGTACATTTCAGAGGTCTACTTTATAAGCCACGGATTTATCAGAAAACATTAACTACTATTTATTCCGTTTCTCTTATGTCTTGAACACTATGGTAGAAAGAGATAACATTAATCTATGGGTGTTTGTGATGTCATTTGTGTTTTCTTTAAACTTGCTTTACGTCCTTTATTATTTTTGCTTTGGGGCATACAGCCTTTCAAATTACTGTATTTATTTGTTTCTCTTTCTATACTGAATGTATGTGTGTCTCATTGTTTTCTTTGCACCTAATAAATATTTTCATTTTCATTTTCATTTCATTTTCAATATGAATCTAATAATATTTAATACCTGCTGTTGCCCGCGACTTCGATCGCGTTAATTTCGACATTTTCATGCTAAGTCCTACAAAATTGAGGCAATTCCCTCATACACTTTGAACCTAAATACGGTCGATATTTGATTTACAGAAGTTCATATTTCGTGTGATGGAATACCCATGAGGAGTTGGATTTGTGTCCGTTGAATGGCTCACCCCCTATCACATGGTACCTAAACATAACAAACGTGGTTACTAGGGCTACACCCTTCTGGGTAATATAGGCGTGATGTTATGTTTTATTTATATGTTTTTTTTATCGCAATCCGAAGTTACTTGGCAAAGTGATGATCAGGATGAAATGACAATTGCTGAAAGTAACTAATAATATAAATTGGGATGGGGATCATAGGCATCATGACTGGTGGTAGAGCTCTTGTGAAAGAGCTCGAGGGCGGCAGCACCACCGTCTCACCTTTAACCTGCCGGCAAATAGTTGTGCTTCCATTACTGTGTTCCGGTTTGGTGGTGAGATCAGGCCCTGAAATTACTGGCACATGAGGCATAACACCGTAGTCCTCAGCTGCAGCGACGCGTCTATAATCTGCTTTTGTGGATTGTTGATGTCCATGGGCTGTGCTCCACTTACCATCAGGTGGACTACACGTTCGTTCGCTGTGGGCATAGAATAAAAAAAAAGAAAAAAAAAATAGACCCATCGAGTATAGGCTCGTTATAATATAGGTAACTATAAATACTATTGTGAACTAACAGGGGAGGAGACTAACCGTGAAAATCCATACTAATATTTTAATTCTGAAAGTTTATGAGTATGAATGTGTGGATGGATGCTTGTAAATCTTTCACGCAAAAACTACTTAGTAGATTTAAATACAATTTGGCACAAATGTAGCTACAGGCTGGATTAACACATAGGTTACTTTTTATCCCAAAAAATGAAAGTGTGCCCGAGGGAAACAGTTGTTTGCAAAAAGGTTTTTGGATTAACCGTATTTTGCAAAAAAAAAACATAATTGTAAAAATGGTTAATAAAAAAACAGTATTTTAGTTCTCAGTATTTTTAAATTTTCCATGTCAATCCGGAGGCAGAAGTATTATCTAAATGTTATTTGGTGTTGATTGCGAGAAAAAAATGTTCGATGTACGTAGAATAATGATGAAGAGTGAACGGCTACCAAGAGGAAGGTCTAAAAGCTATGTAGGTACACAAATAGCCTCTACAAACAAACTGTCGCTGTCACATATGAGATGTTTACCTACAGGAGGCACTGGCATCACTGATTCTTTACTAACATGTCAATGGAATTCTCTAGTGGGCTCGCTGGAGAGGCCTTGCTGAATATATTGTCCCTAAACGCACTCTATTGGAAATAAAGATCAACATTTTTATTTTTACGGTGTTTTATCGAAGATATTATGTATCTTTTACATTGACAAGGCTGTTAGACATAAAAAAACTTGTTGAATTGTGTTTCAGAAATGTCACAAGGGCAAAATAGACGCTGAAGTGGCTGTAATAGGTACTATTTCCCATTTTAGGTCTGGACTAACGTCAAAAACACATAACTTTGTGAAACGGTACTAAGTAAACGCCCACATACTAAGCCCACATTCATTTATATTATTCACAACAAAAATATTTGTCAAGAACATAACGAAATAACTTGTAGCACAAAAGAGCAGACTTACTCAATACTCTATGTAGTATTAATAGAGTCAGCAGCTGCGGTCATCTAAATGTAGATACTAATATAATAAATGGGAAAGTTTGTGAGTATAGTGGTATGGTTGCATGGGTCTTTGTTACTCTTTCACGCAAAATCTACCCAAGCGATTTTAATAAAATTTTGCACACATGTAGCTTATAGCCTGGATTAACATATAGACTACTTTTTACTGTCATGGCACGCAGGCACAGCCACGGGTGGATGCTAGTTCATGTATATTTAACAATATCTTGATGAATCGGCCTCAATGGTCTAGTGGTTAGCGTATGCGCCTCTCACCGTGAGGTCTCGGGTTTGATTCCCGAGTAGGGCAAAGTTTTATTATTTTGTTATTAGCAACATGAAGTTGGAATTTTGCCCGGTGGATGGCGATAGGCTCGCCCTCTATCCCATGGGACCTAAACATATCAGGTGAAGTGTGGGTGTTGTACGCCTCTACCCCACCCTTCTCGGCAATATAGGGGTGATGTTATGTTAAGTGTAACTTGCTAAATGTAAACAAGATTATCTCGCTCATTGCAGGAGTTTCTCCATAAACCTCGAGTATTGTCATCAAATCCGCATTTGAATAGTTAGCCTGATCACCGAAGTTACTAATTACCAAGACTGGTCATTCATCTTACTCAACACAAGGAATGGACGATCATTAGCAGATCTACATATATGTGCTTTAATTACTCTGAGCCCTGGTTCCGTGTTATCACGTCTAATTAATAATATTATAACTTAGTAGGTTAATCAGTAGTGGTATAGGCATGTAATGAGAAAAGATTATTGTTAAACCTCGGCTAGTTTTATTAAAAATTAAAGATGACTCTAATTTTTAGTAAAACTAGCCGAAGTTTTTCATCATTGTTGCCGTTGTGATGCACGCCTCATGCTTCTCAGTATGAAAATTCGTAATTTAGAATAAGTCATTAGAATAAGCTGTGTTACTCTATTTTTAAAAAGATTTGAATGTATATTTTGTTGTTTTACGTTCTAAAAAATAAAAGCGAGGGAGATGTACCGCGGGGTGCGAGGGGCGGCGGACTGGCACGCTGCACCGAGCAGTCGCCCTAAGGCAAAGATAATGTAATCCCTAAGGCATCGGGATAGAACGCATGTCGCTCGTCGCGCCTCGCCCATTTGCCTAGCAATTCGACGCCATTTATTGTTTTATTTTCTCGTACGGGACCAGTGACCCGCTAACGCCTACAATTATTCTTTTGGCTACTTGAAAAAAAAACAATAAAATACAGACTTTGGAATTATTTGCAATATTCTAACAGCTAAAAATATGTTTGCACACTCTGTCGTAATTTACCCTGAAAATTATGAATTGTTTGAAATTACGCCTTCGTGTAACACCTTAAATTGGGTTCAAAGCGTAATAAATACCGCCAGTATTTTATTACGTCCAGTGAATCAAATCTTCTCCTAAATTGCAATAATTACGCTACTAATTATATTAAAACCGTTTAAAGGTATTACCCACTGAATGAATAAGGACTTCATTTTCTTTGAAAGAAAGTCTTGTCAATAATTTATTACTAGATCGTGTTACTAAATCACGTTTTCCGCTACAATTAGGTATCTGCTGCTTATCAATTAGTCTATCTCTAGTATATATCAATTTTAAAAAAAAACTTGTCTAATCTACAGATTGTCCCACAGACATGCCACATGGGAAGTATCTTAAATATTGTTAATAGAAGATTTTCTGATTGATTATTTTTATAGCAAGAAGCTATGCTTAGCAAATTATACTAAGTAACAGTTGAAAAAGATATTGGACCGGCAGGATTTGAACCTGCGAACTACTGCACTCCGGGCAGTCGCTTTAGCCATCCAGATGGCTAAAGCGACTGCCGCCTGGCTACGGTCGCCTCTTGCCAGAACCCTAAATTTCTCAAGTGTATGTTACGTCATTTCGTAACGTCACGTTCATCCATTTGTCTTCATATTAAGTAGGATACAAACGCGAACTGCCTGGTGTACAGTAGGTCGCAGGTTCAAATCCTGCCAGTTCCATATCTTTTTCAACTGTTTCTTAGAATTTCGAAGATTTTGCTGAAAGAAACTTTATTTTATTTTGAAAAAAACAAAGAAAACTACATTCAAAGACTTTTTTTAATATGCTTACTCGACCGGGATTCGAACTGCATCCTGCATTTTTACGGCAGCTATTGGTGGCGTCCAATAATTAAGATCAAAGCTCTTTATTAAACATGGTAGATTAACTAATGTAACAGAAATACCGTCAATATATTTACTTGACAAATATCTGCTACATTTTATTAAAAATTACGTGACATAGTTCCAGTAAAGCTAACAATGAGAAAATTTTTTCGAGTTATTGCGATATTAATCCGCAAAATTATTGCTTCTGCTATCTATTCTGGCTATATTATTATAATTTGTGCTTTCGTTTTTACTAAATAACTTGCCTACTATATGCAGAACGAGCTACAAGATAATCTGTAGAAACGAATAACAAGAACATTGTACGAAGTTTCAATTTTTCTCACATACATTACAGGTTTTCATAAATTCTTATCTATGAAAACCTATTTTTGTTGCAATATGCCACTTTAATTTATTAAACTTTAATTTATTTAATTTTAACGATAAACGAAATTAATAATTAATATAATATTTTCGTTTTATTAGAACAATACTATTTACCAATATACCTATGTAATAATAACTTTAGATATCCACATTACCTAATAATGTGCCAGTCCATGACAAGCCACAAAGCGATTTTTGGGCAATCAAGAAAAAAAGAAGATAAGTTTCAAGATTTATTACAGAGGCTACTCACGACGTTTATTGAAGAAATCTAATAGAAAAAAGGCAAGGAAACTAGACCGCTGTCACTCAAAATATTCTATCTACGCACGCAGTAATAGAAAAAGTAAATAAAAAAATATAGTTTAAAAAAACTAAAAAAACACGCTTTTAAAGCACATCAAACTAAAAAGTGAAAAATAATTCTTATTATAACCTGAAAATAATAATAAACGAAAAATACTAGTACTATTGTGAAAAAAAGCGTGGGTCGCTCGATAGACGAAAAATATGGCACAGAGCGCCCCACGCTTTTTTTCACAATAGTACTAGTATTTTTCGTTTATTATTATTTTCAGGTTATAATAAGAATTATTTTTCACTTTTTAGTTTGATGTGCTTTAAAAGCGTGTTTTTTTTTAGTTTTTTTAAACTATATTTATTTTTCACTTTTTAGTTTTAGTTTTTTTTTAATCCTGGCGATCCTAATCAGGATAATGAGATAAATTTATGAAATTATTATATTGTCGCTGATTCTTTACAAGTGTAGAAAGTTTGAATTAAATCTGTCCGTTTAAAGTGGGTCAAAATCGAGTCCAAAGGAGTCGGTTACATACAAACAAACAAACAAACAAACAAACAAACAAACATACAGGTGAAGCTAATATAAGCGTGTTAATATCTTATAACATTTATCTTTTAGAAGTTGCTGCTTATGTGCTATCCCGAGGATTTCCAAAGCGCACCCGTATTGCTAGTTCCACCCGAGCACTCGGGTACGTCAATGATATTTTGACGTGCGACGAGGGTCTTTGTTTTTTTTTTAAACTGCGAAATGGCTTCGCCGTAGTCGGGTAGAAAAGGCTTGCTATCACGGCGCACTCAGTTACCAAAATATTTAAAAATTGCGCATCGCGGCGATCTATTTCGTTTTTGCACAAGTACATCGTGGTCTGCTGGGCGCATAGTTTGGGAACAACTGTTTTTATGTTCAAGGTTATTCACGTTCGAACCCGCAGCAATTTTATTTGGATAGTCATAAATAAAGCACTGTCTTCAACCAGTTTGGTGTCACTTGCCCTGTATTACGTATATTTATTTTTATCAAAACATAACATAATGTCTCGCCTATATTATCCAGAAGGGTGTGGCAACACCCACACTTCACCTGTTATGTTTAGGTCTCAAGGTTAGGGGGTGAGCCTGTCGTCATCCACTAGGCACAAATCTAACTCTGTGCTGCTATTGTGAACTTTCCGTCAGGATAACACATTGCCAAGGCATCGAACCCAAGACCTACCGGTGAGAAGCGCATACGCTAAAAACTAGACTACCGAAGTAGTCAGCATTTTGTTTCATGTAGTTAATGACTTATTTGGTTGGCTTACGTTGTAATTTTGCTAATTACGTATTCAGGACAAGTACTAAGCAACCCGCAAATCAGTGCGTTCGTTAGGCTCACAAACTTCGCAGCAATCGCAGCTTTAGTTTTAGAGTATAAAATTTTACTGTAATGTTACCAAAATTGTAGAAGTTTACAAAGTTTCAAAGTTCATTTAAATTAATAACAATGTTCAGCTAAAATAGGTTAGGGTGGGAAACCGGTTTACCAAATAATATCGTACATTATTAAGGAACTTCGACGCATGTTTATATGGCGAGAGCCTTGGGGGGCAAGAATACGAGCGCGACATAGATTTGGTCACGTTTTTGTAATGTTTATATTTATATGGGCAAACATAGCAAAAATGCGACAAAATCTATTTTGCGCTCGTATTCTTGCCCGGTTGGTCTCAACAAACTGATTAATCTACCAACGCTACGGTTTTATTAAACATTATATTTGCATCTTTCTCTCTCATTCAATGTTTGTACGGGATAGAAATCGATAGCTTTAGTTTAGCAATTTACTAAAGTTTAACACGTTGGTTTAAATCGGTATTAAGTTCTCTTAATCCCAATTTCACAGGTGTTGATAAACCTTATTGGCAGGATAAGCCATAAAACACGTAAATTAAAGTAACAGCTGTGTTATTTTTTCAAATGTAACTTGTGCCACTTTTTCGGTTAGGTTATATTTTATGGGTCGGACGGAGAACTATCCGGAACCTCAGAAACTGGCCCTTAGAAATCAATGTTCATAATAACTGCTAATTTTAAGACATTACATGAAAGTTATCGAAGTTACCAAACCACATCATACACACAACAATATATATTTTTTTGATTCCGTGTGTGATACATTGTTGTCTTTGTATATCCCTATCTACTTTTTATTGTATTTGCCATAACATGATTTCATTTTATGGCAGAATTCAATATAATACCAAAACCTTCATAAAATACCAAAAAAAGTGTTTTTACTACATGGAGCAGTCACGAATAACAGCTATTCCAACTACTGACGTACATCATAAAATAACTTCGTCTATTATTCTTTGCGTTACCTTCATAAGTTACCGGAATAGACGCAATCAAAGAACAAGTAAGAGTGAAGGAAAACTGTGCGTGCAACGCAAGTTATATTGTAGTATTAGGTGGTAGCTCCTCCCACGCTTTGACCCGCGTTAAAACTTACTGCTCCGCTCCTGTGTAGTTTAGTTTAATCAATCAATCAATAAATCAATCAATATATTTATTTGCGAAAACATGGTTACATAATGATCTTACATGGTAAATTGTCCAACATGTTTCACTGAAAATTACAGCATGCAATTTTTTAGGCTTAATATTATTTGAATACATATATTATACACTTTTAAAAGATAATGAACATTTTTATACAAATAAAATAAAACAGAAATAACATCAATCAAATAAAAAATCTTCTACTCTATAAAAACACGTATTAATTAAAAACAATTTTAAACTTTTCTTAAATTGTGGAACATTGAGACACTTTATGGCTTCTGGGAGTCTATTATATATGCGTGGTGCCATTCCCAGAATGCTCTTACATAATAATGCTGTGTTACATCTATGCCTGCTTAGTAAATTTTTGTATTGAGAACGTAAGGGAACACCCCGTTTGGATGTATTTGTTTCAAATAGTGACGAGTTTTTTTTAACAAATACACATACTTCAAATATGTAAAGTGCTGCAACTGTTAATATTTTTAATGATATAAAGTATGGAACGCAACTGTACCCCGATTTTAAACCGCACATACAACATACATTGTAGCACGTATGCATCTCTCCTGGGCTTTGAAAACTATATCTCTATTAGTTGAGTTGCCCGAGAAGATGATTCCATATCGCAGGATTGATGCCACCACACCGTGATATGCAGTAAGTAATGCTACTTGATTGACTTTTTTACTAATTTGGTTAATGAAAAGTATTATTAAACCTTATTTAGAGTAGGCATTAAGCACAAATCGCTGCTAAAAAAATCATTGTTATTTTGACAATTCAATTTTATTTGTTTTTAATGATGATGATGACAATAAATAAAGATAAATTGCACCCATTCAGGGTGCAATATCTGTTCATAGTTACTGACTGTAAAAGTTTATATTGTTTAATTTTATTGTATTTAAAGTTACGTTATTGTTAACTAGGTATTTAGTGATGTTTTCTTGATATTATTTTAGGAACTGTCCTACTAACATTGTAAATAAAAGAAATGTGACTGAATATTAAATAAATTGTAAATTAAACATTATACTCGCCATCTGAAGTTTAAATTCTTATCGATTATTTTTGCAGCATTTAGAATAAAGGCTTCCCCTACATTAGGCGTGCGCGACTGTCGGGCGTGTGGCCGCGCTGGCTGCATACTCGTCACACCGCGTTGCGTGTTGCTGCCGTGTGACTTGTGTGCAGCCAGCGCGCCCAAACGCCTTACGATCGGCGCACGCCTAATGTGGGGTCCGCCTAAGGAACCCGGGCAGATAGACAGTAGCTTAGTTTTTATAGCGGCAGCACGCTTTTCTGGAGTCGAAGGTTCATGTCCTACCTGTCCCATATTTTTCAACTGTTTCTTAGTAATACTGTTTGTTATTCTTACGCAGACATTACTAAGCGATTTTTGATGTTATTTTTTAAATAAACAGAATTAAAAGAGAACTTTTGTTTTCCGTCTATAATATCCAAAGAATCACAAGGATTTCCTTCTAACATAATGTTAAAAGTTTTTAATAAGCTTCTAAAAAACGTATAGAGAGCAGATTTAAAGACTGAATTTGCATTAAAGAAAAGTAGTTTACTTCTCAGTAAGCTTTTTTGAAACAAAACATGAACAGACTGCTTTTTATGGTTGAAAGATATCAGCGTTGGAAAGTTTTATGCCTGAGCGGGATAGTATTATAAAAAGAGCAAAAATTTTTAAAATTCTTTTTGAATTATTTTATTACCATGTAATTTGATTTGAACTTTGTCAAATTGAAAAATACATATTATGTAGTTGGGTCACAGCTACGGGAATTATCGCCTAAACTCCACATGAAAATAAATCAGTTATATTAAGAAATTACTGTATTTAAAGAGGTTATATATTTTCTTGATTATAAGATTTATGTTAGAACTGAACATGTAGTAATATATTGGCTAATATATTGTAGAAATGTATAGATCATGAACGTAAACAAAGTATCACATGACTACGATATCATGTGTCGTGTCCTAGTAATTACAGGATCTGATTTCAGCACTAAACTTTAAATTATGTAACGGGTGGCGCAAAAGTAAAGACCCTATTTGGTTCAGCTATAACATTTTTTCTAAATTAGAAAACTAGATTTAGATTTTTTTAAATGTATATTTGTGCCATTAAATTTCGTACCATTAGGATTTAAAGATGATGTCTTTTAAATGGTGACCTCCAGAGTTGATACACCTTGAAGAGGATGATTTTCCTTCAAAATTGGTTATGAGTGACGAAGCGCATTTCCATCTCTCAGGGCATGTCAATAAGCAGAATACTCGGTTCTGGGGCACTGATAATCCGCGCATTATTCAAGAAACACCTCTACACCCACTAAAAGTTACTGTATGGTGTGGCATCTGTGTTGACAGAGTGATCGGACCCTATTTTTTCGAAGACGCTGGAGGCAATGCGATAACTGTCACTGGAGAACGCTACAGAACCATGTTACGTGAGTTTTTGATACCCAGTTTGGACGAATTGGGGCTGGAGCACATCTGGTTTCAACAAGACGGCGCTACGGCACACACAGCGCGCGACACTATGGACTTAGTGAGGGACGCTTTTCCAGACCGAGTTATCTCTCGTTTTGGCGATTTGCCTTGGCCTGCAAGATCACCCGATCTGACCAGTCCAGACTTCTTTCTTTGGGGTTTTTTGAAATCTCGGGTGTATGTGAACAAGCCACAGACTCTCGCAGCTCTAAAAGAAAACATTCGTCAAGAAATAACGAACATATCGCAGGAAGTGTTACGGCAAGTTATGCAAAATGTCATAAATAGGGCTCAAATGTGTATCAACTCTGGAGGTCACCATTTAAAAGACATCATCTTTAAATCCTAATGGTACGAAATTTAATGGCACAAATATACATTTAAAAAAATCTAAATCTAGTTTTCTAATTTAGAAAAAATGTTATAGCTGAACCAAATAGGGTCTTTACTTTTGCGCCACCCGTTACAAATAAATTCCTATGATCAAAAAAACATTTCTAGGAACCTCAGATTCTGTCAGATTGTATCTAAGAAATACATTACCGTAGAAACAATTAATAATTTTAATAGCCTGAACAATTTCAGATTTTCGATATGGTTTTATTCCGGGAGAACATTGGCCTTTTTTTACGGAAGTGACGTTCTTCGATCGCGCTGGGACGTCACTCGCTAGAGATGGTACCCCGCCAACAAACATTGGATGGGTCGCTGTTGTATGTCATAGTTCAAGTGGCCCGTTGAAAACGCGAGAGTATAGGCGCAAGGTGGTGGTGTTTTATTGGGTGCGGGCTCCACATATCCTCATCGTCTACGTCACCCAAATGGTGTGATGTGTGGTCGGAAACACAACCAAAAAAAAGGAGGCCATCAGCAAAATTTAGCTTTTTGTATTATTATGGGTAGTAACAAAAGATATTAATAACAATCTTCATCACACGTCAACCTCAGAGTGCCATCAGGCTGATAAAGAACACGTCAACTTCACAACATATTAACGATATTTGATACTTGTCTGTTCGCCTACTCAAGGTATTCATTATAATATATCCATTAATTATCCCAAAAATATCATAATAAGTATCAAGTTTTTATGAAACATTTTTATTATACGATATTGAAACACAAAAAATACTGACAATGAATTTTAGAAAGAATTAGTACTTTTTAAAGCCCTTAATTATTTATTTGCAGATAGCCTGCTTAATAATTCATTTTTTAAGTATGAATTTCTCAGCAATTTATTTCACTTGACTATACCTAATTGTGAGATTAGGCTTACTTAATGGAGGTTGTTCTTATAATAAATTAAACAATCATCGTTTTGTTAATACACGCTATTAAATAAATTGATTGATTAAATAAAATTAATTTTAAAAATGAGCTATTAACATTATTATGCACAAAAGCTTATTATACAGTGAATAAATATCTAACTGATAAATAGCTATCAATTGTAAATTATAATATTGCTGTACTACCTTATACTACTAATATATTTTAACTATATCTTATGTTATATTTGTACGCCAATGATGGCAAGACATAGCGATCAATGTGTTATAACTATTTAAGAGAATATCTGTATACCTATGATCTACAAATAAAGGATTTTGAATTTTGAATTTTGAATTTTAAATATTAGTCGATAAAATAACAAATATCTAAAAATAAAAAATAGGGTTGAAGATATGAGAGAAAGTATTTAATTTGTAAAAGATAAACTTGAGAGATTGTATTTTAACGCCCCATAATTTTTTTTATTATTTTTTTACTTAATCCTTTTTTTATGAAAAAGCTTACTAGTAATCTGCAAAAACAAATTACTAGTATTCTTGTTAACCCCCTACTGCTAAGCTTAATTCGCTTGTGTAAGAAGGAAGTTCACGTCCGTGGTGTAATGGCCAGGATTCAGACCCACGATCTCTCGATCGTAAGACCGATGCCTTATCCATTGCGCCACGGCCGCTATAATATTAGTATTTAAATTGCCTCCGTTTTTCATATCGTAACTTGTTTTCATTATAAAAAGAATAGATTGATTGCCAAATACAGCCATAAAGATATGCTTCATCAAAAACCTTTATTGGGAAACGCTTCTCATAATACAAATTTAATTTCTTTTCGTAAGGATTTGCTTGATTGAATTTCAAAGCAGTGTACATTCTTTCAAAGGTCCTACCCAATAATAAAATTAATTAATAATGTAATATTCTCGTTACCGCAGCTTTTGTAAAATCACGAAGCAATAAATTGTAAAGCTTCCGCATTTTTCTTTTAGAAACGATTTTCGAAAATAATTTGATAAACGTCTTGTTTCCAGGCACTTTTTCATAAAAACGGAAATTAATGTAATATAGGTACAGAAGGAAAAAAAATGTTTTCTTTTTTTTTAACTATTATTTGAGCGTAGCTTTGTACCCCAAAAAACGATACCTCCTATAAATCGTAATTTAATTTATTATTTATAATAACACTAAAATTTAACAAAACATCGGTACTATTATATAATGAATTCCTACCTTATTTCTATTCATTCGACGTTTCATTTTACTTTATTTAATTTTTCTTTAATTAACGCACCAACAACTTCCCATAACTTTGCTCATTACTTACTTGTCTATCCTAAGGTTGCCTGTAAGAAATTGCTAATAGCGATAAGGGCGCCCATTGTGCAACATAGTTTTTAAGTGCTTTTGTTTACAAAATAACCTTTGTTTATTTTGGTACAACCAGGTTAACCTTTGTACAATAAAGATAAATTTTTTTTTTTTTAAACGACGCCCGCACTAGGAATAACTCCTGTGTCGCGGGGGTGTTCACAAACATACATTTCACACCCAGAGTCAGAACAAATATTTGCGAATCACACAAAGATTTGTTCCATGTGGGGATAGAACCCACAACACCAGTGCAGTTGAAAGCGGCAAGGCGACCGCTTTAACCACTACGCCAACCGTGCACTCTATCTATCTATCCCACATTAGACGTCATATTAGCATAAAAATTAAAATTATAATATGTCCCTTCAACTGATTTTATGATCATTGGTCTAGTGTTAAGTGTATGCTGCTCTGGTTCGATTCCCAGGTCAGACAAAAGTGTTATGGGATTTGTTCGTCAGGCAATTATCAGCAGCACGGAGTTGAAATGGTACCCAGTGGATGGCGATAGGCTCATCACGTGAGACTTATACATAACAGGTGAAACATCGGTGTTCAATACCTCTTTTGACATTATTTGATGTGATTTAAATACAAAATGCAATTATCTGATGCATTCCCGCGATATGCCGAATACACAAAATAATATTTGCATAAGGCAGAACATTGGTAAAATGTTTTGTTTTAATCTTTTCAGTTTTAATGTATGAAACAAAAATAACATGAACCGAAGTGATCAATTAATTGACTTTGAATTATTTGACTGCACCTAAAACTTTCTCACACATACACAATCCAAAAATCAGGCTTTATCCGTATTGTGTCTCGTTGAGGTAAAGCCTATTACCATGTGCTAATACTAAGTGGACATGTAGCTATCTATTGAAGAAATATTTTTTTAAAATTGGTTTTGTAGTTTTTAAGTTAAATCGTTAAAAACAAAAAATCAAACCTTTCTTCTTTATAATATTAATTTAGATCAACGAGCGAATAGAACAACTGCTTCAATACGGTTATTACCATAAAAAATCTATAGACATATCGATATGACGGCACTGAACATATCAAAGACTGGGAGCAATCTGATTTTGCTCGACGTGCGTGTACCGAATTTCAAATACACGAAATTTACATTTATTCTAAGAGTGAGCTGCCAAATATCGAATATGCGTGGTATAGACCATCTTACACGCATTTTAGGCCGTAAAAATAAACTGTTATCTTTGTTTAAGATTGAAACCAATTTTTGTGAAATGGCACATTATCGATCTCAATTGCCAAGTCCAGTCCTATTTACTGCAAAAAAGGTAAAAAGAACCATTCTTTACTTTTATTTTAAAAAAAGAAAACGACGCTTGCTCTAGGAATAACTCTTGTGACACAGGGGTGTTCTCAGACATACATTTCACACACACAAAGCACACCCAGAGTCAGAGCAAGTCTCTCCAGATCACACAAAGGTTTGTCCCGTGTGGGGATTGAATTCACAACACCACCATAATTTGACCACAATATGTTTAGGAATAGATAGATAGATAGAGAAAACTTTATTTGCACATCAAATTTGTAACAAACATACATAGAAATAGGTACTTAAAACAATAACGTACAAAGGGAATCTCTAGGAATAGCACTCACCGAAAACATGTTGTGGCCAAAAGTATTATTGACTCAGCTTTTTTAATTAATTCCCATTTTCAAGTTTAACGCTAAGCTACTGCTGTGGATCTATCTTCCCCGGGCAAAAAAGAATTTTGATCGTTTAAGACGGTTGACCTTAATATACGAACCCGTAACTAAGTACAGACTGGAATCGAAGCTATTTGCACGTTATCGCGGTCAAGCGTTAATTAGAAATCCGACCGACACGACCCCTGGAGTGCTTCGAAGAATACATAAACCAGACTGCCACTTCTACACCCTCTCAACTTCAGACCTGAATTGTAAACTAGACTAACGTACAATTAACTTAACAAGATACACTCAAGTGTCTGCATATATTATGGTGATGAAAGTAGAACTCATTCGTCGTTCCATGGGATAGGAGGTGAGCCTATCGCCATCTTTCGGGCACAATTCCAACTCCGTGGCGCTATTGTCATTTTTTTTGACGGAAAGTTTACAAATAACAGTTTGCCCGACCCGGGAATCAAACAAGTGACCTCGCGACTGAGAGTCGCATACCCTAACCTAGACTATCGAGGCAGTCGTAATTACAGTGAAATTTAAAATGGGCAGTGATTAGAGTATATACCTTTTGATTGTCTAGGTACGTTTCTATATACCTTGACATTATACATCTACGTGTGTACGTATAATTTTATGTAGTATGTTGCCATTTCATTTTTATAGGCTCACAAGAAAAGGGTATCACTAGTGTTGTTGCAAGTCTTGCAATTACCTATAAGGCTATTGCTAATTATTAAAGTTTACTTTAGATCTTAGAAAAATGTATTAAAATAGGAACATTTTGAGCTTAAATTTACATAGCCATATTAAAGACCAACCAGATTAATAAATGTCTGAAGATTTAATGAGAAATTCGAAAAAACAACAGTCACAATCATGGTTATCAACTGAGCTATATGCCGTTGCCCACAGGAGTAACTGTTTCTTAATAAACATTTACTTAATCAGTATAATGTATTCGTTTCCATTCTAAGCATTCTGAAACTTATTTTATTCTTTGAATGGAACACCTGTACTCTGAAATTCGAAAATCAAAGTTCGTGTGTTCGTGTTCGTGACTTGCAAGACTTGCAAGGACGTAAGGACGTATCACTAAGAACCTTAATATAACAGGTGAAATGTGGTTTTTATACACCATTGCCACACATTTTTGGGTTACAATGCTATGTATGTTTTAACTATTTTATTGGAAATCGATAATCAAACGATCCTTCAGTAAAAACCGTTGGTGATTATCCAAAATTGCTACACAAGCATGCCACCTACCTTTTCCATTAATGTCATAAGCTAATTTTCACACAAAATTTGTTCAAGTTAAAAGTGAGAGAGGCTAAAAATATCAAGGTTTTAATACACCTTTAATAGCCTTAGAAATTTATATACTTAAATAAACTTTCATTTACTTTTACCTTCCAACCGAGCTTCATTGCACAAGTGCATGTGGAACCGCATTAATCCGATTATACAGTAACACACCACGAGACCACGACTGGCAGGAGAGAGAAAGTGGTGTCTCTAGTGTGAAGCCAAAAGGATAGCTGACTTTTGAATATGCGTAAGTTTACTGCACATCACTCAATATACTGTTCAGTTTTCCAAAATTTCAATCTTTAGTTGTATCTCTAAGAGTCTTATTTTCAGTCATACACATAATATACAAAGATAACACGTATTGAAAATTTGATTGTGTGAATATAGAATTAGAATTATTGTACAATATATTGAGTTGTGTGTGGCTGCCATAACAAGAAAAAAAAATAAGTATATTAGATCTCTCTTGGATCGTGCTGGATTACTACTGTATCGGCTTATTACGGTCCCTTATGTGAATAAAATCTCAAGATTTTACAGTTATATAATATGCGCTAATAAGCAGCTATAAAATCTGTTTAACATTGTTAAACCTACAAAATATATAGTATCTGAAATAATTTGCAAATACACATACTTTTTAGTTAATACTACATTATTTTCTTTCCAAAACACTACTATTTCCATGCGTTATGTTTAAAGTGAGTTTAAGTTAAGTTAGTTTTAGACAACTCAGATAATGTTCAACGTTCCGTTCTCAATAAATACTCAAGTACATACCCACCCTTGAACTAATCTGGCTTAAAAATGGAAGCGCGTTAAAAGAACAAATTAAGGTGCTTTTTCTTCGGTGACGTAAGGGGAGGATTGAATGGGAGAGAAATAAAACAGGCTGTTTAAAAAGCGTCGTGTCTCTCTAGAGTTAATAAATTAGGTAATATTCTAACACAAATGCAAGTTTTTTTAAATAATACGGATAATTAATAGTAGGGGAGCCCTATAAGGTATTCCTGGATTTACTCAAGCGCAGGTGCCCTAAATGTTATTGAGTAGTTCCACCATGTCAGCACTTGCTATTTGCAAACACAACAGAATAAAAGTAAAATGTTTGGCAAAAATACTCGAGATCTTCAGATTAAGGCATGGTGGCTGGCGCTTCCTTCGCCACTGAAAAAAATCCCTAATAACATGTAATCATTCCTATAGGTTGTTCAAGTAAATCCACATTTAGCATCATGGGCTCCTTTACTATTAGTTATAAATTTCCTTTACTTTCTTTTCATGGATAGGGAAACCACTAAATAGATAGCTGTCTGCTACAGTTGCTGTTGTTTTATTTTTTAATCTTTTGCTTTGTTTATACAGAGAATTGTATGTAGCGAACGGATGTGTAGGCCTGATGATAAGCGACAACTACTTACAGCCAGTTCCGGATTAGCTATATAGCAAGAGTAGCAAATGCTACGGGCCCCGCGAATTGAAGAGCCCCGTGCTCCAACGCCTGTCTGACCGTAAAAATAATTACATTTAAATAGTAGCGTAAAATATCTAGCTTGTAAGAACAAATTTGTGTATGTTTTGTAAATACAGACTTGCCCATACTGACCGATATAAATGAACCAGCTTGTAGAGCATGATTTGGTTAAAGAACTAAATATGGAATGCGTTATATCTAAATTTGCCCACATTAAATCAAAAAAAGTTGATTTATAATTAATTGTTAATAGTTATGTTTTATTTAATACCATAAACTTTAAAACCTAAAGCAGGCCAAAGGCCCTATAATAAATAAAAATTATTGAAGGGCCCCCTGACAGATTTTGCTAAAGGCCCCGCGCTGGCTTAATCCGGCACTGTTTACAGCCCCATGGTTTTCAATAATTCACGAAAACAGAATGTAGATCCATCGTTGCATCTGAGGACCTCGTTGTTATTCAGGGCCTAATCTTACTTCCAAACCGGAACACAGTCCTCACACACCTCCTTTTTTTAATACGGTTAAATGAGACAGTATTTTGACCATAGTTGTCAATGTTGGCCTTGCCTGACGTCATAATAAAATTTTACCACAAAAGTCAGCAACATACTTACTAAGTATTCGTACATTAAACTGATAGCACGTACCTTCTACCTATGATAGATGTCATAATGAAATTATGCCTGTCTCAATCGTAGCTGTAACCGTTGTGGCAGATGGTAAATCTAATTATCTTCGACTTCTGTAAGGAATCCCAAGTTGGGAGACTCATGAGAGCCAAGCCAATTTAGATTCAGTGTGCGTTAGCCATTATCAATCCGTTTTGAACATCTGATAGAAATGTATGTCGGTCAATTAAGTACCGGAAAGTCCCTTAGGACTTAAAACCGTAAATTCTAAAATGAAATATAGTATTATTCAACTTAATACTTAATATAGTTTACAAATGAGGATAAAAATTGTTAATTCGAAAATCGGACTATGCAAAGTCTCGATATTAATAATAATAATAAAAAATAATATTACAAACGTTTATTTCAGAATAAATATCACAAGTTCTGTTTTTATACAATACTTCTGCCAAACTGTACAACAGTTTGTTGGCAAATGTAGCTCCTTATTTACTAATTAGGTATTACTTATTCTTACTTTTTTTTTTGTCTTGAAGTATTTTATTCTTTTTAAAATTACATTATATTATTAAATATGTGAAAACTAAATATCTACCTAACTATAAATACATAAAATAAAATATTAACATCAAACTCGGTCAAATTATAACACACACAAACACACACATACAATCAATAAATTAATTAATAAAATGAAATAAAATAATTAAATACATTATGCGTCATAAAATTCCTCCGCATCTCTGTCCACAGCGGATACCGTGGCCAGAAGGCTGGCAGCATTGCCACGTTGAATGTTTATTCTTACTTATGTATTAATGTTAGTCTTTTTTATAAAACAGTATAAATGGTTGAATCTAATATTTATTTAAAGTAAGTTATTATATAAATCGTAATTTTTTTCCTTGAGAACACTAAAAGCCTCTTTTGAAGTTGATGTTTAAAAGATCGTTTTGTCAATTTACAATTTTTAATAGTAATGGCAAATCATTAAAAATTATAGGCACCAAATATTTTCTTCTACGTTGGCCTAAATAATTAGTATAAGTTGGTACTTCAAATACCTCTTTGATGAGCATTCTACGCCCTATGGGTTTATTAACACAGTTTTTAAATTTGTCGCTGCAGAATTGCTGTACAGCTATCAACAAGGTTACCTTGTCATGGACTGGCAGCATTTTACACTCAATAAATAATTCCTCGAAATCACTTGATTTACATTTTATTTTATTTTTGACCCTCTTGCTTACTATTATACTAAGAAATTGTTACTTACAACCAATAATTATTAGGAGAGGTACTCATTAAAACAAATTTGTATGTCTAACAGTGACATATTATTATTAGCGCTTCAATAACCATTACGTTCGTGTTTCAACTTTGGGATCAAAGATATGTAGACGGTCATTTAGCCATTGAGATTTATTGAAAGAGAATTCTGAGAATCGAAGTTTAATCAACTCAATGAAAATGAAATGTTTAAGTTTAACAATTTATTGTTTTGTAACGGAATACTACTTTTAATTAAAGCCAATTTATGAACAAATTAATTAATTCGTTCGTCCTATAATGTAGTCGATTCTAGGCATAAGGAACATGCTAAAATGCCCAGAGTTACAATTAGAATTATATTTTTAGGTACTGCATCAAAATTAGGATTATTACTTACATTCTAACTCCTACAAAAAATATTATTAAGAGAGCTTCAAATTAAAAACAACTTCAAATGCCAGACAAACTCACAGAGTTGATATTTAAGTAAGAACTTGCTAGGAATTGAAAGACCACCACCTTCAAAAGCCTTGAGCGCTCTTGAGTATTTTAATTAAACTTCATCACAATATTTCCTAGTGGAGAGCTATCTTCGATTGATCAACGAACCATTTTACTCGTGAAGTTCCTATGTTAATATTGGTTCTCTGCGAAAATCTATTTCCAACTCTGCTCTGCTCTACATAAATATATTTAAGTATATAGTTTAATTTTTACGTACATATTTTATACTCAACGCGCTTGAACGTATAATATAAAAGTGTTGATAAATTTATTTTATATAATATTAAAGTTGAAAAATTAAGAATCCAGCAGGACTCGAACCTGCACCCCCTGGGTATACGCCCCAAGTGCTTTGCCAATTCAGCTATGGATTCGTAAGCTGCCGGACTCGAAATTTCTCACGCATTTTTATCAAATACTTGTAATATTTTAAAGCAAATAGGTATTACAAGTATTTGATAAAAATGCGTCATCTCTCGACAGTAATAGTGTTGATCTTAATTCAAACGTACTGTATGCGATTATGTGAATAAGTGACTTATCACATCGCATAGATGGCGCTAAAACCAAGTAAGGTTCGTCTAGCTATCATATGGCTGGCACAAAAGAGTTGAGAAATTTCGAGTCCGGCAGCATACGAATCCATAGCTGAATTGGCAAAGCACTTGGGGCGTATACCCAGGGGGTGCTGCACCCCAACTTGGTCTACAAAAATTAAGAATCCAGCAGGACTCGAACCTGCAGCAGGTTCGAGTCCTGCTGGATTCTTAATTTTTCAACTTTAATATTATATAAAATACAAAAAGGCATAGCAAAGCTAAAATTTGCTTTAAAATATTACAAGATAAATTTATTATTTAAATTTTAAACACATTTGACATAAATTTTATAAAATGTAATATGATTGATCAATATTTGAATGAACGAAATTCAAATTTGGTGTGATTTCATTTAGGTAATGCCCATGAGGTTCGTATAATCGAATAATCGATTATTCGATTATACTTTATATAAATTTACCGACTAAGCTTGTCTGTAATTAAGTTTTACGTATGCAAAGTAATTACTAACGATTGATTCTCATCGATAGGATTCGTATTTGTTTTAACGACATATGTATTTTAACTTTAGTTAAATTATAGGAATTTACAGAAAAATATCTAACTAAAAATAAATAATGACTAATAAATAAAAAAAATAATAATAACTTTAGTTTAGATTAGATTAATATCAAACAATACACAATGTCTGGATACTTTATAACTAGACTGTCAAAACTTTTTATTAGTAATTTAGGGAACTGTGGTTTGGTAAAGAGATTTATGCTTACACAAAAATATAATCCTAGATACAGCAAGGGCTAAAAAGTTAATGTAAATAGTTACTAGTCTAGCATTAATTCTTTACTATTTTTACAATCACGCAAATTCTCAACTTAACATAATAAAAATTGTGACAGCTTTGTTCTGAAAATTGTTGTTCAGATATGAATTTATTCTATAGAACCTTGAGTGGAATCGCAAGATGTCTGACATTTTTGTTAAAAGTTGGTTGTTACAGGGATCATTAACCAAGGAGCTGGTAATAAAATTCAATGATCTGCAACACGACGTTGCTTGGAAACTGTCCTTGATTATGAATATTGCTGACATTTTTGCTACCGCTAACTTTATTATGGGGACCAGGAAAATTCTGTTACTACGCAAAATATACATCGTATATTACATTTTTGTGTCGCTTTTACGGACGATTATAGAATACAGCTATTACATTAGGTACTAGTGAAAACTGGACATGACGATGAAACCTGATTTATCGATACATTTTAATTTTAGTTGATTTAAGATTTATTGGACAATTCTGTGAAAACAATTATTATTACTGCTTTATTCATTAATTATTTATGCCTCGTAAATACAACCCCTCATTATTAGAGTAAGGTTAAAAAACAAAACAAAACTTTTTTTTTGTTTTACTTACGTACCAAATTGATACATACGCGGACTTAATGCCTTATGGCATTCTCTTACAGTCAACCTAGGGTGGTGCCGAAATGAGCTTTGAATGATTGAGCCAAATCTGAGCTTTGAAATTTTGATATCAGCTAGTTGCTAGTAATTTACTCCAGACTCCAATAAACATTATATGTTAAAGTAAATATCATTAAAATTATATATTTGCTAACATTTCTATCACAATGTACCTCAATGATTATCAAGACAATGTGACAATACAATATTATTCATATTTTGCACACGATAAAATTGACAGTTGTATTTATTGTACAACTAAATGTAAATTGATTCAAAGCTCGTTTGTGATCGAGTAATAATTGGTTTCACAGAATTGCCCAATATATCTCAAAAGCAACTAAAATTAAAATGTATCGATAAATCAGGTTTCATCGTCATGTTCAGTTTTCTCTAGTAATTAAATAGCTGTATTCAATAATCGTCCGTAAAAGGGACACAAAAATGTAATATACGATGTTTATTTTTGCGTAGTAACAATATTTTTCTGGTCCACATAAGTTAACGGTAGCAAAAATGTCAGCAATATTCATAATCAAGGACAGTTTCCAAGCAACGTCGTATTGCAGATCATTGAATTTTATTGCCAGCTCCTTGGTTAATGATCCCTGTAACAACCAACTTTTAACAAAAATGTCAGACATATTGCGACTCCACTCAAGGTTTTATAGAATAAATTCATATTTGAACAACAATTTTCAGAACAAATCTGTCACATTTTTATTATGTTAGTTGAGGATTTGCGTGATTGTAAAAATAGTAAGGAATTAATACTAGACAAGTAACTATTAACATTAACTTTTTAGCCCTTGATGAATCATTATATTTTATTTTTCCAGTTGCCTAAATTACTAATGCAAAAGTTTTGACAGTCTTGTTATAAAGTATCTAGACATTATCTATTGTTTGACTTTAATCTAATCTAAACGAAAGTTAAAATACATGTTGTAGTGAAGGGACCAACAGAAAAACAAATTTAAATCCAAGGTAATTTAAAAGAGCTATGTCAAAGGCATTGATGTGAATCGATTGTTAGTAATTAGTTCGCACACGTAAAGTTAAATTACAGACAAGGTTAGTTGTAAAATTTATATGAAGATAAAATTAATAACGCAGTATAAATCAAATGAAACTGTATATGCATTCTCAGAATGGAATCGAACGAAATTTGAATTTCTGTGACACAAATATTGACCATATATTTATATGGAGATAAGGATGCACAACATTTTCGAAACCGACAGTTTTGCTTACAGAATCGCATAAATCACTTAATTTTATAATGCTATAGTAAAAAAGAGGAAAAGAGGGTAGAGAAATTTAAAAACTTAATTATAGCTAAATCTATACAACAGCGTAGGTCTGATATTTGGTGTAAATTACAAATAGAGAGTAAGTAGTAGTGCTTGTATTACAGTGGTGTGCTGTAATACATGCACTACTATTGCAATAAGTGCAGTGCTTGTATTCCGGTTTGGTGATGTGACCGAAATTACTGGCACATGAGGCGTAACACCATAATCTTCAAATGGACCGACGCATCTGCAATCTGCTTTTGTGGATTGTTAATGTTCATGGGTTATTGATACCATTTGCCATCAGGTGGTCTTATACGTCCGTTTGTTACATGCTTCGTATAAAAAACAGGGTTTCAGAAGTAGGTACTGAATCACTGATAAGCGGCTTTGTCACGATGTAATTTACTGTATATTATCAAAAGCTAAAAAAAAGCTTACATACATATTTAGAGGTTATTTTGCTAAAGCTCTTTTTTAGGAAATCTGCTCACTTCAGCAATACAAAATATTATGTACGTCTACAATACAGTGACCAAAACAGTGGTCACAATGAGAGCTATCGCGTATGAATTCGCCGCTAGAAATGTTTTTGTAGCGTGAGGTCTCTGAAATGTAATTTATTTCTATTTGCGGTTTGTCTATGCGGTCATGGAGTTTATAAGTGTCTATTGGCACAGTTTGTTAGGGCGTTCTGAAGACGAGACAGACACACGACGACAGAGTTCGCAGTTGTGCATAAGGCACATATGAGAACAAGAGCATCAAAAAATCCGTACTACTTAATAAAAAAAAGAAAAAAGCCCTAAATAACTGTGCCTCTATAAAAACGTATAAATTCAATTGTTGGGATAAATCAATGTCTGTCCACAAACATTGACAGACCATACTCTATAGTGGCGCCACTTGGTAAGACTAAAAACGATAGCCCTCAAGCTAAGTGTCACTTAGCTTTTTTTTTTCTATCTAAAATATTCAATCAGGCACGAAAATATCTTTGAAATAGTGTTTGTTTAAGAAGGCTTCATGGATGACTTGTAAGAGATAGAAAGGTCAACTTATCAAGTCGATAGACATTACAATCGTTTAAGTTGAGTAGAACGTGAGTCGGCTGAATTCCCTTTTTTTGTTAAGGCCGATGGTAAAAGTTATTAATTTTATATCAAAATGATTTTAACCCTAAATAGTTTTTACAGGCAGTGCGTAAAAATGATAATGATATTTTGTACTTCAAGATCATAGGAATTCTATCTTTATTTTATCAAAGCTTATTTCGGCCATATCTTATTTCTCTCTGGATCATATTATCAAAATGGTTCACTTTCATCCACTTTTTTAATTAATTTCCCTTGACAAGCCAGGAAGTCTGTTAATTAGAGAGTTAATGATAAGGGTGTTTTTACTCCCTGCATAATTAATATTTGTTTTTGTACAATAACAAAGGGTTTTTGAAATTTTGTACAAGCCTGCTGTCCATCTAGGGTGTATTAAAGAAATCGCGGACAGCGATAATACCGCCAATTGTAAGAATATTTTATAACGTGTATTATCTTTTGTTTTTATTTTATATTAAAGAATATAATACTGTATTTATAAAGTACCCTTTGTCGGAAGACTATAATGATCTGCAGTGTATTATTTTTACTACATGTATTTCATTTTGTATGAGACTTGTCAGCTCATGTCCTAAATTCGTATTAATTAACATGACACCTACCTTACTTCACACCTACTCTTAATGTTTGATTAATTGGAAAATGGAAAATAGGCCACCAGACTACAATTGACGCGATAGGAGGAGGATTATAAAATAAATATTACTTATTGATTATTTGTATAGCATTTAGCTATGCTTAGCAAATATGTAGTTGAAAAAGATATGGGTCCGGCAGTGAAAAATGACGTAACATACAATTGAGAAATTAAGAGTTCTGGCAAGAGGCGACCGTAGCTGGTTGGTTAAAGCGACTGCCCGGTGTGCAGAAGGTCGCAGGTTCAAATCCTGCCGGTCTTGTATCTTTTTAACTGTTATAAAATGTATATTATAAAAAAGATGTTAACAAGGGATGTATCAACAGTTCGAAATATACAAGTCATGTTTTTAACGAATAAACTTCTGCTGTCCTACCCCCAACTCTCGTTTCCCCAATAAAAAAGTTAAAGCTATAATGTGAATCTAGGCTAAATATGTAAAATACCTGTGTAAAATAATACATTTTAACAAATACTGTTATGGCTGTAAGAGTAAAAACATTCATGTTTTTTTTTTTTCATACTCGTAAAAAATTGGTACAATATTTTATCATAAAGCAATTACGTTTTAAAAATATTATTATGTCGACTTCAGACCTATGTTTTACTTTTTCTTTTTTCAATTAAAATGTTGGTGGTTTGAGTGTTAGGGTTTCAGTTTTTGCGTATTAAATTATATGAAACAGGACAATATAAAGATAAAAAAGATAATGTGTGTATTTATACGTTGTCTCCTGACGCTAAATATTGTACGAATCAATTATATTATTTTAATTTCAAAACACAAAAGTTTTTTAGATTCTATTAAACTATGTGTTTAGTTGTTTTGTAATAAATCCTGATTTAGGAGTTTATTGCTATGATGGATTGTTATCATATTTTATGAACGAAGGCGCTGTGTCATTTGTTGTTTTGCGTGTCATTTTATGTCAGCTTCGGCCGTTTCAGTCGATAACAGCTATTTTATCGTCGGTTTACACAAAATTACTAGTAGGCAGAAGTAGTATAAGTAGGACTGCTAATTCGAAATTCTCGAGTTCAAACCACGGCAGACACCTCTCTCAATAATTTGTTAAGATTCGTCTTTTCAAAGATATGTCTGTATTTATCATGGAAATTGTTGCTTGATATCGGTAAAGGAAAACATCGTGAGGAAACATACCTGAGAATGCTTAAAAGTACTCGAGGCCAGCGTAGTCGACTAAACCATCATGAGAAGAGGCTCGTGCTTAGCAGTGGGACATGTATTTGTATACAGGGCTGCTATTATTCAATTCATTCTGCTATACACAAAATCAGACAAATACCTATAAAAGATCTTTAGTACCATCTGTTGTGTAATTTTATAGACCTATAAAAGGATTTTCAAAGTTAAGAACGTAGTATAGCGCCTGATTGCCACTAAATTAAAATTCATTCAGTAGACTTACTAACAAATAATATTTTAAACTCTGTCTGTCTATCTGTTACGTTTAAAGGCTAAAATAATGAACCGATCTTAATAAAAAAATGGTGTAGAAATAGTTAAAGACCTAAAAAAGAACATAGGGCACTTTTTACCAATATACCACGCAGGTGACGCCGCGCACGGAAGTTAGTAAACAAATAAATGTACTTACGTTCGCATCTACATCAACCGTGTAGAACCGAACACCACTAATATTTTTACTTATTGCCTGTAAAATATAGGACGGTATTAAGTATATTTAAGAACTCTTTAGGGCAGTCAAAATCATTTAGTCGTAATATTAATAACTTTTACCATCGGCGTAGACAAAGGAAACGGATTTTCAGCCGAGTCACGTTCTACTCGACTGAAAACATTGTAATGGCTTCTGACTTGATTAGTTGACCTTTCCATCTCTTACAAGTCATCCTTGAAGCCCTCTTAAAACAAACACTTTTTCAAAGAAGCTTACAAAGAGATTGTTTTGTGCCTGATTGAAAATTTCAGACGCGGTGGAAGCAATAGACACTTAAGGACCAACTTGTCATCGTGTAATTCCTCAGCATTAATTATTTTTTGGTTACCTACTGTATTTGTATATTTAATAATGTATATTTACTAATGTTGCTTTTGGGATTATGCAAAAAGGTGCGATACTTAGATATTTGGTTGATATAATCATGCAAAAGAAATGACTCACAAAAAAATACTTGTTTACCTCAACTTCTTCATATAAGAACTTTTTATTATTACTTACTTATAAATACGAATACTAACTTATACTAAGAGATACGGCTATTTAAACTTGTATGTTTTATTATCAGTCATCGGACAAAGCTTGTTTTTTTTTAAAAACATTGTATTAAAATGGATAGGACTTCTGGTATGCGGGCTTTTATGATTAATTATAAACTTATAAGTAATCAATTTGGTAAAATAAATGTTTATTACTAATATTTTGTATTACCATTAGTTATTTAGAAAAATATACTTAAATATATAAAGTAGTCCACAGCAAAAATATTTGTCTCATATATTTTAACATTAAATAACAGTGTTTTTTATACAACAAAAAAATACATTGTTTTCTTAAAATTTTCAACATTTATTTTTGACAAAGTGTTGGGATCCCAGACTTTTAAGGAATTTATTAAGACAACAATACCGAATCCCACAAAATTGCACGCTTTTGCCGGATCTCGGTTTATTATAGAAGGACTATTGAATATTTACTTCACAGCTTCACAGTAAATCAAAGATGTCCCTGCAACTAATGGTGCTCATAAAACTTTATATCTTATTACACCCTAAATTTTATTCTGTAATAGATTCCATTCGCACACTATTCGAATATGATTTTCGATTACCATATTTTTTTAACGAATACCGATATTGGTAAAGCCAAGGACGTATAGAAATGTCTGAAAACATAACGAAGCGAGCACAAAACCAAGTCCGTATTTCTGTCGCTATAAACTTGAGAACGAATATAATGTGGTTCCACAATAATAAATAGAATTGTTTAAAGCTAGACGCTCTGAATGTCATGGCCAAATTGTCGTAATTTCCGTAAAACACAGTCTATTTAATCTGGAACAAAGACAGTTTTCGACTAGGTATATTAAGCAGCAGTAGTAATTACACTAGTATATTAATCTTGAAACAATGACAATATAATATATGTATAATTAACTGTCAAACTCTAAAGCTTGCATGAATCACTTTCGTAGTAAATCAAGACAACTATAATTTCATAAACAACACATGTTACGAACTAGTTTTAAAAGTCATCTTAATAATTTATTTTTGCCTTCAGTTACATTGCGAACAAAAGTGTTTCATGCAAGTAAAAATGCCTTATCATCGTGGTTAAGCCGATGTCAAGTCAAAATAAGATTTGACACAGCCATCGACACGACGTAGAAGAAGAATCGTGGTTAAAAAAGTGATCATTCCACATGATCGTGATATGATATTCTTTTGGTTACGACATTTGCTTACATTTATTTTGAATAACAGTCCCTAAAAGGCCTTTATGTGTAAAAAATGACAATATTTGTTATAGTCGAGTAGTACGTTATTTGACCCAATGGACGTGCCATAGCATGGAAACGGCAAGTTAAATATCAAAAATAGTACTATAATTATTGACTGACGTCATGGCATCACGCTACATCCATGTCTGTACAATACCATGTTTGCATGAATTTCAATGTATTCAGATGAAACGGACGTCCCGCCGCGCCGCCCGAGCGCTGACTAAACATAAAAAAAAAATAACCCGAACGGGTGCTTTTTTGTTATTTTTAGCAGAACTAACGGGTCCAATAACATGTAAGAGTTTTGACAATGTTCTCCTGTGGGTAAACGTCGGATTAAAAATTTCAATAACAGTTTTGCTGATACTAACTATTAGTAGTTATAATGTTATTTTGATTGTAAGGAACTTGTGAGCTAAATTTCAAAATCAACACAGACTTTCAGACAACACAGACTTAAAATCAAAATCAACACAAGCTTTCGCATTTTCCTACATTAATAGGATTCAACAACTTTAACATCTATCAATTATAATCTCTTAGTAAGTTTTGGCCAAAATGCACTGGAAACATACACTTTTGCATTGCATTTTACTTTCTATTATTTCGAGCCGTCTAGATAATTGTTGTTTGCGAACGCTCAGTGCAAATAAATTGCCTGATCAAAATGAATGTGCTCGTCTATCGCCGATAATTACAAACAAATCTATAAAATGGAGCTTAAATCTCATGGTATTTGTTTAGAAACTAGCTTTTGCCCGCTATTGCTACAATTGCTTGGATTTTGTCGTATTAAGTAATAGCTTCTCCCTCTTTGACCCGTGTTTAACCTTACTATTCAATTCCCGTGGATTTTTGCGTAAAAAAAAAAAAACAAAAAAAATTATAAAAAAATCCGACCATTAGTTTCGCGGTTAATTTTAGGCAAAAATGTTTGCTAAGATGTCAAAACATAGTAAGGACTATACACCCATGCTGACTTTCATTTGAATCCGTTTAGTACTTTCGGTGGTTAAAGTGTTCAAGATACAGATCAGCTGACAGTGTTCAAGATACAGATCAGCTGACAGTGTTCAAGATACAGCAAACAGACAGAAAGACAGACAGACAATTTTTTTTACATCTCTGATTCAATATCGATAGTAGAATGCCCTCTAACATTTTTTTCTTAATATCTTCAATGTTCAGAATTGGACTCTCAACAGTCTTATTATAAATATAGATATTATATCGAATTTCGACAAAGAGCACTTAATATCTATGCAAATAAGTCTGCCATATCTTGCGGGGGAGCGGGGCTGTTGATTTCGCGCATCTATGATTTGACTATTAAGCCCGGTTTACACTTTGTTTAGTGCGAGTGCAAGTGATTAGTGCGAGTGCAGGTGTGTAGTGCGAGTAGTGTCCAATTCATTGCGAGTGCAAGTGATTAGTGCGAGTGCAGGTGTGTAGTGCGAGTAGTGTCCAATTTTGATTAGTGCGAGTGCAGGTGTGTAGTGCGAGTAGTGTCCAAGTGGCTTTGTTTCCGAGGTCGTGGGTTCGATTCCCACTTAAGACAAATCTTTGTGTGCATGAACATGGGAGTTTGTCTTAGTCTGGGTGTTTCTATGTATAATATGTATGTATTTACAAAAGATAACATCCTTTTTTTTTTTAATTTTTTTTTTAATTTGTTTTTTTTTTTTTTTTTTTTTTTTTTTTTTTTTTTTTTTTTTTTTATTTGTTTTTTTTTCTATATATGTATTAGTATCAGTTATTTTAGTACCCATAGTACAAGCTCTGCTTAGTTTGGGACTAGATGGCGTTGGGTGTGGATTGTGAAATATTTTTTTATTTATTTATTCATGTTTGAGATACTCCTGCACAAATTTATAAATTACGTCTTCGGTCCACTTTGCCATTTTGTACAACAAGCGCCCGACGCTACGCACTAAACACTAAACACTAAACACTCCTGTCCAAACGTGCTTAGAGACAGGCACGCTGCGAGTGAGGGGAAGGGAGGGCGCGCGGGACGTGGCTACTACGCAGTCCACTCGCAAAAAAATAGAACACGCTTCTATTCACTTTACTACACAGCCAACTAAGCACTCGCACTAATCAGTCGCTGTCCACACCTTGTCACTAAACACCTGCACTAATCACTTGCACTCGCACTATACAAAGTCTATACCGGGCTTTACTTTTATATGACGTGCAATTGACGTGTTTTATACTCCGCGGCCAAATGTGGAAGATGCCTCAGTAGTCCTTTTGGTTTAATTTGTCAAATTATTTAATCAACATTAAAAACAGATATACTATTAAGTATATAATATAGGTGAAACAATGTATTTTTACTTCGCCACATCTGTTAGATAGTAAAGTCTGTGCTTTATACGATTTTTGGGTTCGATCCTCATTTGTTCGCCTGCGTAATCCTCAAAAATATTTGCATAGGGTATCGCCTTAAGGCAAGACAAATATTTCCTTAATACCAAATTACCACAACAAACAGAAATTATACAATAGCAATCGATTAGCAGGATTAAATAAACACAAACAAAACGGACTTTGTAGAGGCTGTGGTAGTTCCTGAATAAATATCGGGACAAAATAAACAACTTAATATATACATCAAATTATACATTTCCACTATCAGATTCTATCGCATCGCGTATAGGCCATATAGGCTTCATGTGCAATGCAAGACCAGCTTATACTAGGAATGTAAAGTCAAAACCTTGACCACCTTACTGACTGTGCAAAATGCCCTACCGCCTGCGCAAGAGAGGCGCTCATGAACGCCGACGAGAGCGCCGTAACAGTAACCACATATTGGACGAATAAAATTTGCCTTAGCCATCGACACGACGAAGAAGAAGACTAGGAATGTATAACTTGATGAGTGACCGTGTGTACAAGGTAATATTTTCCTCATTTACCCTGAGGGGTTTATTTTTTGACATTCTATCCTTCCGGCATCTTATGTGTAAGATTTAAATGCGTTAGTGTGTCATGAAATATTTATTTTCGGGTATGATTAGTAAGTAATTGCTTATGTTATGATCCACAAGATTTAGATACAATTTTCCTCATTTATCTGTCATTATTTCTTAGTTGATATTATTTAAACGGGTATTAAAGCGATTAATTTTTATTTCCCTTTTGGTCATGGTCGCAAGCAGACTAATGAAGCACGTCTTGCTTCGTCCGTGAGGATGATAATTTAAAAAAAAACATATCAATGAATATGCAACGGGAAAGTTTAAAATTAATTATTATCTCTTTGTTCAAATAAAAATGCATTCACGCCTTCCAATAGAACATTCCTTCTAAAAAACTGAATCCAATCTCTACCTGGAATCGATTTTCGAAGAAAAAAATACACCACCAAAAAGTAAAATATACAAAAAAGTAAGTATCTAAAAAAGTGCACTGACAGTATTTAAATGATTTCAGCTATTCAACTATTACTATATGAATAAGATAACTTTGAAAAATATTTACTGAAGAATATTTCATTTTTCTAAAAAACATTATGGAGGTAGTAAAATTGCATTTATAGATATTTAAAAAAAAACAATGACATTTTTAAGCTTTTATTTGTAATTTAATAATATTTTTTTTTCGCTTTAATTGTTAATACACAAATATATCTTTTATCTAAAAATGCTAAACATATCTCTGAGAGAACCTACTTGAAGAATAAGTAAAATTTTCTTACAATTTATTTTTAGCCCTGCATGTAGTCATCGAAATAAATACTACAAATTCCTCGTATATCTGAGGATTTTGTATTAAATTTATTCTGTTTTTTATTGTATTCAGTAGGTCCTTGATAAACTTTACAAACGACTCTGCTTGATTATACCCAGGTATAACAGAACAAACATATTTTATACAATCAAGCAGTGTACATAGTTTTATTTATAATTAAATTATATGTAAATAAATGAAAAATAAAACTGATGAAAACAAAAGAAGGATTGTCATATAAATTTATATGAGATATCAGATAAATTTTCATCGATGTTGTTTCATACACGTAATATAAGCTGCAGTGTATATGAAAATATTCACGCCCCTATTCATAATTTTTATGACGTGAATATTGACAAGATACAAAATCCAATTTTCTCAATCTCGCTAGAAGAAGCTTTGCAATTTCCCAGCCGGTGTTTATGAGTAAAATATATCGGAATATTATTATAACGTGGTTCAGATAATGTCAAAATTGTGAGTGAAATACCTCCAGGGATAGATTGATATTATTGAAACACTGAGGATATTATCATAGTAATAATATTTATATAATAAACTTTAAACTTAAAAATATAAATATAAATATTTCACAATAAATATAAATATTTCACAACTCACACACAACGACATCTTCTGTATTTGTCTGCCTCGTGTACCAGACCAGCTAGTGGTTAGCGTATGAGACCTGTCACCGTAAGGTCTCGGGTTCCATTTAATTAAATTTGACGACCGGATGGCGGAGTGGGTAGTGTATCTGCCTGCGACGCCGAGGTCGTGGGTTCAATGCCCGCTTAAGACAAATCTTTGTGTGCATGAACATGGGGGTTTGTCTTAGTCTGGGTGTTTCTATGTATAATAAGTGTGTATTTACAAAAGAAAAGTATATATGTATTAGTGTCAGTTATTCTAGTACCCACAATACAAGCCCTGCTTAGTTTGGGACTAGATGGCGTTGTGTGTAAGTTGTGAAATATCCATTTTATTTATTATTTATTTCCTGGACGGGCCAAAATGTTATTTGGGATGCTTCCGTCAAGTAATACTTAACAACAGCACGGATTTAGAATTAGTGCCACGTAGATGGCAATAAGTTCTTCATCTTCCTTTTACATGGTACCTAAATATAACAGGTCAATGTGGGTATTGTACACATACACCTTAGCAACACTCTACGTTTAGATACGTTAAAATTATGATAGAATTTTGTTAACCTCATGACTTTCCCAGACTTTGTTCCAAATTGTCAAATCGTGAAAAACATACTTGTCTTAAATCGTAAAATGTTACATATTATCTGTTTTCTTGATGCCACCGCAATATTATTGAAATTGTTGCTATTAAAGAACAAGTACAAATCAAATAAAGCAGTGCGACCATTAAAGTTATATTGCCAACAATAAATAAAGTTAGTAGTTTGTTTTCGCGACAGGAAGCTTTGAACATTGGTGGAAATAGCAACATTAAAAATGTATTTAATATGATGTTTTGTCAAAAATATTTTGGGCTGTTACTATTCTATATGATACTAGCAGCTACCCGAGACGTCGTCCGCGTGGATTTTGATATAACTAACAAAAACTGCCTTGTTACACTGTATTTTAGTCAAAGTTATCGTGCAGACAACTAAACCAGCTTAAGAAAATATATTATTTTAAAATTAAAAACGGGCACTTCAATTTTATTTATTTGTAATGATTAATGACCATCCTTCCTCATCAATTACTCTATTTATTAGTGTAAATTGTATTAATATGCGCTGTGATGTTGAAAAAATAATTAAGCGGCTCAACACGTACGACTCGATTTTATACTAGGAAAGAAATACTTCTTCAATTAGTCAATTTTCATTTTAATTTGCCATCGTGGTGAAAGGATTAGCCAATTCGCTTTTGACAACTCGCGAATTCACTCGGGGAGCTCCTTTCATGCACTCCAAGAAATACTAATACAGCCTCGTTTGAGGCCAATAGAAACGGTAGACGTATGTAAAAATTTATAGCAAATAAACGATTTAAACGTTTTTTTTATAACATGCAAGCATAGAGATGAGATAGCTCGTTTAAGTTTTATTATTCTCATCGAATACGTCGTAATTTGTACCTTGCACCTTGTCGATTTGTAGTCTAGGTTTTATACATAATATATTATACAATGTCCATTTATTGTTCAAATTATTCCAATAGTTTTACTCACTGAACTTTGATAATGTAGTTAAATGAACTAAGCATGAAAACATCTACTGTTGCTTCGACATTTGTGAAAGTTACAGTTCATTGAAGAGAATGATAAGATTACTCAACAAATTTACCGTTCAAAACTTCGAATTATAAGAAAATACTTAAGTACATTAATTTATTTATTCTATGAAGTTATTTTTAGAATTAAGCTATAGTAGAAACCTTATCATACTAGCTTTAACATTTTATTAATTCTTTGATTTTGTTGATATTGTATTTTTGAATCTTGAATCTTAATAATTAAAATTAAATCTCTCTAACAAACATGGCAGGTTAAATGCAAGGAAAACTATGATATCAAAGAATAAAAAAAACAGGTAAAATTGCTATGCCATCAATAAATTAGTTGCAAAATACAATACTTATTGCCACTATTTGCGGGTTGGCTATGCGGTATCATTGAGTTTATAAGTGTCAATAGAGACACAGTTCCTTAGGGTGTTCTGAAGACAAACTTTTTAATATTTTACTTTGCATAAATAACGTATGAGAGAACAAGAGAGACGGACGTAATCATGTCCTCACTTGAAAAAGGAAAAAAAACCGTACTTCTTAATAATGTTTGTACCAAAATGTTTGTCTTCAAAACGCCCTAAAGAACTGTGTCTCCATAAAGTACAAATCTATGGTTGGTATAAATCTATGGCTGTCAATAAAATAATTATTAGCTGTAGTAATTTTAACAATTATAAAGCTGCTTCGGACTGTAGCGATAAAGTTAAACATGTGCTAAAAAGTATTTTCTAAAAGATTTAGGTTTAAGAAGACAAAATTGTTGTTGTTGAATTACTTTAGAAGCGGCAATTTCATAACGGTCTTAAAATAAATCAAAACTTAAAAAATCGCAATTTTAACAAGTATCTGCCGCATACTACTATATTTTGGTAACTTTTAATACTGATTTTATCTATGCTCTCTATATTTATATTTTTAATGGATTATCTTATGAAGTCACGAAGGGATTTAATAATGGCTTCTGTCGGTTAATTTCCTAAAAACTGAAAACAACTACCACATTCCTGATTATATTTTTATTATCTACACATACCTACGCTTCGTATTTTTAGTACGGAAGGAAATGGCAGCTAACATGTTTACAAAGTTGATAGTTAAGTGAGTTTAGTAATTGCTTCGGCGGTAACAAAGTTGTTTGCTGTCGGTGACTCACTCAGTGTGTAAGTAAAGCTATTAAGTAAAGGACTGTAACTCGATTCGAGTTTGAAAAAGAGTTCTTGAGGGAGCCTCGAGCATGAGAGAACGTGTCAGGTAAAAATGCTATGGGTTTGCATTTAGCAATTTCAAATGCAATCGCGTATTTTTTGCGACGAGAAATGGTGATTTATGCATCTTGCTTCAACATTTTATGGAAAATCAAACCAAATATTATATTTACCTTATAAATTTTCGCGAAGCTACCAGCCTTTTTTACTAATTCGAAAAATGTACCCTATCTATCAATCTATCAACATTCCGTGAGGGTTGACGACGTAACTCCAAATACCGTTTGTCCGCAATTATCTCGCGTTATATTGCAAACTTGGCTCTGTTTTCTTTTTATTTGCAAGTTTTTAGCTCTCTTGCGTAAATATTGAACAAGATACTTTTTATAAAATTACAATTAACAACATTCACATTGCATTGTATTATTTAAGATATAAAATCATGTAGTCGATATCGATGTCATCGCCATAACAATTTATCCATACCATTATTTGTTTAGTTACTGACCTGGATAAAAAGGTAAACTATTTATCTAGGTCATGACATGTTTGCGGTAACATCAAAATTTATTCTAATAAAGCGATATCTTGGTATTGGTTTCCTAAAATAAAATACTAAGAGCAATCGTTTGTTATTCGTTTAGGAACAGTGAAAACAGAAACTGCATGATTTAACACTGACGCTAAAGCACCATAAAAAATAAGCCTTATAAACATGACGGACATGCGGGACATGAGTTGATTTATACATATTATACACAGCTCTTTTACATGTTTTGTGAAATATAACAATAGGTATGTAGGCAATATGTGTTAGTAAAAAACGGGTAGAAAAACCTATAGAGTTTGGTTAGCAAATGAATAGATTAAACGGGCCAAAACGACTCGCCAACCTCTTTTTTGGAATGTTTAACTTTCAAGACTTATTTATCAACATTTGCGTGTTTCTTCCATAAACATAGTTTTGGTATTCAGTACAGTTTTTCTCACTCGTACAGATAATGTGTAGGAAATCGGGTTATTCGCTCCATAACATGGAACATTTATTTTATTTACGAATCGAGTACACGAGTGTTGTTTGTTGGTATGGAGTGAGTGTCAGTGTGTATTAACCATGTTATCTGTGGTAATATAAAAAATATGCTTTTGCCCCCAGATCCGCCCGCCTGAGTAAGGGTTGAACTGCAATTTCATGCAGTAGTTTTATCGTGATGCCCGGACTAACATACAGACAAACAGGTAAAAATTATAAAGCGTATTTTTTAAACCTATAATATTTACGGAGTTGGCTCATTAACAATTTTATTATAATAATTTATAGATATTAAAACAATATTTCCAAGAGTGAAACTCAAATACTGAATGAAGATGGGTTAATGTATTACGCATTTGTTCCCAAAGGTGCTTGTTTCTGGGGTCACTGACTGGACCCTCAACTTATTAGTTGTCCTGCCAACTTTATCTTGATTGCTTGGGTATACCTCTTGGGATTCGTGATAACAAAGAAGTGGAATTTGATGTACCTATTACCTAATAAACCCTTTGGAATCAATATAAAGCAAGTTATGTTTCTTACTTTTTACTTTTGTACTTCATTGAAAATGTTGAAACTGAGATATTGCCCTAACTTTTTAAAATAGGTTTCAAATCAGTATAAATAATATTAGTCTAGTAAGAGTGAATTTAAGCTAATTTTCAACAGTTTTTACAGTAAACAAAAAGAAACCCTGGTGTGTTCATTCGTTTTAGAAAAATACACGGATTACCGCACTTATTAACATTTTTGCCACTGAAATGCGTTTAAAAATTGGAAGGATTTATTTTTTAATTACCAAACAGGACAGCATTTAAAGGGCAAAAAGATGTCATGGTACGGTCTCTGATACATACAGGGTGCATCATAACGATGTCGCTTACCATTGATTCAGTACATTATTCTAAAACCCTGGGTGCAAAAAACATCAAAGCAAAATGTATGATTTAGCCGAGATTCATTTTTTCGTTTTGCGAGATTTTGCCGACTTTTATTCCAAATTATAGAAGAGTAATGTAACCTTAGACTATCCCAATACATTTGAAATTTTAAGGTTAACCTTTTCCGATAAAAATGTAACCCATTTGTAGAATTTTCGGATATTTTTTCTTTTCGCATCTACTGCATCAAAATCATGATTTTGAACATTGAAAGTTGTAATAAGCTTATTCTCATAAATTTGCGATTTCCTAATGACGTGTAAAATCTTTTTAGGCCGATTTGCCGATGTGTGGAAATTTACGTTTTTTTTTTTTGCCACCAGGGTTCTTAAAGTTATGTTCTGAATCACTGGAAAGCTTCTTTACGATGACATTTACAACCTGTATTTTGCTCGTTCCAAAAAAATGTATACATAATATATATTTTTTCGTCTACCTGACATGCATGGTATTCCATTTACATACAGAACAGACTACAAGCTAAGCGCCGCGCCATGCGCCAGCTTGATTGGTTCAACATTTTATGATTTATTTTCATTTGTATTTTTTCCTCGAATAGACGCTATTTTCGCCGCGTAGTTCGTGAAAAACGGCTATTGTAGCTTTGATTGTGATGATGATTTTTCTTCCATTTTTTTTTTAAACGACGCCCGCACTAGGAATAACTCCTGTGTCGCGGGGATGTTCACAAACATACATGTCACACACACAAAGCACACCCAGAGTCAGAACAAATCTTTGCGAATCACACAAAGATTTGTCCCATGTGGGGATCGAACCCCAACACTAGCGTAGTTGAAAGCGGCGAGGCGACCGCTTTAACCGCTACGCCAACCGTGCACTCAATTTTGCCCATAAAACTGTTTCTAGGAAGTGTGTGCCATCGAGATATTAGTAAATTAATTATGAATGATCTTATATGTATGTACAAAAAAATGCCGTTGACGGCTAAAGTGTAGGTAAGCAATATTAATAAAAATATGTAAAGTATGATTCAAATTAATTCAAATAGCAATTCAAGTCACATGAAAATGTAATTATATTAATAATAACTTGTAAGGTATGATTCATGAAAAGTTACTGAGATAACACTGTCGGGAACTAACGAAGCCTATATACAAAACAAAAGTGGAAACTCTGAACAGAAATATTTAACGAGACAGTTCGGTTTGTTCGGGTATTTTTGGTGGTATTCGTGCAATAACGGGTTAATGTGTTATTCATTAAGCAAAGCCAAACATTCGCTCGAATAAAGAATTTGTACAGTGAACCAAGCAATTAGGCATGTAGGACAAAAACAACTACGTCCGCGCGTCCCAGAGAAGAAAGACTACTCAAGTAATACATGTGTGTTACATAATTATTATTTAGATATGTAACTCCACCACCATATCTGGAGTTCAGAGTCAGTCTTCACAATGACATGCAAGTTTTTGTCCTGCGTATCTAACTGCTTGGCCCACGGACCGTACACTTAAACCGCCTTGTTGGATAACAGATGACAATCGTTTCGCGTAACATAATTTACGTGAAACCATTGTCATCTAGCTGTTATCCATTTGCTAGTGCCATTTATTTCAATTCATATAGCAATAAAATTTGCCACTAGAATGATTATAAAATAATTTCATTTATATAAAGTGTAAAAAAATGTGTACTAATTGAATCTTTCGACTACAACAAATTTCAATGATTTCAAACTTTGCAAAATCTAACCTCAAATTATTTATTTGAAAATACTTAAATAGATTTCAATTTAAGACAGTATTTGAACTAAAACTATTTTTACCTTGGTATAAAGCCAGACAGAAATATAAAGTAAATATTTTATGTAGTCGCCTCCTAAGAGACATAATGTACCTACTTGTTATTTGAAAGAGAAAAGTTTTCACATCTATTTAAAGCTTGGTAATCCGTTCAAAAAATAAAAGTTTCAAAAGTTTAATTTTATTAACTTTTTACTGTTCACAGAAGGGATTTTATTCAGAAATTGAAGTTTCCTTTCAAATTACTTCACTTTTGCATACAATCAAATCAAGCAGTTATGACTTCAATATCATGGCGCGATATGAACAATGGCGAACCATTGTAAAAATCCTTATTCTCCTCATGCATTGTCCTTTTATATCTACACACACATTTTACATTCACTTTAAATTTAAAATTTATTTAGGTTTACAAATCCGTTTTACAGAAACCTGAAATGATTTATTATACCTTCACAAGCAGAATCTGTTTTCCTTTTACAAGAGTCTAAAGTCATTATAAATTCACTGAACATGACAAGGATCTCCACACAAAAGAAACTACGTAATACATACTTTGCTCTTAAGATGATTAATTTTCTTGTAGGTTACGTTGAGGTTTAATAAAATCTTAGGAATATGTAATGTTTGTTTACGTGCTGTATTTAATATTATCATTGTCATCAGCCTGTAGCAGTCTTGTCTTCTCATCGCCATCTTGCCGAGGCGGCATCCCGCACTACGTTTGCCTCGACGCGGTCTCCACTCCAGAACACGTTTACATAAACGGTTAGTAACGGTTCTGCGACTAATGTGGCCAGGCCATCGCCAATTCTGCTTGCTTGGTCTCTGCGCTATGTCTGTGACTCTGTTTCTCCGGCGGATCGCCTCATTTCAGATACGGTCTCTAAGAGAAACTCCGAGCATAGCCCTCTGAGCGACTTTTTGTATATGTTAAGTAGAAACTGTAACAAGCGTGAAAGAAAACTAAGATAAATATACATACGTATATAAAACCCCGCCTTTATCCCCCGGGGGTAGGCAGAGACGACGGAACACCATGTGCTTCGTTTCTTACATACTTCTTTCGCTTCCTCAACATTCATACATACCGTCACACATGCTCGCCGGTTTCGTGTACTGCGTCATGTCCTTTCTGAAAGACATGTACAGTAAACGCTCATAAGTCCATAGGCACGCTAAGGATTACATTGCTTTGAACTGTACGAGCCCGATGCAGCCAGTACACGAACGAAGTTGCGTGCGTGTATAGCAGTTTATAAGATAACACACACTAATGAAATGTTGTCGCATTCGTACTAAACGCGTCACAGTGGCGACCGGTTCTTAAAATTCGCATCTATCTATCATGAGCAGGTAGCTGTATCGGGCTATCGGGTAAGCATTGGGATCACGATCAACTAAATCTGAGTTTGAAGCTTAGTTGATTTGTGGTTGTATTTTGTTTTTACGAAATCATAATAATATTTGTAATATTTTAAGCTTGTTAGGTTTTCATGCTTAAATAGTTACATACAATACATAAATAGTTACATATTAATATGACTAATAAGTTAAATATGTTATTATTATTTAACTATTTACGTATTTTTTTTTATTTTCATTGTTGTAACGTAGAAATAAAAAAAGTCACGCTGAATGATGATAAAAATGTTTATTCGTTTTATTTATTTATACAATTAATAAACTTTTAAGAGCATTGTGACGTCACATTCCTACCTAAATAAAAAAAAAGTTCCCTTGTAACCGTTTATAAGATTTTTGATTAATATCTATAATAACATATTTAACTTATTAAGTTAAATATGTTATTATTATTTAACTATTTACGTAATTTTTTATTTTTATTGTCATTGTTGTAAGGTAGAAATAAAAAAGTCATGCTGAATGATGATAAAAATGTTAATTCGTTATATTTATTTATACAATTGATAAACTTTTAAGATAATTGTGACGTCACATTCCTACCTAAATCCTAACTAATATTATAAATGCGAAAGTAACTCTGTCTGTCTGTCTGTCTGTCTGTCTGTCTGTCTGTCTGTCTGTCTGTTACGCTTTCCTGCTTAAACCTCGCGACCGATTTTGATGAAATTTGGTACAGACAATCTTTAGACCCTGAGACAGAACATAGGCTACTTTTTAAAAAAAAAAAAAGGGATGAAGGGGTTGAAATAGAGGTTGAAAGTTTGTATGGGATTTCTTAATTTTAAAAGATAAAACCATGAAACTTTATATTTAAGTATACTTGATAAGAAATCAGTCGCTTTTGAAGTTTAAATTCCTTTTAACGAATGCTCTGCATCACCACCGCTGCCGTCGGTCGTAGTCGCGTACATTCGCCGAAGTGTTGTGGCATTTGCGGCAGGCATCGTTGTCGGACGCATGCGATTAGACAAATTTGCGCTATAGAGAATTACATTTTTCGATCCAGTATTTCGTTTATTGTTTCGTATAACTTTTTAAGTGTTTTTTATTAATTAGGTCCTGTAAATTAATTTTGTTCATTTTGTTCATACTTGATATATCTTTTAGTTTATAGTTATAAGTAGGTTAGATAGTTTCCTTTACTTTAAAAAAATCCGATTTGCTTTTATTTCCTTTTTTCCCTAATAGGGTATTTTTAATCTAATAGGTCGTAGTAGGTAATAATATACAATAAAATACAAACTTAACTTTGCGGTTTGCTCCCGAACCGCAAAATTAAGTTTGTCGTAGGTTATAAATGACCTATGACAAACTTATATTTGCGGTTCGACTTATAAAGATAAACCGAAAGGTTTATTTTTATATAAGTCGTACTGTATAGATTTTAATTTTAAAGTATTGGTATAGGTAGTATATTTGATATTGTACGTAGTGACCGTAGGTTATTTTATAATACTGTTAGGTAGGATAAGACATTCGTATAGATATTAGTTTATAGGGATTTTGCTTATTTATTGAGTTTAGATTAGTTATTATCAGAAATAGGTTTATTTAGGTAGGTAGGAATTTTATTTTCTGTTATTGAGTTTTTTTATTGATGTACCTACCACACAGATGAAATCGCGGGAGAAAGTTTGTTTGTTTGAAAGCGCTAAGTTTAAAAACAACTGGGTGAATTTTGATATTTAACATTACGCTAAACTCTACGGGCTGGCTCGAACGCACGTGTCGCAATTTCTATTATGTCGAAATTTGAAGTAGTTTCGAAGTAGGTACCTACATGAGTTGTTCCTATTTGTCTGTTTTGATTTGTTTGAATATTATTTTCCTTGAGTTTTTGTCGTATATTTGTTTTGGTCGGTTTGGTAATAGATAGGTTCTTCTTCTTCTTTGCCTGTCAATGGAAAACACATGGAAAAGCTCAATATTTAAATTTTGTTTGACCAAAACTTTGCTACAAGAACGGCATTATCGGTGGCGCTCCACAGGTCATCTATGGTACAGGTGGTGGGACTTATGGGGCATGTAAGAAGGTGACCCATCGTTTGGGGACTGACACCGCATTCACAATCGGCGGAGTCTGCATAACCCCACCTTAAGTGCATGAGTTGTACCTACTATTGTTATATTGACATTGTTACCTTTAGCATTTTTTGTTCATAAAACGACATCCACGCGGACGAAGTCGCGGGTAACAGCTAGTTAATAATATAATAGAAGTGCCCTTGTAACCGTTCATAAGATTTTTTATTGTAACCCACCAATAATATAAATGTTACTAAAATGATTCATCATGACAACAAGGAAGGAAAGGATGTTCTAATAACAAAAATATAATTATTGATACCCTAAACTTCAAAAAGTATAGAAAGGACTTAGCGAGATTAGATCTCACGGCTCATTGCTAAACGCATTTAACTGCACTCCTTAACCGCTCGGCCACCTTGACACATTCTAAGTAAGTGAAATTATGAACCACAATTATTTGTTAACAACATGTGTCTATTGCTTGGAAATAGAAGGTCGTAAGTTAAACTACACTTCAAACTATTGCCTTTTGAGATTGCCTATGGACTTTTGGTCGTGACTGTACATTCACAGTACTATTAGGTTCTCGAACGGATTCCAGCTTCCATCATCGATACCTAACTATTTTCACCGTATACGGGGGTGGATGGGACATATGAGGCATTAAATTTGAATACCAATTCTCGCAAGGCCAGTGCTTCATTTCTGCTGCTTAAAATTAAAAAAAAAAACATTATTTTTTATTTCGTTTTATTCAACTTATTGGACTGTTATTATCTTTTTCAAAAAGTTATCACTGAATAGTTATCTGAAAAGTAATTCATAACAACATTTGAATTTGCATTAATTATGCGCGTAGAAAGTGAGTAATACTGAAAAGAACTAACGACCGTATTTGTATTAGCCGCCCGGCTGGTCGCCCGCTTGACATCACTCACTATGCAACACATGGTGACGTAGTAAGCGGTAGCGGCACTAACAAATTGAACATTTAGATAAATCAGTTTGCTAATAAAACTAGAAAATTTGAAAATTGTATGTCACATCCACATGGTATAATTATTTGCTTTTAATCTGTTTTTACTGAAATTTGAGGTTTCGTATTGTCAACTATTTATCTGTAATGCACCATTAGCGTTAGTTTAAACTGTAATATTACAAAACTGTGGTACTATGGTATACGGTAAACTATGGCAGGTCGCACAAAATAGTGCCACTCGCTCATTTCACAAAAGCCTCCAATTGCTGATTCTTCATGCGTACGGTTTCATTCATTTCTTCAGTCACGCACGAGTACGTGTCTAACTCTGTTACTGAATAGATATGAACTCTACGACCCAAATGTGTCATTTTGAGCTAACTTAGGCTGTTAAGTAGTTTTATTTATTTAATACATAGAAAACTCACAGCTATGTATAACTTCAATAGCAATAATGTAAGAAACAGAAAGCCGATTACAAGTAAGCGTAAAGCATCGCAAGCTACCAAAGAAAATTATCATTTAAGCGAAAAAAACTGAAAAACTGAAGACTTAGGCATCTTCTAGAATATACACTTGTCAAGAAAAGATCGATATCGTGCTACTTACTCACTGTGTTAAAATATCGATTTACATTACATACAACGCAATTATTTTGCCTGTAATTATTTGAAGCATCTGGAATCTGCAACAGTATATATATGAACGTGATGACTTGTTTGGTACATTTAAGAAAAAAAATGGCTAAAGCTCAGGGCGGTCGGTATTACTGTTTAAAACTTTTGAACAACATAATATGCTATCTGACATCGATATTCAAGTGGCAATAAATGGAATGTTCAACATAATATAAAACTTTGCACAATGGTACGGAATCTCCAGGTAAAAACAAAGATACTTTATACATCGCTTTTGAATATTTTCAATTTGGTCTGTATATTTGTAGTAGCAAGGATTACAAATCTGGGATGCGGATGGGATCGTTATTATTTTTTATTTTGTACAGAAATCTTATAATTGGCACCTTTACATGATTAATGCTGCAGTTTCTTTCTTTCTTAGGCGCAAGACACACAAAAACCACGAGAGATAACACCTTGTCCATTCGTTTATTTTCTTTTTGACAGCTCCCGCCGATGAATATCGTAGTTTTTGGTGCAATATTTTACAGATTTTTTTTTTTTGACAGCTCACACCGATGAATACCATTTTTTTCGGTGCAATATTTTACAGTAATGCCGCTCTTAATTGACGAACACTTTTCAGCGAAGACCGTGTATAAAAAAACCACATTCTATAAAACAGGTCACGAAATAAGATAAATCAGAAATAAATATAAAGAAAGAAAATCATATTGTTTTAAAACAAAAAATGCCTTTTTATGTATTGTTTCGTAAATTTAAAAAAAGACATTAATTCATTATTTTCGAGAAAATAAGTCAAAATCTTGGCATTTGAAATGATTATTTACACCAATGAGTTATGTGCTTTGTGTGTGTTAAATGTATGTTTGTGAACACCCCCGCGACACAGGAGTTAAAAAAAAAAAAAAAACTACTGAGGTGTCAAGGGACACCCGGATGGAACGAAGTTCGGTAATTCCAAATAACAACAAATCAGGATTCGCATCCGAGATTGCAGTAAAAGGTATGCGACCTTAACCACTAAACAAATAAAACAGTCTATTTATAAACTAAATATACGGTAACAAAAATTTAAACCAAATTAAAATAAAAACAAACATTAAGACAATTAAATTATCAAGCGTAGCAAGCGTACACAAGATCATTCAGAATCACTTTAATCATTCTCTTAAAATAATCGAATGATACTTTTAAAATCATTGTGGAGATATTATCACAATACTCCTATAGGCTGAATGGCTACATAACAATATTTCCTGTGCCTTACACACTTAATTTTAAAATAATTCTTATCTTCAAACTTTCGCGCTATTCGAATTTCAAAATATCAAAAGCGAGGTTCATTCAAACACACGCATAGACTTATAATGCCTAGATAAATAAACTGCTTGTATGAATTTAAGTATAAAGTAAGGCTAAAAACAGATTGATTGAAAATTATAATGCACCGCTTGGCGGACAGACAAACTAAACGAAAATCTGATAAATACCAGAGAGTTACACTGAACTGAAACGGCACAATTAAAGTGGCTTTACATTTCATGCGTGTACTCGGTTTCTAGGAGTAATAGTTCTATGACCACACATAACAAACCTTATCTTTAACATTATTTTTCTGCGATTATCTTGCTTTCTTTTAAATTGTATTCGCAAGTTTACTCGCGATATAATAATATCAGATCTCATTATCAATAATCTCATCACCAATCCCAATGACATAATTAGATGTGTTCTAATCGTATATTCCATGAAATGTACATAACAAAATTAGTAAACATTCTGTGGTAATATTAAAAAATAATTTGCTTTTGAATTTAATATAGTTATGACGCGTACACTTGCTAAACACACAATAATGAAGAGATTATAACGCGTATGACTTGGTTAGCACAATAATAAAGAAAGGTTATAATGTGTACTTGCTAAAATACAAAAGCATTTATTATCGTGTGTATAAAATCTCTACTTACCTAAATCCATCAGCAATATCCAGAACTTGTGCAGAAACACTGTCAGGATTCATTATTGTAACTATTTTTAATAATTTATTATGTACAAACGCCTGTATACACTCAACAAAAGGCGGGAATTGTATTTTTTTTTTAAGTTATGATAATATTTTTTTTTAGTTACTTTATTATTCATAGAGAGACAAAATGAAAATATTTCGCTTGCTTTCTCTATGCGAAGCATATTTCTGTAGCACCAATTAGTTCCGAAGTCGCGCGATAGATGGCGTTGGGATCGAATTAGATCGCGCTATGGTTTCGTTACAAGGTCCTGTATATAAGGTCCACCGATTTAGAGTTTAAGTAAGTTCTGCAGATTCAAGTGAGGAGTAATGTTCACGATATCGAGCTATTTATTCCCTGGTATCTGACTAGAACAGCGATCGTGTACGCTTTCGCAGACCTTTCTGAGCGCGCCAGCGCCCCTATTTTTGCAGAAACTCAACTCTAGTAATTTTTATTTCTTTTTATTTTTTTTCTATTTTTTTTTTTTTCTATAAGCGAGATGGAGCGACGGACACAGAAAAACGCACACGCCGTGCGGCGTGCGCATTTTTTTTTTTTTAGTAACTCAATTCTAGTAATTTTTTTAGTTTTTTTTTTAAATTTAATTTATCTCTTTTTTTCTATAAGCGAGAAAGAGAGACGGACACAGAAAAATGCTAGCACCGTAGCTGTAACGTAGCATGTAATTACAACACTGCTACGAGAATTGCTACGAAAAGTGTCGTTACAACTTTTCGTTCCTTTTTTTTCCGCCTAGCCCCCTTTCGCAACGCGCAATAAGGAACTTCGTTCCAAAAAAAAAAAATATTTCTGTGCATTTTAATCGATATTAAGTTCTTCTTAAATGAAATCGATTATTATTTCAAATAGAAACGGTATGTAACCGATTCGATTTGAAATAATAATCGATTGTTGAAGTACAACAGACCTTCAACTACAAATAAAGAATAAACCGGGATCTAATAAAAGTGATTTACGAATAAGACGCTTTGCTAATCACTGAACGTTCGCTCTTTGCTCGTGAAGTATGTGGTGGAGTTTAATTAAAGTCTTCTAGACGATTGGATTGCAGGATACAAAATGAAATATATACTATGGATTTACAAATTCTATGTCAGAAAAATAAAACTATACAGTAGCAGTACAATGTTACGAGATGTAGAATTAATTTTATATTTTATACTTATACCAAAATCTAATAATAAATAACACGACTGTATAACCTAATGAGGCCCTATGACGGCAAAGAGAAAGTTTTAAAATATGTTCCCCCTTTTAAGCCTTAAATCATAAGCAACATGTTGTGCCTTTGGTAGCATGTAGACTTTGTTACACAAACAATCAAATGCCTTGAATATAAATAAAATTATTCTGATTATTGTATCATTTGTGTTCTATCATATAAAACATAATATGGTTGCCTGGATCGCGTCAAGCGATAAGGCCGCCCTTTGTACGTTATAGTTTTAAATATGTTAAAAATTTGATGTGGAAATGAAGTTTTCTCTATCTATCTATCATCTATAATCTTATATATAAAATTCTCGTGTCACAATGTTAGTTACCGTACTCCTCCGAAACGGCTTTACTGATTTTTACCATATGCATATTCAGTAGGTCTGAGAATCGGCTACTATCTATTTTTCACTCCCCATAAGTGATATGATAAGGGTTGTTCACCCTTAATTTTTTTTTTAAATTTTTGGACAATTTTTTGTTTTTTATTTTTCTTTGTGTGTGTCTTATGTGGCGTTAAAATACATACAACCCAAAATTTAACCCTTTTATCACCAACACCTATTTTTAAAAGCCATTTTAGTAACCTTAGTGCAAAAGCACTAAGGTACTTTACTTTATGGGGTTTGACATAACATTGACATAATGCGTGCTGCAAATTTCGTCACAGAGAATGTATGCATAGTTAAAACAGGACGTCTGTCGGGTCAGCTTTTAATATTATATTTTTTCTCTTATGCCTTGTTAACACTTTAAATGGACTGAAACTGGAACAATAAGCAATAATTTATGTAAACAGGCAGATTTGTTAAATTATTGTTTAGCTTTAAAATCACATGTTTAAATAATTTAAATTAGTTTTTACCTTAAGCCTTCCAAAGTCCAATTTGCTATGAGAAATTATGTGTGTTCATTTTTAACGTTACTTTAAATGTAAAGTTCTTATGTAACACAAACATTTTTACAAAACCATTAAATATTTTAAACACGTGATTATTTTGATTTCTTAGTTCTTGCGTTGTTTGATCAGTGTTTCACAGTACCTAGTAATAATCTACTACGGTTCCTAGTCTAACGAATCTAGCTGGATATCAGTATTTTACGTGGAGCGACTGCCATCAGTCCACCACAACTCAGTACGAGGTTATACGATACTCTTTGTTAGACTTGTTGTCACAGTTTCTGGTCTCTGACTACCCGTAACGACTGTCATAGATGTTTAAATGGCAACCGGGATCAACGCAGCGACGGCTTAAAGTGCTCTCCGAGGCACGGCGGAAAACTCGTTATGTTAAAGATGGTCACCCATCCACAGCCGACCGCCGATGGTATTGCTTAACCTGCAAGTTCGATCCGTCCGCGCGACGTCGACTTAGTCACGAGCTCCTCAGTACCTAGTAATATTTTTATTTATTTAACACTTTATTGTACACAAAAGATTACAGAAAAATAAACATATTACAGTAAGAGTATACAAAAGGCGAGCTTAACTCAGTGCTTGAGTTCTCTTCCAGCAAACCTAGAGCAATAGAGGAGACGATGATGCCATAGAGGGCAAGATAAGTGTACAACTTAAGTAGAAAATACAAAATATATTCACAGAATATTGTAATCTTTGAATGCCAGTTTGTGAAAACACATGATCATCTTAGCAGCAACGTCTTTGATGTGCACCGTCGACATTCTGAATACAATATATATTATATCAAAGTTAGGTTCCTAATTAATTATTCTACTCAGTCTGTTATAATATAAGCCTTTCATTAGAAGTCCTCATAAGATGAATGACATACAAGCCGTTTAAATATTTATCAGATCTGTAGCTCAGAGTTAAAAATAAATGGACGTGGGAGTATAAATACCAAATCACTTGCCATCATTAATGAACTTAATTGTATTGAAAATAAATCACAAGCCGAAATTCTAAACAGTGGCAAAATTAAACTCAAAATTTCTCAATACTCAATACTCAATAAATTCAATATTTTTTCTAATTAAGGTTAATCACGTGAAAGCTTCAAATGAGTCTTTTATTAGCAATTATAAAAGTTTACATTTAAGGTAGGTTTACAGAAAATCTGTAACTGAATAAAATATGTACATAATTATCATACTATCTATTCATTTAATCGTGCTGTCTAAAACATAGTCAGTTTTATTCACGTTTTTCTATTATAATCCAAAACTCTAGATGGTAATAAGGCGACGAGAATTCTCTTCGGCGGTGTTATACGGGCGCAGGGGTAAACCGCGTCGAGAGCGTCGCGCACGCTGCGTGCGCGCCGCGCCGCACGGCAACAGAACGCCACGCTGACGCAGCGCACTCGCGGCGTACACATGGCGCTCGCGTCGCACACACGCCCGAGGAATGCGCGCGCCTAATGTGGGGGAACGCCAAGATCATCTATGTATAAAAAAAATTGGAGTAAAAGCATTTTTACTTCAAAGTCAATTACAATCATTTGTTTTGCATTGTGCCACATGTTATAAAACCATATCCAACAATTTTGAATGTGAATTGAAACGTTCCAATATGTATGCATTATAGTCAAAAAGGTTTTTTTTTATTTGTAGTCGCAAACTGTGCCATTTATTTAAATTTAGTACGCAATTCACCTCGCATTTTGTATCTATAGAGCTAGATTTGCAAACTGCACGGTATTGTAACTGAAATAATATCGAACTATGAATAAACTTAGTAACTTATTCTTTTGGTTTAGCATACAACTTAAATAATAAAACTTATTGTCTCAAATACAGGCTAAGTGAGTTCTCCAGAACATAATGTAATTCGTGGCAAACCGCTTGTCTCACATATACCTACACCATTTACTATACCATACACCCTCAGAATAATTATGTAAAAACACAAACACAGACATTTCTTTGAAACGGCTCTACCCATTCTAGGTCAGATGCCGTCAAACAAAACACCTTTAACGTATTCAAATCACGTATCGCGCAATCTGCAAATCCAATGCCGGCAAAGTTTAACCAGATACACAACAACTTTGAGCCGATTTCACAGTATATTGAATTATGTTAAGAGCTACAGTCCGACCTTATGGTGAAATGAGTTTGAAACCCTCTGAATGATGAGTTCTCTTCTATAATAAACGCCCAGCGATATTTTTACTGAAAATCATTGCTACGTAGCGATGTGTAACGGTCACGTGATGTCCATAATGAGGCGCGCTAACAATGCGAGTAGGCACGAGTTGACGATGCCCCGTGATGGCACTGGGCGATAACGTATATATATAAACTAAGCTGTCAATTTACATCTTGTAAAAACTATTGCAATTTCAAAGTCTACAAAAACAGTTATAGCGCTTTATAATACAAGCGAATTACGCGCCTATTGGAAGTTGAGCAACGTGACATTCATGACCCAAAAAAATACGTTATTATATTATACTCCACTATCCACTTCACCCTCTTCTTAGTTCACCGATGTATACCGAGTACCAAAGTGTACGTAAGGGTTCGCCGGCCTATCATGCCTCCGATTGGTGGCAGTTTTTATTCCGATACAAAAAGACTGAACTCTGATCTTATTATTATCTTGACGGTCGACGTGAACGAGCTCAGGGGCTGAAACACCACCATCTTTACCTGCCGTGGTGCAGGTAGCTCTATTATGTTCCAGTTTGGTGGTGCAATCAAGCTTAGAAATTACTGAAACACGAGACATAACACCATAGTTCTCAGATAAAGCGACGCATCTACATGTTTTGTGGGTTGTTGATGTTTATGGGCTTACTTTACCTTATGGTTATCACTAACAATCGCGTGGACTACATGTCCGTTCGCTAAATACGTGGTTTTAAGAAAAAACAATATGCACGGTACAAGCAGTAGGCACAGTTTATAATTGTTTCATCTTACCGTGACTGTTAAATGCTAGCTGTATTACAAACGACATTTTTTATGAAAGTTACGTAGCGCCTTTGTTGAAAGCCTTTAACGTAAAAAGTAGCGAAGTAAATGGTTACGAAGTCTCTATAGCTCTTTCAGCAGACAAATTAAATCGAAGACTCAATAAAAGTTTTACTGCGATAACGTCTACGTTTGAATTCGGGTACTGAACGTCTATTCACGTAATAACAATAGACATTACGTCTGAAAAACAATTTTTAGTTGTATGTCAACGAAGATTGGCCCCCCTTCTTTTCGTCGAATTATCCATAAAAATAAGAATAAGTATTCTATTTTAGCGACAAATGCCGGGGCTGAAGCTCTTAAAACGCTCTTGTATTTTAATGTTGTAGGTAACTTCATAAACGAAAAAGTGATTGTTATTTTGTTCAGTACAAACAACATTTGCATTTTTGCTTTTTGTGGATCTATCACTCAATTTATAAAAAGGTTGTGTACTTAAGGACCCTTGAAAATCTGAAGTTGCTAACGTAGGTTGCAAGTGTGCTCTCAAAACATTTTTGTCATCAAAATAAAAAGCGACAATACTGGCGTGGATTTTATTTAATGCCAGTAATAAATACCGCTATGAACTACAAAAAAATCGTGACAATAATCAACAACAATTTATCATACACACGATCGATAAATCTGCGCAGATCAGTCTATACTGATTTATCGCTATGATATAATAGTTACGTGTGTAGTCGGCCTTAGGTTATGTTTTTAAACGTCTTTAGATAGTAATAGAACGTGGAACTAAACTGGGTATTTTGCACGAAAATTACCACATTGATAGAAAATGTTGTCCACACCGCACACGTGATAATTTATTTATAAAATTAGTTTTATTCTGTAAAAAGTACCTAATAGCATTCTTGTACATCTTGTTTAACTATATTATACACTCTTATGAATTCATGTCCAATAATAATTTGTGTTTTATCGCGAATACAAACAAAAATATATTTTTTTAAATACAACCTTTTCTTTTTGTTTTTGTAATTATGGAAATTTGAAATGAAGAAAACCCAACTATGTTTGTATGAGATGCTATAACAGGGTTCCTCTTTAAAATAATAAATGTAAAAGTAGGCCACGTTTAAAATGTGATCGATGGTGTCTAACGTTGCGTAGAGATTGCTCGATTTTAATATTCACGCGTCGATTAATAATTTTCATGACGTGTACATAATCTAATTTACAAAAGTAATTTCATACGTTCTCGATCTCAATATGTATCTTATATTAGCTCACACTAAAAACCAATCTCTCTCTTTCTGGGGTCGGTCCCTCATGTCTGAGGATCGTGGTCAGCATTAGGGTTGCATTTGGAGCGGATAATCTGCCTCCACCGGTTCCTGTCCAGCGCATCTCTTACGACCGTGTGGAATTTGGTTGACGACGAGTCTTTAATTTGATCGGTCCATCTTGTTGGTGAACGACCGCGCGATCTTTTGCCTTCGGTGTTGCCGACGACAATAAATTTTTCTAAATTCTCGCCGCCTCTGCGCATTGTGTGACCAAAATAAGACAGAATGCGTTGTAGGCATATATATATATATAAAAACCAATATGGACACGCAATAAACACAAACGTCTATGCAAATAATGCTGCCAATACTCGCGAGGGGGTAGAATGTTGAAGTGTTGTTGAGAAACGGTGTCGTATACGGTTAGGTTTTTTAACTGCCGAAAGAAAAAGAAAGCACTTCTTCTTCTTCTTCGTCGTGTCGATGGCTGAGTCAAATTTTATTTTGACTTGCCATCGTGGTGAAAGGATTAGCCAATCCGCTTTGGAGAACTCGCGAATTGCCCAGGGTGCGCCGGACGTAGAGAATCGTTGTGTACGTCACTCCGGGAGGCTCCTTTCATGCACCCCAAGAAAGCACTTAAAGATGTCAAATCATAGAATCTGACACGTAATTTTGTATCTCGCGCAAGAGCGGCGCTCTTCCACATTTGGCAGCGGGGGACGCCTGACAATGACACCTCCGGTTGGCTTATTGCTCTTAGTAGGTAGATTATTTTTGTTGCACCCAGGGTCTCATAAGCGGAAGTGGAAGCGACTTCTGCACGAAGTCATTTACACCCTGTAGGTATAAATGTATTTTATTAAAAGAGTTTCTAGATAAGTTGAGTAAGTCTGTTAACTCGATAAAAATTTAACATTTTATAAGTAAGATAAATTGAGGATATTTTTTTTTTTTTAAACTGGTGATTACGGTGAAATTTTTATATGCCTTTCGCTCGTCTATAGCTATTATAATTATATATTTATTTACGATGAAGTAAAGATACATACATTCCAACTCCAACTATATACTTCTGATAAAAACCGTTGCGGGTTCCAAGACAATTTTAACTCTGCCTGGGATTGCCCGTGTGTCATACACGGTGCCTTTCAGTTGGTTACCGCTGTAGATCCTGGCGTCACAGGAGTCACAGTGGTGGGCGTGTGGGTGGGATTATATCCGAAAAAAAAAGGTACCTACCATTTCAATGAGAAAATGAGTTAGTAGGCTATTTTTTTTGTTTTATTTACTTAATAGTTGCTTACATTTGGTGCTTTAGTTTTGTATGAGAAAGTATCTCTATCTATCTGTCTGTACATTATGTTTTCAAGGCTAAACTACTGAACCGATCTTGTTGGAAATTGGTATGGAGAAATTTCAAGACATGATGAAGGGCATAAGCTACTTTTTAGTGACATACCTAGCGCATGAGCGGAGCCACGCGCCGTAACGAGTATTTTTTACATAAAATACATGGTACTTAATAACTATTTACTAGAGAAAGAGCAATTGAATTCGGCAAATTCAAATTAATCCATGCTAAATATCTGGCATAAAAATGAAATGGACTGTTTATTCCTTTGTGGTTTTGTGAGACGCTTCATTTAATATTCTTAGCTCGAAAATGTGGGCTGATCAGATTACTCACGGCATAAATTCTGACTAAATAAGAATCGCCTAATATTTGTAAAATATTAAAATACCAGTTTGATTATCAAATTAAAATACACTGATGTATTAATTGTAATAAATGAATACATCAATCACAACAAGAAGGTTACAAGAATAGATGAATGAATGTGTAAAACGTTTGCCAAACTTGTTAAATGAGCCCTTAGCTTCAGGTTCCGTGGTCGTCAAAAACGAGCTATTGAAGCATACTTCTTAAAAAGAAACAAATAACAAGTCCAACTATTTACACCACTACAAAATAAAAAAACTTGAGAGTTGTCAAGGGACACCCGGATAGGAGATGTGCCTTTCGATTAATTAGTGACGGAATTGTAATAAAATTTTATTTTTTTAAGTTATTATAATATTTTTTTATTAATAACAAATATAATGTAATATAAACTTAATCAGTAGGCTCAATTTTAGTAATATAACTGCCTTGCTTTCTATGAGAGAGAGAGAGATAGAGAGACAGACACACAGAGAAACACGCGCACGCCGCACGGCACAGTCGTTACAACTTTTGGTCTTATTTTTTGCCGTCTAGGCCCCTTTCGCAACGCGCGATAAGGACCTTCGTTCCAAAAATGTTTGAGAACACACTTACAACCTTCCTTCTCGGCTTCGGATTATTGAGGCTTAAAGGACCCTAAGAGAAGCCAAACAAGCTTTTATACATAAAAGAAAGATATCCGATTTTACCAAAGGAAAATGAAAATACAAAATAACAAAATAACAAACCTTTTGTTGATAAAGTTACTTGTTAGTTGAGGAAAGTTTAAAGTATTTTAGGCCACAGAATCTACAGTTTTTGTACTTTGATTCTATTAAAAGTATTTAGAAGCTTTCAATGTCATTACTAGACGCCACATTGATCCTTATAGTTTCAATCGCAAATAACTGATGATCACTATTTCTGACAAAATAAAGATTACTGTTTTAATGAAAATAGATGTTTTGTTGCCGAACGAATGTAGACGACATAGGTAATATCGATAAAACTTTTATTGCAGCTGCGATTTGTTTTATCTACTGACATAATAGAAAAAAAAACATATTTTTTTTCAATAACGACGCCACTCGTTATAAAGCTAGCTTTTAACTCCGGTTAAGGAGGTGATTATAACTTTCTTAACTACGATCGCTTTGTGTCGAACTGTTTCATAAACATTTATTCCCATTTAATTGACTCAAATCACAAACTCGAACCCGATCGGAAGCGATACACACCGACGCTTTACACTCTTGACCTAAAATAATCCTTAAATAATCCTAGTGAGCATAATGTTGGTATTTTTTTATAAAGGTTAAAAGGGAGAATTGTGATGATGATGAGACACATACTGACCAAGATCTAATTTCACCACCACATCAAAACGCGGTGGTGATTAGTCATCCGTCGAAATTATTTATTAGAGCTCAATCACCTTGCAAATTTCAGTTCAGCTGCTTTATATTTATTTAGAATTTGTGCGGACGCAAGCAAGAAGTTTACTAAAACAAATATTTCACTTAAGTAACGAATCGAACCGATTTGTGGTTCATAGAACGATTATCAATAAATTCTTGCTCTCTGTGAATCTGGTTAAACTTGACCGACATTGGATTTGCAGATTGAGTGATATATTCGAATACGTTAAAGGTTTTCCGTTTGACGGAATATGACCTAGAATGAGGCTGAGCTGTTGCAAAAACATGCTTTTGTCTGTGTTCTTTACACAAAGACGTATAACCTTATTAATTAAAAGTTGCATAAAATAAAACCGTTATAAGGAGTGCCTCGTGGTTATATATCTTATATAGACAGACGGCCTACGGCGAAGTGATTGCAGGTACTAAAAGAATACAAACTTCTAATAAAAGGAGATAGACTTATTAAAGATATTACAAGGCACTTGTAGTCTTTAGCATAAAGATGAGTTTACACAAGCCAAATATGGGTAGTTTATGATATCATTATACATAATATGTATAGATATTATAGGATTTAGGAATTAACTTGGCGTAAAGGTATGTTCCCATTAGAATGCTCGTCCCTATAAAAAGTATATTAGCCAGTTCATGAAAGAGTTTATAGATAAGCCGATACGGTGATCAGTATTATTCTTCTAGAATACTTGCGATATAATAGAACATCAATTCGGAACACAGTACATTCTTAGGTGCAGTAAAAGCTGACATTTAGAGACAAGTAAAATGAACGCGATACTTCTGTATGTGCAGTTACTTTTTAATTAAAAATTTGAACCTTCTCGAGAACCAGTGTAAACGCTTCATGCAACAGTCGCAATTTAATCGACATAAATCTTATGCCTTCACGTGCACACAAGTTACCTAACAAGGGCCGTATATAGCGATCTAATTGGCAGTTTCAACGAGTAACGATTGCACTTGTTGGCTTGAACGTGTTTACCCACAAACCTCGAACTTCTTAAATGTAGGCCAGAGGGACAACTTGAAGGGAGAACTATTGCTAGGCGGTTTTCCATACAAAAGTAATATGGGGTTTACTTTAATATTATTACTACAGACAAATCATACGTGAAACACTAAAATGCATGATTTAGCGTCTATTTTTCAAAAATATTATTTAAATTTTTCAGTTTGTATATAACTCTATTTCTACCAGTCAACCCCTAGAGTGGTGCAGAGATTATTTGTGTATCAAAAAGTTTTGTATCAATTAATAAATAAAATACAATTTACAAAAGGGTCACGAACAAACATGTATAGTGTTTTAAAGATAATTTGTCTATAAAAATAGACAAAACCTTAATATTATTAAAGTTAAACCCATATTACGTTAGTATGAAAATACGGCGCGAGTCGACCCTTAATTAGCTCCGTTGGTCTTAGTTTCCTTTACCTTTGCTACTTACTTTATTGAATGTCTATTTACCGCCAAGTTACAAAGCTCAAGCTAGCTAGCTAAGATACTATGATTCTCAAAATGTTAAATTATTTTTCGGTGAAGGATGTAAAGCAAGTCAGCAACGGACAGTCAGTGTGTATAATTTAATGGGTGTTATATTTTCATTTAATTTCTACTAACCTAAAAACAAATAACTTAAAAGTAAATATATATGTACAAACCTTATCTAAAAGACCGCTGCCAGTGGGCAACGTGCCCAAAATGACGGAAGCATTGCCACGTCGTATGGCAATGTTAACTTCTCGCCGAAATATATACCAGCATTCTGAGAACGTGTCGCCTAATTAAACTGACTTTTTTTAGTAGCGTATAAACTGTGCATTGCCTCTAAGTTACTCAGTCAGCCATCAAACCAATTTTAACCTAACCCGTGGCAGACTTAATCATTTTTAGGTGGTGTATAAATTTCACAGCTTCACTTATTACTTCTCTCATTTATAATTTGTAATATTAACAAGTTCATACATTTCACATGAACGTAATAGACAAGTCATTAAACATATACACAATACATTACAAAGTTTGAGCTCTTGTAATTGGCTGTACCTAGAATAAATGGCTCGTCTGATTAGACATCAGACGAGATTTCAAATGTCATGCATACATAATTAGTATCGTTATTTATCATAGCTTCTTTATTTACGGTAGATTAAGTTTAATAGTACCTAATTTCACGGTTTATACAGGTCATGATGACAACTATATACTTCTGATTATGTTGCGGGTTTCAAAACAATTTTGTCTCTCACTGGGATTGCTCGTGTGTCCTGCACGGTGTCTTACTGTTGGTTAGCGTTGTTGATCCTGGCGACACAGGAGTCACATTGGTGGGCGTGTGGATGGGATATATCTTATTAAAAAAAAAAGTCATATGCCGCTAACCAATGATTCACTGCGAAAATTTTTCATCGGTTATTTCAACACATCTGAAAATTGGTCTTCATAAAATTAGAGAATCACAATTATATGAAAAAAGGCAGGGTAGAACTCTTTTCAGTTACTTTTGAGCACATCATTTTGAAACACACACACAGACGCGTTAGCTTAGTGCAGTGCAACTATCAACAAAGTAACACGACGTGCTAATTTAGTTTTCCTTGAACAAACTTGGTTCCGTTCGTGGATTGAGTAGTTGGATCGAAGTTCTGACCGCAAACCCAAATCCTCGACCCGAAAACAAACTTATCGATGTGACGACGCAACGAATTGCAATCGATTGAGCAATATCGACTACTAGCAGACTTGCTATCGGTAACTTACTAAGGACAATCTCTAAAGCGATAGATGAATTATTTGGCATCATGTTCCATTGTTGAGTTATAATCACACCCAGAACAGACTACATAGCGCAAAATAGTTTTGTCACGTTTAGCCATATTTTTGTTTGCGAAAACATGAAAAACGCCAGAAATAGTTATTTGTGCAATAAGAGAGCTAAGTTTAAATTTTCTTTATGTGCTTATTTTGAGTCTTGAATGAGCGATAGATTTTTTAGTGGAATCAGTCGCTACGCTCGTGATTCTACTTTAGAAGCTTGAGGGTAGTGAGGGACTCAAAAGCACGATATGTAAATAACTTTGATCTCGTGTCGCACAAACAACTTTGCACCGCAGCAGCTCGAAATAGTACCCATAGTACAAGTTCTGCTTAGTTTGGGACTAGATGACACGGTGTGAAAGTAGTGTGACATTAAAAGGAAAAAAAAGGCGCGCAGTGACCAAAACTCAACTTTGCTTTGAGCGAAAGCAAAACTCGTTCTTTTTTAGCCCACCAGTAACAATGAAATACGAAACAAAGCTTTCTCTTGAAATAACACACAAAACCCACAGAAAAGAAAAATCTTTAAAAATCTTATTTCCCTAACGTTCTTCTAATTCAGTTATGTTATTTTATTTTATTCGCGCTAAATACTGTTCTAGAACAATTTAATTAAACTTCGTGACACACTCATCGCACCAAGAGAACGTGGGTCGATTGATTCAGCGGAGCGTTTTATTCGCACAGTCAATATCCTTTTATTAGATATCGACTTCCTTTGGTGATCTGTGGTCGGTGGTAATGAACGCTTGTAGAACTTTACAAATTAATATATGCTTCAGCAGAAGCGTAATCAAATTTAAATCAAGAAATATAAGCTATTTATAGCGAGATAGGATATTTAAAAATGATGCAATAACTTTGTTCACGGTAAAACTTCAGTTCACGAGAAAACTAGTTTTTTTTCAAACAAAGAAATTGCAATTTTTCTGAAATATTAAAATAACTCGCTACAGCAAATATACAATAATGGTAAATTGCGTGATATCTCATACTTCGTAAGAAGATGACAATGTTAAGTCTCAAAATATACAATTAAATTATTTTGAAAGACGTAAGATTTGAACCGAAATTAGGTTGATGATAAAAAGTTTTATTTAGAAAAAAAGGTACTTGATATGAAAGACTAGAAAGCGCGAGCCATTCAGTGCTGTTTTCAGGCACATCCTCGTTCATGAAATGTAATATCATTCATTCTATCATTCACATAGAAATCTTAATAACTAGTCAATAGAAATGCTATCGACTATCTTTTAACACTGGGACGCATGTCGCCGTTTTTCAAATACCACTTTTTGTATTCCTGCAAACAAAATTATTCTTTTTGGCGATGACATCAAGACGACAATTCCTCAACTCGCACTTGTGTTCGATTAGACTCATGCGCTTGTATTCCTGCAAACAAAATTATTCTTTATGCGATGACATTAAGACGACAATTCCTCAACTCGCACTTGTGTTTGACTAGACAGATGCGCGGCGACAAGGTCGCGCGTCTTTGACATTTCTATTGCCTTATTATTAAGATTTCTATGATCATTCATCTATTATTACTATATCTGCTTATGATAATGTTAGTTTGTACTTCAGTCGCTAGATTATGGTCCATGAGTACCCAAACACCATTAATTCAGACTACTGTAGATATTATTTTTTTTATACTACGCCCACAGCGAACGAACTTGTAGTCCACCTGATGGTAAGTGGAGTACAGCCCATGGACATCAACAATCCACAAAAGCAGATTATAGATGCGTCGCTGCAGCTGAGGACTACGGTGGTATGCCTCATGTGTCAGTAATTCAGGGCCTGATCTCACCACCAAACCGGAACATAGTAATGGAAGCACTACTATTTGGCGGCAGGTTAAAGGTGAGGCAGTGGTGCTGCCGCCCTCGAGCTCATTCACAAGAGCTCTACCACCAGTTTTTCAAAAATTAGACAACGGGTCTAAATCGCTTAATTATTATAATGGTAAATAAATATTTATACTCGACGTTTCGAAATGACTTGCATCATTCGTGGTCACGAGCTGCAGTCGGCTCATTGTCTAATTTCTGAAAAATGTTCTCGAATCGCGAAAATTTTAAAACATATTATACTGTAGATATTTTTATACGTTACATATAATAATATACTTCCTTTCATTTTTATGCAGAAAATGGTGTCCAGAGTAAAGGATAAAACTGTTGTTGCGTGTGAAGCGTACTTTCAAGTTTATATAAAAGAATATCAGAAAAATCTATCCGAGTCTCTTACACAACATTACTGTGAAAAAAATCAAGAGAAAAGGCTGCAAAGGGTGCAACAAATTATCAGTCAAGCGTGGTAAATGAGGGTGGAAACCTCACGCAGATTATATTAAAGGTCGTGTTGTGTGTAGAACAAAACCGGTGGAACCATACTTTTAGATGATTGTATGTGTACAATAAGTTGTTATTATTAGTTATTTACAGTTAAGAATGCTCATACATAAAATAGTTTTAGTATTTTATAAAATACTAATGAAACACAATTATTATTATTTTTATTTTATTTTTTTAAACTACGCCCGCAAAGGAATAACTCCTGTATCGCGGGATTATTCACAAACATGCATTTCACACGCACAGAGCACACCCAGAGTCAGATCATATCTTTGCGAATCACACAAAGATTTGTCCCATGTGGGAATCGAACCCACATTACCAGAGTAGTTGAAAGCGGCAAGGCGACCGCTTTAACCTCTACGCCAACAGTGCACTCATTTAATTTAAACTTTGCACCCGAATCAATTTCACTTTTACACTTTGATAGAACCAAGAAAAAATGTTCCCTTCGACACAGTTACTAAACTTACTTTACAACAAAATTCGTAATGGCATAGCCTAACTTTTAATTTTTATTGGTAAACAAATTAGTTATCTTGCTACTATCGCCGTAAATTGGTAATTATTGATTAATTTTGGTAATTGTATAGATCCTTGTCACAATTCACTTTTTTTTACTTTTATAACAAGTAGCAGAGCCAATGAAAGAGCACGCATCCGCAGTAGGACCATGTCACAGTTAACTGTCATACAACTCGAGTAAATTGTGACAAGTTTCTATCCCATTACCAAAGTTAATCTTGATGACTAAATTATTATTAATAAATGTCGCTTCATGATGCAAATTTAATCTGCGTGCGTTCTATGAAGTCATGTACCTTTGTATGTAATAAGCAACTCCGGCGTCTTTAATAATGACTTGCGAGTTTTGTAAAAAAGAAATACAGGCTCTGTTTGTGAAGGTATTTCATTTATCATGCCACAAATTCTGCAAATCGCGTTTTTAAATATAGCAATAAAAAGTATTTTTCATCCACATGAGAGGCAAGCATACGAGCGCGAGATAAGTCACGTTTTTGTCGTATTTTTATAAGGAGAAACATGACAAAACGCGACAAAATCTATATAGAAATAGACGCATAGTACAAAACGGGTCAATTGAATTCGTATAAAACCCAATATTTTAACCAAACTGGTATAAAAGAGAGGCTACTGTTACAAAGACTGGGCCTAATTGGTATTGAACACAGGATTTAATTGGTTTCAGTACCCTGAATAACACGTAATACCTTAAACTAATTAAATATTGTAAAAACTTAACAAACCAAACAAAATATTTAAGTTCAGTTTCCATATTGTTTTGTGTTTATATGTGCTTAAAGGCTTCGTTAGTTAAAAGAAATTTAAAAAAAAAAAAAAAAAGTTATCGTCAGAGTAATAAAGGCTATTTTTGCAAATAAATGAAATGAAATGAAATGAAATTTTATTTTTTATTTTTTTTTATTATTTTTAAGGCTTCGTTAGTTCCCGCAGTGTTATCTTAGCGGTTAAATATTACGTATCTACTGTAATCTTTACCAAGTGTTTACTATTGACAATTTACGCTGTGAACTTCTGATTCATGACCGAATAATATATAGAGGTTAAGATAGATTTTCTTCTACCAAGGTTTATTATAAGCAGTGGTGGTAAACAGGTAAAGAAATAGAATAACACAATCCGGGCTACTCAATCCGAGGGCATTGTTTTAGTACGACTTTCAGCAGATAAAACCCACATGTCTTTATAGATAAGGGTAAAGGGCGGATTAATTAAACTTTCTTTTATACCCTTGAAGTTGATTACGATACGAACATATTCTTTCAGTTTCATTGTTTACAAACCCATTGTTAACACGGCATTTTCTGGGCGAAAAATATTCGAATGCTCTTTTTGTATAAAAAACTACAACTCAAAAATACGAATAAATATATTCCACAGAAAGGTGAATAACAATTTACGAAAAATTCTGTTTTATATTAAATTAAAATGTCGAATATGGAATAAAAATTGGCTCTTGCCAGGAATGCACGCTATGCGGTACATGTTTACCAATTTGATATATGGCTCACGGCGATGGCACATGGAGGACATTTACTGCCTTCATCTTTAAATCATTGTATTATACGTTCACGTATCTTTTTGCATTACTGCTTCGATAGACTAGTGGTTAGCGTATGCGCTTCTCATCGCGGTGTTCTCGGGTTCGATGCCCGAGTCGGCAAAAGTGTTATTTGTGAACTCTCCGTCAGGAAATTTACAATACACGGAGTTGGAATTGTGCTCGGGGAATGGCGATAGGCTCAACCCCATGGGACCTAAACATAACAGATGAAGTATAGGTGCTGTACACCTATGTTATACTCTTCTGGACGTGATGTTACGTGTTTTTAAGTATGTATGTGTCTGGTTGCTTTATGTCAAATCAAAGACCGTTTTTAAAATATGTTATCTTACCACTTATTAAACAGTAGGTATGGAATCACTAATAAAATAGGTATCCTTTTCGAATTTGTGGAATTTATTAACGGGAAAATCTTAACTGAAATAAGTTTAATTCTAATTTGACTTTGACATTAACAATCTTATTCATGTAAGACAACAAGCGAACTGATTAATTAATTTGTTTAACAAGGTTCTTTTACCAAGCGTATGCACCGCACCCTTCCAATTAAAACGTATAAAGGTTACCTACTCATTTAATTTACCAACGCTTTTCTAAAATATTCTGAATGAAATATAAAATTTGAAACTCACGTTCTTAAACTGGAGTTTGCGAAGTTTATCTACGCCCTGTCAATATAGCTTGCCTTTTCGAATAGGCTGGTCAATTACACAAACTGCTATCTATATGTTTTTAAACTTTCGCGATTTAAGAACATTTTTCATTATTATTTTTTTAATTCTTAGTGTATAGTTGTAAATATTTAAGTTATATATTTTCAGTTTCATTTAAATAAATAATTACTAGTAGTTTTTCAAAAATTAGACAACGGGTCTGAATCGATGCGTCATTCGAAACGTCGAGCATAGGTATTTATTTACCTTTATAATAATTACGTGACTCAGACCCGTTGTCTAATTTTTGAAAACTGCTATCTAGATATATATACATATATATATATATATATATATATATATATCTCTATGGAACTATTTGTGATCGAATTTAATCTAGGAGTTTTTATAGAAAAGTTTGAGTCAGACGTGCAAAGGGACAAAACACGACTTGTGAATATCGAATATACTTACATGTAACCGGCCTGCTCAGACGAAAATTTTGATCCTTATTTCATATTTCTTACAGAAGCACGGAATTGCATACAATTCAGTTATTTTTGGTCGATCTGAAAGGTGCAATCAGAGCGATCAGCTTTCCATACATTTATATGCGAACATACACACACATACACCGGAATCCAGATAACGAATCAAGAAACAGATTTTCCGTGTGAGGCGAATGTGATTTGTTTTATTTACCGATTCATAATATTACATTTTAATACTATTTTATTATTACAATACTACCGATTTTTTTTTTAATGGGGTACTAGACCCACGTCACTAAAGTTATTTAGCCTGAACAAGCTGTATACTAAATGTCATCATAATCCACCAATAGCCGTTTTTGCACGCGAGAAAAGTAATAAACATATATTATGTCCTCAAAAAAACCTGCCAAAATCTTATAGTAGAATGTATTTATCACCAGAGAAAAGAAAGAATGGCAGCGATAGTTGGATGATTTTCACACTACTCAGTTCCATTTAGTTTTCCCGATCCTTTCAGAGCCCAAAAACCGAATCAACCAGAATAAGACCGAATTAGCCGCATGAACACGCTTTACTTCGTTGGATCTATTATCCACTTTTCAAGATCTGACAAAATCGGATCTTCATAAAAATAGATCAAATACAAAAATATGTCTGCGATGATCCTAGAATAGAAATGAAGACGGAAAAATAATATGATTTATGTTCTTTTGATCTACCTTCCGATATAATCTCCTTCACAGTGTGCCTTTCAATACTAATACTATAAGATATCAAACGGCGTGGTTGCCACATAGCGACATATTTTTTAATGAAATCACAATTTCAATTAACCAGTGGAATCTGAATCTGTGGTTTCTTCTGTATACTTAAATTATACATAAGTACTTTAATTACTTTTAATTTTTTTTAAGGAGCTTTGTTTACTTTTTGTCTAATTGTATATTTTTATCTTTGCCTTATAAGATTTAAGCACAAAGTTTTTGACGCCATTGTTAAAAGTTTTAAATCTTCTAAAATACATTTGGATTATATTTGATCCATTTTTTGGTCTATTTGGGTTAATTTACCTTCAATTTTATAAATATCAAAAACGACAAATGTTTAGTTTAAAAGATCTTTAATTAAGACAGCAGTATTTTTATAATATTTTTATTATGTTTAAGTTTTGATGGAACATAGAGCCCAGATATTATTTCTGAAAAAATATAAATAAAAAATAATAAATAAATAACAAATCTCGAGACTTAAGAATGAAATATCGTGAGCGTAGTTGGTAATTGATAAAACTTTAACATTGAGTTCTTAAAGAGTTAGTTTCAATTTCTTAATACTCTTTGAATATTTTACGAGGACGTTATCTGTTCTGCGACAGTCGCCAATAAGAAAAGGGAATTTAATTGAACTGAATATTTTAATCGAACTTTATTTTCAGTTCTACCCATAAAGACTTAAACTTATTTCTTAGAATATGGATCCATGATATTATTCAAGTTACAAGAATAATAGGTTATTGATATTTAGGAACTGACAAAATAATTGTGTTTTTATTTCCACTTTTTGAGTAAAGTAATAGATTCGTAGTGATATATTATTCTTTATCTCAAAGACTTATCTACAATATTTATAGTCGCACGACACGTGTATATGGAAATCGGAATAAACTCCATAATACATATTACATAGGTTAACATTTATAAGGTTTCGTTTATTTAGTGAGAATGTTCATGACTATGTTTCAGCTAATGTAGTTTGCCTATTTGGTTTATTCAGTTCCACAAATTGCAATTAAAACATAATAGTCCTTTAAATTAACACACACGGTAGAACAAAGGTTATAAAAAGGTGATATGCTTTATTGATATGCACTATAATTACTGTATTTTACGTAGCAGCGTCTGCCAGATAATCTGCTTCGATAGGAGCTCGGGGCAACCCTGGGGAAGAGACATGCGCGTTAAAATGTTGGATACCACGGGATATTTAACATGTATTCTATTGCAGCGAGTTTTCCGATATGTCGCAGCTGTTGCAAGCCGCTTATTCACAAGTGAACTCAACAAACAGAATACATAGTAAATATGCCATTTTATTCAATATTTCGTTAGAAAATGACCATATCTAGTCTCAAATCTTATATTTCAGTATGTTTTCGAAACAGATTTCAAAACGACCTTGACTTACGTGACTTACGATATCTTGCAGAGATCTTATAAGAAGAAGTAATGACCAAATGTGGTTTCCATTTGATTAGTCAATAAATTCTGTTGTTATTACGCAAGAAAAATAATTTTTAACAAAAAAAAACCGACTTCAAAAAGTAGGTAAACTAAAAAGCAAAAATTAAAATAAAATAATACGTTTTTTCATTTAGTAAAATAGAAATTATTAAATAATTATTTTATAATTCCGAAGTCGGTGCCAAGTAAATCGGATAATTAAGAACTAATATTCAGTCAGAAAATAGTTGTCAGAAAGATTAGTCTATACAGAGTTATTAGAGTAAGATCCCAGAGCTGACAGACATAACTTATTTTCACACGGATGAAACCTGAAGTTTTCAGTAGCGTCTCGTGTGCCTTGAATACCTACGCCCTTTGTGTAACTTGCCGAGTGACACCTGGGCAGGTACCAGGTGAGAAAGGTAACTAAAAATAAGAGTTATTTAACTTAAATTCACATGGCTGATTTTTACATATGTCATGTAGAATATTATTTTAAAGTAATATCTTAAGTGCCAGACACTTTTGATGGACCAGAGCTTTTGCCAGATGCTTTTAAGCTACCCAAAAAATAAATGAATTTTCTTATTTTCACATGTCTGATTTTTGAATATGTTATTGAAGTATTTATTTAAAAGTTATATTCAATCAGTCAGACAAATCAAAATGACCAAACATCCCCTAAGGCAAAAAATATTCAGCTAGTAGTATGAGGGCGAGAGCACTATGCGCATGCGCCTCAAAGTAAAACAAAACAATGTACTAAGAATACTTTTACTGTTTTCAATCTGAGATTTTTGCATCTTTATGTCAACAAAATTAACTTTAACAAGGAAATAATTAATAAATATTAAAGTAAATAAGTTTATAGCATATATTTTTTATACATCATAATAATCGAGACAATCATTTGAGCTTTAATTTCATCAAAATAAGTTAAGTTCATTTATTTTTTGGGTAGCCTAAAAGCGTCTGGCAAAAGCTCTGGTCCATCAAAAGTGTCTGGCACTTATGATATTACTTTAAAATAATATTCTACATGACATATGTAAAAATCAGCCATGTGAATTTAAGTTAAATAACTCTTATTTTTAGTTACCTTTCTCACCTGGTACCTGCCCAGGTGTCACTCGGCAAGTTACACAAAGCGCGTAGGTATTCAAGGCACACGAGACGCTACTGAAAACTTCAGGTTTCATCCGTGTGAAAATAAGTTATGTCTGTCAGCTCTGGGATCTTACTCTAATAACTCTGTATAGACTAATCTTTCTGACAACTATTTTCTGACTGAATATTAGATCTTAATTATCCGATTTACTTGGCACCGACTTCAGAATTATAAAATAATTATTTAATAATTTCTATTTTACTAAATGAAAAAACGTATTATTTTATTTTATTTTTTGCTTTTTAGTTTACCTACTTTTTGTAGTCGGTTTTTTTTTTGGTAAAAATTATTTTATTTTACGATTTTAAGTGATGGGTAGACCAGAATGTTTCTCGAATGAGGAGACGACGGTTACTTGAGACGGAAAACTTATTTAAAATAATCCCCGTACTCCAAACCGTTGAGGAGTTGTACCTTCCAGCATCAGCTCAGCAACTTAAAATGCAAATATCCAAGTAGTTTTAGGTAATATACGAAAAACAATATAGAAGCCTTTGAAATTTGAGGGTTACCTATGATTTCTCTAGGATCCCATCATCAAATCATGACCTCATATTATGAATATACATAAAAGTAATATTCAACGTCTCGCCTCATCTGTGTATAACTTGAAAGAATACAGTAAACGGCCTCGAGAAGCCTATATTTAAAGAATTATCCTCGTACTCCTAACCGTTGAGGAACCTTCTAGCATCAGCTCAGCAACATAAAATGCTGACTACTAGATGCAAATATCCGAGTAGCTTTAGATAATATACAAAAAACAATATAGTAGCCTTTTAAATTTGAGGGTTGCCCTCGATTTCTTTAGGATACCATCATCAGAACGTGACTTGAAAAAAATGGGACCACATGACAAGTACATCCTTTCAAACAAAAAAGAATTTCTCAAATCGGTCCAGGCGTCTTCGAGTAATCGGCGAACAAACATAAAAAAAAAAAAAAATACAACCGAATTGAGAACCTCCTCCTTTTTTTGAAGTCGGTTAAAAATATGCGGGACGAGATACAATTTGGTAGCAATAATGTGTGCGTGTAGTTGTCTTTTGTCATCTGTTTTCGTATTGTTGTTTTAAAATTACGAAAATATATAAGAGCTAAATGAAATCGGCGCCGAAGCTACTATTTTTGTACTTATCGCCACTATCGCGCTGTCTTCAATAAGCCTATTATGTATTTTTCATAAAAACAATAGTGGCCATAAGAGGTTTAGCTGCTTATTGTATTCATCTAATCTAATTGAATATCAAAACAATGCGTAATATGATACGTATTCTTCCAAGAAAATTGTGTGTAACAAAATGTTCTTCTTATTTATGTGTAACAAAAATAATCTTTCTTTCTGTTTATCATCTACTAGACTTTTGTGTATAGGTGCGTGATATTGTGGATTGTAACAATGGGGACGAAACTATAGCCCGGCGCTTTTTGTTATAACTGGCACACTATTGTAGATAGTTATAGATGAAATGTGTTCAACTGAGAATTTGTTATTTGCTTTTAGACCGTTATGTGCTACTCTAAAATAAACTTTTACTCGTTTAGACCGTATCACGTAACTATCTATACTTATATAATTGTTAGCCCGATTGACTGACTGATTCAACAAAGCAGAGCCTAAACTTGTATAAAAATAAATGAATTTTCTGTACCGAAATTTCTCACAGATAAAATAAATAGCTGTGTAAGGAAGGAAGGAAGGCTTCGACGGTGCTGTAATCAGTTAACCCCAGCTTAAGGTATTAAGACTAAAAATAAATCTTATTAAAATCTACGTTCAACATAAGCCCTGGCAATAATGAGTTTCGTTACATTTTAATTCATAAAAAAATATTTCACTAAAAGATGCCTTAAAAATTATATAAATATAAAGATAAATTTCAATTTAGAAAGAATTAAAAAAAACCGGTCAAGTGCTAGTCGGACTCGCGCACAAAAGGTTCCGTACCATTTTCTATAAAAAACGTCGGAATATTTATTTTATTTTTATATATTTATTTAAACTATAAAGTATATATATTACTCCATACTTAGTGAATATTTGAAGCGGATACCTGTTCACGTTATCAATATCAAGGTGAATCGAGTAAAAAAAGTTACGTTCGTTTTATGGGAGCCCGCTCCCTTAAATATTTTTTTTATTCGGTTTCTACATCATCTGTAAAAAATGTCAACTGTCTATCTATCACCGATCATGAGCAAAAAGACGTCTTTTGTATATATATATATTAAGTATTTCTTGTTATAGCGGCAACCGCTAACAGACAGACGGACAGAAGGGCAATGAAGTCTCAGTAATAGGGTTTCGTTTTTACCCAATGGGTAAGGAACCCTAACAAAAAACAGATAAAGATACGTAGGTTCTTAAAACAGTTGAAAATTACTTCTAACACTATCTTAAAGAATTAAAGAAAAACAAAGTAGAAAATCGTCAAGTTGTGGGGGTATGAACCGTCTACAACTTGAAGTTTTGCTTAAGGATAAATCTCTCGCTTACTTAGGTTAGAAACTTCTTCGCAAATAATTCATGCTAGTCATGTACATCAGTCTAAACTGTCAGAAAAATAAAGTTTATTTTAGTCTAAAAAGCAACATGCAATTACGTAACTATATTTTATTTTTAAGGAGTCTTTTCATGAATATTTATGTTAAAGTAGTGTAGTACATGAAACACTAGCGCATTGAATGCGTGATACCAGGTCATTGCATCGCTATTATCAAAGAGTTTGGGTATGTTCTTTATTATATTGATACCCTAAAGCACCTCCTGTGGCCATGATTATCTAATAAAAAAATAATGTAAACAAAATGAAGAAATCAATTTGGATGAGCATCGAAAGCACTTTTTTTATACTACGCCTTCTGCGAACAGTCGTGTAGTCTACCTGATGGTAAGTTGAGAACAGCCCATAGACATCAACAATCCACAAAAGCAGATTGTACATGCGTCACTGCAGCTGAGAACTAGGTCGTTATGTCTCATATGCCAGTAATTTCAAGGCCTGATCTCACTACAAAACCGGAACACAGTAATGCAAGCACTACTATTTGGCAGCAGATTAAAAGTGATACGGTGCTGCTGCCGCTCTCGAGCTCGTTTACAAGACTCTACCACCAGTTAAATTGGCAGTAGTAGACGTTGTTACATAATTCTGCCACAAAGAGAAAAATTACCTACAGGATTGAAACTCTATTTTCTTACTAGAATAATCTCTCCAATCTAGTCTTTTCAATAGTAAACTTACCTTGTGTTTTTATTCAGAATATTACCTAAGTATAAACCCACTAACTAAGGTTAATAGAGTAATCTTTCCAGAGATAACACTTAAGCATCAGAGCCTTCTTAAACTGCCTTATTAGACGTTCAGCGTTATGGTCTATTAGTATAACCTTTTTGCTTAGCCGACAAATTCTGGTATAATATCGATATTAGGAACTTGCTCACAGCTCAACCGAATACCTAAATATTATTTTGTCTTCTTCATGACTGATTTGGGGGTGTGCTTTGTGTGTGTGAAATGTATGTTTGGAAACAACCCCGCGACATAGTTATAACTAGTGCAGGTATTGTTTAAAAAAAAAAATCTCAAACATAGGTTAGTAAATAAATAGTTTATTTTTTAGTTGTTTTGTCTAACTATAAGTAAGTAAAGTAAGTTAAGTATTTTGAATATGTACTTGTAAAATTAAACATAGTTATGCTTGTATACACTATTCTTTTACCTATTAAGTATACTCCAAATCCAAAATTGAGGAATAATCCTTGCTAAATACCCATTTACAAGAGATCAATCGCAAAAAAGAAATAAATCCAGTCATTTTCTATGTAATTATCTGAGGGCGTATTTTTATTTTTAAAGCTACGAGTTGAAAATAAAAAGATACTTAGCTTTTTTCTTCTCTCCGCTTTTTTGGTGGAAGTCACATGCCAGTTTCGCCGCACTTCTCCACTCCTTTCCTATCCGCTTTGATGGAAACTGAGCCTTAAGCAGTTCACAGTGTTCACACACGACAGCTACAATTCAGAAGTTAATATGGTTAATAATTACATTGATACATTTCTTCACATCTTTCCATATACATTATACCTGCCGTGTGTGAAGCTCTTTTTCCAATATTAGATTTTAAAATGCTATCGCTGATTGTATGCTAATTTTCTTCGTTACACAAAGAAGTACTTCGACATTAAAGCAACGGGCAATTATTTACAAGCTTTCAACAAAGTTTTTCAATCAGCTCTTCTTTTGATAAACCTCGTCGCTTTAGCTTTTTCTTTGGAAAAAAGCGAAAGTTATACTCCGTGAAGGAAGAATTCAAAAGTTTAACCAAATTGGATCATAATTGACGCATACTTTAACAGGTAAATAAATACTCATACGTTGAGTTCTAAAAATGTGTTCAAGTTTAATAAAATATAGAGGCCTTAATATTACGGAACTAGTTGCGTGGCAATAATGCATGCCTGCAAATAAAGGTGATTTCAATATATTAATGAAATTATTGTCGCTGCACTCATTTGTTAAATGATAAATGCAACTAATTTTAAATGTAAATTAGGCTTTTTTATATAATAAATATTTATTTATTGGCCACACAAAACATTAGGTACATTACTATGTACGATTTTATTAGTAGGTAGGTAGGTATAGATTTAATTATAGACACAAGATAAGGATGAGCAAGGGCATATGAAATCAAGAAACCAATATGAACAAAAATATTTATCTTTATTTACACCATTTCTCTGATCAATACATACATTGCCACGCTTTATCAATGATTTCACCATCTTTTATACAAAATTGGTTCACGACATACTTCTTTGCTGTCTATATAACTAACATCGTAAAAAATGGATTTTCTAGATCTTCTATAACTTTATACATATTCATTTTAACCACTTTATACACTTTTCTACAACGACCTTCAAAGTGAAATTCATATTTGAATTTCATAAAATTTAATTAATAGAGCCATTGTGGAAACATTTCTACGAAATATTCACAAACCTAATAGATACATTTTGAAAATAAATACAAATTCATTCAGCCTTCTAAGCTTTCACACTCATATTTTCCAACTTGGATATTTTGCGAACTACATTTTATATTTTTGTGTAAGTCAAAATTGGATTTGATTTGCGAAAATATATAAATGCATGTTTTACCACATCAAACTAAATGAGAAAAGAGATTTTTAAACCTTTGATTAACATGACCGATTCCTGAATTGAGATTTTGAGTCAAACTCAGCTATGTGCTTTTATATATTTTATATTTATACGTCAAAATCTAGTTAAATTTATTCTATTGTGGCAAGTAGCGTTTATGAGCAAGATATAGTGACTATTTTTCTCCAATTCATAAATGCACTGTTTGACTTGGATATTATAGCTTCACAGGAACAATCACTTCACATACCTTCACATCATGCACGCGACACAATGGTTATAATCTTAAAATTGACGATCGTTTTATAAACTTTACGTTTCTAGTTATTTTATAGATTCTTGTGCATTATTTAAAACTTATAAAATGTCGCAGGTTTTTGGAACAATAGGAGTTTTGAATCAAAAACCTAGGTTTTTGATCAAGTGCCGTCGGACGGCAAAAATGTCGAAGGCATATCGAATTTATTTTATCAAAAACCTAAACGAGATAAGGTCCTTGATCATCCGACTGTTATTGACCAAAAATCCCATAGTACCATAAACCGCGACATAATTATATACTTCGATGACTATATTAGGGATTTGAAATTTTCTCTCAGCGTCTCATTCATCTAATTTCATAAATTTTTGGACATTAAATAAAACATATTTTATATCATGCACAAAGCATACGATGTACATATTTACAAACACAATTTTATAAACTAGTGAACATTTACTGGTAATAATATTTACACAATCTTAGGTTGATAAACTACTTTGAATAATGATTCTATAAGACTACTTTCTAAATTTCTATAACATTTCACTAATACGTCTCTTTCACATTTACATCTTATGTACAAATTGTTGATAAGAAATATTGATATACATAGAAGAATGGAAAGCTTTACTACTTCCTGCTCCCATGTTTATTCTCGCGTTAAACATCACTAATTAACGTTATTCAAATTATGAAATATGGGTGTTACTCACGTGATGTTGGTCTATTTAGTCGACCGCGGTTTCAAAGTATTGGTGAAACCGCGGTTGACTAAATAGACCAACATTACGTGCGTAACACCCGTATTTCATAATTTGTATAATGTTACAAACACGTCAGTTTTAATAAAAAATCACTAATTAAATCTATAATCATATCTATAAAGCTTAATTTACAATTGCAACTACCTCATTTTGTAAACATCAACTTTTACTATGCATGCATTAATTTTAGTTTTTGTAATGTAAGTAAGACTTAACCGTGGATTGTAGCATTGTTAAATTCTAAAAATTCCATTACCAAATGTAGCTAGTAATAGTGGCGATTAAAGAACATTTTTATTTATTGGATAAATTGTAACCTGAGATCAACGACTATATTAAGTAATAAAGACATCTGCCTTGTATAAAAAACTTACAGGGTGTAATCGTTAAGTGTGTACATGTGCGTTTTTTCGCAATTTAAAGAGATATCAAAACACTTAAAACTGATATTATTAGTATTTAAGCTAATAAATAAAGCAGCATTTAAAGCTTTTTAAAAATAAAACGAAAAATAGGCTTTTTTTTTCTGAAATCATCTCCATACATTGAATTGTTAAGTTATTTCGTAACCATCATATTTTGATATCTCTAATATTTATGAAATTATCACTCAAACTCAATTTATTAAAATAAAATGTATGGCATTGTTACAAGTTTAAATTTTAGCAAGTAATACTGTTTTACTCATTAGGTAAAACACTAATTATATTAGTTTAAAGCTTTATGAAATCTCATAAAAATACGGAATAATCGCCTGGACACACTTAACGATTACACCCTGTAAAGTGTAATATGTATAAATAAAATTTATAGATACATGCATATAAAATAAAGTTGTGCGGCAAAAGATTGTATTTAAAAAGATTTAAAACTTTATACAAGTGCTGGTACTTTATAAAATGGTGCATATTCAGAAACAGTCAGAACAGAAAGAGAATATTTAAAATAATATTCTCTTTCTAGTACTAAGAAGACACGGTCAACTCGAATGTATAAAAATTTCAAAACTTATTCGCATGCTGTGTTAATTAAAGCTTGCAGTTGGAAGCAAGCGTCAGTGTCAACGCCCGACGTATGTTATAATAATCTCATACAAAAAAAAATGCGCGCGCAATCGTCACGTCCTCGTCGGCACGCGCATCTTTTTTGTATGAAATTATGCCATCACGCTGCACTCCGGTACGGTACTCCTCTCCACTGCGACCCCAAATAGTGAACGTAAGTTTAGATTAGAAAACTTTTGCCAATATCACAAATACTGTTTTGTTTTTGTTTGATACTTATCGATACGTTCGAAATATAAATTAATTTTCATCAAATAACTTCTATTTTCTTTAGTGTTTTACGTTTTTTGGAGGCTTCTGTTTAGATCAAACCAAAACAAAAAACACGATACTGTCTGAAAACATTCCAACAACAATTTTCATCAACATGCCGAGTTTCACCAAACAATTATTAAGCTATAAAAGTACAATTTAACCATTAACAAGTCCGTATAAGAAAAATTGAGATTAAGTCACAATATTATAAATTAATCCTACAACAATAATAGGTAACTGTACAATTTTATTCTAACATTTAATTAATTTAATATACTTATAAAATATGAAAATATTAAATCGATTTGGTTCATAGCATTAATCCCTAATTACAAACAGTAAGCACCTTTTTTAACATTCAAAATATTAACTATCTATCATAAAACCTGTTGTTTAAATTACGTGATTACTTGTTAAATAATGGTGTTTCAAGTCAAGAGATTATTATATACATAGATGTAAAACTATGTTTTTCAGACATTTACTTAGCAACAGTGACTTCTTTGTATAATCGAGGAGACAAATTTCACAGCTGATTAGTTAGGTTTTCGTGGAACACGATTCTTTAGTTTTAGTTCGTGGGTGTGTGATCATGTGCTAAGATATTGAAAACCGCGTTACTTGAATATTCATGTGTTCTAATTTATTCAAAAAAAATAAAATAACTTCACCTGACGATTTACTCGAAAAACTCGTAATCAGTGATAAATTTAAAACAGTATTTGCAAGAATGGAAGCAATTCACTGAAACCGCTGCCGGACTAAATGTCTTAAGTATGTGTTATTGCAACTGTTGAATGTTATTAATACCTCCTAAATTCCTAAATGACTTTCTTATAGATACGCGACTGTCGAGACGGTCGCGCTTCGAGATCGCTACGCCTTCAACGCAGTAATCGGCTCGCCTTGTGCCCGCCCGAAGGTAAGCACCTTCCGCGCCAGTCTCGTGAACGTAGTCCTGAATTGCCGACTCATGCTGCAGTATAAAACGAAATTCACTGCAGACCCGACAAGCGCCATTAAGTCCATCACCTCACCTGTGGAAATGACCTTTTATTTGGCAACACTCTTAAAGAGTTATATAAGACTTTAAATCTATTTGGGCAATATGGCCTCGAAGTAATTGACGTTTGCGAGTTGTTAGTGAGATGGCAGATAAGGTTTGTGGTATAACAATACAATGCAGAACGGCAGTCGCAACAATCGCTTTAGAAATTAAGGCTACTACCAGAGTTTAACCCTTGTATTTGAGGTATTACATCAAAAAATCTGAGTCATGACTCAATTTTATGATGTTTGCTGATTATAATCTACATTGTATCCAGCATTATTTATATTTATTGTTTTTGTACAGTTTTTAGTAGCTTGTTTAGTAACTAACAATAATGACCAAGTTTTAATTTAATTGTCCAACAATCTACAGAGGATTATTAGGATCTTTATTACTCGAAGGAACGAAATACCAAAGAACTAATATATACGTCACTGACAGCCATATAAATTCTAATGCGTTGCATGCATTTTAAATAATCATTAAATTAAACAATTCATGTGGGCTAATTTTAGTAAAGGTATCACAGTACAGTATAGGCACTTACCAAAAGCATAGTAACATATTTGGAAGAGGTGAGGGGCGATGGCTGTAAGAAGACCGAAGAGAGCTTGTGGAAGCTCCGTGGCAAGGAACAACCCAAGCAGTGCGACCAGCATCCGAGTTGTCCGATCTGTTCGTCCGCCTCCGCCCCCGCCCGCACGTTTCCCACCCTCATCGTTCAGACGAGCTTTTTCGCCCTATACACAAGAAATCGACATAAAAATTTGGCTAACTATCTCGACAGCTAAACCTTCTTATGATGTGATTCATTATTTATACACTTTTTTTGACGAACTATAAAAATCAATTGTAAGCTTCGTGGCTAACTTATGGCAGGAATTTAAACCATTCTGATTTCTTGATACTTAATTGAAAAGATACTTAGTTGAATCTTTTGACAGCTTAGATTGGAAACGATAACGATGCAAATCAATAGAAATAAAGATAATACCTCATTTGTGGAAATCGCTGACTTTTTCAAAAGCTTCTGTCTTCTCCGATCACTTGATTTCATTTTTAAGATTAACAACACACTCAATATAGACAATACTACACACGGTATGAGTTTTAGAAACACACTATATATCCAGAATATGGCAGTCAATAAACCATTATTATGTGTCATTGTAATGGCGTACCGAGGTTCAGGGTTCACTGATGCGTCTGGTATACCCGTCTCGTTCAACGTACTGTTCCCAAGTCCATTACTCGACTGTGGTATTTCTTGAATATTCATAGCAAAATATATAGGAAGACACAGTATTGGACACACGGCATAAGCCAAACCTATAGCAATATTAGTGTTCTTCTTATTACACAACGTTCTGTTTTTCTGAGGGAATTTGATTGCAATATACCTCCAAATTGCAAGAGTAATTGTCAGCCAAATAGATACAGTATGAAAAGTTTGACTGAATATAGAGTGAAAGTAGACGAAAACTGCCCACGCATATGAATCTCGATTTAGTTCTGCGCATATGCTTGTATAAATGTGGAGAGCGAACGGTATGTAGTCAAACATGACAAGGAGGTCAGCAACAGCGAGTCCTGTGAGGATGGAATTTGTGGAGGAAGTCATTTCTTTCCGACTGAGTACGGCAATGTTCACTGAATTGGCAGCGCATCCCAGGAGACAGATGATCAGTGCGATGTACCCGTGTATCCGTACGTACATTCGCTGGAAAGTTTGTCCCTCTGGCACACAGTAACCCATAAATTCTTCTGGATTTTCCGACATCGTTATTTTCTGTCTTGTTAATTGTCAGTGACTGATTCTTTGCAGTTTATCTATGTTCAGCAAGCATCATCTGGAAAGAAAAGAAAATACGCGTTTTAATAGAGTTTTGCACATATGATTTTTGAAATACTGGTGCAGATTGTGGCCCAAATTTAATAGTGGAATAATTATCTACCCAGTAGAGAAGCGAGGCAAACTGTTCCCTGTCACAAATAACTTTGTAACCTAGCCTAACTCTGTATCAAAATATCCTCGCAGTAACTTCAATCGATTTATTCTAACTTACAGCTACGACATAGAAGCTGTCAAACAATAACTAAGAGTAATATACAACTTGCATAACGAGCGATCTTACGAGTCAGAATAATAAATAATAACAGTAGTTAATTTTCCCATCGAGGAACTTTGCATAGAAGCTGAAAATTGTCACTATTATCTGTCATGTTATCAGCAATCACAACAGATTTAATGGTGCCTAACGACGCTAAACCTAAATGCGGTTTGTTAGCGAAGGATTATTTTCATACAAATTGGGCTGTGGTTTCCTTGTTTTCCAAGATTTCAGAACTTTTTCGTAAACAAGGAAAAGAATCACGTGAAAGAAATTAATATTATCTTTTTTTTAATATAAATGTTTGTAAATGGGTGAACGAGCCATATGACGTGATTTTTTTTAACGTTGTTGTTTTTCTGAGATCATTATTTATAAAAATAAGTTTTTTAATTTTTTATTTTTTTGAAGTCAACCGACTTTAGAACACCTTTAAACATTCTGTATAATTTGTTTTTGAAAAAAGAACAAACCGACTTCAAAATATCTCAAATGCCTATATTAAAGAATTATTGCCATACTCCTAACCGTTGAGGAGTTGTACCTTACAGCATCAGCTCAGCAACATGAGATGGTGACTGCTAGATGCAAATATACGAATTGCTTATACGAAAAACAATATGAAAAAGCCTATAAAATTTGAGAATTACCTCAATTTCTCTAGGACCCCATCATCAGATCGAGACCTGATGACCAGATGACAAGTATCTCTTTCATACAAAAAAGAACTTCTCAAAACAATCTTCGAGTAATAGGCATAAAACATTTAAAATACATAAAATTGAATTCAGAACCGCCTCCTCTTTGGAAGTCGCAGTCGGTTAAAAATAGTAAATAGAAATGTTAACTTCATACTGCAAACATACAATAAACAGAGCAGTGACAAATATGCCAAGATCTTTGACTTATATCCAGTTCATAACTTTGTTGTTTATTCTAATACTCTGTGAAGTTAACAAACTCTATAACATGAAAGTTCGTTTACATTTTTCTAAACGACTATTCAACAAGGCCAAAGTTCGATTTGTATAATTATCTGAGCCAAAACACACAGTTACCAATTATGTTGGAATTTTTGGCTACTAAGACTTTCATATTTATGTTCTCATTCAATAAACATTCTTGTTAATAAGCACAATGTTCCTGTGATAAATGTGAAAGAGACGAGGTCATTTATGAGTCGAGTACATGTGTACTGTGTATGTCGATATGATATATGATTAACCATCTCAACGTACAGGGCGTTTTCTAATTGCAATATGATTATTATTAAATAAATAAACACAGTTTTATAGAAAGTGAATAACATAAATGTTAATAAGATATGTTAGATAATAAGGGAGCTAATTAGTAAATTTATTCGACAAGGTAAATAAAAAGCTAACACATTTGACAATTCCAATTAAAACATATTTACCAACTCATAATTATAATTTACCAACCCTTCTCGGTGTTACCTAAATAAATATAAACTTATAACTACCTTTTACACGTGTACTGGATCAAAAAGGAACTCGTTGATGCTCTGAGGAAGTAGTTCACTAGTCCATCTCAAACCTCAATTTATATAACTTTATCGATTTGACTATGCTATGTTTCTAACGAGTTTAATCGATATGAGCTCATTGTTGAATTGTTGCCTTAAATGTTACCAGTTTAATAGACCATACAGTTATTCCTAAAGTGTAACTTTAAATTAACAAATCATGCATTATGAACTAAAGATCAATTGTTTGTACGTAAATATCGAAATTATTAATAAAATTATCTAAAATTGTCGAACATTTTTTTCTAAACTAAAGCCGGAATGTATTAATCTCTTAGACCTCTGGGTAGAATAATCGCTTTCCACGCGCTTTGTAATCGCAAGCAGAACCCTTTTGATACCATTATTATCGTATTGAAAAGTAGAACATTATACCCAGCTAACCCAGCATTGTTGACATATTTTATTTCAATAATATACCATCCATTTTAGGAACATGGCTCCGCTGTATCCAACCCCTTAATATAATTCATTGGACGAATCTTACCCTTGGGAAATAACAGCGTAGTTGATTGAATATTACGTACCATTAAACAGCGTGAATGACCTCATATTAATACCGGATAGTAAAATATAGTGTTTGACCAAAAGTAAATTTTTAGCCGAAGTCATAGCCAAGAATATGTTTTTTTTTAACTGAGAAATGAGACGAATACCATCGACCTGGGTAGAGTCGCTGGTTATGTTTGAGTTGCACGGACTAAAACCCAGTGTGTTCCGTCAACGTGATATGACCGGCGTGCCAGGTATCGCTCGCGCATGGACGCTAGCACCCAGGAATAGCCAATAATATGCCTTTATCTCCTTTTGTAATAAAAAAGAGATAGAAATTGGTAACGCTGGGCCTAAAATGTAAAAAGTTAGGCTATGGTTATAAACAAGCGTTTTATTTTACTATTTCAAAATATAAAATAAGCTGAATTCACAATCTACTACACATAAAAACTCACCAAACGTTTTTTCTTCACTTTTTAGAATAATATGAAAAACGTGATATCTTCTATAAAAATATAATAGCTTGTAATAGAAAAAGTAATAAGGGTTTCTGATTTATTGATGCAGCTTCGCAAGTAGACTTAACAGAGAGCACATACAATTGTAGGTAATATGAGTTTAACTTTAATATTATTAAGTATTTATCCAATTTTATCATATTATAAGTTATTGTAGGTATGTATATTATTGTATTATAGTGGGTAATTTAGTCATAAATCTATTATTTAAAAAATAAATATGATGTGTATAAGTTAAATAAATAAATTTCCATTTTATAGACAAATTATATCTAAAACACAAAAATGCATGTTTGTCCGTGGCCATTTTGTCAAAATTGATTGTTTAAGCTATAAATAGGCGCCAACAAACATGCATTTCTATAAAAAATATAACTTTTGTGGGGTGCATGAAAGGAGCCTCCCCGAGTGACGTACACAACAATTCCCTACGTCCGGCGCACCCTGGGCAATTCGCGAGTTCTTAAAAGCGAATTGGCTAATCCTTTCACCACGATGGCAAGTCAAAACCTTGACCACCTTACTGACTGTCCAAATTGCCCTACCACCTGTACAAAAGAGGCGCTCATGAACGCCGACGAGAGCGCCATAACAGTAACCACTTATTGGACCTATAAAATTTGACTCAGCCATCGACACGACGAAGAAGAAGAAGACTTTTGTATGGAAAACCGCTTAGCAAGTAGGTATTACCCCTTAAATAGAGCGCATTTTAATAAATAAGTTGTATTTTCTAAAATTGTTTACAATAAGTTACAACACGAAAATTAAGCATGCAACATCCAATACTATCACCGTCTCTTTCACGTTATAACAATTTTGTCCTCATAAACCATCTGTTGAAGCAAGATACACATCCTACGCTATAAAATATCGCCCACTATTAATCTTGTTTGTGACATCCATCGATCTAATAGTTGTGCATGGATGTGGGTCACATCACAGCTGAGCGATGAACTTTTAAAGCGTCATGTATTATATTATATTTCTTTTTCACGGACTTTTATAAGGAGCTTTTAATTTAGCAGGTATAACATTATAAATTTGTTTTAAATCCAATTAAAACTGTTCTAAATCTATGACTTCTGAGAACAAAATTATATTCGTGGAAATCATGTATAGTCTTAATTCTTGCGAATATAAGGAATTTAGGACATTTATATGTAAGTACAAATATTTGTACCTGAAAGAGATTTACTATGTATATTAAACAAGTAACATCTTCAAACAAGGCATTATTTTTCACTAACTACTTTAAATTTATCAACCCGTCATCATTTCAGCCCAACGACGTCTACTGTTGGACATAGGCCTCATCTAATTTCCGCCACAACGCGCGGTTTTGGGCTGCCTGAAGCCAACGGCTCCCCGCGACGACATCATCCCCTAATACTCTTAAACTAAGAAAGTTCTTAAGAAAGAAAAAACTTAGTCGCTACAGATTTCCTTTATAGTTTATAGCATACACTGCCTCCATGGTTTGGTCAGAGGAAGACAACCGACTCTAGCAAAAATTAGCTCTTCAAAATTAAATTTATCGCGAATGGGTCGCTATATCAAAAAACGTTTTTTGCAACCCCAATGTTTTTAACACGCTTATATTAGCTTCACCTGTATGTTTGTTTGTTTGTTTGTTTGTTTGTTTGTTTGTATGTAACCGACTCCTTTGGACTCGATTTTGACCCACTTTAAACGGACAGATTTCATTCAAATTTTGCACACCTGTCAAAGATCGATGACAATGCAATAATTCGATAAAAAAAAATAAAAATATATAAAAAAAAAAAAAACAAAAAAAAAAAAAAAAAAAAAAAAAAAACGCTCTTATAAATAAACCAAACTAAAAAGTAGAAAATAAATAATAGTTTAAAAAAAACTAAAAAACATGCTTTTAAAGTACTTCTAACTAAAAAGTGAAAAATAATTCCTAATATAAGCTGAAAAAAGCGTGGGGCGCTCTGTGCCATATTTTTCGTCTATCGAGCAACCCACGCTTTTTTCAGCTTATATTAGGAATTATTTTTCACTTTTTAGTTAGAAGTACTTTAAAAGCGTGTTTTTTAGTTTTTTTAAACTATTATTTTTATAAGACCTATCGAATGATACCTATCTTATGATATAAAATAAATAGTTATGCTAAGTTCGTTTAATTACGATGTTATTAAGAATTAAAATACATATTATAAGTAATCCTCAATTATAGGTAGTTGTGAAAGGAAGCCATCCTTCAAGAACGATACGTTTAATAAGTTCACCCTCAGCCAGGCTGAAAATTAATCTCAATAGTTCCAGACACATTTAACATAAGCTATATCGGTAATGAGTTTAGTTATATGTTTATTTCTTGAAAGGTAAAATTCTACTGTAATTATTTACTATACAGGTATTTAATATTTTTTTTAATTAAGAAAGAAAACTTTAATGATGAAAGATATAAAATTAAAATTAGTAACCTATATTATCACTTAAATAACACTGTATAAAAGTATGAAAAATGGCGCAGAAAAACTAAGCATTATAGCCGAAAGAACCGCCTACAACTTTCAGTTCGCTCGAGTATAATCTATTACGTAATGAGGTTAAAAACTTCTTCGTTCACAAATTTACCAGTCATTCGCACCAGTTTAAACTGGCGGGCAAAGTTGAGTGAATGTTAATCAATCAAGGAATAAATCAATCTATGTATTTGAAATGAAAATATTCATAAAAAATACTAATAATATCATGAAACATAATCTTCATTCGCTAAACGAAATGAAGTTGGCGAACCAATTTTTTCCAGCTGTCAATAGCAATCTGTTCTTGAAAAGCAAATTACTCGACAGCTGTATATAATAAAAAAGAAATATTACTAGAATACCAAGACTTGTGCAGAATATATTTACATTTATTGAGCAGTTCGTAGAAGTATCGAGTATTTCAAAATTTCAATTCAATATGAATTTGTTGCCGATTGTGTGTAATTTATATTTAAATATTTTCAGCGTTTCTGACTAACGTAGTATACAGGGTGTAAATGGCATCGTGACGAAGCCGCTACCAAGTGATTCAGTACATAATTCCGCGACCCTGCAAAATTTTTAAATATATGAAATATTTATATGTATAGGGATAGTCAAGATAAGGGTAGGTAACGTTGCGCTTCGATTATCAGTCAGAAAAGTTGTGAAATCTAATGTTTTCTCTGGAAATGACGTGAATTTTCCGGTAATTTTTACTTATTTATGCATAATTGCATTAATTTCTGCTCTTGTTCTACCGAAGGTTTACCGATTATAGTCTCAGTATACAAAAAGTATCCACGAAAATCACAAAAAGTAGAGCCACGTAGATTTAAGGCCTTCATTTAAGTGAAATTGGACCCTGAAATAAATTGTAATCAAGCCGTCCGACTCGATTCTTCGATAAAAGTATCGAAGGATATTGAAATGAAAGGATATTGAGATGTCGTAGCTATATCGGAGATTTGCTCACTTCACGAAATGCTTAGAAATTTCGAAGAATGGTCGCAATTCATGAAATGTTTCATTGTCTACACGGCCATATCATGATAAAGTCTGGGCAGATCGATGATAACAAATCGTTTCTCGATATACACAACTAAACGCGCAGCTAGTCCATGAAATGGTCAAGATTCATTTGATCAGGCACTGCAAGCGCCTTGTTCATGTGTGAAAATGGCGGCCGCTGACGATCAGCTGACGGAAATAGTTACCCGCACACCTACAATATTATTGTCAATGTTTCACACTTTGTTTGGTTGTAGTTGTGATTTTCTAGTCTAAGCAGATCATTTTGACAATTATATATTGCCAGTATGCGTGTCCTCTTTGTCATTGTTTCTCGCAGTTAAAATGTAAACAAATCGTGAATGTAGAGTAAAAAAGTGTTAACACAAGAATTTACGATGAAAAAGTTCTCGAGTAAGCAAGTCACGCAAAAACCGAGCACAATTGTATGGATGTTACGGTGAATGTGATAAATTAATAATTATTAATAAATACCAAAAGGCGAGGTAAAAGTAACATATTAATCACATTTTTCGATAATTATTAAAAATATAACCTGAGTACCGATAAATGTAACACATTCTCAAAAAAAAACGTAAGCTAAGCGCCTTTCTGATCCATTGAGCATTAGAGGAGAGGTAGTGATTTTTTTTTCTTGTGAGTTAGCTAAGGTTGGTATTGTGACCAACTACGAAATGGTTGCCAAGGACTGGATTGACAGAATAAAGTACGAGTAAAAAAAATCCATATAAATAAATAAAATATCATAAGATAATTATTATATTTTATACCGGTATAATTATTAAAAAAAAATAATTTATCGAATTAACCGTAACATGGACCTCCAATTTTACTATCCGGCCAGACATGAATGACCGTGGCCAATAGACAGTGAAACATTTCATGAAATTCAACTTTTTCACGACAATCTCAATCATTTCACGAAATGAGTAAATTTAGACCAACAAGGTAAAGTGGATAAAGCAAGATCTCCTTCATTATTCTTAAAAAAAAGTAATGTACTGTAAATTAGTGTTCAGTTACTAGCTATCCTATCTAAAAATGTGTGTAAAATGACCTTTACTAACACGTAACTGAAACTATGTAGGTAAGTAATGTTATCAGGCCACATATTTGCATGTAAAATTTGCATTAAGTAAATTGTACGATGATAACATATTTTAGCAAAGATAACAGAATATGAAAAACAACTAAAAGACTTCATTTACAGAAAAATATACATATTGGATCTTAAATCAAACTTGTCTAATAACTTAATCTTAATCTTGTATGAAAGTAAATTTAAATAAAAATAAAACAAATAGCTACGCGACCATCTTTTTAACATTATTATTCAATCACGGTATTTTCAATAAGGCGGGTATCTAAAATTCTTGTTAAAGAAAAACAACAGCGGAGGTCTTTCGTCTTATTATTTCCATTAAACTAAATATCAAAATAATGGCCAATATAATCCACAATACTCCGGGAAACTTTTGTAAAACTAAGTTTTTATAAGCAATCTGTTTGCTCTTATTCGTTTATCTTGTCTCATAGATCAACGGATAATTTAACCTTCGATTTCCCAAAACTTAATCTACGCTTTATTAAAGTCATATTTGCATCTTAATCTACGGTCTCATTCAAACCAAACTTTGGCTTGTATCCCTTTTTGTCTAATTGAATGTTTGTTTAGGACAGAAAGATCAAAAACTGTAGCTTAGCGATTAACTTTAGTTAAACACGTTGGTGGAATCGATCCTGATAACTAAGCCCAACTTTGCCATTCCAGAGTAAAATAAACCGAGCTAGCTGTAGCTGGGTTATAGAATAAATCATTCAATAATTCATTTCATTAAATTTTTTAATCTTGAAAATTTTGGATTTTTTTTATAAATTATTCAATCAGTTGATTCGCATAGTAAGAACATGCAACCAGCCACTTTTATTATTTATGTAATTATATAATTATCGGTTTAAATTACATGCTAAATTACCTCAAACCAATCAAGTCATTACAAAGAAAAATTATCACTTCCGTATATCTTCTTGAAATACAATCCTAATAAGTTTAATTTCACTATTATTATAGTTATTTTTTCATAGATATTAAAACTATGATTGTATCCTTGTATTTAACAGACTGCTGTTGGGCATGGACGTCTTCTCATTAACGGCCTGTTTTACAACGTGACTCGTCTCGTAGGATAAATGTAAACGCATACATATAAAAGTGTCAGCTGTGTTCGATTTTATGTCTGTCTGTCAACTTATCTTTTTAACTAATCTGACGGTTACCTCTCACTGAAATATTGTGCAACTGGCCCTAATAGGCACACCGTGCTAACTTTTACAAATGTGGTTTTGTAGAATTTCTTAGGTATACGGAACAAAACAAGTATGATCGCATTTAATTAATATAACATCTTTATAAGAATAACCACGAAATCTTAACGCTTGTAGTCTTAGACATATTTATTTTTTATTATAATTAACGTTCGAATATTGAATCTAATTAAATAAATATTGCAAAAGTTTATGAAGGCTTTGCGGAAAATTTAATAAGTTAATCTTCTGCTATAGCGATACCAGTTTAGCGTGAAACTTTGGAGAAAGTAAATCGATTTTAAGATTTCATCTATTGATTCCTTTACTTAATCATTACTTTCAAAGGTGTATAGGTTTTATGAAATAAATATCGATCTCACATTTTCATACCATTATTTTACAATTAAAGTACATACAGAAAGATAAATAAGAACATACATTTTACTCGGTTTAAAAATGATAGTCATAGCGAAGTTTATAAGGAAAATGTTATCTTTCCTAAATATTCTTATTTCTACTTTTTGCAACCGTCAGCTTGTCTCACTTGTTCAAAATAACTTTTTATAATATAAAATCAGTTTTACCATACGATGAAGTCAGCAACAATATTTTAGCGTAACGATTTCTTAAGCTGCCCCATTGAACATTCGGTGTTATGGCCTATTAGCATAATAACCACCGCGCTGAGCCGACAAATCTGGGAAAATATCGATATTAGAGACTTAACCTGACGTTTTACCCAGCCCTATCTAATTCAGAATTGTGATCTAACGATACTCTTTGGATACCCACCAGGGACTTGCCGTAATAGATATCTCGTGCCATTAACTGGCTTAAATAACGCTAAGTAAAAATATCTTGGAATTTTTTTCTTAAATAGCGTGACTTTCAATAATAATTTACAAGCATTATTCTGTGTTTAAATTTAAATGAAATGGTGTGTGTAAAAAAATATCTTTAGGTGGAAATGAAAATATATTTATTTATTTATGTAAATTTTGATAATACAGTAGTTCCTTTAATTGAAAGTCCGTGGTATTTTACAGAATTTCGTGTAATTTCTTCAATCAAAAATTTTCTTGTAGAGAGCGAACGAAGGGGTGCGAGGCGGAGAGCATGCATTTAATTAGAGATGTCCAACGTGTTGTCTATTAGTTTACAGATAATAAATATCGTTAATCGATATAATCGACTACGCGCCGTAACATGTATGGTCAAACTGTGAGTGTTTTATCATAATATTTTAACAGGCTTGCAGAACCTAAACAGAAATGCCTGCATATGATTAAAATGTTGCAATTTCGCAGTGGAAAAAAAAAGGAATAAACCAAGTTTCTTTATATTACGTAAACCTGAACATGTTCTCAAAAACATTACAACTTTTATTACAGCAGTAATTCAATGTTAATTTTGTTTGGGCATCTTTTATCCCATAATAGTATAATGTTTCGCAGATTGTACGATAATTCCTTTGTTATGCTAAGAAACGTTTACAAAATGACTGCAAAGTTTTTCAATGAGCTTTCTTAGGCATTATATTCATTTCCGTCGCTTTTATATTACTTTAAAAAAGAAGAAAGTTGAAGAAAACCATGACGGAATTACAACGTTTAACTCAAGTCCTATTAATGCGTTGACGCTATTATTACCGACTTAAAAGAAGGACTTATTATTGTTAAAAGTTATGTATTGCGTCGCAAAACATTGTTTAATATTTTTGAAAAAAGTGAGATAACAACAACGAATCAAATGCGGTAATCAATACAGTTTTTCATTTGATATAACCCTAGTATTCTCAAGTAGAGATTTGTGATTTATAGATTTAACGGAGGTAAGTTATTGCATTTATAATAAAACGAATTACCATTCCCTTGTTTACAAAATCTCAAGCAAGTTAAATGATTTACCTACAACATGACTAATACTAAAAAACAACTATCTATGCTCTGTACCAAAATCAGAGATATCTATCCGACACCGCGCGTCACATGTTGCCAACGGAACGTGTGAAGTAGTTCTATTTAAGTTGTGTTCTAATTAAGTTATTTTATTTGAATATTATATTAGTGTATTTCATATGGGCCATGATGTCTGAATCAAATAAATAAAAATTAATAAAACGAAAAAAAAACGAGCTCCAAAATGTAATTCACAAATAATTTTATAGCAGTTAAAAATAGAATTGTTGTTTATCAAAAATTCCAGCCAAATTTATCTTCAGTCAAATCATTCGTATGACTGCACAGAGTGTAGATATGACATGTCTGAATAAACCTGTCTACTCGATGTGAAATCATGTTTGAAGAAAAATGCGTAGGAAAGGCCAGGATTTCGCGCAAAGAACCCATGGTGGTTATTTAAAAATAATGAATTTATTAAACAAAATAATACTTTGATGTTTCTTTATAAATAAATCCAGGAAATATTAACCGAGAAGCCGGTATTTCGAGATTACAGAATGCCGGTATTCATGCCCTAAATACAACTAACATTTGCACTTCTTGTTGTAATGAACAATAATAGAATAATAAGAAGTTAATATTTATTATTATTATTGTATCTCTATATATTCTTAATTACAAAGAAACATCATTAATTTGGTTTAAACGACGGAAAAACGGACGAAAAAAGACAGGTTTATTCTGACATGTCATATCTACACTCAGTGCAGTCTTGCAAATTTTATAATCCTCACGACTCAAGATAACTTTGACTGCCATTTTTGAAAACAACAATTTTATTGTTAACAAAAATCGAGTTCCAAAATTTCAAATTCATAAATAATTATTTGTGATCTATATTGTTCAGTTTGATCATATCTACCTTCAGTATGCACCTTTGTCAATTTAACGCATCTTAGTGTAAAAATAACATAGAATACTAAAATACTTGATCACTTTTGAACAACATTGAAATATAAAATCCTTATATTTATGCGTATGACGGCGATATTCAGGCGCTCGTCAGTATTTCATCGAAATAACTTAAGCATTTCAAATTAGCTTTCAGCGTAGTCGTTAGACAAAAAATATCGAACGATCAACGTTTCGGCCATGGATTGCCTATTCAATATTTACTTTCTCTTAATAATCATAAAATAACAAGTTTTACTTGAAAGAGTACTACAATAAAGAATATAACCTGCTATGTTTTAGGTCTTATGTGATTGGGGGCGATACTATCGCCATCCACCGGCCCAATTCCAAATCCATGCTGCTTTTGAGAATTGCCTGACTGAAGAATTCAAAATAACAGTTTTTCCTGACCCGGGAATCGAGCCTTTTCCACGCGGTGAAATGCCGCATATGATAACTACAAGATCGACGCGGTAGTCTTATAAAAAGTACTTTTGAGTGCTAGTAATCAATTGCGAACTAGTTTAATAACGGGATATGAACTCATTATTACTTATTATAAAGTTTGAAATCAATTTTCCCTACCCATTCGTTTAATTACAGGATATATGAGTAAGGCAATTTAAGCAAAACTTTGTGGAGCCGAGAGATTGAAGAGAGTCGGTATTCGTTTCTGGGAAATGCAGCCTTTATTAACAATCTAGGATTATTTAGTACTGCGCTTGTGGCTATAGGTAGTAGTCTATTAGTATCATTAAATTTGAGTTTATCGTTTCTAGAGGCATAATAACCGTAACATTATTTATTTCCTCTGAATCAATGCTGTACGTAATCGTACGTAAAATGTATAACGTATACGTATAGATACGGCAATCATTTTTAACCGACTTCAAAAAAAAAAAGAGGTTCTGTATTCGATCCGTATGTATGTATGTATGTCACCTTTTTATGTTCGCGATTTTCTCGGAAACTACTGATCCGATTTGAATGCAGTTTTCGGTATTTTAATCCTTGTGTTTCAAGGAAGGTTTTAGTATATAATTTATCAGAATCTGATGAAGATCTTTGGAGACAGGCAACGGAACTCTTCAAAAACGAATAGCTAATGAACCACGTTTCTTGCAATCGTGTATCTATGTATTGTTTTCACCACTACATAACATAACATCATGCCTGTGTATGCTTTGAAGGGTAAGCAGAGACAGCCTACTTACCTACCCTTAAAGTACCGAAAGCTCTGCTTAGGTTTGGACGGGGCTTACGTTTCAGCACATTTGTTATTATCGTAGTGATAACTTATGATCATGAAGATCTCAGAAAGAATTTTTTGATTATTTTGATTGTTTCTATTGTGTTTCATGCGTAATGATGCCTTAGTATTTCTTCCTAACCCCATCGTTAAATCTAAAAAACTAAGACACTAAAAAGCTTGAAATAAAAAAATAAAATAAAAAAAACAAATAAAAAAAAATAAAATAAAAAAAAATAAAAAAAAAATGTACTAATTTTTTTCAAAGAAAAAGGAACCGCCTTCAAAAACTCAAAAGTAAAAAATAAAATATTCGCTAAACTTTGCTTACCTTTATATTAATTTGTTTAAAACAATAAACCCAAATAATTATGTAATACCAATTAATTATATTTTTTTGAAGTCGGCGCCAAATTACAATTCATCAATCAATCAACAATTATTTCGGTAAATACGGTTTTAATTGTTATTTGATTTTATGATTTTTCAACAATTATTTCGGTAAATACGGTTTTAATTGGTATTTGATTTTGTGATTTTTTCAACAATTAATTCGGTAAATACGGTTTTAATTGGTATTTGATTTTGTAATTTGGCGCCGACTTCAAAAAAATATATCTAATTAATTGGTATTACATAATTATTTGGGTTTATTGTTTTAAACAAATTAATATAAAGGTAAGCAAAGTTTAGCGAATATTTTATTTTTTACTTTTGAGTTTTTGAAGGCGGTTCCTTTTTCTTTGAAAAAAATTAGTACATTTTTTTTTTATTTTTTTTTATTTTATTTTTTTTTATTTGTTTTTTTTTACACCTACACAATCAGGTCGTTTTTAGATTTAGACCGAAAGTAAACAAATTCCTTGAAATTTAAAAGTAAATACACTAAAGGAAGGCTAATCTCAATAATACTTACTTTAAATCTGTTGCAGATTATATGCAAAATTCTTCGTCATATTTTAATATTTTTACAACTTAGGTACTTATAATATTTCTAACGAAGTTTTTCGGTAATTTTATGTTTTTGCTGTGTCTTCTTACGTCTTCGCTTTTACGTTTCCTTGAAAAAAGAGACTCCGTTGCCATGTCAGAAAAAAATCTAAAGTTGGTACAGAGACTTGTTATTTTTAAAAGTGTTTGATTCTTCAGCATAGGTTTTGCGTGTCTCATGATATAATTGTAATGTAAATCACAATCTTGGGTTACATTTATGCTTTAAGAATAGTCTCGATCAAAACGAATTTAGATTTGCTTGTTACATCGTTTCTCCTTCTTTAAATCTGAGATACATTTTGAAAATTGCTATCGATGTGTGCTATCTCGACTTGAATGCAGATCTGCTCAATAAGCTCGACCGACTTCTCAACAATTGCATTCGATTCATTTTTAATCTCCGTAAGTATGATCATATCTCATCCTATCGTTCCCAGCTAAGATGGTTGGCTATCCGGCAGCGACGCAATTTGCGTACGCTGACCACCCTGTACTCCATTCTTAATTCTCCAAATGCTCCAACTTATTTAACACCCCATTTTCAATATCTTTGCTCTAGTCATGATAAAAATCTACGCTCTTCTAACAATCTTCTCCTCTTGTGTCCTTCTCATTCTTCAAGCTTAGTCCATTCTTCCTTCTTTATTCAGTCTATACTTCTGTGGAACGCACTCCCTCTCGAGATCAGGATGTCCACTACCCGGGATGCCTTCAAAGCCCGGGTTCGTCAACTCTTACTAACTGAATCTTCTGCAGAGTCATTAAAAAATTGATCTATCATGTTTTATTTATATAATAGTATAATATATATGTATATATATATTCGTATTGAATATTATGATTTGATATTATATTATGTAAATATATAGGGTATTTATTATTGTATGTATTGTATGGTTTTAGGATTAGTTTTCTCTTTAAATTGGAACATTTTAACTGCACCTACTTTTGTAATCTCTGCACCACCTTACGGTTGACTGGTAGAGAATGCCTATGGCATTAAGTCCGCCATTGTACACTTATTATGTGCAAGAAGTTTTAAATAAATAAATAAATAAATAAAATTAATAAACACATTTGTCACACTTGAACAGGTTATCTCACACTTTTACCCTCATAGGCATTTCACATCTTTGAACGGCAAGACAGACAAAATTGTTTACAAAATTACCGAAATATCCATCACTCTGCTTTTTCCTAACCTGCTAAATCAGTTGTTAGTACCTACTAACCACATGACTGCTAAATAAATGAGAAAAAGTATCTAACGGAATCATGATTATTTATACATTTACTAGAAATCTAAAATCTCGAGAAACGTCATACCCTTTTTTGTGACAAACTTAAAAAAGGGAAAATACAATTTGTATCTTTTACCTATGATTTTCAAGCCGATTAATGTGTTTCAAGCTTGTCTGTATAATGTTTGGTACCTAGGTATTTTCTCAAAGACAGTTTCTAAGTAGGTACTGTCATTATTAGCCAGGTTTTTATTTGAAGCTCTATTCACGAAAACAGGGACAACCATAATACCTTCTTGTTATTATTTTATTTTTTATTATTTTTATTTTACTTTATTTTACTAATACATTAAATTATCAAACTTTTTAACTGTGTTATGTAGTGTTAATTTTAAATATTATTCTAATTTTACTAAATTAAGAAAAAAGATCATTTTTACTTATCAATTTATACAATTTTAATACAATTATGTTCTATGTTATACAAATTATAATTTAATCCCATTTTTTTATCTTAATTATCGAATAGACTTATTTAAATTGTTAATATTTTATATTGTAATGAATTCAATTTGTAAATAATGTTATCATAAATTTATGTACCTACGTGTAATTTTAATTTATGTTAATTTTTATGCATGTGTTTTATTGGTATTAATATTAATATTAGATAGCATTTATTAATATGATATTAACTTCACTTTGTCTTTGAAATATTAATTTGTTTTAGAAAGTTGCAATTTGTTCAAGTATTAATGTTTTATGTATTTTTTTTTAATCATGTACCTTTTCAAATGTAACACATTTTATAATGATTAACTTTCATTAAATTCAATTGCATGTTATTTAGTTAAAACAGATATTATAATTATAATATTATCGCAAAATAAACTGTAAGTGCTGTGCACACCTTTAAGTGAAAAGTTCACCTAGCATATGAATGCATAAGATTATCTGCCTAAAATGTCATGTGAATTGTCGTTGGAGTGCCATACATAAATAAATAAATAAATAAAATAAATTATTACAAAGTAAAGAACACTAACTAGAATATTCGCATTTAATTTTAATAATTTCACATTCGTTCTTAGCAAAAAGCAGTTCTATTTTGCGTCTACCCATCTCAATTAACCCTATTTTACAATTGATGCTCAATTATAATTTAATTGTATCAAACAAAGGCGAGGATCGGACCAATGAATAAATTATGACGTTTCCGTAGTTTAGCATAAACGAGGCGCAGATTAACTGAAACAGGAGCACTCACAATGCGAAGTAGTCCAGCTTATTTATTTAACTTATTTACCTATTTTTTTTTCACTGCAATCAGGAATAAGATTTTTATTTACGACTAGCTGACCCGGCGAACTTCGTACCGCCTTAGCGTAAATTTGATGCACTACTTTATTTTGTATAGCTGACCTATCTTATGTATGCGTACCTATTCAATTTGAACTGAAATCTATAATATCCCCCATATAAAAATGAATACTTTTTTTTTTTTTTTTTTAATTTTTTTTGCCGTAACAACCTTGTACAGAGTATTAGAAAACTACAAAAAAAAATATCAGCCGAATCGGTCAAGCCGTTTTCATGCCAAGTCGTGACAACGGAAATTTCATTATATGGGAAAATGGAATTGTCGTCTTACTCTATCTTACTCGAAATTTTTTCTTATTTGCTCACCGTTTAGACCTACCCTGGACTACGACAAACATTTTAAAACCAAAATCAGCTCAATCGGCCCAGCCGTTCTCGAGTTTTAATCAGACTAACGAACAACAATTCATTTTTATTTATATAGAAGATTAGGTTTTTCTGTTTCGATGAGATTGGTAGAAATCAGAAGTTTGACTTTTTGCTGTATTTATGTTGTCATATTCGAGAAGACGAAAACACTTGAAACCTTCTTTCAACTTACAGGTGTAAAAACTAAAGAGGAATCCGGTAATGCACGTTCGTATACTTGATGATGAGATCACAGAATGGACATACAGAATTACATTAACATTTCGTCAAAACAAATTTTGTATTTGAAATTAGCTTTCAGCGGCTAACGATTACACAAACATTAGGTAAGTTCTACCATCGATATTTCACCTTGAATTATATTCTGGTAGACGCCTATTCAAATAGTAAAATATTAAAGGTTTTAATCGTGTAATTTCTAATTTGACAACGAACGTTTATTAACAATAACTGCCACCCTTAAAAGCTGAAATAATATTAACTTGTACATTTCTAACTAAACCGACAGATATCCATGGCAACTAATTTAATAGCGAACCTCTAACAATATACATATCTATACATTATAGCTTATCAGAAAACTCCAATATTGGTTTTGTCTATATACTCGTTCAATTATATGAGCATCTGAAGTTAAACAAATTTCAGGGGTCGGGGAGACCCGCTGTTCCTTTCCGGGAATTGCAGCCTTTAATAACAAACTGGTATAGTTTGTTGAAGTTTAATTTTCAGTTTAATCATCTTAATTTTTCCATTTTTCCAAATAAATTTTATCGCCCACTTTGTTGAATTTAAGGTGAAAAACTATAAAATTCGATATTATTTAAGAAAACGCATAATATCAACGTCCGGCGAAACACATCCCTGATTTTAGCTAATGTCCACAGGCTGTAATTGCCACTTACCTTGAGAGCCACTAATCACATACAAAACACATAATCTAATCTGGATAATGTAGGTATGCGACTCCCATTTGATAAAAAAATCGATTCACAAATTACTATTCGAGACTTAGAACTATTTTTTACCGACTTCAAAAGGAGCAAAATTAGGTACGATTTATCAACATTAATTATTTTTGAAATATTATATTGAATAAATGCTGAGATAACAAATTATGTGTCAATGAATATTTTATAAATAGCTGTTTGGAGCTTACCATTTTACGTACCAAACCAAGTATAGATTGGACATTGGGAGCTATGCAATAATTTTCTTGTGATTGAGGATCTTAAATCTATCTATACATACAACAGAAAAACGTGTTATTTACTCTTTTTGTAACTCAAGAACAGCTGAACCGATTTGGCTGCAAATTGATGGGAAGGTAGCTGAGAACCAGGCGACGGACAAAGGGTACTTTTTATATTGAAGCGTCTGTTTTTAATGTCAAAATAAAAATGTTTTTTCAGATAATATCTTAATTTGCATGATATCCATGCCTAAAGAACAGTTTTTAAAATTTTTGTCTGTCTTTCTGACTGTTTATTTGTATAGGCTAATCTCCTAAACGGTTGGCCCGATTGTGGTCAAATTTTAGGTGTAGACAAATGACTACAAGACGCGTAACTTAGATTACTTTTAATTAATGTTTTGACGTGTTCAAGCGCCTCCTGGGGCCTATGAAAATAAATGATTTGAATTTGAATTGAATTTGAATTTGAATTTAATGTATCTACCTCGCAGACGAAACCGCGGGAGAAAGTTAATTCATTTGTTAGTTAACGTTAATCTCGAGGTCTACTGATTGGACTTGAATTATTATTTTTGTGTTTGGTAATCTAAGTACCAATTATAGATTTTTGATATTTAGTTAGTTAGTTACGCTAAACTTAATAAGAACGGAGCAGTTAGGATTAACGCGGACGAAGTCGCGGGCAGAAGCTACTCGTAGTTATCTTCTTCTATCTATACTTATAAAATTGTTCACCCGACTGACTGATTCATCAAAGCAGAGCCTAAGTCCTAAACTGCTAGGGCTAGGAACTTTAAATTTTACATGAAGGTTGCTTACATGGTGTAGGGGCGCACTAAAAAGAGATTTTTGACATTTGCATTTTTAAGGGGGTAAAAAACGAGGGATGAATGGTTGTATAGAAGTCCGTAATTTTTTAATATATATAAATGAATTTATGTACTAGGGTTTTTCTAAGTTTGATTCCCAAGTAGGTGAATTTATGGTTGCTCAGTTAGAAGTGAGTTTACGCAAAAATCAATAGATGGCGCTGTAAATATTTTTTACTTGCGGTCACCGGCCAGAATAACGTTTGACGCGGGTAAAACCGCGCGGGGCATCTAGTCTATAATAATAGTTTATCGGTTCTGCCCCTATGGAGCGACTCTTTTCTTTTGGGGGTATGATTCTAAGGCCACATAGAAGAAAAATGAGTGATCAAATGTTTGAAGAACTAGTTTTACTTAAGTCTTTTTATAATACTTAAGTAAAAGTAGTTCTTCAAACATTTCTTTTACATGAAAATAATATAGGAGTCATGTCATGTATGTCATGCATGTCTTATATCTCTGTTCTCATAAATATATTATGCCAATAATGACAGAAATAGAAAGGTTTTGTTCCGGTTTCAAGTGAGGACATGTATCCACTGAGGGGGAAGGGAAGGTATGTCTGTATCTCTTGCTCTCATACGTGCCTTATGCAGGAGGACATGTGCGTTCTCGGTCTCTCGCAATAATATTGTCAACAGACAACCTTAGAGAACTGACCATCTTTCTATTTCTGTCATGTTACAGTTAATTATGCCTCATGTCTTATGTCTCTTATCTCATGATGTATCATGTCATTGTTTTATTGTCTTTGAAAAACTTCAGGGTGGTCAGAAAAAAATAAGTAACCTGATGGCCAAGCAAGTAAATTGATGATAATATTTTGTCTTGTCACATTTCAGCGATTAACATAATATATTCGTAAATAAATAACATTAATGTTTATTAAGATAATGTCAAAAATAATCTTAAATTCAATAGAACAAAATGTTGTTTTCTTACAAAAGTATTTTCATCTTGAAAAGTATTTAGAAGATACGTATCTTGTATCTAGTATTTCAAATACCATTCTCGAAAGTATTTTGTATCTGGTATCTGAAATACTTTATTTCAAAGTATCTTGGATTTAGTATTCCAGATACTTTTTAGAGGGTATTTTGTACATCTCTGCATAATAATAACCCTTTTTGAGTTCAATTCTGTGACTGATTTACGAAATGACAGACTGACAGGCAACGCAGTATCTAAGCCCGTAAAGATAGAAAAACCTACGTGATTTTACTGGAATATATTATGATCCCTTAAAGGCTTTGAACGGGGTAGATGTCGTAAAAAGAGATTTTTGTTAACAGATAAGAGACCGATAAGGTATATATAATAATGGATAATTTATCGTTTAATATAATATATCCAAAATGATATTCGATATTTTTTGTTGTATTGATAGGGACGTAACCTGTGTACTTAACGAGTTTGATGTTAGGTCATGAATCTAATCTAATCTTCAAAAGGTTTAAGTACATCTTTAAACCAAAATTAATTTAAGCCTTTTAGGTATTTTCAGTCATTAAACCTTACCATCACATGGAAACGTAGAAATAAAGAGCTCTCCCCAATTTTCAGGCACGTGTTGAACCGGCGTTTGTCCCGTCCAAACATAACATAACATAACATCACGCCTATATTACCCAGAAGGGTGTGGCAGAAGTGTACAACACTCTCATTTCATCTGTTATGTTTAGGTACCATTGGTGAGGAGGTGAGCCTATCGTCATCCACCGGGCACAATTCCAACTCCGTGATTTCCTGACCATAAGTTCACAAATTACACTTTGTCCGACCTAGGAATCGAACACGAGACCTCGCGATAAGAGGCGATATGCTAGCCACTAGAACAATGAGGCAGCATTGAATGAGAGAAAAAGATCGTATCCGAGTTTTGCGTTAACCGTATATAAAGAAATTTGGTGAAATCGGGACTACATAAATTTCTTAAGTTTAAAGAAGCTAGATCATTAAATGTATGCTCAAAAACCAGATATCTGTGATAATTTGTTTCGTATATAAGCCTAGGTTTGTAATTATAGGTTAGTCTGCAAAATACGTGACCCTTTATTCCCAAAAGAAGACGACGCGACAAGGTTAATTTGTGTCCCTTCTATTGCGTAAATATTTCATCCATAAATTGCGATAATTACGACCATAATTACTTTATTTATGAATAAACTTATTTTATCGAACACAATATATTAAGATGTTTCTGTTTAGTTTTCACATTGTTTATCTAAATTTATTCTTTTGAGTCATTTTCCTATAATTGTATAACTGTTATACAAATTTTATGTCCACACGATCCGTCCGCGTTCCTAACACTAATTAGTTATTGAAATAGAAATTTCTGCTTCAGAACTTCTGGAAATATCATATCGAGTGCACGGTTGGCGTAGCGGTTAAAGCGGTCGCCTCGCCGCTTTCAACTACGCTGGTGTTGTGGATTCGATCCCCACATGGGTCAAATCTTTGTGTGATTCGCAAAGATTTGTTCTGACTCTGGGTGTGCTTTGTGTGTGTGAAATGAATGTTTGTGAACACCCCCGCGACACAGGAGTTATTCCTAGTGCGGGCGTCGTTTTTTTAAAAATTAATAATTAAATAAATAATTACCACTTTGTTTATTTTATTTTATATAACGTTAATATAATTAAAAGGGTCCTTATGTTAAGGAAAACGAGAATCAGATTCGTACGATATGATATAATACGGTACTCTTAAGATATAATCAGTTGAAGGCATTGTGACCGTATATAAGCAGTATTCAATTTGGCCTATTTGAAAGGGTTATCTCGGGAAATATGTGAAAGGCTTTATAGCGAAGTACTTTCAAAAACCCTTGGACCCAACCGAAGTGACTCTTTTATATTGAAATCCTATCTAATTCACATGCGAACATTGATTATAAATAGCATATGAAATGCCATTCCATATTACTTACTTAATACTGATTGAAATTAGAAAAACATGGATATATCTGTTTTACTTTATTAACACTTCTTGTAGTCAAATAGTCTATATATATAAAAATGAAACCCGTTTTCCGTTGTCACGACTTGGCATGAAAACGGCTTGACCGATTTAGCTGATATTTTTTTTTTGTAGTTTTCTAATACTCTGTACAAGGTTGTTACGGCAAAAAAAAATTAAAAAAAAAAAAAGTATTCATTTTTATATGGGGGATATTATAGATTCCAGTTCAAATTGAATAGGTACGCATACATAAGATAGGTCAGCTATATAAAATAAAGTAGTGCATCAAATTTACGCTAAGGCGGTACGAAGTTCGCCGGGTCAGCTAGTTTAATATAAAAGTAAATCATAGACGTGGGTGAGTTAGTTTATAATAACAATATTAACGTTTACATGTATAATCACGATATTTTATATACATGGAATATGCGTATGTGTATCTGGCTACAAAGATGGTAAAATAATGATGATGCGTTATTTACTTGAGATACAAATATTAGGTACTGGCTGTTACCCGCGACTTCGTCCGCATGTATGTCGTTTTATGAACAAAATATTTAACGCTAAAGGTAATGTCAAAATAACAATAGTAGGTACAAGTCATGTACTTACTTACCTATATATTACCAAACCAACCAAAACAAATATTCGACAGAAACTCAAGGAAAATAATATTGAAACAAATTAAAACAGAAAAATAGGTGCAACTCATGTACCTAATTCGAATCTACTTGACATTTCGAAATAATAGAAATTGCGATACGTGCGTCCGTGACAGCCCGTAAATTTAGCGTAATGTTAAAAATATCTTAAGACCTTTATTGAGACTTAGACTATCAAACTCAAAAGAAATTATCAAAATTCACCCAGTAGTTTTTAATCTTAGCGCTTTCAAACAAACAAACTATCTCCCGCGATTTCATCTGCGTGGTATATCATGAAACCGCTTTGTTGATAGTACATCAATAAAAAAACTCAATTACAGAAAATAAAATACCTACCTACGTAAATAAACCTATTTCTGATAATAACTAATCTAAACTCAATAAATAAGCAAAATCCCTATAAACTAATATCTATACGAATGTCTTATCCTACCTAACAGTATTATAAAATAACCTACTGTCACTACGTACAATATCAAATATACTACATATATTATACTTTAAAATTAAAATCGACTACGACGACTTATAAACACAAACCGCAAATAATAAGTTTGTCGTAGGTTATAAATAAACTACTACAAACTTATTATTTGCGGTTCGATCCCGAACCGCAAAATTAAGTTTGTTTTTTATTGTATATAATATACTGGGTACTTTCCGGGATAAAAAGTACCCAGTGTGGTGCCCAGGATATTAAAGAATAATTATACCAAGTTTCATCGTAATCGAACCGGTAGTTTTTGCGTGATGCCTGAACAAACAGACAGACAGACAGACAGACAGAAAAAAAATTTAATCACATTTTTGGGTTCGGTCTCGGTCTAGTAACACCCCCTGCTATTTATTTTTTTAATATTTTCAATGTACAGAAATTTTACTTCTACAGATTTATTATAAGTATAGATAGCTTATAATAGCTTTAAGAAAACTGTAAAATATGGATCAAGTAATCTCATTTCTAAGACCCGTCTTAAGTCTTAACGCACAAGCTTATCTAAATGTAACGTGTTGCCTATTTACAGACTCGGGCAAGATGTAGCTTATATATAGTCTAATATCCTCTTCTCTATGGTTTGTAGTTTCAAGTTTTCTCATCGAAAGTTAAGTTAATACTTAATAAAGGTGAGAATATATAGTAAATAATCAAATCAATCTAAACTCGGGCAAAATTATTCAGGTTCAAATCTAAACGCCTCAGTTTTACAAAGCTAACATTCAACGTTAACTTACCACAGTTTTGTTTAAAAACTTCAAACAAATCAAAAATACATTTCCCAAACAAATCATAATCAAAGTTGTACTCACGCAATATTCTTCAACGTTAGTTTGGTATCACAAAATTGGATCTTTCATCATCACAGTTATTTCAAACACAGTAGAGAACTAAACTTTTGTAAAACTTCATATGTTAATTTAGGTTTTTGTAACTTGTTTTAAACGTGAGGAAAATCACTGGTATAACTTGGGGTTTATGAAGAAATTTCATCGTAACTTTTTACGGAGCGTCGATTTACAATTTCTGCGAGAAGGAATGACTCACGGTGGCGCGTGCTTGTAGGCAGGCGGTCTTAAAGTGACTGACTGAAGTGACTGAGTCAGCGCCGAGCGTACAGAACGCTGCATACTGTCGGACGCGCGATGCGCGATGGCGCCGGGCAGTTCTACGAGCAGTAGGTGCGTTTTCCTGTAACCTATTACAATTGTTTTACAAAGTTTTCCCATCATAATTACCGGCCGTAGACAGTACACTGTATTCATGTTTATAATTGTAAAGAAAATAAAATAATTTTTAACAAAAAAAAAAAAAATACTTCAAAAAGTAGATAAACTAAAAAGCAAAAAATAAATTTACTTCGCACAAAATAATACGTTTATACATTTAGTTAAATAGAAATTATTAAATAATTATTTTATAATTCTGAAGTCGGTGCCAAGTAAAAGCTATAACAACCTTACTATAATATCAAATTACAGTACACACAATAAAGAGAGGCGTAGTTATTGTGCTAGTGCGCGGTCGCCCAGTATTGGTACTTACCACAGAAATATAACTAATATTCAGTCAGAAAATAGTTGTTAGAAAGATTGATATTATCTATACAGAGTTATTGTTTACTTGGCACCGACTTCAGAATTATAAAATAATTATTTAATAATTTCTATTTAACTAAATGTATAAACGTATTATTTTGTGCGAAGTAAATTTATTTTTTGCTTTTTAGTTTATCTACTTTTTGAAGTCAGTTTGTTAAAAATTATTTTATTTTACTCTTTTAAGTGATGGGTAGACCCAGCAAGAATGTTTCTCGAATGAGGAGACGACGGTAACTTGACGGAAAATTTATTTAAGGTGCCTATATTAAAAGAATTATCCCGGTACTCCTAACCGTTGAGGAGTTGTACCTTCCAGCATCAGCTCAGCAACATAAAATACTGACTACTAGATGCAAATATCCAAGTAGCTTTAGATAATATACAAAAAACAATATAGAAGACTTTTAAATTTGAGGGTTGCCCTCGATTTCTCTAGGATCCCATCATCAGAACGTAACTTAAAAAAAATGGGACCACATGACAAGTATATCCTTTCAAACAAAAAAAGAATTTCTCAAATCGGTCCAGGCGTCTTCGAGTAATCGGTGAACAAACATAAAAAAAAAAAATACAACCGAATTTAGAACCTCCTCCTTTTTTTGAAGTCGGTTAATGACATTACATTGACACAATACTATCGATGCGTTCTTAACTACTAGCTTACGCACGCGTCTGGGTCCACGTGGTATGTTGATAAAAAGTAGCCTTTATGTCTTTCTCCAGGTTTTTAACAATCTCCATACCAATTTTTCATCATGATCGTTTATCCCGTGAAAACATAACTGTCAGACACAGCTATTTTTTATTTTTCATTATATTAGTAAGGATTATACAACTTGCGCTTACAAACTCTACCTATTCCTATTATACAAACTAGAACAAAGTAGTATAAACTGATCTATTTACACCATAAACACATTCATTAGGCTCTTCAACATCTCTTTTCAATGTACCTAAATTACATTACAAAAATATTTTTACATCTGGGTTTCGTGATGATACTTTCCATTTGCCTTAAATAAAAGTATAAACGGGGATTTCCATTTAAATAATGAGCTGTTTTGTTCCTTTACGCGTTTTTATTTGTTAAGTGGATTTTTAAAAAAGAAGAGTCAGAAATAGAATTGGACAATCAAGAGCTTATTTTAAAAAAGCGTTTGTCAACCACTTTACGAAATAAATAAGGAAAAACAATATAATTTTTCAGAATGTGAAAGAAAACATCTGTGAAATGTTCCTAAAATTAAGAATAGCTTAATAAACATACTTACAACAAAAATATATTAGTACGCAGCAGTCGAACTGATTTTTTTCTTTGATTTACTCGAATATCACTTTCAACGATATGAATTTTGATAAAAGAACATGGAACAACCACAAAAAGTCACGATAATAACAAAAACAAGGAATTGGAACCTTTTAGACGCATAATAAATAATAGTTCAAAAAAACTAAAAAACACGCTTTTAAAGTAGGTACCTACTTCTAACTAAAAAGAGAAAAATAATCCCTAATTTAAGCGAGCTGCGTGTTAGCGTGTTTTTTAATTTTTTTAAACTATTATTTATTTTTTACTTTTTAGTTTGGTTTATTTATAAGAGCGTTTTATTTTAATTTTTTTTAATTTAATTTTTTTTTTATCGAATTATTGCATTGTCATCAATCTTTGACAGGTGTGCAAAATTTTAATGAAATCTGTCCGTTTAAAGTGGGTCAAAATCGAGTCCAAAGGAGTCGGTTACATACATACATACATACATACATACAGGTGAAGCTAATATAACCGTGTTAAAAACAGCTGAATTGATTATTGATTAGATCTTTATAATTGAAAACAGCGACAACAATTAATACTAACGTTGGCGACGAACAATAAACAGTGAATTTACCAGAAACAGACAGATTCTATTCCAAATTTAATAGTGTGTGACTTTCAGAACCTAGGATGAGCATATTAACAAATTATGAGTTTCGCGTAATACAAAAGAACACAAAGAAGAGCAATTAATAATAGCCATAGTTGCTGGGTTTTGTAATCTTAATGCAAAGTTTTTAAGGATACTATCATTAACACATAATATCACTCCTGTATTACTCATATAAGTTAGTGAGAGATGACATTATAGCCTATTTCACCTTACATGTAAAATTTGATGCAAACTTAGGGCCAGTTTCTAAGGTTCCCGATAGATCTTATTTTACCCATAAAATATAACTTGACCGAATTTAAAAGTGACATTAATTACACTTGAAAAAAGAACACAGCTGTCACTTTCATTTATGTGTATAATACGCTACTGCCCCACTGACTAACTAAACGGATTATGCTTATCCTACCAACAAGGTTTATTTAACACCTGTGAAATTGGGGCTTAATGTCATTTACCTCCTCGTATCGTATTTACATGCTTCTGAATTTCATGTTAGAATAATTAATATCACTTTGCCTAATTTGGTACTTGAAGATATCACGATTAGCAATCAAATTATTCCACTGCAACCCAAACGGGTAAGAAAATCGTGATTCTAAGATTAGCAGTCTCGTCCGACGCTATAGTTATCTTGCAAATCAATGATGTTTATATTAATAAGTAATATAAATCGGAAAAGAAATAACAAGGTGTACCAATTATTAAATTCTTAGTAGCGCAATTTTACGCTCCATCTTACAAATAGTTTATACAAAGTTTATATGTATGAAAATTTCAATTTGCGCAAGTAATATTGAGTGTGTAACCGACAAAACGACCTGTTTGTGCAAATTCTTTGTGTTAAGGTAAGATAAATCATGTAGCCAGAGCCTTACCTATGAGTAAAAAATATGTTTATACAGATCGGCACTTGAGGGTAAAGTTATTCGTTTTACCTAACCCTTTATTATTGGCCCACGAATATAATCTTAAGTATTAAAATATCCAAACAACCGTCGACTTATAACCCAACCCTAAAACAACAAGGTAATGTTAATAAGAAGCAACATTACAAAAATATAACTAAATCGAAATATAGGGCAATCTACAAATTGATTCGCATTTGCCGGATGGTAAGTACTTCAGATCCTACAAAAATACAAAAACTTCTTTGAAAAAAGATATGAGGACTAATATTACCTTGGAATCCATAAACTGTATAATGAATTGAATTTACGATACGAAGTGGATTTATCCAAGCTTAATAAGTTGATCAGTTGCTTATATATTAAACTCATTGCATAGAGCGATCAATCTCGACAGACGTTCATTGCAAAATATAATAAAACTAAACAAACTAAGGCCTGGCTTTGGTATATTTTCACGGCTGTCCAATTCTACCTTGACCGTAAGTGCGTAAGAAGGACAATGTTACCATTATTACTAACTTTAGATTAAAGGCCTTACGTATTTATGGACATGTCAAAATAGCACGGCTATAAAATGTAAAGAGTTTGAAAGATAAAACATACGTTTTATCGACACGATCAATGTATATTTTTAAATCAACCTTGTCTTGGTACCATAATAATATGTTATACTTCAAATATATTTGGATTCTGCAAACGAAATGGACATTCGTGAAGTGTATAAAACTGTTTCAATAAAAGCATATAAATGATGTGGAAAATATTACGCATCAATAAAACAAAATGCTTTAAGCTGTTTTTATCTTTATTTAACCAATCCAAGATACCTATTAACCTTTTTACACGCTTTATATTAGCTTCACTTGTATGTTTGTTTGTATGTAACCGACTCCTTTGGACGCTATTTTGACCCACTTTAAATGTTCAGATTTCATTTAAATTTTGCACACCTGTCTAAGACCGATGACAATGCAATAAGTCGATTAAAATATCCGATTATCCTGATTAGATTCGACAGGATTCATCAATTTCTTTCCGCATCCTTTGCATGAGAGTAACAGATATAGCGCTAGTGCGCGAACAACGCATGCGTTAATAATTTGGAAAATATTTACAATTACTTAGAGTTATCACCGAATTTATAGTAGATTAGATCAAATAACAGAAAAACGCTCTTATAAATAAACCAAACTAAAAAGTAGAAAATAAATAATAGTTAAAAAACTAAAAAACACACTTTACATAGAAAACCAAACTAAAAAATAGAAAATAAATTTTAATAATTTCGAATTAAGAATAGTGTAAAAAATTCTAATAAATATAAATGAATAATAATGTAAATAAGAAAAAAAAAATAAAAAAGCGTACTCCACGCTTTTTAAGATATTATCGAAATGATAATCCTTCTTCTCATGTCTGTCAATGAAATATTTATAACTATTGACCCATGCACCCACGCTTTTTTTAAATATTTTTTTTACATGCTTATCCTGCCAAAGTATATTTAACACATGTGAAATGGCTTAAAATAAAAATACAAACTATTACAATTCCAGTGTAAAAAAAACAAGTCTAGAAAAAAAATGGAAACAAATAAACATGCTTAGTCTACGTACATAAAAGATTTGCCTTCGTCCAGAAACTGATAAAGTTGAAGTGTTTTTGTTAAGCTATTCCTGAATGGACGATTTGTAGATATATTGGAGTACCTGGAGCTGTAAAACTTGAAATATATGCTTCAATATCCTGTAGTAGTCTGATCGATACACCTACACATCTGTTCAGTTAATTGATGTAAGGTACGCCGCCAACCTCAACGATGCAAGTGCACTTAAATTAATCCAATATAGCACTGTGATTCGTATAAACAGCGAGCCAAATTAATTATATTGGCGTGTTTTATTTAACTACGTTCTATTTTACTAAAACGTGTGTTTAATTTATTCGTATCTACCCACAGCTTGATACGAATAAATTAAATACACATTTAACTCTTTTAAGTAAATAGAGTGTAGGGGTTTTGTGATTCATTTCTATGATATATGCTTCTATGACGATAGCTACAATGTACCGTCGCTACTATGGCCTCAGGACTTATATTTTCAGTAGCAATAAATCATGAAAATTTAATTTAATTTATCGTTGTTAATAAATACATTTTGTACGTAGCTCCACCCGCGTGATAAGTTGATAAAATGTAATGTACATGCATGTACATGTTAAACCAAGCTATAAGTTACATGTATGCTAAATTTCATCTAAATCCATTCAACACTTTTTGAACGAGTAGCACACAATCTTTTGCATTTTACAATTAAGTAGGATAGTATAGGATGCAAGGTATGCAGATATATGTCTTACTTATACATAATATCTGATTCTATATAATTCGCACCAACATAACATATTATGTAATTGTCTATGTACAGCATTTTCAAGAATACTTCTAGTATTTGTGTAGCCGCATGTACAGCAATAAGTGTCAAAGTAGATTGTGATCTTAACAGCTTGCCTTGCAGCTCGACCGCTTGTATGCGTCAATGTAAGTGCATGTCCGCTACAATGCTTACTGTGTTTATTTGTGATCACTATCGCAAATGATTACTTTTATGCTACACGATAAACATAAACTAATGCGCTTTTAGGAAAGATTGTGCTTGATGCTAAAACTGTCCGCCCATCAAACTCTCTTCAGATACATTATACTGCTGTTTGTAATAGAGGTTTCAATCTCCATTTTTCGTTTGCTAAATTACTTCAATGTAAAATATAGACAGGTTCTTCTACAATACTACCATAACTACTCGTGACCTTTAGTCACCAGTCAACCCTATTAACAGGCAAGCTATTGACGTTAACTTTTATTCATTTTCTTTCTCTTCATTCTAAACGACGGACGGTGACGACAGCAGAGGAATACTGAACGCTTTATGTTTTCACTTTATTGCGAACGTCCATGAAAATATAATCTCAAATTGCTCTAGTATTATTTGCAACAAAAGAAAAACACAGCGGTCAAAACCCCGAGCTCACTGTCTTGCGTAATATATTAAGTTGGGCCTTTGCTCCCTCGGCAATCAGTGGCACAATTAGCTTCATTTATAAACATTAATCATGGGACCTCGACAATGTCACCAACCATTTAGAAGATATTTTCATGGACCAACACACAATATCGTATATTAAGAACATCTTATAATTAGAATAAACATAAATTGGATGGTTAATCGGTGACATTTCGCTCTCGTTTGCCAAATACAGATATGGACCATTTCCAGGCTAAACTTAGATAAAGGGTGACATGAATCACTGCACGAATTAGGGATTAGTTATGTATTTTCAGTAAAATACTCTGTTAAACCTTTAATGTTCAGTGAAGCTTGTCAAATAATCATTGTTACAAACAAATAGTTTATAGAGTTCAATGCGAGATTTTATTAATAAGCTCGAAAGAGATTTTGCACTTCTGGATCTCTGTTATTTGACGCAATATGTGCATGTATTATCTCTCTGTTTTTTAAATCTATCGCATATGTTGTACAGAAACAATCGATGTTACCAAAGCAAAAAGTAAGATAATGCAAACGACGGATATTCATCAGTTCCCAAGTAACCTGAACAAATCTGTCGCTGTTCGTGCCAAACATGCACAAACTCCTGTTGAAAAGCTGAAGCCTGAGCACCATCGTGGAAATACAATTATTTCACTCTCTTCAAAAGCGCTGAGTGTTCAGCACTTCATAAAACTCCGTGTTTCCCTGTCGCACAGAAATGAAAGCCTGAAAGGCTACAATAAAGAGTTGTCAATTTCAGCAAGTCTGTTTAGATGTTTCCAGCGCAGTTCACACAAAATGTGCACAGGGACATTTTCAGTAGAAAGCTGTCGTCTATTAGAAAATATCGCTGTCCAAATTTGAGAGTTTTCTTTTCCAAAAGCAGCAAAATAAATAAACAAAACCTAATAAATTACTTGTATCAATAAGTCATCTTGCTATGCAATCATGATTTTTACCTATTTTGAAGAGATAGAGATATCACTCTATTTCTTGCCTAGAAAGACGTACATAACAGTTTATTATTGAGTTTGCGTTAAAAATAAATTTAAGACAACGGCTCGTAACTAGCGCGACTAAGAACTTCAAACAAGCACTTAATGAAACAAATCACTGAATTCTTTAACAGAAGCAATCGTAAACATTTACGTAATGGTTGCCCACGAGCAAATTGCGTTTACATTTTACATCGACTTGAGTACACCTAATGGCATAGAAACTCAGTCCGCAAATATGTTCTTGATTTAAATCCAACAAATAATGATGAAATAGATACTTTAATATTTATTTTCATTTCGTGTATTCTATTTCAGTAATCGATTCGGCTACAGTAACATACACAAATATATTCATTCCCTTCGGTTCCTTGTGTAAATAATACGAGTAACGTTTGAAAAAACATACTAAATTTATTAATGGAATAGTGAGAATCGTGGATAATAAGAATTCGGTGAACGCCTACTCGGATAAGTACAAGCAATTGACGCAATTCTCACAATCAATAAAATTGAAAGTGCGCAATCGATTTTTGTCTTCGGACATAGAAGCTCAAGCGGCTTGGTAACAAGCATTGCAACATGTAACCTATGTAAACGACACCAGTAAAATGCTTTTATACAATGCATTTTTAAACTCCTCGTAGTATATTGTATTATGTAGCAACGATCAGCAGACGTCTTATCAGGTCTGCCTCCCAAAATATATATATTGGTCCTTACTAACATAAACTTCCACAAATATGTTGTCTTACTTAACCTGAGCTTTAAATCTTTTTATTTATTTCTTTAAAACTATTCGAACACATTCTAAAATATCACTGTGCTTTTAACAGAATGGATTTCCGTTTACATTGAAATTGATAAATCGTTGTATTGTGAGGTAAAACAAATAACGATCTACTGCTTTCTACTAAAAGATGAGATTACATAACTCGACTAACAAAGACTAAGAAAGGTATTTGTATTTTTTAAGGTCAACCAAGCTATGATGAGGTTAATCATTAGGTTGCTAGATCTGCAGCAGCTGAACCTCCATAAAAACATAAAGAACACTAACACTTATTCTATTTCTGAATGAAGTGCCTAAATCTTGCTTGTTTGGCCTGCCTAATTCACACCTTCTGAAATGCATTAAGAAATAAATTTATGCAAACACACACAGTTCACATGGCACAACTTACTTATTTCAAACGAACGTCTTGTCTTTTACTTAAACTTTTGTGTATCTATTACAATATAAAATGCTTTAGTACATAAATGCCCTTAATTTTGTAAACGGCCTTTGAGAAATATCGTCGTCTTGTCTGAAAATACGAAATATTTCATGAAAGAATCGTAATGAGTACCGCAGAGAATCCGCTGGGAAATCTGACATAATAGGAGCCGAAGTAACAGAAAGTCTGCACTGCTGCATACTCTACTTCTTTGGCGGAAATACTTATTCTTATCGTTGTCCATAACATAAGTTCGCATGTAAATGACATCAACTATTTCATTTGAAAAGAACTGCTTTGTTTATCACGTTACGGCTGGATTATAACCGTCTTCAAACAGGAGCAGGTTATGATTTGTCCTGAGACTGGGTGTGATTGTGTGAGTGAATGTGTGTATTTGGCCTTGACAATGGGACCATTGGGTAGTGTAATTGCTTTTCTTGCGTTCTATCTAATGTAAAAATTCCAAATTACATTAAATTACATTACAATAAATTACATTACATTACATTACATTACATTAATTACATTACATTACATGTATTCGACTTTGTATATTATAATAATTTTATACTATTAAATTGAGCGAAAGACTGTTATTACCCTTTGATCTCCATTAGTCTACCTGTTTTTACTCAGCGAGCAAAACACAGCTCTATAAACTTATTTGTGTCATTCCAACACAAACATACTGCCCACGCCGCCTTAATTAGAATCGTATTTTTCGATATAGGAGTAGAGCTTATGAGGAACCTACACACTCAGTAGATCCTCAGATGTGTAATTATTACACGTGTGTGCCAACTTGTACTTAATATCCCAAAGCTTGGCAAAATGTTCGGTACTTTTCCACTGAAATAAAATTTTCGTCACAACTTATTGCCCAACATATTACGTTACTCAGCTCTATTTAATAAATCGGACGGGCTTAGACTCACATTCGATATAAAAACTAAACTCATATCCTTTCAACATAAGCCATAAAAAAATCATATATGAAGTTAATAAATTTAACTCAGCATGTTGGAAGAGATTTCACATACAAGAAAAAGTGAATCCTGTTGTTGTTCGTGAAACGATGGTGATGTGATGACTCAAAATAATATCTATGTTGATTTTTGAAAATCGCTTTTATAATATAGTTTAATGAAGCGCTGCTCTACGTAAGAGGTTAGTAGAACAATTTTAAATTACTCAATGCATATTGTGCAATATTCATATGTCTTATTAATTCTAAACGCTCATATTAAAAAAAAACTTAATGAATTGTTAAAATCACTTGATTACGTAGCAACGGAACAATTTATGAAATGATAATAACATACTGAACACACAAACAAGTCAAAACACCTACAAACCTCCATATACCAACACCCCCTTACATGCCCACACAACTACCTCAGTATTTTTAGTATTGTATCTACAATAAAAAAAAACCTTTTCATAGATACGTACTTATTAATTTTATATTTATTTTAATATTCTTGTCTTCAACTTGTTTGGAACATCTTCCAAACATGAAAGGGGCGTTGATAGTCGCGACACAGTTTTTAACTTTTGCGGCACATTATCATCATTTCAATTTGTACCTTAGAATTTAAGCATTTTCTAGTTTCAAGCATAAACAGTTCGAACAAAAAAAATGCTCGGTAATAATAATGAATTGAATTATTTTTGTTGGTAGGTATCTCGTCACCTAATAAACTTTTACATTGTTAAAACAATAGAACCATTCAGTTACTTTTTTCAATATTTAAACAGGCTAACATGTACCTAAATTAAAATTCTAAAATCTGTCCCTTTTAATTAAAAGTTTTTGCGTTTAAAATTTCGCTTCTCAAATAACACTTAAATAACCCCAGATTGTCCGAGAATCCGTAGCTAACTTTGGTTTATTAAAAGTAATTAAGTGATGGGTATAAAATTACCATGATATAAAATATCAAAATGCAATTTGAATCACTGTCGGGGAAAGTTAAAATACCTACGTTTTATTAAGCGGATTAGTTTATAGTTTACACGATCTTAATTGGTAACTGGCCATGAATATCATTGACATATAGGAACAATTATCAAACTAACAATAAATAACCTACCACATAACTTTCAAAAACGAGAATATTGTTAAATTTAACTTAAGATAAAATAATCCACAGAAATTTCTTACCTAGGCGGTAAGAACTTTCTGTAATAAAGGTCTCCTCTGAGGCTCTGACGCAAATTTGCTTTTTCACCTCAGCAGCTCAAAAAGGCGATCTTTGTTGTGTGAAAACAAGCGAGCGCGGAGTCTAACACAAGCTTCGCGAAAATGTAAAATACTTTGGTTCTATAAGTTCTATTATCTCTGTCTCTTTCACTTCGGTAGTAAATAGAAAGAGATAGACTATTACTTAATCATTAAATTCGGGTTTCGTAGTAGGTATATCCTATTCTCTTTGGTAGACCCTCTGGAAGAACAATCTTTTGTCTATGGCAAGAGTCAAAACAACTTTCAGATACACGCGATACACGTATAATAATTATCTTAGGTATTATTTGCTCAACATTTTAATTAAATAAAAAATAATAAAGCTGAAAAATGTTTGACATAGTTGAGTTTGAAATAATTTCTACATTTAGCAAACTTTATCGTTATCGAATATGAGTATCCGAACGGATTTCTTAAAAAATAACTTTTTGACAGTTACACTAACTTTGTATTTTTGTAAGCGTAAACTGGTTAATTTATTGCTTAATGGGTGATTCCTGGGAAGCTTGATTTTGACGGTCACATCGTAATATTATCTAAAATAATAGACATACATAACTTAATTAGCACTCATACGATTCCTTGACTATTATAGTAATGAGGCCTATTGATTAAAATAACAATGTAAAACTGAAAATTGGTTTAAAATCCATTTGAAACTGAAAAACGGGGTGATTTAGCTTGAATTTTACGTGTCACACGCGTAACCTGTACTTTGTAATGACGATTTATTTTGTCTACGCTTATAGCTTTATATTAATTCATATATTTTTGAATACCTAGAAAGTGCTGCTATCCTATTATAATCAAACTGTTATAAAAAAATAAAACTTATAGTAGCTATAGTCATTCAAAAACATGTCACGCGGCGGGCGTCGTTTCAACCGTGCGACGTAAAATAGCAACCAAATTCGGTTCGAACGTGGTAGGCATCTCGCGATTGGTTCTACACATCGCCAGTTTACTGGCAGTGCTCAGACGTAAAGGTGGTGTCGCTCAGTTTCGCGCAAAATAAGTTAGGTGAGTTCTTTGACTACTACACGTTTTGGTCCTACAGGGTTGATACATTCCATAGCTTGTTTTACTACGTAGTTGAAAATACTTTGACCTTAATGCTTTAAGATCATGAATACTTATATCCTTGAGTAAACTTTTAAGTAAAAATATGTATAATATTATTAATAGATTCATTGTTATATCCTAAAATGTAAATTGTCGTGAGATCCGTGGGCGCAGATCCGTGGGTTTTAAGCCACGGATCTTTGTTTTCGGCCATGAATCTTTGTCCTGTACGCTGGCGAGTTCTGCCAAAGGTACTACCTTGTAGACTGACACTGTTCTTGCTATTTATCTATTTACTAATGATGTCAATTAATGAAAGTGTTTTTTAGAGTTCCGTATTATCTACTAGAAAGCCATATAGTTTCACTATGTTTGTCTGTCCGGGCCCTAGCATCTAGACTGTTAGTGCCGGTAAGCTGAAATTTTGTAAACATATGTATAATAACTATGGCTACAAAGTGATAAAATTAAATCTTAAAGAAAAAAAAAATTGGGGTAGGTACTTTTGCTAAGAGTAAAGAGGTTTTTTTTTCTTTCACGTACCTCTTAATGTAGAGTATCATTAAATAGGTCTTTTAAAAGCATTAAGGGTATGCAAAGGTAATTTTTTACTCTGAGATCTGCTAAAAATATTTTTAACCATGGATAGTATTTTTTTGTTTAAATAGCCCTCCCCCTCTAAAAGCTAAACAATTGGCTCAAGAAATACAGAATAATTCGTTACTGTGGTATTACTGAATACGGTACAGAAGACATGCTACATACGTTGCGCGCTCTACGTTTGCGTTGCTCGGGCATCGCTCACAGACACAATTTCTAAGACTACTTTCGTTCGCACGCGTACGGCCCCTGGACCCCCGCGTGCCCGCCGAGTGTAGGTATAGCAACTTAGGTATATGCATGAGCTAGTTTTCTGTAGCCAACGATTTTGTGGTAGTATTATAATATAATGAAGGAAAAGTGTCACGGCTAAGTCCGAATTGAAAAATGCAATTACTTGAAATAATTCGTACAAAATCCATAACCTTTGTTAATAATGAATTGTTTGAAGTTGTTACTTATTTAATAAAATTAATTAATACAAGTATATTTAATACAAGTAGGTCAAGCAGTGAGCCCCTCTTAAATCTGTATTACTAGGTATGTTCTAACGGTTGATTATGGAACCCTACACTGCATTTGGCCCAACAAGCACTTGGCCGGTTTATAATTATGCTTTTCCATGCACTGGGAAAAAAAAAACGGTAGTCCAGCATTATTAGAGTCCTCAATTGTCTAGTTTTTATATTTACTTTATACGACGTATGTAGCGAACGAGCATGTAGTTCACCTGATGTTATATGTAGCTGTAGCCCATGAATATATCTACAATCCACAAAGCAGATTGTAGATGCGTCGCTTCATCTGAGGGCTACGGTGCTTTGCTTCATGTACCTGTAATTTCAGGACCTGATTTCACCACCGAACTGGATCACAGTAGTGAAAGCATTCGTATTTGGTGGTAGTTTAAGGTAGGATGGCGGCTTTACCACCCCTTGAGCTCCTCTACCACCATCCCTGACTTACTTATTTGTTAAAATTAAACACGTTTTTATAATTATTCTAACTTTTGTTGATTTTGTTTTTGCTGATTAAGTGAATAAAAAAATTATTACTAGACAAATGATGTTCTATTTACAATTTCGTTTTATATTCTTTAAAATAAACGACTTTTAAGCTATGCCGCCTCGTATTTCATATGCTACCTAAGATCCATTGTTTTTTTCGTGAGATCCGTGGCGACCCAAAACAAACATATTTTTATTGCCGAAACTATTATGTTTACGTGAGTGCCTTATGGACAGAAAAGTTTGTTTTTAAGCTCTCTTTTGCTACATATTTTTTTTTTTCACAAAACTTGAAAAAAAAAAATGCCATGGATCTTACGCCAGGAACGCTTCTCTCAGGAATCACCCTAATAGTCTAAATTAGTAAAATAAATAGTGACGAAAAAGACTGAAAGATGCAAAGTTAAGTTTATTATCACCTTATCCGTTATTTCTAAGCATAATTTTACTCACTGCTGAGGTAAAAAGTCGTATGCGTCGACGAGATCAAAGTTATCACTACGTACTCACTACGCTCATCTTTTACGCTTACTTTCGCTTATACGGGACTTATAACCTTCCACCTGGCTTTTCGCTTATAACCTTCCACCTGGCCATAAACTGCCTAGGCCAATTTGGAAGTCTCTAAACAGGCTTCGAACTCAAGTTGGCCGAAGCAAAGACAATATGATACAGTGGGGTTTTGCAGATAAAACAAACATAAATTGTGAATGTGGGGCCGCACAAACCATGGCCCATATTTTAATTTGTCCTGCGTGTCCTACTACCTGCACGAAGGACGCGCTTATGAACGCGGATGAAAGTGCTGTTCAGGTAGCCACATATTGGGCTAATAAAATTTGACTTTGCCGTCGACTCGAATGAAGAAGATACGGGACTCAAAGTTAGCATTCGAAGCAAATACGTACTTTACTCTCTTGTTGCACAAATAACTATTAAACTAAATTCAATTTTATATACTGATGTTGCTATAAATTCGAAGCTACTTAATATGAATCTGTGTTGATTTGTTTCGATAAGAGAAAAATTACTTTATATCCAAAGTACTTTGATCAATTGAAAAAGCTTTTGAAACTTAAGATGTCGCCGACGAGTCGAGTTACTTTTACGTTTCGATTTCGTAAAGTGATTTTGTTTTCGTCTAAGCCATGGTTTTACAAGCTTAAGGTGTAATGAGTTTTTGGAAATAATTATTATTTTAGATTACTGTCTTTGTAGTTATTTTGGTTGCCCTTTGTCATAAAAGACAAACGAGTGTAATTTCACCCAAGGAAGAGTTCAAAAGATTTTAAAGGCATAACAAGATCTCGTTATTAACAGACCCTGTTCTCAAAGCTGACCGCTGATGCCTTTTACGTACATACTGTAGTATAATGTCGTTTGATACGTTTTGATATCATGAAACTTAAAGGGGGTCTTTTAAGCTTGTTAAGGTAGATCATTTTGTGTATTTTGCGTTCTATGTTCCACGTCCACTAAAGACTGTCCGATAAGCCATCAAACTTTGTTCTGGATTATGCGGCGTCTTGCAAACTGTGTAGGAACTGATAAACAAGTAGTATTATTATAAATTTATCCGATTGTAAATTGGCTAAGTAACGAGTATTTTTTTAGGGTTCCGTACCTTAATGATACAAACGGATCCTTATTACTAAGACTTCGCTGTCCGTTCTGTTCGTCTGTCACCAAGTTGTATCACATAAACCGTGATAGCCAGACAGTTGAAATTTTCACAGGTGTTGTAAAACTATTGCCGCTACAACATCAAATACCGAATATAATAAATATGTAAGACGGGCTCCCATAAAATAAACATCAGACACCGGGCTGTAACTTATGATCCGTGAGAGCTAGACAGTTGAAATATTCACAAAATATTTAGTAATATATTTTCTATAAAAATAAATGAAAAAAAAAATAGACATAATTTGTTTGCCGGTTTTTTAGATAAAAGTAGAGAACCCTTCGTGCGCGAGTCCGACTCGCACTAGGCCCGTTTTTAATGTTGTTGAGGGTTTGCCCACGATCTCACCTGATGGTAAGTGATGATATTGTGGTGTACGGTGGATGACCATGCTCCAGACTTTGAAGTCGAGTGTTTGTCAGATCGACGTCGTTAATTATTATCTTGGCACTCTCGACTGACTGGAGCGCCTGGAGCTGTTATTTTGCTGAACCATCCCACAGATGTAAACAATATTCTACACACGACCGGATTTGTGCTTGTTAAAGGTCGAGCAGCTGCTACTGTTAATAACGTCTCACCTTAAGGATGCCTAGCTTTTTAGCGGCTAGCTGAGCTTTCAACTCAATGTGTGAGCCGAAATTAAGTAATTAATTTAGCGATTACATCTTAGCAAGCAGTCAAATGGAATAGACGTCCGTTTAACGGAGATAAGACACGCCTAAGTCATGTAAGACTTAGGCGTGTCTTATCTGCATTGAATGTCACCAAGTTAACTTCACTGCAATCAGCGACTGCCTTTAGGGACCCATCCATGCGTTCGACCATTGCCTCTCTAAGCGGCTGTATTTGTGCTCATATCAACAATTGTGGACCAGGAAAAGCGTCGCTGAAAGCACGGACCCTTGAGGGACTCCGGCATTTATTGCAAATTGATCAATTATATAAAAAAATCCTTTATTACCCCAAGACTAAAGTTTTCTTGAGATGTCCATTCTGGTATTCGTCGGTATTGATAAGCTTAAGCTATAAGCTTTGTACTGTACTCATTACGATACAAAACAAACGAAAATGAAACAATAGAATCAATGACATGAGCGATGAACAATGTACATACTCCTAGGGATTTAGCGTCCCCTGACAATATATCATCTTATGCAGTGAAACTCACGTCTTTTCAGGCGCCTAATGAACCTGCCTCGAGCTCCCGTTTTATTAATGATAAGCTAATTTGTAACTCGCCGCAGAAAATAAATGAAAATGAAATAAAGACGGCTGTATCCTGTATCTAATGAAGAAAATAATAATTGGCGAAAATACTTTTGCTTACGAAAGAACTGACGTAATTTAAATTGTTTGAACACTGGCAAAGGGTATTTCTACATTTATTAAGTGCACTTTCACATAAGAGCAGCGTTTTCCATTTGGCAGGTCGCGACGTGCTACCAAGCAATCAATTTTAAGTGTAGATTTTTTTTATTTATTTTTATATTAGCATTTTTTACGATTTGGCCGTACATGTAAATATCCTTTTTACGAACTTATCTAAAAAACGAGCTGTGAAGTAGATAGATAACGTCAATAATAGTGAAAATGTATGCAACAATGGACAATTCAAAGTAAGGACTGGGACAATCCTACTGTGTATGCATGTGTCGCAAATACAATAAAATGATTCAATTTACCCTGATATCTGCTTTTCATTAACCGTGCCGTTACTGAATAAGTTACCATTTCGATCAGTAGCCTAACAAAGAGTAGTCCTTTACAAAGAATCAAGGGTAGTATTGTAGACCCTTGGAAAATTCAATTCACGGAAGGCAATGTAATTTAAGGAAATTGTAAACGTTAAACGTATGTTCATAAATAAGTTTCAGGTCAAAAGGTTATGTGTTCATGAAAAGTGTTTTGGAATCAGACATGTACTCTTGAGTATCTAAAAGAAAATCTAAAGTTTTATTATATATCGAATATTAAGAACATTTTCATTTAAGTTTCTGTAAGATTTTCAACTCACGTAAATAATGAGCAGGAGTCTCGGACGTCGCGAATATTTAGAGAACAATCCTACATTATCCGTTACAAGGCCGAAGCGACGGCTGCTTTTGATAAATTATATTGGAGCTTTTTGTGACTTGACCATAGTTATGTTGCGGATTACGGACCACAACGTGCCGGCTAGGGATAAACTACTAGAAGAATACGTTCATTCATATGAAATTATTTCATCAACTACGATAATTATCAGCTATTTATTATTTAAACTGAAAATGTTAATTTTCGATCAGAAAGGAGCCTAACAAAGAGAAGTCCTATATAAAGAGTCAAGGCTTTGACTGGGAACTCCTGACAAATTATAGTCAGGCGATAGGATTTAATTCATTATTTATTATTAATAAGTTTTCTGTCTCAAGTAACCGTCGTCTCCTCATTCGAGAAACATTCTTGCTCGGTCTACCCATCACTTAAAATCGTAAAATAAAATATTTTTTAACAAAAAAAAAACCGGCTTCAAAAAGTAGGTAAACTAAAAAGCAAAAAATAAATTAACTTCGCAAAAAATAATACGTTTTTTCATTTAGTTAAATAGAAATTATTAAATAATTATTTTATAAGTCGGTGCCAAGTAAACAATAACTCTGTATAGATAATATCAATCTTTCTAACAACTATTTTCTGACTGAATATTAGTTATATTTCTGTGGTAAGTAGGTACCAATACTGGGCGACCGCGCACTAGCACAACTACGCCTACCTTTATTGTGTGTACTGTAATTTGATATTGTAGAAAGGTCGTTATAGCTTTTACTTGGCACCGACTTCAGAATTATAAACACAATTGCACTCAGTTCAGTACTTCTAATATATCTTTTTTTTTTAAACAAAATAATTAAGAAAGTCGGCACGTCCGGCGCTCACTAACTTTTGGCAACGCGAACGGCCTCTCACAGCCTGCCGTCTTAAACACAGTACATTGCTTCTAACTCTTTATGAACAATATTTGAAAAATGTCGGCGCTCCGTAACTATAATGAACGCAGCGGGCTTGCATTAATTAAACTCTGCACACAGCATAGCACTTTTTAAAGTAAATATAATTAAAAGAAATCTGCGTCTTTGGTGCCATCTAGTTTTTAGCGGTGAAGGCACTTTAGAGTCTCTTTTTATTTTACAAAGATAATAATCTAAAAACGTCTGCGTTCACGGCGCTCTCTGACTCTTCAAACAAGGTGCTTCGGTGTCACTTCCTAGTTTTTAAAGAAAATACACTTACGGACAAATAAACTGCATCAAAGTTTAGGGCTACTTTCAAAGTTATATTGTCTGTGAGCTGCTGACAACTTTGAACCATTTGGTCCAAAAGATGTAATAACCACTTCCTTTTCCTTCCTTTTTCTTGTTCGTGCACTAATCTGTACTCTACGCACTTCATTTAGCTGTGTTAGATGTCAACTGATGCCAGAAAACGATTTCGCATTTAAGTTGAAATTATAATCGCACCATACCAACAAAACAGTAAATGGGTAGGTAAATGCGGTGAATGAATGCTCGAGTTCTGCCGGAGTCGTTTCTTTTTTTTCGGTATACTAAAAAACTAAGACTGGTATAAATTTCAAGTTATGTATATCAATCGTTCATTGATCCAAGCTTTTTTAAACTAATGCCATAGTTTGAGTAGCTCGTTTTGATGAAGTGCCAATTTTATGGTTAGGAAACTCTTGCTGAGATTATATGTCTACTGAACTATTCTATAACAACAATTCTAACAAACTAAGAAAAAACAATATGAATGAATTTCACGGTTAATCCTGATTGACCGTGTAGTGTTGACATTTTGGTTCTACTATGTGGCAGCACTGTGTATGAAAACGCAAACGAAGGATAAAAAGACTAGGCTTCAAGCTTTGTAAAAAAATCGATTTCAGAAATTTGGCATGGCATTCAGTGTTGCAAAAGCTACTTAATTATTGGGCTATCGACTAAATTATTTGCGACACGTCATCTGATATAGCGAATATAGCTATTTTAGAGCAAAAACTAACCTCAATATTTTTTTTCATTAGTTTTATTTCGTGTACTTTTCTATGAAAATATCCATAGACTAGCTAAAGTAATTAAGAATGGATTTTAATTACCATGATAAATGGATGATATCATATCGATCACTTAATAACACATCAAACGAATGAGACACGGGATGCATTTTGTTCTTAACTTTTTTTCTTTTGTCTCCTAAATCATACCGATTGGAAGTGTTTGATAAATTTTAATTGCAACACTGGTGGCATGGTTTGCCGATTGCCGGTTGTTGCTTACGGTGTCAATTTTTAGTTTAGCTGAAGATAATTTAACATTAAAGTAACAATGTATATTTGAATTTATACAAGTGTCCTGTACGTGACTGTTGGCACAAGTTTGATATAAGTTTGAGTGAAGATTTACCTTTCTCTTGAAAAATGTGTCAGATATTTTATACCGCTGTTACTATATTTTCTGTTTTAAAAACTGCTACGGGCCTAGGTGAAATAATCTATGCGATTAACGCCGGTGGACCTGCGCATACTGATATTTATGGCATTCATTATGACAAAGATCCTTTACAAGGGAGAATCGGAACCGCATCGGATTATGGTAAACAATTAGTGATGATCGGCAGATTGAATCCGAAAGACGAAATACTGTACCAGACTGAAAGGTACCACCACAGCACGTTCGGCTACGACATTCCTGCTATCAAGGACGGAGACTATGTGTTAGTATTGAAGTTCAGTGAAGTGTATTTCAATGCGCCTAACATGAAGGTATTTGACGTAGTCTTAAATGGAGACCACACTATAGTCGCGGACCTGGACATTTTCGATAAAGTAGGCCGTGGCGTCGCTCACGACGAGTACATTCCATATGCAATCAAGAATGGCAAGCTGTATTACAATGAGGAAGAATCTGACATCAGAGGAGGTAAAATTAAAGTAGAATTCATTAAAGGGTACAGGGATAATCCTAAAATCAATGCTCTGTATGTTATGAGGGGAACTATAGATGAGGTGCCTAAGTTGCCCCCTCTAGTCTGGCCAGAGAGTGAAACCGAAGAACCTAGGGATGAAGTAGAAGAGAAAAGTTCTAAATCTCGGCGTGCCAGCGGGCCCAAGCAACCAGATCCATATGACATGGACGAGAGCTCTGTGCTGGTACCAGTTTTCATTACAATCGGTGCTTTTATTCCACTGTTATTCTGCCTCTGCAAACTATAAACTTCCTTTGATTTTAAACTTCCTTTATGGTTTTTGTGTGATTGTATGCTGTTTAGTATATTTCTATTTATTGTGGGTAATGATATATTTTATTTAAATAAATTGTATTACATTGATATATCCAAGCACATGATTTTGAAGCTCAATGGTGATAGTACAAAGCCAACAAATGTGAATGACTAGTGCCCGTCCCATTAAAATAATTATTAAATTGTACACTATGTGCACACATGTGCTGAACAGATGAAGATGCACTTATGTAAATAAATTACTTGAGTTTATTTAACACTTTTCATTTCTATACTTCACTCCACCTGTTATATTATTTATTATGTTTTATTTCAAAGTCACCAATATATTTTAGTAGTTTATACTGGTAGTTACTATAATAATAATAGTCATGCTGTCCTATAAATTCCAAGTTACCTATCTATAATATAAATATAAATAAATAATAATATAATAAATAAATATTTCACAACTCACACACAACGCCATCTAGTCCCAAACTAAGCAGAGCATGTAATTGTAATATGCTTATAATACCCAGAAGTGTGTGGCAAATGTGTACAATACCCACACTTCACCTGTTATGTTAAGGTCCCATGGGATAGGGGGTGAGATTATCGCCATCTACCAGGCACAATTCCAACTCTGTGCTACAATTGTTAATTTCCTGATGGAAAGTTCAAAAATAACACTTTGTCCGACCTAGGAATCGAAACTGAGACCTTGCCAGTTACCTATATTTGTGGTTATAATACAATCAAAAGATGTGAGAAAGGAAAAGGTCATTCCCTCAAATGTTGAGATAATATTACTTAAATTATAATGTTGTTTGGCTTAACATTAAAATTGCATGTAAAGAATCATAATTATTATCAAACTAGCTGACCCGGCGAACTTCGTACCGCCTTTATTTTGTATAGCTGACCTATCTTATGTATGCGTACCTATTCAATTTGAACTGAAATCTATAATATCCCCCATATAAAAATGAATACTTTTTTTTTTTTTTTTTTTAATTTTTTTTGCCGTAACAACCTTGTACAGAGTATTAGAAAACTACAAAAAAATATATCAGCCGAATCGGTCAAGCCGTTTTCATGCCAAGTCGTGACAACGGAAATTTCATTATATGGGAAAATGGAATTGTCGTCTTACTCTATCTTACTCGCAATTTTTCCTTATTTGCTCACCGTTTAGACCTACCCTGGACTACGACAAACATTTTAAAACCAAAATCAGCTCAATCGGCCCAGCCGTTCTCGAGTTTTAATCAGACTAACGAACAACAATTCATTTTTATTTATATAGATTATGTTGTGTGTATTCTTCATGGCATGGCAGTCTATTCAAGTAAATTTTGGTTTATATCTTCGAATGTGCAGAAATTTTTACTCTAAAATCTAGTAATAATATCTATCAGAAAGTTAGATACAAAAGATATGAATTAGTTGATTTTATAAAATGACTCTTTGCAAACTCTATCCAAATGAACCAGTGTATCTTTTTAACTCATTCACTCAGTGTCTACATCTATTAGTGACAAACTAACAACCAGATATCAATCTAGGCGTCGCTTTCGCACGCTCCTATTGGAAATGTTCTGTTGGGCTTTCGCAAGACAAAGAGTAGGTAGGTGACAGTTTTTGGAGTCCAACAACTCAATTTCAATCAAACTCGCTTATTTATCATTTTTCGAGTAGGTATTGGTAAAATCAAACATCTAGGCGGTTCTGAAAATGGCCGCAAATGCAACGCTTGTTTTGATTGGCGATGCTATTGGTTGATGAATTGCAGCACAGCTATCTGCAGCTAACTTCGCAATCGCCCAGATATCTGCAGCCCAATAAATCAGAAATATTATTATACCTAATCCAACGGCCAAACTAACGCACTCAATCCACTATATCAGATAGTGCATTGAGTTGCTCAGCACTGAGTAAGTGAATTACTGATGTATAATGATATAAAAATACAAAAGAATAATACATATCCCAGTGATAAAAAGATACATTTCAATCTTTCCTTTTCAGTTATATCTACATTTGACGACCGGATGGCGGAGTGGGTAGTGTACCCGCCCGCGACGCCGAGGTCGCGGGTTCGATTCCCGCTTAAGACAAATCTTTGTGTGCATGAACATGAGGGTTTGTCTAAGTCTGTGTGTTTTCTATGTATAATAAGTATGTATTTACAAAAGAAAAGTGTATAATATGTATTAGTATCAGTTATTCTTGTACCCATAGTACAAGCTCTGCTTAGTTTGGGACTAGATGACGTTGTGTGTAAGTTGCGAGATATTTATTTTGCCCATGTCTAATAATAAGCATACAACCTTACTCAATTATTATTTATTTTAACAGTCTTTACATTGTTGAGTAGGTACCATCTCCTGATGGCTCACATTTTATTAATGACAAAATTAATGTTTTTTAATTATTTAGCTTATACTACTATCACATAATAGTATTTTATTCCGTTTCCTTGTATCCTCTTCCTACTTTGATTTTTTGAGCAAGTTTGACTATTCTTCGCAATCTGTAAAAAAAGGTAAATTTGTTAATTTACAAATATTTTATATTTATTGCAAAATCATCCATCAACCTCAGATTATTTTTAATCTGAGCTTACAACATAATTATCAGGATTTTGGTCGCGACTGCAGCAATCCCATATCATTTTAATACAAATATGGTAATGTCTAAATAGGTTTTTTCATTCACTGCACATAATCTTCGTTTTCACGAAATAGGCCTAAGCTCTTTCGCATTACGTCCGATCTAAATCCAAGTCCGTCAAAAAAAATATAAATTGGTATGGAAAGTTGGATGTAGTCCGTAAGCTACCATACAATTTTTATTGTTCTACAACTACTTCGTATTGGACGTATGATACGGTGAAATTGTGATTTTTTGAGAGAGTGAGAAGTTGAATCTGTTATCTGTTTTTTTTGTCTTTAATCAACTAAATGAACCTAAAATAAAATTGCAAGATACCCTTAAACTTAACACGTATTTTATCGTATTGTATCAATAGTGCGAAAGCGCCTAATTACAGATCCGTAATACAATACGTACACGTGGTATGGGAACGGAGTGCGAAATAATAGCCAATTAAATTATTTGGTATACCGCCAAACGGCCTCGTTACTCCAGGAAACAGAATCATATCATGCGCGCATTGCCTATGCGTTGGCACCTGATTTGATGCCCGATTGCAGTCGAAACTAAGTATTTTGCTACTACTAGGTATTCTAGAATACCTAGTAGTAGCAAAATACTTAGTAACCACAAAAATCATCTCCACATTACATGTAGGGGAGGTAACTTACATGTAATGTTTTTCAAGATTTTGTTCTACCTCTTTCTTGTCATAATTAACATAAATATCAATGCAAAATTTCAGCTTTCTAGCACTAGTGGTTTGCATGCTTTGCCGCGGAAAGACAGACGTGGCGAAAATCATAAGGGTTCCTATTTTTAGGGTACAACGGAACCCTTAATATAATGAACTTTAAAGTCCTCTCATGACCTGTTCTCAAAAGGAATACCCGTTACATAATAATGTAGCAATTTTTTCAATGAAGTAAAATTTTATCCAAGCAAAATTATGAAATATTGTATCTACCATTCACGGCCTGCCAAGTTTCAAGAAACCGCACCGACTACTTTTTTTTTGTGAATATTTTTACCATAGGAGAAATCGTTTTTGGTTGGAAAGTCAAGCCAAAACTTCGCAATTGAAAATATGCCCAAGAAATAAACTCCCGTAAAGATAAATAGTATTATTATTATATAATACTTATCAAACATGTGTTATTTTATGTTATACTTACGCATTTGAAGTTCCATGTCCTTTATATTCACATTTTCCTTGGTTATTTTGAACAAATCCCCTTCTACATTGAGTTGTGGACGCAGCCGGTGTTTCAGTCTCGGTTGCACCGTTTGGTGAATCTGGTATTATTGTCGAAGTGATAACATCAGCTGCTATTTTCGCGGTAGTTGCAGACAAGTTTCCGGACTCTACATTAGCCGTTTGATTTATATTAAGGTCTGTAAGCACTGATTCAGTTGAATTTAAACTGGAATTTGTCGCGTTGATGCTATATTCTGTAACATTGAGTCGTTGTTGTGTTGCATTCATGTATTGTTCTTTATTATCAACAGTGCTAGTTTCCGTAGCGTTGTCAATCGATGTTACCGACGGAGTAGTTGCAATCATCGGCGTCTTGGTTATATTTAACGGTTTCGGTGTTGTACCGTTCTGTGGTTTTATCGTCATTTCCGAGTAATCGTAGGCGTAATCATAGTCCTGGAAAACACAAGCAAAACGAGAATTAAAGTAAAATTAGAACTCAGATGCTCTTGCGACGACCGGATGGCGGAGTGGGTAGTGTACCTGTCTGCGACGCCGAATTCGCGGGTTCGATTCCTGTTAAGACAATTTTTTCTGTGCATGAACATGGTGGTTTGTCTTAGTCTGGGTGTTTCTATGTATAATAAGTATGTATTTACAAACGAAAAGTATTTATGTATTAGTAGATATCAGCTATTCTACTACCCATAGTACAAGCTCTGCTTAGTTTGGGACTAGATGGTGTTGTGTGTAAGTTGTGAGATATTTATTTAATTCCTCAGGTTGTTGCTAAAACTTGTTTGCAATGTGGTAGAGCATTTATTACTGAGCTTGAACGAGGAAGGACCATCGTTATAACTACTTTTTATCCGCATTCCGGTTGCTGATAACTACTTTATAAGGTTTGGATTGGCACCATGGCCACAGGAATAATAATAGTAGCTCTACAGTGTTGCATTGGATTACCTAATCATCAGATAAACAACTATCTTATTTGCTACGTTCGTCGTAAAATACCTAGACTTGGTAGACCGGAAACACCTAAAACTGATAACCGGTTAAATAAATAGGTGAGGACACTGTCCGCAGATATTATAAATTAATTGGATCACCTGATTAGTTCGGATAAAATAAATTGTATCGTATACTATATAGAAGGCAACAACTTCAAAATAAAATTGAAATATTAACTTACCACATATTCCTCGGTTCCACCATTCAGTAAAGCAATTAATTGTATATTCTTTAATCCGATTTGAACATTTAGATCTCCTGTTTGCCTTTGATCAAAACTTGACGAGGAGTCAGCGAATCCAAATAAAACTGCACAACTTAAGATAATAAGAGCTATAATTGTACACATTTTGGCTTTTGTTGGCACTTTTAAAGAATCTCTTTGATTACAAGTGATAAGAGTGATGATGTAGGAATTGCGATCGGGTGCCGTAGTCATGCGCGACTGGCTAAGCCACGGCTCGCCCTGTGCGCTTCTCAAGTTATTTCCAACAACTTAACAGTTATTTCAAGTAACTGTGGGAAGGTCGATAGCCCCGTCAGTGCAGTGCGTCTTGAGATTGCGTAAGGACAGATTCCTTTTTTTTCGATATAAATTTAATGGCAACTTCGATAAAATTAATTGATTTTATTCGATCCATTATGTAATTCAAGAGAATCGCTTAAATTGTGTTAAAGAACGACAACTAGTTAAGTATGGACACTTACAGGACATTTTAATGTCTGCTATGTTTTTATTAATCGAGATTGTACGGCTTTTGCAAACGAGCTTCAACCAGCTTGTTTTCTGTAGAAGGATTGCAGCTGCCGTGGAGGCAGCGCTTCCAGCTGGAAGTCGTAAGGCTAAGTACTAAGTTACTTACTGCAGTCGACAAAAGATATCAAAAAATATGTTCTACTTGCCCCCCTGGACTATTATTATTATATGAGAGAGATTCAAGCCAATAATAATCGCATGCACACGCACGGGGTATAATGTAATATAACAACTGTCCAATGTAGCAACGCTTTTACAGATCTAGCTGATATAAGGGCTATGCGCAGCTCACATATAAAAGCGAGGAGCAAAAATTTATTTTACTAACATTGTAAAATAATCCAAGTTGCCACAACTTATCTGATCATCTACGTACCGGACCTATTTGTCCTACCTTAGGTTCCTGCTTCTAAGAAGGTGTGATAAAATACTAGTTTTTCCATTTAGCATTCAACCTATATGGCCTACCTGACTACGTGCCTCCAACGGCTAATTGCGATAGGGTCCTTATTAAACATTTCAGTCAGGACGGGACGGGGCTGGCATCTATCGAAAATGTATTACCATTTAGTTAGTCATCAAAACTAACTGGTCATCTCTTTATGCTTTTCCAGTAGGAGGAAAGTAGATCCTAAAATACATAAAGTAACATAAACAAGCTTATCGAAAATGAATCTCTTTACCACTAATTGGTTGTACAAAATACTTAAATGATGTAGGTAAAGACCGCCTTTATCAACATGGCAACCTCGTGCCAAGGTTATTTTTTATAATTTTATTTCCTCACGATTATAGTAAAAACCTGTGGACATGAACGAAGCTTTACAGTACCTACTGCATTCATTAATAGTGTATGTATTACTACTCTATGCAATAAGGTGAATATGATTAAACCGAGTGCATTATTTTGTTGCTAACCAGTATCGTGTGTGACGTGTGGCGCATATTGATAAGGTGATGTCACATCATAATTAATATTCTTTAGTCCTTCTCAACTTAGGTGTCGCGTTGACGAGCCACGAGTTGCGGTACTGCGCAGATGTAGCTGGTCGGTGGTCGCCACAAAAGCTATGGGTGGCTGGAACATTTTTTAAAGTGCAATTAAAACGAAACTGATAGCGTAAGCGATTTGTCAGCAGAATAATAGAATCGTCAGCAAAATAATAGATTTTGGCGAACTATATTTTTTATCAGCGATATAATTGTTTTATCAGCAAAATAATGGAATTGCAGCACCACAAATCGGGTGGTGCCACCGGTACCTAGGCACAGGCCTCAGGTTGCAGGTGCGCAGAAAAGACCTACCCAGGACATCCTGGGTACACAATAATGTTAAAGGTCAATAATATGATAAGAAATTGCATTAAATACCGTATATTATAACTAAGAAAGGCGCCTGCGGCGCCTCTTACCCAGCCGTTACGTTTAGTGCTGTTTATAAATTTTCAAGATAACATAATATGCAAAGTCAACGCCTTACTCTGGTCCTTCGATCGCGAAGGCATATAGGTGCTTCTTATATGAAACCAAAAAAAAGAAGTCAGCGCTTTCAGGCTCATGAAGATATGAGTGCAAAGACGTTTATTTATAGCGAATTTTATATTTTTAAGGAAATATCCAAAAAAGTCTGCGCCTGTGGCGCTCCCTGACCTTTTATACAAAACTTCAATTTACATTTTTAATCGTTAAACATTTTCAATTAATGTTTTGCCTTGTACACGAGGGCCTAGGCAGTAACCTATTTTTTTATAGGTTAATCCAGTCCTCCTGCTATTTAGAATTGTCCTGACGGAAAATTCACAAATAACACTTTTGCTCGACCAGGGAATCTAACCCGAGACCTCGCGGTGAGCAATACATAAATTATAAAAAATCCTATAAACTATCCTATAAAAATATTTTAAAAAGTCATTCATAAACTCTATTGTGCATTGTGTGTGTATGCGCGTGTAGAAGAACATGGAGGATGTACCTAGTTCCAACTCAAAGGGATGATCCACCGGCCAGGCTCGGTGTTTTTTGACAGGTGGACACCTATATAACTGTAACGCTTTGGGAGTCGTTTAAATGTAAGCAGAGACAGACCAAAAACTGATGGTTAGGTAGTAGACCGCTGGATTTTTAGGCAATAACTTCCCCTCAAGCGATACTTAGTTGAATGATTAAAGGAGTTAATAATATAGTACATAGTGAATAATATCAAAGTCAGCTGCGGAACCGTTGGTGAAATGAGCGATTCGAGCTACCAGCTGACTTATACTGTAACCCATATTTCATAAGGACTGGCAGAAAAGGAAGACAATACAGATAAATGTGGTATAGACTGAGATACAGAAAAAAAACTGTTTCTTTTAATCTTCTGACATTATAAAACTCATTGTCTGATTAGATTATCTGTTTCATTTACAGTAAGTAATCCCAGGCAATATTAAACGAAAATAATGAACGTCGGCATAGCGAATTGTACCGCGAATAGGTCGATGGCAGCGATATAACTGTTGATAACGTTTTACGGCAATATCTACACGATGCTAAGTCATGGATGTTGAATTATGAAGAGTGGGTTAATATGGCGCTGCAGTGTGAAAGATTACTAATTTTACGAATAATTGTTTTTTTCATTTAAAATAAATAGGCATGTACAGCTGATATAAATCCGATTGAGTATGATATGTTATTTATGGTAAATATAGTCGTAAGTTAATTCAAAATGTATACATATCAGTTTTTATTACTTACAAGAAGCTTATGTATCCTTCTGCATAAACTATCCCCGTACCAAATTTCATCAAAAGCGGTCCAGCTGTTAATGCGCGAAAGCTTAACAAACAGAGTTAATTTCAGACTAATAGTATTTGTTTATACTTAAGAGGACTAGTTTTAGGTTTACGAGACTTTTGGGAATATTATTTATTTGGTAGTAAACTGAGAGCAATATCTTTATTTCCATAGTTTCTATTAGATTACATCATCTTTGGTTTCTATCGACGACAAACAGTTGTTTAAATATTTGTTAATAAATATAGCCGGATGGTCTGACATCTAGCCTAAAGTTCCATTTCAATTTAATTATTTGCGAATATGGGTTGTTACATAATAAATGAGTTTCGCCATAATCAGCGTTTGAGCATGCAAAATGACTGAAAGTCATAAAAATTATTATTATTGACAATGAAATGTAGGTAAGTTGTTGATATTAAGGTGCTTTTAGACCGCGCGAGCATTCGCCTGTAATGTTAATATTTTATTTTATTTTTGTAATCTTAAGCTGTTATATTAATATTTTATCTGAAAATCAGCGCTGTAGTTCATTTTGAGACACGCATGTCACGCTGAGACAATGCCTTTTAGGCACACAACACATGCTACATAATAAGAAAAAAAATGTCTGCAGTAAACGTTGACAGTGGACACAACATACCAAATCTTAGACATTTAGGTACCTGCCAATGCTTATAATATAATCATTATAATTTTTATTTGATTTTATATTTTTTTGTTTGTATTTATTTCCTAATTGCTTATTTTATTAAATTATATTTGTGTTATTTTTTAAAATATTATGTTTTCTGTCTGTTTGTATGTTTATCTGCTAATCTTCTAAACGGCGCTTCAAGCGACTTCAAGGCGCGTAACATAGGCTACTCTTAATCGATGTACCTACCACGCCGATTAAACCGCGGGCGAAAGTTTGTTTGTTTGTTAAATAGCGCTAATCTCCAGAACTACTGGTCGAAATTTGATAACTCTTTTAGTGTTTGATAGTCTAAATCTAGGTTTTTAGATATTTAACAATACACTAAACTCCACAAGAGCGGCGCAGTAAGGTTGAACGCGGGTCAACGCGCGGGAGCAGCTATACTTAATACAACGAATTCCACGCGAACAAAAGCTAGTACATAATACAAATCAAAAACAATCACACTTTAAGATAGAACGTTTTCGAAATTATGAGAAATGAATCGTGGCTCTAGTTAATTTTCTAATCCCGGATACTAATTTGGCAGCAAGAACAATAGATTAACATCTGGCGACTTCTGGCGATCTGGGTATTGTTCTTGCTGTCAAATTAGTCTCTGGGATTAAAAATAAACTATAGTACCGGAATGCCGAAGGTGTCAAATTCGTGGGAGCGCAATAAATGTTGTATCTTGAGTACAAATTTCATGTGTAGCGAACCATCGGAGCTCTATTTGTATTTATGAGTATATATAAAATAAAATAAATAAAAATGTTTATTTCTCACAAATTTCACAGTAAAAACAATTAGTTTAGGACTTGCGTACTACTGCCTTGTGGTTTAAGAATTTCCTGACGGAATGTTCATAAATAACACTTTTCTTGACCCGGGAATCGAACACGAGACCTCGCGGTGTGAGGCGTGTACGCTAACCATTGGACCATCGAAGCAATTCTCGGTCTGAAGAATATCGAAAATCTCAGTAATTTTTTCGTTGTTTTGAGACTCGTGATCTACTATATTCAGTCCAGGGAAAAACAAAATTTTAAAACTAAACTATTTGACTTACAGTAATTTATCAATATTAAAAAAGTAACTATAGGCTGTCAAGAAAGAGTAGATTTGGAACTATTTTTTTTGTCTGTTAGCAACATTGTCAAAATAATGACAGATGTCAATAAATAATGTAAACAGAGTTTACGCGTTGGTAAATTTTATTTATAAGAGTATAAAATGGCAATTAAAACAGGAAAAAAGTAATAAAGTCCGCCCTCCTAAAGCTAAACCTAAAATTCTTATGCAGCGCAATTTTGGTGACATGAACCTGAGCCAGTTACGAGAAGATGCTAGTAACATCGACTGGACTTCACTTGTAACATCTGGGTCAGTAGATGAGCAAGTCTCGATTTTTAATGCTAACGTTACTACTCTCTATGATAAGCATCTATTCGGGCTGTTAAAATCAAACACCCACCTTCACCATGGCTTACTGAAAAAATAAAACAGCTCATCTTCAAAAAAGCCGCAACTAAGTTCAAGTTTAAAATAAAGCCTGATGACCTAAACCGACAAAAATATAACTCGGTACGTAATCGCTGCAACAGAGTGTGTAGGGATGCACAACGCCAACATATTCACAGTTCCGTTTTAAATGGAGATCCAGCTAAAGTCTGGAAGTTTCTCAAAACCTTAGGAGTTGGAAGAAAGCGTCAAAACACGATCTCAAAAGACCTAAATATGGATTTGCTTATCCAACACTTCTCAGCTTCGTCCCATCTTGATAGGACTATTAAAGCAAGTACTATAAACTATCTTTCATCTCTTCCAACTCCCGACTACTCACCGTTTGTCTTTAATCTCTTTACCGCTTGTGGTGTTAAGAAGAGTATTGTATCAATCACATCCAAGGCAATTGGCAGTGACAGCATAAGTCGTAACATGATCGTTCCCATCCTGGACGAAATTCTTCCCATCATTTGTTACATCTTTAATTATTCCTTATCTAGTGGTGTCTTTCCATCTCAGTGGAAAGAGGCCCAAATTGTTCCTTTGCCGAAAAAGACCTCTCCCTCAGACCTCTCCGACTACCGTCCTATATATATATTACCCTTCCTCTCTAAAGTCCTTGAACGTCTCGTCCATGAACAAATTACCTCATTCCTCTGTAAAAATAATCTCCTCAATCCTTTCCAATCCGGTTTCCGCCCCGGTCATAGTACGACTACAGCTTTAGTAAATGTGAGTGATGAGATCAGACTTGGCATGGAGGATGGTAAGCTTACTGTACTGGCGCTGCTAGACTTTAGCAATGCCTTTAATGTGGTGGATTTTGATATTCTGCTATCGTTACTCTGCTCTCTTAACATATCTCCAACGGTAATTGATTGGTTTCGTAGTTACCTGTGTGGTCGCCGACAACGTATTCAAATTGAAGACAAATTCTCTTCATGGTGTAGTACTACTGTAGGCGTACCCCAGGGTGGCGTTCTATCTCCATTACTCTTCTCTATTTTTATAAATTCTATTTCTAACCAATTACTTTCTTCCTACCACCTGTATGCAGATGATTTACAGATTTATGCACAAGCGTCCTTGGCTCAATTGCCAAGTGCTGTGGAGTGTATAAATAAAGATTTAGCTCGGATAGTTACTTGGAGCAAATCACACGGTCTGAAAGTGAATCCTTTAAAAACACAAATTACTATTATCGGTAGCTCCCGAACCACTGCTAGAATTGAATGGTCACAGGTACCCCAGGTTGTGTTTGATGGCATTGTAATTCCAGTAAGTGATAAGGTTAAGAACCTAGGCATCACGCTTGACAATAGATTAACTTGGGCTCCGCAGTTGCAGGAGGTTAGTCGAAAATTATTCGCTTCTGCAGGATCTCTCAGAAGATTACGCAATTTTCTGCCGACGGCCACCAAAACTGCGCTAGCAAATTCCCTTCTTCTTCCAATCCTCGATTACGCAGACGTCAGCTATCCAGATCTCGCCGAATACCAATTAGATAAACTTGAGCGTCTCCAAAACTTCTGTATTAGATTCATATTTGGCCTCCGCAAATATGATCATGTGTCACATTTTCGTAAGCAACTCAAGTGGTTACCAATATGACATCGCCGGAATGCTCACATCCTTTCACTGCTTTATAATATACTTTTTAACCCTTCTACTCCTTTCTATCTTAAAAAACGTTTCGACTACCTTCATGATACTCACAATAGATATCTTAGATCATCGGATAACCTGAAGTTAAGAATGCCATGGCATTCCACAACGTTCTATGATAACTCCTTTACTGTCACAGCTATTCGTCTGTGGAATGCGTTACCGGTAGATATTAGGCGTGCAAAGTCACTACCAATTTTTAAGTCATTGGTCAAGGAGCACTTTTTATCTTTAACTTAGTCGTTTTACTTCAATTTATCTCTTCAAATTTATTTAAATTGTTTAAAATGTCATAAAATTTATTTGTTGCTATAATTAGATATGTTTATGATAATATTAATATTTTGTAATATGTTAAGTATATATGTATTTATTTAAAACATGTATTTAGTTTATATACATTTATATATTTTATTACAACTATATATAATATATTATATATTATACTTTTCTATTTTTTTTTTTTTTTTCGTGTACACAAACAACCACCAAATTCTAAAATTATTTCCATCCTAAGGTTGCCTGGCAGAAATCACTATTAGTGATAAGGCCGCCCATTGTACTGTTTTCACTAGAAATAAGTTAATACTGTAAACTCCAGGTGTACAATAAATTGTATAATAAATAAATAAATAAATAAACAATGAATAAAACTATCCGAAGGTCTGGCAGAGAAATAATTTACAATGTATATAAAAGATGTTTAATGGAATATAAGGCAAAAAAAATTCTTTCGGATATCGGCATTGATTGTCAAAGAACCGCTGATATGACCGGTATGTGAGAGTTTAACATGTTGTTTTTAGTCAAATCAAGTATAGGTAATGGATAAAACCAAAGCTGTTTTGAATTTGTTGCTGAAATAAGCGAATTATTCAATAATTAAAACTAGCACATTGGTTTAGTTGACGTTTGTTGTACTCAGTGTTGCATTATAGCGCGACTAGGTTAATGTTGATACTTGAGTATAGTTTAAGTAAATAACATAAAATAATATCACGCATGGGCTTAGCCAGGGGGTTCAACCCTCCCCTCACTCCGAAATGGCTCGGACTGCTTTATCTTTTCTGCTATATCTATGATTTTTACTTAATTCAGGTAAATCAGTAAGTACTGTTCAAAGAATTGCACTAGGAGGGGCACAAAATAGAGGCGTATTTCTTACACCAGGAATAAACCGAAAAGGTCGTCCGAAGAAAGTGTTAGATAACTTATTTGTGTGCTATTAGACAAAAAGTTATTTTTTTTTTAACGCTAACCACTAGACCAATGAGACAGTTTAATAATATGTATAGAAAGAAAAGATTTATTCAAATACTTAAAATAAAATATTTTAAAAATATATTTTTCTTTTATTTTCTGGTAATTGATAAAAACAGGGGACAGTAAAACCACAAATCAGCTCGGCCAAATAGTCTGGAAACGGAAACTAATTTATGACTGCTGGCTGTACAAATTAATTACATTATTTTTACTATTACTTAGTGCCGATTTCATCGTGTTAAACCGACGTTTAACGCTTAGCTTTCGATTTAATGGGTAATAATAGATTTTTTTTTTTTAATTTTATATACAGCTAAGTATCAAGTCCTGGGAAGTGAACTTTATGGGTTGCCATACGAACAGTAGAACAGCACTCTAGCGCCCCTATTAATTTCAACACTTTCTTGACAGCCTATACCTAACCATTGACATATTAACTTATATTTTCTTATGCCGGTTATTAATTTAATACGTGATATCACTGTTTTTTATGGAATATTTACGTATACAGTGTAGTCTATGGGAATTTATGATAGGTCGGGTAAGGTTGCAACCAAAAACAAGGACCTGCCACCATTTCAGGTTGTTTTGCAGTTGCCGGAGGACACACGGTTTTATCCAAGTCAAGTATTCTGCGTCAAAAGATTTAACTTACATTGCATAGCGGGAATCAAAACGATTTGATTTGTGTTTTGGGTGACATTGTTCGTCGGCGTTTAGGCTTTATACATAGCAAGTGCAACACGAATGAAAGTTTTCTTTACTTTCAAATTTTACAAGCGTGTATTTAAATTGAACTCTTGTTTTTAGTTTATCTAGCAAATTGCTCAAGGGTAAAAAGTGATGAAGGGGCGAAGTCTTCCAACCTGCACTTAACACACAGAGTACTATACCCATATGATGGACAATGGCCTAATTCTCCAAACACATTATGGCAATAATAGGCCTTTAATTATTAAATCAAATTTTAGGATCCCGATTGAGCTGAAAATTAGCATACTTACTTAGGTCTAATGATGGAGCGATGGAGCCTGCCCTCTGGCTCCACCATTAGACCACCCCTGCTCACTAGTTCTCAACAGTCACCGAATAATACTCTTATTTGTTAAAGGGACCGCTTGCCACTTTATTATTCACCTGTTATGTAACATTTGGGATTCGAATCTAAGCAGAATAGAGCCGAGCACATCCCTAGGCAGTTCCCATTTGACAGTTGATGTTTTAGACAGATTTGACAGTGACATTTCTAATGTAAACGTAATCCACTACTGTACGTATAAACAAATTGTTTTCATTTTCTTATTATTGTTTACGCTTATGGTCATAAAACGCACTTATGAAGAGCTTACGTAGGTTACTTCTACGGCTATTCATCGGTCCTATCGACACATATAACGAAGCATTTATACAAAAATGATGAAGTTTTGGAAAAGTGCAGGTAAAGTATTTGGTCATCACTTTTCATTATAACATCCTTAATTGCCGCGCATCTAATCTGCATACGTATTCGATGAATAATAGACCTACACGACTCATCCGCCTTAAATAATTGCAGCGAAAGGTAAATCTGGATGTCCCGTGCGTCCGCCAGAATTGGAAGATACACTGAGATCTGATACGAAAAGTCTTTTAACTCCTGTGCTATCATTAATTGATGATAATGAAGGTACGTACATCGCACAATAATTGGACATATTATTATACAGATGTACTCACAGAATACATTTATCTGTTTCACATCATATTTTGTATCTCAGTCATCTTAAAATCACATTACATCTTTTGTACTTTCTGTAGACCCAGTGATATACTCACAATGCAAATGTTATTAGAAATAACTTTTTTTTTTTTTTTGTTATAAAAGGTTAACTTTGATGTTACTATTCAGTAAGTACATCTATGTAGGCTATATACTAAGAACTAATTCTGAAGTTATAGTAATAGTGTAACCTACTTATCCTTTGTTATGGTTTTACAGATCCAAAACAAATGTTTGAAAAATCATCTAAGTTGTCATTAACTTTACATGATATTCTTAATGACAAAAAAGGAATTAAATATTTTATACAGTTCATGGAATCAATTGGCAAAGAAAAACTTGTTAAATGCTGGTTGGAAATAGAGGATTTTAGGCAGCACATGTGTAGGTTTGTAAACTCTAATGAGAATATATTTTTCTCCAAAATATGCCGAACCCAAAGTTTGGATCTTTATTGCAAGCATCAAGCAAAGCAGGACATTAAGGATAAGTCACAAAGATTCAGTTGGAAAGAAAACAATGATATATTTACTTGCACTAGTAGTTCTAAACACAAGAATGACTGTTCGGTAAGTTCATGTGTGAATTTAGCAGAACACCAATCACAAAACTTAGACTCTGTCAGTGAAAGTAGTCAGCACAGTAGTACTACTGATGAAGCTGTAAGATTATTCAAGAAATATGTTGCATTAGAAGCGCCATTCCAGTTAGACTTACCAGATAATTATAGAAAATCTGTTATATCAAATATATGCCACCCAGAAGGGAAAATAAAAGAAGACTGCTTTAAGCCAGTGCAAGATATTCTATTTAATGAAATTGAAAACAATCATTACAATGATTTTATAAACAGCCCTTTCTATATAAAAGCACAAATTGACGTTTTGACCAGTGGCTCTCTTAGTCTGAAAGACTTAATACACAATGAATCAATACTCTTCTACTTCACAGAATTCCTGGAGCAAGAATCTTGCAGAGTATTATTAGAATTTTTGATGGCCGTAATGCATTTCAGGGATAATTTGATGAATGCTAACATGACAAGTCCTGACCAAGCTCAAGCTGATGCCATTGTCATATATGAAAAGTATTTTTCCCTTCAAGCTTCCCACCCAGTTGGATTTCCCACAGATATAAGACTTAAAATTGAAAGTGATATATGTAGAGATGGAGGTCCTCTTCCAAAATGTTTTGATTTGCCTTATCAAGTTGTATATAAGACTCTGACTCAGTATGTTAAAACATTTTTAGAATCAGAGCTATATTTCAAATACCTCTCTGAAATGATTCATTCTGTTGATAATATGTGGTCATCGAACCATAAATCTCATTCCGATTGCAGCAGTGAATTTAGTATTAGTACCCAAAATACTCTCCTTGCTATGGGAGACCCAGTCTTCCGCAAAAAAAAACGTAACCTCTCTGTACCTGACATGACAATAGACTCTAACCAACTCTATAATGCTGATGCTTTATGGCAAAGAAATAGACAAGATGGTTTGAGCCTGGGAAGAGTTAATAGTTTGGGCAGGTTTGAATCTAAATTTGAACCTGACCCTGATAAAAAGGATAGATCAGTGCTTAAGAAAATGGTAAGCCGGTTTGTGCCTACAAATACATCCAAAGTTGAAGAAGAAATGGCCTGGCAGATAGCCCACATGATTGTAAAAGATGTCACCGATTTAACTATGGCCCCACCTGAAAATGATAATGAAGATATGTGATAGTTATTATTTAGTTACATATATATTTTGTAAATCAACTAATCATGTATATATATACATATAACTAATAAAAGATTGTCTATTATAATAAGAAAGATTAATTCTTTTTTTTACCATATTATTTTGCCTCGGTTACAAACTGAATATCTTGAACCTGACAGCAATTTACTTGATGTGCAACTTATATCTTCAGCCAATGGGCTATAAACTACACTAGGTCTCTAAAGGAATACAATATTGAGTTTATCCAGACATTTCGAAATATAAAACCAATACCAAAATTTATTAATGACATTATTCTGCAGTTAAATTAAAATTATCGACGCTTACTCGTTAATAACCCTCGCATTTAAAATATTAGTGGGGATAAGTATATAAATGAAACACATGAATGTTTTACAATACATGCTTGTCTGTATAAAAGTGTATATTCATAAAAAAGATAACAAAATGCTAACAATACTGAACATTGCTTTAAAATAAATCACAGGGTGGCATAATTATTGATACTGGGCGGAATCGGCGACAACTGTAACCTAGGAGGTTCAGATCCCAACAGTGGGGACTGCTCATCGTAGAACTGGAATTGCTTTCGAGTCTCTTTACTAAATGTGGGCATGTGTCTCCATTCATTTGTATTCCATTTCCGGTACACAAGTGCGTTCAAAAGAGCTTGCATAGGATTTGTTAATGCCTGTAACAAAATAGAATACAATTTAAATCAATAGATACCACCACTAATGTCTTATTAAATTGTACATTGTACATTTTATAAAACTAAATCCTCTACCCCATCTGTAGGTCTATTCACGATAGACTACTGAATGGTTTATCATGCTGTTTTACCAAGAAATAGAGTGATTACTACTACGCAGTATAATATGCAAAGTTAGTTATAAATAAAATATAATCAAACAAAAATAGTTCAGCTGGATAGAGGACAATTAATAGGTACAGTGAATTTTTACGTCATAGTGAGACTCACTACACCAGCTCTGCAATATGCACTACTGGTGTAGACAGTCTTTACTATGACTATGTGAGTTATGTACCTAAATAGTGGTAATATTACTCCTTAAATAATAATGTATTTCACACATGCATAGACATAGTTCTATATACTTCTGATTAAATTCGTTGCGGGTTCCAAGACAATTTTAAGTCTCTCTGGGATTGCCCGTGTGTCATGCACGGTGCCTTTCAGTTGGTTACCGCTGTAGATCCTGGCGTCACAGGAGTCACAGTGGTGGGCGTGTGGGTGGAATTATATCCCGTTTTAGACATAGTTCTATGTCTATGCATGTGTGCAAACTTCTAAGCTTGTATAATAAATTGCTTTTCCTGTGTGCACATAGGTACACATCGATCTATACATTGCCAGTGTATAAGATCGCTCCCTCCACGTAATTTACTAATACGGTACTTTGCGTTTTATTGCATATTCCTGATATAGACACTCTTTTACACCTTGTTAATGTTTTTCACAATTTTCCAATGAGAATTTTATACAATTAACATCCTCTTATTATTTAGTTACAGGTTCAATATACTAAGTGAAAAACATGTGGATTAATTTCAGTTCAAAGTTACAGTAGTATTGGTTACAGTTCAATGATAAAAAATAAATTAATGGTAGCAATAACTTCTGCAATAGTTTTCCGAGGCGTTGTTTACACTCAATATTTGATTGCTGTATAATTTATAACTGCAAGCTAAAAGCAATCTTTCTACTCTCACAATAATCCCCACAGGAAGAGTGAACACATGCAATGTGTGACAAGCTTATACAGGAAATTTACAGCTTGAAGAAATTACATGTTTAGTGTTAATAATTATGTTTTAACCGACTTCAAAAAAAGAGAAGGATTTTAATGATTCCGTGTGGTCCCATTTCAATTTAGTCCATTTTGACAATGGCACCCATGAGAAAACCAAATAAGTCTAAAGTCATTTTAATTGAAGTGAGTTTTTTTTTTGGAAATTATTATTCAATGATATACATACCATAATATACCATGTAGTAATAATGACTTTCATAGGAATATTAAACCACATTGTCCAAAGTAATATACCATTAACAAGATTTGGCAGCCAACACAAATAAAAGACAACATTTATTGAGAAAAATTTCAGTCTTAATGTGTCTACAACTCTTCTCTCCTTACTTGTAAACTGAAATAGAAAGGAAGGACAATAATTTATTAATACAATAGGAAAAGAGCAAAAGCATGTTATTTGAACGATGCTTATCCCTTAAATACAGTCAATAGCCATTGAGGGTTATCGCATGAGTGTAGCCAGGGGGTGTTTAGGTAGGTTCAATGTTGTGTACTCGTTATCAGTGCAATATATAGCTTTGGTCCCTGTAAGATCGGCTCATTGTTTGATAGATGGATAAACAAATTTCTTAAATTCAGGCAAGTTTAAATATAGTTTGTTAATAATGTGAAACTGTTGGTGAAGACATTATAGCCTCTACAACACCAATAACAAGTTATACTTACATTCAGATTAAAAAGACTTAAAAAAACCGGCCAAGTGCGTGTCGGGCCACGCGCAGTAGGGTTCCGTAGCTAGTCGTAACAACATATTTCGACTTAAAAGGGATTTACTATCTGTATTAAACAAGTAACATCTTCATACAAGTCATTACTTTCTAAGGTTTTTGTAATTTGCACGAATTAATTTGAAAAACCAGCTAGCACGTATGACGAGATGTATGAATGTTGAGGAAGCGAAAGAAGTATGTAAGGAGCGAAGCACATGGCGTTCCATATATGTATTATGTATGTTTATTTATGTTTCAAGAATTTTGAACGAAATATTCTGAGTAACTGCATCTGACATTTCGGACCCCTATTCCTCTTGAACTAATGAAGTGAACTTATCCGCTATCGTTTTCCTTTAAAGTTCATTACATGTACTACCGACACAATTTTTTTCAGATTTTGGGATCCAGTAGTTTAGCTTTTAGAGGGGGGGGACGCTCTACTCGAAAAAAAATTTGTTCTTTAAAGTTAATTATCTCGCAAACGGATCTCTAAATCAAAAAACTGTCTTAGCAACCCCTAACCGTTTTTAAAAGTCCTATCTAACAATACGCCACAATATGGGGTAGGCGACAAAAAAAAAAACATTCCTACTTTACATGTAGGGAAGCTTTGTTACACGAAAAAAAAATATTTTTCCAAATTTTATTCCACGACTTTCTTTGTATAGTTAACATACATGTTTATGCAAAATTTCAGTTTTCTTCAGCACCAACGGTTTCGTCGCTATGCCTCAGACAGACGGACATGGCGAAACTATAAGGGTTCCTTGTAGGTACTACGGAACCCTAAAAACGCGTAAAAACTCGGCGCCTTTGGCGCTTTTTTACTCTGGGTGGCATAGATACTTCAGTGCCACTTCTTTTATTTTTAATGAAAATGCGCAAGTGTGCGTTAACAGTGAATGCGCAGTGACTATAGCCTGTTACGGGTGCGAATAGCGGCGGCGTGCGGTGGCCACAGTGGCGCGCGAGTCGTCGTAGCACTTTGAAGGCAATCAGAAGTGCTCAGATCATGGACAAGGGAGAAAAAAATCAGTATTTAGCCTTAGCCTCTCCTCCACTAAGTCCACGTCATTATCATATTATCTTTATTATTTGGCGCCTTGTCGCTACCTTAACCTCTCTCATGTTGAAACACCGGCTTCCGGTATAAACACATTTTCGCCGCAACTGTTGACGTACCGGAATCCGGTATGGGTAAGTGTGTTCTCTTATTCGCTCAAATGAACGTCATTGTATATACCCTATCCTTTCTAACACGTTACAAATGCATAAAGAAGAAACAGGCTGGCTAGTGAAGCCAAAATCTCGCGCAGCTTTAGCGAATGAAATTTAAACAAGAGTCAGTCAAAACACCGCCATCGCCTAGGTGACTACTTATTTTTTGTGTTGGTGAAAACTTGTTGTTATCTTGACGTGATTCGCTGAATATTATTAGAAAAAAACGATGGAAAAGTAAGTCAATTATTGATTATAATTATATACTAATTATATAATATAGTTATATTAATTTGCACTAAAAATCGCTCTGTAACTATCAGTAGGTATGTTCAATGTCGAACACTGACGACGATTTTATTGTCGTCATATTTCAACCAAAAATGGATGAAAAGGCAAGTTGATGTTAGATCTAAGACGTAAATATATATAGTAATAATTAGTTTTGATATATTTCATAGGTAGCATTATATTTCTTTTAAAAACATGAAAATATTTAATGAAATATGAGAGTACAAACTCTCATACCGGAAGCCGGTTACGTCAACATCAACAGCATACGGCAGCCATGTTTTTTGTGTTTCTGTGATGCTGGCTAAGTATGGATAAGCATCAGGAATATTTTTGTATGCATTAAAATTTTAATTTCAATTTTTTATTGTTGCACTTTTTTTCGGTATCGGTTTTCTTTTGGTTTTTGTATTGAGCAATTTTTTTTTTAATTCAATTTGTTTCTTTTTTCGGTGTTTGCATGAGCTTTATTTTTTTCTGCTTTTTTTAATATAAGAAGACAGCGACGATCTTGGGGACGACGTGGAAGTGAAGTGACTACGCGCGGGGTTCGAGGTGGTGCACAGGGCAGAGGCCGTGTCCGCACGCGCGGCGGTCGTGGTTGTGGTCTTAGTTCTGGTACTGCTGGTCTTGGTGCTCATAGGCCTTCAGTGTTTCTGACCCGTAATTGCGTCTTATTTTTACTAACAAAATGCTTATAAATATTATTAATAATGAATAAAGTATTTTAAACAATAAAGTATTTTAAAGAATTAATTTATATTTTAGTGTAACTAGTGGAACGTTGGAGAGCCTTGACGAGGTCCATGCTATGGAAAGGCCACTCCACCAAAGGAAGAGGAGGGAGCTGCCGTCAGTGAGGACAGTACCTGAAGGGTAAATTAATGTTAAATTATTATAGTTTATTCAATAGCAATTGTTTCATTATGCTGGTATATGGTTATACAATTAACACTTTTTTTAGATTCCAATCCTTATGGTCGTCCTTACAAGAAAGGGTGCCCCTCTCCCCCTCCACGAGTCAAGAGCCTCCGATGTGCTCGGCTCCACCGTCTCCGGCTCTGTATTTATACTGTTATTTTTTAAATTTTCTAATCCAATTAGTTATCAACCGTAACAATTAACATCGAATACTTATATTTGCAGGTATTTTGAGTGTGGTGGGAGCAGGCAGTCAACTCTCCGTAGTACCGCTTTAAAGAGACCCGCGTAAGTTTTAATTTTATTTTAAAGTTTTATTTTATGGAACAAAAAAATATATTTACAATAATACTGCTCTTTTTATTGTTACAGAAATAATGACTCTACTGGAAAGGGCGGAGAGGTTCCGGCTTCGAGGCGGTGCTTGTAAGTTCAAAAATGAGCAAAATTATATTTTTAGTTATTGCGATACCGGTACTGATTTTCTTATTCTCTAAGGATTTCACCAGTCGGGGCTTCATCTTCATCATCAGCCGTCAGGGCTCGTCCTTTGATGGACGAGGACATTGCCCAAATTTTGAATTATGGTAAGTGAATATTTTTCTTTCAGGACTATCTTTTAGTAATATATAATATACATAGGGTTTAAATTATGAGCATCATCTGTTTACATAGGTAAAACAGAGTACAGTATATTATTATTATTTACACAGGCAGTGAAGAGGATACTGACAACGATGATGAAGATGAAGATTTACATCAGCCAGTGCAGATGCCTAGTAGGGCTGAAAGACTTTTTATGTCTGAGGAAGAGACTGAGGTGCCACCGATAAACGCTGCTATAGGCTTTGAGTGGCCACCTCAACTTCCCTCCGGCCTGCAGCCTCAACATAGCGCCCAGCCCGAGCCCGAACCCAACGCCGAGCCTGAACCCAGCGCCGACCCCCAAGCCAGCTTCGAGCCACACAATAAGTTTGATTTTAAGTGGAGAGGGTTTTCAGAATCTCAAATTCCTCCTGAATTGAGAAAGGAACCATTCTCCGAAATTAATTGTGGTCCCACAGTTTCATTGGCGAGCCCATATGAGGCATTTACTGCTATATGGGATCGCCAAATAATGGAGCACATTTCAGTGGAGACAAATAGATATGCTCAGCAAGACGTAACGGCCATGATCCATCAGGGGCTACTTTTTCCAAACAGTCGTATGACGCGATGGCGGGATACGAATCCAGATGAGCTGTACGTGTATTTCGCAATACTCCTAGCGACTGGGATTATTGTGAAATCACGTGTAGACTCATACTGGAACACAGCCCAGGATTTATTATCTTCTCCTGGGTTTTCGGCAACGATGAGCTTTGACCGTTACTTCCTGCTTTCTAAATGTCTCCACTTCTGTAATAATGATGACTGCAACCCACACACAATGACGCGATCGGAGGCAAAGCTTTTTAAGGTGCGTCCTATTACAGACCATCTTAACCAGCGGTTCCAACAGTTATATATTTTATCACAAAATATTGCATTAGACGAAAGTCTGACACAGTGGAAGGGTTGGTTAGATATTAATCAATTCATCCGAAATAAAGCAGCCACAATCGGAATCAAAACCTACGAGGTTTGTGAGTCCCAGTCAGGCTACTTGTGGCGGTTTGAAGTGCACGTAGGGCATGACGAATCTCCACGAGATATACCTTTGTCTGGGGTTGTGCCGGCACTTGTGCTTAAACTTCTCAATGGTCTTGAGCACAAGGGCCACACGGTTTGGATGGACAACTTTTATAATTCTCCTGCGCTTGCGCGAGAGTTAAAGATACGGGGATTTGACTGTGTTGGCACTCTTCGCTTGAACCGTCAGTTTGTTTCCACTGAACTGACTAATCTGACCAAGGAAGCTTTGGCTGTAGGTCAAGTTCGTGGCTGCACTTCAGGCGATGTGGATCTGGTGGTATGGCGAGATAAGAACCTAGTTTTTCTTATCTCGACGTACCATGGATTAGCAACGGTGAAGTGTGGCGACGTACTAAAGCCCTCAATAGTACCCGATTACAATGTGTGCATGGGGGGTGTTGATCGCAAAGATCAAATGATTGCCATGTACCCAGTAGAAAGGCGGCGGAATCGGGTGTGGTACAAAAAGTTTTTTAGACGACTGTTAAATGTTAGTGTCCTGAATGCATTCATACTCCTCCGCACACAGCGACCTCTTACCCACCGAAGGTTCCGTGAAACTTTGGTAAGGGAATTGGTTGCAAAACACACGCCAATTTCACCCTCAGCAGGTACAGCTCGACCAGTGGGACATTTTCCTGCTCAGTATGACTTTCTGGCCGGAAAACAACACGAACGTCAGCGCAGATTTTGCTATGTATGCAAAAAACGTACGACTGCATATTGCAGGCAGTGCAACGTTCCACTGTGCGTGTTCACCTGCTTTGAGCCACATCACACTTAACAGTAACACATCACACAAACACTATACCTATACGCACAGCTACTCAGGAACACACAGGAGTCTGAAACGCTTTATGTCACCACTTTAGTGGGAATTAGGAAGGTAAGTATATTTGTCCAAATCGTGGCACAGTAAGACAATTAAGGCTGTATATTTATTTATGTATTCGTAATTAATATTTTTACGTATTTATTTCTTTATTTACGTAGGTTTCATTTTTATTAAAAATATCTATTTATCTACTTATATTTATTATTATTGACAATATTTTGGGTAAAATATATAATTGTAGTTCCCTCGGTTGCGTCATTCGTTTGGATTACAGTCGTCATTATTTGAGAGTGCTGCCAACCCTTTTAATCTACAAGCAATATCAGTGCTGCTAACCCTTGTATTCTACAAGCAATATCCCACGAAATCAGGACTATATTTGATCTTATCATTAGCTATGATTGCAATTTTCATTTTTTGTATTAGCAATAATTTATTTAAGCACTTATACTAAATGTGTAAATATCAATTACTCAAATGCAGTGGTAAATTTATCAAAAAAGGTTAAATTTAGTGTTGAAATCATTCTGTTGGCAGCTCTCTAGTTAGTTAGTTAGTATTTTGGTATATGGGCGTTTTTAAAAAAAACTGACCGTTACGTTACCGGTATGTGACCGGAATGCAATTTTTTTACCTATGCAATGTGTAACATATTAAAGTGCAAAGCTCATGTACCCCAATTAGATAAAAATGTTTTGAATGTACGTTATTAAAAAACAAACACTATACTCATGAGAACCATACCTTGAAAATATGTTATACAAAAAGTCGTATCCATACTTTTTTAGCCTCTCAGGTACCAAAATGAACCCCTTTTTTTACTACTTTTATCAACTTATATCTTGAAATATTTCTTAGAACTGTATTGTTCTGTTGATTTGTTTTGATGCTTTTATCTATCTTAATCTTAGAAAAATTCCGTTAGTTGCAATATTTTTTCCAAAAACTATGTTTTTAAATGTATGTAATTTTTGACCCAAATTTTTGAGTTATTTTTGTTTAACTCCTACTCAAGATATTATATAATATAGTGCTGCGATACTTTTATAATACATACTTCATAAGCTTAAGTTTCAAATAAACAAAACATCTTAGTCCTTATCGGCATAAGTCATTTAAAATTAGGTTGAAATATTATACCCCCTTTGAGGACTCATTAAGTGGCAGTTCTTTGTGACTATATTAAGAACATGTGTTGTGTAAAAAATATGTATGGAGGCACTTGAAGTTTGAGTTGTATTTTATACCTCATGTTATAAGTTTTAAATAAAATATTTTATTAACTTCCAAATATTGTTGTAATTAAAATTATAACCGAAACTTATCTAAATATCACAGTACCCTATGTCGAAAAGTTCCATGTTAGCTATAATTGAGTATTCATATAGAAATGGTTGAAAGTGAATAAAGATTATTCAATTTACAATAAGATTTTAACTTGAATTGACTTGATTCCTACTAGATATGGAGAAAATCCAGTTACAATAAAAGTCTATCTCAAAACCGGCCAAGTGCGTGTCGGGCCACGCGCAGTAGGGTGCCATAAATATTTTTAATTTTACTTTTTAACTAAATGGCGTCCTTCAGAAAGGAAATGTTTGTAGTACACGAAACCAGCTAGCACGTATGACGAGATGTATGAATGTTGAGGAAGCGAAAGAAGTATGTAAGGAGCGAAGCACATGGCGTTCCATCGTCTCTGCCTACCTCCGTGGGATAAAGGCGTGATTTTATATATGTATTATGTATGTTTATTTATGTTTCAAGAATTTTGAACGAAATATTCTGAGTAACTGCATCTGACATTTCGGACCCCTATTCCTCTTGAACTAATGAAGTGAACTTATCCGCTATAGTTTTCCTTTAAAGTTCATTACATGTACTACCGACACAATTTTTTTCAGATTTTAGGATCCAGTAGTTTAGCTTTTAGAGGGGAGGGGACGCCCTACTCGAACAAAAATTTGCTCTTTAAAGTTAATTATCTCGCAAACGGATCCCTAAATCAAAAAACTGTCTTAGCAACCCCTAAACGTTTTTAAAAGTCCTATCTAACAATACCCCACACTATGGGGTAGGAGACAAAAAAAAAAAACATCCCTACTTTACATGTAGGGGAGCTACCTGAAAAAAAAATATTTTTCCAAATTTTACTCTACGACTTTCTTTGTTTAGTTAACATACATGTTAATGCAAAATTTCAGTTTTCTAGCACCAACGGTTTCGCCGCTATGCCGTGGACAGACGGACAGACGGACATGGCGAAACTATAAGGGTTCCTTGTAGGTACTACGGAACCCTAAAAATGGGTTATCTGTTGACCATACCGGCTCCCGGTATAACAGATAGTGCAAAATGGGCTAATGTAATTCAACAGAGGAAAGGTTAACTATCTATATTATAATATCTGTTCTTTGGCTGGGCAAAAGTAAGTAATGTAACCACTGCAGGTACCTGGCCTTGACAAAACCTGTCACTAAAAATAAAATGTTATCTTGTTTACCTGTGCAAGAGGTACTGCCACAGCCATCTCTACATCTTTGCTTGACATAACATACATGATTGGGTTCACTATCATTACCATAGTGATTGGAACATATGTAGCAAAATAATTTGGTAGTATTTTATATAAGGCACTAGATCCCGACGGCAAGTTATGACACCTGAAATATTTTAAATACTGATTAGCACATTAAAAGGTTTACGTTTATTATTTTATTTATAAAAATTGGTTTACTGTACACATGTGAAGAAGTACAGAAGGAGTAAGTAAGAGAAAGAACCCACAACCACAAACTTTCGCATTTATAATACAAGCAGAAGTACGAAATCGGGTAATAGGGTCAATTATGATTTATGACAGATAAAAGAAAAATATTGAAAAAATTCCAAGTTTCATATTTGAAAAATTATATGTATTTTAATGAAAACGAGAAAATGACAGACTTTCCGCTCCCTTTTACTGGAGATATTTACTTTTTTTATATATGTTATCCTGAATACTGTTTCCTTAAACTATATTCTAAAACTGTAATATTAATTGGGACAGCTTGGAAGTAAATGCTACTTTTTCTCAACCAAAGATTCAATGTTAATTCAAAGCACAGTTGAATTAACTTTTGATTGACTGGACCCATGGTTAGCCGCACACATGTAATACTTTTGACAATATTATCAGCATTCACTAGTAAAAGCTACATAACAACTAGTCACTAGCAAAATACTGGCAATAATAGACTAGTCTGTAACACTAATAAATAAGGATACTTACGTAGCATTAGGTATGTAAAGTATAGAGAGTCCAATTCCTGTTGTAGCAGCTGGTAGTCCCCAGGCAATGGAATGGTACATCAGTGTATGAGAATCTCTACCTTTTATGGTAAGCCATGTGTCTATGGCATAGAACAGAGTCCAAAACCATGTCACTGTGTAAAAGTATTGTGTCCAAGCCTTAAAATAGTGAATATTTATGTTAAATGTTTAATCCCAATAATAACAAAAAGACTTCTACTAAAGTTACTAAAAAAACTTAAGTTTTAAATAATTTGAATCTAATCAACTCAGATCAATTTTTTTCACATGTAATAACTTTTGTAGTGCAATAGGATTCAATTCGAAGTTGCTACCTAGATGAACTGAGAACCCAGATGTGCCAATCTAGGCTTTTAGTCCAAACAACTTTTGTGCTTGGATTAAAAGCCAAAGTTTTCAATTTAGTTCTTTAGTATAGCCCTAAGTTTTCAATTTAGTTCTTTGGTATAGATAATTGTATTGTTTACTTTGGCTCATAAATCTGTCTTAATCAAAGCTCATGCCAACTTAACTTATAGAATATTAATATTTGTTAGGTTGTAACTCACTGAAGTTATGCTACAGAATAGCACACTAACATCATCATCTGGCAAGGGCATTATATTCTTGTATCTAAGCCATAATGATGATCTTACAAGGACACCTGCAACCAAAAAACGCATGTATTTATAATATGATAAAATATCACCTTAAGTAAGGTTAATAAACTATCAATGTCAACAAAGTGATAAGAAAAATATAATGAAATTTAAACATGTGATTAAAGCATGTCTTTACCAACAGATGCCATTAGATCTGCAACAGCCAGCCAAATTATGATGCGACGACCGCGGGTAGAACCAATACCCCTATGAATACGGTTCATAATATCTGGATATATCTAAAAATAAAATTATTTGTATGTAGAGGAAGTTAATCTAATAAAAAATTAGATATAGGCAAGGAAATGTAGAACTTGTGTCCCCGATTCACCCCTGTAACTTTATACGAAAGTTAAACCGGCTCCTAACTTTCGTAAGCTGCAACGTGAGAAGCCATATTATCATAATGTGATATCGTATGTCTTTAGTTATAAACTAAGTTTTCAATCGACAGCCGCTTAACTCAATTTTCAAATATTATGTGTACATACCTGGTATATTGATCCTAAAATACCAACTGCAGAGGAAAGTAAACAAACTGTATTATATGAATCCGTGTTAAATTCGTCCATAATTCTAACTGCGAAATCTTCTTGATTTCCCGAATGGTGACAGCAAAATGTTTGTATAGTAGGGTCCGACATTTTTCTTGGTTTTAAATTTATATTTTGTATAACTTTGCGCTATAAATAATCATATTTAACCACGAAATGGAGATATTATTTGCGCTGTTTTCAGTAAAGACAATGTTCATGTACTTGGTATGATGATGTATGAATGTTGACATTGTTTAGATTGTCATTTTTGTTGTGTGATAGCGTGACAGCTGACAGCTTATTCTGACATTTACATTAGTGACATGAATGAACCGCGTCAATATGACCAAACTAAGTCGCGTGATTAAAAAAGAAAATAAAAAAGTAACGTTAAACTTCAGATCCTAAATGGGCAATTTTATAAAAGTTTGTCAGGTGCGTAAAACTAGGTAAAAAAAATAAAAATCATTAAGTTGGGTTTTATTTCATTTAGATCGATTTTGGCATATCTATATTTCGTTGAAATAACAAATAACAAGCGAAAAATGGGACAAATATTGAGAAAATCACTGTTAAATATCAAGTAACGTGCAATTTTCTTCCACTGCGTTACACATTACTTATTATCGTTTAAAGGCCAAATAAAAGATTAAAAATATAAGAAATTGTGTTTTATTATAAAAATTAAACATATTTTCCAAAAAACTTCTTAAAATTTATGATTGGATTAAATAACATAACAAAATCAACACTTTATATCCTCTTAGTTACAATAAGATAAATTGGACGCAATAATATTCCTTATATTTGGCGAATAAGAGATCCAAAGGAAAACCTATACTACTTACGTTATAATAGCATCATGTATTTTTAATCATAAATAAAAATCTTCTTCAATTAATAACAAAAATACTATCCAAAATTATTTACCTCAGCAGGTGGACCGTCACTCAGTGGATCGGTATGGAAAATGTTAGGCTGAGTTTACATCAAAAACTTTAAACAACAAAAAAGAAATACTTAATAATATAAAAAATAAGCTTATCCACCTAAACAAATATCACAAATATAATCGTTATAACAATCTTTAGGTATTAGACAGTCATTACAAGAAGCCATTTTATCTTATATTCGTGCAATCAATTGCACGAATTTGACAACAAATCAAGGAAATTACTTCTAAAACACATTTAAATCAAACTATACAAACCAGATTAATTAAATAAGTCAAATTCAATGATTCAATCTAAAGATGCAGAGGGAAATTTACGTTTTTAAATAAATAAATAGGTACACCTTCTTTTTGAAGTCGGTTAAAAATAAAATAACCAGTAGGTAATGTACACCAAGCTTTATGTTCCACTGAGTTACAAAAACCTATCCACTGAGAGAACGTTTCTCAGTTGACGAAACGGATTTTAAGGTTAGGTCAATTTTTTATAAAATTTTCGTGAAATCACAGGTCTAATTGATTCAAATGGTTGTTTTATTAACAAATAATAGATTTTTCTTCTCGTGAATACTCTTTAAAATAGTAAAACAAGCGTACTTACCAAGTACTCTCCGTAAATCAGTGGAATTTTTTAAACAGCACTACCACGGTCGTACCGCTTCCGGCGATGTTATACGTCAAACTGAACAAAATAGCAACATGGCGGAGTTGTTGAAAGGAATCTTAGAGTTGCCATAACTTAAAAAAAGGTATCAAGTTAGTAAAATTTTATTTCTTCCTGGGTATATTTGCGTAACTCAGTGGAATTTTCCACCATGCCCATTTTGAATAATTTACTAAACTATCTGTTTTATTATATTTTACAAAATATTCACTAAATAATAACTTATAAAATGAAAAGTAAACTTTGCGTTCTTTTTAATGACACCAGTAATTTAGGAATATTAGGATTCAATTTTAAAAGCCGTGGCAAAACATTTGCCATAAACAGGGTGGGACAACGGTAGAAAACAGCATTGCCAAGTTCAAATAATTAATTTTCGTATTAAATTTATCGTAAAAGTATACAATTAGGGTTTTAAAATATTGTCCAATATTTAAATTATCTTATAAAATTAAATCTAATCTACTTATAAGTTACAGTCACACGTAATAAAAAAAATTAAATGTGGGACAACGTCAAATCGCTACCAACAAACTTTTATAAAGTTGCCCAAATGCGTGTCTCATGCGTAGAGGTCTAAAACTACCGTAGACTACCAATAAGCGAGATAGTGATGGTATTTTTTACTATAATTAAGTTTTTAAGACCCTGCAATATTGCGACGAGTTTTAGTTTTATAGATAGAATATTTTGAAAGTTTCGATTGTGTTTGATATTTAAGTATGACTTATCTATTAATTAGTACGGTCCGAATCGCTAATAAGTTTGAGCCGCTCACTGTGATTAGATGGCTGTAAGCGCGCTAATAGTTTCGGACCGGCTTTTAGAGTGCTAACTGTCAAACGCAATGTCATAATTCATACAAACTAACTTCGCCTGCCTGCCTTCCCGCTTTGCTGTGTTGTTTGAACTTGTTTGTTGGTATTTCATTACAACTTCACTTTTGCAATGGACATCGACGTATCTTCCAGCTTCCATTAATTTTATAGTTTGGGTTGTCTGCAATGTCGTCATAAATTTTCTTAAGGCGTTTAAATTGCCAATCCTCGCCAGTTTCCTCATAAAAGGATAATAATAAATAAACGCATTCATCACTCCGAATGAATACTGTTTTATTTTGATCTAGAAACAGAAAAAGTACCTAGTGATAATGTGAATCAGAGACATGATTCAAAATACTTTTATTATTGATATGATATAATAAATGATACCTTCATTGCTTTCAGTTCTTTCTGGTAATATATTAGTATCTCCTTCATTTAGGTGCTCGTTGGTGTTTGTTAGTTCTACGGTGTTGGCGTAATGAATGCGCAACATTTCGGCCAAATATGTTTGATCTGTGAGGAAAAAACAAAAAAAAAAGATTCTTAAGGTGCTTAAATTTATTTTACATAAAAACCTATAAGACGGAATGGAAATGCTCAGCTTCTTCTTTTCAAGTTAAATGATACGAAGACTGTTATAATATATGTTTCATATAACGAGTAATATATTCATTGAATGTATTACAGGTTAAGACCGGGTTGATTATCTTATCATACACATACACGTTTATTATTATGTGTGTATAAAATATCAATTCAAAAATATTAATGTAAATACTAGTTGATAGAGGCTAATCATCGTCGTCATAGTTGTGGAGGAGTGAAAAACTTAGTTCTAAACGTTATACATAAATGTATTTATTCACTTTATTAAAAATAAAACTTCTTACCGGTTCTAATTATCTCATATTCCTCTGGAGGCAAGTTTAAAGTAATGTCATTATATCGCCTTTTTATCATAGACGGCTACATCCATTATAAATGAGTATCTCTTGATAAATTTAGAAAAATCCTAAAAACATTTAAAATGATTTGACACATCAACAATTCACCGAACAAACAAACGTCTTAAACGTCATTTTGACATTTAGCTCTCAGCGCTCACCTCAGAACAACGAATCATACGTTGTTCTGAGGCGCTCACGCGATGGAGCAAGATCGCCGTAAGCCCAACATGTCGCCAATGATGACGTACTTCATGACGTCACATCGAATATCGTGAGCGACCTCTCAGCGATTCGAACCGTCTTTTAGCGCGCTAACAGCTCTCACAGCGCTGAAATGAGCGATTCGGACCAGGACAAATGATTAATTATTTTAGTTATTATACCTCACTGTGATCACTCATCATTCATCTCTAAAGTTTTACTCAGATTCAGATTCACTAGAAATTTGCTAGAAAATTGGAACAAAGGATCTTATTATTACTTATGGGCGCACTACGAGATGATTATTGGATATTCTACCTCTATAATTGCTTATATTGCTTGCATAATTGCATAGGATAAAATTTAATGTGGAAACTTTGTTGGATTGCGATGAAGCTATATTTAAGAGTTATGTTTGTTTCCCAAGACAATAAAAATAAAATGAAAACTGTGTTGGATATTTTGGTGTGACATCTATTAGGTACATAAAGTTAATTTTGAAATAAAAGTCGAAATTTAAACTTTGTAGCCCCAGTGAATCAGATTTTGAATTTAACTTTACAGATAATTGATCAATATGATCAACGAAGTTTAATTACAAAGTGATATTTAACAGATAAGTCATACCAGGCCTGTCTTACTCCCCGAGTAGGCATCGAAAACATACTTTTTTTATAAGCGGCTCCAAACCATCTTCGCTGCCAATGATCAGGGAGCGCCATCTCTCATAATCTATATGAACCTTTTTATAAGGGAGCGCCGACTGTTTTCAACATTTCAATTTAATAAAAACCTGCGTCAAAGTGTCTTGGCCGCGAAAAGTCATGACACCGACTATTTAAATATTTTCATAAATAACTAAGAAGTAGCACAGGCGCCTGTGAGTGGTAAGGGCGCAATGGGCACCAAGGAGCTCCCTGACGTTTCCAGAGTCGGGCGAATGTGTTATTTAAAAGATTTTTTCGTCAGGAAATTCTAAAGAGCAGCATGGAGTTTGATTTGTGCCCGGTAGATGGCGATAGGCTCAACCTGTTTCACATGGGCATGAGATCTAAATTTTTACCATGTAGAGGTGTTTCACATTTTATTAGACTTAAGTACCTATCTCAAATTACATTAAAATTCAAAATGAATGTACTATTATTATAACCACTATCTGTAATTTAACAATGATAGCATATTTCATCAAGACTTTGAGATTAGAAAATTTGATATTAAACTAAGCATGCTTCAATGATAATTATAATAATTTACGTCTAAGTCGATAATAAAATCGACGATAATTTATAATTATTAATATTATTATCGTATATTGAAGTAAATAGAGATTATCAATTTCGATTAAGGTTGGCGTATCGCCAATAAGCATCGGCAGAGAGAGCATTAATAAAAAAAGTAGTCTGATAATATTAGCGATTTACTTAGTATATATTTCTATGGATTTACTATAATAACCTATCATTAATTTGTTTATGAGGCCTTGCCTCGCCTCGAGACATGAAAATGCAAAGTATATGTGGCAAAATTAAACAGCCAGGTCAGTGGCCCCCAACCGTTGGTTGTTGGTTCGCAGTGGTCAAAAAATGGTACGCGAACGACTTTAGGTTGGCAGGTAAAATGCAACGGATACAGCTTCACTGAGTACCCGGCTATAGTTTTAAAGAAAATATATGAGTCTCGGCGCCTTCAACGCTATCTGTTCTTGACAGCTAAGTCAAAAGCGCAGACAATTTTTCAATATTTCCTTTTATAACTATAAAGAGGCACCTGGCCTCTTTATAGTTATAAAAGGAAATATTGAAAAATTCTGCGCCTAAGGCACTCCCCCTTGAAAGCTTCATAGTTTTTTTAAAGTAAATATCTAATATTGGGTGACTGCGGCGTTCTTTGCCTCTTAACAGCAACGATAAATAGATGATATTTCTTAGTTTTAATAAAATATTGAAAAAGCCGGCGCCTGCGGCGCTCTCTGGCTCTTGATAGCTTTATATTTTTTTAAGAACAAGTTTTTGACAGAAAAGGTGCTATTTCTTATTTTTTTAAGAATACATTTATAAAGTCGGCGTCTGCGGTGCTTTCTAGCTCTTAATAGCAAATGCAATAAGGTGTCTCTTTCTCCCCCATTTTCCAAATCAGCAATGGTACCTGTGAACAGCGTGAACACCCAAAAAGTTAAAATGGTCGGTGGCAAAGAAAATGTTGGGAACCACCGATCTAGGTGGTAGTGAAGTTGGCTGCAGATAGCTGAGCGACCAATCGACAGGCACCGTAAGTATTCGAGTGTGTGTATCCTGACCCATGCATGACGTTTGATTTTGTCAATACCTTTATTGTGTCTGGTCTTACCGTCCCATGCTTTGCTCAAGTTCAATTTTATTATTTTCTTTACAGAAATGGTGACTATTCTGTTCCTTCCTACCAAGCTCCAATTTCACTGAACGCACAGAACCGAGTTGGACGCCCATTAGTATACGTACCTATTTATTGATTTTCAGTAGGTACCTACGAACACATTTTGTTATTCCTAAAGAACTTTAATAAAAGATAAGACTCAATCTTAATCACATTTAATTAATAAATTCACACGGTAATCATCCACATAAAAAAATCGCAGGTTGCAACACAATGTGCATGGGCACTAATTTAACAAAGTTAACAAACAAACACTTAGTTGACATAATATTCAGTTACAATTTTGATTGAATCGGATGTTTTCTATTTATTTATATTAAAATTATATTACATAATATTTTATACGTACCTACCCATTTAAAATAATAAAATTACGTTATTAGATTACAGCTACTTATAAAATTATAATAAAGTAGATATTTAAGTGCTAAACGATTACACACAACATCGATGTATCTACTTAATATTAATCATTTTGATGATTCAGGTATTTTATGTTCTACCTTTTCAGTAGTAGGTACTATTTAGTAAATGTAAGTACTACTTAGGTACATTAGTGGTCGAAGTTGACAGTGGAATAACAGTTAAATCGTGATTTACAGAGGAGCATGGGTTAATTGGATCTCTATTTTCTTCAGAAATAGGTGTGCAGTTTAAATTCTGATGTGTATTGATATTAACATCCACAGCTTCACCAGTAAGCTTAAGAGCTGTTGGTACTTCCGGAGATGTATTGTTAAGAGAACCTTCCTTCAAAAGATCAGCTTCGCTAGTTATGTTTTCCATACCGTCTGTTTGATTCTCAATAATAGGAGGTTCTGTGACATTATTTTCTGCAGCAGTGTTTAAGAGAATTGAGCACGGAATAGTTGTCATGAATTCTTTACCAGCTTTCGTCAGAATCGTGACAGTGCACTTAGTATTATCGTTCGAATTCTCCTTAATACCGGAATCTTTTACATCGGTTTCTGGTGTAAAAGAAGTTGCGATCGCGCATGGAATTGCCAGCACTTCAGTCTTGTCATCATTACTAATAGTTAAACTGCAGTTAGCTAAATCTGCTAGAATGGAATCAGCAGCTGCGGGAGCCGTATCATTACCGGGTGCCACTGCCACGGGCTGTCCTCTGTTATCATAAATTACAGTATGGCGACTCTGACCTGTAGATCGCGCAAGGTTCCAAAGCGCTAAACCAGTTAAAACTGTTCCTATGCCAGCACCTGCGATACCCACACCTGTAAGAGCGCTCCCTGTTCGGCTGACACCTCCTCCTCCGAATCCTCTGTTTCCGGAGTTACCAAAATAGCCAGGCATTTGGGACGCATAGCCAGGAGAATTAGGACCGTGCCCACCATAGCCGCCGTAACTAGGTCCGACACCTGTGTAAGGAGGCGGTGGACCTTGAGGATGATGGTAATTATTTCCATAATTATTCTGCCCGTATCCTGGCCTTTGCCCAGAATAAGGTGGAGGTGCTTGAGCGTATCCACCTCCAGATGGTTGAGGATAACCGCTGCCTGAGCCGTGTTGTTGTGGATAACTACCCCCAGACTGACCGCCTGATAATCCCGTACCAGATAAGCTTGATCCTGGGGATTGTGGATAGCCAGCTTGACTCCCGCCAGATAAACTTGATCCAGGAGATTGTGGATATCCTGCATTTCCAGACAAACCAGTGCTTTGTTGTTGCGGGTATTTGTTAGCAGTTTGTTGAGGATAACCACTTCCAGGACTCCCTGATAAACCAGTTGAAGCTGGATAAGAATGGCTTTGTTGATTACTTGCGGGTGCTTGTTGGCCGGCAAAATTATTAGAAGCACTACTTCTCTGGATACTTTCTTGATGGGTGGATTGCTGTTTAGGCTTGTCACCTGACAACCCTGTGCCACTTGACGGATATGAATGACTCTGAGTGTTAGATGGCTTAGGTTTCTGAGCGGGTCTTTCTTGCCATCCAAACAAAGAAGGCTTGGCTGCGGAGGGTTGTGGATTACTAAAAGATGTCGGTGCCGGCTGATGATTTGTTTTCCTGCTGGAGCCACGACCTGAACTAGAACTTCGGCTTCTGCCAGTTTTTTTTCCTTCTACGCTAAGGATTAATAGCACCGCAAAAAGTACAGTAACGAACTTGTGATTCATTTTCACTGATATTGGGCACTTGGGTCTTTAATATAAAAGTATTATTGCACGTTCACTTGTTCATAAAGCAATAGCGCTAGCATTACACTGTCGTGTGTCATGCACGGTTCGCTCCTCGAGAACTAAATGATACGACCTAAGAATATGGTCGATATTGGTCGCCCACCGCGCTGCGCACTACGCTCTGTGGCACTACTACTTAAGTACTTACGATGCTTACAAAGTACTGAGGTACCGCTCTAATTGGTGTTTGTGACCTAGGTAAAAGCTATAAATGGATACCGAACGCGGTCTCTTTCGTGGAATCAATAATTTAACTTAGAAACACAAACAATGGGGTACAAACAAACAAATCGATGTAGATATACGTAGTAGATACCAGGCTATGACTATATATCTAATCGATTCATTCTATGTGATTTTCATGTTTTGGTAGACACTTAATCAAGGATATTACTTATGGAAAAGTATATCTATAGGCTATATAGTAAGTTGGTCCCGTTTAACTAAAGACAAATTCTTAGAGTTCCAACTCAGATAAGAAAACGCAAATTTCAGTTGGCCTATTCATGGTGTTCATGCCAACATTTTTCCTCAAGAAATGTAAAGCTGCCAAAAATCGTCAATATTCAATTCATAGAACTGAATATTGACGTTTTTTGGCGTTATTTGTATCAATCGTATCAATCAATGTTATCTAGATAACATTGATTGATACGATTGATACAAATAATATCTAGAATTGAATATAATTTACTCCTAACCTAAATTTCCTCTTGCTCCCGGATCACAGTGTTTTCTAAAAAGTATATAGATACTTAGGCTAATCAAAAAATAAAATAAATCTATTGCTGCGACTCCTGCCATGATCCAGGGGAGAATTGTACTATTACTGATATTATTATTACGTGTAAATTAACTGATAAAGTTAGCTTAAATAAATGGTTCTCCGTATTTGACAAGGTACTCTGGCAATACTTTTGACACTGATTTTCAAATAGAAGCGATTACAATTATGTATTTGTGCTATCCGCGTGGACTTTGACTATAACAAAAAATGGATACCTCAGCTTCCAAGTGACGTACCTGGGATGAAAAATATACCAGTTTTTAAGTAAGAACACCAGCCATAGAACTGTAAAAACCGCATCCAATTTCATGCAGTAGTTTTCGCGAGATGCCCGTACAAACAGACAGACAGGAAAATTATAAAAAAATTGCTTTCACTGCAGTTCTTAAGTCCCGATAGAAATTCTTCATGATGATGATAATAATAATGCAAGAGCATTGCAATTTGGCGTCTGCAACAATAGTGAGTCATTTAAATGAAAATTGTTATGTGGGTTGTTAACTTAATTAACTATGTTGTTAACATGTCTATTTTCCATGTCAGGCATGCAGTTTCTAGAAACAAAGAGAATCTTTACAATAGTTACGAGAACCGGGCATACACACGCCAACTATCGGTTAATGGCCGGAAATGACAGATCCACACCAGACTTCAGGGATTCGAGCTCAAGGCACTTATTAGCATAATGTTATTGGACTCTCTGTTCAGCGTGTACAGTTCATTTTTCTTTGTATTGACACTAGCACATACTGCGTTTTGTTTTTCAGTCATAGATTATCGTTCCAAAGAACTCTTGCAGAAGATGTAAGTACTTGTCAATTGCTAAATTGATTCTTTTATTGGATAAATATTTTATTTTAACTGATATCAATTCTTAAATTTCGTTGATATACCTAAACAACAAAAAAACAAATTGATTTATTATCTACAATGTTTTAAGATTATATTTTATCTAACGTGAAGTTATGGATGCAGTACGAATGAACAGGTATATCCTTTGTTATTGTCAACAAAAAATCTCAAGATAGGTTATCGCCTACGTCATACATACCTTCCTATAAACTACATTTGTAGTGATAAATATTATCAGAAAGCAATTAAGTTTCTTGATCACTTGTCCTGATTGACGAGGACAGAGTCGCGACGTAATTAAAATCATATTTTGCAAGGGATACGTAACCGTAAAAGAATACAATGATAATATTTGTAACGGTACTATGCCTGCTAGCTAGCTCTTGCACTGCCCGTCCCAATGGAGATGCCGAATTGCAAAATGTAATAACGGTTCCGCCGAATTGTCCTGCAGGCCAACAATGGGTGAACGGACAATGCAGAGATGTTTGGAGAGCTGTCACTCCGGCTCCGGCAAACGTTATCACAGTACCAACGAATTGTCCTGATGGCCAAGCTTGGGTTAACGGACAATGCAGGGATGTTTGGAGAGCTGAGAATGTGGCCCCGGCTAACGTGGTGACTGTGCCACAAAATTGCCCTGCTGGCCAAGCTTGGGTGAACGGACAATGCAGAGATATTTGGAGAGCTATTACTCCGGCCCCAGCAAACGTTATCACGGTACCACCAAATTGCCCTCCTGGCCAAGCTTGGGTGAACGGACAATGCAGAGATATTTGGAAGAAGATTGCAAATGAACAGAATAGCCTCAGGTAAGTCCCTCAAATATAAAATTTGTATAGTATGTTTTAAAACGTACCTACAATGTTAAAAAGAATCAACAATACGTTGCCGTCGTATTATCCCTATATATCAAAGTTTATTAGGTAAGAAAATAATGATCATATTAATTGACGGCAATTGGTATCTCACAATAAGTTTTAAAACAATAAATAAAAAAATCACATCTGTATTGTATAAAACCTAACAAAACAGTTTTCATGACGGTAGTCTTAAAACGCTACATCAATTAAAAGTACAAAAATGTTAAATAATAATAATAATATCTTTATTTATTTATTTATTTATAATATAATAATATCTTATATAATATAATAATAATAAATATAATAATAATAATAATATCTTGATGTCTTATATAGGTATCTTAGTTACAAGAGTGTATAAAACCAATTTCTGTTCGATCGATGCAAAACAGATCGATGTAGATATAATAAAACCCTAAAGTAAATAAGTTCGTATAAAAGAGTTCTGAGAAATAGCACAATTAAGTACCTAGTATTAATTTCCGTTCTCGATTCAAATAGGTATTATGTATATAGCAATTTATTTATCTGATTATTAGTGTAGGTACAAGATATTAATAAGTACTGTCTTATCCATGTTTTATCTTAATTCTCAATTCGAAATATTAAATCAACAATAATAATCTTAAAACCTAAGCGGAGTTTCGTTCATTTATTTGTTTATTGGATCTCCAACAAGAAGTACTCTAGAAATTAATAATAATAACTTTCACAATGATAAAAGTCTCCTCAATTAGAGGAGTCCACAGCGTCTACATAAGTACAGAAATTAAAATTTTAATTATATAAATAATAAAATACATGAACAAAACAGAATAACTTAAAACTTACATAACATAATATCATATTTTATTATAATTAGGAGTAGAAAATTAAATAGAAATTAAAATGAAAATTAATTTTTGAAAGAATAATTAATTGAAATAAAAACTGGCTAATTCTTTCACCACGAGGGCAATTCAAAATAAAATTTGACTCAGCCATCGACACGACGAAGAAAAAGAAGAATAATTGAAATAGTCATAAACAGATTACATTCCATAAAAATTAAACATTAAAAATAATAATTTAAAATAATAATAATTTAAGGTAACTAATTACTAGGTAAGGATTTGACTAATTAAGGTAATGAGTAAGCTAAGCAGAGCCTTTCTCCTAATAGAGCTGATTTTCACTAGAATTGTTGACAAAAAGATGGAAATGACAATTATTATGATTGATGGATTTATTAACTCATCAATTTTACGAATTAGAAAAGTGTTGAGCACCAAAATCAGAAAATATATAAAATTACTAAATTTATTAAAATTTATAAAACACCATCTTCAAAACACAACACATACAAGCACTTAATGCTTTATGTGTTGTTTTAAGGCATGTTTATATGTTTAAGGAAAGTTTTATCAAAAGTCGGTGTCTTCGCGTTTTTTGTCTTTGGAAGCCAAAGGCCGCTTCTTACTTTTTAAGGAAAACGTGTAGTAAAGCAGTAATGGTGTTTGCCTGTATTGCCTAGGGCATCTAGTAGTACTCAATCAAAATTCAAGTCAAAAAAAAATCATATAATATTCAAGTCTAAATGTACATACGACAGGAAGGATGCGACTCAGATTCATATTCAAATACTTTATTTTTTCAACGCGACACATGGCGATATTTATCGAAACCACAGGATCCATAGACGGCGTTGCTCTAATTTCGGACCTGTCAAAATAGCTGCTATATAGTTTTAGCTGGTAATTTAAACCTGCTCGATTTCTTAAGACCACGGTACTCACTAAAGCTCACCGTTGCGGATACTGTAACCAAAAAAAAAGTGTGTGGTGTGTTGGTTCGCGAGCGCACATTATCTGCTGTTTTGGCTACAGTATCTGCAACGGTTACGGCTCGCCGGTAAATATCCGGCTTTAGCTTTCGACGCTAATTTCTAGTATAATAGGAGGAGAATATAAAAACATATATTATGTTTTCTTGGTTTCTCGTTATTATACAAAATATGTAGATATTAATCAAATATAAACATGGGTAAAAAATTGCATAAGAAATATTTGCATTTACTTTTCAGGTCTCCATATCTGGACATTATTTTGCGTGGCATAAGAAACGCTGTGCTGAGGGAAAAAAGGCAACTTGACAATCCGGAGATTGACTTCGCAGTCGACAACAAAAATATTATCAGTGTACCGAACCAATGCCCGATCGGATTTAGGCCTGATGCACTTGGAGTTTGTCGCCCAATATTATTTTTTACAAACGGGAGCCATAAGATACAACTCTAAGGTGCAACAGGTATAGATACTGTGTGGGTACTGATGATGGTATAGGACGGAGCGATGCTAACCTTCGGTAAAGAAATATCCTCAAATACCACGCTGACACCTAACCACCACCTTACGCCATTCCAATTGACACAAATAAAATTGAATAGCATGAAACCCCATTAGAACATTATCTACCCACATAAGTCTACCTATTACACTTTAAGATTATCTGTGATCATGATGCCTTAATTAATAAAAAAATTATGTCGCTTTTACGTTATTTTATTTATTTATCTTTTACTCAACTGCCTTTAGAACCGACGAATTCAAATTAGGTACATACATAAGCGTCCGCAGAGGGGTAGGGGCATAGACAAGATTTTACAAATAATGGTGGGTCTACACTGAGCCAACGAAGGCGAACGAAGGTTTTTTGACGTTGGTAGCAAACGTTCGTTGGCCTTCGGACAAACGTCCAAACACATTTGGTGTTTGACCAAAACATCGTTTGCTCATGATTCCGGATAGCTTTCCATAGACAATACTCGAAAGTGTATTTTGATCATAGCCTAAGGATATCATGTGTCAATGGGGTTGGCAACTGTCTTATGTCCATGATTATTATTTACAAGTCAGCTATTATTCTGTGTTATTAACTACTTAGCTTCAAGATAATGTAATTTACTACGTAGACACATGCTCTGACATTTAAACAGACCGTCGAATGTCAAAATGTCAACCATTCTGTTGACGTTCGTTTGTTGGTGTTTGGCGACCGTCCAAACTGAATTCGGTCCAATGGCGCAAATCCTTTGATGTTACCGCCACGCTACGGATCGCCGGCCAACGTCAACGAACGTTCGTTGGCCATCGCCAATCCGTCCAGACATGGCCAACGAACCCATTCGTTCACCTTCGTTGGCTCAGTGTGGACCCACCATAAGTTAATGTTTAGGAAATTACATTAAAACACCCTACTTAAACCTTGAAAAATATTGAAAAAATCGGTGTTTTTGGTACTCTTTGACTTGTTGATAAAGAACTCCGTCGGTTTTTATTAATTTTAAAAATAAAATTAAAATAGCTGATGCCTTGGTCGCCACGAAGGTGCTTTGGTGGCGCTCTTGATCATATTATAAATCTAGTAATATTATAAAGCTGAAGAGTTTGTTTGTTTTATTTGAATGCGTAAAGCTTGGGAATTTTAATCCGAACCAACTGTTACTGGTACGCCTTAAAAAAATATTGGATATATAGCCCATTTATTGAGAAATGCTATAAATAAATATAAAATCACCCTACAACCAATAAAAGTGGAGCAGCAATGAAATACGTTGCAAAAACGGGGGTAATTTTACGCTAACAGAGACGGGAACGGAGCAGTAAAGGGTAAAACTGAGGCATTCCACGCGGACAAAGTTACAGGCAACAGCTTGATTAAAAATAAAATAAAATTTGGTGCCTTCGGCGCTCTCTAAGTTTTCCCGCCAAAGGTACTCCAGTGCCACTTATAAGGTTTAAAGTCAATATTAAAAAAGCCTGCAGCATTCTCTATATTATTATATTGACAGCTAAACAACAATCAAGTGCCATTTCATGGTTTCAAAAAGTTTATTTTGATCGCAAAAGCATTGAATACCGCTTATCAAAATTAAAAAAAAAACAAACAGTGCGCCTGCAGCAAAAGCACGCAATTGCCTCTTAGATTTTAAAGAAAATATTTACAAAAGTCGGCTTCAGCGACGCTCTGTAACTCTTGACAGTGAAGGCACTCAGGTGCCGCTTCTTAGTTCGTTAGTAATATTTCTAAAAGTCGATGCCTACGGTGCTCTCTGATTCACGGGAGCAAAACCGCTTAGCTATCACTTCTTGGGTTACAAAGCACATATTTGAAAAAGTTGGCGCTCTTTTATCTTGACAGCTAAAGCAAACAAGAGCCACTTTTTAGTTCTTAAGACATATTTCAAAAACTAGGTGCCTGCGGCGCGCATTTGCTCTTCAGAGTTTGAAGTAGCCTTAAAATTATACTGGCTATAAAGGTTACATATAATAAGACTATGAGATTTTTTCTATTTGTAAATGTGCTGAAAACGAAGACATGTTAAACATTCGTGTGAAAACTCCATTCCTCGCCCACCCGATATTTTAGATATAGCTTACTCTTTATAAGCCTGTCACGGTCGCAACTAAGAGAGACGTTTTCGCGGACAGACCCAAGGCTCTTTTGATTTTACGTTAATGCATACAGTGATTATTTGTATTATTGTATTTAATCATTTCTTTTTCTTGTGTAATAAATGGATGGCCCAGTTCAAAAAATCCCTAAGTCCATTTTTTGACTTTTGAGTAATGGCGCATCGAATCATTAATTTTAATTCTGAAACTAAACTAAAAGGAATTAAAATGAAATAAAAAAAATATGTTACACTTTTATAAAGTTCTTTAAATTCAAGAAACAAAATCAACAAAAACATAAGGGTGGGGCTCACAAATTTTGTACCATAACACACTGGAGAGAATAACACACAATGTGACATGCAACACACTGGAAAATATTGTAACACACTAGAACTTTGTAAAGGCAGGTCTACATTGTACAAAAATATTATTATTAGGTTAATAAATTAAATGAATTGGTACGTATGTGACTTCTTTTAAGACACATGATCTATATATACATGGTTAAATTTAAATAATAATATTTAGTATGTAGGGGTAGGGTAAGTAGAATAAGTATGTAGAGGTAGGGTAGGTAAGTATGTAGGGGTAGGGTAAGTAGAATAACTAGACTACGACGTAGCATAGGTAGAGTCATTATGTAGGTAGGTAGATAGAGTAGGTAAGTATGTAGGGCTATCCCTACATACTTAACTACTCGATAGGTAGAGTAAGTATGGAGGCAGGTAGGTGGGTTGATAGGGTACGTAGGCAGATTGGTGGGGTAGGCAAGTGATATAGGGTAGTCTGCATGGACCTAGATTTTTGTACCGATTTTCAGGGCAGGACAACGTCTGCCGGGCCCGCTACTTAATATTATAAATTCGAAAGTAACTATGTCTGTCAGTCTGTACCGGCTAAACTACTGAACCGATTTGGGAGAAGATGAGGAAGGATCTAGGCAACTAAAATACTAACTGTTACTCGCGATTTCGTCTGTATTTTTTTATTATCGCGGAGAAGTTGCGGGTTTTAACCCGCAACTTCTCCGCTAGCTAGTTATTAATTAAGATGGGAAATAAAAGTGATATAAATTGTAACATTATTTATTTAGCTTTCATGTCAATCTCAGACATTCAGAATACTAAAGTAGAGGAACTTTGTTCACTTAACGTAAAAAATATTAAAATTATAACACAATAGTTATCAAAATGCTATTAAAGAACGATTCTGGTCCAAAATCTCCTATTCTTTTTCTAGTTTTTTTTGTCCTTTCTGCATTTCTTCGTTGCATTTCTTTAAATTTATTTGGGTTTTCATTTTTCATCTTCTCGCGATAACGTTTTTGCCGTTCAGCTGCGCTCAAAGGCATCTGTGTACAAAATAAGTTTTAAATCTAATCATATTTTGTGATAGAAAGAAAAAGAAGCTCTTGAACAAAGAAAATAATATTTTGTAGTTTTATGGTGTTTATATAATAATAATACCAGTCTATTATTGTCCCACTGCGGGGCAAAGGCCTCTTCTCATACAGAAGAATAAAGAAATAAAATAATTTAGCATTATTTTTACATACGCTTGATTTCATTTAATACGAAAAATAAACATGAAATTTTTCTAAAGCAAAATAAACATTATAACCAAGGAAAGTATTATAACTACTGTTTATTACTGAAAAAGAATTATGAAATTGTTGAAAAAAAATGAATGCCTAACAATGATATTGCCTAATGTTAACTTTCGGGTAACAGTATGTTGTGAACCAAGCTTAATATTATCCAGTGTGTTACGTAACACAACATGTAACACACCATAACACACTAGACCAAACACACCAGAAGATTCTTGTGTTCACTTGAACATAGCAACTACAACTTCAAAGATATTTTAGAAATAAACCCTTAGTGAACAAGATAAATACTATTATTTAACATATTAACTAATATAATAACGAATTATAAACACGTACCTTGAAAATTCTGCATTTAAAATCCAATATTTTTCACGACCAAAACGAACACCCCAAATCAACTCATGTATGTTACGAAACTAAAAATGGCTGACATAAAATTGACACATCATTGGCGTTGCCCTAGAGTGTTGCCACCCATTAAAAGTGGTTCTAGTGTGGTTGTCATTAAAATAAAAAAATTACCACGTAACACATCTATTATAACACACTAGAAGATTAATTGGGACAAATTTTAAAATTAATAGTTTTATAAGAAAATATTTAATTGCGAGAGATTTTTAGACAAAATGAATTACATGAACTCCCGTATTAACTACGAAGGCAATCAGAAATTATATAAACCGAATAAATATTTTGTTATGATACTATAACTGTCGAAAGACTGTACTGGGACATTTTAGTTTTGTATGGAACAAAAAAATTTTAAAAAGTTTCGTACACCAAATTATTTAGTAAACTAAATGTTATTTACTTTTATTTGGTACCATGTATTTTTGTCGTTTTCATATTATAATAATAAATTAAATTCTAAGGTATTCAATAAGTAAATAATACTAAATATGTGCGGTAAACAGGTGACCGAAATATTTTTTCAAAAAGTACAATTTTTTTGAGCCACACCCATAAACAGTTTCTATAAAACTTACATCTTTGAACCTGTGGACTTATCACAAATGAACGGACTTAGGGATATTTAAACAACAGTTTAAGGACCTAATTATTTTTAATTTGTACTCGTATTAATCACTTACATTTTGCTAATACAAATTTCATAACTTTAATAATTCACATTTTTACTTACTTTTCAATATAACTTATATAAAAATGTTCTATTAACTTATTCTACATCATCAAACAACTCTTCATTTACTTCAAGTGATGAGTTTTCAGTTTCAATATCATCACAAAAATGTCTCAAATGTTCTGGTATAAACTGTAATAGTTTTTTTATATCTGCTATTTTAGCTGGTTTTAACTTCAATGGGCCCTCATAGCAATTATCAGGTTCACCTTTAATCATTCTAGAAATCCCAGTACGATATAAACCAATTGGCTTCAAACGTTGTGAAGTCATGGAATCAGTCAATTCGGGTCGACCATTATTTCTAAACAAGACTTGTCGACAAGTCGATATGCCAGGCCAGGTAAAGACGTTTTAATTCTATTAGCATACAATGTTTTATAGTCTTTCACCTTCTTTTTTTGTATTTTTGTTTTGATATAGTATATTTCTTGCAATTTTTTTCTTTAACCTGTTAACTTCTGTTGCCTTATCAGGCGTCCAATCACTCCCTGAAGAATCACCATCGTCAGGATCAAACAAACCTGCCTCTGTCATTATTCTAAAAGTTATAAAAGTTATTGTATCATGTACCAAGTAAGATAACAACTACATTAATCAGTTAATCGACCAGAAAGTTAACTTACCTTAAAAAATTATCGTTGTTTGTACAGTTTGCACTCATTGTATCAATTTTTACTTGGTTATTTAAAAAAAAATTACCCGCACATTATAGAAAAACCGTTAACGATTGACACATGACAAATCAGTGTTGCAAGGACTTATAAAAAATGTAGTGGACTTGGGGATTTCTTAAATTGAGCCTATAGGACTAAGGGATATTAGGGACATAGTGATTTCTTGAATTGGAAGCGATGGACTTAGTGTTAAAGTAACTCACAAAATACACGAAAAGGGACTTTTAAGCAAAAAATCAATAATGCCATTCCATAGAGAGAAAAAAACTACGTTACTCAGTGCTGCCAGTTCGAAAATCATAAAAATGGACTTAGGGATTTCTTGAACTGGGCCATTCAAATGTATTCAAGTTATCTATTACTTGTTTTTTAATGCTGTAGCTAGCTTCCTTATAAACTTTTTAGAAGACGCATTTCTGGAATATCAAAATATCCAATATATATTGACATAGTGTGTAATGCACTCTTTCGATTAATGGGTACATCGACTATGAAGGACAACACTTTAGCAGTGACAATCAAAATGTTGCAAAAGTAGAACTGTCAAATTACTATCATGTTTAATCTTTGTCACATAATATTATCTCTAATTCTCTACTATGAGTATCTCTGTGATAGCAACTCTCTTCAGCAGTAAACGTAGACAGAGAATTGGCACTATTGGCAGTAAACAAACACGGAATGTAATAAATGACGTCATCAAAAGCGTGGCGCTAGTGGTGGCGTTGAGCAGCTCAAATTCATTCACTGATTTAAACTTAATTTTAAGGTGGATTGGTGTGGGGTATGTTATTTCTGATTACCTAAGTATACAGAAATTAGTGATGAGGAAATTAATGATGAGATAAAGTAATATGACTCTTTGCAGACCAACATTTAGCCTATACGGCGACGGCGAGACGGCCTGTTATTCAATGTTGATAAGTATTATCTATGTATTCAATTAAATTTGCTTTCATTTCCTCTCTATGTTGAAAATGTTGATAAGCTCTTTGGTCTGGAGATAAAATGTTTGGGCTTAGAAATAGAAAAATAAATGTTTATTTGCCAAAAACATGGTAACAAAAAGATGGTATGTACAATTAAATAAGAGGACACAACATGTTTCACCGGATAATCGATATGCAAAATATATAATGTTATATAGATATAACATTATATATTTTGCATACTAACATTATTAATTACTATCATTAATTTAAAGTTTTGAAAAGGCTTTGAGTATATGTTGGGGATTCATCGACAGAGGAAAATTCTAAAATAGGTAGATTCGCGGCCTAAGTGGCAGATAGGTATAACCAGGCAGTAATAAATGTCTAGATAAAACATGAAGAAAAATGACGGTTATCCTTTTGCAACAAAAGCTGTCAAAACACATACATTTCTAAACCTTGACGTAAATTTTCTGAAACGCGCAGCTCTGCTCGCGTAGTGGTAATAATGTTAAACGTATATTTGATTCTAGTTAATTAAATACATTCTCTCTGGGTGGAACGACGTACTATGAGATTATCAGATTTATATAATTATCATGTGTCAAAATTTGAACCAAAAAACCGGCCAAGTGCGTGTCGGGCCACGCGCAATAGGGTTCCGTAGCTAGTCGTAACAACATTAAACGTACCGATTACCGACAAATTACCAACATTTTTTCGCCAGCAAAAATAACTTTGTTTTACATAGTGTTTTATGGAATTTGTATCAATAACAAAATTATAATTTGCGGTTGCTGAAAAAGTGCTATATCTCAAAAACTGCCGACTGTATCTCATTCAAAACAATTTTGGTTGAAAGTTTTTATTAAGATCTATAATATGTATTTTTTTAGATTTTTCACTCCTGTGGTTTAAAAGTTTGAAAGTGTCTATCTTTGGAACGATTGACTTTGAAAAAAAATGGTTCTAGAAACCTCAATGTAATTTTTAAAGACCTATCTACACTCCGTCTATAAAGTCGTGACATTAATGTTTGAGGAACTAACATTAATCATGTGTCTGGCAACACCAAACATAAGTAAATCAGCTGTCATCGAGTTTGAGTTGTGGAACAGTTTTCCCTTTGTATTTTTATTGCTTTGGTTAAAACTGCAATTAATTAACACGTAACTACGCAGAAAGGAATAAAAATGAATAAAGTAAATCGGAGTGGCACGCGGGAAGTGATTTTTAAAGTTTTCCAGCGATGTTTCGCGGAGTACCAAGCTGGACGAATTTTGTACGATTTGGATGATATTTATGGGCGGACAGCATCTATGACGGGTATGTAATCGTGTTATTGTTTGTTTTTAATCTGCCCGAAGTTACAAATTTACTGAATTTACGATTTGGAGACCAAAAAAGGCATTGTTTACATTGCACATTTTTAGGTTAGATTGACATTGTGAGTAGGTCATATTATAGTATGACCATAATTTTTGATACATTATGATGGTACAACAAAATCCATTCAGGTTTTATACCAGTTTTGAATTTGAATTAATTGCTTCATGTCAATAAGTTATTGTTTCCATTCCAGTACATTTTTTTTACTTTTTTTCAGGAAAATCAGTGAGTACAGTTAGGCGGATAGTCAACGAAGGTTTTAAAAATGATGGAAAGTTAAAGGTCTACGCTCAGGAAGCGAAATTTACTGCGTTTGGTGAAAATAAACAAACCTCGCCCCATCTATGCCATTGATGAACTTTTAGGAGAATAGGGGCACACAGTGTTACGGCTTCCGCCGTATCACTGTGATTTGAATCCCATTGAGCTCATTTGGGCTAACCTAAAACAAAAAGTAGCAGCACAAAATGTTGGGTCACGCGATGTGAAGCAACTTGCTGAAGACGCCTTCAACAGCATTATACTTGAAACATGGAAAACTGCTGCCATCACGTGGAGACGTCTGAAAAAGAGTACTACAAGCGAGGACGTCATCTGTATCGAGACATAGACGAGTTGATTATTCGCTTAGGCGATGATAGCAGCAGTTGTGACAGCAGCTATAGTGATGACAGCGCTGCTGATGAAAGTGGCAACGTAACGTTTCTTAATTTTGAATATTTGGAATCCAATGATGAGTGAGAGTGATCAATCAGTGTTTTTTTTTAACTTTGTGTAATAATTTTATTTTGGTTTAATTAAAAATGCTTATATATTAAAACTTTATGAAGCCCTTACTTTATTTACCTTTGCTTATGAAAAGTTTAACCTACTGTAAATAAAAACAGTAACAAAATATTACTGTTTAATGTGTCTAATTTATTTACTCTTTACTTGAACAAACTGCTAGTATCAAAATCATTTTAGTCACACTATATAGGGTTGCTACATGCAAGTCAGCAGCGCCATCATTTAATGTCACGACTTTATAGACGGTCTGTATAGGTAGAATGAAAAAAAAATAAAATCGTTTCAGTTCAATGTATGGGGAGCCCCCCTCTAATATTAATATTTATTTTTTTTTGTGTAAAAATCGTAAAGCGGTTAACAGAATACATCTACCTACTTAGTTTTAATTGTGTAGTCCTAATAGTTTCGGAATAAAGTGGCTGTGGCATACGGACGGACGGACAGACAGACAGACAGACAGACATGACGAATTTATAAGGGTTCCGTTTTTTGCCATTCGGCTACGGAACCCTAAAAATTACATTTGAATCTGATTCAAATGACAATTTTTGGATAGAGATTGACACGACTAAGGTACCTACATTAAAGATCCTATGGACACACAGTCTTAATTCTGCATTGACTTCAAAGAGTTCCAAGTCGATTAATTTCGATGACACTCATGGATGGAATTAATCGATTCCGTACCGTAGACATCACTAGGGAATGCCAAATCGCCAACTAACCACAACTTTCATTGAATATTTTATTTCAATAGAAATTCTAACTTGATTGACTACGGTTCAATGATTGGTTTTAATTTGAAGGAAAAACATATTGCATCGTATGTCGCACTAAAAATCATTGTAATATTATGTGAAAGGATTGAAATAATGAGTCATACATGATGAACATTTTCGAATATTTGTAATTGTATCAAAAGTTTTTATAATGTCTGAAAGAAAAGGAACTAAGGCTCTGGAATTATGGTGCAAGCGTCTGGTGAGAGATTGCCCGGAGGTGCAAATAGATAACATGACAACATCATGGAGAAATGGAATAGCATTTTGTGCTTTGGTCCATCATTTTCGACCGGATCTAATGTAAGTACTAAAACTCCAGAAAAATTACATTTATTTACCTAATAAACACGTAACTTGAAATCTCCGTGCGATCGTTTCTGTACTCATCCCTGGTGTGATTTTTCAGTGATATGGCAAAGTTGAAACCTGAGAATATTTATGAAAACAATCAATTGGCATATAATGTTGCTGAGAAACATCTAGGCATACCTTCCTTGTTAGATCCTGAGGACATGGTAGAAAACGATGTACCCGATAGATTATCAATATTGACATATTTATCCCAGTTCTATCAGCGCTTAGGACATACTGGTAAGTTGAATTTTTTTTCAATGTTTTTGAAGCTATAAGAATTCTTAAGCAATATTACAGTAATACCTCCTTCATTACCTGGGTTAAGAACTCGCAAAGCAGTATTTGTGAGGTCCCAAAGTAACTGTACAATACAGAAAACATTTTTTATGCCCAAATGTTTAGCAGGCAGTGCGGGAGAAAATGGTGTTGTGAGTTCTTAGCCTGAGCCTTTCATTCTAACTAAAACCTTTGTATAGTAGCTACGAAATTTATCAGTGGTTTCAGAGCTAACTGCAAAAATGTGCTTTCTGCGTCACTCATTTGAGATTTCACAGTTTACATGTGTTATACCAGTGCTTTCTAGACAGACACCAAGGCCATCTAGAAATTTGGAGTCAACTGTAAATAAATACATAGATTATGTTGATCAAATTTTCATCAAGTTATTAACTTTATTATTGTGTACATAGGAAGAAGAATGTTTTACATAAAGCAAATCCCAAAGCTATTTGAAAATGAAACACACTATCATGAAAAGATTAAATTGAATTTTATTAGCATAATAAATATATCAAGATTCAATAACTCACTTAATAACAAGCAAGGTATTTTATTTTACTAGATTTGGAAAAATAATGTAATATTGTAGTTTATGTGTAATGTAACTACATACCTATCTATGCCAAAGCTGCAAAGTTTGTTGCATTGTTTGGTTGAATGCCCTTATCCCATGAGAAATAAGAGTATAGAATAGGGTCAGTATAAAAAAATGTTTTTAATGTTGGATAGCCAGTTTATTGAAGCATCATAATATTAAGCAATAGCAGTAAAACAGTAAATTTGAGTAAACCACAGGAATATTGGCCAGTAATGTATAAACTGATTTGAATATTTTTTTTCCATAATCTTTCAATGTTTAGAACCTACTAGGGATTGCAGTCTGGTCCAGCGGATCCGGCGTGTTTTTAGACACAACGGATCAGGTGAATCGGCGCCGTATCCGGAGTCAGATCCAGTTAAGCAAAAAGCGCGCAAAGTTAATAAATAATCATATTACACGCTGTACTGTAACGACTCACCACATTACCAGATCGCTAAGTTATGGCACTGTTATAATTATGTTTTTAGTGAACTATATCCGTTAGTTCACAAAGGATAGAATTATATTATATGCATAGCATTTAAATGGCACTTTTTTCGCACGTAACACCAGTTACTTCTCGCCATTAAGCCAGGATGCAGCATTTGGTGCAAGATGTTTCATTCTTAAAGCTCAGATTTGTGTACCATATTTCTTAGATATTTTAACTGTAGTATCGAGTGAGATATCAAATGATAACGGAAAAAAATTGGGCTCAAAGTTACAACAACTACAAGTTACTTTCGCGTGATTTATTCTATAGTCGTGTTTTATTAACTTATTGACAAGTTCAATCAGAATATTTACCTACTTTTGGCTACATTCAAAACTTTAAGCTGAATTTATGTACCCTTAAAGAAAAAGTTTAGAATTGACGTAATCCCTCCGGATTCGCGACAATCCGGCCGGATTTGCGACAATCCGGCCGAATTGGAGATGATACTGGATTGCAATCGCTAGTACCTACCTATTTATTTAATTCAGAAATGGCTGACCATTTCTGAATTAGCAAGTCTGATTATGATAAACATTAGACTGATCTAATGTTTACCATAATTAGACTTGCTGCCCGCTCAGAACTTGTTCAGGTTAGCAAGCAAGTTAATAAAATTTATTGGTTGTAGCAGTCTTTAAAAATAATGTTACTCTTAGCTTTAACATGATGATTTATACTTATTATGTAATTGTAAAATCATGTAGATTGATAGTATAAATATTAGTTAGTTAACAACTAATTTCATGTCATATCACTTCACATCCTATGTTACACAAATAATAATTTCAACAAATTACAATGAAAATGTTTCTGATTATATTTCATAAAATAGTTGTAAAGGAAGAGATGATAGTCTACTTTATGAATACTACTATAAAGTTTATTTTAATTTGCAGTAAACACGAAAGTGACGGACAGCGAAACCAAGCTGACATCTCAAACATCAACAACTGAATCACCAGTTAGTATCATCTTGTCACACTATTTACTTTCTAAATATGTATTCTCTGTGCAATGTTTGCAGTGATCTTTCTGCCTCTTTTAGTTTTCTCTGCCTGTCACTTTAAATCTATCTTTATTCCACTTTGTAGGCACCAATAAGGTTTGGCAAAACCGGTCTAGACAAATGTGCAGCATGTGGCCTTCCCGTGTACCTTGCCCAGCGCCTACTCGTTTCACACAAACTGTACCACAGGAGATGTTTCCGTTGCTCTAAGTGCTCTGGACACCTAAACCCTAAGAATTTCGAAATAGTAGAAGGATCTGAATTTACCTGTGATAGTTGTAAAAATGAAAAGACATTATCAAAGTATCTTAACAATAATGATCATGATCAAATGGGGATGCTGGCTTTTACCGATAACTTGTGTGAAACAAGGCCAGTCTCAAACGATGAGTTGGTTAGTCCTAAACGCATATCAAGACCGCAATCTATTTTAGGTGAGTGTTTTAATTTAAATAATTTTGTCTTTAAGACAAGTCACATGGATACAATCTTTGCCCATAAACATGATTATCATTCAAATTATCTTATCAAATAATGTGCAACTGTATTTATAAATCCCAATAATACATTGAATTATTGGCAACTGGGCACTGTTTATGTTGTAATTTCTGATTAATGAAACATTTCATTTGTGATAATGCACTTATTCTGCATCATGTTCTTATTTTATGAACCTGTTTCTGGTTGCTTCTTTCTGAATCTGAATGTGTTTTCTTTTTGCACAATTAGACATGTGTGTCATTTAACACTTGTATTGTCTAACATTTTGATGAGGATAAAATATTTAAAACAACAATCCAGAATCTGCTTAATGTTTTGTATGTTTTTCATAATGTTTGTGTCAATGTAGCTTACCATCTAATTTTAACTTATTTATGTTACTGTTACTAACATTAATAATTTTCACTTCATAGACAAAATAAATATGTTTGAAAAAAATATAGAAAAAGATGCACCTCTTGAACACAAAACCTCAAATCTATCATTAAAAGACAATTCTTTGAATAAACTTGAAGACATGAGTGGCACCAGCAGATCTCAAAGTGAAACAGACTCTAAACCAGAACCGATAGTGGCAAATACAACAATGGATGATGATGTAATTATTAAGAGTACACCAGACAAAGTATATAAAAGTAATATTGACAAATTTAATTTCCTACAAACACAATTGTGCGAGGAAACAAACAATGATAAATGTTTAGAGAATGTAGAAATAGAAGAAACAAAAAACAAAGACTGTGTAAATACTATTGATATTAATGTTACTGATATAGAAATAACTCATGACACGAGTAATAGTGTACATACAGAGAATAGTAATGAAACAGATGACAATAGAATAGCAAACAATTCTTCGTTAAATAATGAACCAACGCCAACATTAGAAGCACCTCTAGTAGTGTGTAGTGATGAACCAGCAAGTCTGCCTGATATATGTGTTCCTCCTAGAAGAAAAAAACAGAATGCAATAGATAAAGCGATAGCTGCCGATAAAATAGCAGAGCAAGCAAAATCAGAGCCAGTGCAATATCCAGTCCATTTAAATCCATTTTCCGATGATGAAGATGAGGTATGTACCAACTTAATCATAATCTTTTATTTACAGAATAAATAATATGTATTATTATTGACAAAATAAAAATATAAGTGTAATTTCTAAATAGATAAGCAAAGATAATAATTTTGAGTCAAAATATTGTAACTCTCAAGGTCGATTGCGAAATAAGTATGTGCAGACTGTAGTACTTACGTACCCTTAGGAGGACTGAAGCCCGTTCCTACATAAGTCGTAAAAGGAAAAAATATATTTCTGTAACTTGAAAAGTACTTAAATCAAAAAATCGTATCTTTGTCGATTTTTTTTTTTTTTTTTTTTATGGTGGATAGGCTCGCGTTTGACCACAATCTCACCTGATGGTAAGTGATGATGCGGTCTACGGTGGAGCACGCTTACCTATGAGATACCTATTGACTCTTGCTTTGAAGAGATCCAAGTTGTACTCATGCGGAAACACAGACTCGGGCAAGGCGTTCCACTCTTTGGCAGTTCGCATAAGAAATGTAGAAGCAAAACGCTTAGTGCGTAATGGTGGAATATCTACCGTGAAGCGATGCCTGAGTGCCGTTTGTCTGGTAGTCCGATGGTAAAACGGGGACGGAGGGATAAGTTCGTGTAGTTCCTCGGCACACTCTCCGAAATGTATCCTATAAAAGACCGATAGGCTGGCAACCTTGCGACGGTGCTCCAGACTTTGTAGTCGAGCTTCCGTCAGATCGTTATCGCAGATAATTCTCTTGGCCCTCCTCTCGACTGACTCGAGTGCCTCAAGTTGGTATTTTGCTGAACCATCCCACAGATGAGAACAGTACTCCACACACGACCGGACTTGTGCTTGATAGAGGTCGAGCAACTGTCGATTTACACCCATTTGACGATTGCCTTATTATTTGAAGGATGGCGAGGTTCAGCCAAGCGCTAAGAAATCAGCTCACACGAGCACGAACCCGTTCGGTAGCAGCGATGAGGAGGACGACGACGTGCCGCCCATACAACAGCCTACCCGGCCACCGGCGGCCGCAACACCTGTGTAAGTATTGTCCTATTGATATACATTCTCAGTTGTATTGGATGAGGGTCATGGTCATACTGACTTGGGTAGAAGACACGTTAATAAGTAGTTGTAACTGCGTGGCCAACTAAAATAACTTTCAAGTTGATTGAAGCGGGCTATTTCAATTATTCCAGGTTCAGATTAGCGGGTCGGTAATAGAGTTTTTGAATAACAACAAGGCTGGCCCTAACTGCGAATCGTAGTAATACGTGGATACGTACTGGGTTTTATTAAAATAAAATTAGTTAAAATCCAAAAAAAATAAATTCTACTTTTAAGGCGTGTTCAAAATTTCATGAAAATTTTTGTATGAAAGAGTGGAAGAGAGAGCGAAAGAAAAGAGTAACACTATGTTCGATCACTTGTACTATGATGAGATGATTGCATTTATTTATTTATAATTATGTCTTACGGTATCGGTCAAGTGAACATTATCATAACGTAACCATAAAGTTGAGAGAGTTACGTAAGTAGGTATAATAATATCAAAGGCTATCTAAGTTCTCTATTATTGTAAACATATTTTCAATAGAACCGGCCAAGGATGTTGTAAACAAACAAGTCGACCTTTAAGTATAAGTTAATAATCACATAATTGCGGTTCAGTATCGATAACACCAAGATTCTATTTCAAAATTAAGTATTTAAACGTTAAGTTAGATATGGGCATGGCCTTTTGAAGCAACTACAAATATGTATCAATAAATTATTTTACTATCCCTAGCCTAGCTACGTCAGGCAAATGAAAATCATTATGAAATACGTAGAATCGTCTTCCCTTCCTCCTTCCTTAATAGGTGACGGGTGACCTATTAATTGATGGGGCATTTATGCGGTAATGTCAATAGTCTGTTCTTTTAAATTTTCCGTATGATAGCTTCTACCCGCAGGTCCGCCCGCGTTTGTTATGTAGATACAAATTACTGGTGGTAGAGCTCTTTTGAATGAGCTCGAGGGCGGCAGCACCACCTTCCACCTTTAACCTGCCGCCAAATAGTAGTGCTTCCATTACTGTGTTCCGGTTTGGTGGTGAGATCAGGCCCTGAAATTACTGGCACATGAGGCATAACACCGTAGTCCTCAGCTGCAGCGACGCATCTATAATCTGTTTTTGTGGATTGTTGATATCCATGGGCTGTACTCCACCAACCATGAGGTGGACTACACGTTCGTTCGCTGTGGACGCAGTATAAAAATAAATACTAATCTATACGTTCACGATCCGAGCCATTATAAAATTCGTGTGATAAAAAATAAAGCGTTAAAGTTAGTTTCGAGCATTTGCGGCAATATTAAATTTCTGTATTTTTTCTGCAAGCATTTTCTAATAAAGCATGCGTAGCAGCTGCTAGCAATTGTATTAACGTTTTGATTGTACAAATAAATAGGTGATTAAATCACGTCCAGCCACTGTAACGGGCACTGAACAACCTTCGCGATTATCTACATAATGTGACGACATTACAGCACGTACTTCTGCACAATATAACAAAAGAACAATATGTACGCGGTACTGTCGTTCATTTCGTCGTGGTTCACGTGAATATGTATGGTATTGCCATTTATTAGTATGTTATTAACTATTAACATTCAACCAAATCATATCTAGGACTAGCAGGACCACGCGTTACGTACTTTCTGAAACATGAGCGTGAAACACCGCTAACATCCTAATTTTAGGCTGCTTTAGAATTTTGACAAAAATCTCGAACTACTCTGGCTTTGGTCTACTCAATCGGATAATTCATCATGAAAAAATTGCACAGACTCATACTACTAGTACTAGACTTAACTAATTACTAGCTGTGAAGGTATGATCAGGTATAAGTGTAGTTTTTTTTTTAAATCCTCTCTCCTCGAAACGTATTGTTAATAGGACTTGCAACCAACAACCCAACGTGTTTTTGTTGTCTATTTATTATACTATGCCATACAGATATTAAAATGTTTGTCCATCCTACAGTAAACGCCTTATCGCCGTGAATCCTTTTTGGTCCGATGGAGAGGAACCATCATCTGATGAAGAAGACACACATAGCAAGAGGTGAGTTCTCCAAAAAATGTTTAATTCAAATTCAAATGCTCAAACCCAGATTACTAGATTGACAAACAGCAATAGCAGCAATCAGTTTTATCGTGAACAAAGAGATTGCAACATCTCTGAAATATCGAAATATCTCGCTACAACAAATATACATGGTATCCCGTTATATCTAATGATTAGTAAGAAAATAACCATGTTTAGTCTTAAAAATAGCAGCAAGTCACTTCTCGAACTGTCATTAACTAAAATCATATTGTAGGACAGATTTAGTTTGATCAAGGTATTGGGTGATGGATTAAATAAGAACTCAGTTATTGCGGAGATATGTAGTAGCCTAAAAAAGCCAAAAAGTTACATTCTGGTACATATTGCGCTAATAATTGAGTATGCATAAAATACAATGTGGAATAACTGTTTGTTGTAGCTCGATGTATAGATCTTCAATGGCAACAAGTACACCGAATCTCCCGGGCAGCACGACTCGTCGGAAAAAGACGAAAGCGCCGCTCCCTCCGTCCATCGCGATAACAGAAGTGCCAAGGCTGCAGCAACCTTGCACTTCTATGGATGATGTCGCCAGTATATCGTCGTTCAGCTCCTACAATTCTACTCTTAATTCTGACAATGTATGTATTGTTCCTTTTAATTACCTAGTCTGCACATAGAGGAGGGTAGGCGTTGTGATACCCATTCAATCGAAATAAATTCACCATCGAAGCTCTTTTTTTAACAAAAATATAGCAGCGCTGGCCACCGTGATTGTATTTACCGTGTTGCGGGTGCCATGTCTTCTCCAACAAGTACGGCATCACATGCATCAAAGGATTTAAATAAATAAGTACATTTTTAGTTTAAAGCCATCAGGATATACATTTCTAAGATATTATAAAAACCGGCCAAGTGCGTGTCGGGCCACGCGCAATAGAGTTCCGTAGCTAGTCGTAACAACATTAAACGTACCGATTACCGACAAATAGCTAAAATACCAACATTTTTTTGCCAGCAAAAATAACTTTGTTCTTCATAGTGTTTTAAGGAATTTGTATCAATAACAAAGTTATAATTTGCGGTTGCTGAAAAAGTGCTATATCTCAAAAACTGAAGACTGTATCTCATTCAAAACAATATTGGTTGAAAATTTTTATTAAGATCTATAATATATATTTTTTTTAGATTTTTCACTCCTGTGGTTTAAATGTTAGAGGGGGGGACACTCATTTTAGCACTTTGAAAGTGTCTATCTTTGGAACGATTGACATTGAAAAAAAAATATTCTAGAAACCTCAATGTAATTTTTAAAGACCTATCTATAGACACACCACACGTATAGGTAAAATGAAAAAATAATAAAATTGTTTCAGTTCAATGTATGGGGAGCCCCCCTCTTATATTAATATTTAATTTTTTTTTATGTAAAAATCGTAAAGCGGTTAACAGAATACATCTACTTACTTAGTTTCAATTGTGTAGTCCTAATAGTTTCGGAATAAAGTGGCTGTGACATACGGACGGACGGACAGACAGACAGACATGACGAATTTATAAGGGTTCCGTTTTTTGCCATTCGGCTAAGGAACCCTAAAAAACATTGCATTACTATTTACCATTTTTCTACAAAAAAGGTTTTATTGAGTATCGTTTTGAGATATAATCTTCAGGAGATATTTAGGAGTCATATTATATCCTCGCGGATCCTGAATATAGTTTCTTGTTATTTATAGAGATCGATTGGCAAATCCACTCCCACGTTAAAGAAGAAACGACCCGCCCCCTCGCCGCTTGACAGCTTGTCAACGGCGTCCATTGGAGGCGGCTCCCTGGAAAAGGGACTTGATGTTTCGGGAGCGAGGAGTATTGCCTCGGACGGTAAGAAATATAACATACACAGCTAAGCATTTTATTTCAATACATGATATTATTTAGACTGTTAGATTAATATAAATATTCGGGAACTGCCTGGCATAAATGCAAATGGATCTAGAAAGTAGATTATTGGATATGTTGTAAAGTAGGTTTTAAACAGATATTTTAAATCTCAATGGGGAATCATATCATCATATCACAATTAAAAAGCGGGGATGCGAGATAAATAAAAAAAACTCAAGTTTTACTAATATTGCGGTGAAACCTCATAGAAAATTGAGGTCGAAACTTTCAGGGTTAGTTTTTATAATCTTCCTCTGCAACATATCCAAATAAGCTATCTAGGTTCATTATGCATTTACGGATCATTTAATTTACTATTTATTCACTATACTATATCTAAATATCACAATAACGAGTGTCCACTGGTTAAATAAGTTGTACCTTTTTATTTGTTATTTTATGCAACATCCTGTATTTATATTTATTTGGTAATAAAATATGTCACCAGTAATATACACATGGAAGAGAAGTCAGTTACTTTATAGTCAAAAAGAATACTATTACTATAACTTTTTATACATTTCTAGAAGTAAAATTATATTCTACAGGTGGTCGTCGAGCCAAAGGCCCTGCTCCAGGTCTTCCGCTTCCCGAGCGACGCGAAGTTAAATTGCAAATGTCGCCGGAAGAGTTGCAGGTGCAGCTCGATATGCTCGAAACACAGCAGCTGGGACTGGAGCGCCAGGGGGTGCTTATCGAACGGATGATTCGGGACAAGTGTGAGGGTAATCATGGTCACGCACATTTATTTCTATTTTATGAGCACCAACTCTCCAACCTACTGTTTCTTAATTGGATTCAACATATTTGCCGTGTGAGAAAGTTGTCTGGCAGCCAAATTCTTTTTAATACTTTATTGTACACATTAAAATTATATTAGTACTTATAATATTATAAATTAACAAAGGGCGAGCCTAATTCAAATTGATTTTTCTCCCAGCAAACCTTCGAAACAGAGACAGAATATCCTTAATGGGTAAGACAATGTGTACGAACATAAAAAGTACAATAGGCAATAACTGATTATACCTAAATCTAATTAACCTAAATAGATAAAATTATATACTCAGATATAAATATATAAAATAGCTGCCCCCTGCATATTAAAATTACTAACCAACTCTAGTTTATAGTATTTTCTTAATCAAATGAATCAAAAATCGAGGCATCGTGTGAAAATTTATTGGTTTTACACTTCGTAACTATATTAATCTGTTAGACCATGACACAATAATTTAAATAGCACCTAATAGATGTGTTGATCGCAGGCGACGACGCCGAGACGGTGCCGCAAGAGGAAGTGGAAGATTTAGTAATTCAGCTGTGCGAACTAGTCAATGAGAAGAACGACTTGTTCAGAAAACAAACTGAATTGATGTACATGTGAGTAATCGTCTATATCCGTACGAATGATATAATATTTTGGACTAAGCATGTTTCTATATCAAATCAATAGACGCCCATTACTGTAAAATATCCTTTACCCATAAATTATCCTTTTTAGTTTTCGACTAATAAAGATTTTTAAATGGTTGTCCTGCTTTAAAGCGGAAAACTTAATACACTTAGTATAATGCTATAGGGAAACATTTTCCCTATAGCATTTGCTTAGAATTCATTGATGTAATTTTTTATTGGTTTTTGATAAAAAAAAGTAATAAATAAGTAACAAACATTCACACACACTCATAAACTTTCGCCTCTGTTATAATAATGTGATTTGTTTTCCAGACGGCGACAGCAAAGGCTAGAACAGGAGCAAGCTGACATTGAACATGAAATCCGCGTCATTCAATCGCGGCCCGCCGTCAACCGCATCGATGCCGACAAGGTACCACCACAAATACATAAATTGTAGCTGCCACACACATCGTTATGTTGATATAACTAATCACACATTGGATTGCTAATATTACTACCTTCAGATCAGTCTTCATTAAAATTATCCTAGTATCTTCTACCAATCTGCACTTGGCCAGCGTGGTGGACTATGGCCTAACCCTTCTCATCATGAGAAGAGTCCCGAGCCCAGCAGTAGGACATGTATTAGATACGGGGCTGCTATTACTATTATTATTTCTCTTTATTAATTATTATACTTATTTTATATATTTTTAAATATGATTAATAAAAAAACAGTGTCCCACCGACATTACATTACTATTATTATTATTATCTTCTAAATTCTTAATCTATTATTCTACGGTAATATAGATTCATAAAATTTAAACTTTGGGTCTAATTAACTCTATTTATTATTTTCAGGCACGCGAAGAGCAACTAGTAATGCGCCTGGTAGAAATAGTGCGTATGCGAGACGAGCTGGTTCAGCAAATCGATGCGGAGAGACGACGGGAGCGCCAGGAGGACCTCGCTATCGCCGCCTCTATCGCGAGCAAAAGAGGTAAGCCAGCTTCACACTTTTACTTAAAACTGATTTAAGATTTTGGCAAACCAGAATTCATCAAAATTCTGTTTCGGTCAAAGTTTTATAAAGTTTTATTCCCCTCATCCAGTATAGCCACGGTAGTAGCGCTCTCTGTGGCCTTGCTTAGATCTTACAAAGAGCTGTAATCAGGCAGGGCAATTAGGCTACTTAAGTATGTGAGGCATTGTTTACTGAGATGCACCACAATCGCACTGGGTGCATCTGCAATTGTCCCAATTGTGCCCCATTTTTTGACATTTTTTAAGTTCTGAACTTTAACGTATTCACTGAAAACAATTCGTTTGTATTAATATAATACGTATAGTAATAATTTTATCTGTTTTAGCTCAAAGAAACAGTGAATCAAACAGTTCATCAATGAAATCAGTGGAAGTACTGCCGACGCCTAAAAAGAACAAAGTAAAAGACAAAGTTAAAAAACAGTTAAAGAAAGCAAAACACACTTTAATCGCCAAGAAAAAAGATGACAGCAAAGAAGAGAAAACATCAACAAAACCAGAAAAAGAAAAAAAAGTAAAATAATAATATTTGTGAATTCTGACACATAATTTTTAATCTGATTTTACCATTTTTGGTATGGGAAATGATAGTTGTTACGTATGTAATACGATTACATTTATACGCTATGGCGTTTAAAGTACTTGCGAGTAAGACTGAAACATTCCACGAGAAAATTATCATTATTATTTAACCAAGTATTGGACTCTAAAGAATTATAATAATTTGATCATAATTTATAGAAAAATTGTAACTGAAATGTGGAAATTACGTGCCAGAATTAGTAACCTAGATAATTATAATAAGATGAGATCTGTTGACTATCTTTCTGAGTGCCAGCTGTCGATTCGACTTGCATAATAAAATTATAAAGTATAATAGACACCGCACAATTGACATAATGTTATAATTAGCACCAAAATATTTTGATAGGTTAAATTTTGTTACTATTTTTAGGGCCACTTTCACCAAACGAGTTTAATTCTGAACCCAGGTTCTCTGTCTATTTGTCCCATTCAAACATTGTAAGAAAGAGAGATATCGAAATCCAGATTCAGCTTTGAACACGTTTGGTAAAATCGGTACTAAGACATGTGCCTAAATTATAGATATTATTTCAACAGAATATTTTGAGTTTTGATATTTTTAAATACATATTTATTATAATTTAACGCCAGCAAATTTTAATTATATTTTACATTATATTATTATGTTATATTTAATTTTATACAATATTATGCTTAAGTTTCTTAATTTATACTTGATTGTACTTAACTAACCTTTTAACAAGCACATAGTGATAGTAAAAACATAGAAATCTTTTCAGTATTATATTTTACTCTTTTGGTAGTTTTATATTATTATGTTTACAGTTATCTTAAAATTATAAATTAGCAATCAAAAACAGGTTTATTTACTCAATAAAATATCTTGTTAAGTATGTGAAAATAAATTGAATTAATTTATATGATTGTAACATAAGTGTTTGTTTAAAATTTGGCGAGTCAAAGTTGAAAAGTACAGTTCAGTAGAAAATAACTTATTATACATAGAACTTTCATAAACTGCTCAGTTTGGAGGAAATAATTGCTGCATGTATGCTTTGACATCGATATTAGACGTCGTGCACGCTACTTGTAGTGCCGTAAATCGCTTAAAAATAGTCGCCACAATAGCCATCTCTTCGTAAATATACACGAGGACACAACAGTGACAGTATAATGCTGCATTTCCACCATAGATGTGTGAGGGTGCGTAGCTAAAGATGTGTTGTTAATTTACCTAGCTTCGCTCAACTTAACTCGAAACTAAGCGATTCTATTGGTTATATAGCATAACTTGACACATCTTTGGTCGAAACGAGGCCTAGCCTCTATAATAATAGGTATATTATAAAAAAATAAAAATATACTCATATGCCTTAGTATTATTCGCTGTGGCCTAATGAAAAATTACTATAGAGCACTCGTTACACATATCACATATTGTGGACTGATACTGAATTTTTAATAGTTAAAAATAAAAATCATTAAATTTTACTAGAGCTCAGTGAACTAAACCAATATTTCTTCATATACGGGGTGGATGCGACAAAGCGACATTTATTGAAACCACAGCTTCTATACATGGTAAGTATCAATTTCCACCGGATAAAAATTCTCTGGCGAAAAAAAAAAATCACGTTCTTCGAACAATTTGAACATTGCGATCGTGCAATTTGTTCGGAAGACGTGGATTTTTTTTTTCGCCAGAGAATTTTTTATCCGGTTGAAATGCATACTGGCCATGTATAGAAGCTGTGGTTTCAATAAATGTCGCTATGTCGCATCCACCCTGTATATAATTTTCAAAATCACTGAACGTATCCTAATAAGAGTTTAATTCACTTCACTGCGAGATGAAACTATTCCTCAAAACGCCATAAATAGTAGATTGTATCATAAGGGAGCAAAATAATATTTTTAGGGCGAGGGTGCTTTTTTGAATCCAGAGCAAAGTGAGGGATTCTAGAGTAGAATCCCGAGCGTAGCGAGGGATTCTATAGTAGAATCCTGAACGTAGCGAGGGATTCAAAGTACGTCGCCCGAGCCAAAAATATATTTGCGCCCGAGTCATACACTCTACTTTTCATCACCCATATGAGAAAATAAAAGATGCCTCATATTTTCTTATAATATATTATTATTTAAAAAAAATAGAGTTACAACTAAAATTAAATGTAACTATCAAATAATTAAATAACAAAAAATTTATATTTACATTTGAGACGTTTTCGCAATGGTGAAAATTTATTGTTACAGTTTTATTAGGAATAGAGATTGTTTTTATATTTTACATATTGCTCCCGGGATTTCGCAGGTAATATATTATCAATCACATTTTTTGCATCAGCTCTTATATTTTCAGGAGTTAATTGTATACTGTCACTGTCGCTTGAAGAACTCATTTTTCAAATGGTTTTACTATAAATTTCTATCCTTTAAAAAATTACACCAATGCGGACTGTAAGTACAATTCGCGCGCTTTGAATTTGATTTCTTTTTTTTTTATTCAGCCGGGGCAACGAGTCTATGGGCCGTCGTATTAGCAGCCAGTCTTTCAAACTATATTTGCGTTCGATTCCCTCGGCGCTGAACACTAAGATGTTCCAAATTCAAAAAGTGTGCCTAAAAGTACTTTTAATCCCGCTTAACGGGGATTAAAAACTCATTATTGCCCGCTCAAAGTTCCTTACTGAAAACACCAACTTTGGTCGCATTTAAAGGCGAACCAGGTCGTCTTTTTCGAATAGGTGGGATGAAAATATAATTTATCACCTATTGTATTCTTCGATTACATATTATTATTTATTTTACTGTTTCATTGTTTTATCATTTTAAGCTTGAAAATGATTGTTTCATATAGGCTTGCGAGCTTAATAGATACTGTTTTCATGCTCAAAACGTGTCTTAGTTTTGTAAAAATCAATATCATTAATATCTCTGTAGTCAACCCAAATACTCGTCTTCCGAATTATCAAATTATTTATAGTTATTTTCCAACACATTCCTTATTATATTAGAATTTTATTTTATTTAAGTAGATTTATTCATTCCTAGTCCTCTATACAAACACTTTTTTTTGTTATACTTGAGTTATTCTATCTTAGAAATATTCTATTCTCTTTTTGCTTTCTATATTTCACAAATTACAATGACTATTTCACTACTAACTTTATATATTGAACAACACATTACCATACTGAAAGCTAGTAATCGTTTTTCATACATAGGGTGGATGCGACCTAGCTACTTTATTGAAACCATAGATTCTATACGTGATGATCAGTGTTCATTTCCACAAAGATTCTTTTTTACAAAAAATATTTTTCTCCTTTTTCGATTTGAACATTGCGATCGTCCAATCTGTTCGAAAATGATGAAGAAAAATCCTATTAAAATATTAGCTGGTGGAAACGAACACTGATCATCTAATTGATTATTTTTATAGCATTTATCTATGCTTAGCAAATTATACTAAGAAACAGTTGAAAAAGATATGGGACCGGCATATGGGTTCGCCTCTTACCAGAACCCAAAATTTCTCTACTGTATGTTACGTGATTTCGTGACGTCACGTTCATCCATTTGTTCCTATCGTAAGTAGGATACAACACTGATCATGTATGACTGACTATGCATTACGAGTGTATGGAATACGATTACTTTACTTTTACTATGACAATCATTACCGCTACTGATTTTAGAATAAGGGCACATAAAATAGCACAAAAAATAAAAGGCTATCTGTTTATAACGTGTTTTATTCTAATGTACCTGATTTCATTTCAATCCGTGGTTTATGGTTTAGCCGTGAAGACGCAAAACGGCTTCATACAGGCAGGACCTCTAAAGGATAAGGGATAACACAGTAGGAAGGTGGTATTAGGTATGTAGATTGTTAAATAAGTTAGTTATAACAAAGACATGATACCAGAAAAAACTGCAACATTTAAATATTTTACTTTTATTGTTAAAAGTTAGACATTATTCTAAGTAAAACGTAACCTTTACTATTACAATTGACTCACATTATTTTCATAAATTTTTATAAAATACTTAAAACTGTATTTCATTTAAATGTTAATAGACACGAGTGTCTAAATAATTGTAGTGTAGCTTTAAGAGCTGTAACTAAGTACATAACAACAGTTTCGCCTCATGGAGTTATTAGTAGGTATTTTATTAGACTAATTGCCAACTTAACTAAACGCCATTTATTTTATAACCTAAGTGTACCACTATTTACTCAAGTCACATAATTTTGAACTCGTTATCATCTAGTATATAAAATCTTAATGTCAACAACAATCTTTACTTTTTCACACCAAGCGAATAGGGAGCGTTCAAGTATTACGCATCGCAATTTGGGGGGGCGGGTCTCTTAAAACGTTACGATGCGTTACAGGGGGTCTTTCTTATAACACGTTACGTAACATCGTTTCTAAAAATTTAATAAAATAATTTACAGAAAAACGTTACGGTGTGTTACAAGAGGGCAGGGGAGGGGTTCTTCAAAAATTGCGTTACGTAATACTTGAACGCTCCCATATGAGCATAATAAAATAGATGGTACTTCTACATTCCCAATTGCTACATCAGAATAATCCACACATTTGTTCTGTTTTGTTAAAGCTTCCAAGATTACTGTTCTTAATCTGAGTTTTTTCGCTTTGTCTATAATAGACATAGAAATTACCAGACATAGATACGCATAATAATATGCAATAAAAGTGGTTAATCCATTGCTAGAAAACATAACTGCAGTTATACTAAAAACAAAATGTATAATTATGAACTTCGTTATTAAGTAGTATTTCAGTAAAATCTTCTATCTACCATATTTAAAATACTTCCCATCCATGTGGCATGTCCGTTGGACGCCCTGTAGATTTTAAAGTATAGAATATAAAGTTATTAAGATAAAATATTGTGAATAAAGTTTTAATATAACAGAGGAGAAATTGAAATATTTCATACAAGTTCTTTACTTGAAATTAGGTTGTAATCCAATAACAATATGACCATAATGAGCAGTCTCACTATGCTATTATTTATAGGCTTTAGTGTTAGCACTACATCATAATATGATAACTCGATCGGTACATACAAGGCTAAATAAGTCAGCATTACTTTCTGCAAAAATATGGCATCATAGAAGCTATTTAAAATAAATTTATTTTCATAAAAAGTATTGATTCCATTTTTATTGATACATTTATAAATAGTTTCATATTACTTGTGATACTCTCTTTTAAAAAAAAATGTATACATTCACATCATACAATTTTATTCAACAAAAACCCTTTAATCATAAAATTAATTAAGTTTTCTCTTATGGGTATTTAAGTTATTGTCAAAATAAACTGTCTTAACTTATGATGTCCAGCCCAACAAACTACCTATGGATGTGGTAAAAGCACCATTAAGCCCCAATTTCACCAAACATACCAAGAAATAGTTGAAAAATTATGGGACCAGCAGGATATGAACCTGCAACCTTTTGCAAACCTCTTGCCAGGACCCTAAATTTCTCAAGTGTATGTTACGTCATTTCGTGACGTCCTACTTAAGATAGAAACAAATGTGACGTGACAGTTTCCAGAAGGTTGCAGGTTCAAATCCTGCCAGTCCCATAATTGTTCAACTGCTTTTTAGTATAATATGCTAAGCATAGCTAAATGCTATAAAAATAATCATAAACCATGCTCAGTTCAACCTAGTTTTCAATCTCTTTCTATCATACAATGTTTAAGCAGGACAGAAAGATTGCAAACCTACATTCACCATTGAACTTGGTCAGTGAAAATTGCCTTAACCTCTACATCTCATCATGTTATACAACATGATGTTTCCATTTTTCCTGCTATTTTTGAGTTTGTCACACTGAACATGTACTAAAACTAGATTCATACATCAGATTCCCAAATATTAAAGGGTTCTTGAAACCCGAAACTATGATTTATCAAACAAATATTTAATCTGTGGTATTTATATGTTTATTTTGATCTATTTGAACACTTCATTTAATAATGTTGCCAAAGGACTGGTATTCTAAAACCATTCACCAATATGATTCTTTTAAATTATTTTATTTCTAGTTAAATAATAGTCTTTTGATAATGGTTTTGAGTCTCAACTATCTGGAATTTTGATGTCTGATCAACTACTACAGAGTCTAATTAATTAACTAAGACAAAATCAATTATGCTATAAATTATAAATGAAGCACTATAAATCCTGTGCGTAATTATTGTCTATTTCAATCCGCAAATTACTTTGTTTTGCCTGACCCAATCTACCTCTTAAGTCATTGTTAGGTTTAGTTTGCTTTTTTGTTTTTAATATATGACGCAAATCACTATGGGTACTCTGATTACTCACATTACTTTGCTTCATATCCAACCTGGACCACACACTACTTGTGCTTTTGATTGTGCTGTTCACTTTATGCACTCTGCTTGTGACATAACTATCGGAGTCATATGATGACTCTTCACTTGAGTGGCTATTATTAACATCATGAACAGGCACTACTTTTTCACCTAACCGAGACTGTATGCTACTTTTTTGTTTTGTTTTCTCTTGTTTCAGTGAAAACATACTGTGCTTCTTAAACTTGTCAGACAATCTAGCTGGCTCTCTTCGTGAAAGAGGATGTTTAGAATTTTCTATTTCAATTGACAATGGTGAAAATGCATCAGAGCTGGTTTCTTTGGGATGTTGCAAAGCCTGTTTTTTCTTCTGTCTAGATTCTTCATCATCAGCATGCATTCTCATTCTAGGTGTTTTAGATTTTATTTTCCATTCTGAATCTGAACTACTGTCTTCAGATTGTTCATCTTTATAATTATTTGTATCAAGACTTCTCTTACCAAGCCTACTGGCTAAACTTTTATTTCTAATTTTCACAACTTTGTCTGGTTTTTCAACATAATCTTGATCATCTTCATTGTCATCATTATCATTGTAGATAGGTTTTCGAGTAAAAATTTCCTGGTGATCATAAACTCCCCAAGATTTACATAGATCACCCCATGGATTTTTACTTATAGAATCCATTGTTTGATCATAGTATTCATCAATGTTTTTGCTTTGTGGCTTCCTTTTAATTACTTTTTTGTCCCCATTTGTAGCAAACCTCATAAGGATTAAGTCCTTTTTTGGGTGTGGCATACCTTCACGCCAGTAATGATATGATTTTTCAGCAAGCATTTGCTTAATGTTTTCATCCCTTATGTCTCTAGAATGAACCAGCAATGCCAAAGCTGCAGAGATGTGATCCTGACAAACAATATTACCTGGAACCAGAGAGTAAATAATTTTAAAAAGGCACATATTTCTCATTTTTAAATCTTCAAATACATTGGAGCTTAATTCTTCAAGGCTTCATTGACAACATTTTTGGAATTTGAAGTAACACTAAGACTATGGGTTAATTCAGATTGTCTTCAAGCAAATGAACAATGATTTTCATTTTTGTAATACACTAGCTTCTGTTTGCGGCTCTGCCTGCATGGTAAATCAGTTTTAGAGTACAAAGATACAAAAAAACAAAAAAATATTTTCTCTTTAATTAATAAGTAGAGATATACTATAATAAACTAGATACACTATAATACTCAAGAGATATAATATAACTACATGAGGAAAATATTACTTACATGATATATCATCAGTCCACTCCAAAGACGATGGTTTATAATCTTCTAGATATTGGAATATTTCTCTTGTAGTGAGTCCATCAACACCACTCAAATTGATTGCATCAAACCGAAAATGCCTTTCGTTTCCACTTTCTATACCACAATTAGAATACAATTCATCTATTTGTCTTTGTGTAATAACTCTGTTGCCAGTCAAATTCAGTCCAAATCTTTTGGCTCTGTCTTCTATTTTAGAAGCATCAACTTTTTCCAATTTCTCTATAATGAGACCTTCTTTGTCTGCTCGATAGATCTGAAAATTGTAAAAGGAAGTAGTAGTAATAGTAGTGTGATGCAAACCAAAGTTAATGTTTACGACCAGGGTGGTACCAAACAATATAACACAAATAAGGTACACGGGGTAAGAACAAAAATTTAAAATATATATATACATTGAGAGAAAACAAATATTCACTGACCACTTCACTATCATTTTCAACATACGAAATTGGTTCTTTTACATCATCAACAAGCATTGCATTATCGTCACTCATTTCACCATCTTCCCTATCCATTGTTGCTACGATGTAATGACTATAGATAGTAATCAATATCTGTTTTTGTAATTAAAGCTTAATTAAACTTTATAATTACAGATTTTGTGGATTAAAATAAAATACTATTTTACAAATACACAGGCAGCAGTCGACAATAGTCGACATTGCAGATGATGACACTTTATGACAACTCCTCGTTTCAATGGCTGTGTTTTTTTTATGAAAACGATCACAATTGTCAAAATTTGTATGGACTTGTGACTAACTGTTCATAGATAAAGAAATGTTCACGCAAATGAAACGCGCAGTTTTTTTTTAATGACTTTTGTCATACCAATACCAAGCTTTATAATAATAATTATATTATTGCTCATTATTATTGTCACCTCTACGGCAAACCAACATATCTGCCTAAAATGAATTTTCAGGGGAGCGGTTTGAAGGATTTTTTTTCATTCATTTTATAATTTGTTTCATGTAATGATCATATAGATACCGTAATATATTTGGTTTATAAAATGGAACTTTTTTTAGATATTTATCACTGTCAATATTTTAAAAGGATCAGAGATAAATGCACATTCGTATCTTTACAATTGACTGCTTCTTCAGCATCAGGCAGTACCCAACGATCTTCAACTGTTTTAGAGTCTTGAATTTTTGTGTAAAACGCATAATAGTATTTTAGAATTAAGTTTTTTCACATAATACCTCACCTACGCAGCAAAATACATGTTTTTTTTTGCTGGACTGCGCTCTTGTTTTTGCTGTATTTTATTGTTTTACTATTTAAATGAAAAAATCCATTGCACAAAAGAAAACCGGGCTAATGTTAGTAAAGTATTACAATTCACTTTGCAGTGTTTTGCAAGCCTGGAAGCCCGGCACACACACAGAATTGTGGTAGCTCAGAGAGTATATGCATTTAATTTTTATTTAGAGACGACTAAAAGTTTCAAATGACATTATTCCCACTGCACGTTCCGGATAGAATTCACGTCATAGTTTAAACATTTTTGGGTTTTGACAGCTTTTACCCGGCCCGGGGAAAATTTTCTTGACATCTATTATATCTTAGGTAGCCAAATGCTCTATCTCTTTCGAACGAATGGTAAAATAATTCGTGCTGTTTCTATCAACGCAGATTCTTAAAGTATTTACGTCAATTGTCATGGCGCTTTAAAGCTACATTTCTACATAAGAAACAATATTAAAACATCAAAAGTATTCTTTATTGCACAAAGCCTAAGTGCGTTTACGCACTACGTTCTATTCATATCCGAACCGAGTCCGTCAAAATGAAGATCTCGGACAGAATAGAACCAACAAATCCGTTTGTTTGCCTTATTTTATTAGGTGTGTAGCCGGCTTCACATTATAGTTATAGTGATTTTACGCCGATCGATTGCCAGCTTATTCAGAAGATCTCGAAATATATATTATACTCGCCTAAACAATAACCCACAATATGGAGAAGCGAGAAAGAAAAATCTTTCCCACTTTACGTGTAGGGTAGGCACCAAAGAATATAATATATGTTTTTTTTTATACTACGCCCACAGCGAACGAACGTGTAGTCCACCTGATGGTAAGTGGAGTACAGCCCATGGACATCAACAATCCACAAAAGCAGATTATAGATGCGTCGCTGCAGCTGAGGACTACGGTGTTATGCCTCATGTGCCAGTAATTTCAGGGCCTGATCTCACCACCAAACCGGAACACAGTAATGGAAGCACTACTATTTGGCGGTAGGTTAAAGGTGAGACGGTGGTGCTGCCGCCCTCGAGCTCATTCACAAGAGCTCTACCACCAAAAGAAATATAATATATAATATACTCTAGAAAAGCACCACTAGGTACTCTTTTGACTAGAGTATAAAAATCTTAGAATAAAATGGTTTTAAGAAATAACATAAGTTAACGAAAATAAATACAAATATACAATGCACAATTTTTATTTTAAAATTATTTATGTATTATAAACCCTAGATTAATACCTATCTAATTACTAATCGTAATCAGTTAAAAAAATAACAACTTAAGAAATGACAATGAATGAAAACTTTAAAATCGAAATAAGATGTAGAAAGGTAAATTAAATACCTAACAGAAAATGTGAAATTATTTCATCATTATCAGCATCCTAGTAGTTTACATCATGGGCGGATCCAGCTTTTGAGCCAGAGCAGGGTCACATGAACAAATTCAAGTTAGTTTTTCGCGAATAATGTTAAAATCTACTGTTTTCCTTGGCCTCAGGTTTTAATGGCTCAGAGGGGCTCATTGCCCCAAAACCTCCCCTACGGATCCGCACATGTATAACGTTTAAACAGTATAATTAAAAATGTATACAGAAAATAAAACAAAAAAAAATACACACCTATCATAGAAAAAACAGAAAAGTAGAATAATATTATTCCCGCACTACTAAATTTTGAGGTGACATTAGTTGCACACGTACAAGGCATAATATTCTATTCGCCATATTCAAGGTCTGTAGTTATCACTTACTATTAGGTAAACTATACCCCTTATTAGATTAAAGCCTCGAAAGAAAAAAATAAACTATGTGATTCTTAATAGAATTCACTTATCATTATGAATTTAAAATGAAAATTTGTTAAACTTGTGTAGTTAGGAAAAAAAATATTGTCGAACAAAAGTATCCTAGTTTTTAATATCGAATATTTTCGAAATTTTGACAAAATAGACTCCTTTGTCCACTCTCTGATGCCATGTTTATAGACTAATCTGTTGAATAACTATCTGTCAAATTACCATCTCGTATTATAAAATGATGTAAATAAAAAGTACAAAGCTCAAACAATTTTTACTTTCAAAATTTTTTGTACCTAAAGTTTGAACCCTTAAGGTGTAAATAAAATATATAATGAAATACACACTTATTACACATATAAACACCCAGACCAAAACAAACCTTCATGTTCATGGCCACAAAGATTTGTCTTGAGCGGGTATCTAACCCGCGACCTTTGCGTAGCAGGCAGTTGCACTGCCGACTCCGGACGTTATAGATCGGTATGTTTTCACCATTTTTGAATCACGTTAAACTGGCATAATATTTCCGCTATAGGCACACTCTATTATTTTTTTACATCACAAGCGTTCAAACTTTAGGTAGAAAAAAATTTTGATTTTTTTTAAAGCATTGTTCTTTTTAATTAAATTATTGTAAACAGACTTAAAAATCTAAGATTTATGAACATGGCATCGAAAAAGGTGGACGAAGGTATCAATTTTGATAAAAAATCGAAATCGAAAATTATCAAAAATTTAAATTTGAAAAAAGTAACTTGAAAAATTATGGGACCGAAACTTGAAAGTTGAAGAAAACTACTTGGCTTGAAAGTGGTTTTATTTTGTTGACAATTTTGTCCTAGCATAATTTATGCCGCACCTATCTATCAAAGTTATATAGATAGATGCAGCGCAATCTTATGGATTCATGGATCATTATGTTCGAAAAATATTTATTTGCGGATTTAGCAAATTATGTATTAAATTTTTTAATCAATGCCACTATTACACTTATACAAAAGTAACAGGATATCTTACAAATTACACATTATACAGTGCAATAACAGTGCTTGTCTAAGTACATACATCTTGTTATTGTTCAAATGTTTCTAACTACATCATGTAATTATTTAAAACCGCATGTTATTTTTACATTCTAAACCAAACCTTTTTTATCTTATTGTTGAACCAGTAAAACAACTGCTCACTTAGCCTGAGATTGGCTCAGACTAATTTTAAGTAAAAAAGTTTTTGTACAGTTAAGTTGGGTAACTTTATAACGCTATAAATTTAGTCAAAAACAACAACTGTAACCCGAAATTTGCCCAAACACTCATCTTAAAAATTATAATTAGTTAGGTAACTTTGAATATTTTTTTGTAGGATGTAAAAACCTATTAAATTCGAATATTTTAAAGTTTAGATAAAAGAGTTTGAATTCAATTTTAATTCTCATTTTTATATTAGTTCAAGTTATTATTTATTTGACGGTTATCTATTACTCGACGAATTTTGTAATAGGCCCTTAATGACGATTCTAAATCAAAACAAAAAAAAACACTTCTGACAACATCATCAGTCGGTGATTTGCAATATTATGATTTTAACGTAAAAATATATTTTATTTTTCGTTTGCTACACACATATTACTGATTCGTTTTACACAGTTACCAAAATTATATATTAAAAAGTTTTTGTCTTACATATAAATTAAGAAATATATTTGACAACTTCATTCAAAGTTAAACAGCAATTCAAAGTTACCCGAGTTTACCGTATTTTTTTGCTAGATAAATAGTAAGGCTCGGTTCTTAGTTACTTAACATTAAATCATAATTCTACAAGAATTTATATTTCAGTATAACGTACATGCCATTTAAAAATATATGAAGTTAAATAAAAAAACAAGACTGTTATCCTTTATTCATAATTATTATGAATGCAGATAGGCGAACAACCGAAACCGAAATGTGAATTGCAAAACTGTTTTAGCATTCATATGCAGCTAACCAGCATAGCAACTAAATAACTGTAATTTTTTTTATGTAACCTTATACTTTACTGCCCTATTTCATAATAGCATGCATGACAAAAACAATTTTTATGTACCCTGCAGGTACTACTGAAAATTTACTTTTACTGAATTTTGCTTCATTATTATGTTCCATTATTAATCAATAGATCATGTAAATTTCATTTACAGGTTGCTAAACAATACTTTATGGAAAGTAGAGATATCTGGTTCTACATTCGAGTTTGTGCTATACAGCGCTGGTTTGTTATTGTTCCTGAAACGAAAAAAAAAAAAATTTAATACAGTAAAATGCTAAATAACAAATTAATCCTGGCAATGCGCAACCGCACGATGTGTATAGGCGTTCTGTAGGCGGTATAGGATATATTTAAATTTATTATTCATCTTCCCATCAATTAACTTAAAATGGTTTTATTTGGGCCGAATATCTCTCAGTTTAAACTCTTTGGAGTTGTATTTATGGTCTTATATTCTGACGGCGAGGCATTTCATGTCACAATTTTTTTTTTATTATCTTTTTTATAATTAAATAGAAAAAATGTCCGTTTCAACAATACAATAATTATATTATAATGTCAAAAATTCAAATTAAGTTAAATAATATCATCATTATCATTAAAGGTATAGTAGTAACATTTGCGTCACTTCATTTAACTTATATAAAATACGTAATAAATCCTATGTTCACATACCGTCCAGTTGACGTCGGTAGCCTTGGCGTGACGAGCAGGCAGTTCATTGGCTGGCCGTCTAGCTGTCTATTATGATATAGATCCACAGCTCTCTGAGCATCCTCCTGAGTCTTGTAAATAACTTCTGCAGTGCCAGGACGAACTAACCGCGACTCTAACATGCCTCCTACATCGCCAAATAACTCCTGGAAAAAAATAATAATATATATTATTTTTAATTTATTAACTGCTTCAATGGTCTAGTGGTTAGGTTAGTGGCGCCTCTCACTGCGAGGTCTCGGGTTCGTTTCCCGGGTCGGGCAGTGTTATTTTTTGAACTTAATACTATATTACTTATAGCAGCACAGAGTTGGAAGTATGCCCGGTGGATGGCGATACACTCACCTGTTATCCCATGGGACCTAAACATAACAGGTTAAATGTCGATGTTGTACACCTCTACCACAACCTTCTGGGTAATATAGGCGTGATGTTATATTATGTTTTAATTTATTATAATCACACTAGCTTTCACCCGCGTGTCACGTGGATAAGAAGTAGCCATTAGTCTAGCTAGGCTACTACCCGACTGCAAGGAAACAAGTTGCAATGTCCATAGAAAATGCCGGCAAATTCCCACGTCTGGCTACTGAGAAAAATATCTCGTACAATACATGAACAAACTGGATTTTTATTAAACTGGATATCTCCGATTGAAATGTTTAATGGCCATCTTATCCTGTGCGATTAAATCTTTAAAGAACCGGCCATGTGCGAGTCGGACTCGCGCACGAAGGGTGCCGAACCATTATCTATAAAGACGGTTAAAAACATGTCTGCTCTAAAGGAACTGTATGTAAGGGGTATATATTATTATTTTTTAAAGTAAAAATAGAAAGTTCTCATTCATGCTGATACAAATCAATCGACAAAGCAATAAAAAAGTGATTGATTTAATAGCGTTCGCGTAAATCTGTCGTTTTGAATATCTATCGTTTTAAGAATCTGTCCTTATGCGATTCTGTCCATTTGAGAAAAAACCGGCCAAGTGCGAGTCGAACTCGCGCACGTAGGGTTCCGTACCACTATACATCTAAATAAATGTTTTTCTTTATTCTTTATTATATTGGAGTTGATTAAATGAAAGGTAAAATGCGGTTTACGATTTATAACGTATTAAAAAAAACTAATTATTAGATCTTGTTCAAACAAATTTTCGGTGGAAGTTTGCGTGGTAATGTAGGTACATCATAATAATTATTTTTACATTTATCATTCCCTTATTTTAGAAGTTACGGGACACACATTTTTCCACTTTGGAAGCGTCTCTCGCGCAAACTATTTAGTTTATAAAAAAAAAATTTAGAAACCTCAATATCATTTTTGAAGACCTATCCATAGATACACGTATGGGTTTGATGAAAAAAAAATTATAGTTTCAGCTAAGTATGGGACCCCAAAAATGTATTGTTTTTTTTCTATTTTTGTATGAAAATCTTAATGCGGTTCACCGAATACATCTACTTCCCAAGTTTCCACAGTATAGCTCTTATAGTTACGGAAAAAGTGGCTGTGACATACGGACGGACAGACATGACGAATCTATAAGGGTTCCTATTTTTTGCCATTCGGCTACGGAACCCTAAAAAAGGATCGGCATGATAATCATCATTACAATTGGCATCACTAGGTCAACCCTGGAGTTTAATTATCCATTCCTGGGGCATTACTCTGGACACAAATTGTGTTCGGATTAGAGATTGAGATCACTATGATGAGCAACACAATTGAACAAAATGAAATTGACTTAACTCAAATCATTCGCTTTTAGACAGACGGAAAATTTGTCACTAGTAAGTTAGGATAAGGATTAGGGTCGACACACACCAAAAGCGCGTCGAAGCGCAGCGAATCGAAGCGCAGTTTCAGTGTCATATGAATTTTAACTTTATTTTCATTACTATAATACTTATTATCGCATGAGAAACTCAAACGATTCGCGCGGATGCCCGCGGCGCCGCGGGAATTCCGGCGAATTCCATAAGGGTCGACACACACCAGAAGAGCGGCGAAGGGCAGCGAAGCGCAGCGACCCGCTCGGTAGAGAAGGCGCGCGGATTCCCGCGACTGCTCGAGAAGTCGCTGGAATGCTCGAGAAGTCGCGGGACTCCGCGCGCCTTCTTGGGCCTGCCCGCGATGTATTTACGGGTCGCTCTCCTATGCGCAGTTCAATTTCAACAAAACTCGAGTAAACTTGTGTATAAGCAGTGAAAATGGGTATTTTGGATTTAATTAGAATTCCGGCGAATTCCATAAACGGAGCCGTGCGACTGCGCGAGAAGTCGCGGGAATTCCCGAGAATGCTCGAGCAGTTGCAAGCGGCCGCTGGCAATATCCCGCCCCTCGCCCCGCTCCCCGCGCGCGTCTGTTGCGCGTGAGCATTCGTATTCACTCCTTGCAGTGCAACGAATACAGAAGTGATGGAAATGGATGAAAAAAAAAAATCTTTTCCTCTTTATCTCTTCGGCCGCTTCCTCTTCTTCTTCAATTATATGTGCAATAATAATTAAATCCAAAATACCCATTTTCACTGCTTATACACAAGTTTACTCGAGTTTTGTTGAAATTGAACTGCGCATAGGAGAGCGACTCGTAAATACATGGCGGGCAGGCCCAAGAAGGCGCGCGGAGTCCCGCGACTTCTCGAGCATTCCAGCGACTTCTCGAGCAGTCGCGGGAATCCGCGCGCCTTCTCTACCGAGCGGGTCGCTGCGCTTCGGGACTATAATACAATTAGGTAGTAAGTTTTTTCAAGTTTGCAATCGAGAGTTCATTAACTCACACAATTAATGATAAACCATAACTTCTAACGATTGAATTAGACATACCTCTATATCTCCTGCCGTCACTGTGTTCCGTAGATTGCTGACTATAATTCGGAATTCTAAGCTTGGTTTGTCATCCTTTTGCATCTTGGGATCGCTTCTTAAAGCCGCCATGGGACGTTTTTTTAGGATGGATGTTGGTCTAGGTGGGCTCTTTTCTTTTTCTGTAAAGGTCGACCTGAAAAAGAAAATGTTTGCTTGTGTAGGTATGTTGAAATGTTGATAGTGCCCAACCCAACTGTATAGATGTAAAACAAACTTTTTGGAATTTTCCACTTTACCGACACGTAGTAGAAATTGTGTTCGTAAATGCAGCTGTTTAATATTCCAGTTCCAGTTAGACATTTTTTTTTATAATTTCTTTATTTGATTGCAAATTTCGTTCTAAAAGGTCGGCAATAGACAAGTGATAACACGGATGTTGCAAGTAAACCATATGCTTGATTAACTGATTTCCACCAGGTGGGTTAGGTAGGCTTGTTTGCCACCTTAGTGTAATTTAATAAAAAAAATAGACAAAACAATTTACGAACAAAATGTCCACTTAATTTCTTTGTAAATATTATAAATAATGGTGGCAAATGTATAAGGTACCTTTTATTGGTCGTAGCTGAAATGAGACGGACAAAATTAAGCAAAGTTAATAACCCAAATATCAACCACTGAGGGGTTTAGTGTTTTAAAGAATACCTAACCTCAGCCAGGCGAATATCTAATCAAATAAATAATATAATAATATAGCTTTATAAACTGACTAACGATATAAATAAGTTATTATCAATTTTTATTCCATTTATTATTTAAAAATCTAGTCTTCATCTACGGCTAATATTGTGAATTTGACTAAGCAATGTCATGATAATAAACAAACCCACACATGTTTTAGAACAGTAGGTTACTGCTTGCGTTCAAGTGAGTATATGCATGGACCGATGATATTAGGTGGGTTTATCCTAGTTCATGAAACAAATAAAATAATAGTAATATAGTACCTGTAGACTTCAAAAAAATATAATTAATTGGTATTACATAATTATTTGGGTTTATTGTTTTAAACAAATTAATATAAAGGTAAGCAGTTTAGTGAATATTTTATTTTTTACTTTGAGTTTTTGAAGGCGGTTCCTTTTTCTTTGAAAAACATTAGTACATATTATAATATTTAGAATACGCTCGAGTTAAGAATATTCATTTTCTTTAATTAGTTTTTATTATTTTATTTTTTTATTTCAAGCTTTTTAGTGTCTTAGTTTTTTAGATTTAACGATGGGGTTAGGAAGAACTGCAAGGAACCACTCTCAATGAAGCTGTCATAGACCTTGGTTCTAAAGTGTTCGCGAAAGGCCAATGCTACGTGGCACTGAGCAGAGTCAAGTCATTGGATGGGATCGCTATTGCAGACTTGAGCACTAACAAACTACTTAGCCATCCCCATGACCGAAAACCTTTGGCCAAAATGGACAGATTACGGGTATATGAGACAGATTAATTTGTGTTTCATTTGTAATTTGTAATGCCCGTTTACCTCTAAAGCAGCTTTTTTGTATGATAATATGCTGCGATGCTACACTCAGGTTCGCTGACGCTGCCTTCGGAGGGCCACCTTAAAGATCTTTTATCAAATCCTTATATATTATCAAAAAATTCTTTCTGAGATCTTCATGATCATAAGTTATCACTACGATAATAACAAATATGCTGAAACGTAAGCCCCGTACAAACCTAAGCAGAGCTTTCGGTACTTTAAGGGTAGGTAAGTAGGCTGTCTCTGCTTACCCTTCAAAGCATACACAGGCATGATGTTATGTTATGTAGTGGTGAAAACAATACATAGATACACGATTGCACAAAACGAGGTTCATTAGCTATTCGTTTTTGAAGAGTTCCGTTGCCTGTCTCCAAAGATCTTCATCAGATTCTGATAAATTATATACTAAAACCTTCCTTGAAACACGAGGATTAAAATACCGAAAACTGCATTCAAATCGGATCAGTAGTTTTCGAGAAAATCGCGAACATAAAAAGGTGACATACATACATACATACGGATCGAATACAGAACCTCTTCTTTTTTTGAAGTCGGTTAAAAATAATAGTAATATAGTACCTGTGAACAGTAGCAACTCTATTTTCATGGACATCATCATTGTGAGCTACTATTTTGAGCTGCAGACTTGTATGGCGATTCAATACATTTGAGGAAGCTGGCGGCAAATAGTCACCTTCCATGGGATCATCAATTATTTCCAAATCATTCTCAACAGTTCTAAGAATTGGTTTGAGTTTTTGTCTCCCATTATAATCTTTAACATAAACAAAAGAGTACAGATTAATTTTATATAATCAGACTTGGCTGTGAGATTATGAATTCAGTAGTTTATGTTAAGTATGATGCTTAATTAAACTAACACCAACGGCACTCGGGCTCTACATTTCTTATGCAAACTGCCAAAGAATGGAATGCCTTGCCCGAGTCAGTGTTTCCGCATAAGTACAACTTGGATCTCTTCAAAGCAAGAGTTAATAGGTATCTCATAGGTAAGCGTGCTCCACCGTAGACTGCATCATCACTTACCATCAGGTGAGATCGTGGTCAAACGCGTGCATATCCATCATAAAAAATTAAAAAAACAACACAAAAATTTGATCCAAAAGGAACAAAGTATTACCAAATCTTGTTTTTTCAATAGATCTGCTTTCAGTAAAGCGGTCCACATTAATAGTCTTTGCAGTGTTAATGTGTCTCTCAGTAGTATACTGTCTCCCAGTGTTAAGCTGTCTACCAGTATTGAGATGTCTACCAGTACTGAGTTGTCTACCAGTATTTAATTGCCTTCCAGTATTCAATTGCCTGCCAGTATTCAATTGCCTGCCAGTGTTGAGCTGCCTTCCAGTAGTAAGTTGCCTTGCTGTATTATTTGGCCTTCCAATGTTGAGTTGACGATTTTGTACTATCTTAGATATATGCAAAGGCTGTGAGACTACTTGCCTTGAAGCGTCTGTGAAAACTGAAACATTTCTTATTTATTTATACTTTGGCAAACAAACAGCTTTTAACACAAACAATAAAATAACTTACTAAGGAAGATAAGTCTACAGATTTTATAAGTGTAACAAATATTGTAGGATATTCTTTTGTTGTCAACTTGTGACTGATTACCTAGTGTGTGAGCAGATAACATACAAATGAAATACAAAGCAAGCCGTAAGAGCAGTTCTCATTGCATATCATTGTATAGCAATGAGATATTTATTGGGTACCCAGTACATAATTTAGGATTAATATCTCATTGTTCCTTATCTTTCAATATTGATTAGGTCAAACTAAAAAAATAATTAAAATCTATACAATAATTTAATGCATTAATTTTCATTACATATTTTTTACAATCTGAACAAAGCATACCTCTCTCTTTAGTTGATGTAGGCCTTAAAAACATGCCTCTATTTTGAAATATGTTTCTGGGTTGACCTTGGGTTCTTGCCTGTAACAAAATATTAAAATATTACTAGAAATATTACCTAATTCATAATTCTAAAATGGACTTATTTAACTTTTGTCAGTTAGCATGGTCTAAATCAACCAAAATCAAAGGTGGAGGTGGTTTGTTTGCCTCCATCCAGTCTGAAGTACCTGCCTAGGCTGGCAAAATTTGCTGAAAGTATCCACTGATTGCCATAAAAATGAATTATTTGACTGCTGTATAAAGAAAAGGAATCGGATCCATATTGATTAAATAAATAAACAATGCCCAATTGAGCATAATATTTATAAACAGTATTAAGCAATACTGAAAGGAACATTTGTATGGCCCAATTCATACACTTTTTTTGTTGGATATCCAAATAAAGTTGCGGACAACAACTAGTGGTTAAATAGATACTTATTACTATTTGAATATATAGTTAAAAGTAATGCAGATGTAAAATAAATAAAATAACACAATTAACTAAATGTTCATTTCTTCATATTTTGTGACACCCCTTACCACCATACAATTGTCTAGATGTTGTTGGCCTTTCTGCAACTTCAAAGGAGATGACTGCCTGTATGTATTAGGCTGTGATATTTTTATGAGTCTAACAATACTTACCCTTTCCTGACGTAGTTTTTCCAATTTAAGACGTGCATCTTGTTGTTTAGCCAGTTGTGCAAGTTTCTCCCTTGCATCTGTGATTTGATTTCTTTTTTTCAATATTATTTTATTCCTAGCATCAGTAACCTGATTTTTTTTAGGCGGTATTTGTCCTTTTGGTTTGTTTTTTTTACCTCTGTGAAGTAATCACACATTGTATGGACATGGTAGAAAGCAATAATTTATGCATTATTTTTTACTCAAATCATGTTCTGTGCTTACCTCAAATTATCTTTTTTCTTTTTAATAATATCTTCTAAACTCATATCTACGTATGAAGACATTTTCACGAAATGCAAAGATCTGTGAGTAAGGACTGGGTAATATTTGAAGGTACAGGGAGATACTTATTTCGCTGAGTTTGCACCTTGGATGCACTGAATATGATTATATTTTATAAACGTGCACAATACATGGCGATAGTTGCCCGCTTCTAAATAATTGATTATTTCTAAAACCTTTTATTTAATAACGACTCGGCAATTCAGAATTTCTGATCCGAATATCAGACTAATTTGACATTGACATTTAAAATTTTATTAGTGTTGAGCAAAAGAGTCAATAAAGATAGATATGGACTTGGTATGAATCGATTTATCTAACAAAAACAATAAGTCTATTATTTCATTATTTTATAATTATTTTATAAATCCTTTGGAGTGGCGCTGTCTGGCTATTATCTTTTATAGAGAATATTTATAAAAAAGGAGCGTATTATGAATATTGCGGCCTTATCCGCAATATTCATATTAAACATTCTTGAATGCAAATTCGAATGTTGTCCTTCAAATAAAAGGCTCGCAGAATGTCATACGATTTTGGCAGCCATGATTCAACCAAATGTAGCTGAGTTGGCACATGTTTTGAGACCGTCACACACAGTAACGCTACCAAATGGTTGGACCGGTTCTTATGATTTTTTTATTGCATCGCCAGGTAACTGTTGACATACCACGCGGGTGGAGCCGCGGGAAACAGCAAGTTCAATATCAAGTAATGTCCGCTAAAAAAAAAATCATATTATTTATTTTCATAGGCCCCAGGGAGGCGCTAGAACACGTCATTACCAGGGCTCGGAATTAGGTAGAGTTTTTCATGTACTTACACTGATTTCATACAGCGAAAGAATAAAGTAGATATGCCTCAAATCCCGAAATTAATTTTAAAGAGCAGAAAAAAATCCCATGATTTTTTAAATAAGAAGTTATTTACTTTTTTACACAATTTAAACTACTGCACGCGCGACTAAATATTTTAATTCTCACAAAATTTATACAGTAATGTCGGAAGCGAACACTTCAAATCTTACTGGTAATGAATCGGACAAGGAAAATGATTCTGATGGGCCGTTTGAATAAGCAAAACCTCACGAGTCTAGGCTAGAAGCAAAAATATTTCCTCGTATTTATAAAAAAGGCGAAATATGCGTATGAGAATTTACTACAGACTTTCAACAATTTGTATTGTGAATTAATGTAAACTAATAAAAAAAATATGTTAATTATCTTTGTTTTATTTGTCTATCTCTGAGGTTTTTATTATTATTTATTCGTAATATTGTTAGCCACACGGGATTGTCCATTAGAAATCCCGGGAAGGTCCACATTAATATCAATATTTCGATGCAAGTACATAAAAAACTCTACCTAATTCCGAGCCCTGGTCATTACAAAAAATTATATAAAAATAAATTATAAATAATAAGGAACTTCGTTCCAATACTAATTACAATGATTTGAATAACCGGGCCTTAGATTAATTTTAATCAAAAACCTTTCCTATAGATAGTAATGCTTCCATCGTCAACTGAAGCGACAGAAATGCCTTTTTTCAATTAATATTTTTTTCTAAATATCATCCATCACATAGAGGACAAATTTTGAGTTAGGAAGTCATTTAAAATATACAGACTATGTTGATTTTTTGTAGACAGGCTACCAATAGCAATAGAAAAAAATGTTTATAAACATATTCTTAAATTTACTAAAATTCATTTTTAACTTTATGAAGAAACGATGATTGATGAAAATATATTAATTTTGATAAAGTATCGATTTTTTGTTACTTACATCGATCTGAAACTTCCTTTGTCCATTTCGCGACACTAGTTCTTTGCCGCCGAACTGAAAAGCGTAGCGTGGTCAGCGTGCTAAAAAATAAGTTCTGCAAAAGTATACCTATTTCTTGAAAATGGGCGATCGTAAGTTAAGCTTTAAAATGTTTTCAGTTATTAATTCCATTGTTACCATAAGATAGCACGCCATTTGTACGAAATACTTACCTTTCAACAGCAGGTGATTACAGCGGCGGTGGATATTCTGCTCAATATTCCGTGCCTCCACCTACGATGGCGTCTAATGACAATAATTACAGTTCTGGAGGAGGATATAATCAAGGTAGTTACCTTCCAAGTCAGGGCCAAGACTGGAATCAACAAAATTCAGGTAAGATTTTACTTGTAATATTTTGTACCAGGCGCTTATAACTTGTGACGCGACGCATTATTGAAATCTTCAGTTATAATATCGATTGCAATTGACTATAATGCCTTAAACGACATAGATGTTACGCTCTTGCGTTCTATGTCAACAATACTGATGAAATTGATATAAATAATAATGTAATGTTTTAAACTAGGCTGTGGAATCAAATGGCGAACTACGTCAGTTACGGTGTCAGTTGCCGCCATTTCGTTTAAGATTTATGATTTCTTTTATCTGTGCTGAGCTTGCATAATTCTTTCATCTAACATATTTAAGTTGTGAAGGATTTCTTCAATGGCCTTATTCAATTAAATATGCATTAAAATATTATAACCTACTTATTAATGTTGCTCTTAATGGCCTCCCTAATACTACTTCTGCATCATATCATATCAAGATGTCTAAAAAAATGATTTGCTTTAAAAAGAAATACAAGAGATCAAAACAGATAAACTAACTCTTGTTTTCTCAAGCATGCAAATCCATAAGCTGAGCAGAGAGATGAAAAAAAGAAATAATAGTAGCCTGGTATTAAAAGTTATGAATTATGTTTCATCATTTAATTAAACACTTCAACAAAGTTTCCTTTGAACTAAAACATGAGTTTTATGTAACATGAAATATCTCGAGAACTAGGGCTTATTCAAACTAAGTTACTTTACCTTGAGAATCAGAAAACCATACCAAATATGAATTGACACCTTATAAGCCTGCTGTGGAGAAAGAAGTATTTTTTTTGTATGTGTAACCAGCTTTTGCCCCTGACTTAGTAGCTCTTCCTGGTTCTAAACCATCTGCCCGCAAAGCCAGACTAAAACGAAACAATAACAACAAATTGGCCGGGATTATTTTATCTCGCTTGCACCTGGTCAGTTTGTCCCGCTCGCACGCACCACAGCTCCGTGGAAGAACAATAGGACCAAAGAACCCAAATTTGTACTGCTACCTGAGAGCCTTTTATCGATTTTTTTTCTATGAATTGTGATAAGACCCTAGCTTGTGATACCTTGTTGGATAGCTAATGGAACGTAGATATTATTTAAAACATCTGCAGAACTAACGCCATAGATTTTTTTTTAAATATTACTAAAAGAAACAATTTTTTTTTTTCAAATTAATTACTTTTTTACGGTATCAATCGTCTACTACGATCCCATTGGTTCAGATACTTGCACTTTTTGGGTTGAGAATTATAAACAAACTTATCTGGCACACAAAAATCAGAATTAAAAAAAAATAAAAGGCATAGGATACAAAAAAAATAGGCTATAGTTAAGAAATCGGGATATTTTTTAAAAAAACCTTCTAAGTCCAATATCTCGAAAACGGTTAGGTTTAGGGTGGGGTGTTTCATAGTCAGATCAGTCAGAAATGATGGGAACTACCACCTCTTAACGGATCTAGGTCGACTTACCCAATAACCCTGTATATTAATGTTATCAAGGCGAATATCTTAAATAATATCATTATGAATGTTAACTTATTAATTAATTGATTTGTGTATTTAATGAATGTTTTAATGACATAATAATATAATATTAATTTTAATAGCTAGGTATTGTGTGACATTAATAATTAAATTGAATCCATAATATTTATTGACATTAATTTAGAAATTCTTAGTCATTAATTTCATGTACCTTTTAATTTATATATTTGCATGCCATATCTGTGTGGCGAAACAAACAAATTGTATAACACCAATCGTAAACCATGTTTTTTGCGAAATAAATGAATCTAAATCTAAATCTAAAAATTATCTACATTAAATTCATTAACAACAAATGAAATATGTCAAACTAAATTCTTTATGATGTTGCAGGCGGTGACAAATGAAGTTATATAGTAGTAACAAAGTATTGTTTGTCCCCGCTGCAACATCATAAAGAATTTAGTTTGACATATTTCATTTGTTGTTAATGAATTTAATGTAGATAATGCTATACTTGTTTTTATCTTTTTAGTTCTTTTTTTTAAGCAGTCGGGTTTTTTGTTTTTTTAATAATTATTTTTTATTTTACTCTTTTTAGTTCTTTTAACCGACATGTTTTTTTTATATCTATTAATTTGTAGAAATCAAATCTCTTTGAGATCAATGAGCCTTAATCGTGAGTTAAACTATCAAATTCAAAAACAATTATTCAAATTCGACCGGCAGTTTCCAAGATTAGCGTGAGCGAACATACAAACTAACTTCCAGAGCGTGCCGATATATAAATTGGTAAATTGTGTTTAATCAGTAATATAAATGTGATAAGAAGTATATATTTTTGAAATGGTCTTTTCATGGCCTTTTATTTGATACCCATATTACTATGATGAAAAGAAAATCCATACCTCCCCCCCCTTTTTTTTTCATTTGCCCGCGCCATTTTGAAAATTTATATAGCCTATGTCACTATCACTGTTTCGACGAATTTAACGACACCTCATTTGTCAAAATCCGTCTAGCCGTTTGGGCTGTAGGGCGTGCCAAAGAAATAGACATACATACATACATACATACATACATACATACATACATACATACATACATACATACATACATACATACATACATACATACGCTCGAAAAACATAACCCTCCTTCTGACGCAGTCGGGTAAAAAAGGCGGCCATATAGTTTTATCCAATTTTCGGATTATCGTAGATTTTTAGACACTGTATATAAATAATTAATATGAATATAATTTCCTAAAAGACACTTACCTACCTACTACTCAAAAGATATACTGTGACAAATCATTAGGTTTGATGAGGAAAACCACTACTACATGATGACATTACCTACTTGTAATTCATATCATCATAGTTTTAATTAGTTATTTAAACAAAATAAGCTTCAATTACAGGTATAAATCAAAACCTAAGTGCCTAAATTTTAATCTCAACAAACTTAATGTAATATTTATATTCTGTTTTTTTTTGTCTCAGGTGGCAATTCTTATGGTGGTAACACTGGTGGAAACAGTTATGGTCAAAGCTATGATTCCAACTACAGCAGCGGAGGCTATGACCGCAATAGTGGAAGCGGCGGCGGTGGTGGCGGTGGCGGCGGCGGCGGCGGTTACAACGTAGGCGGCAGTGACCGTGGAAGCAGCTACTATGGAGGAGGCGGCGACCGCGGTGGCTCCGCCTACGGTGGCGGCGATCGTGACAGAGGAGACCGCCAAGGAGGATACTCTGGTGGTGGCGGTAACGATCGTGGAGGGTATGGCGGCGGTGACCGGTCAAGCTACAATAGAGATGGGGGGAATAGAGATGGTGGATATGGGTAAGTGTCTAAACACTCAATTATGTTTATTTTGGTTGGTCCATTAAATCAAAATCAAGCTTCCCACAGAAAAACATCACTAAGACACTTGTCCCATTGGCCATATTTTTTATTGAGGCATCCAAAACAAATCTTTTTCAAAAATTTAATTGGGAAAAGGCTCAAAGGATGAATGATCCAATAACAAGCTGTCATGTGTCGCTTCTGAGTTATCCTGCAGTTGTCTTATGAACTCTATTATTTTTACCACAATGTAAAAAAAAAAATCGACAGGTAACTTGTTCCAAAAAAATTGCTGCTGCCCCGGAATTGTTAAAAAAAGTGCACACATACTGCCAAAAATGGTACAAGTGCCTTAGTTCGAGTATGTAAATATCAAGTTTTGCTACACAAAAAGATCAAGCAATATTAGATCGTCTTACTGCTGCATATTATCTTGTCAAAAAATTGTACTATGTTTTTGGTTTTCTAAAACTTTATTGCCGTCATCAGCCTGAATCTACATGTTACTGGCAGTACAAAAGTCCTCTGATGGTCACTTCAAGGTTGGTTCAAAGTATAAATGGTGAGCTATCTACAAAAGTTTATTCTACAAAATGTGTGAAATAATTTTAAGTGTATCTTCATCGCAAAACATACAACATCTTCAAACAAATGTTTCTGTATGAATTTTGGTCCCAATTAATGAGGATCTTGTTAAGGACACAAGTATACTACAGGTTAAATGTAATTTCTTTTGGTAGAAAGCAGAGTATTCAAGATATTTTTCAATATGGATATATTATATAGAAGAGAAGACTTGGTTTATATTATAAAAATAGTATAACTATATTTAGATAGTTATATTATTATTATAATAATGTTTATAGGCCAGAGGTTCCCTAACCATTTTCGTTCGCGGCGCACTCAGGTACCAAAATCCTTGGAAACCTCTTGGCAAAAATTAACATCCAATTTTAAATATTGCCTGCATATAAATGACATTTTTGAGCTGCTTCATTAAAACAAGTTATCAAAATTACCATAGCAAGAAATCACTCTAAAGTCCATGTCAAACCCCTACTTAAATGGTGCTCTAATTGAAAAGACAATATCTAAATACTAACTTAATATACTAATTTAAGTAGTTTATAGCAAACTACAGCACACTAAGCTAATTAATGACTAACTATGGCTAGGGATGTATTAGAATTACTTGCGCCACTTGAACAACTAGTAAATTACATGTATTTTCGATGGGTGTGCTTTGTTTCTTGTAATATTTTCTTCATGATGATAGTTCTTCATAATTATTTTTAATCATTATGATCGGAATTTATTAAATTGTTTTTCATACACATTGTTTAGCCAAATTTTTATTCATAGATTGTTTTTACAAGTACAAAATTCATGAAAACATTCATGAATTTTGTAACAAGTGTTATTAAGCTGCTTTATTGAAAATATTGCTATAAGAAATAAATAAACATACATTTGTTTTTTACTGATATTGAATTTCTTTTATCAAATGATTGAGGTTAACAAAGCACATTTAGCCAAATGATTTGGTAGGGTAAAAATATAAAGTTTTTATTAATAAGTTACTACTAGAAAGGTAGGTAAGGTTAGAACACGGCAGCGGTCGGCGAGTTTCTAAGAAATATTTTTTTTTATGTAAAATTAGACCTAACTATGTACCAACAAAGTTAATATTATTTGAGTCTAAAGACATTTAATATGCATAAAAGTTATTAGGCATAATCATTTATTTCGCTTAATAAAGCACAAAAGATAACTTGAGCTGTTTGGTGTTCTTATTCAATTATAGATTTTTTGTTTTCATTGTGAATAAAAAAGTATGACAAAAGAATTTACTAAGAAAAGGGTTTTCATGAAAAAAATGAAGAACGATAATTATGAAGAAGAATTGTATGAATAGCGATATGGTATGATATGCCCGTTTTCGATAAATAGTACTAATGCCATTTCGCGAGTCAGCTGCCATTTTAAAATAGGTCAAATAAACATCAAACTTAATATGCTACCCACAACTTGAATTAAATAAAAAGCTGTAAGTAGTGTTACAATTTTTCTTACTAAATCTTTAACCTACTTTAGTCATCTTTAGCCTGGTAAGGAAGCAGCATAAAAAAGACCATGATAAAAAGAAATTATTTTAAAACCTTGCCATTTAGTAAAATTCACAAATTTTTATTTGTTAGTCTTCCAGGCAATTTTTTTATGATGAATATCAGGCTTGTAAAAGTAATCCGCAACCTTGACTCATTAAACATTAAAACCCAAGTAAAGCGATACTAATTTTTAAACTAAAAATATAACCATGTAATTTAAACATACAAAAAAGTTTAATATATTACGATCTTGAAAAAACCTATATATCAACTTCTTTGATTGGCATTTGGCAAAAATCTAATCTTCCATCATGGCATCCAAAAAGAGTGTTGTTACTTAAATGCCTGCCGCCAGACATACACTTCATAGAAAAAAATTAACAACCTGGCAAAAATGACGGATACCAGTCATTTACCGCACTCATCTATAGTGCTAGCAGGCGGCATCGTTATTGGTCAGAAGCTGAGTGTTTTTGACACCCGCGGGCGCACATGAAAAAGCAGTCTTAGATTTAGACTTCATACGTGTCAAAAAGACAAATGCAGTGGTTTATTCTACGCAGGTCTCAGCCAGTAACATATAACATATACAGGGTGTATTTTTGAAACGGGGCAGTAAGGGCAAGCCTTTCGTATCAGAAGGACACATAAGCATAACGTCCTATGAGCACAATGTCCTACAAGCATAACGTCCTATAAGCAGTTAGTCCTATTAGCAAAATGACCTAGTAGCAAGTCGTCCTAATATCAAAAGGACATTGTAGCAAAATGCCCTTACTGTACAGTTCAACACAAAATCAAATCAACTTGAAAAGAGTATTTTAGTACACACTTAATAATTATATTATATAACTGAAGTACTGGCCACTAGAAAAAGAAAAAATCTTTTGACACATTGACAATAGCGATTTCATGCAATGTGTCCCTGATATTTATCGAAAATTGTAATTTCCTAATATTTTTTAAAACGCATTTTGCTTTTGAGAAAAAACATAATGGATAGTGGTGAAGGTGCAAGTTCCACATCGAGACCGAAAACCGAATTTGTATTTATAAAATGAATCATTCTCGTTTAAGACGGCTTTCCAGCAGTTAGAAGAACGGGTACAAAAACGACTTATCCTATGTAGATTAGTTTGTTACTCTTAACTTCTAATATGAATATACTTAAATAATATTCAGCGTCTCGCCTCATCTGAAAATAACTTAAAAGAATAAAGTTACCGGTCTGAACGTGCTATTATTTTAAGAACTATCCGCGTCCTCCTAACCGTTGAGGAGTTGTACCTTCCAGCATCAGCTCAGCAACATGAGATGCTAACTGCTAGATGCAAATATCTAAATAACTTCAGACAATATACAAAAAACACTAAAAAAACCTATAAAATTTTAAGGTTCTCCTTGATTTCTATGGGATTCCATCATCAGATCTTTACTTGGTGGCCATGGGACAATTTCGGAAGTAGACTTTCTCAAATAATTTTTTTTTTTTATAATCGGTTCAGAAATGACGGGCAATCGCTAGACAAACATAAAAAAATATAAACGCGTCGAATATAAAACCTCCTCTTTTTTGGCAGTCGGTTAAAAGAGTCGTAATTTTTATGCCTATGAATGTTGGTTTGCCAATCCAATGACGCAGTTTTAGTTTTTATCAAAATCAAGTTGGAGTACTTTTCGCTTTTCCTCATATTTTCAGATTTGGCCATCGGCTCTCATTGGAAACAATATCCTGTATATTTGTCGGTCAGCGGATAGGTAAAGGGATGGCACCAAATTGCATGTTGTAACTGATTGTACTTGATCAATTAAGAACATTTTGCTACAATGTCCTTTTGATATTAGGACGACTTGCTACTAGGTCATTTTGCTAAACGGACCAACTGCTTACAAGTCGTTTTGCTATTAGGACATTGTGCTCATAGGACGTTATGCTTATGTGTCTTTCTGATACGAAAGGAGGGCAAGTACCTTAACCGTTGCAGTTACAGCAAAACGTTCTTAAAAGACCTTCCCTAACTTTTTGGGACATTTTGAACTGCATTCACAGATTTTGTAAAAAACTTAGTTAGCAAAAAAAATGCAAAAAGTTCAATTTTTTTTTTTTATGCCAATCGATTCTATTTCATGTGGGGATCAAAAAACTTTATGGGACCATTTTAGCTTTCAGTACCAGAAAAGACAGAAATCGCCAAAAACGTTTCCCATACATTTCGGCAACAGAAACGAATTTCTACGATGGTCTAACTTTTTGTTATGGCCTGGAAGTGGGTAGAATTGACTGTAAAGTAAATAAAAAGAATTTTTACCCTCAAATTTCGAATTTGATTCGAAAATCTGTGTGTTATACTTAGTTTCAGCTGAGAAACTTCGTATGAGTTATTAATTAAGGATTTTCGCTAAAATGTCTTCTAATCGTGAAAAAATTGACTTATTAGAAGCGTATTTTGTCAATAATCGAAATGCGGGAGCTGCATTAGTGTGGTACCGCAATAAGTATCCGTTGCGGCATGTGCCAACAAGAAAGGTTATTACAAATCTTTTGAAAAACCTGGAATTGCAGGGTTCTTTCAAAATACGCTTCTAATAAGTCAATTTTTTCACGATTAGAAGACATTTTAGCGAAAATCCTTAATTAATAACTCATACGAAGTTTCTCAGCTGAAACTAAGTATAACACACAGATTTTCGAATCAAATTCGGAATTTGAGGGTAAAAATTCTTTTTATTTACTTTACAGTCAATTCTACCCACTTCCAGGCCATAACAAAAAGTTAGACCATCGTAGAAATTCGTTTCTGTTGCCGAAATGTATGGGAAACGTTTTTGGCGATTTCTGTCTTTTCTAGTACTGAAAGCTAAAATGGTCCCATAGTTTTTTGATCCCCACATGAAATAGAATCGATTGCATTTTTTTTGCTAACTGTAAGTTTTTTACAAAATCTGTGAATGCAGTTCAAAATGTCCCAAAAAGTTAGGGAAGGTCTTTTAAGAACGTTTTGCTGTAACTGCAACGGTTAAGGTACTTGCCCTTACTGCCCCGTTTCAAAAATACACCCTGTATAGAAGAAAAAATATTACTGCAATATTACACACAGAAAAAATCTCTGCATTTAGAAGCCAGTGTTGTTCGCAACTGGACTCATGTGTACATTCCTGTGTTGAGAGAGTCCGCCAGTATTGTTCTTAAAGGATACTCTTCCTCACATCATCAGTGCTTCCTAAGAAACAATCAAACTTTATTACACCAATCTATGTGTCTACGTGTTTTATATTCAATGAGCAATAAGCCGAAAAAGCATCTATAGGCTGACCGCTTAACTGAGACTTCGCCTACGGGGTACAGGGGCGCGGGGGTATGGCGACAACGGGGACTGAAACAGCTGCGGGCGGTGGGGGCACTTATTGAAACATACAGGAGATGAAATGTACCAAGATATTTCCTAAGATATGTGACATCATAGGAAAAAAGAAATAGTGATTTATCAAATGAAAAATAGTTAAGAAGATACAAAATTTTAATAAACTTATGTACGTAAATAAAATAATTGAGAATAAACTATTATACTATTTTTTATCTAAACATATGTACAGGGTGTATTTTTGAAACGGGGCAGTAAGGGCAAGTACCTTAACCGTTGCAGTTACAGCAAAACGTTCTTAAAAGACCTTCCCTAACTTTTTGGGAAATTTTGAACTGCATTCACAGATTTTGTAAAAAACTTACAGTTAGCAAAAAAAATGCAAAAAGTTCAAAATTTTTTTTTATGCCAATCGATTCTATTTAATGTGGGGATCAAAAACTCTATGGGACCATTTTAGCTTTCAGTACTAGAAAAGACAGAAATCGCCAAAAACGTTTCCCATACATTTCGTACGGAAATATGATAAATCAACTCGAAACTCATAGGTCAGGTAAAATTTTGAACTTTTTTTAAATAAAAAAAAACATTTAAACATTTAAGAAATTGGTTTATGAAATAAATTGCTCAAAATGATTTCCATTTTCACGAATACATAAGTCTATCCTTTTTTGCACTGAACGAATGGCGGCTAATAATGTTCTGGGATGAATATTACGTAAAATGGTCATTAATGCATCCTTGAGCTCTTGAACACTGGCGTACGTCGTCTTATACACCTCGTTTTTCACGAAGCCCCATAAAAAAAAATCAAGTGGTGTTAGATCGGGGCTACGAGGTGGCCACTGTGTTGGACCATGTGTACCTATCCACTGTGTACCGAATAGGCGGCTCAAATTGGAACGTGAAAGGTGACTGTTATGTGGCGGAGCACCATCTTGTTGAAAATGAACTTTTCGCAATTCCGACAGGGGCCATTCGTCCATCTCGTTTTCAAGATGGTGTAAAATGACTTCATTATACATGGCAGAATTCAGTTTCCCTTCATAAAATTCCACCATTATGACTCGATTGGACATTATACCACACCAACAGTTGAATGAGAAGCGAACCTGATTATGACTTGCCGTAACTCTTAGTGGATTTTCTTTGGACCAATAGTGGTGATTTTTTCTGTTGTACATACCGTTATTGGAAAAATTCGTTTCGTCTGACCACAGTATGTAATTTAAAAATTCATGATCTCTGCTTATTTTTCCTCTTAGCCATCTGCAAAAAGTAAGCCTTTGAACATCATCACCCGGATGTAACACTTGAACTATGCGCCCATATCGATAGCACTTGTAGCCGTATTTCTTCCATATCTTTATCATATGGGAGTGGGATACACCTACTTCAAGGGCGACTTGCCTGGACGATACCTCTGGATATGCTTCGACATAAGTCGGAACCGCAATCTCCGTGTCCATGTCCACACGAGGCTGCCGCTTTCTTTTGAAAGAACCCTGCAATTCCAGGTTTTTCAAAAGATTTGTAATAACCTATCTTGTTGGCACATGCCGCAACGGATACTTATTGCGGTACCACACTAATGCAGCTCCCGCATTTCGATTATTGACAAAATACGCTTCTAATAAGTAAATTTTTCACGATTAGAAGACATTTTAGTGAAAATCCTTAATTAATAACTCATACGAAGTTTCTCAGCTGAAACTAAGTATAACACACAGATTTTCGAATCAAATTCGAAATTTGAGGGTAAAAATTCTTTTTATTTACTTTACAGTCAATTCTACCCACTTCCAGGCCATAACAAAAAGTTAGACCATCGTAGAAATTCGTTTCTGTTGCCGAAATGTATGGGAAACGTTTTTGGCGATTTCTGTCTTTTGTAGTTCTGAAAGCTAAAATGGTCCCATAGAGTATTTTGATCCCCACATTAAATAGAATCGATTGGCATAAAAAAAAAATTGAACTTTTTGCATTTTTTTGCTAACTAAGTTTTTTACAAAATCTGTGAATGCAGTTCAAAATGTCCCAAAAAGTTAGGGAAGGTCTTTTAAGAACGTTTTGCTGTAACTGCAACGGTTTAGGTACTTGGCCTTACTGCCCCGTTTCAAAAATACACCCTGTATAATTAAATCGTAAGAAAGTCAAAACTTTTTTTGGGTCCAGTTTCTTTTTTCTAAAATTTATGTATACGTTAAAAGCCATTTGCTTGCACTGACTGTTTACTTTATGTCTGAAGATTTTTCGATTCATCTTGAGATTATCATTACATGTGTACCTCTCACAAGGTGTCTGCAACAGTTAACACATGCGATCGCTACCCATGTAGCGAACGGAATGAACAATCACAAAAATTTGCCCACCGCCCGCAGCTGTTTCATTCCCCTTTGTCGCCATACCCCCGCGCCCCTGTACCCCGCAGGCGAAGTCTCAGTTAAGCGGTCAACCTATAGTAACAACGGAGTTCCCGTGTGCCTATAGGATTGTGCATCAATTTCTGCTATATGAGTGGTAGTTGATATCTACAACATGTGCTGTGTTGTATTGAAATACTATTTAACCACTGCAATACTGATCAATGGCAGATTCCTGAGACAAGTCAAGAACACTATTGTATTATAATGAAGAATCAAACTTGATGACTGGTTCTGTTTTACAAAACATGAGGGGATCTATACTATGATATTATTTCACGACATTTCTTTTTATTTATTTTACTTACTGTTCAGGATTATGTTATATTATTGTGTTTGTTTTATGCATACTATTATTGTGTTTGTTACCTTAAATATCATGATTATGTACAGTTCTTACACATCATAATATTGTTTTTGTAAATTTTACACTATCGGTATAAGGAAATTTAGTTCAGTAAATTACGCTACTGATCTAAAATACAAACATAAAATGTGAACCGCACACACTGTACATAATTATTTTATAAGTCATGGTAATTTAGATAATTTTGTCAAAAAATTTTATGTTTCCTGCTAGCTAACATAGAATTTTTAACAAGATTTCTTCAAGTGTTTATTCAAAACTGTGCTGAAATCATCTTTATTGTACCTGCTAGCATGCATGTGTCAAAGTTACTATGATAATAATTACATCACCTGCCAATGTTCTCTAAGATTTTCAAGGTATCAAGGTATTAAACGTTATGGTACAGAAAAGGATGCAACTCATGGATTTAAGGTCATGCAAAAGTGTACCTATGTGTCGATGAATCTGCGTGCTGCGTACAGTGTGTCCCCAGCCTGCCCAGTGTACTAAACGCTGTTCTTATTGTTTTAGTGGCGGCGGCAGGGGGGGTGGTTTTAATAAAGGTAAAGCTCCTCGCGATGAGCGAGCGTTGCTGTTAACATTTTATTAATTTGTTATAATCTAAGGGCTGCCAAACGTGGTATTCTATTGGTTCACTGGGAGTAACCTGCGGTTGCGTGTGTATTCGTATATATTATGATTTGATATACACCACTGTCTTTACATCGTAGCTGTGTGAATATCGTTAATAAGAGGTATTTTTCTTTAAATTTAATGCATTAACTGGTTAAAATTGATGAAGTGTATAATTTAGGGTATAAATTTCTACAAGTTGGTTAATATCTTCAACAATTCTAACAATAGTATTAAGTTGAGCCATGAGATTGGTGGTGTCTGGTGAAAAGTGCAATTCTTCGTTCTTAAGATATTGAACAGGAGGCAAATTTGCTGTCATACTCAACGAAAATAATAAAAATATACAGCACGTTTGCTAGGTTATTGAAATGGTATACACAATGGGTATTTTATGTACAAAAAAAACAGGTATTTTATGTATGTGCACCTAGGTTTGTGTGTTTAAACTTCATTGTATTAGAAACGGAAGCGTTTGGTGTTGTGTCGCTAAAGAAATTGGTATTAGTGTGATAAGACATTTTACCTGATTATCGTGTATGGTTCAGAGCATACCAAAAACATGCATATCGTTTTGGCAGCCCTATCTGGAATTTAAGTGTATAATGTGATTGAGTAATGGAAATTATAAATCGTTCTGAAACTATCGGATGGTTAAACACGTGTTGGAGTCTTTTTTCTGAAATGTTTTATTATTTAAAAATAATAGTATGACGTCATAAACAAAATAACGATTGGTTATTGGTGTAAATTCAAGTGTTATCGTTAAATTTATGTATGTTGAATTGGGTACAATGGATGTGTGAAACGAGTCATTATTTAAACCTGTTTAGATTTCATTTAACGTCATATTAAAAAGAATGAGGGTTGTACTGACGACTGAAGTGTTAGTAAAATTTATATAAATTTACCTGTATCCTGGGTTCAAATCCCACATATAATACACAAATATTTTCAATGGATTTGTTTAATTATTTCACTACGAGAATATAAAGCTTAGTCCAAACGTAATTAGATTGTAAAAACAGAAACTAAATAATATTTTTCAACAGGTGGTGGCGTTGGATTCGGCAGCGATCGAGGAGGGGGTGATATGGTAACACAAGAAGACACTGTGTTCATTCAGGGCATGAACCCATCGACCACTGAAGATGAATTGTGTCAGCACTTTGGAGCTATTGGCATCATCAAGGTAAATGGTTTAGCTTATTACTTCCATAACCTTACATGCATCAGTTTGTTCGCGATAAACTCAAAAACGAACTCAAAAGGAAGATATAGACATTACAACTTGTCAAGGATGATGACGCAACGAAGCTAGAAATAAAATTGTATAATGAACAGTAAATATTTCAATTTTCAGACCGACAAGAAGACTCAAAGACCAAAGGTGTGGATGTACAAAGATAAAGCCACTGGCCAACCAAAAGGCGAAGCCACCGTTACGTACGAAGACTCTAATGCCGCGTCTTCAGCTATTCAGTGGTTCGATGGCAAAGATTTCAACGGAGCTACCATCAAAGTATCTCTAGCTCAAAGACAAAACACGTGGGGCGGTAGTAAGGGTGGCGGCGGCGGTGGTGGTGGTGGCTTCCGTGGCGGTCGAGGCGGTGGTGGCGGCCGTGGAGGAGGTGGTGGCCGAGGAGGCGGTGGAATGGGCGGAGGCGGCGGCGGTGGCCCACCCAGTGGAAACAGAGCCGGCGACTGGAGATGCCCCAATCCTAGCTGTGGAAACACCAACTTTTCTTGGAGGAAATCCTGCAATAGGTGTAATGAAGAAAAACCTGAAGGCGCAGATGACGGCGGCAACGGCGGTGGTGGCGGCGGCGGCGGTAGTGGACCACCCGGACGTGGCGGGCGCGGCGGCGGCGGACGAGGCGGTGGGGACCGCGGAGGGCGTGGGGGTGGTGACCGTGGGGGATGGGGTGGGCGCGGCGGGGGGGACCGTGGCGGCGACCGCGGGGGCGAGCGACGCGGGTACGGCGGCGGTGGTGATAGGAACAGCGGCGGTGGCGCTATGAGAAGCGATGGCGGGTAACTATCACTGCTTTTCCTAATAATATGATGATGTTAGTCGAGGCGTAACTTGTAAACCAAATTTATACGATACCAGTTTGTTTCGTTGTTTTTCGTGATTCTAACGGTCTTTAAAACGGCAGAACCGAATTTGATCATTCTTTTGGGACAGCTGACTACAAGGCGCGTTACTTATGCTTTACATAATATAATATGCAAGCGGCCGTGGCGCAATGGATAAGGCATAATCTTACGATCGAGAGGTCGTGGGTTCGAATCCTGGCCATTACACCACGGACGTGAACTTCCTCCTAACACAAGCGAATTAAGCTTAGCTGGAGGGGGTTAACAAGAATACGAGTAATTTGTATTTGCAAATTACTAGTAATCTTTTTAAAAAAGAAAAAAGAAAAAAAAAAGAATAATATAGCCAATTTTTCGTCAATGCTAGCAAGTGGACAAAATAGCGGGCGAAAGTTAAATCACTCACATTTGAAACCGTTGTTAGTGTTCCTAGTATAATAATAACATCATTAATGCCAGGATTCAAGATTTATAATAAATATTATCTTTTGTTTCAGCGGCAGGGATCGGCAGAGACCATATTAATATAATTTATTTCTAGTTCTTAGCAATAAGTTTAATTTGACTTTGACTGAAATTTGTTGCGTATTGCAATTTTCATTTTGAATAAAATATGATTGTATTCAAAGAGTAACGGTTAAGTAGTGAACGTGAATCATGTTATCATAGTTCGTTTCGATAGCGTCTTCAAATGCTAATCAGTTAACACTACTAGCATAGGGAGAATTCATTTGTAATAAACTAGCAATAATTTGACGTGTTAATACATTCTTGCTCATGCAGTGATTTTTTTACAAATAAAGTAAGGGTACCTTTGTATTTAAAATAAATGCATTGAGTAAATTTATTATAGTACCAATTAAAGTTGTTTTATTATATATTTTTATAAACCCAAATTACAAGTAAAATACAATAGTCGTGCAATTACTTCTGTTACAACCGTATTATTTTGATTTTTTAAATATTTTTAATTCAATAAATAAAACATTGCCTTATCTAGATTAAGATTTTTTTCCAGAATTGGCTTTCGGGCAAGAATACTGGCCCTAGTCCTAGCCCACACTTTATTAACTTTACTTTTTCAATAGTTTCTTTAATATCTCAACGCGGTAACGGTAGCAATAATACGTGCAAAGGTTACGGCACGAAAACACTGAATGACGTCCAACGGTCGTTACCACGGGGCTTGTCAGTACGGTAGGGTAGTCAGTATAGTTGTGTACGCAACTGTACTATATTGGAAGATTAAGAACGTTTCTTAGATATATGCTACGGCCGCTTTTTTGTAGTCATCCGAACTTGGTCGGGCTATGTAGGTTTTTGATGCTTCGTCAGTATTTTAATTGTTTTTCTTTAATTACTGAATTTAATGACATGAAATTTTGCATGTGCATAGTTGAATGAATACACTAATTATTGGCATACATTTTACCATGCAATTCCTTAAGAACGTCGTGATTTTTTACTGCTTTGTAAACAGTGATCTATTCATGGCAAATTGTCCTACAACTCTTTAATTACTAAAGGAACATCATCGATACTTGGCTACATGTTGCAGACACTTACAAGGTTTGTATAAACGTGAAAATCTAGACCCCAAAGTGCATACTTTAAGAACTAAGACCTAATAAGCGTATTTTACGTTTATATTTTTATCTTTAAAACCCTTAATTTTTTTCTAAATCTGTTTTTTAAACAAATTCAAAACAACGTATGTAAAAATCTACAGCCCTCTATGTAAGCGCTTTATATGAAAACTAGCTAATGGCCAAACGTTCGCGTAGCGGAAACTTGAATTTCTCCGAAGTTTATGCATGCACAATTTTATTCATACATACACAATTACACACAAATTTTTGGACACATCTCTTTTCTTTTAAAGTCGATGGATTAAAAAAAGTTCTGCCAGGACAACGTTCGCCCAGCGGAATCAGTTTTTGGTGAATTTCTCCACAATGGCTGCATGCACAAATTATTTTTTACCATACACAATTACACGTCATACACTAAATATCTGCATACTTAAAATCTTTAAATTCAACAACATTCCGCTGGGCGAACGCACACGTCAGTATATCAGAATTTCCTAACGGAAATTTCACAAATAACACTTAGACCGACCCGGGAATTGAACCCGAGACCCTGCGGTGCGAGACGCTGCTAACCACGAGAGCATCGAGGCATTTTCGTTGGAAAAAACGATTTTGAAAAGTCTGCACCTGCAGCGCTCTTTGCTCTTGACAACAAAGGAACTCAGGTGCATCTTCATAGTTTTTAAAGCAAATATTTGAAAATGTCGGCGCCTGTCTTTACAGTAGTAAATTTTTCATATTTAAGAAAATATACAAGGCCAGCTGCGCTTCTTGACTTTGACAGCGAAGGCGGAAGTTATATGCTGCTACAGCACAGCAAAGCTATACGGTCTAGTGGTATAACTTGTACCATGTATATTTTGATGATTGTGACTGAATCAGATTCAAATGACAATTTTTGGTAAACAAAATAGTCACATGAATCTGATTCAAACAATCAACATCGTAATACAGGACTCTGATTTAATCACAATCACAGTTGACCTCTAATTTATAAAAAAACCCGATAGCTACTATAGTCGAGAAGAAAATAAAATAATACGTTTAATTGAAGAAATGCATAGCAGAACCCTCCCCGTGAGGGGCTGGTATACATAATAAGCAAGAACACATTTTATATTCATGGCTACACTAGTTTACTAAGCAAGGAATGTCAGATGGATAATCAAGAATATGAAGTCAGTTTAATCCGTGAATATGCGGTACAAGATTGCTTCGATGGATGAGTAAGTAGTTAGTTGGTAAATTATACGGAGTTTCACTCACACAAAAAAATCTACTCATAAGTTCTGCCTTGAGTGCTCCTTACGTTAATCTGCCTTATTGGTGTGTTAAAATAAAATAACGTATGCACTGATATTATTTTATTTACAACTGAAAACAAAATAATACTATTTGTATTCAAGTTTGAATTTCTTTGGTCTATACATAATATTTCTGAAGCATAAACTCAATACTATTTTCAATACATAACATTAAATTTATATACAATAAATAAAGATAAGCTGCAGTTGTGATTCTAATTAACTGTGGTCTAACGTTTCTGGAAGCTAAATATTTTAATAAGTACGAGTCCGACGACGGTGGCCGCGGCGACGCCGATGCCTGCCTTCCACCACGATGAGTTCTCGCCCGTCAAGCTGGCGAAGTGCTTCAAGTGCCTGCAAATACAAAACAGCTATCATCATTCTCATAAGCCTAATCACGTCTATACAGCTATACAGAGTGGATTGTTACGCCACCTTTAGGTAAAGTACTCCAAATACTAAAGCAAATTAACTTATAAGAATACATTCACTTATTTATATAGAAACAGAACTACATTTTTATGGCTCCATCGATAGTGTCAATAATAAGATTAAAAACTCTTAAGAAGTGTAGTAAATTAAATGAAAGGGGAAAACATTCAATTTTAGAGTCAACCCGTTCCCGAAGTGCTGGCATTTTTTTCGGTCAACGAATAAGCATTGCCATACAGCGTGGCAATGCTGCCAGCATTTCGGGAACGATGCCCACTGGTAGCGGTTTGCTTGATTAGTGTATATAGTTTTAGTTATTTTTATTATAGGTTTAATCACGGAATAGGAATACCAAAGGAAATGTGAAGTAGGCGTGGTTCGCGTGCCACAATTAAGCGTAGCTACGCTTAATCAATCCATGTCTATGACCAGTCGTGTTCTGACAGCGCGTCAAGTTGCTAATCTTGCGTATTTATTTTATATTTCTTTAACCATGCCGTATTGTGCTATTCTGGAGTGTAAAAATGATAGTAGAAGAAAAAATCTCATGAATGGAGGTGTTTCATACCATCGGTAAGTATGATTTCTTATAAAAATCATGTTTCGTTAACTTACTAAAAACATCTAGAACATTCTACACAATATTCTACGCATGATATAATAAGATAGGTCTCCTCACCACGATGACAGTTCAGTATGTTGTGCCAGGAATGTATGAGTGTTGTCAAATTTTCATAGAACCTGGCACAAATATGGTGGCATATGTCAGTCTTGAGCATATCTGAGTTTTTTGTACCATGATTCTACGCTACTCGTTTAGTGATGTGTGAGTTCGTACAATACTGAGTTTATCGATAGACTTAAAAAAGAAAAGTAATCACAATATAATATTACAAATTCGATAGTTATTCTGTCTTTTAATGTAAAAAGGTAACAAACAGTGTTACCTTTTTACATTCAATCTGATCTGATCTGACAGAGTTAGCTGGGTTCGGTTATCGGGGGTTAAAAAATAAAGTATTCTTATTTTATCCAGATTATTTAAAATGAGCTACACAACATGTTAAGTATTGTTACAAAAAGATTCAGTTAAAAAACGCGAGTGGTAGTTACTGGTACCATTGTGCGAGTGTCGAGTCTAATAATAAAAAATAGTAAGAAACTATATTATACTAAATGCAACATTTTCACATATAAAACTCGTTAGCTCAAATAAGAAATCATGTATCTATCGATATCGATAATGTAATTATAAAATTCAATATTGCGCATCACTGGGTGAATAGCGCTAAAAATCAATCTCTGAAACAAAATCTCATCCTTATGTCGTACGTGTTTAAGGTTAAAATTGCGTCCATCTAAAATACTGCCATCTCTAGTCAAGTAGCGGAATTATCTCGTCAGTCAAATGTAATACATTACTAAGATAACAAAACGTCGTAAGTACTTTTTGCAGTTTATCAAAATAAAGCTTATCAATAGCAGTGAAGGTATATTTTCAAATTTATAGCATGTGCTTTATGCTTATTTTTACTAAAATAAAAACGACCAATCAAATGAATTCTTTGTGTGTAGTGCGAAGTATGATTATTGGTTTATTTGTGTGAGTTTGGCGACAGCAGTTTCCATACTAATTGTGTCTTATACCATTTCCTTTTAGTACGAGAGCCCACGACCAAAACCATGTCTCATAGCAATACGGCAAAAACCCTATAAAATCGTTAGATTGTATGATTCTGTACCCGACTAGGTGTGTAGTAACGGTCGAAAGTGTAGCAACTGCGTGGGAGGCCATTTCTGCTGTGTCAAAAAAAAAAGACAGTCGGTATTATAGCAATACGTCTGATAGTGAAAATGTACATAGATTTTATAATTGTATTACGAAAAAGTTTGTTTTCAGATATTTTGCGCGTAGCATATATATATATATAGCCTGAGCGCATTTTTGAAAATGTCAACAAATTTAGCCGACCTGTATCATAGCAATACGGATAAATTTTTTTTTCAACTTTTCGTATTGCTGCCATGATTACCAAAAACCTGTTTTCAGACACTTTAAGTGTAGCATATACTCCCAAAAACGAAAATAACGTTTCGGAGTCGCCTGGCCGACGCCTCTGTTAAATGTTTTTTTAAATTTACAGCCTTCATAGATATTCAAGAATCTCCCTTGTCTATTATATGTACTTTGACAGATGACAGATGTCATTACTTATTTCTTTTGTAAAAGTTACTCAAGTGTGCTTTAAATAAAACCAAAACTATCAAATCAATCAGTATTTAATTTCAACAGCCTCAGCGCTTGTTACGCTCCTGCCCCTTTCTTACTATTATACAGCTCACTCGCCAGCTGCTCCAAACGTTGGAACGACGCTCACTTAGTTGTCATACGTTGTGCTGTTGTGGTGGTGTAAAATGTCGGACCTGAGTTGTGTGTTTTGTAAATAAAAAAAACGATGATGATTTTAAATGATATCTGAGTATCGAAAAGTTGTCTGATAGAGAAGGTGCTACACTTAATTTGTCTGATATAAATTTTTTGCACATGTGGACAACTTATTTTATCATGTCCAACAATTTTCAGACATATTGCTATGATACCGATTGGTAAAATTTGTTAACATTTTCAAAACGGTCTCAAAATTTAATGCGTTCACATTTCCGTCTGAAAATTGTTTTGTTCGCATCAAATAACCAAAATTTACTAATAAAAAAGATTTTCAGACGTATTGCTATGAGACATTTTTTTTGTCTCATTTTTAATTTTTTTAAGTGATTTTACGGGTTTGCGCTACACCACTAACGTCTGAAAAATATGTTTCCGGTATCTCAGAACTATCATTCAACTACAGTCTGCAAATCAGACATATTGCTATGATGCAGTTCGGTAAAATTCTTTGACAATTTTGAAAATTCGGTCAGATCAAACGCTACGCGGAAAATGTCTGATATTGGTATTTTCGAGCTCAGGATAATCGTATCTATCGATTTGAAGCGGTTTTGGCCGTATTGCTATGAGACAAAAATTTTGGTCGTGGGCTCTCGTACTATTTGGTATTCCTATTCCGTGGGTTTAATTATTTTATTTTTGTAATTAACAGAAATGTATTTTGGTTTAAAATAAAGTACATATAAGATAATATACAAAAAAAAAAAAAAAAAATTGACTATGGAAAAGATGAATTACATTTTTTGGCTATTTTAGACGACATAATCATAATGCGCCTGTTTATACATTGCTTTGCTTGTATTAAATTGATTGTTTTTCAATTAAAAAAAAAAAAAAAAATTTAGATTGAATGTTTTCCCCTTTCATTTAATTTAAGCAAATAATTTATAAAACTTTTATATTATTTTGTTAGTAAGACAAGTGTGCGTCTTATCTCATCACAAAGCCTTTTAACTACAAACGTGTTTTAACTTAGATGTTTTCTTATAGAGAAATCATTAGAAATTATTATAGCATTATACTCACCTGTGCTTGCTGAATAAAATCCAAGCAGCTTGAAATTGACTGACAAAGACAATTAAAATACCAGTATTGCATACCAAGCAAGATAATTCGACAACAGCCATACACAACACGACATTTTGTTTATACTGTCATTTATTTATTACTGAGTACATTCTGACGGCGTCTACGTCGATAAAATGTAGCCCATAGCATAGTATAATTAAGTTAATCCAGGCTCTAAGCTACGTGTGCAAAATTTCATCAACATCGACTTAATGCATGCGTGAAAGAATAATAATATCAATATATTATTAAATTTCATCAACATCGACTTAATGCATGCGTGAAAGAATAATAATATCAATATATTATTAGCAGGATAGAATTAGATTATTTTCATATGAAAATACAATCTATTTATAAATAATGTCATTAAAAAAGCAGGATTCCAAATATCGTTTCTATATTGCGTTTTGTAAAGTTTTAAATCAAATTTGTTTACTTAGTTACTACTGGGTTAATCTGAAGTGAGTAGTGAACCCACAAGCTTAAAAAAAATTAAAGAAGAGGTTTCATTGAAATAAATATTGAGTATGGCTGGTCTGCATTATCTTTTGTAGTTATTTAATTATAAAATGCCCTTATATATCCTGTTGTAAAGAACCCTCGATCATTATCCCTCTTTAGGTAAAATTTATGAGAAAACTGGCAAATTTAATTTTTATTTATTTTAACTGTGTTGCCAAAATACAAATAATTGAGCAAGATGTAAACATGAAAATATTACAGAGATATTATATAACATAGATAATAGCGCAGACACAAACAACAGATAGTTTTCGTACACATTACACTGTACTATACAGCTTCTAAATTAAATGATCTCTGTTATGTTATATTTGACGATAACGACACGATACTATTATTATATCAAGCTCATAATCTCTGTACAAACTAATTTAATATAGTGTATTGTAAAATAATACTTTAAATGCATATAAATTTTTACCCACTGCGTTTTTTTATGTTAAAACACTACAATCACCATTGGCCAGAAGCGACCACTTGATTACTTTATTGTGTTTTGTATGGTTTATAGAATTTTATATTTGATGTCTTAGAGAGTAACTTAGGCTGCTCTTATTCTAAAAAAGTGTATGAAATGTAATATAGCATTATAATTCATTCATTCAATTGTTTTTGAAAAGGACCGGTGAAACCGTTCGCCGAAATGTATAGTCAAAAGATAAAAAATATGCATAATTCCTGTGCAAAAGATAATAATAGTCCTGATTGAACTTTTTTTTGTATTTAAGTACTTGTATTCCAAGTAAATTATTCTAGACATTTCGCAAGAAATATTAGATACAGGTAAGCATTTTTGACATAAAAATTGAGATATATTATATATTTTATATGGTTCTTGACGCATCATAGAATGTCATTATCGTCCAATATGAAAATGATGAATTCTTTTAGAGATATGAGGTTTAGAATGTTAATATGCGTTGATTTAGGTGTTTAGATCTCAACATAACTACAAATTTGTATCATCAAGTGTTTACTTACGGAAATGCAGCCATGGTGGCAAGTTTGACGAACACGTCGTGTTTATTTTCTCTAATGTTAAAGAACTGTGGCGGCAGTAGTTGGTACTTATTGCAGAACACATCTGGCTGCAGGATGTACTCCTGTCTGGCAATCAACGCGTCTCCCTTTGTGCCCACTATTAAGACTGGAATATGACTCTCTGCGAAATATTTCTGTAACATAAAAACATTGTTATTGATTACTTTTGTAGCATTAAGCTATGCTTAGCAAATTAGGACAGTATTTGAACAAACGCATCCGCTTCAACCAACCAGATACGGTCGCCTCTTGTCAGGACCCTACTTAAGATAGGAACAAATGGATGAACGTGACATCACGAAATGACGTAACATACAGTTGAGAAATTTATTGGTCCTGTACCCATATATTTTTTTAACTGTTACTTAGTATAGAAACATTGATTAAAGAATATGATCAAAACCAAAAAGTAATCGCGCCATAATTAATTTAAATCCTTGCAGATACAGCTAGGGGAACGATCAAGTCTCGTAGATATCTTTATGGATATAAATGTCATTGGCAGTACAATTATGGGCAAACTTCTTGAGCATTAGGTGACGTGGTGGGGGAAAGTTTGCGCATCGTACACTTACGTGTAAAATATTGCTATAAATATGATTAGTTACGTCGAGTTTTTAGAATTACCTATTTTATTTATTACAATTACTGTTTATTTCGGGATATTGTATTATGTATAGACAATTGTATTTGTGTGACTGCAGTGGCAGGCAATAGCCAAAATATAAACAATAGCCGACATGCGCAACATTTTGTATGTGCATTGTTTTGTCAAATTTCTCATAACTTAAACAATAGTTAAATCGAAAAAAATGCTTGTCGGCATGTTTTGTTGAACTTCTTACGATTTAAAACAATAGTTAACTCGGTTTTTAATATTGGCAAAATCGCCAAAAATATTCAGTGATAAAATCCGCTTTTAACTCAACAAATAACAACAACAACTAACGATTTATAACAGAGCACAAAAGTGAGCACTTCACTGCACGCACGTGTATTCGGGAGAGAGCGGAACGAAGACGCGGTGCGCGGGGCAAGGGTCGACTGATCAACCAATCACGCGCAGGTACGCCCCCTGCGTCTCAGCCTCGTAACCAAAGAGACCCAAAATTCGTTTCTGCGCATTCAAGGTCGTTTGCTCAAGATGTTTGCCCCGATTTATACTATAAGTTAAGATCCTTACAATAAGTAAATGCAATAAAATACAACTTACTATATAAATTCTAGCAATATATTCAAACGAGCGACTGGCGGCCACATCATAAACGAGACAAGCGACGTCGCAATTTACTTCGTGCGGTTGCAACGGGTCCGACACCCGCGTGATAGGAATCTCCTTTAGAACTAAGTATTTTTCTTGGCCATACACCAATACTGTGTTAATACAACTATTCTCTATTATATTTCCATCGCCTCGTTCGTTGGCGTGTGGCTTTATTTTCTGGAAACAAAATTACTATGTAGTGCAAAACAGTTTTGATTATTTTAAGTAATATAACCCAATCTTTGTCCGCAACGTGACGTTAAAATGGGGCAAGTAGAGCAATGATACTGGGATTACGAGAGATGCAGGTTCAATTTCACTCATCACACTGTTACATACGACCACGCACCGGTAAACATTGTGGGCGCACACTGAGTTTTCCGTTCTTTAGGGCGTTTGAAGACAAACTTTTTACAGGCGAAAGAGAACGCACTTGTGCATAAGGCACATATGAGCGTTATAGAAATGGACTTATTAATGTCCCCCCTTGAAATTGGAACAAGAAATCCGTGCCTCTTCATAATTATTGTTCAAAAAGTCTGTCTTCAAAACGCCCTAAAGAACTTTGCCTCTAAAAACGTATAAGCTCAAGGGATAAATGAATATCTGTCAACAAACTTTGTCTGACCTCAATCTACAGTGACGCCATCTGGTGAGACAATACGAAAGTCCTCATAAGATTGAGTTATTACCTTATGTGCTATGCCAAGAAAGCTCCTGCAAATAGACGTCTTGCCACATGACCTTGGCCCGATGACGTGACACTGGTAAACATTACGACTGGACTGTTTCTTGGCAATATCGACCTTTTTCTCTCGAGTTACTGCAAAAAAAAAGAAATATGTTTTGAGTTAACTGTCAACATTTAAAATAAGCGTTTAAGATCATTATCATGTAACTTACTGTGTATAGCAGATTTTTGTGATTCATTTTCTAAAAAATTAAAACCCAGGTAAGCGAGATAGGCACTTGTATTTTGCAGATCCAGCAGTGTCATAACCGTCCAGCGACACATCCAGCCTTGTAAAGTCAAAAACCCCTGCAATGTTTGGGAACGTATTTTAATTCAATGGTCTGTGTGAACTAGTCCATTAAATGCCCATAGTATTGGATTGTAGATAAATGTGGGGAACTTCCCCATGTTGGTTTGTATCCTACTTAATGTGGATGAACGTGACGTCACGTAACGACGTATCATACAGATGAGAAATTTAAGATCCACAAGAAGCGACCGTAGCTTAGTTGTGCCCGGTATGCAGAGGTCGCAGATTTAAATCTAGCAATTATTTTTTTTTCCCACAGTTTCTTATAATATGGGGAATTCGTAATTCAAGCATTTCTTATTACAAATAGACATACAGCCCACCTGATGGTAAGCAGTTACCGTAGTTTATTCGTATTATATTAGGAGATATGAAATACGCTCGAAAATATTAATCATCTATCACGTTTTTAGTCCTTCAAGGCAGTTATGGCTTTACTCCTCATCCTCAACTACCATCGAAAATTCCTATGCCATAATGAAATCCTATAACTAGCCATTGCTAAGAGAATGCATTAATACAATTATCTACAGTCCAACCATCACATTATATTAATATCATTCAATGACATCACTACTTGTTAATATTAGTGGCGTATACCTAGCGTGGTAACAGATTCGGTAAATTAGTTATACAATTCTAAAATTCGTCATTGTTCTATCAGCAAAATTAATTCATGACACATATCCTTTGAAATTGTCAAAGTCGATAAGATTGACATTTGTTGATAGAACAAGCAAATATAAATTTTAGTGTTTTGAAATGTATACCCAAAATAATATTAAGGTGGGTCATGAATTTGCTTTGTTGATAGTACATTGAAATACAGGCCATAGGCAATATACTGTATGTCCATATTGAGGGATATTCTATAATACCTTGTCATTAGTAGGCACAGTGTATCTCAAATTATGCCACGGTATCCTCGGGCAGTAGGAGAAGACATTCTTGAGCTCAGTTGGGTTCAGCATGCCATCCTTGTCCTTGTCATACTTCTCAAACAACTGAGTTAAAAATTGTTGACCTTTGTATGATAGTTCAGAAGTGCATCCAACTGGCACTTTTATACTGAAGGAAAATGATAATAATAGGTATATTAGATTATACAGTTATAGTGTATATACATATAACAGTCAAATTGTAATATACCTCCTAGTTTTCAATGGTTTAATTGACACATAAATTGTATTATTATTACATCACTCATTCATAACGGAAAGAATTATAAATGGGAGTATAATAATAAGTAACTCAAATAGTTAACTGTTAACTGAATATAAGAGGGTTATGATAATTATAACACTTTTCTGTTTATGGTGTATGCTAATTAAAACAATGTAACCTTTAGTAATACCATTATGTAAGCACCCACATAATATGTTATTGCAATAGTAGGTTTTAAATGATTACCACTATACATTCAATTTACATACATACTTCATTTTAATATGGCCCTATGATGGCCAACGTCATCAGAGTAAATTGTGGTATATTTTAACTGTTAGCATAATTAAAGAAGCGCTTGTGGCTAAGTGAGAAGCTGGGCCAATCAATCTTGCAAGTTAAGTAATGCTAAGTGCGGTTGGCTGAGGATGGGTGACTATCTTTAGCATAATGAGTTTTCTTCTGTGCCTCAGATGCATGTTAAGCCGTCACGGTCAGTCCCGGTTGCCATTTGAACATCTATGACAATTGTTCTTAAGTTATTGCCAATTTCACTCTAAAGTTGTTAACCAGAATAGGTGCCAATAAACAGCCACAACCAATTACATACTTAGCATATAAATAACTGTGAGTCATTTCCAAACTTTCATCATATCCAAACTTGCGCAGCACTGTCCATGTGGTTTCATTTCTTCCTCTTTGTACGAATAAACAATGCAAGAAAATAAAACCTTTTATTGAAATGCAATCATTCTCTATACCACCGCCAATGTTTTGAGCAATTACAGATTTTACTTCATCTAAAACCTGCAATAGAAACCAGTTACAAAATATAAGAATATAATAACAGAGAAGAAAAAGAACAATCAAAATGAAAAGCTAATCAGTACAGTGCATTTCCGTAGCACAGTCACAGCAAGTACCACTAGTTACACCTGCATAATTTTACCAACCCGATAAGATGAACCTACGAATTAGAGATAATAAGTTGGATTTTGGTATATATACCTTAATTGAAGCATTCTTATAATTGAATTGTGGTCTTAATATTTATTTACTACTTAGGTCTTGAAGTGTAATAAACAAGAAGTTGACATTGGATTTGTGTGTAGTGGGATGTTACAATATATTACCAAACATTACCTGTAATTGTAAAGGAGAGTCAAAACATTTCCTTTGAAACATTGTGACTTCATAATCATCTAAAAGTCCATCACCGTCTAAATCACAGATCTTGAATATTCTGCTCAGAGCTCTTTTGCATTTCTCTGTCAACTACAAACAAAAGTTTATTACATTCTGTAATTCTTACATACTTGAATGTAGGTCATTGCATGTGTAGCAATGAGAAGACACAAGGTCAAAAGTAATTGTTCATATTTACCTCCTGCTCATCAATACAATAAATAGGGTTGATAGGATGTAGGACAGCTTTTTGTGCATTGTAAAACATTTCCGACACATTCACAAGTGATTTTGCTGAGCATTCTATACATCTATCAACTTCTGGGTACTCTTCTGCAATATCCCAAATGTTCTAAAATATTAAAATGTAAGTTTTGTACAATTAAAATATGCCTGTAGCAAACAACAATAATAGAGGCAGGTTTTTGTGTATGCTTGAGGTGGGCTGGAATTGTTATGCATTTACTTGCATAACACTTCCGTACCTTAACTTGTCAAATAAGAGTGATGATTGCACTTAGGTATTATATCTTAAACCTAGTGTTTTATAAATGTTCCTAGGCTTCTATGAGTTGGACTGATAGCTTGATTGCCACATTCATTTTATTTAGACAGCTTTGAGTTTCCCTAAAAAGGTTGCCTGGAAGAGATCACTTTATAGTGATAAGGCCGCCCATTGTGCATGTTTCAATTAGACTGTGTATCATAATGATGTACTTCTTCTTTGTGTACAATAAAGAATTCTCTATCTCTATCTATCTATCTAACTTATAAAAGACTTACATCAATCACTGGATAGTCAATCAAATCAATCTTGTTTCCAACAAGAATGACAGGTTTTCTGAAATCCTCAGAGCAGTTCTCCCTCACAAATGGCAGCCAGTATGAAGCTATCTTGTTGAGAGTCTCCTGTCGGTCTACAGAGAAAACTATGCAGATCACATGTGCTCTTTCAATTTCTTCTGCCACTTGTTCTAGAGTTTGCTCTGCCACTACAAATAAACAATAATGGTAAATTTTAGACTCTTTTTTAAGTTTAGTGTAGTTTTAGAGTTTCATATAAATCATTTTTTTATTTTTAATAATAATAATCATTTATTTCAATAAGATACATGGAGCAATACAAAGCAAGTACATATTAGATTAATCCAAATATTACAAAAGGTTTTAACGTTAGCACCTGTACTAGTGGAAACCACTGTATCACAGGTACAAGCGCCTTCCATTTCTATCAACAAGATAATGAATGGTGTACTGTATTATAACATAACAAAGTTTACATGAATAAACTATTGTAGGTATTTAATAATAATTTAATCATGTGTATATGTGTGAAAGTCTTACAAATTCAAAACAATGCATGGTGGTATAAGTCTCAGAGGTGTGAGAATGGGTTCAACATAACAGTAATTTCATATTGTTGAGTATCTACAATATTTATATGGAATGGTATGCACACATTAATGAGTATTAAAGTGTGCATTAATCTGAAAATGGGTAATGCACAATAATTATATTAAGATTGTAGATTATTATTTGTTGATTTTGATATGTTATCTGTGCATACAAGATAAAAGTTCAATGAATTTAGCAACCTAACAATTGTATAACAATTGTATTATTGTAATAGGTATTTGTATCAGTAGCTCAAAATATTGAAATACAATGTGTATATTTTCCCATAATGTGTATCAACAGTTTCTGTTATGTAATTCATTGTTGTTCTAATTCGTATGACAACACTTTTCCAGGAAATCCCTCTTGTGTGTCCTTGGAACTGTGTCCTTGAATTGCTTACTTCTATGTAGCCCTGTTTACATAATATATCTACTTTGATATTTATTTAAGAAATTCATTCAATACACTGTGAATATCAAATAAAACATGCTATTCGAAATCACCGCATAGTTCAACCAATGTAATTAAATACATACCACAAATATCTACTATGTTGGTCGGTACTTGCTCCGGCGTAACGTCTGCTGGAATAGTAATTTCCTCAGCTTTCGGTGGCACATGTTCAGTGAATTCTTCTGTTACGAGAGAAAGTATCAGGGAAGTTTTTCCAACACCAGGTTCACCTAACAGAAGAATCCGAACTGTACGAGGTGTGGACTCGTAAACCATTTTGTTATTTTACCGAAAAATAATTTATATTGTGTATGAAAACATGTTTGTGGAAGAAATTATACAAAATAAGTTGTTTTCAGTGTATCTTTCACAATATTGTTGCAGCCGGAATTTCGACACTGATGGTGATCATTTTTTTTTATTTTCAGGTTTTTCTGTCAATCAAAATCCATGGACAACATTTTTTTCTGGGTTGTGCAACAACCTTCAGAAAATAATGTCAACTTATTTAAGGGTGGTATTCCACTGACTTGCATCGTTATCATTGTTTAATAGTAATCGACTATTTAATACCTGCTGATTGAATGAAATATTTATAATCTGTATAATTTGTTTTCATTCATTACAAATGACAACATGTTAACGTCAAAAATGACAGTAAATGTGACTTTATCACCAACATTTTCACATTTTCACAACATTTTGTGGTAATTTTCAAATCGCCGATGAAATAGAAATGCTTTAATTTCAAATAATTATGACCTGCTTATAACAAGAATTTATCAAAACGATGGGGGAGATAAATAAAAGACAGAATGACTGGGATTCATCGAAAAGTTCTCGAGACCCTATTAAAACTCTAGAGGTTAGTTCACGATTTTGTGTTTCCATCTTTATTAGAATGCTAGAAACGAAAAAGTGGTTTCGTGCTGAATCTACTTACTAGTATGCTTTTGAAAAACACACTATGTGTAACAAAATGTTGAAACTGACTGATATTTACTAAAAATATTAAAAACATTTCTTCTGTTTTCAGGATAAATGGAAATTAGTTCCTTCTTTTTTGCAAATCAAGGGACTAGTAAAACAGCATATAGATTCCTTCAATTATTTCATCAATGTAGAAATCAAGAAGATTGTTCAGGCAAATGAAAAAGTGTTCTGTGATTCAGATCCCTTGTTTTATATAAAATATCTAAATGCGTATGTGGGGACTCCGGATTTGGAAGAGGGGTTCAATGTCACTAAGCCAACCACCCCTCATGAGTGCCGTCTCAGGGATATGACTTACTCAGCACCAATCACAGTGGACATAGAGTACATTAGAGGCAATCAAAGAGTGATCAAGAATAAACAGCTGATTGGAAGGTATATTTATTTTCATAATATTTTGTTTCTAATTAGAAAGAATCAATATTAGCCTATTTCTAAATTTTAATGTAGCCTGCCACAACAGAATGTTATTAAATTTTCTCTACTTTTATTTTGGAGATTAAAGAGATGGAGTTAAGTAAAACTACAAAGTATGAGTCTACCATTACCATTATTTTTCAGGATGCCATTAATGTTGCGTTCATCAAACTGTGTGCTGACAAATAAGTCTGACTTTGAACTGGCACAGCTTAATGAATGCCCTCATGATCCTGGTGGCTACTTCATTATTAGAGGTAGGTTTGGTCTTGTAAATAAAAAAAAAAACTATGTCTACATAATATTTTATGTTGTTTTAACAAACATAAAATTACTATAATATTCTCTTGCCTTTGCAAGCTGCTACACAGCTTACTTGAAAAAAATGCTTAATTTATATTAAAAAAAATATTGTGTAAAAGCAATATTTTTTTATAAATATATATTTTATTAAATGGAACTCTCATGGAACACATTTGTCTTCCATTGTGCGTGGATATGTGTATTGTGGTTGTTGTTAATTGTGATTGTGTTTTTAACTATGTTTGATGAATGCTGACCTCAATTTTTTTAATAAATAATTCATTTATAATATTCAGTTTTCCTTTTGCTCTGTATTTATGTCTACAATTTTTGTTAATTTTTTATTTTAATATTTCTTTGTTTATATTTGTTGTGTACTTGTGAGTGTTGATCTACTTCATTGTTTTTTCTGGCAATGCATTTTCTGTGTACTATTTATATTTTCTCTAATTGTAAGATAATGTGTGGTGAATAAATGGTTTAAAATATAAAGTATTTGAATAATTTTCAGGGCAGGAGAAAGTGATATTAATTCAAGAGCAGTTGTCCAGGAATCGCATGATAGTGGATGAATTCAAGGGAGCCATACAATGCCAAGTAACTAGCTCTACACATGAAAAGAAAACAAGAACCAATGTCATTGTTAAGAATGGCAAATATGTATTAAGGCATAATGCCTTGTCTGATGTGAGTATTAAAGTAACTGAAATTAGTAAAAGTTATAATTCTATAAAAACATAAAAAAGTGATTTAAACAACTAACATTTAAGTTTCTTTTTTTAAAGCTTTTGTTTACTTCAGTGTCATTTAATATCATATTTCTTAGTAGGTAGTCTTAGTTTAGGTTAAGCTGGCCAGCAAGGATATTAGTATATTATTTCTGCATTGTAATAAAAAGTTGTAAATGCTGTAAAACAAAGTTGAGTAACCAGACTTTTTCAAACTTTTTTCAGACTTTTTTTATGTGCAGTCTAGATTACAATTAGGTAGATAATAGCTAACTAGCTTAGGTAGATAATGGCTTTATTTAGGTAGATAATATTATTATCTTCTTCTATCTCCTCTTCTCTCCTTTTTCCTCTACTCTCCTCTGTCAGCCGTCTCAATTTCACTCACTGCCTCCTCATTCATATCTTCTTTTACACAATCCATCCAGACATATTCATGTAGATAATAATCCAAACATATCCAGGTGGATAATTTTATTATATTAGGTGTAAGAAAATACATTTTTAAAACTATTTCAGGATATACCAATAGCAGTTTCATTCAAGGCAATGGGCATTTGCAGTGACCAAGAAATTATGCAACTTATTGGCACTGACGATACTACTATGAAGAAAATGGCCCCTTGCATCATGGATTGCCATAATTTAAAGATTTTCACTCAAAATCAAGCTCTAACATATATAGGCAGTAAGCTGAAAGTTAAAAGGTAACTATAAAATAACACATACTTGTGTAATATTAACAAACCAAATAATGTTTACATTATAGTAGGGGAGACCACAATGCTAAATGGGGATTTATTCGAGCGTCGTAGAGACCTATTGGGTTGCAAAGCTTAGATGAAAAGAAGAAAAAAATGTTATTATGATATACCTATTCATCGGTGGGGGAAGCGGCTATAGATTTTTAAATATGTAAAAAAAAACTGTTGCATGGACATCCTCGAGCGCGTCAGATATTGATGGCATCAATGCCCTACGTATTTTTAACAATGAACGTATGTTCATCTGATCGTTTGCATGATGCGGGTGGTTGTATGTAAGGGTTGAAAATGAAAAAAAAATAAAAATAATCGAGCGCGTCAGATTTTCTAAGGGAGTGTTAAGTGCACCAAAAAAAAGCTCTCATTCACTAATCTGACGATTTCGATGGGACGCAAACTCGCGGGCATTCTCATAATGTGCAAAAAAAATTCGCCATTTTGAAATACTCAAGCGCGTCAGATTAAGATATATATGGATCATCTTTATGTTCTAAACGTACTGTCTCATAATCTGACGATTATATAGAGGGATTCGCCTGATCTGACAAAAAGAAATTAGGAAAACGGTTCACCCTAAAGGCCATCCCTGCAACTGCCCGCTAATTCCATTCCTGGGCGCTTAAAATTGTAATTATGACATTTTTAAGCTCTAAATATAGTTTATGTGATATTTGAGTTAAAAGAAATAATTTTTCTATGCATTTGAACTCTCCCAGCTTGAAAGTCTTTCAATTCGTGTAATTAACATTATTTTTGAATAAATATTAATTAATAAGATATTATCACTAGGTTATATAAATAATAAATAATGAACTATTTTAAAAGAAACATATAATTATGTTAAATAAATAAATAATGATACTTAAGTTAGCCGACGTTTTAAATTTTTTGATTTTATTTTTAATAATTAAATAAGAACAAAAAAATTTTTTTTAAACATTGCACTTACAGTTTTTGAAGTTTTTTTACAAGTGAAATTTATTTTTTATTTTTTTGTAATAATTTTTTCTATAAAAATCATATTTATATGTCAGCTAACTTAATTTGCATAATAATTAAAATTTTTCATAATTATCGATTGTAAACTATTGATTTAGATTGATTGATTTAGAAAAATCTTAAATAATATTGAATTAAATTCATATTATAATTAATGATTTTATATTTATACGGCACAGCTAAATTTTTACTATAATAAAACCTATTTGATAGTTTTTAACATTTTTCTTGATAATTTTTCATTAGATTTTTTCATTTTTCGTCATGGCAGCAGAAACCAGAGTGGAGACGGAGTGAGAGAGTAATAGATAGAGAAAGAGTCAGAAAGGAATAGAAACGCGGAGAAGGAAATGTAAGCATCACGCAGCTGCACGCATTTAACTTTATCGAGGAATTTTTGTTATTTCGGCTTGCGGAAATCGTCAGATTATATATTTTTCATTATTCTTGAATTAAATCCTTCAAAATAAAAAAAATATTAGCTACGCTCGAGAATGTCAAGATGACATTTTTTTTTACAACTTTGCTGCCCTCCCCTTTCTTTGCGTCACTCTCAAATTGACAGATTAGTGGAATATACACTTTTTAGGATGTAATTAACTCACCCTACTTTAATCTGACGCGCTCGAGAATTTCTGATGGTCAATTTTTTTTTACTAATCTGATCCTGTATCCTGCACGGGCGGCCGTATATATGGGCCTCATGTTTGGTGGAGGTACTTAACCGGGTACAAGGTATCCCCCTGTATATTAATCTGCCGCGCTTGAATAAATCCCGAAATCCCTTAATGGGCTCCTCTACCATTATTCTATGACCTTGAGTAATAATTAGTAAAGTGCATAATGTAGCGCGTTTATGGCCAAAGAGTAATATTAAGCATAAGTAATGAAAACCTTTACCATATTTGATTCATTTTCTTAATAACATAATTTTGCAGATTTCAATCAGGAAATTCCAAAGCTCGCACCCCTGTCGATGAAGCACGCGATCTCCTTGCTACAACAATTCTAGCGCATGTGGTAGTCGAAAACTACAACTTTTATGTCAAAGCCATCTATTTGGCTATCATGGTAAAAAGAGTCATTGAAGCCGAGACTAACAAAGCTGCCATTGACGACCCTGATTATTACGGAAATAAAAGAATGGAGTTAGCAGGCTCTTTGCTTGCTCTAATGTTTGAAGATCTGTTCAAAAGGTTCAACTGGGAATTGAAGTCTATAGCAGATAAAATAATTCCCAAAGTGAAAGCGGCTCCATTTGATGTAGTCAAACACATGCGACCTGATTTGATAGCCAATGGATTATTTGCGGCAATTTCATCGGTAAGTATTTTGTTTTCAATAGCAACTATTGATGACCATGCTATTCCTGACCCTTATATACCCAAGTGTATAGAATTGAACATTAATTAAATCAAACAAATAGAATGCATATTTAAGTATTTTGAATTTCCTCAAAAAATATGTTTATTTCTATCTTTTTAGTTTACAATAATTTTGAAGTTGTTTAATTTTTATGATTAAAATTTATTACATAATTTTTTAGGGTTCCTGCCTACCTGCCTGTGTGTAGTGATCCTATAATAAACTGTTCCTAGTTTTTTGTGTGTCAATTATATTTTGTAATAATTTAAAGTTAAGTTTTCTCAGATAACAATATAATGGTGCTGTGAAATTTTCGAAATATCTCTATAACCCACAGACTTGTAGCAATAACGTTTAATGCAAGTGAAACCGGAGGTAACAGCCAGTAGTTTATAATTTGCTAGAGATCGAATTGATAACCTCCTTTTTTAAAGTCATTAAAAACTAGCAATAATTCATCACACTTGACATTATTCTTCAGGGTAATTGGACTATCAAGAGATTCAAGATGGAAAGGCATGGAGTGACACAGGTGCTGAGTCGTCTCAGTTACATCTCAGCATTGGGTATGATGACTCGCGTCAACTCTCAGTTCGAGAAGACGAGGAAAGTGTCTGGTCCACGATCTTTGCAGCCATCTCAGTGGGGAATGCTATGTCCTTCTGACACGCCGGAAGGAGAAGCTTGCGGTCTCGTGAAGAATCTGGCATTAATGACTCATATTACTACTGAATGTTCTGAGGAACCTATAGCTAGATTGGCCCGAAATGCTGGCGTTGAAGATGTGCGGCTTTTAGGTGGTGAAGAAATAAACCATCCTGCTGTTTACATGGTTTTTCTTAATGGTAAGTATTTTTTATTAAAAGATTTATTCATCTGAAATTACTAGTTAAAGTAAAATGTTTAATAAACATGAGTTTTATAAAGCAATTCATGTTTTTTTTATATTCTGAATATTTTATGTAAAGTTACACACTACAGAACAAAATTTACAATACAATACAAACATCTAAACTAATCTAATTAATAAGATAAAATAATATGTACACTAATAAAAATAAAACAGGTAAGGCGTTATTTATCCGCATCACTTTTGACGGTAATAATCATAATTTTCTTTTTCAGGCAACATATTAGGAGTTTCAAGACAATACAAGAGACTGATAAAAGTGTTTAGAATGTTTAGGCGGCGCGGTCTTATTTCAGCGTTCGTATCGATTTATCCAAATCATAATCAGAGGACCGTTTACATTTGCAGTGACGGTGGCAGATTGTGCCGACCATACATTATTGTAGAAAAGGGATATCCTTTAGTACAGCAGTCTCATATAAATGAGCTGAACAGAGGAATCAGGAAATTCCAAGACTTCCTAAACGATGGTCTGATAGAATATTTAGATGTAAATGAAGAAAACGACAGTCATATAGCAACCCTTGAATTGGAAATAGATCCATATGTAACCACTCATTTAGAGATAGAGCCTTTCACGATTTTAGGAGTGTGTGCTGGTCTAGTCCCTTATCCACATCACAATCAAAGTCCTAGGAATACCTATCAGTGTGCTATGGGTAAACAAGCCATGGGTAAGTACCTACAGAATTTAAATCAGAAAGTGATTATGTGTCATCAATTATTTTAATTAAATAACGAGTTAACCTAATTTTATAATTTTAGGCACTATTGGATACAATCAGAAAAACAGAATAGATACTCTCATGTACAACTTAGTATATCCCCAATGCCCTATGGTGAAAACACGAACAATAGAGCTGACGAATTTCGATAAACTGCCAGCAGGACAAAACGCCACTGTAGCTGTCATGAGTTATAGTGGATATGATATTGAGGATGCCTTGATCCTCAACCGAGCATCAATAGATAGAGGATACGGGCGATGTCTCGTCTACAAGAGCGCTAAAACAACAATGAAAAGATACAGCAACCAAACGTCAGATAGAATCATGGGCCCATCAAGAGACGCCGCTACTGGAAAAGTGATAAGAGCCCACGATATATTAGACGCAGATGGCATCGCATCGCCAGGAGAAATGGTTGAAAATAGACAAGTATTGATCAATAAGCAAATGCCACCTGCAACGCTGAACCCTGTCACTCAAGGTCAGCCTCAGCAGGTCGATTATAAAGATGTTCCCGTCACATACAAGGGACCTGTTGAATCTTACATAGAAAAAGTTATGGTATCATCGAATTCTGAAGATGCTTCGCTTATCAAGATATTGTTGCGGCAGACTCGAATTCCTGAGATAGGAGATAAGTTTAGCTCGAGGCACGGACAAAAAGGTGTGACTGGATTGATCGTGCAACAAGAAGACATGCCGTTTAATGACCGGGGCATCTGTCCTGATATGATCATGAACCCTCATGGATTCCCCTCTAGAATGACAGTCGGCAAAACAATAGAATTGTTGGCAGGAAAAGCCGGTCTTATGGAAGGGAAATTTCATTATGGTAATAACTTGCATATTTTTCTTTTTATTTGGATTAAGGGGCCGTTCAAATATTACGTAAGCAGATTTATTACAATTATTTACCCCCCCATCCCCCTTGTCAGCAAAAGTAAGCAAAGCTTTTACCCCCTCCCCCCATGCTTACGTAAACATTTTTCGGATTTCGAATCAACGGTAACACAAATGTTAAGTTGCTTTGCTATGCTTACAACACGTACGTCTAATCGCTCAAGTATCCAAACAAAACAATACACTGACGAGAAGAAATTTAGACAAGTGAACAGCGTGCGGTAATTCCCCGAATCGGTTCTAAAGCGAGTGCCTAAACGTATGCGTGCGGGCATCCCCAAAAATGCGTTTCGTTTTCAAGCATAGACAATGTGAGGGTTGCCATTCGTGTAAAAAAGTAAATAACTACCGATGACGTAATCATCATCTAGACTCCCCTACCCCCCATGTCATCCAAAATAAGCAAAACAAAGACCCCCTCACCCCCCCATAGTGCTTACGTAATACTTGAACGGCCCCTAACAGTTGATTTTTTTTTAATATTGTTCTTTTTGTTAGGTACCGCATTTGGTGGCTCGAAAGTGCGTGATGTGTGTCAGGAATTGGAAAAACATGGATATAATTATCACGGAAAGGATATCTTCTATTCTGGTTTAACTGGAGAGCCCCTAGAAGCCTACATCTATTCAGGCCCAGTAAGTAAAACAAAAACAATCCAGTTAACATTACGTTGCTGTTCAGCATCACTTATTACTAATTATTATAATAGCATCCTTATTGTTCTACTGATGACGGTTTTTTTTTGTAGGTGTATTACCAGAAGTTGAAGCACATGGTCCAAGATAAGATGCACGCCCGTGCCCGTGGCCCGCGCGCCGTGCTGACGCGGCAACCCACCGAGGGCCGCTCGCGCGACGGCGGCCTGCGCCTCGGGGAGATGGAGCGCGACTGTCTCATCGGTTACGGGGCTAGGTAATACTAACACTGCATAGCGTACACAGAACAATAACAATACAACCGAGTATTAGCTTCATATAAACGGTCGCATAAAAATGCAAAAATAATAACGCCAACAACAGACAGGGTTGCACCGCTGTGACGTGCTAATTCATAAAAAGAATGTTCAAAACTCAAGTCAGGTACAGTCAGCATCTGAAAGATTTTAGCTTTCAAGGTAGTCAAAATGCGATCATTTTGACTACCTTGAAAGCTAAAATAAAATAAACATTTTTTTTTTATGTTAGCTGTCAGTGTTTTTAATAATGTAGTCCAATAGCGAATGAACGACTGCCTCGTTGGTCTGGTGGTAAGCGTGTACGCCTCTCACCGCGAGGTCTCAGGTTCGATTCAGGGCTGGGTCGGACAAAATAAAAATACAGTATGCCCACTTACTGTATTTTTATTTTGACTATCGTGTACCAAACGACTGCCTTATGTTATATCAAGGAAGGAGTCGTAGACTTTTTTTATATATTCTACTGCGTAGATCCACCAAAACTTATATCGGATGGGAATACCGTTACAGAGGGAAACCAGGTATGCCAAGTATTTAACAACTTTTTTTCGTCAGTTGGGTCTAACCTAGCCAATGTCATTCCTAATCGTTATCATGCTAATACAGTCAACAGCCTTTTGTACAAGTCTGACCACGTTCATGATTCAATACTTGAGGAGTTTACCCCATGCTCGGTAAAGGAAGTGAAACAAATTATAGATAACTTAGATAATAATTCTAGTACAGGCATTGACGGTATAAGTACTAAAGCTATAAAATGTATTCGAGATCACATAGTTCAGAACCTTACTGATTGCATAAATAAATGTCTTAAGGACGGCGAATTCCCGGATAGTTTGAAGATTGCCAAGGTCACTCCGATATACAAATCCGGTATAAAATCTGACCCGGGAAATTATAGACCCGTATCAGTTTTACCCGTGATATCCAAAATTTTGGAAAAGGTTATATATTCAAGACTGGATAATTATCTCACTGAAAAAAACTTTATTATAAATCAACAATATGGATTTCGTCAAAAATCAAACACACTTTCGGCTGCAATAGATCTAGTAACTAAAATTAAAACTAATATTGATCACAAGCAAATTTCGTTAGGTATTTTTATTGATTTAAAAAAGGCGTTCGACACTGTAAGTCACGTAAAATTAGTCCAAAAATTAAACAACATAGGAATAAGGGGCTCCGCGTTAAACATGTTTAAATCGTATCTACAAAATCGATTTCAACTAGTTAAAATAGGTAACTTCGAGAGTACGACGCAAAACATAACTGTAGGCATTCCGCAAGGATCAGTGTTGGGAGGATTATTGTTCCTAATTTACATTAATAATATAGCGACCATCAACCTTAAAGGACAACTAACGGTTTTTGACGATGACGATTAGACGATACATGCCTTTTTATTTCGGTCACTCCATACATGATATTATAACGAACGCACAAAACGATCTTGACTTGCTCAATGACTGGTTCCTGTATAACTTACTCACCATCAATACTAATAAGACTTCATTCATGATTTTTGCCGCAAAAAATAAAAAAATTCCAAATTTTACACCGTTAGTAATAAATGGCACGATAATACATCGCTCACACAATGAAAAATATCTAGGTTTATACCTAGATGATAAGTTAACGTGGTCCACTCACATTGAGCATGTTAGAACCAAGCTAATCTCCACTTTAGGTGCACTGCGTAAAGTTTCAAATTGCATCCCGCATAAGGTTCGTCTTATAATATACAACTCGCTTGTAAAAACCCACCTTGAATATCTCATAGAAATATGGGGTACGGCTTCCAAAAGTAATTTAAAACAATTACAAACTACTCAAAATAAAATAATCAAAATATTATTCCACTACGACTATTTAACCCCGACAAAAACTTTGTATGAAAAAACAAAATTATACAATATAACCCAATTATACACATTTAACACATGCATATTGATTAAAAAAATAACCACAAACAAAATTCACTCAAATATATCATTTGTGCAAAAAACTCAAAAACATTTACTTATGCCCCCTCTACACGTAGAGAGATGCATCTGCAGATGTCATCGACGGACGCGTCCGCCGACGCGACGTGTAGAGGGGTTGATTTGCTCGTCTGTGGTAGGTATTTGACGTCCACGCACGTCGCCAGATGCATCTGGCACAAATCCATTAGTTGTCGGTTTTTGTAGCACGGATCAAAGGATTTCAGAGCGAGCGCTCTGCGCGCGCGAGCGGTCTGTCCACACGTCTGACGACGGATCAGTGTTCATCGGGAAGCGAATGCGAGTGTACGCGTTATTTTTGCCGATTTTTGTTTTGTTTTCTTTTTTACTTGCTCGTTAAAATGACTTATATGGGTCAAAATCAGAGAGGTGCGCATTTTGCTTCCGACAAAGTTTTTCTTAATAAAATAACATGATATTACTAAAATATTTATTTCAAAATAAAGGTTCTGCGCATAATTACAAGGCACTTAGCAAATTATTTTTTGTATAAAGCTGTTTTATTTGATTTTAAACAAATAAGGTCTAAATAGTCATTCCGGGAATGTGTCCTTATACTGTTTCATATTTCAGACAAGTCAAAAATTTTTACAATTACGACTTGAAATTGCCATATTTTAATATTAGTTTTGAAAATCATCAAATTAAGAATATACGTATAAATTACATTAATACCAGTTTAATTTCTTTATATTTTGGCTATTCAAATACTGTCTGACGTTTATCAAATCATTTCGTGAACGCGGTGGATATCGGTCGATGTAATTAAAACAACACACGCTAGGTGGCGTTAGCGAGCAACAGTGTGAAGTTCACTAGTCAAAGTAAAAGGCGTGTGTCGTGTTTACGAAAAAACAAAAATGATTTTGTTAGTAAGTACCTTTTAATTTAATATTTGTGTAGCGTACTTTAATTCCCTGTCACTACGGGAACGCTGTTTGGTGATTAGTTTGTCAAAAATTTGCTTACTTTTTGCAAAATTCCTATAAATAATATAGCTCACTTGTTCATAACCTCATAAACCAATATCTTACATGGCGGCGTCAAGCGTGACATGAAAATATTTATCTAATAGTCATTTCGAGAACGGTCATTTCGGGAACGTTTTCGTATATGACGGGCATTCCCGAAATGACAATTTTTGGGAAAAACTATGCTCTAACGCTTTTAAAAGCACATAACCATGCAAAATTTTGGTTTAAGGTATTCATTAGTACGAGTAACATGGAAAATGATGAAAATGATAAGAAAAGAAAGTCGAAAAAACGATTAAAAGAAGAAAGTATAGCTTATAGAAAACATCGTGAAAAGGTTAATGCAAGGAAGCGCAAGTTTATAAATAAAATGACACCTGAAAAAATAGAGATGAAGAGACTGAAAGATAGAGAATATTACCAAAGAAAGAAAGCTGAACATAAAGTTAAATCTGTTAGTGATATGACTGAAAGACAGAAAAGGAAACAGAGAAAGTTGTAAAGAATAAATTCTCAAAAGTATAGACAGAAAAAAAATGTTGGCAAACATTTTAGCGAACAGTCCTCCAGATTCTGAAAATGAGATAGAAAACGATAAGAGAGAAGGAGAAGATTATGTGATTAACGTGATTTTGGATAATGGTTCTAATTCCCAGTGTTTGTTTATTTTAAAACTACAAAGTTTATATTTCGATTTTAAGTATTGATATGCAAAAACTCTTAATGATAGTGTGCAATTAGCATTTGTTCCTGATATTTAATGTTTGTTTAAAACTACAAAGTTTATTATTATTCGAGTTTATGTTTAATTGATACTCATGTTCCTCAGTCCTCAAGTACAAATAAAGGTATAATACTGTAAATGTATATTATTTTCATGCCTATAAAATGCCAAAAACCGGGAGTTGCGTTCATTTAGTGAACGTCGACGTTATTTAGGGAACTTCATTGTCATTTTGGGAACACTCCCATCATTTTCGGGAACATCACAAAAACGGCAAATAAATCACTAATAAGTAATGCTATAGTTAAATCTTGCATGTACAACATTAAATGACCTTTAATATTTTGTATTTATCTTATTAATATATAACGTAGTACAAAAATGTATCCAGAAAATGAAAGTTTTGGAGTAAAATTAACTACAATTGTGATTTGTAGAGAGTAATTTGAAAAATAAGTGTTTTCATTATAAAAATATACAAAACAACAACATTTTCCGATTTAGGAACAGGTTAATTACAATTTCTTGAAGGGGATTCTTAAATGCGTTGTATATATTAATTATTAAAAAATATTTAAAAGTGTTCCCGAAATGACTTTTGGCCCTGGCATTGTTCCTATTAACAGATAGAATTTCTAAAATATATATTTCTAAGCGTGCCTCTTCACAGGAAAGCTTCATGACAAATGACACAATAGACTCCACTTGTTAGTTTTCTTCAAAAGAAAACTTAATTTCTCAAATATTTGAAAACCTAAAAAGCTCACCTCTCTGATTTTGACCCATATGAGCACTGGGGCAACATTCAAATTACTGGAGCTATATCAATCAGAAAAATTGCCTGTGGAATCCAAAAAATAAATACCTACTACAAAAATAAAAATGATGTAAATACTTAACGATTAATTTTTTTTTTTACCTAACTACTAATTAATTAGTAATATAATATCTAACTAGTAAGATTAAGACTAAATTAATAGCTGCGGCAGCTACGGCCTCAATATTCATTTTACGTGCGTACGTGTTGCGTCTGTCGAGAACCGACACAGACTGATCGACCAACAGACGTGTGGACGGCTTGTGGAAATCTATCTGCAGATGTATCTGCCGACGTCTACGGACACATCTGCTGACGTGTAGAGGAGGCATTAGAAGTAGGCATAAACTTCAACTGACCAAACCACGTACTTCACAGTTCGGAAAAAAGAATATATTGTTTGAGGGAGCACAGCTGTACAATAAACTACCTAATGAATATAGGTTGAACAATAATTTAAATAGTTTTAGAAATAAACTCAAAGCGTATGTGCAAGATAATTATCTTACAACTATATAACTATTATAGGTCAGAACGACCGCTATAGCTTAGTACCTATTAGATTCCTACGTCCGAGATAAGGACATAATAACAGTGTTTTGCGATAAACAACTTAAATGAAATAAGGATAGGTTGCTTTTTGCAGATCCATTAACTTATGGCATTTTGTTTGTGTTGAATGACTGAATTTTCTAGTAATACAATTGAGGTTGAAACTTTTAATTACGGTAATATTACGGTATTGTATTTGTCTCTTAGTTTGTTTTTGACGGCGTCGAATAGAAAAACTGATAGTTTTGTTTAATTTCTTATTTGTAAAAAATATTGTAAAAGAATAAATTGTAAACAGGTTAGATAATGCTGGAGGAAGATGATGTTAATTTTAAGTTATAAAACATATATTGTAATTAGATTCTCATTTTAAGTGAACTTTTGTTCTTATGGGAAATAAATTCTTTAAACCTAGATCCTACCGCGGTAACCACACTTTCATCAACTAACGCTCGGTGGCATTGCAGCATGTTGCTGATGGAGCGCCTGATGCTGGCGTCGGACGCCTTCAGCGCGCACATCTGCGGCGCCTGCGGCCGCCTGGCCGCGCGCGCCTGGTGTCACGCGTGCCGCTCGTCGGGCGCCGTGTCCAGCGTCGACATGCCCTACGCCTGCAAGCTGCTATTCCAGGAACTGGCCTCCATGAACATCGTACCCAAGCTCACGCTAAAGAAATACTGCTAGCTTAACGTTTTTATAATCAATACAGTTTTGTTAATTTATTCTGACTTGTCTTTTTGTATCGCCCAGCCGCTGATGTCCTTCTCCTTATTTTATTAACTTCAAGTATAATTTAATTAAACATTTTATAACTCATGTGGACTGCTTGAGTAGTATTGTAAATAAAATAACGTTATTCCAGCTTTAGAAAAATATTTTATTACAATACAATTTCAAAAATGATTTAAATTAATCTTAACATTTTACAACTGGCCTTAGTGAAAATCAACGATACCCATACAGTGTATAGAATGAACACGTAAAATAACCCGCCGATGGAAAACAGTCTAAAAATAAAATATCCAATGGTGACCCAAATGACGAAGGCGTGGGAGCCGAGCCGTCGAAGAGATAGTCGCGGCGGCAGCTCCTGACTTATCACGTTCTGGTGGTTGGTTACATCCTTTATGTATGTCTGTATCTTACAGGGACGCTGTAGTACCTCCCGAGCCATGTGTCCCAACAGATCGTTTCTATTCCATAGTGCAGTTAATTGGTCCCCATACTGAAAAATAAAGAATTACAAAATATTATATTATACTAAGAAACAGTTGAAAAAGATATGAGACCGGCAGGATTTGAACCGGGCAGTCGCTTTAACCAACCAGCTACGGTCGCCTCTTGCCATGACCCTAAATTTCTCAACTGTATGTCATGTCATTTCGTGACGTCTCATTGTCATATAGGCTTAAAATAAGGCGGATAAATATTTTTTTATTACAGATTAATACTTACAACTTCGTTAAGTCTTGAAGCTATTTGGTAGAGCATTCTCACTAAAATAGTGCTTTCATATGTTGTGATGGGCATTAGGTCTGGATCCCCCATGTAGTGTACGCCAGTAGCCTTGCTGCGAAGCTGAAATTATTAAAAAAAATATTAGGACTTTATTAACTAAATAATTTAAAAATATTATTCATAGTGCCATAAATGGTACACATCTCAGCACAATACTGCAGCGCTAAAAGCACCGCAGCGCTGATAATTCTGATGCGCCCAGTAAGTGAAAAAGTAGCAGTGTGACAACAGAAAAAAAAAATGTTATAATTTTTTGTGACAACTTATTTATGGAGAAACAACAAAATTACATAAATAAGAAACAACCACAACTACACCTATACAATAGTAAAGCACTACATAAACAGAACTAAAATCATACCTTGTTGGTGATTGATAGTGGAAAACTGGTTGAGTTGACAAAAGAAGAATGCTCCAAGGAATTGTCTTCTATTGCTACATCCGATGTGTGTAACGTATTTTCATTGAACTGGAATATACAATTTTAATCCATATTTACAGCACACAATTTATTTATAAATATTTAATGATGAAAAATAAAAATTCAATGAGTCTCACCCCAAATATATTAGAAAAATGATGGATACTTGTTTTCAAGTAAGTAGGCACTTTTTTGCATTCGTCTAGTAAAACATTGTCTTCATCTTGATTGCCGATCATCAGGAAATTTTTGATTGCTGCCCAAAAACCTAAAGGTCAAAAACATTTTGTCTGCATTACTTTCTGGTGGAAAATAGACCTTAAAATTTAAGACAGAAGTTCTTTAGACATAACGTAACATCACAACTACATTACCCAGAAGGAAGAGGTAGAGGTGTACATCGCCAACATTTCACCTGTTATATTTAGGTCCCATGGGATAGGGGGTGAGCCTATTGCGATAACCAGGCACAATTGCAACTCCATGCTGCTATTGAGAATTGCCTGATGGAAATATCCAAAATACTTTTGCCAGGTACGGAAATGGAGCCCGAGACAATGACCTATTTTACGGATATATCGCCTCAAACAATACACAAATTGCAGTGCAGCGATAGCCGAGTAGGACCGTGGGACTGCTAAGTCAAAGGTCTCGGGTTCGAACCCACAGCACACACCTCTGTCAATAAATCGTTAAGATTCGTCTTTTGAATATAAGTGTGTATTTGTCATATAAATTATCGCTCGCTAATGGTGAAGGAAAACGTCGTGAGGAAACCTGCATGCCTGAGAGTGCTTAAATAGTGCTTGAGGGAGAGTGAAGTCTACCAATCTGCACTTGGCCAGCGAGCTGGACTATGACCTAACCCTTCTCATCATCATCAGAGGCCCAAGCCCAGCAGTGGGACATGTATTAGATACAGAACTGCTATTATTATTATTTATTACACAGACCTTGATTGAGTAGATCTAATTTCTTGCTGAACTCTTTCATATTACTTTCCGCTGCTACTTTAGCGGACAAGATTCTCCTGATCAATTCTGATGCAAACTGTCGCATGTTGTCCCCCCAAATGGGTTCGTATTCATAATTCGCTGATAGATTCAGTTCAGATATTGCTTGTTTTGCTATTGTCACCCACTTGTGTAAAGGAACTCCATTGTATGTGTAACTGAAATGAAAGAAAACGCCAACTTTCATAGGGGAATGAACCACAACACAGAATATTTAACTGTTTCTATTTTATCAGATGAAAGGCAACAAGATTAAGGTAGGGTATCTACCCTTCTTTTATTTAAAGTCGGCTATCTAGCCGACTTTAAATAAAAGGAGGCTCTCAATTGTATTTTTTTTTATGTTTGTTCACAGATTACTCGAAGACACCTGGACCAATTTAAAAAATATTTTTTTGTCTGAAAGAATATACTTGTCATTCATTTGGTACCATTTTCATCAGGTCACGATTTGACGATAAGGTCCTAGAGAAATCGATGGCATCCCTTAAATTTTAAAGTTTTCTATATTGTTTTACGTATATTTACCTAAAGCTACTCGGATATTTGCATCTAGTAGCCTGCATTTCATGTTGCTGAGATGAGTGTTTAGAAAATTGTGTCAGATACAATCACAAAACATGTTAAATACCTGGGTTCTAGTCCTGAATTATTGAAACTGATGTCTGGGCTGTTTAATCCAGAGCCACTGTCAGTGATTCCTTGTTCTAAGTTGCGTAAAATCGGTATAAGGTGTTGTTGGGAAAATACCTGTAAATAAAAGGACATGTTGAAACAGCAAAGTATACATGTTGGATCTTAAATTATTAAACTAGTTAAATAACTTAATCTAAACTTAATAAGTCACTGTCAGAAGGCCTCGTACCCAAACAGCTCTTGGTTTTTAATCGACTTTAAAATATGGACGAGGTTCTAAATTTGATTGTATTCCTTTCTTTTTTTTTTGTTCGCCGATTATTTGAAAACGCCGGGAGATAAACCGAGGGCAACCCTCCATTTTTAAAGGCTTCTATATTGTTTTCGTACATTAACTAAAGTTAATCGGATATTTGCATCTAGCAGTCAGCATTTCATGTTGCTAAGCTGATGCTGGAAGGTACAACTCCTCAAAGGTTAGGAGTACAGAGAAAAATATTTAAATATAGGCACCTTAAGGCTGCTTACGGTATTCTTTCAAGTTATACATAGAAGAGGCAAGAAGTTGAATATTACTTAAGTATTTCTTACTTTTAAGTGCCATTTTTGTAATTGAAGTTGGTTTTTCTTTTGTAAAATTATATACTTATCAAGTTTCTTAGGCAGGTCAGAAAACCTTTTAACTTAGCTTGATCATAAACAAGTGAGTACAAAACATTGATAAATAGTAAATAGACATACCTTTCCTAATCTGAACAGCATGACAGCATTTTTATAAGCAGTCAAGTCCAACCTCATGAACCTTGGCAATACAAGCTGGAAGATGCAGGTGTACGACGGAAAGTTCTCGGCTATGAACTGAGTAAAACTGGCATCTAGAGTATTTGCGCTAGCTTGATCTTCTTGATTGTTATTAGTAAAAGGGCGCCTAAGAGAGAAACATTAAGAAATTTACATTTTAAAATAAATGGAATGAAGAATGGCACTACTATTCATAAATCAACTGATGTCGATTGAAGCATTAGATGTTGAAAAGAGCCACTAAGATCGCACATTTCGATTTTGATTGTAATAACACCCTAATGTTGTAACGGTTTTTTAACCGACTTCAAAAAAGGAGGAGGTTTTCAATTCGTCTGTATTTTCTTTTTAATGTTTGTTACCTCATAACTTTCGACTGGGCGAAGCTATTTTAATGAATCTTATTTTATTTGAAAGCTGGTGCTTCCCGTGTGGTCCCATTTCAATTTGATCCAGCTCTGACAATGGCACCCATGAGAAAACCATTTAGGTCAAAAATTATTGTAATTGAAATCGGTTTTTTTTTGAAAATTATTTTAATTACCTGTCTTGTGAAATAGGGTTGTCAACATATCTCCAAGGTTGTATGAAACTCAACCATAACTCCATTACCAGTCTGAAGGATGCATCAAGAGGCCAAGTGGTGACCAAATGTTTGATATAATGGTATGCTCGGACACATAATATTTGTCTTGCGTACTTCCTAAGTGCTGACGATCGTACGGCAGGGTCTGACAAATGTTTGGCTGAAAACGAGTGTAGATGTTTGACAAGAACTCGCACTGTTCTCACACGTTCAGGGCTTGAACTTAGCACTTGATAGTTTCTTTGGTACAACTGTAAATTAAGGAAAATTTTATTGTTTAGAGAAGAATACCCGTAACATCTGCTGATGATAATAATATGGAATGGTGGGTATAGATATACTGCAACTGCGCCGCAATTGTGCTATTCTAATGCACTATTATATATTGCTTAACAATAAGATCGACAATGCAACCACACTGTCACAATGCTCACTATCCGCTCCCAATCAGTACACGCGGCTGCGCTCACGCCGTCTCATGGCGACGGTACCTGTGCGAACGTGCACAGCATAATTTACGCCAACTAATCACGCCATGGCATTTTCCAAATAAAATTGGCAAACTTTTTGGATATATGTGTCACATTCTTCTATAATTTTAGGTACAGTGGAGCGTCGATTATCCGAACGTCGATCAACCGAACGACCGCTTATCCGAACAGTAGTAACATCTCCCGCGCTTCAGTTGTCGCGCACTTCTCAAAAAGTACGTGATCTAGCCGCTCGTAAGCGGGTAGGCTTGCTTAGGCAGAAGAAGATTCAAGATTTTTTTAATAGTAACTAGTAAAGACAAGTTTTACTACAAGATTGTCTGCACTTTTTTTTTGTTTATTTTCTATTCGTCATTAAAGATATAAATGCAAATAATATGGTTTTCATTTACCTGTACGTAAATATATATGGCTGAATCAATACATGTTTACTTCGATTATAGTATCTATACTTCGAAATATGTAGTTCGATTATCCGAAAATACCGGTTTTCCGAACACCCACGTCCCCCAATTAGTTCGGATAATCGACGCTCTACTGTAGTTTAGTTTTTAGTTGTATACCTAACTTATTGTACATATTGGTTGAAACTTTTAGTGCAATAAGTATTTAAATAAAAAAAAATCGAATATATTTATTACCTCAACATTCCTGGCGCTAAATTGCTCCACACTCATCCAAATATCAATGAAGACTTGTAACACTGTTTCTGACCGCCACACTTCATTTCGCGATTGACTCTGTGTTGCATGTTGATTACTCATGCTGCTGCCAGAAAGATCTGGTATCAACAGAAGTGACGGAGAGTATAAGGGCCTGAAACACATCAAAATGTAAAAAAGATTTTTGTAAAAAGACACGACTGACTTTATTGTCACAGAAACGTAGTTAACTACTACATCTATGGCCAGCAACACACATTTTGTTACGAGTATTACAACCTTTTTTAACAATTTGTTTGAAAAGTCACATTTTATAATTAGTAGTAATAGTTTTGTTTAAACTTTAACTGCATCGTTGGTCAAGTTGTAAGTATATGCGCCTCTCGCCGCGAGTTCTCAGATTCGATTTTTGGGTCGGGCAAAGCATTATTTGTAAACTTTCCGTCAGCATGGAGTTGGAATTGTGCCTGGTGGATGGCGATATGCTCACCTATCCCATCTTATTCTTATGTGTCAATGGCATTATGGTTTCTCATTTTTTATTAATATTGTTTTTGCACAGTAGGTAGCAACTTTTACTCCCTTGCTTGTGGCTTGCATTAGGTCTTAATGGGCACACATAGAGGTCGACAATGGGCATGATAGCAGATAAGCCATGTTTTGAATGGAATCCCTATCCCTATCCCATGAGACCTAACTAAACATAACAGGTGAAATATGGGTGTTGTATATATTTATCTCTATTTTAAATATATATGGATTGACTTTGATGTTTTGAAATGTCTTAGCAAAATTAGTATTAAGGTGAATAACAAATTTATTCACTGATTATTGTCATGCTATGGAGAATACAAGCAATTTATAACACAAGGCCTGCTCCTTGTGTTCTGAATGGTTTGTAAATAAAATAAACACCTAAGTCCAAGTGTGTTCTTAAAATACAGGTATTATGTTTTTAGTACCTATTAGCTGTTTGTAGAGGAGCTGCCATAGGCACTTTTCCTGTGTAGTTTGGAATTAACGGTATCACAGTCACATTGGGGTCTGCCGGCAGGAAGTGCATGAGATAATCACATGCCAGGTCAAAGTACACACTGTTCCAGTTCTCCCAAGCACTTTTGTTCTGACTGTTGTTTACCAGATGCAGGGCAAAGTGCAGAATGTAGTAGTCAAATGGATCTGGGTAATGTTTATGTAAGGAAACAATAAAAATTCAGATGGAGATCTGTAATAAAATAATAAGTTAAAGATAAAAATAGTAGCATTCCATGTAGCTGTTGCTAAAACAAATCTCGGTCTACAATCACCAATTAATAGAATTGTTGCTGAATATCACTCTTATGCCTCTAGATACAAGACTTGGAAGTGTTTCATAACAAATTCAGTAACTTTAAAATAAAAATTTGAGAACATTTTGAGGCCTCATTCTTGGAGGAATTGCTTGATTAATTTAATCTTGTCCTACCAATGACAGTGTTGTTGTTTTTTATTTAGATAGATTGTATTCTGTAACTTCATTTAATTTTAATCTGAAATTCTTCTCATTTTCTCATCATTTTAAGTTTTTTTTTCCTCAAATTTTAACTAACTTTTTTTTCCCTTAAGACTGTGAGAATTGAGGCTTAATAGCCTAATATATTAGATAATCATAATTATAAGTGTTTTGTATGCCGGAATTTTTATGTACATCGGCAATTGTGTTTTTATAATTTGTATGGTGATGTTTGATGTATGTGATGTGGCTGTACTATATAAATAAATAATATTAGTAGTATCTATCCAATTATCAGTTAGGGTTGCTGATCTATTTGGATCATCATCTGCCTGCCTATATCCTAATTACTTGGGGTTGACATAATGTTTTATCCTTCAATACTTTTCATATCAGACATATATTTTTAGATGCAGATAGAAAATATTATAACAATATTAATCCTCCTTTTCTTAATAAATACATAATTATATTAACAAATAATATTATTTCAAAAGGATACTGAGAGCTAAGGCAACAACATTGAGAGACTGTGGGTCTGTAGTCAGCATGTCTGCATAAAATTGGGGACATCTGCCTCTTTCTAGGGTCATCTGCAAGTCCAGCTGAAACAATTTAAAACTAAATGAACATACATCACAATTTAGTGACAAACTTTTCAAAAAAAATAAAATATAAGATTAGTAAAGAGCAAATAACGCAAATTATAACAAATACAAAATAATACTTACAGGTAGAACATTTAATGGCATGTTGTATTTAAGCTGCGGGTCGGACAGGAGTTTGTAGCATAGTCGGAACATAGGACCCATTGGCTCAAAGAATCTGACCAAGGCATCAAATTCATGTTTGTTCACATCATAGGTGACCATCCTCAATCCCCACGCATTATTGAAATTGGTTGAGAATATATTACTTATTAACTGTGGAAATAAAGCTTGAAGATCCTTGTTTGGACTAGATTGATCTATAATTCTAGTCAACTCCAGTAGCTTCTCTTGCAAAGACATGTTCAAACTTGTGTAAAATTGACTCTGAAATGGAAAATAGGTTAAATAATTAAACTTTATTTGCATAAAAAATAACCATTGTAATTAACAAAATAATGTTTTTGTAAGGTTATTACCATAATGTCGTGGGCCATTATAACGATTGTTATTAAACTATTTACTTAAATTAGTAGTTTCCTGTTGATTTGTTCAATCCAGACACACACACAGATCAATCTTGCATATAATCCGAGACAAGAAACTTCTTTTCAAACGAGGTGCGTATGGTTTTGTTTTCTATCTATGCAAATATAGTAGTTATTTCAATAACAATTTCAGTAAATAGACCAACAGATAAGATGGCTTTAATTTTCAAGAAAATAAAATAATAACTCCAAAAACCGGTAGAATACTAATAGAATAGTATACGCTTGCTCCGCTTGGTTAACTTTTGGCTAATTTGTCAATTTTGACAAATTGTCATCACTGTCAAAAATGTATGACACCAATAGTGTTGTGGCAATTGTTCATTATTTTCTAACAACTTTAGCCGTAATTATATTATTCGTTGCCGTCGAGCTCTGACTACCGTCAATTGTGCGGTCATTCTATTACTGAATTGCCTAAGCCGTGACTAGAGATAGAAGCACGGTAGAAGAGTCGAGAAAGCTATTGACTTGATTACTTATTCTGTAGTTATTCATAAAAATTTTACCTGAATATTTAAACATACTTAATAATAAAATAATTATTCTTATAGATCCTACATCTTCCAAGAGGAGCAAAATCACCACCGTAAATGTGATTAGACATCGCATTTACAGGCTACTTCACACTTCCCGTTCCCGAAGGGCATATACTTTGGAACGGGTCGACTGCAGCCATAATATCGGGAACGCTGCCCACCGGCAGCGGTTTACTTGATTAGCGTGTATGGTTTTGTATTTTTCCAATTATAAGTTTAGTTTTTTTTAATGCAGTCTGAGTAACTTTGAACGTTTTTGACAGTTTTTATAAATTATAATCTTATTTTATTAAGTACCTCTTTATTTTATTGAATAAATGAATGATGATTGAGTGATCATTTGAACTGGTTTAATTATCCAACACAATTAAATTTACGGAAAAAATAACAAAAAGAACTACCCATAATTTGTCCAAACAATCTGTATCAAAGATATACTGAGAATCAATAACTTTGAATATATATATCTTTGAATATTATCTACACCACTAGTGTCAAAATCAAGTCAAAATGACATTCTTGACCCATGTCAAATTATCAACAAAATTACTGAATTTTACAAAGTTCACGTGTTTCGTTCGCACAGATAAAATACCATTTTATTAAATTTATGAAAGAATATTGATATTCTATGTGCCTTATATTATTTAAATACTTGTGATATACCACTGAATGAGAAAGCAGTACCTGGCTACCTGTTCGCCATGTCTTATGAATGGTTTGATGGTTTAGGGCGACCGCAGTTTGTAGTTGCCCCTATGGTTGATGCCAGTGAGTTGGCTTGGCGCTTACTTTGTCGCAGGCATGGTGCAACCTTATGTTACACTCCAATGTTTCATAGCAATGTTTTTACCAAAGATCCTAAGTACAGGAAGGACAGTATGGTGATTTGTAAAGAGGATCGCCCGCTGATTGTTCAGGTTTGTTCTTTTAGATTGCTTAGCAGCTAATTTAAAATAATTATTGCAGTTGTTGATAACAATACACACATATTAACCTAGTCCTAAGTCTTGATGGTGTTATTCTAATTTACATCATGCAAGAAGGTGCTAATGCATTAATAAGCATCATCAGTGTTACTTATTCGAAACAAGTATAATTTAAAACGATAGTTATATATTTCAGTTCTGTGGCAATAACCCTGAAACAATGGCAACAGCTGCAAAGATGGTGGAAGAGCACTGTGATGCTATTGACATAAATCTTGGATGTCCACAATCTATTGCCAAAAGGGGGAGGTATGGATCATTTCTTCAGGATGAATGGGAATTGCTCAAGAAAATAGGTATTGATGTTTTAAAATAACATTTCCCTATGTCAATTTTGCAAAACACTTGATGACTTCTTATTAATTATTTTGATAGCAATTAGATATGCTATAAAAATAATAATAAGGGGCTTAAGGGGCATCAGCTCATGTTTAATTTCAGCAACCACCAGGTTGGTAGTTCATTCTGCAGGGTCAACACAATACATGGGGGGTCCCTAATTTTACTTAAAAAGAAACTTAAATTTAAAGAACGGAAAGATATTGTGTCCCTCTCTGTAGAATGTTCCATAGAACTCTCCTGTGTACAATTAGAGCAGTTCATTATTATATGCGTATATAAACCTCCCTCCGCAGACCTTAATTTATTTTTAGAAATCATGGATGAAGCCGAGTGCAGAGTAAATAATTTGGGTAAAACAATTTTAGTCTGTGGAGATTTTAATATTAATATTCTAGTTAATACAACTGCATCATGTCAAATTTTGAGTCTTTTTAAATCCCATAATTTAATAAACTTATTTATGGAGCCTACTAGAATAAGTGCCACCACGGCTACATGCTTAGACAATATTTATACAGATATTAGTCCAACTCACAGAAGTATTATTAATAAACTAGATTCTGATCATTCTGGGCAAATGATAAGTTTTAAAATAAAAAGTAAAAATGTAGTTAGGCAAAAAATTACTTCTATACCAGTAACAGCTAGTCGCTTTGAACGTATGAGAGTTAACCTAGCTAATAACTTACCTTTCTTAGATAATTACATAGAGCCTAATGTAATGTATAATTCGTTTTTTGATTCATTTCTTCGCGATTTTAACTCAATATTTACTTCCAAGGAGATTACTGTTACTAGTAGTCCTGTCTTTGGTGACTGGGCAACCGCAGGTATCCATAAGAGTAGGCAAACATTGTTAGAGTTAAAGACTCTTTATGTTTTTAGACTCTTTTGACTGTTGTTTATTTTTATATGTCAACTTGTCACTGATATTTAAATTTAGTTTGTAAAAGATTGTCAAGTCATAAATACACGAATATTTATTTTACATAATTATTCTTTATTATTTTATCTGAAAAAGTCTTCAAGAAGTCTACCCATCTTCTTCAGTACTCCCACTACACGCGCACTCTGCCTAGGAACTTTAATAGGTTATTGGTCCAGCATGGAAAATTTTTCTACAAAAATTTCCATTGGAAATTTAGAAGGCAATTCAAACTGGAAAACCTGGAAGTACAAAATTTCCATTATGCTACGTGGGACGACGGATGCCATTGAGGCTGTAGAAGGCAAGTTGAACAAACCTGTCGCGCCTCATGATGGAGCAGGTGACGCAGTTGTGCTGATTTACCAACAGGCATTCACAAAGTATATGCAGGCTGAATCCAGGGCACTGCTCATTCTGACATCAAACATGACTGAAGAAACATTGGAAAAAGGTATGAGATTTGAGACTGCTCATGAAGTCTGGATGGAGCTTCATAGATTATTTGATGGCCAGTCAGAAGATAAAACTTTCAATTTGTGCATGGAATTTTTCACCCTCAAAGGAAACTCAACAGATGATATCTCTACACAAATATCAAAAATAAAGAACATCTGGAGCAACCTAAATCGTGAATTTGAAAAGTCAGATGCCAATTGCAAGGTTCCTGAGCTGGTGCTAATCTGCAAAATCTTGGAAACTCTAGATGAAAGATTTTTTGCATTCAAATCAAGTTGGTTGCTTTTAAACAAGACTGAGAGGACAATTGACAATCTGACAGCTCAATTATGTTCTTACGAGAAAGCCCTCGAGAACAAAGGAACTACTAGCAGAGAAACTCTAGTAATTCAAAAAGACCAAGAGTCGAATAAAAAGGCAGATAAAATCAAGTGCAACTATTGCTCAAGAATGGGGCATAGAGTAAGGAATTGCAAGAAATGGATAAAGGATGGTCGACCTCCAAAGCCAAGCAATTCAGCACAGAACAATTTGTCAAATCAAGTACAAAGTATATGTTTACAGGCAGTTAATGCATGTTCGAGTCCAATAGATCAAGATAAAATTAACTGGTTTGTTGATAATGGAGCGACGACGCATATTGCCATTAAGAAAGATTTGTTTCAAAAATTTGAGCCCTTTGATACTGAGAACCAATCTGTGAAGACGGCAGATGGAACGATGATCCCAGCTTTAGGGAAAGGCATTGTCCAGGTGGAATCAAGAGTCGGCAATAAAATTGAAACTATCAATCTAATAAATGTTTGGCTTGTACCTTCGTTGACAAAAAAATCTTTTTTCGACTCTGGCAGCTCAAGACAATATGCGGAATAGCGTGTTCACTTCTACCGCAGAATGTTGTCAATTAGATGTTGATGGAGTTACAAAAGTTGTTGGAAAAAGACAACCAAATGGAGGACTGTACAAATTGCAGTTTAAGACAATTCCATCAAAACAGGCGTCTTGTAACGCTATTGAAGTGAACGCAATTACGGGCACCAATATGCTGCAAGTATACCATGAACGTTTCGCTCATCAAGACAAAAGACATGTGAAAGCTCTAGTCAAGCGAGAGTTTGGTATTGACTTACCTGAAGATAAAGTCAGTTGCGAAGCATGCATATTTGGTAAAGCTCACAGATTACCGTTTCGTAAAAGGGAAAGAGCAAGCAGTCCTGCGGAAATAATACACGCGGACGTTTGCGGACCATTTGAACATCCAAGTGAAAGGAAATATCGCTATTTCGTTCTTTTCAAGGACGATTATTCTTCGTATCGCCTGGTATACTTCATTCGACAAAAATCTGAAGTCAAGGATAAGCTACTATTGATGCTAAATGAAGTGAAGACCGCCGGCCATACAGTAAAATGCCTCTTAAGTGATAATGGAGGAGAATTTGATAACGGAGAAGTTAGGATAATACTGAATAAGCTTGGGATTCAACAGCGTCTTACAATGCCGTACACACCAGAGCAAAATGGGTGTAGCGAGCGAGAAAATAGGACTCTTGTTGAAGCCGCAAGTGCATGCTAGAAGTGAATTACCACAGAAACTCTGGGCGGAATTAATTAACACAGCAGCATATGTTCTCAATAGAACAGGTCCAACGAGAGAAAAAGATAAAGTTCCTTACGAGCTATGGTTTGGAAAGAAACCTAAGATTTCTCATTTACGAGTAATTGGTAGTGAGTGCTTTGCACATATTCCTAAGCAAAAGAGGAAGAAGCTCAGCAAGAAGGCCCAAAAAGGTATCCTTATCGGATATGAAGAAAATGACGGCTATCGCGTCTGGAATGGCACTAATGATGTAGTCCGTTCAAGAGACATCACCTTTAAGAGTGAAGTTGAATTCAGAATCTCTTTAGATAAAGGTGAGCCGAGTCAGACCCCTGTACAAGCAGAGGGAGAACGTTTCTATGATGCTGAAGAACAAGGCAACATAGTGTCAATGCCAAGACATAGTGAATCTGTCGAATTAGAGGGAGATGTTGCTGTTGAAGAGCTTCAGAATGACGTTGTTATTGAAGAGCTACAGAATGATCTTGATGAGATTGTTGAAGAAGACCAAAATGATCCTGTGGATAATAGTGAAGAAGCAGATCTGCAGAATGATCTTGATAATCTTCTAGAAACTTTTGAACAATCTGAGACAGATACAGAAGCCGTGAGTTCTCACACTTATAACTTACGCGACAGGTCACAACTTCAACACCCAGCAAAATTCGATGATTATGTCATGGCAGTATTAAATAATGGTATCCTGGAGCCTACGACTTATAAAGAGGCCATGCTCAGGTCAGATAAGGACCAATGGTACAAAGCGATGAAAAACGAAATATCGTCGCTCCATGAGCATGAAACATGGACATTGCAGGAATTACCTAAAAACCGAAAAGCCATACCGTGCAAATGGGTTTACAAATTGAAACTAAACCCAGACGGTTCAATCGAGCGTTATAAAGCCCGACTTGTAGTTAAAGGTTTCCGACAAAAGAAAGGAACAGACTACGAGGAAACGTTTAGTCCTGTTGCTCGAATGGCAACAATAAGAGCATTGATAAGCGTAGCTGCAAGTGAACGGATGCACCTCGTTCAATTTGACGTGACTACTGCATTCCTTCATGGTAACCTGAAAGAGGAGATTTACATGAAACAGCCCGAAGGTTTCGAAGATGGCACTATACGAGTTTGTCGTCTCAACCGCAGCCTTTACGGTTTAAAACAGGCTCCCAGATGTTGGAATTATCGCTTTCATGAAATCCTTAAGGACTTACAATTTGAACAAAGCACTGCGGATCCGTGCTTATACACAAAGAAGTATGGCGATAAGAAAATACTTCTAACACTATTTGTCGACGATGGACTAGTGGCAGCTACAGATGAAAGGCTTGCAAATGAGTTTCTTAGCAACTTGCGAGAAAAGCTAAAGATAACTACGAAGCCTGCCAATTTCTATTTGGGTATGGAGATAAAGCAATGCAAAGGGTCAATCATACTGAAACAAGAAGCTTATACTCGGAAGCTACTAGAAAGATTTGGAATGATTGATTGCAACCCTATTTCAACGCATTGACAAAGAAGCTTTCGAATCAGGGAAAGTTGAGTCCAATCATGAAGAAGAAATTATTGTTCAGCGTATAGCATCCAGTGATCAAGTTGCAGACATAATGACGAAGAGTCTGCCAAAGTCAACATACTCTATATTACGAGAGACACTAGGCTTAGTCGCCACCAAGACCTAGCGAGGGAAAGTGTTAGAGTTAAAGACTCTTTATGTTTTTAGACTCTTTTGACTGTTGTTTATTTTTATATGTCAACTTGTCACTGATATTTAAATTTAGTTTGTAAAAGATTGTCAAGTCATAAATACACGAATATTTATTTTACATAATTATTCTTTATTATTTTATCTGAAAAAGTCTTCAAGAAGTCTACCCATCTTCTTCAGTACTCCCACTACACGCGCACTCTGCCTAGGAACTTTAATAAACATTGTACATTTTATACTATGAAAGACAATTTAATAGCAGTGAAGAGTTTAAAGAACATGTCAAATCATACTCGAAGATTTTTAAACGCGTTTGTAAAATTGCCAAATCTACATTTATTAAATCTAAAATCAAAAACAGTAGTAATAAAATTAAAGCCACATGGAAGGTTATTAATGAAGAGACTGGGAAGGTTAGATCAAAAAATTCAGACTTTAAGTTAAGTATCAATGGTCAAGTAACCAAGTCAGATTTAGAAGTTGCCAGTGCTTTTGAAGGATTTTTTACTGCTTTTCCTGTCTCTCTAACTAGTGCTTTAGGCTCTTCCTCCTCCGTTGTTGAGTCGTTACTTAAAGATAATGTGCCTGAGTTTTACAATAATTTCGATTTTTACCATGTTAATTTGTCTGATTTTAAAGCCGCGTTTAAATCAATTAATATTAAGAAAACGGCTGATCTATGGGGCATTTCTGTACATATTATAAATTCGTTGATTGACATTATTGCACCTGATTTAATCGTGATATTTAATAGATGTATTGATTGTGGTGTGTTTCCTGACTTAATGAAATTAAGTAAAGTCATTCCTTTGTTTAAATCAGGTAGTACATTAGACCCCACAAACTTCAGACCAATATCGGTGCTACCTACGTTTAGTAAAATTTTTGAAAAATTAATTCTCGCGCAGTTACTTAAATATTTTAATGAAAACAATCTGTTGCACACTAAACAATTCGGCTTCACTCGCGGACGGTCAACATGTGATGCTGGGGTAAAATTACTGGAATGCATATTTGAGGCTTGGGAGGAGTCGCGGGATGCCTATGGGGTGTTTTGTGACTTATCTAAGGCTTTTGATTGTGTGCAGCATGAAACTCTAGTCAAGAAGTTACACCACTACGGTATAAGAGGCATCGCTCTGGATCTTCTTACTTCATATCTAAGCGATAGGATTCAGAGAGTAGATGTCAATGGAAAGCGTTCGCATGGATCAGCTGTAGCAATGGGGGTGCCACAAGGCTCTATTTTAGGGCCTTTCCTGTTTCTCTTGTATATTAATGATTTACCTCATCTTGTTAAGGATAATCATGAGATAGTATTGTTTGCGGATGACACTTCTTTAGTTTTAAAGGTAAAAAGACAACAATCAGTAATTGACGATGTAAACAATGCTTTATCAAAGATAGTGAACTGGTTTAGTGCTAATAACTTGCTTTTAAATGGTAGTAAAACAAAATATATTAGATTTTTTACAAAAAATGTTAAGCAAGTCAAAACTAGTGTGGTGATGGACAATGAGGAATTGGAAATGGTCAATAAGGTTGTCTTTCTTGGTATAACATTAGACTCTAAATTACAATGGGGCCCACATATAGAAACGTTGTCTGGTAGACTCAGCTCAGCAGCTTACGCCGTAAAAACAATTCGTCAACTGACCGATGTTGACACTGCGCGTTTAGTTTATTTTAGCTATTTTCACAGTATAATGTCATATGGTTTATTGCTCTGGGGTAGTGCCGCGGATATAGATTCAATATTTGTGCTCCAGAAACGAGCTATTCGAGCTATCTATATGATGAGTCCCAAGGAGACACTAAGAAATAAATTTAAAGAGATACATATTATGACGTTACATTCTCAATACTTTTACGAAAATTTAATGTACGTTCACAAAAACCAAACGAAATTTAAGAAAAATTGTGATCTCCATAAATTAAATCTAAGGAACAAAAACAAACTCGCTGTGCCCACTACTAGGCTCCATAAAATCTCTAACTCGTTTCCAGGTCAATGTATACGCTTTTACAATAAACTTCCTTTAGACGCAATAGAATTATCGATAGGTAAATTTAAAAAATATGTTAAAACTAAACTATGTCAAAAAGCTTACTATAGTATTTCAGACTACATAAATGATAATAGTATTTGGAAATGAATTGCTCTTCTTATGTGATTTTTTTATGTACTTTTATATTGTTATATTTTTCATTTTAAAAGATGGTGCACATGAGTTTCTCACCAGCTCTTCTCATAATGCAATACCCATCGGAGCTGGTACTTAGATTGATTTTAATTCGATTCTAAACAGTTTGATTAAAATTAATCTGAGCCCCGGTTATTCAAATCATTGTAATTAGTATAATTTAGTATTATTTATTATTTACTTTTATATCATTTTTTGTAATGTTTTGACGTGTTCAAGCGCCTCCTGGGGCCTATGAAAATAAATGATTTGAATTTGAATTTGAATTTGAATAAATCATTTAGGATTCTGCCATGAGGCAACCATAGCTAAGTGGTTTAGGTGGCTGCCTGGTATGCAGAGGTTGCAGGTTCAAATTCTGCCAGTGTCATATTTTTTTTTAACTTGTAGTCTTTACAATAAAATATTATTAACTTTCTCACTACAAATTTACTGAATGCACTTTATCTTCTGTCTCCTTTTCTCCTCAAAATTCTCCATTACTCTGAACCTTCTCAAAACTGAGAAAAAATTAAAATTCATTGTTTCATTTTTTATTTTCTCTAAATTTTTCAGTTGGTGCTATGTCTGAGGCAGTTTCAGTTCCTATAACATGCAAAGTGAGGATATTTGATGACGTAAATAAATCTGTAGATTATGCACTGATGTTACAAGATGCTGGCTGCAAATTGCTGACTGTGCATGGAAGGACAAGAGAGCAAAAAGGACCATTAACTGGTATTGCCAGCTGGAAGCATATAAAAGCTGTAAGGTGCGTTATATGAGTATCCAAGCAAACAAAATCTGACTCTCTTATGCATTACCTTACTATGGTGCATTATTCATGTTTAACTTAAAGAATACCATATCATTGTAGCCAGTGGATCACCATAGTCTCACCTCCTATGTCATGGGACATACGCTTTATTCACCTTCTACAGCATCTTTTATAGGTGTGATGCTATGCTATGCCAATAACATACCATGTAAAACATTGTAGTGATTATTATAATTTAATTTATTCTTAATTTCATGCTAAAACATTTTTTTTTTTAATTCCAGAGATGCAGTTTCAGTACCAATGTTTGCAAATGGGAACATTCAATGTGTTGAGGACGTGCACAGGTGTATAGAGTTTACCAAGGTAGATGGTGTAATGAGTGCTGAAGGAGTCCTCACAAACCCAGCACTCTTTGAAGGAATCAACCCAGTCACATGGGAAATGGCTGAGGAATATCTAGACTTAGTAGATGAATATCCCTGCCCCACATCATACATCAGAGGACATCTGTTTAAAATATTTCACAAAATGTAAGTAAATAACTATTTATTCTGGTTTAATTTAGAATTAATAAAATAAATATATTTTATAAAATATTAAAGTTGAAAAATTAAGAATCCAGCAGGACTCGAACCTGCACCCCCTGGGTATACGCCCCAAGTGCTTTGCCAATTCAGCTATGGATTCGTATGCTGCCGGACTCGAAATTTCTCAACTCTTTTTGTGCCAGCTTTTAGCTACATGAACCTTATTTGGTTTTAGCGCCATCTATGTGATGTAATAAGTCACTATTCACATACTGTAAGTTTGAATTAAGATCAACACTGTTACAGTCAAGAGATGACGCATTTTTATCAAATACTTGTAATATTTTAAAGCATATTTTAGCTTTGCTATGCCTTTTTGTAATTTATAAAATATTAAAGTTGATAAATTAAGAATCCAGCAGGACTCGCACCTGCACCCCCTGGGTATACGCCCCAAGTGATTTGCCAATTCAGCTATGGATTCGTATGCTGCCGGACTCGAAATTTCTCAACTCTTTTTGTGCCAGCTTTTAGCTAGACGAACCTTATTTGGTTTTATTGCTGGATTCTTAATTTTTCAACTTTAATATTTTATAAATTACAAAAAGGCATAGCAAAGCTAAAATTTGCTTTAAAATATTACAAAAATAAATATACTTTAAATTACTATTTGAGGCCATCATGATTTATGTGACAAATTATTTTGTAGATTTTCATTAGAAGATAACAATGAGGATAGACAAATCTTGGCTACAGGTCAAAACTTAGATGATTTTAGGAAAGTTACCATAAATGTAAAAAATAAATATCTACCATATCATGAAGGAAAAATAATGTTAGAAAATGACGATAACATGACTAGAAATGGGTTCAATTTGATACTTCCCCCATGGATTTGTCAGCCATATGTCAGAATGTCTCCCGAGGAGCACACACAAAAAATGGAGAAACTACAAAATAATGAGGTAAAGTAATTAAGAAATTGAGTAATTATATTCCTATATTATGTTTCTCCAAGTTGTATTGATTTATTGGAGGTTTTCAGGATAGTATTGTTGATGCTAATGCAAAGAGAAAATTTGAGGATGTTGATGGAAATGTCATCTCTCGTAACAAGATGAAGAAATTAAGAAGAGTAATGAGAAGGCCAGAAAAACCAGTCTGTCCTTCTAGAAGTGGTGAAATATGTTACAGTGAAAAGTGTCTCAACCCTTTGGTCAGTATTCTTTATCTGATATATTGAAGTACGAGCACATATCATAATCATTGATAAGATTGTGCTAGGTATTGACAACAACATATTCATTAACATCAAGTTTTAGTAGTAGGGTATTGTATAGGTGTTGTTTAAAACACCAACTGGATATGATATCGCAGGAGATTTGACTACATAGATAAAAACCCGACTGCTTAAAAAAACGAACTGAAAAGATAAAAACAAGTATAGCATTATCTACATTTAATTCATTAACAACAAATGAAATATGTCAAACTAAATTCTATACGATGTTGCAGGCGGTGACAAACGAAGTTATATAGTAGTAACAAAGTATTGTTTGTCAAAATTGTGCTAATCATTCTATTCTCTATTGCTACTCGTTCAAATACGCATCATCATCCTGTAATATACAAGAAATATATCTGCAAATGTACCAAAAGCCAGCTGTTTAATTCAAACCCAAGTAATCCAGCCATCTCAAGACGAAGCCGCAACATTTGTCAAACTAAATTCTTTATGATGTTGCAGGCGGTGACAAACGAAGTTATATAGTAGTAACAAAGTATTGTTTGTCCTGCAACATCATAAAGAATTTAGTTTGACATATTTCATTTGTTGTTAATGTGTAGATAATGCTGTACTTGTTTTTATCTTTTCAGTTCTTTTTTTTAAGCAGTCGGGTTTTTGTTTTTTTAATAATTATTTTTTATTTCACTCTTTTTAGTTCTTTTAACCGACATGTTTTTTTTATATCTATTAATTTGTAGAAATCAAATCTCTTTGAGATCAATGAGCCTTAATCGTGAGTTAAACTATCAAATGCAAAAACAATTATTCAAATTCGACCGGCAGTTTCCAAGATTAGCGTGAGCGAACATACAAACTAACTTCCACCCACTTCGGGCGCGCGAGCGTGCCGATATATAAATTGGTAAATTGTGTTTAATCAGTAATATAAATGTGATAAGAAGTATATATTTTTGAAATGGTCTTTTCATGGCCTTTTATTTGATACCCATATTACTAAGATGAAAAGAAAATCCATACCTCCCCCCCTTTTTTTTCATTTGCCGGCGCCATTTTGAAAATTTATATAGCCTATGTCACCATCACTGTTTCGACGAATTCAACGACACCTCATATGTCAAAATCCGTCTAGCCGTTTGGGCTGTAGGGCGGTACAAAGAAATAGACATACATACATACATACGCTCGAAAAACATAACCCTCCTTCTGACGCAGTCGGGTAAAAAAGTAGGTTATAAGACAATCCAGATATTGCTACATGTGAGCAAATTTCATCAAAATCGACATGGTAATTTATGTCTGATGCAAGTCTTTTAACATTCTAATATTTAACTATATTGTTGTGGACTGTATCTTGGTTTGATGGTGATGGGGTCGGTGGTCACCGTAAAGTCAAAACAAACTATAGAAACAGGATAGAACTTTTATTACGACTTAATTCTTGATCTTCCTCGCAGAAATCTTCGTCCGTTCTTGAGGATTCCTTTTCAATCTTCAGGTTAGATCTTCAAGTCTTCAGTATTTCTTGAGAGTTTTCTTCAGAGTTGTTTCTTCTAGTAGAGCTTCCAATGAAGTGCGTGCTTTCCTATCCTACAAAACCGGTCGGCTTAAATACTATCGAGCGCGCCGCGAGCCGCGCTCCCATTGGTCCGCGCGCGTGGAAGTTTCTCGAAGCGCGGCGTCCTCTTCACCTATTGGTCCGCGCGCGTGGAAGGTTCTCGAAACGCGGACTCCTATTAGTCCGCGCTCGACGCGCGCGTGGAAGTTTCTCGAAGCGCGGCGTCCTCTTCACCTATTGGTCCGCGCGCGTGGAAGGTTCTCGAAACGCGGACTCCTATTAGTCCGCGCTCGACGCGGGCGGCGAAGGTTCTCGAAGCGCGGCGTCCTTTTCATATATTATGTTAAAATCATTTCTCATCACAGCATTAATTTAAAATTTAAACTAGCCTAATGACACATTTTGTTTCAGGGTGGCAAGTGTGTATACCAACTTTGTAAAAAATGTTGTAAAAATAAATGTTATGAACAAGACCTAGATTGCACAGGACACAGAATACTTGTGCATACACGACGAGAAATGGCTAAAAAGTTTTCAAAACTTGATGGTAAAACTGAAATTGTTATATAACGTAATGTGTAATTTTATTGTAAACTATATTTTGTACAAAATAATTGATGTGAATATAGGTTAGGCATACAGTTAAACTATGTATGTATGTGTATAAAATATTTATAAAGAAATAAATGTGGAACAAGATGAATGAGTAAGTAATTATTATATCATAAGAAATATCATAATATCCTTTTTTAAAATTTAATATACATAATATACTACTATTGCCCCATTTCTGCGGCATATAAAGCTAATAATTTAAGAGGATGTTAGGAAGGCAAAAAATATAATTTAATTTAATTTTAATCTATTTATTTTATTTTTATTTATTATGAATAAAGGTAGTAATAAAATATAATAATATAATGAATAAAGGTAGCATCATAATAACTTAGTTTTGTGTTGGAGGCATCACTGGTATTAATTTAAGCCATAGATATGGTAGATTTAGCATTAGAATGAAAAGATCTATAAAAGCGTGCCATATTATAATAAAATTATAATGTTATTATCCAAAATAAAATATAAATAAAAGGACAAACTTAATGTGTACCCTTTGCTGATTTATTGGTGTAGGGTCAGTGCGGTAGAATATTCTCATAGAAAAATAGCGCTCGGTTTGTGATTCGGTACTGTATTTTTAGTAAATATTTTACCGCTCCGCTTTCACACCCATAAATCAGAAAAGGGCTTAAGGCCCGTAATAACTTGGCAATGCGTTCGGTTTTAGTTTCGGTGCCAGTTACCTTTATTCCTATGAGAATTAAATACCACGTTGCTCTTGCTCATGTACAGAGTAATCAGGAATAGGCCTAACAATCCAATAACATCGGCGTATCCTAGGAGACGGATTAACATAACACCACGGACGTGTTATGAAAATATCTCCTAGGAAACCTTATTGAAGTTAAGTCTTTATAAGCAGTTCGAAGCTTATTTCGTTTTAGAATGTTGGAATGTGTTGTTACCGTTTATAATATTAGGTGCCTCCATTCCATAACATATTTTTTACATGTTATGCGTGCCTAGGACTATCCTTGATCCATGATTAATGTTTGGAGATCAGGCAGGGGTGACGTAATCAGCTATAGAATTAAATGTCAATTAACGAATTGCTTTTCGGTGTAATCGTTACGGTCGACGGGCAGATGCGCGCGCATTCAGTTTTGTCTCGCAATAATTATGTAGTCGTTTAGACATTGCCTTGTTTTCAGTTTTATCAGTTGAAAACATAATGAACAGTGCCACCATTTAATTTGAGCCTTTATAAAGGACTCAATGTATTGGAACTGGAAAGGTAGAAGACATTCTATTCTAATTATTGAAAAAACTGATGGACAGATGTTGTGCTTTGAATCCATCTCCAAGACTTCAAAGAAGATTAAACGGACTTCAACTTCCACTAAATTTTCAGCAAGTAATTGGCTGGTTCGTCTTCATAGCAACTGGTTCATTAAATTTTTCGATATTAATAGAAATTCAATTTGAAGAATTAAGGACTATATCTTTAGTGATTTTTATTGTGTTGTATGTGTGCCACGTCACTTCGCACCTCACTGCATCGCTTATAGACCCCAGTGAAAAGGAGTTACGACAGCTTCCAGTTAACAATGTGCCTGAATTCAATCGCGATCTTCACGCCCATGTCATCGAGAACGGAAGATGTCACCTGTGTAACATTGACACAAGCAGCAGAAGTACGAAGCATTGCAGTATTTGCAACAAATGTGTGGATCACTTCGACCACCACTGCAAATGGCTCAACAACTGCATCGGACGAAGGAATTACGTAGCCTTCATTGCATGCGTCACTACGGCGTTGATGATATCAACGTTCACAGTATCCTTGTGTGTTACAGACTTCGTGATATTTTTTACAAATCCTGTTTATTTAAGTATTGAAGCACAAAATTTTATTAATTGTAGTACAATAATAAGTACGTCGTCACATTACTGCAGAAGTTCAATATCTTTTATGATATTTTTAATATTTTTTTGTTTGATAGCTTCGGCAATAGGTTGTGCCTTATTACATTTATGCTGTTTTCATGTTTATATATCTATATTGGGAGTGTCAACTTACGAATATGTTGTAAGGAGTAGCGATTCGGAGGCCCCATCTTACTTAAGAGGATGTAAGTGTTGCAGACTGGGTATATCGCAAAAGTTGTATGTTATTAAGAAACCTAAAGTAACATCTAAGTCACCAGAGAATTTAGAAAGCGGATCTACGGCGAGTAAATTAGATGTTTCTAATTCACGGCGAGAAATTGAAAATGGTGAAGCCAACGTGATAAACTTTATTGGTATTTTAATCAACAGTGAGTTGGATAGAGCTAGAAAAATGTTTCTGTATAACACGAATAAAGTCCATCCCCATGACGATAGTGGTAGTTGATAAAATTATTATTGTACACAGCCATTTTACATTTTTAAAATTAATTAAATAAGTAGGTATAGCAAAGATTTTTATATCACTGATTGTTATTTACGAAATATATCTATTTTGAAAATATTAACGATATTGTAGTTTATTGACAGCACTAAAAAATCAATCTAGTACCCAAATCTACAGGGTTATTTATTACCTTATTATAATAATATATAGGTATTCCTTGCAGGGGGATATAATATTATAGGGCTTAAGTGCCCTTCAGCAACGTTATTCAAATAACGCATTATTAAAATTGCCCACGAAAATGACGATGACAAAATATAATAGGTATAGAAGAGATTTTTTTTCTGAGAATGATTATCCGTTTTATCCGGATAGTTATACAATTAGAATCCAGATAATAAAACCGGCGGATATCTGGATAGTACCTATGCCCTAGTACTACAACTCGTTTGCTTATAGATGGCCTAATTTTACTGTCCAGTTTCTCCATACAATACCTCACCTCTTGCACCGATACTCGCTCCTAACGTGTATAAAATGACACGGTCGTCAAAGGGTTGCTACGAGGCTAGGTACGGAGAAGTTGTATGGGAATATTTGGCCAAAAGGAAGTGAACTTGTAGTTGTAGTGTATCTTCTTACCATCAGGCGAACTACAAGCTCCTTAATAATATATACGGGACATTAAAATAGAACCCTATTTGTAACTAAATGGCAACACCAAACCAAAGTAATAAACAGGTACCTACTACCTAGCCGTTGCAGAATAACCGCATCTCCCCTTTTACCGTAACAATGTAAATACTTAATCGTCATCGGCGTTATCGTACAAGTTTAGTAAACAACTGATACAGCAGCCGACGCATACTGTAGGTACCTTCTGAACGTAATGGCTTGTCCTTGTCTTAAACATCACGCGTTTTTGTATGGAGTCATTCCAGATGATGAAACAATAATCCATGTTTTGTACGTCTGTCTGAGTCACTGACCGTGCTGTTCTAAGCGGGGTCAACACCATTACAATAAAAAAATAGCAAATTTAACAAAGATCAACCACTGTAAAGCTACATCCCTATTATAGTTCTTTTTTTATGACCATATAAGGAAACCATGTCGTTATATGGCGCTCGCTCTCACTAAAACACTACCGTGCGACTTCTCTCACTATTTGGACAAGCCACTGGAACTATGATACACATCAGTGACCCGTTCAGATTCACCACCTCTCACAACAAACTGTGTGCCGTCAATCTCTTACTAAGCTCTTACTCAAAGGCGTAGCAAGATCTTTATATGGACACGGCTTAAATTTTTCAACAACATTCTTTAGTCTGTGCCAACTTACGAATACATATCACACATACATATACAGTTGAAAAATGGTATCGAAGTTTACACATACAGGCTTGGTTCTAAGGTTGTGGTTTCTAAGAACTATAGAGTCAAGACTGGTGTATCGTATTGTTTATGTTGTGAAATGAACCAATTAATTCTTAAGTTTTGAATTATATAAAACCATACTCATTTAATTCGTCTGATATTCATATTATAATGATAAAGAACTGCAAGTAAATAAAGGCGTTAAAACATACAACCTTGGTTTGCAATCAGCTTTAATTTATTTTTATCATAATTATAATACATTTTCAACCTGTAAATATCGTATGAGTTTCAACAAAGTTATAATAAAACATGAAGAAGTATCTTCCCGAAAATAATAGTAATAAATAATTTATTCCCTAATTAGCAAAACTTGTTGTAGATTATAGGTATGAGTGACGTGTCTCTAGCGGTGTTTCGTGACGTCTGTAAGTCCTGCATCATCAAGGATGTCGCTTGTAAATGCGATGTCTAATCACGATTACGGCAGCGATTTTGCTTCTCCTGCAAAACATAGGATTCATTAGAATAATTATTTTATTTTTATGTATAAATATTCAGGTAAAAAGCTTTTGAATTACTACAGTCAGCTCCTTATTTTAAGCCACAGATAACATATCATAGAGATATAGGGATACCTAAAGTGATTAATGATATCAATACAACCAATGTCTTGTGACAAATCAAACATAATATTTACCTTTTGGGTCAGAATAACCAGCAGTCTTCTGAACATTCCAATGAAGTCAATGAACAGTTCCATGGCATGTTGTACAAAGTCCTTGCTGCCCATGCGGCGCTTCTCAATGATAAGTTGTGTGTCAAACAACACAAAGGCACACATGACCATCAGTCCAAGGTAAAGGTGAGCCTGTAAACAATACACATATTATTATGGTAAAAGTGACACTACAGTGCATACATTAACATTAATAATAATACCTAATAAGTTGAGAGGGCTAGCATAGATATTATATTCTAAAATATTGTTGGTCTTATATGGGATTTTTTTCATCAAGAAGTTCTTAGTTGCAGCATGGAGTCTGGAATTGTGGCTGTAATGCCTGCCTGTGGATATAGGCTCACCCTCCGAGCACATGGAACCTAATCATAAAAGGTAAAATGTGGGTGTTATAGTCCTGTAACCATTCTCAGGGTAATATAGTCATGATAATTATTGTTATGTGTTGTGTATGTTGAACTTGTAAAATAAGCTGAGATTTATCATAACACTATGGTCTATTATGATGACTCATTGCTTTTTTGAATCTGTTACATCTTGTTGCATCAGCATAACAATTTAAATAATAAATAATAGTTTAAAAAAACTAAAAAACACGCTTTTAAAGTACTTCTAACTAAAAAGTGAAAAATAATTCCTAATATAAGCTGAAAATGGTAATGAACAAAAAATACTAGTATTATCGTGAAAAGGCGTGGGACGCATCAAGCAACCATACATACAGGTGAAGCTTATAGCGTGTTAAAAAAGATAAGCTGATACTCTTTCTGAGTCTTAAAACTATCTCTATGCACATTTGTATTAAGAACAGACTTTTTTTCATTTACAATAATAGTCGGAATTTTATTAGATGAAAGAATGAATGGCCAGGTACTTACTTGGTGCAAGACGGCAGACTGCATGAAGAGGTTGGCTAGAGTCATCAGAGACAAAGATGTAAGTAGAGTCATGAGTGTGCCGCCTAGGAACAGCCAGCTGCCCCTCTCAGCCAAGATGGCAGAAATGGAGAAGCACACAAACACCAAGGTTGTGCCTAGCAGAGCTGTCACTATGATGGCAGGATCCACAAAGTAGACATGGTCCAGCAATGGTCCCAGACTCATTCCTACAAAGTACAATGGAATCACTTAAAGAATACTAACAGCACAATTTGCATCTTGCATCTAAACAACATGTAAATTTCACAAAAATAATGCATGTTGTTTAGATGACTGCAAATGAAAGCTTAACAACATAATATAATATGATATCAACCAAAAGTTGTTTACACTTTGGAATATGAAATATTCTGTGTTGCATCATCAATGCTTGATAAATATATTAACAATAAAAATACCTGAAGTAAGTCCAAATCCAAGGAGGAATCCCAGGCGCAGGTATGTGTTCTTGCCATTGTCTGGGGTAGCAATCAACATCAACATGAGACCAGCTCCAGCAATGGCAGATAAGAAACCAGCTTGGATCCAAGTGTACATGTCAATGTAAACCCCAACCACAGCTGAGGCACAAGTCATCATCAGGGTACCGTAAACATTTTTCAGATGTTGGCGGACTGGGGGCTCCCTAAAATATAAATAAACAATTTATAATTGAAATAGATACAATTGTTATAGCATAGCATGTCATTGTCTATTTGCAAATTGTAACTAAACGTAACGAAAACTTAATTAATATAAAACATGTAAATGTAAACACTTAAATTTGTACATTGTACTGTACGTTCTAGAATGACGTAGTCTTATAATTAGCCTTGCCCAACTTATTGTTAAAGGTGATTTTATATAATTTTAGTACCTCATTTACCAATAACAGTACTAACAGATAAATTAAAATACTTACAGTCGATTCTGAAAGCTGTTCACGAAAGATTGAAGATTAGGAGTCATATTGATGAATCTTGGAAAACAGATTGCTTTTACTTGTAGATGATTTTTAGAAAACAAATAAAGTTTAACGTGATGTTTGTAGTCAATATCAATTAAACGATGCTATTTGTAATAGATTATCTTTAAAATGGGCACAAATTGTCTTCGACACGAAACAGTAGGGTACTTTTGCGATTCTAGAATCTGTTCTGCTGATTTTCTTTCTGTTCTGAACTGAATGATGAAAAATATTGATAGTTGCCATACTTTCCGCAATCATAAATGTCTATGGTTACACGACCGGTATTAAAAGATCAATCTAGGTCGCAATCCTATTTAAATATAACTACAAAGTTGAACTATTTATTAATCTTTTACATCAACATTTTCAGGATATGTCTAACGCCTTTATTTTCGATACAAATAGTTATTTAAACTTCGATATGTTTTCTTTTAAAACGGGAGTAATCAATGAAAACGGCATTAGGATAATCTATAAGAAAATTCTGGATAATCTTATGATTGACTTGAACTTTTATAAAACACGTAATAATACTGAAATATTAAGAGAAGATACCGGTTACATGGCTGACAGCAATACACAGTTTATCAAAATGTATGCGGAATAAACAGTAAAATTGATGACCTACAGATTTATCTTAGTGGGATGTCAGAGGAAGTAAATTTCATATGTATAAGTGAACACTTTTTAAATGAGTTGTCAGTAAAACAGTTTAATTTCCCTAATTATAAACTGGGATGCTATAATACTAGAATAAACAAAAAAAGAAGAGGAACCCTAATTTTGACAAAAAATGATAGAAATGTACAAGAAATAGATGTTTGTAAGCAGTTATACAAAGTTGATTGCTTTGAAGTGTGTGGAGTTAGAGATATAGAGACAAACCTATACATTTTTTGTTGCTACAGAACTCCTGTAAATAGTAATTATGATTGTTTTATGGAAAGACTAGAAAAAATACTACACTATTGTTTTAATAGAAAATGTGTAATATGTGGCGATTTTAATATCAATATGTTGAAAAATGATGAGAAAAGTAAAGGCTTTTCGACTCTGCTAACATGCTATAATTTCCGGTGTTTAGTGAATTGTCCAACATTTCGAAGAAATAGTTCCGAATCATGTCTTGATAATATCCTCACTAACATACCTGAAAATGATCTGAGTAATTTATTAGTTGATCATAATGGGATTTCAGATGGACATGCGGCTCTCCTCTGTACTGTTCTTATAGAGAAAGTAAATATTAAACAAAATCAAGCGCAGTTTATACTAGTTAACAAAATAATTTACAACGATAGAAACAGGGCAAAATACAGGGAAAATATACTCAAACAAAACTGGTCTACAGATATCAATACTTTTGTACAACAATTTAACCAAGTGCATACAATGTCATTCCAATGCAAAAAAATCAAAACTAACATGAATAAGGCAAACAGTTCTTCATGGATTACAAAAGGCATCAAAGTATCCAGCAAATTTAAAAGATTCCTTAATACTATCAATAAACAAAGTTGTGATCAAACTATCCTTGATTATCGTGATAAGTATGTGAGTACATGCAGAAAAATAATTAGGTGTGCAAAAAGGTTAGATGTGAGAAGTAAAATGGAAAACACTTCTAACTCTAGTAAACTTATTTGGAAAATTGTTAACCAGCATCGAGGTAACCAAAAAAGAAAATCCCTCAACAATCCAATAATCAAAATTAATGATTTGGCCACAAATAATCCGGTACAAATAGCTAACATTTTTGCTGATATATTTCAAAATAAATCTCAACTAAAATCTTTCGATCCAGAACTGGCCAAAATGTATCTTGTTGAAAATGTTAAAAGGGTTGAAACTGATATGACATTTGATGAAGTCTTACCAGTAGAGGTGTATAATATGGTAAAAAATATGGATAGTAAGTCCTCTTTTGGGTACGACAATATTCCACTAACCATAATTAAAGAAAGTATTGATATCCTTACCTGTCCTCTAACAAGCTTCTTTAATAACTGCATCAGTTCTGGAGTTTTTCCCGAACAGCTCAAAGTTGCGAGAATATTACCAATATTTAAAAAGGGCAAAATGACTGATCCAGTCAACTATAGGCCGATTTCTTTATTACCGGTTTTGTCAAAATTATTAGAACGTATGATGAAGGACAGACTTGTTAAACATCTAAACGCTAACAAAATATTGCATGCTGCTCAGTTTGGTTATCAAAAATCTATATGTACAGCGGATGCAATCGACTCTCTATTAGAAGAGGTCCTAACAAATCTTAATAATAGAAAAATGGTTGCAGGGCTTTTCCTGGATCTAAGCTCTGCTTTCGACACAGTAGATCATAATATACTACTGACAAAATTGGAACATTACGGTATTAGAAATGCAAATTTACAGTTGTTTAAGTCATATCTACAGGATAGAAAACAGTTTGTTGAGATGAAATCAATGATTGAAAACGAGCAAAAAGCCTTCAAATCAGATATCAAAGATATAAACCGCGGTGTACCACAAGGCTCAGTTTTAGGACCAATATTTTTTGTTATCTTTTTGAATGATTTGTCGGCTTTCATAGCAAACCACGCTCGAGACGCTAAACTAGTAATTGTCGCTGACGATACAAATGCAATCATTGCCGAAAAAACTATACAACGGCTAGAAGACAAAATACGGGAAATATACGAGTCGTTTGAAAAATGGTTTGGTGTAAATAATTTAATTTTGAATTCAAACAAGACGAAATGCTTACTATTCAAGTCAACAGCTAAAAATACGAATAGAATGCAGGTAATGTCTCATGGAAACAAAATTGAAATTGTGGAAAACGTCAAATTTCTAGGAGTAGAAATAGATGCCCTGTTAAACTGGAAACAAGAAGTGTCTTCCATAGTAAACACAGTAAGTTCTGCTTGTTATGCAATCAGGAGTTTGAGAGATGTCATTTCAGTTACTCAACTTAAGATGGTTTATTTCTCGCTAGTTGAATCAAAGTTACGTTACAGCATTCAATTTTGGGGAAATAGTTATCAGTACAACATAAATGCAGCTTTTGTCATACAAAAAAGAGCCATAAGAACAATAGTGCGCATCAAACAGATAGAATCTTGTAGAGAACATTTCATCAGATTAGAAATATTAACAATACCCTGCCTTTATATCTTTATAGTCCTAACTAATCTTATTAAACATTTATCAAAATATGAATCGGAATCGGACAGAGAAACAAGATTAAATAGTCGCAGGAAAGACCTCACAAAGGCGATTCAACCGAACCTGAATGTGGTACAACATAGCGCTGGAGTACAAGCTATCACATTATTCAACAAATTGCCTCTAGAGTTTAAAACTATAATAGATGCAAATATTTTTAGCAATAAGCTTAAAGCATTTTTGTTGAAAAAAGGTTACTATAGCATTTCAGAGTACACTGAAGATAAAAAATAGTTTTAAAATGATTGATGTATGTTTTTTGTTATTTTTTATTATTATCATTTCTAATTTGCTATTTTGGATGTCTTGTTAAAATATATTTTAATTGTGAGTCTTATTTATATTTATATTTTCAACACAAATGTAAATTTGTTCAGAAATAAATGTCTTATGTCTCTTATGTCTTAAATGCAAACTTCAAACTTCATTATTTTATTGAAAGTATGGGTAATACATTGTTGTTACAAAATAGCTCAGTCCACATTGACGCAGTCCACCATATTTTACCTTAAGGCATGCAATACAGTTCATACTTAAATCTTAATTTTAGCAAATAAATATAAAAATCTGATATGGTGTAGAACTGTAGAGGAAGCTTAAAAAAGTATTTCTTAAAATTTTCGACCTTATTTCCCATGAGCTTTCGCCGCCACCGAAGAAAAAGAAGTTAGAATTAATTGCTGTTTTGCCGATTTATCTGGACATTTCGTCATTTTACAAAACAATGTGTATATACGTTTTATGATATTTTTAGTGTTCTATAATAAAATTTTCAGCAAATGACGGTCATTTGTGGTGGTGATATCAAAAGGAAAACGAGAAGAAAATAGTCAACATTTTACGTTCATTTTCTTTCTTCTCTTTTATTGTGATTCGTATTAACACATTACTAAAGATAATTTTTCTGTAAATTCTTATTCATTCTTCTTGGTTTTTATATCCATAGTAAATGACGGTAGGTGATTTTTTTGGTATTTAATTATAAAACACGAAAAAGACTACCTAGTGTCCATCTACAAAAAATCGCTATTTATAGATAGATAGGAGTCAATCTTGAGAGGCTCACTTTTTGATGTCCGGGGGTAAAAAGTACCCGCAATATTGAAATATAGTCCGTAAATATTTTTTTTTAGACTTGTCACTATAGTATCTAATTGGTGCACGATAGTTTTTCTTTTTAACTTGTGTATAAATAATAGTAAAAAATATAAATAGTGCCCAAAATTGATAACCCTGGCGCGTCCTTTACACATTTTTCAATGAAAATACCGAAATTTTGCCAACTTATTACAGTAAATCATATTAATCATTATGTGTATAAGCATCTACGTTAGTGGTTGTTTGAAATAAAAAAATACTCATGGTATTTTATCCCATAGTTTTCCATAGAAGTACAATTAAAGTTTTGTCCTGAGGTAAACTTTGATTCCCTTGGCGCGACACATAACTAGGCATACAACATCAGTGGAACGGTTGAGAAACATAGTTGTTCGTTCTCACGCGAGCTCTAGTCGTGCTTCAAACGCTGTGGTGGGAGGTTGTGCGTCACGTCGCCCGCGGACGAAGTTACGAAGGTAAATATTTGGTTACCCTGGCTTTGTTTCACTAGGTCATTGATTACCCTGACGGCTTGAAAAAATATTATAAAAGTTCTTAGGGTTTTGCTATTCCTGTACACGGAAAGCCAATAAGGATAGCTTTTTACTTATCTTATTATAATTTCTAAGAATGTTTAAATTTTTACATAACTGAGAAAAAACATACTTTTATTGATTCCCTTGGCGTTGATTCCTTTGGCGTTTGTGCCAGGGTAATCAATATTATCACTATTTTCCTTAAAATAACGGTTGAATTTGTAAAGGATTGACGAGGGAGACGAAATGAGAACACCGAGTGCCATGCAAAGACTAGTTTATTCAACCACCGACATTCGTATATATACCCTATGCGACACCCATTACATATTACCCACAATCCCCTTCTTTAAAAAAAACAAAAAAAAACATTCAAAACATAACTAAATAAATAAATTATCCATAATAATATTAAATTAAAATTAAATAAAAAACATATTATTAACTTAAACTAAAAATATACATTCAAAACATAATAATAAAATTTAAATTACATCAATTAAAATTAATAAAGACATTCAAACATAATTAAATCAATTTATTACATAATAATATAATTGTAACATTTTATACTTAAATAAAATGTCAATTATATCAGTGAAACATCTCTATTTTCCAATTACAAGATTACGGTGTTAACAATATGAAACATTTAAAAAATTACATAACAAGATCGTGTTTTAGTCTAAATTGTATTAATTGGTAACCTAGTTAAAATAAATTAAACCCTATTCACACCGCGCCGTGACTGATAACAACATCGGCGTCGCCCGTGACTCCCGCCAGGACTTCAGGAGAAACCCCACCGATCAGGCACTCTCACTGTCCTGCCAAATTGAGTTACATAAGCATTATTGGTGGGTAAATCTCGCCTTGACTGACTTGAATCCTGTGAGACACCGGAGCCGTTCACAAAACTACCTACATTCGAATCTGTCATTAAATCATCATAATCATATGTTTGTTGTACGTAACTATCGCGCCGCAAACAGCTGTCGAGTGCGATCTGTTTACGATTACGACGAACTATCGTGCCAGTGTGTAGTGTTATCCAGTATGACCTTGAGCCATTTATGCCTTTCACTTTACCATTGACCCAATGCCCGCCCATGCGAATTTTAACCTTATCTCCTACAGATAAAGGCTTAAGATTTTTACTGCCCCTATCATAATATTTCTTCTGAGTCATCTGCCTCTGTTTCAATTTAATATATATATTTCTTACATCATGTACTTTAGGTTCTAGTAATTCCGGTGAGCAAGGAAGAATACTACGCAGTTTTCGACAATTTAACAACTCTGTTGGGGATGGTAATTCATTACTAATAGGCATATTTAAAAATTCGAGCAAAGCCAATCTAAACTCAGATTTGTCATAAAAAGTTTTACGCAACATGGATTTAACTGTTTGTATTGCTCTTTCCACTTGTCCATTTGATTGTGCGTATCTAGGCGACGATTACTTATGCTGAAAACCCCATTCACGCCTAAAACTGCTAAATTTAAGTGATGAAAATTCCGGGCCATTGTCTGAAATAACTAATTCGGGTATGCCTTGTCTACTGAAAATATTTTTTAACGTATCAATCACACAAAGGGACGATAAATTATTTATTGTCTCAACTTCAACAAATTTACTGAAGTAATCAATAACTAACAGATAACTTTTATTATTAAAATGAAAAACATCTGCACCAACCTTTGCCCATGACCTTAACGGTATTTCATGCGGTATGAGTGGTTGTTTGCAGTTTTGTTTTCTATACGTTAAACAAGCCTGACAATGCGATATCATATCTTGTATCTGAGTATTCATATTTGGCCAAAACATTATTTCACGCGCTCGTAACTTGGTTTTTTCAGGACCTAAATGACCTACATGCACCTTTTTCAGCATATCCTTTCGCATGGCCTTTGGAATTACGATCCTGGTTCCTTTCCATATTAAATCATACGCCACAGTCAGCTCATCCCTAAAATCCCAGTAAGTTTTAACAACATCTTTAACATCACACTTCTGAAGCGGCCATCCCTCTTTTATTATGATTTTAAGCTCACGCAACTCGTCATCCGCGATCGATTTTTTCTGTAACTCAGAGAAATGTGTATCCGTCAACGTATTGCTTGCCGCAACCGCACATACCTGCGCCTTTACCTCTAAAAAATCACGTGGACAGGTATCTATATCTGCGTTTGGTGTTACAGCCCGAGACAATGTATCTGCTATGTATAAAAATTTGCCTGGTTTGTACACCAACTTAAATGTATATGGTTGCAACCTTATCAACATTCTTTGTAATCTAGGTGGAGCAACTGCGATGGGTTTATTTATTATGCTAATTAACGGTTTATGATCCGTCTCCACAGTGACGTCGCTCCTGCCATAAATGTATGTATAAAATTTCTCACACGCAAACACACACGCATACAATTCCTTTTCAATCTGCGCATAGTTTTGTTCTGATTTGGTAAGTGATTTTGATGCAAAACAAACTGGCATACCCTCTTGCATCAAACAGGCACCCAACCCATTTTTACTAGCGTCTACCGATAAAGTAATTGGTACATCTAACCTGTAGAAACGCAACACGGGAGGGTGTGTTATACAACGCTTAAGATCATTAAAACATTTCTCATGCACCTCATCCCAATGCCATTCAATATCCTTTTTTAAAAGCTCTCTCAACTTATAAGTCCTTTCCGATAAGTTTGAAATGAAATTACCTACGTAGGTAACTAAACCCAAAAATCGTTCTAAATCCTTAGTATTATCTGGCCGCGGCATGTCCTTTATAGGTAAAATATGCGAATCATCAGGACGGATTCCACTTTGCGTAATAAAATGGCCTAAATACTTTATTTCTGTTAATCCTATTTTGCATTTCTCTCTATTTAATGTAACATTTATTTGCCTACACCTATCCATTACCTGTCGTAACCGCCTATCATGTATCTCCTTTGTATCCCCATAACAAAGCAAATCGTCAACGAATAATGTTACACCCTCGATATCATCGAAAAATTCATACAATCTCTTATGAAAAACTTCGGAGGCTGAAGATATACCAAATGGAAGTCTTAAAAATTTGTACCTACCGAACGCAGTATTAAAAGTACACAGCTCAGTTGACTCATCGTGAAGCTTACATTGGTAAAATGAATGTTTACAATCAAGTGTGCTAAAATATTTGGCTCCTGATAACTTGGCTGTTATCTCATCTAAAGTAGGCAACTTAAAATGCTCCCTCATAATGTATTTATTCAAATCACGCGGATCTAAACAAATGCGTATATCTCCATTTGTTTTCTTCACTACTGTCATGCTATTCACCCAATCAGTAGGTCCTTTCACTTTCGCAATAACTCCTTGATCCAACATCTCATCCAATTTCTTTTTTACATCTCTTTCTCTATGCAATTGGTAATTTACGCGGCGCATGCACAACTGGCCTCGCATCGGCGCTTAACTTTATCTTGTATTCGCATGGTAAACATCCTACCCCCTCAAACACATCCGGATACTCATCCAGTACTTGTTCAGAACGCGTACTACTGCTGACTGTTAAAATCCATTTAACCAAATTCAACTCATCACACGATTTTTTACCCAACACAGGCGGTGAAGTTACATCCGCAACTGTAAACATTAATATGTAGGGTCGGTTTTTGCACAAACATTTAAGCCTACATTTTCCCAAAACTTTTATGTTTCCTCCCGAGTAACTGACTAATCTAACACTGGTAGGCAACAGATCACACTCTTTTAAGCCTGTTTGCGATAAATACCTAAATGGCAACACATTTACATCGGCCCCAGTGTCTAACTTGAATCGAACAGAATTATTATTATTTAACAGAAGATCAACACACCAATCACCCTTCCCGCCCCTATATTCGTTCCCACGTACCTGATCTGTCATGGGGGTTTCCTGTACCGCGTAAACACTACGACACATTCTCGCGTAATGATTCATACGATTGCACTTTGTACACTTTTGACCGTACGCCGGACACTTTAACCGCTCGTGAGTGATTCCGCAGAAATCGCATACCGACCCGGTCGCTCGCTCTCGCGTTGTTCCTCGGTAACGCGTGGAGGGCTGACCAGCGCCAGGGGGGGCGGCAGCGCGACCTGCGCCGACACGATGGCTGCTACGTCCTCCTCGCTCGTTCTGTGCCTGTTGTGCATTGTGCACACTCCGTCCTGCCGGCGGCGACGCTTTGCTTATTCGCCGATCATTAAATGCGCGGTTTTGGCATACTCCGCACCCGCCATCTTGTCGCCGGCGCACCAAATGCATGGCCACCTCGGTGTCTCTGTCTCGCTCTCGCACCTCGTCAATGCATCCTCCATCCTTGTCTGTCGTTATCGTGCTAGCCTGTATTCTGGAAATCTCCGCAGCATTGCAAATATTTAATGCTTTTTCCAGGGTCAAATCATGATCTCTCAGCAATCGCGCCCTCAAAATATCCTCTCGGATGCCACAAATAAGCCTGTCCTTGACGAGATCATCCTTCAAATCCTTGAACTCACACGTCATCGCTAACCTGTTGAGTTCAAATGCATACTGCTCAACCGATTCTTGTTCTTGTTGACTTCTGGTAAAAAATTTGTGCCGTTCCACCGTCAGATTCTTCTTAGGTGTAAAATATGCTTCAAATTTTTTCAACACGCTTTCAACTGTTACGCTCACGCCACTGTCTATCGGAAAGGTTTCGTAGACATCCCTACACTGCTCGCCGATTATGTGTAATAGTATGGCCACTTGCACTTCTTTATCTTTATTTCCCAGCTGACATGCTTTGAAATATAGGAGGAACGCCTTTTTCCATCTTAACCACTGATTGTTCAAATTACCGGAAGATATGTTCGTTAGATCTTTTTCAAAACAAAATGGCGGTGGTGGTTGTAGCACAGAGTCCATTTTTGCTCTGATTTTTGTCTTCACAATCACAATTTACACACTGCAACGTATTTTCACCACGGGAGCGTGAAATATGCACCAAATTACGACTTTTTCACCGGCTGCGCCATGTAAAGGATTGACGAGGGAGACGAAATGAGAACACCGAGTGCCATGCAAAGACTAGTTTATTCAACCACCGACATTCGTATATATACCCTATGCGACACCCATTACATATTACCCACAGAATTTTCTTTTAAATCTACACTATTTCATACAAATCAAAATATTAAGCAATAATTATCAACAAGGTAATTATTGCTTAATATTTTTTGTTTTTTTCAAAAGAAGAAGTTTTGTTGTTAGTTGATTTATTTACTGTGATACAATTGCCAACAAGAGACTGAATGATAAATAAAGCAACAATTTTTGATTCCCCTGGCTCAAAAAAAAAGAAACGTTATATCTCTGTAATGAGTCGTTCAAAAATTACCCCTATTTGATATATAATTTTGTAATTCGGCTAAAAATCAAACTAAATTATAATTAGTATAAAAATTTCATAAAAAAATGCGCCAAGGGAATACTTTATTTTTTGTACATAATTTCACATAAAAACTTAAGAGGTAACACAAAAGGAAAGTAACAGTAAAATGTACAAAGGGCGGCCTAATCGCTTAAAGCGACTTCTTCCAGGCAACCTTAGGATGGACATTTCAGAAAGAGAAAATAAAGCGGTAGTTTATGCTGAGATAATTAGAAATTATTTGCAGTTTATATTTAACAAGCATTGTTATATAAATTATATCAATAAATTACATATTATAAAATATATATAAGATATATATAAGATATATAAATATGTCATAATATATAATATAATATTATACCTACTTACAAATATACAATAATAATACTATAAGGAAAGAAAGTGCTCATTCAATGATCATTTGCACTTATGGTTGCTTTAAATTAATGCTAACACTACTTTGTACAGAAGGTGTACAAGTTATTCAAAAAATACAAATTTAATTATAAATTATAGATAAAAATAAATTAGGACTTTTTACACAAGATAGAACGCCAGAATCCATTACACTATCCAATGGTCCCAATGACAAGGCCAAATACACACCTTTACTCACTCAACATACCCAGTCTCAAAACAAATTTCTTGCTATTCGCAACAAAGATTTGCCTCATGTGGGGATTGGACCCATAACACCAGTGCAGTAATAATAATAATATTATAATACAATACTGTAAATAAATTATGCCCCTCGAGTCGTTATGCTGTCTTGTAATTCCTAGACGCACCACAGGCCCAATTTAAATCAAAAGTGCTAATATTATACATAATATACGATTAAAGGTTCGCAAGAAATTTTATACAAAATGTGGCGCGGCTAGAAGCAGTGATTTCTAGCCCCACCACCTCAAACACTATGAAAAATCGAATCCAAATGTACAAATTGACTGTTTAATAATTGTACTTTAACTGTTCGTTCTTCCTATAATGACAAATAATATAAAAAAATCATTATCTCTCATCAATCATAAGTCGACTATGACAACACTGTTAGGCACGCGGTCTTTGAATTTTAGACTAAAAATCTTTTACTCTATCGTAATGATAATGTAAACACATACCTATCCTTACGTATTGAATTATGTTAAAGGTTTATAGCACAATCGGGTTATTGATCAAAAACCTAGGTTTTTTATCAAGACTCTACAGATGGCAAATATGTCAATGGCATGTCGGATTAGGTAGAATAAAATGCTAAAGAACGATCGATAACGTCCGCTTAGTACTCCAAAAGTAAGTCAACACTACGTAGTATTACATTATCTTTGGTCAACACCATGAGAACTTGCCTGCAGCCATCGACACGAAAGAAGAAGAAGAAGTACCAGGGGGGTCTCACTCCGCAGTTTAGGTATGGTATGACTCGCCGGCCGATCCGCTTCGGGGTGTTTATGGCAGAGGGCTATCGCTCGTCGCACGGATTGCACGCACGCGATACATTTATATATTATGTTTCCCTGTTGACTACTTATTAAGGCTGTTTGTAAGGCTTCGCATATTTTCGACGCTACGATTTAATAATCGAAATTTTAAATCAGGCAAACAATCAATCAATCCTTATCTAAAAGTAAAACAATTTGTAATAATAATAATAGAGAAAATTGTTAAATGTTGTTTTTTAATTGAAAAACTGATACCGCCGATCCATGCAATAATCAGTTTGGTGAAACTATTTTACGAATAACTATGAAATAATAAAAGACAAGCTGTTGCCCAATCGTTTAATTATTTTTTGATTCGTTGATCGCTACTTTATTATGTTACTTGAAATAAACACATTTCATTTTTTATTCATTTGTAATTTATTTTGTTTTATAATCCCAGTTAATCGTCCATTTGTTCGGCAACATTAAAAATATTGTCAGCTCCTAGACTACAATAATTGTCTAAGTAAGTTGTACGCTCGGATTTGTTTTGTTAATTGTAGTTAAATAAAAATCCTCATTTGTTTGTTGCTCAAAACTATTGGGAACAAACTGAAATGTTTTTAAACGAATACATGTTCGCTCGCATACCTACACCCGTTGGAATCGAACACACGACTTCCAGATGAATTATCGTGTGTAAATGGTAATTTGGGTGCATTGCTTAGGTACATAATTATTCTTCAAACTACATAAATTAACTGGGTACAAAAACCTCGATCGTAAAATTGCGGTGCGCAAAGAACATTCACCGTTCGCGCGCGGTTTTAAGGTTCAATTTTGTTTGGAGGAGGGTGCTTCTAGCGAGTGTAGGTACATTTTTATGCCTAAACCTGACTTTTGTTAGGAAGCGAATCTTCTGTTGTATTCTTATTCTGTGGAAGTACTCCAAAGTACTACAAACCGGAACCACCGAATTCGTTCGTTGACCTTTATTCGCTAGGTGTGTACCCAGCTTTCCATAACTTCCTCCTTCTCTCTTGGCCTCCTCCATCCAATCGTAATTTACCACGCGTCAAATAATAATCTGTGGCAAATCAGTGTTGCACGATCACAAAAATATATGCTTCGACCATAGATATAAAACAAACGCCATGATGACGTGAGATTGACATAAGGACATGACATGACGTATCTGACATTAGTTTAGTATGACAAAAAAGAAAGATCTAACCTCAAAATCGGGCATGCAGATATTGCAGATGGAATTATGAAGTAAACACGCTGATGAAATACTTATAATATTGTTTATGTATAACAAAATACTGACAAAATGGGTAAAAAAACTAAAGTAGGAAAACAGCGGAAAGATAAATACTATCAACTAGCAAAAGAAACAGGTAATTTTAAAATGATTTATTACTAACAGCCAGCATTTTCGATGTTCAATAGTGTGCAATGTGTGCATGTGATTTTATATCTTGTACGTGATTTTAGGTTACCGATCAAGAGCTGCATTCAAATTGATTCAGTTGAATAGAAAGTTTGGGTTTTTACAAAAGTCTCGAGTATGTATCGACTTATGTGCGGCCCCGGGAGGATGGATGCAGGTGGCGCATCAGAACATGCCCGTTTCCAGTGTGGTCATTGGAGTTGATTTATTTCCAATCAAACCAGTTCCTGGTTGCATCGGTTTGACTGAAGATATCACCACAGAAAAATGTAAAACTGCCATAAAGAAAGAAATCAAAACTTGGAAAGCTGATGTGGTCCTTAATGATGGTGCTCCCAATGTTGGGTTAAATTGGATTCATGATGCATACCAACAAGCATGTCTCACTCTGAGTGCTATGAAATTAGCAACACAATTTTTGAGAGAAGGGGGTTGGTTCGTGACTAAAGTTTTTAGATCTAAAGATTATCATGCTCTTTTGTGGGTATTGAAACAGTTCTTCAAGAAAGTACATGCTACTAAACCCCAGGCTTCTCGTAATGAGTCCTCTGAAATTTTTGTTGTCTGTCAAGGGTACATAGCTCCTGATACAATAGATCCTAAATTTCTTGATCCAAAACATGTATTTGAAGAATTGGATATTGTTAAGAAACCACAGTTGAATGTGATGCATCCTGAAAAACAAAAGAAAGCAAAAGCTGAGGGGTATCTAGAAAATGATTATACAACACATCACAAAGTGTTATTGTCACAGTTTTTGGAGCCTGACCAAGATCCCATTGATTTGCTGCAAGGATGCTCTGAGGTAATTCATTTGTAGAGATCCTAGAACTTACTAGATTTAAGGCCCAAATCTTTTTGCATGTTTACTATTTTTTTGTGTAGGCTTAAATAAGAGTATTCAACAGTACAAGACAGCTATTTAGACTAAAGAGTTTGTTTTTTTTCCAGATAGTTTTAAATGATAAAGCAGTTGCAGAACATCCTAAGACTACTACTGAATTAAAGGAGTGCTGTAAGGATATTAAAGTTCTTGGCAGAAAGGATCTAAAGGCTCTGTTGAGTTGGTTCAAGCAGATGAAAGAATGGAAAGCTTCACAGGTAGATATAACATAATAATATATTTTAATAATAACTAAATAAAGATGGTAGGCCACCAACTCGAAATTTTGGCAAAGAGTAATTGGTACTCTTTAGTAACTTTCATTTACTTAAAGCTATTTATTCCAATAAATGCAAAGATCATGATGGGAAAAGCACCCTGAGCCTTCTCTTCACATTGTATTATGAATAATGGTTTAATCATTATATTTTTCATAATCTTAAAATATTTGTACATACTACAATCATATATATTATTACTAGTTTTTGCTTTGCGGCTCCGCCCGCATGCTATGTCGACCTTCACCTAACAGTATATAATATGTTTTCATCATCAATCAGTAGGTCTGAGAATAGAAAGTAAGCAATAGCTTACCTCCTATAGAATATACATACAAAATTTTATGAGAATTGGTAAAGCCGTTTCAGAGGAGTTTGATTACTAATACTGTGTAACAAGATTTTTATATAAACGTTTTTGTTTATAAATCAGAAAAAAAGAAAATTTTAATTGATCTTGCATTATTAAATACTGGTTTTAATTTTAATTTTAAAATTTTTCTCAGAATAAGACTGAAGACAAAGAAGGTGATGCAGAGTCAAAGGCAGTGGAAGACAAGGTGGAGGAAGATGATGAGGAAGAAGATGTTGACGAAAAGATTGCTGGACTGCAGGTAAACTTACTTCCGCGGAATACTCACTACCTATGCGGACCTAAACGTAACTGGTGAATTGTTGGTGCTTTACACCTCTGCCACACTCTTCTGAGTAATATAGGCGTGATGTCATGTTGTGTAGTTAATTTCTTTACTATTATAGAACTACAACAAAGCAAACAATAATATCTAATTTCCAATTTCTAATTTCTTTTATTATAGTGCATGTTGTGCTCCTCTATAAGTAGTGAGACGCTTAGAATTAAGTTCACAATATTAACCCTTATTAATGTAACAGTGTACTCATTGTTGAAGAGCCAAATAATAAATAAATAAATAAAAAACAATGTAATAAAAGTCATATAGCAGACTTAAACGAAAAATGTAAACAAGGACATGTTTTTTGTTCTTATTCATGTGAGCAATTAAAATCAAAAGAGCTTATGAATTGGCATTTTCTGATAAAATTGATTAGTATTATATCATTTCAAAATACTACTTTATAATTTTACGATGTATAGTCAAATTGATGTACATGAACTGCCTCCAATCATTCAAGCCTTTTTTCCAATTACATTGGGCTGAACATCAGTATTTCATGTGGAACATCTGATATCAGACCTCCACAACCCAGTATGTGGTAATACAATACTCTTTGTTAGGCTACATGTCAGACCTTCCGCGGTTAGCATTGCATTGCTTCGACTTCGCCGCAAGATGTACTGTGTCTATTATGGTTGTAGTCATAATCATTTAGTAATAATTTTATAAACAACATTTATTTATTGCACTCTATGTACCACCAATCTCTAGTATATATTTTATTTATTACTTATGTATCTTAGGATGAAGAAAGGCGGCAGTCGAAGCGAAAGAGGAAGCAGTTAAACAAACAGAGACAGAAACTGGCTGAGAAGATGAACCTCAAGATGGTGTTGAAGGGTGATGATGGCCCCATCCTTGAGAGTAATGACATGTTTAAACTCTCTGACATCAAGAATGCTGAGGTAATACATTAAATATTTAATTCTAAATTAACAAATATGAATTATTATTTCTTTAGTATTCTTAAAACTGAAATTTTTGCATTTTAGCTTATGAATAAGTTTTAGAGCGTAATGATTATGAAGAGTGAAGTTTTCTTTTCTTGTTATAATAAAACTTTTTTTGAACAATATTGAGGGCATAACCCTGTCTGATCATCAATCCAAAAAATGTAGAAATGTCTATGTCTACGTTTTTAGGAATGATGATCAGACAAGTCTTCTGCTAATGTAATTACACTTTTTTTGGCCACGGGCTATAGTTGTTACTGATCAATAGGGAGATTTGAAGCTTGATTTGGACATTAGATTTTTATTTGTACAAATTTACATAAAATATATTTTTTATAAATTTTATTAACTGTTTTGCAGGAGTTAGCTCGCATGGTAGACCAGCAGCCTGACATATTGGCAGACGGCAGTGATGATTCCGACGACGAGTTTAAAATGAAGCGGAAATTCATGAAGTACGACACAGAATCCACCAAACTGGCTTCCTCCGGCGTCTATTACAAAGACTCGGACAGTGAACTTGAAATTGAATCCGATTCGGACGACGAAAAGGAAAAAGAGTCATTAGGTAACGTATTTTTTTTTATTAAGTAAAAGGAGTATGATATGACTCAATTAGATACATTGTTCCAAATTAGTGGAAATGCAGGGATAAAATATTGTTGTAGTTTATCAATAGAAAAACAAGATCAGATCGAAAAACTTTTAAACATACAATATACTCACTGGTTGTTACAATGTACCTGGGATACAGAATTAATAAAGTCTAAACAAGAAGAAACATCTAAGAGGACATTCAATAGGGTTGTGTACAAGACCACATAAAGGAAACCTTCTGAAACACTTCTTGCTAAATTGTGTAGTAGTAGTGTGGAACAAACTTCCAGAATGTGTGATAGAGACTCCAAAGCGCAAAACGCAAAAGCATCAGCTTAATAGCTGCTAGTATGAGATACTGTAAATAATAATAATATGTTTTAGGCTTAGGCACTTTCACACGTCACCATGATGGCATTTTGCATACATTGCACAAAATGCCGTTGTGTATCTGTATCCACCAAATTGTATGTTTCCTTTTCAATAAGCCTGAAAGTAGAAAATAACTTTTAATTTGGAATTCCTTTTCAGCATTCTCAGATTCCGATACAGAAAATAAGAAAATCGACAAGGTGACAAAACTAAACACCTTGCGTAACAGTCAAGTGGCAAAATCGGCGACTATCCCTAAGAACCACCCTTTGTTAACGGACTTGGATAACACAGACCCTGTGTCCAAACGGTCCTTGAAAGCACAGCTATGGTTTCAGAAGGATAGCTTTAAGGATATTGATGAAGATGATGACGAAGGGGTAGATTTGGACAAGTTAGCGGAAACTTACAAAGAAAAGGGGAAAAAAGTTGCAGAGGATGGCATTTCTAAAAATGAACAGGCGAAAGGTTTAAAAAGAAAATTGAACAATGAAAGTTCTGACGATGATTCCTCAGATAGTGATTATGATGTTGAAGACAATGTTACTACAACGGACGCTAAAGCGGGTGCTAAGGCAAATAAAAAAGATGGCTTTGAAGTTGTTGCTCAGGACCCAGGTAAGCATTCATTCGTTTTTAACACGCTTATATTAGCTTCACCTGTATGTTTGTTTGTTTGTTTGTTTGTTTGTTTGTTTGTATGTAACCGACTCCTTTGGACTCGATTTTGACCCACTTTAAACGGACAGATTTAATTCAAACTTTCTACACTTGTAAAGAATCAGCGACAATATAATAATTTCATAAATTTATCTCATTATCCTGATTAGGATCGCCAGGATTAAAAAAAAACTAAAAAACGCTTTTAAATAACATCAAACTAAAAAGTGAAAAATAAATATAGTTTAAAAAAACTAAAAAAACACGCTTTTAAAGCACATCAAACTAAAAAGTGAAAAATAATTCTTATTATAACCTGAAAATAATAATAAACGAAAAATACTAGTACTATTGTGAAAAAAAGCGTGGGGCGCTCTGTGCCATATTTTTCGTCTATCGAGCGACCCACGCTTTTTTTCACAATAGTACTAGTATTTTTCGTTTATTATTATTTTCAGGTTATAATAAGAATTATTTTTCACTTTTTAGTTTGATGTGCTTTAAAAGCGTGTTTTTTTAGTTTTTTTAAACTATATTTATTTTTTTACTGCATAATTTCAGCAACTACATTAAATATTATAAATGAACTATTATTATTAATATGTTAAACGGATTTTTATGCTTCTTGATTCTTGACAGTTCTATAATGGTTGAGAAATCTATTTGGGTAGCAGCTGTTTTAAGCTTTTATTATATGTATAAAACACGTTCACAGACTTAAAACGGCTGAAGAAAAATCTCAAAATGGATGCTGAGACTCTTGCCTTGGGAACTATGATAGCCACATCAAAGAAATTTAAGAGGGACCTAATCGATGATGCCTGGAATCGGTATGCCTTCAATGACAAGAATCTGCCTGACTGGTTTATGGAAGATGAAAAGAAACACATGAAGAAAGATATAATTGTACCTGAGGTAGTTATACTGTTAAATAATAACGTTATCATTTAATGATATCAAAATTAAAAATAAACCATACTCAACTGTAATAGCACACCTAGGGACAAAATATCAGGCACCAATGTGGAAGCCACTTTGTAGTAAAGACAGAATAATGAGAAGAAGGATTTCTTAGCAAAAGTATTTGAAGAAATATTGACTTAGTGTCATCAACAATATGGTGCAATTTAGCTCTCCGCAAAGTGTACGTGTAGTTCACTGATAATCAAATTTCATGTTCATCAGTGACTTGTAATTAACTACTAAATCTGATAATATTTCAAATTATAACACTCACGGAACCTTTAGAAAGGTATTGAAACATAATTTGGTAAAATAGTCATAATATATGTATACACATAATATACAGGATGTCTCATAATTGGATAGATAATTGTTTACCTGCAGGTTGAAAATATCATGACTCATTTAAAAATGCAATATTAAAGTATCACGGAAATTAAATATCGCACATTATCTGATTTTTTACAAAATAGCTACCATTGTCCAAACTTTTCGGTACCATGTTCATTAATCTTGAAATATTCAAGTCCGTTTTGGGAATGTTCGATGTCATGTTCATAAACATGACATCGAAAATAGGGACCAAAGTGGCTATTTCGTATAAAATTGGAAAATGTTCAATATTTTAAAAGGCGTAATACTTATCTTCAACAAACTTTACATTTTTCAATCGCGCGTGATGCTCCTAACCTGCAAATAGACTTAATTATGGGCCCTGTAAAATAATTTATAAAGAAAGTTTCTTTTACGGATCATAATTTATTTTGCAGAAGTATACTGAAGAATACGAGAACAAACTAAAGGACATAAATGCGAGACCAATCAAGAAGGTGGTAGAAGCGAAAGCTAGGAAGAAGAAACGCATGATCAAGAAAATGGAGCGCGCGAAGAAGAAGGTCGAGGCAGTCATGGAAAACGCTGACATGTCCGAGAGGGAAAAGGCCCAACAAGTAAAACATCTGTACAAAAAGGCTCAGACGGATGGCAAAAAGAAAGTCACCTACGTGGTAGCTAAAAAACATACTACAGGCAAGCGGATGAAACGACCCCAAGGCGTCAAAGGACATTACAAGGTGGTCGACCCACGGATGAAAAAAGATATGCGCGCGCAAAAGGCCAAGGAAAAAACCAAGGGTCGCGGCAAAAATGTCAAATCTTCTAAGGCTAAGAATAATAAACAGAACAGAACGCCGCCCAAGAAGAAGGGCAAGAAAGCTAAATAAATAGTTGTTAGGATTTTTTTCTAATGGTATTTAAAAATATCTCCCGTTTCTTTAATAAATGTATATATTTTAATATGACTTTTACATTTTTATCACATATGCAAAATATGTAAAACATATTCACAACATTTAATTACTTGCCTGTGGCTTGGCTACTTGGTTTTGACTGCTTCGTTGGTATAGTGGTTTGCGTATGCGGCTCTCACCGCGGGGTCTCGGATTCGATTCTCGGGTCCGGTACAAGTTTATTTTTTCCGTCAGGAAATTCTCAAATAGCAGCACAGAGTTGTAATTGTGTCAGCTGGATTGTGATAGGATCACGTCCTATCACCTGTTACCTAAACATAACAGACGAAATGAGATGAGGGTGTTATTTATCTCTGCCACGCCTTTGTGTATAATATAGGCGTGATTTGATATTATTTAATGTTAGGTGCGCCCATCCTTTTACCCGATGCTAAAACATTGTAAGGCTAGGTACACATGCCAAGTTTCATTAGAAAAAAATAAAAGTGTTCAATATACAGACAGATAGATGGACAGAAGGACTGACGGACAGACTGACAGACCGACAGACAAACAGACAACAATATATTTTTCTCATTTGCTTCAGTATCGATAGTCGAACACACTCCAATAAAAAAATTAAAATATCTTTAATGTATAGAATTAGATCCTCCTAATTAATAATGTAGGAGTGAGACACAAAATAATTGTTAGCCGACAAATTAATGTTATCGCTACCTACTGATGGAAAATGTATTCGGGTGGAAAGTAGTTTCATTAGCTGGCATTACATTTATTTTTATAAGTAAGGTCAGGGTGATATTTGAATCCATGTGCGTCACTCGTGGAGTTCAGGGACAGACACGCCATACAAATGATATCACTTCGCTTGGTGGCCTTGGTGTCTAATTCTGATTCGCTCTAACTACGCCGTCTGCCTACTAAGTACTATTGAGCGACTTTATCCACAGTTTGTGGAATAAATATTAGTATCACTATGTCTTCGACCTCCAGATTTAACAGTGGCGTTTAATTTGAATAAGTGGTACCTACCTACTTAATATTGCGTCGTACATTCGCTGTTGTAATTAAAGTATCGTATTGCGCTAGTTTCATAATCTCGCAAGATGAACCTTCTCCAATAAGCGACAGGACCCTTGTTTGAGGCGTACTTTTGCATCTTTTTAGTCGGAAATAAATAGAAAATATGAGATTTTCGGAAGGAATAGATTGTGGGCTGAGGTGGAAGTGTAGGGAGGGAAGGTACGTGGGAGGAAGGAGGCAGGCGGCAGGCGGGGCGCTCGGCCGGGCTATATCGAGCGCGCGATCACGGCCAAGGCCGCCACCGCCGTCATCGCTCCCGCGCCCGACCGCCCGTGCCCTGTACCCGCGAATATAACTAAACATAATGCACACAACGTAAACCTTATTGCGTAGTTCGCTTTATGATCCCCACTGGCACTAAGTTCAACATGGTACTCGACAAATATGAAGTGAAGGAAGAGTCCTTGTCAGTTGCATTGCTTGACCAGCCTTACTTAGCGGTTACGAGACGTGATAGATAAAAAACTGTAAAATTGTCATAAAAGTAAAATATCATAATTAAACTTTGTTCAAAACAAGCTTTTATTTTGTAAAAAAAATACTACTAAAAAGGTAAAACTCCTAACCTTTAAGGAGTTTTCTCATGAGAAGATACTTCTGGCTGCAGCATTCAACCATTCCTATCAATTTAGTCTATTGCCACCCAGTGCCGGTTCGAGGCCAGATTTTGGTTGAAACGAGATCAAAGTTTGGCGCCCACTCCGATTTTTCTTTAAGGCGTCTTCGTCGGCAGCAGCCATGGAGCGCCTAAATATCAATATAATCTCTGATAAACTTAGTTTTTCAGAGAGTGATTTTTGAATATTTTCATAATTAACTAAAAAGCTGCATCAAAGCGTCTTGGCCGCGAAAAGTCATGGCACCGACTTTTTAAATATATCCTTTATAAAAAAATTATAATTAGCACTAAAGAGTTAGCACCTAAGAGTCAGGAACCCACCTTTTAAAAATATTTTCATAATTAACTTTTCGTTGTCGCTCACTTTTCTAATAACTTCATACGAAATTGCACCAGAGCGCTTTGCCGCCAAGAGCGATGGGGCGCCTGTTTAAAATAATACCAGAAGCACCGAAGGCGTCGACTTTTTACATGGTTTCTTTCAAAACTAAGAAGTAGCACAGGGGCGCTTGTGTGGGTTAAGGCCGCAATGAGCACCAAGGTGCCTTCGCCAGCAAAAGTAAAGGGACGCCTTCGCTTCGCGAAGGCGTCCCTCGCTCCTGAAGCGGCTGCTACATCCGCTGCATAGACCGGAGGAGCTAAACAACTATGCAAAGTTTCTTATATGCTCTTAAGCGTTTAGGAGTTCTCATGAGCAGATACTCCTGACTGCAACATTAGAACATTGCTATCATTTTGATGTATTGCCACCAATAAATAACTGTACATAGTTTTTTTTATCAATGCTCCTGAGCATTAAGGAGTTTCCTTATGAGAAATCACTCCTGGATGCAGCATCAGGTCATTTCTATAGATAGGGTCATCCATTATGTACGTCACACTAATTTCGCAATATTTGAACCCCTTCATTGACCGTCCGGTTACTTACAGTTTGTCTGTATAATAATAATACTTATGTGTTCGCTTCGTTAATGTACATACATTACACGTACATACATGCTGAATGCATGGTCTTTGCGGATTCATAGATACATATCTATGTATCCGGAAAGACGATGCATTCAGTCAAAATATTCGAGGATTGGGAGCGGGGCTTGGATAGCTGATTGGTAAAGCGATAGGCTGTAATCCTATGGTTGCGAGTTAAAATCACAGAGTAACGAACAGAGACTAAGCTGCATACAACCGCGCTCAGATAAGTCCACTCACACAAGCATAAGACGTCTGTGTGCGTGAGCACTTGCGGCCCTATCACGTACGAGGCGAAACCGGTTTCTACCGGCTCGTAAGTGCCTTAGCGAAGGGCTCTCGCACGCTCTCGGCGTGGCTCGCGGACACTACCGCAGCTCACATAAATGTACCCTGTGCAGTCTACAGCAGTCCAGCGCACCCGCGCGGCCGCGGTGCGCGCACGCACGTAGGCTCACTCGCAAATCTCGTCCTAAAGGGCACGACGCGCGTAATAATTTAATAATACAAAATGTACTGTACTGTGTGTAAGAACAATAATCGTCGAAATAAGAACATATCTTTTTTTTTCTATCCCAAGGCATCTACTAGGTGAGTAGTAAATTGATAGTAAAAGAGTAGCTATTTTTATTATATACCTATTCAATTTATTTTAGTGGGGAAGATAGATACTTCATACATAATTACATAGGTAGGTACCTAGTGTACCTACATCAATATCAAAGCAAATTTAAATCATTATTAATATGTACTTTACTGTGTGTATAAAGAATAATGGTTATTTTTTCCATACCAAGTTTTCCACTAGGTGAGAAGTTAACAATCCACTGCAGTTAATAAGTACCTACTAATGAGTTATGTATTAGGTACCAAATTTAAGTTGGTGTTTGACCATTTTGGACTTTTATTTTATCTCAATAAAATCTTTACTACCCGTTGTACTTACAATCATTTGGGGGCCACACAAATGTTTGACCCGTGTGAAGGTCAAACACAACACTTATTGACGCAGTACAGCGTACTGCGCTGCATGCGAGACCGTCGTCGCCACGTGTCGCCGCGTCGTTTAAAACACCACTATGCCGCCAGTGTAGTAATTGTACTAGTCACATGGTTTGTCCTATTGTGCCAACACTGCCAAGTGCCAACCCTAGCAAAATAGGTAAATATTTTAGACGTTCTTTAAAAGGTTAGCCTCTGTTCGTTACTCTGTGTTAAAATACCGCTTCAATTCCAAAAATTATTTTGCCTGTTTCTAGTATTACATTGCTAAGCATAAGCATGGCTAAATGCTATATAAAATACAAAAGAAAATGTATAGATTTTTCGCAAAAATATACAGCTATATTTTTTGGCGGTACGTGACCCACTTATAAAAACATTATCCAAGTAAATACACATCATACACAGTTTTACTCGTACATTAAACCTATATTATGTATGTTTATGCGACAACTATTGTTTTTTTTTCAGTACAGGGTGTCAAAGTCAGGTGACTGAAAATATGAAATTATTTTTTGGAACGAAGTTCCTTATTGTTTGTAATTTGCATATTTTTTCTAAAAAGATTAATTAACTTTTTTCTTGAGTGTAAATAAATAACTTGATTGTGTAATCTAAACATTTTAGTCAGTGCAAAAAAATTAACTCAAGGTGGTGTATTTTTCGATTTTCACTATAATGATTGTAAAAAATAATTAGCGGCATATAGATTTTTTAAATATTCCTTTGGCGCTCCTTATGATAGTCTTTCTCCAGTTCTCTGATTATCTTTGAGTTTTGGGACGCTCTGTATATACGCCAGAATAGTTGAGAATAGCCTTATTTGGATAACATTACCCCTGAATAACTTGATTTATTTTTAGAGCCACAAATATCACTACCTACCTAGATAGAGTAGGTTTACCTAATTTTTTAATTCCCAAGTAAAGTCTAAATTGATTGGAAGATAAGTGATTGAACGTTAGATAGGTAAATGCGACGTAACTTTGATGGCATTTATGTTAGCACTGTATGTGGGTTCGAGTGACGTCGCTCCGGCAGGTAGGAGCTTGTAGGTGGTGCCGGGGTACGAGGTGGGGGTTCGGGGTGACCTCGCCCCGGCAAGGTCGCCGGTTCCATTCCACTCGGCCATGCCACTCTTTCCTCCCTATAGTAATCTTCCATAATGATTCTCGCCTCCCGTCCCGATACATTATCATATTGTTTGATTTGCTATGTTTAGACATTTACCATTGTCATAAAAATAGAGCTCACGTCTTGACTTATATAGAATGGGGTAGGTAATGATGTAATAGATAGAATAGATGCGCAATAACGGGAAACACGAGCGAAAATTATGACAGATCGAAAATTTTCCTGTTGTTCGTATATTTACTCGTACTTGCGGGCGATATGTGTATGGATTGGAGACTATAAGATATTATGATGGTTACGATTGGAGATGAAACGGATACTAGGTTGGCCGGATACCGAAAACAGGATAATCCGGCCGACCGAGCCGGATAGTTTGCGGAAATAAGTGCAAACTACGCGTTTGCTTCGAGTTGGCTCAATTTTCCCGTCTTCCTTTTCGATACCGCATCTTCTTCAGGGTTCTTAGTCAGAAGGGGTTCTTCTTGGATCGTGTCATTCTTTATATGTTAAGAGCTCACAAGAGCTATGGCGAAGCGCAACGGGAAATTTTGGCCCTCATAAAGCAAATGTGTGGTTCGTCATGCGATGATGAAAAATCGATCGGATAAAGTGCGACTATTCGGCCGGATCATATATCCGGATTCTATGGCTGGATAAACGTTTCATCTCTAGTGACGATATCGGATTGTTCATATTTTACGTACAATGTTCGTAACTCTACGTAGGTACTGAAAACACAAAGAAAGATAAGCTTTGTTCTGGGATAGATTGGTACATGTTTTGGTACATCCGTTTGTGAATGAGTAGAACATACTTTTTGTCAAGTTGTTATTATTATTTGTTGGAACCACAACTTCCGTACATAGTCAGTTTTTTTTGTAACAAGAATGAACCGCTGTATATAAGAACTGACCTTTTATAGAATCTGTGGTTTCAATAAATCTCGCTTTGTCCATTACCATATTATAGGGTGTTGGATAGGTATTTAAAATTAATTAATTCAATGTTTATACTCAGTCTAATTTATGCCATAGGTACTCGCACTCAAAAAACCTTCACCTTAGTAATTAATACCCCTATTCTAGATTCTCTTTACATAACCAAGGTCCTTCAAAAGGCAATGACTTTATTACGCAACCAATTTAGATTGTACGACATACCTACATTAAAAGTAAAGAAATAGATTTTGATGTTGGTGCAAATCCAGTCTTCCTAATTTGCAATCTAGTAGCATCGACAGAGAGCTTATAGATAGATAGAGGTAGAGAAAACTTTATTTGCACATCAAATTTGTAACAAACATACAAAGAAATAGGTACTCAAAACTATAACGTACAAAGGGCGACGTTATCCCTTGACGCGATCTCTTCCAGGCAACCTTAAGATGGAACATAATAGAATGGATATTTGCGGTAGTTTATTGCACTGGATTTGTTGTTCTTTTTGCTTATGTGTTAAAAATAATGGCAAATATAGCCCATAATCCTCATAAAGAGATTAAAGATCTGAGGACAACTAATTTCAACTAATTACATCACATGTGAATCATGTGATGTGCCTATAATTACAGGGCCTAATCTTACCACCAAACACAAGTGAAAGTGTAAACACTATCATCTGTTATTAGGCGGCAGAGGTCATACAAGAACCATGAGATTGGATCCCTCGAGCTTTTCCACAAAAGCTCTAACAATATATTAAAGTGAAATTGCTTTTGATTTTAATTAGGTACTTTCAATACACAGTTATCGCAAAATAAAGAATAAAAACAAAACATCACGCATATATTACACAGAAGGGTGTAGCAGAGGTGTAGCCCACACTTCACCTGTTATGTTTAGGTCCCATGGGATAGTGGGTGAGCCTATCGCCATCCAACGAGCACAATTCCATCTCTATGCTGCTATTGAGAATTTCTTTGACGGAAAGTTTACAAATAACACTTTGCCCGACCCGGGAATCGAACCACTAGACCAACGAGGCATAAAAAATAACATTATTTAGTAATAACAACCAAGACATAAAGATGACGCGACTTTTCAAAGCGATTCTTAAGGTTCGTAGACTAATCCAGGAGAAAAACTAAGTATGTACCAACACAATATCTCCGAGGCCTTCATCCTGTGGGAGGGTGAGGCGTAAGGTACAAAGGAGCGTATCGTACGTACCTATCATTTCATAGCTCTACTTCCAAGGCCGAACGCGGAGCCTCGTAAAGGGAATGTGAATGCCATAATGATATTAAAGCTTATTTTACTTATTTATAAGTTTACAACCTTATTTTTGAAAACCGTTTGTTCAGTTCAGAATCAGTAACTAAATCCATTCCACTAGTTTTTACGAGACAATAAAAATTTAACACGTATAAAAATTTTACGTTTTACATACAGATTGGACATTCGAAATAGTCAAAATGTTTGGCTAGCCTGATTGTTTTTTAAATATTCTCGTAAAAACTAGTGGAATCGATTTGGTAACTGATTCTAAACAAACGGTTTTCAGGGTTCTGGAAAAGTAAATAATAGTATAATAATACTTTCTACTATTTCATACAAAGTCCATAAGTAAAACTAAGGTCGTATAAATATTGATTTGGTCGTAGTTTATTGTTTGACAGTGTAATGTAATAATAATGTTATGTATTTATTCTAATTTTAAGCTGTCCTTACGTCTGTTATAGACATAACCTCTGGATCACCAAAAGATTGACTAGTTAATTTTGATTTTGCATTATGCATGCAGGGTGTAAAAGACGTCGTGAGTTCATGTGTGACGATACCGCTATCTAAGAGTGATTCAGGACAAGATTTTGAGATCTTAAGCGCAAATTTTTTGCCGTTTTTTTGTCTTTTTGGAAAATGCCTGGATTTTTTAGCGTTTTGCCGACTTATTACGAAAGAAAATTAAAGTAACGTTACTTTAGCCTGTCCTATGACATTTGTAATTTATCGGTCAACTTTGTAATTTTTAAATGTAGTAGAGCTAATTGCTGAGTCCGGGGACCGTCTTATGTACTATACGTTCTCACAATATAAAATTCTCTAAATACAGATGAGTGTTATTACGGCATACCATAATGTTTTATGAGTAGTTGTTAGCAGTTTTTCTACAACGACATTTCAACAACAACGACACACCAACTGGGATCGTTGAACCGATTATTGCTCTCGTTTAATTTCTGAGTTTTTAGTAGGTAGAAACTTCTATTTGGGTTTGTCTAGAAGTTTTTGATCTAAACAGGATGAGTTGGTACCAAATTGGTTTTCGATCGTAAAGTTTTGCTCTTATATTTCATTGAAAATCTGTGAAAGGAATCAAAATTTCACAAAAATATCGTCGATAAAAAGTAGAATAGTCCTCTTCTTCTTCTTCGTCTTCGTCGTGTCGATGGCTGGGTCAAATTTTATTTTGACTTGCCATCGTGGTGAAAGGATTAGCCAATTCGCTTTGGAGAACTCGCGAATTGCCCAAGGTGCGCCGGACGTAGGGAATCGTTGTGTACGTCACTCGGGGAGGCTCCTTTCATGCACCCACGCTTTTTTTGAAATATATTTTTTCTTATTTTACACACTATTCTTAATTCAAAGTTATTCAAATTTATTTTCTATTTTTAGTTTGGTTTTCTATAAAAAGCATGTTTTTTGGTTTTTTTTTTAACTATTATTTATATTCTACTTTTTAGTTTGGTTTATTTATAAGAGCGTTTTTTTATTTTTTTTTAAATTTCAATTAAAAAAAGATTTCTTTATTAATCGAATTATTGCATTGTCATCAGTCTTTGACAGGTGTGCAAAATTTGAATGAAATATGAACGTTTGAAGCGGGTCAAAATAGCGTCCAAAGGTGTCGGTTACATACAAACAAACATACAAGTGAAGCTAATATAAAGCGTGTAAAAAAGATAAATCAGCAACACTGTTTCTGAGTAGAAGTTAAATGATTTAATTTGAATACTAATGTATTTCTATTACTATTTACTATACGTCGCACGCCGAATGATGATCCCTATGACAGTTCGTTAGCGCTTAACATTGTACTGAGGTCTTCTCACATCAAATCCTTTAGAGGTCCATTAAAAAGTCGAAAAAATCATAATTGTGTGCATTTGTAAATAATAAAAATGAATATTAATAAATTATTACGTAATGTTCGGAAATAATGAAAAAAAACTCAATGCAAATGTACATGGTAGGTACGTGCTGCAAAAGTTACGTCGTCAAGCTGTTATCGACTAAGAAGGGACACATCGATAAACAAAATATCGATAATTTGTTGGAAAATTAAACAAATGCCTTGAGTTTGTATTTTATTATTATAATATATTATTTTATTATATTATTTTTTTATTTTTTATCTAGAGTTTTATGTCCATCAATGCGCGTTATCTTTTTTTCGAAATAAATTAATATTGCTTATTATGTTGAATGACCTGGCTGAATGACATGACATTTGCCTAAAAAAACAGTATTTTATCGAAATTGTTTCGCATAACTAATACAACCTACTACGACACTGGCTAAACTACTACGACACTGGCTAAAAGTTACAACAAATAGCCATTAAAAAAAAAAAAAAAAAAAAAAAAAAAAAAAAAAAAAAAAAAAAAAAAAAACTAATACAACTGTCAGTTGAAACGTCATAGGGATCATCATTCGGCGTGCGAACTATACCGACTTTCAAAAGAAGAAGGTAAAGACCTACTGAAGAACTAAGTTCTGAGAAATAGTTTTCATTGTTCCTGTACAATAATCATTTCAATGTTATTAATATCCAGGCTTGGAGATCGGACTCTTCAACAAGGCGGTGTTCGAGGCGGTGAGTCAATACGTGTGTTGAAGCTATCAGCTACCTTTGTAAGTGACAGGACGCATCGAGTTGCGGATGGATGGTCGTTTGAGGGGACGTTACACAAATCTCGCGGACAGGTGCCCGCCCCCGCCCTATAAAGTTGGCGAGTTTAGTGCGCGGCGCGGGTGATCGACCAGGCTCACGGTCAACCTCGCGGAACAACAGCGACCAAACGGCGAACAAAGCTGTAGCACCGCATCGACAGTTACCCGCAGGTGAACTACGATTAACCTCTCGCCAGACGGTCGTTAGCCGAAATGGCCACTTAAATAGGTCCACATCACCTTGATGCCACTCTGGTTACAAATACCATTCAGACACTTTACTGTTACTGCGCGACAATAAAACCCGTAACGAAGTGCGAAACTGTCATCATGTCCCCATACGATTCTTCAACACACTGTTTGTTGCTTCATTAACAGTTAGCGAATTTATTTATGCCTATAGTACGATGCATCCTTAGGAACGATTTATTGCCCAACTACGGGCAAACCACAGCAGGATTTTAATAAAATATATTCGTGTGCAGAGTTTTTAGATCGGCTACCATCTGCACGTCAAAGGTACGCTGCCATTCCCTGTGGCGGGAACCCTAGACAAGATAAGGAGTGTTTCAGATACTTATACATAATTCATGGTAATATCGTACCCGCTTGTTAATACACGCAGGTGCGATAGTGCAAACAATATCGCAATACTCCCTTTAAAATGTAATATATCTAATCAAATAGTTGATTATTTTTGTAAATACTTTAGTAATTTCTATTTCTGTAAAGGTTAGTTTTCAGGTACACAATATTATTATAAGGTGAGCCTTATAATAATATTGTGTATCTGAAAACTAACCTTTAACTGCGTAACCTTTAAGTGCCTCAGCACATATAAGGTTCCAAACATAAAGAACCCTTGTATAGCACGCGGGCGCAACGTGCATAACGTAATTATCTAATTACCAAACGGGCACGCAAAAAAAACCGATGTTTAATTTTCACCGATCGAACGGGGCCTTGATTGAAAAATTGCAGTTTTAATTAATTTGTAGCAATACAGGTTGTTGAGTCAGTTCGTGTGAGTGAGTAGAGTAGTGAGCTCTATGGGCGGGTTCGATGACCAGCCGTGGCACCGCCGCCCGACCGCTCGCCGCGCGTTTGACCGATTACCAACCTATTGCATTGCAACTTCAATGAAAACATACTATTCGAACGCTCGTACGCTCTTATTGTAAACAAACACGCTACCAGCTTAGATTATTTTATGAGATATAGATTAATCTGAAAAACTACAGTCACATCGATACTTCTTATAAAATTACTTACAGTATTAGATGTTATAATACCATTTTATATACACACAAATGTTTCGATAGAACCGACGACATAAGAATTGAAATTTTCTGAGATACCAAGAGTTCATTTTTGAAGTTGGTCCAATTTTTCCAATAAATCGTTATGCTGCTTAGCGTGCTCAGGCTAAATTTGGTACTCTTTATTGCTAGCTTTTAGAGGCATATTATATTAAATTTTGGCAATGCTTCCTAGAACTGTACTTCATAATGTCACTTTAGTTTTAACTGTTTTGTTTCGAATTGAGGTTACTTAGTTGAGTCTTTTTAGAGATCCGCACGCCAATAACGAAATCGAAACGCCCACCGTAAATATTTGTAAATAAATAATTTTAAGACATGCCAATCGTAATAGTGGCCTCAAAATCAAACGGCAAAATTAAACATTTTGTGTAAGAATCTAGTTCATACGATCACAGATCAAAAACTATGATGATGTTTACTTTAAGATAAAATAATATTATTGCCTAGTTATCTTTTTATTATTCTTAAGCTTACTTGTTTTGGTGTGTCCCTGGCGAGTAAATTAATCCTCTTTGTCTTTTACAGTGTCTTGTTAAGATAACAAGAAAAATGTTCCAAGAACTATAATATTTTTTTTACTTTCTTGCCTTTTTCATTATTATTATTTTTTAGAAATAAATCTTTACTTAGCTATTTTAATTAATAACATTTTTTTATTATTATGACGTGAAAGATTGTTAGAAACCTCAAAAAGTCTAGATTGCTTTTGGATTTTGCCATTCATGTTTGGGTATTTGTGATAAATTTTAGACTAAAATGGTTAGAATCGCATAAAAGTAAAACTGATTTAGATAAATAGAATAAATTAAGCAAAAAAATATTTTTTATTTTTTGTCAACTCTAGTAAAAAAGCACGTGACATGATTTCGTAAAATGATATATTTTAAATTATAACGAAAAGCAGTCCAATACAATAAAATATTATGTTTTTATTCTAAAAATAAAATATACAGTTAACCAGATGTTACTTAGAGTCAAATTTAATGAATTGTAAAGCGGTCTGCCAATTTAGTGTGTGTATTGTGGTGGAGGAAAAGGGGCCGCGAGCCGCGCGGTCGTCGACCGAGGCCCTTGACTTGTGCGCGGTTCAGCGACACGGCTTGACACCGCGCCACGCCGCGCCACGCCGCGCGCTCGCGCCCGACAAGCTCAACACGCCCGCTCAACATCTTGCTCCTAAATATGCTTCATTTTTGAATTCGAAACTTGCTAAATATTTTAAAATAAAGTTAAGATGTAGGATCATCACTGCCATAAAGATTTGTGCTTAAGATATTGGTTAGAACGCTTAGAGTGAATTTCAAACTTCGTTTATTTTCAAGTTTTTGTACTACAGAATTTCAGGATTTTGAAAACCTTATCGATGCAATTATATTATAGAGTGTGAGTCTGTGGGCAGCTGACTTACGATTTGTTATAAAAGCTGAAAGTTTTCCTGTGTGTGCCTCTTACATGCCTGCATAGCTAAGAACGATAATCAAATATGGACTTTTAATCGAGGTGACGTAGGGAAATATAAAAAATATGTGATAAAAGTTACGTCTAAGGATGTTATTACACCGAAATCGAACGACTTCGATCGATGTCGATCGCGCGCAGTGGAGTTATATGCATCGATCGAAGTCAATCGATTTCGATGTAATAAGTTAATACCCTTGAATAAGAAAGAAATTAAATAAAATGTTTGTAATTTTATTCACAACTTTTTTTTATATTTCCTAACACGAAACACAATCCAAATTTCATATTTGGTGATCGTTCTTACCTATGAGGCATACCTTATTTTCGCGATGAATTCGTCATCGTCATCATAATGTTATCTGGTATTTTTCAGTCAGGAAATCCTTATCTAATAGCAGCACGGAGTTGGAATTATGCCCGGTAGATGGCGATAGGCTCACCCCTATCACATGGGACCTAAACATAACATGTTATATGTGGGTACGTACCTCTCTCACAATCTTCTGCGTATTAGAGGCGTGATGTTAGGCTATATGTTTGTTATGTCATAATCATAATGCACTTTCACGGCTCAGCCATTAAAGCTTTCGTGATGAAAATTGGCCTTGAGATAGTTGAAGCCTAGAGAATGATAGAGGCTACTTTTACTGACTACTATTCTTTCTAAAGCATTTCTATTTTATCAGCATTGGTTTGTTCAGTGGATGATACTCAAAATAATCGTTTTATGTGGCAGAGAAGAAATTGATGTTAGGAGCAAAATGGAGGTGGTATTTGCCACTTGATTTTGTAGGGAGGTAAATCTACAAACGATACGCAACTCATCTTCTGTCAGATGTGTGGTGACAAGATGCCCGTCTTTAATGTCGTAGAGGAGAGAGGCAACATCCTTGGAAACTTCTTGGCGCTCATAATCTGAGTTCATATTTTAAATGACCATCCTCTTTTCTCGATGTTAAGCCAGCTAGACCAAGGTAAGCAACGTTAGTAGTATGTATGACCCTCTCCGCAACGAACAACAATGAGCGGCCTCCGACTCTAGGTTGGCCACTCAGGTCGCAGGGTAGACTGCTCTTGGATGTAAGGTATACAGATATCGTGTTCTGAATGACTAGGAAGCGGTTACGTTATTTAATTAACTAGGACAGCATGGCAATTTCTGGTTTTCACAGAGGAGGGGCTCAGAGTTATACGATCGATATACCGACCCAACTCCTTTTCCTGAAAGTCAAAAATTATAATCTAGTTATCCAAATCTGATTAACATGTTGGTTCACTGCTACAGCTTTAGTTAATTGCTCTCACGAAGCTTTGCTGCTCTCAATGCGGCTACCGCGCCTTAGGCCAGCCTCGTCAACCAGTAACCGTAACATTTGATGGATTTAACCCGCAGTCATGGTCAAACGCGTTCGTGCTGCCTCGCTAATATTGAACATTTAAAGAACCCATTTTGTCTGAACTCAAATCGAGGCTGTTCACCCTCCGGCAGCTCCAATGAACTCACAGTTATGTTCTGTTGTGCCCTTATTCGACTACATGATGTATTACCTAACTGTCGACTAACAATCCACAGTTAATTTTTTGAATGTTGAGCAGTTAATTTATGTAGTGTAAACAATTTATGCGTGCAGAATTAATTTAAAGCTATATCATATTTAACGAGCAAGTAGTGTCCTAAATTTGGTTGATAACCTTAAAAACTAACAACTTCTATGTTTTAGAATATTTCAACAAAGCATCTACTGTAATTATGTGTTGGGCATTTTTTATTATTTATACGACGTATGTAGGTTAACTTAACTATTTACAGCCCATGGATATCAACAGTCCACTCTCCTATACCACCTCTATCTTGTTCTATTTATATACTTTTATATTTTGCTTAAACTCATCAGTTATGAACAGTGGTCGGCCAAAAGCGTGCAATTTGACGTTAACGACCTTAAATATTATATTAATATGGATAAGCCTTCCGGGACGCGGAATTCTATTATTTATTTTAATAATTCTTTTGACAAAAATAGATGTTTACGTACTCAAGATAAGCTTTTTAGGGTTTCGTAGTATCTGAAAGGAAACCTTATAGTTTCGCTATGTCCGTCTGTCTGTCAGAGCTTAAGTAGGCGATCAATAGCGGATGATTTTTTTCTTTTGTGTACCCCATAGTGTGGGTTATCGTTAGACAGGTTTTTTAAAAATATATATAGGTTGCTAAGACTATTTCTTAATTTAGAGACTTTAAGACCAAATTTTCAAGAAACCCGTCTCTTAAAACTAAACCGTTGGCACTTTTCTGAGCTTTATCCCTTTCTGACATTTAGAAATATTACTTAATAGAGCGGGGTGCATGAAAGGAGCCTCCCCGATTGACGTACATAACGATTCCGTACGTCCGGCGCACCCTGGACAATTCGCGAGTTCTTTAAAGCGAATTGGCTAATCCTTTCAACACGATGGCAAGTCAACATAAATTTTGACTCAGCCATCGACACGACGAAGAGAGAAGAAGAACTTAATAGAGCACTTAAAGAGAACGGGATAGCGACAACAGGCAGCGGAAGCTCGGCATTTAAAGGTATATCCATATTAAGACAACAACACGAAATCCCGGAAAACCATTAGTTATGTATTAGAAATAGAGAGAGGTATTGCTATAATTAACCAACGTAACATTATATAATAAAATACTTTTTCAACAACTCTATTCTACCTTGTTAAGTATTTGCAATAATTTATTATTCTCAAACTAAAATACGCTACTACAAATAGTCTGTGATATCAAATTATATTTTCGTACTTTCATTATAACGACCTTATGGCATTGCGACCCACTTTCATAATTTCACCTTTATGCGAAAAAGTGTTAAGTGCAACTTCCTAAGTAGGTAAAAGGCCTAAGTAAAACAATTTAGCATATACACAACGGCCTGTGTAAAATTCAATGTCAAGCTGAGTTTCGTAATCGTGAAAGTACTTTCTTATTCGAAATGTAAATACGGCATGCGCGTATCAAATTTCGCGGCACGGCATAGGGCACACGAGAGGCGGCACTGCGGTGCGGTGCGGCGGCTGCGCGGGCGCACGGTGCGCGCACCAGTGAAAGTGGGTTGAATGCAGCGCCATTACTTTCAGTTTCTCTTGCGCGCACGCCCGATCGTGGGCTCGTTACAATAAACATCACATCCCGTCGATTTCTCGCTCTGCTAAATTTCACCTTTTCCACTCCACTATCGCAGTATAGTTTGACCTGTTGCGATTTGGCCGTAGAAAGCTATATCGGCTCGGCTGTTCATTGAATTAGGTTACTGGAACTCATTAGAATGGACAATAAGCAACGTTTCTAACAAGGTACTGTTGCAATTAGGCAATAAGTACTGGTTTTCACCTATTGTTTTATTGTAGTACACGCACTATATTACGTTTACAATATAATAGGCATATCTATTAAAGTAGAGTAATAGTACAATCTTTGTATGTAATAAAAAGTTCATAATATGTTTTGTAATAATTTATTTATTACGCAAATTCCTTGTTAGCTCCGTGCACGACACTAGGACCGCCTGTTGGTTCCAACTTTTTTGGGCGCCGACGCTTTTGGTGAATACCGCATTATAATTCATTGTATAGTTAAAAAAATAACTAAGTGAACAAACAGGGCGTGTGACATCATTTTATACCAGGAAAAGAAGGAATAGCCACGCCATGGGCGTCGTGATCGACAACATTGCGATAAGTTGATAAGTAGGTCCATGCATCCAGTCAATAGAATGATATGCCTCTACTGAGTATGTCTCTATTCGATATGAAATGTGCACAATAAACACATTAACAAACACATTTTCGAATGCAGACTTACGCGATTTTTATTGCTTTTCAAAGGAAAGTTGCATCAGGCATCAGTAGTTTTTTTTTTAAAGTTGATTATTGCTGCCAACTAAGTTGCTACATCTGCAAAGCGTCTTAGAATTTAGGATAGGCACATACCAGTTATTGAATTAGCTCTGACATATTATTTTCATTTGACTAAGTAATTATTATCTACATGTAAAAAAAAATATACATCCAATATTATTGCTTCGATAATATTCATTTAGGAATGAAAGAGAGAAAGCACCAACGCCTTCCCTGTAACCAGTTGTTTTGCTGGTGCTCGTATTTCTTACAAATCTGTGTTTCATTTTGGATATCTTGAGGTTTAAGGTAAAACAGACATAATATTGATTCTACTATTGAACATTAAAAAATTGTCTTAATCTAAGATGTCCTACAAGATTCTTTATTAGTTTTCTATATATAAACATATTAGAAACCCCGTCTATTATAAAAATGCGTGATTAGCGTGACGTTGGACAGTGACCTAGAAAGTTGTTACTTTCGACGGAGCGCCGAGTTTCGTCATTGTACGCTGATCTTATGCCCAAAATCCGGTTCACATTTAAAAATAGTCACACTTAACTTGTGGTAGATCTTTTGTTAACGAGCTCGAGGAAGCGTAAGCCACCGTCTTCTACTAAACCTGCCACCAAATAGTATTTCTTACTTTATAGGGTTTTAATTTATTGGTGAGGCTAGGACCTAAAATTACGGACACAATGACATGACGTTTAATATCTTAGAGCTCAGATGTTTGTGTAAACTTTGTGAATTGCAAATTTTATGGGTTGTAGTAGTCACTTACGTCGTCGAATAAAAATCCTATTTACACTATCAAATGTATGTATGTACATAAAATCAGACTATCACACACATTATTACGTCGTAAACAGTTACATTTGCTCTGTAGAAATACGTCATAACTCGGATAACACCTGCGTTGTTTGATTTACTGCCAATAAAACTAAGTAAATAACCTTCCTATGTCAGACTTTATCTTTGTTTATATAAAGACCTACCTATATTGATACTCAGCCTGTTTTGATTATTCAGTATTGAGTTTTGCCCATACATTTCGCATTATAAAATCAAGTAGATTGCCAAAAAATGTGAAAATTAATTTATCTTATAGATAAATTAAGTAGGTCCATATTAAATGCTGATTAACGCAGCAGCTACCAGGTTCCAGCTAATAAGTGTGTAAAGAAACGAGGTAATGGATACGTGCTAAGCAGCACGGCAAATGCTCAGCGCGATGCATCCGAAAAGAAATGAACGAAAATGAAAGTGGCCCACTTCCCCGGCCCCGCGCCCCGCGCCCGCTCGCTTTCTCGCACTTTTTTCTATCTAATCTATTAGCTACAGTTGTTTGTTGGTTTGCTTACATCCGGAAACATTTCTACTTGCTTTATGCAGATTAGAAATTGCTTGATAGGCTGTTTTTTATGCAAACTATGTGATAATAAACGTAGCAAATCGTCATTAATAATGTAATTATGTGCTTAGCTACTGATATCACCTAATTTTGGTACATTATTGGTAATAAAAAATATATTAGTGTACTTAATCGTACGTTCTTGTAATTGCAAACAAAACGAATTCATAGTTTTGAGCGACTAAATAGTTAGGTTCAGTCATCCAACATCCATTCAGGCATATTCATATCTTAAATAGGAATAGAAATGAAAATTTGTTATCATTTAGCGTATTAATAACAGCAATCTAATAAATTATTTGAGAGATTGAACAAATGTGTTACAGGATATGTGTGAAATTCAGGTATTATATACAATTCCTAGGCAATCTTTGTAATTCTGAGGTCATTTCGGAAATGTGTTAGAAAATAATTATATAATAAGTTAAGCCCCGCTTAGCGGAGCTCCTCCTTCTCGATGATTTTAATAACAATAATAACCACGAAGGCTGTGGCCACAGCTTTTTAACCTAACCTTTCTGAATCGGATTGCCCTAAGACATACCATTTACAAAGGTATCTATTAAACTTATTTTAAAATCAAATTATTCAGCTTGAGAAACCATGTTTCACAGAATGGCACAGGCATACAACATACAACACATTTCACCTGTTATGTTTAGGTACCGTGATAGAGGGTGAGTCTATCCACCATTGAAATCATAACTAATAATAGACTTAAAAGTCTTAAACCACATATAAGATATAAATTAATTATAATAAATTGATTTCATAATTATGTTTTCTTAAAAGAAATTGCGATGATGTCGAATTTTCCACAAGTTTCAAAAGAAATGAAACATCTTTATTGAAACAGCTTCACTTATCTGAATGGTTGTTTTTATTTTTGTTTTGACATGTTTATTTAGTCAGGCTTTTTCGCTAAGTAAAAGTGCTGATACAGCCGTAGAAAGTTGTTGCTGGTTATGCTGCTCGCCGTCACTGCCTGCAACCGTCACCGCTGCCGCGAGAAAGTCGCCTTTGTCTTTAAAAACTAAACTTGATAGCAATAACTACTTCTTGATAATTAGCTGGGTCTTAATTGAGATAATTAGACAAATGTAAAGTGGTAAGGTTTTTATGATTTGTTTCTTACCATGGGTACTGGTACTGGGTGCCAGTGTTTAAAAACTTTTGTGTGTCTAAGTTCTGTGTAAATGTCTCCGTTTGTCAATATTAGCATTAACTTTTTTAGGAATAAATTATTATTTATTTATTTATTTTTCTAACAAGGTTCTTATTTTATTTTTATTCATTACACACCCCTTGTATGTTGATGAAAGGGTGTTTGTGTTCTTATGGGGAAGTAGTACTGACGCTCGAATATTATTTGTGATGCAAAAGAAACTTGTTCGAATCTTAGCAAACATTAAAACAATTGACAGCTGTAAACCACATTTTATTAAACATAATATTTTGACTCTTTCATGTATATACATTTTAGAAATATGTAAGTTCACACAAACACAAAGAGTTCTACACAAAAAGGGATGAAAACCAGACGAGATATGCTCTCCGCCAGAGAAATTTAATAAACATGCCTTTCTCTAACCTGAACATACACTCGAATGACCCATTATGCTATGTCAATTAAAATATACAATTGTCTTCCAGAGACAATAAAAAATAAAGAAAGCATATCAGCATTTTCTAATATTCTTAACTTTGCTGATGAAAAAGTGCTACTTCTCAATAAACGAGTATTTAAATGATACCCAATTAAACACTACATAAATAAATATAATTACATAATACCGATTAAAAACGTTATGCTTTGTCTCTTCTTTTTAATTAAAAACTTATTTTTATTATTTAACATTACATATTGTCCTATCTCCTACTATGCTATGCCCGATAGAGTTCAAAATGTTCCTAGATATAGGTAATATTTACCACCTATGACACACATTTGTGAAACGCAATAAAGTATTGAGTATTGAGTATTGAAGTCACATCAAGACATCACCAAGTTGTTGATGGTAAGATAATATTCTGCACTTTCTTTGGAAGATTTTTTCGAGGCATATATACCCCCTGCGCTCCACTGACAGTTGCTCCAAATCCTGTACTAAATTATTATGCCAAACGTTGTATATATTGTTGTTGATGCAATTTTCTATTACCTTTCTTACCTCATGTAAGTAATGTTATCAAATACAATCAACAAACACTACTCGACTTTTAGGGGAGTTTAAAAAATTAAAAGATGTTAAAGCTTCAGTGATGATACTGATGATACATTAAGCATATTGCTTAAGTTAAATAGTGTTGCAATTAAAAATATATTTAGTCAACAGCGAAAACCGCGTGCAAAAGCTAATCCGAATCGTAGATGGTAGAGAGTGAAAGAAAGTAGAATTAGTGGCGTTTCATTGCGTGAACTTTTAAATTTGCCATTCACATAACTTTTTTTTTAATAATAAGTCTGCTGTGAAGCCTTTCGTTAGGGAGGTCTTGTTCAGACTCGTTTAGTATTTGTTAGTATTCTTCGTCTTATTTAGATGACAGCTTGCCAATTAGTCTTTTAATGGGCCGACAATTTGCAAAAACGCAGTAAGTGTATTATCACTCATAACAACGGCAAAAAGTGTTTTTGATTTTATTTTGTTGTAAATTTACTTGGCGTCAGTTTGTCTTATATAATAGACCTTGTACATTTTGAGTACCGCTTTCCTTATAAAATACAGATGATTTAACACAACACCCCCATTTGCTACGCTACAAATAAAAGCTACATTATCGGGTCATTCTTTCGTCTACCTCGTATTTGATTATAGCCAGACTATAGAGACAATAGCTGAGTCAGAGCTTTATTATTTTATTATTAAGGTGACAATTGACAATGAATACTTTTATTTTCTTTAGCCTGCAATTGCAGCATCCCTTACCTTCCATTAAAATAAATCATTAAGTCGTGGCAATCATACTTTTGCTTATAGAGTGATATAAATAAAAAATAGAATTTAGGCGCATAACCGACCAATTAAAAGATCCATCATAACCATGATTTATGGTGGTCATTTGTTTCTATACGGATAGTTATACATTAAAGTCTTGTGAAGTTTAATTTTGATAGATTAGGAGAAAGATGCGATATTATAACTCGTATTATTAGGATTCGGGCCCAGTGCTACAAATACCTGACTGAAAAGTTTGAGGTCTTGAGGTTAAGCCTAAGCTTTTGCACTTTAATTTCGAAAGACGACCGTATCATGCTAGTTCTCACGGCTTACCGCCCGGTATTACACAGCACACTGAATTTTCTACTTGTGCAATCAGTTATGATCGACCGCATAGTTGTTATTTGTCCATGCCACATGGCAGGGGATCGGGGGACCTTATACTCAATCGACCATTCCATTCAGGATTCAAAGGTTTTTCTGTCCCAAAGGCTCTGTTATCATCAGCAGTACCAGTTTTCCTTCGATGTGATGTGGTTACCTGATATCGCAGGAAGGAAAAATGATATCACGAGGCAGGCTCCGGGAAGGGACTCCTGACATACATTTTATAGCTGGGGAACATAATTGATGTCCCAGCGGAAAGCTATTAAGATGGTAAATTAGATTAAACCATCACTCCTTTCAAATCAAATCAAATCAAATCAAATCATTTATTTCCATGGGCCCCAAGGGGCGCTTGAACACGTCAAAACAAACATCAAAACACAAAAAATATAATATTAAAATAAAACTTAGCTAACTAAATTATAATACTTATTGTAATAAAATGATTTGACACCGGAGCTTAGATTGACTTTAATTCAACTTAGAGAATTGAATTAAAATCAATTCAAGTACCAGCTCCGATGGGTATTGCATCATGAGAAGAGCTGGTGAGAAACTCATGTGCACCATCTTTTCAAATAATTCATACAATATTTGTTTGTTTTTTGACAATAATTCTATGTGTAAGTTATAGCAACCAAAACAACATTATAGCTAAATATGGTTATAAAGAGAAAATGCAATTAAATTATTATAAATAAATCAATAGTATATAGGGTTGCAATATCTTACACTTCAAGCAGAAAATAAAGGAGTAAAAACAATGTGTGTATACTACTGTATAAGGGTTTCAGAACAAACAAAAAAATATTTATAATACTAATAACAAAAACTATTTATACTACAAAAATATAAAAATTAAAAAATGTACACACAGATTGCCTTTACTTAACAATATTTGAAATAACATGAAATGAGGTTATACAAATCAAATTTAGTGAGTGTGAATTTTCATTAATCATATTAAATAATAAAAAATAATGTATCAATTGATATTCATTATAATGTCAAAAGTTGAAACTTAAGTCAATAATATGATAATATGATGTCAAAAATAAATTATGTCAATCTCAATATAGAATATAATATTTATGTCAAAATAATCATAATCAATCATAATTATAAATAGGATAAAACAATGTCTAACTTGGCAATTCATTTGAAATATAATAACCATAATAATTGTAAATAATAAATACATTACTGTAATAAATACATTAGATAAATAAATATTATTTCCAAGGCGTAGTATCGGTTAAGAAATCGTTTATTTTATAATAGCCCCTTTCCATGAGACGATTCTTAACGATACTCTTAAACTTTAGTAGGGGTAAGTTCAAGATTTCGACAGGAATTTTGTTATAAAAACGCACTCCAAGTCCCTCTAATGAGTTGTGGACTTTGTTTAAGCGATAATATTGGCCTACCAATTTATGCTTATTCCTCGTGTTCAATGAATGAACATCGCTTTTCTTGGTATATGTTCCTATGTTTTTTCGTATAAACATAATATTAGTAAATATATATTGCGATGCTACTGTTAAAATACCTATTTCCTTAAATCGTTCTTTCAGAGAATCTCGAGCTTTGAGTTTGTAAATCGCACGAATTGCCCGTTTTTGAATTACAAAAATGTTTTGAATATCAGCTGCCTTGCCCCATAGCAGAATACCGTAGGACATGACACTGTGAAAATAACTAAAATAAACTAGTCGCGCAGTTTCAATATCAGTTAACTGACGAACTTTCCAAACAGCGAATGCCGCGGAGCTGAGTTTCCCTGCTAGACACGATATATGGGCGCCCCACTGAAGCTTATGATCCAAGGTTATTCCTAAAAACATAGTTGATTCTACAAGACTGATAATTTCGTTATTTAGTATTATACTCATGTTCTGTTTCTTGACATTAGGCAAAGTGAACTTTATACATTTAGTTTTATTCGAGTTCAATAATAAATTGTTGCTAGTAAACCAGTCTTGGACTAGTGCAAGTGACCTGTTAATATCATCAATACTATCCTGATTACGATTAACTTTAAAAATAAGCGAAGTATCATCTGCAAAAAGTACTATATCACAAAAATTTTGCACATAGAATGGTAAATCGTTAATGTATACTAAAAAGAGAAACGGACCGAGAATTGAGCCCTGTGGCACGCCCATTGAGACAGGTAATCCGGAGGACCTAATTCCATTTATATCAACTCGTTGAACTCTGTCACCAAGGTAAGAGGCAACCAGATCAAGTGCAATATCCCTGACTCCATAGTGCCTGAGTTTTCGCAAAAGCGTTTGATGTTCAACGCAGTCGAATGCTTTGGATAAGTCACAGAAAACGCCAATTGCATCTTGCGCGTTTTCCCAGGCATTAAATATATGTTTTATAAGTGTAGAACCTGCATCTATGGTTGAGCGACCCTTTGTGAAACCATACTGCTCTTTGTGAAATAAATTATTAATATTAAAATGGCTTTCTAACTGCTGCAAAATAAGCTTTTCAAAGACTTTACTAACTGCTGGCAAGATTGAGATGGGTCTAAAATTGCTAGGGTCACTCTTAGACCCACTCTTGAATAATGGTATTAACTTACTATGTTTCATCAAATTAGGAAATATACCTTTATCTACACATTGATTAAATATTACAGCTAATTGTGGTGCTATTTCAATAATTATATTTTGCAATATCTTGACAGAAATGCCCCACAAGTCGGTTGTTTTCTTTGAATTGAGCGACTTGAAGGTTTTCACCACCTCACTTGGGCTTATAAATTGGAATTTGAAAATGACATCACACTCTTTCACGCTGCCCCTAGCCAAGGATTCAGCTGTGACTGAGCATGAATCCAAGAAACTGGTAGTCTCAACTGGTATTTTTGCAAAGTAATTATTAAATGTTTCAGCCAAACCCAGATTATCTTTAATAATATTGTTATTAACCACTAATTCAAAACTACTACTTTAGTACTACTTTAGTAATCCCAAGCGGAGTTGCAACTCGCCAAAGCCATTTTTTCCCGTGAACGTGGTTCTAACTCAAGGCGCAGTTTAGCTGAAACATGTGAAGTTACATAAAATAAATAAATCCAATAAGTCATTATTTTCCATATCACTGTGATAGAGAAATTTCTGAAATTGTTTCGTGAAATCCAAAAACAAGGAAAAAATACATGCTTTACTTACTTTCAAGATTTAGCAAACATCTTGTTCTATTTGCAAAAAGTTTGCTTCATTCGTCGCCGTTTCAATGTGACCTCGTTCTTATGGTGAAGAATAACGACAACAAAAAGTTTTAGAATGTTCGCGAACAGTGCTTGCTGCGGCCACTGCCCCTTGAATATCGGGCAAAGTAATCCAACCAGCAAATATTGACTTTAGCGCGGTACTATAATACTTAATAACTATAAATTTAAAGTATACACGTGTGACGCAAATTGTTTACATGATTATTGTATATATTGCGGTTTTAATTAGTTCAATACTTATTTGAGTTTAATTAAAAATTAAATTAAATTAAAATAAAAATTTTTGGACTACATTTTGGGACTTGGTTTGGAGTTGGTTTTAGGACTTGGGGACAATGTAAGCATGTGTGTGTGTGTAGTGCTTTCCTTCCAAATAAAACACTTTTCATCAAGCAACATTATACGAAAATGCTTCCTACATACACCGATTCGATCGATGTTGCTTTTCTGTGTCTTGGGTTTGGGTCAATCAAGGACGTCGCGAAAGACAAAGGCCGTCCCGGGTTTTAAATAGTAGTTATGTTTTACCCATTGATTTAAGGATTAGATTTTACCCCACCATCAAAGAAACAGCGTAATCTATAGTAACTATCCACTGATATCCTTGTTTCGATTGTTATTTACGCTTTTTAAATCGATTTGCTACCTTCCCTAAGTATATGATGGCAACTTGGCTACCAACCCACTCTAAAAAAGTATAACATCAGCTAAAAGGAATAAGTCCCCTTAAATTGTACAAGCGAAGGAGTCATTGTACTGTACAAGGTTAGCCACGGACCCAAAACAATTCACGAGAAACCGGTTGAAATTTTGCACAATATTCAACTTGTTTATATAAATGTGTTTAAATTGTTTTATGTTACGGCTGCTTAATTTTATATTTTCAAAAATAAGCCAAAAGGTAGAACGATGTCATTGTTTGAAATAAGTAAGCTTTCGTATTGGATTTTTTTATACTCATCTTGAATTAGGTTGAGGGAATAACCACCAGCGCCACCATATAAGTTTGCAATTGTTTGCAATCTTGCTTGCAATAATTATTTTATTATTCATGTTATGCTATTATGCACTGCACTGCAGTAGAAGCATCTAGTGTTCTATAGTGTTTATTTCTACAAATATTCATAAATATATTACAAATCACGCATGCTAAACTCTAATATTTTTCTACTTCTCCAAAAAAAAAGAGCTGCAGAACTACGCGATTTTTTTAGTAGAGCCATAAAAATCGGTTATTTTGCTTATTGGTTCCGTTCCCATACTCACAGAACTCTCGCCACGAAATCGCACATTCACTTATACACTGACTGTTAGGTACTGCTGTAACTAATGTTGATGACCATAGGCTGATCTAGTCGAGCCGATAGCGAGCCACCAACTTCTATGGGAAAATTGACTACAGTACTTTTTAGGGAAAATACCGATGCTAAGGAAACACTGAATTTATGACAAACCACTAGATTATGTTTGTTCTAGTTATTTAGTTAAACTCAATTTTAAAGATTTTTTAATACTTAAGTGAATGCTTTTCGGTGTCAACAACTTGCTTATAACGTGCCGCCTTATATGGTACTAGTACAGTTACATGACATGTAACCATTTGATAACGAAAGTATTTGTATTGCGTAATCAAATCATTTAAACTACATAAATATTTAAAATTGTATAGGGTGTTCATGCATTAATACAAAATGGGTATCAAAACAAAGGAGAAAAGGAAGAAAAACGTTTATTTTTTTTATGGTGGTAGAGCTCTTGTGAATGAGCTCGAGGGCGGCAGCACCCCGTCTCACCTTTAACCTGCCGCCAAATAGTAGTGCTTCCATTACTGTGTTCCGGTTTGGTGGTGAGATCAGGCCATGAAATTACTGGCACATGAGGCATAACACCATAGTCCTCAGCTGCAGCGACGCATCTATAATCTGCTTTTGTGGATTGTTGATGTCCATGGGCTGTACTCCACTCACCATCAGGTGGACTACACGTTCGTTCGCTGTGGACGTAAAATAAAAAAAATATATTTTTTTACTTTTAAACATATACATTTATACAATTTATTTATAAATACGCTAATTTTATACAACAAATTATTATAACAAACTATATTACACTTTATTTTTTTATTGCTTATGTTTTTATTCTAATACAAAACCTGAAGCGCCTGAAAAGTAACAAGAAATGATTTCAGAGTTTTCACAATACACACACAGCGCCGCATCATAACGCCTACACTGTACAAGAACATAAAGTTGATGAATGAAATGAACCGTATTATTTCCCGTTTGGAACACACCAAGCACGTACCTTTATTCTACCTTTGAGAGTTACAAAAGAACTGTAGAGCGTAGAAGCAGGTCGACAACCTCGAGTGCGTTAAGCGACACAGCTTTTGACATGAAAATAATACCAAACGTACGCCTATTTTCAAAAGAAAGGCAATCTGTGTCGATCCGATCATTTATTATTTTAAACTTATTTTCAACATCTGTTTAAATGTGACTCGTTAGAATAAGTAGAATTGGAAAAGTGTCACAGGTCACAGGTACCTATGCTTTTACGAAGAAGACAATAATAAAATAGAAAATTACGCAGTTACAGTTTTGATATCTTTAAATTGCAGTTATTTTTATGATAACAAAACACAACATAAAATCACGCCTATATTACCCAGAAGGGTGTGGCAGAAGTGTACAATACCTACATTTCACCTGTTATGTTTAGGTCCCAAAAGGAAGGGGAAGCCTATCGCCATCCAACGGGCACAATTCCAAAGTGCTACTATTGTAAATTTCCTGACGAAAAGTTCACAATGGACCATCGAGGCAGTTGTTTTGTTGGTCATCGGCAAAATACATCAATGGTTTAGTATTAGTAGACAACAATCTACCTACTTAGTTGCGTTGCGTAGCCTAGCCACATTGGATAACTACGATATATAAGTATTGTGCTCCTCGTGTCAGTAATATTAACAGGGTTACCTATTTAATTAATCATACGCCCAATTTATTACTATTTTTGGATTATTCAGTTAAGCCTTAAGCGTTAAATGGTTAAAATTAATCAGAAATAATGATTCAACATTTGCTACCAATTTTTGTGTCAAAGACTCAAAATAACTGTGGGTTGAGGAGATACTTAGTTGAGTCCTTCACAATAAGTTTATGTTGCAATTAGGATGACCACAGCGCAAACGAGCCTACAAAAATTTAAGGGAAGACAACTGAAGACTGAGATTTTGCTAAAATTAATATGGAAAAGAACTATCTAATCTATCAGTCATTACCATTCTGCGACGATGAGTTAAAAAATAGAAAATGTTAATCATTGAAATAACTAAAATTCCTGACATAACACATTGTTGTGGCAATTAAAACATCAAGCAGATGCGTGGAGCGAGTTGTAAGTGCATTCAGCTTAGTGCATGCCGTGTGTGAGTATGGAGTGCGTAATTATGCGCGTGCGACTAGCGGCCGCGCTAGAGATAGCCCCGGGTCACCGACCGCGGGGAGGCCGACGCCCGCTGACGTAACGTTACGCGAATTCCGACGCCCCGCGCCTCGCACCGCACCGCCACGCGCATCGACCCAATTCCTTCGAAGCCACTTCATTTGTGCATCGCTAATTATATAAAACGTTGCACCGCGCACTGCCAAACATGTTCTATTTCTAATCTAATCGTGATTTATTTCTAGATCAGCATTTAACACGTATTTAAGTAGTTTAATTCTGTACATGCCTTACAAATTTAACAAGTTAACATTCTGTTTTTAGTTTTCCACCGCCATATTAAGGACTTATAAAATTACAGATTGTAAGCTTAGAAGTGACATAAAATTGTTACTTCGAATCAAAATTATCTAGAACATTCTGTCACAGAAGTCTGGACATGGTTGGAAATTTTGCATTTAATCATAATAATATAAAACAAACAACTGCTGCTAAGACTTGCGCAACCATTTCTTTTCGGTGCGTCTGGAAAATTCGATGTGCTTGCATATCCGGCGTGTCGCGGTTACTAATATTACCATACGGAGGTTATATTTTTTTTATTGATGGGTTGAATGGTATGTATATATTAGTTTGTAATTACATGTATTTATATTTTTTATTCTACCATTTTAGATAGAATTGAAAATAATATATAAGTAAATTCGGGAATTCATTCACGTCATATGGAATGTTTTAGTTTAAATACCTAAAAAGTCAACGTGAGATTATCTTTTTGTATATAGCATATTCTGTGACTAAAAATCCATATTTAATAAACCAGACAACTACTCTAAACAATAGCAAATAGGTTATTGGATTAATTTTACTAAAATAAAACAGTGGGAATTACACTGGTGACTAACTCTGCGGTTACACTGAAGATAATGTTCAATTATTACTATTTACATAATACTATTTATAAATGACACAAATAAATATGTGACTGTTTCACATGATTCATTTAACCAATGTGCTAATTTCGAATTGGTTGTTATACCTAACCATGGTTTTCGTGACTTGACTAACATTTTTGATGTTTCATAAATTTATATTCGGTTTTATTATTATCACTAAATAATATCTACACTTGTAATAAGAAAAGCTACTATACAGGCTGGATGCGACAAAGGGGCATTTATTGAAAACACAGATTTACGTCGTCAATGTTACTTTCACCAGTGAAAATTAACTATGAAAGAAACACCTCTTTCAAATGATTAATCAACGATGAATTAATTCGTTTTTTTTTGTAATTTGTTTTTAACCAGTGGAAATTAACACTTATCACGTCTAGCATCATTGTTTGCTGCTAAATGCTATTTTAAAAAGGAAACTTTTTTTTTGGTTTAGTTCTTTTTCAGGCCTTTGTACGTTACAAACTGGTTGATTCGCAATTCAATATGATGTCAAGTGGTAAATATAAAATATAAAGCGGTGCGTCATTTTTTTAGAGAGCCTAAAGAGATCGGTCGGTGGAATAAGTGAATTTTTATATATCAAACAAAAGTTTTAATTATGATTCAGCTAGTTTTAACTTTAGCAATATATATTCCCGTTTATGATAAACATATTCATTACACTAAGTAAGGAGTAGGCATGGTTTTATTGGGTTTTATACAGTGGTGAACCTTGATATTTAGATTTCGTATTTCATGGCCTTCTATTTTCCTTTTCATGTAGTGTGGTGAGTAGTGACGCAAATGTAAACCACAGAGGCTTTTCATTTATTGACTACTCATTGAAATTAGTATCGTTCGATCGGCGACATTTCTTTTTGTGTGGAACGAAATGTTAGACTTCGCGTTTTGCATAAGAGAAATCTGTCAGCTGAAAGTTGTCTATAACTTACATGGAGAAGCAGAGTCTTATTTGTTGAGGAAGCCGAGTTTTTATAAATGAGTTAGAATAAATAAGCACAATCTTAGTTTGGATTAAATTTGCCGCCATAAAATTTAATTTTATACAGGACATTGACTCACGTAGTGTTTAGATACAGAATTGGTTTTATCCTGGGTGTAACTTGTACACAATTTTAATATTGTTTTCTCTTATTTATATCAACCCATTGTGTAGTTATCCAACGTTAATATGAAAATATTAAAATTATTCTTTTAGTGATGCTATGTATTGATGTATTTTTCTAAACACATGATAGAAGCTAATAAAAATAGTAGAAAATTCTCAGTAGCAGCACGGAGTCTGGAATTGTGCAAATGGCGATAGGCTCCTCCAATCACATGTGACCTAAACATAAAAGCTGACGTGTGGGTATAATAAACTTCTACCACAACCTTCTGAGTGATATAGGCGCAATGTTATGGTATGTAGTAGCTAGCAATAACCTACTTACTTAGGTTTGTAGGTACATCTAACACAGAGCTAGATTACAGCTACATTACGTACGTTTTTAGAATTACGTACTTCAAATAAGAATTCGCAGTTTGCCTGAAATGCGTCATTGGTAGATTTGCGTTGCACCATCGCGATCGTTGCGTGCACTGCGCGCCATGCCACACTACTTAATATTATGGGCACGCCCAATTGGTATGAGTCATGGGCTGACCATTCCAGGCCGCAGCTGTACATTTTCCTGAATCAAACCAGTTGAATTGATATGACACTTGGTAGGCAAATAAATGCACAATTTTGCAAGAAAATTATTGAACGGTACATCTCATGGTACGACGAGTTAAAAACTATTACATTTTTATAACGAATCATAACATCATGTAGATAAATAAAGATAAATTTGGATTTTTTACATTAAATAGAACGCCAGAAGCAATTACACTATCCAATGGTCCCAACGACAAGGCCAAATACACTCATTCACTCACACAAGCACACCCAGTCTCACACAAAGATTTGTCCCATGTGGGGATCGAACCCACAACACCAGTGCAGTGGAGAGCGGCGAGGCGACCGCTTAAACCACTACACCACACGTGCAGACATGAGTAATATAAGGTAGTACTCAAAAGGGTGTGGCTGAGGAGTGTACCACCTACATTTCACCTGCTATGATTAGGTCCCATGTGACGGGAGGTCAATCCTTCATCTTTAACTTGGTACCTACATACCGTGCCGTACCATAATTTGTATTTGCAAATTACTAGTAAGCTTTTTCTAAACTCTTAGTAATAATAATAATAAAAATAATAGTTTTTTTTATTATTTTGATGAGCTGTTGAATTCCCAGAATGAGCTCTGTCACAATCGATATGGAAAAAGTATAAAACTTCAATAATTGATATTCCTAATATTAAGTAAGACGGTTTTCTTGCGGTGACCACCTATCAAAGATTCCAGTTAAAAAATTGGTCAAGTGCATGTTGTGTGTACCCGCACGTTCAAGGTTCCGTACCAAATGTATTTAAAAGCTTTCCAACCCAAAAAATATATAGTTGTTGTTAAGCTACCTTTAACTTTTGCATTCTAAAACTTCTCATCCCATATATCGTTATTATGTCTTAGAAACGCGTTTACCTGCCGAAGCAAACGTACGCGAACGCGTTTGCGGTGCGTGGTTATCTATTCCTTGTCCTGCGTGACCAAATGACGCACACACACACACACAACTTTCACACAAAGTCAACTAGTCCCAAACTAAGCAGAGCTTGTACTATGGTTACTAGAATAACTGATACTGACAGTAGATCACAAAGCAGCGCGGCGTGGACGTGATCAGTTGCTTTAATATTATTGCGCGAACTAAACGCGATCTCTTTGATGAATGCTAGATGACTGCTGTGAAGTTTACGGATTCGCGGACACGCAGGACAGCATCCTCTTGAAGTTTTGTGAGACGTGTAGATGTTCCTCCCGTAGCGTCTCTTACAGAGTGGATTCATACTCATCATTGCAGCGATCAAACTTATCAACTAAGTTTTTTAGAGTATTCCTCAACTATTAACTAGATTCTAGCTGTGAAGATGCCAATTGTGACCAAAGATTGGTATAAAATATTTCTTTTTCAAAGTAGATGGGTATGTTATATGACGATATTAAAGATTGATTTCAATGGAAGGACCATATTTAATTTTCGGCTGACTTACCGCCAAGAAATTTATCAATAAGAATTTTATCTTTATCTACTAATTTACTTACGATACCAGTAACCTAAGTTATTTGGCACTTGTTGTCGTTATATAATTTAATACTCACAAATTATTTACCATAAATCCTTACTAGACGTATGAAATATTATTAATAATTATTATTTAAATTATTCTTAACACTACGTAATATAAATAATTATACTGGCAACTTTAAAAAAACAAATACATGAAAATAAAATAAAGAAGGACAAGCGATATCAGCTGGTGTTACCAGACATAGAAAACAGTAAAGAAAAACAGCATTGTAATTTTATTGTAAGGAATTTTATTGTTATTCTAAGTAAAATCACCACACCTATTATCCCAATAAAATCAAATAACATACGCATTTAAATCAATTGACTGATATGTGAATAAAATAATTTATAACGCACATAATATTAAATACGAGTATGTAGGTTATAAATGCATTTTAAATTTAACCGAATTGGTAACGCCGACTTTTGCAGTAGCCGACGAGTCAGCCAGTCGACCACCGACTAATCGGCTAGCCGACTACTCGGCCGAACCCATAGTCGGCTCATCGCTAAAAAATATTATAACAAAGTAAGTGTAATAGTATATAATACGAATATACAATAATACGATTAAATTCAACCTTGTAATAACAGACGCCCGCGTCACCGTATCATCAAATAGTTGTATAAAAAGTCTGCGGTCACACAATGTCACCCCCCATCCGGCAAGTCGCGCCGGTCACATTCAGCACAACAAAACATCAATTGACGCGGCGACCTACCTGCCCCGACCTTTACGAGTCATCTTAACTTAGGTTAAACTCCTTCAAAATACCTATGTTTAATCGTAAATATGTTTACCATTCAATAGCAACAAAACCAATGTATGCGCATTAGGTGGTTGGGTGTATCTTTGTGGGTTTTATTGATTTTTATGTGACAATTTATGTGCTTTTCGTGGCAATATAGTTAGTAGTAGATAGGTTGTTATTGGGAAATTGTTGGACAGCTGAGTGCACCTTTTGAAGCGCGTAGGGCTTTTGTAGAAATTCAAACATTCAACAGAGACATTTTTAATTTTACACAAAGAAAATCAACAATGAGTGGTTTTATAGTTATAAAGTAGAGATGGGATCTATGGGTTTGGCCAGCCACCAGCAAATGTGGACGACTGGTCGACGATGCCAATCATTAGAATCCGTTAAATTTTAATGCCTTTAAAACCGTTATATTTTGTACAGCTCATTGTACCACCACATGCAGTGTATTTCAAAGCGACACAAGTTATGTAGCACTTCTTATACTAGATTATTGGTGACAACAAAGGAGAGTGGCGAGTCGGTACAACTCTACTATAAAGTGATCTCGTCCAGGGAAATATCCGATTATCTATCCCTCAATATACCAACAACTTTCCATCGAATAGTTGCTCGTAAACAATTAAAAAAAAACTTAAAACGTGTCTATCCCCGGACAAATGTTAGGTATCGTGTTTTACCTTGAACTCGTATTCCTAACAAAGTTCAACGCGTTCAATACACCAAGGTCATATTCATTTCCTTATCGCCAATGTATATATTCGTTTCACGCGGTTTTCCTTCACGTGATGACTGGATCGCGAAACAGTATAAATATACTTGAAATAATAATTAAAAAAAATATCATCCCTATATTAACAATACTGATTTAAGTTGTGTATGTAGGATGTAATGACATCGTGATGAAGCCTAAAGCGAAAAGTACTTGATTTTAAGAACCAGGGTGTTTTATTAATTTTTTTTGCTCTTTAAAGTTAGTTGTCTTGCAAATGGATTTCTTAATCAAAATAATGTCTTAGCAACCTCTCAATATTTTAAACAGATCTATCTACCAATATCTTTAAAATCGAAATCATACTCCTTTACATGTAGGAAAAAAATGTTTATCCTGATTGCATTTTACCACTTATTTATATATATATACTTGCAAAATTTTAACTTCCTAGCACTTGAGGTTTAAACGTTATGTCTCAGACAGAGGAACAGACATGGACATAGAAAAAATGGGGTTTCTTGTAGGCACTACGGAGCCCCAAAAATGTAAATGAACAATTATATAACAGGTTATACTAATCATTAGTCTTATCTTTTACAACATTACCCCTAAGTCAATTACCAGTAACGTTTTGCTTGGTTGCTGCCCTTACAATATGTAGCGAAATAACAGAGTTTTACGCCATCAGATTTCTATACCACAATATATGTACCATACTCCATACTTTTTATAAAAACTACCGATTGAATACTATAATTATATGTTTATTCCATAAAAGGGACTTTCCAACAGTTACAGCTGTAGGTATGATATAGAACCTATTGCGTGGATTATGACGTGCTATATTGCTCGGGCACTACATTTAATACATTTTATTGTTCAATGGTAGGTAATAGTAGGTATAATCTATACGTACTTATAAATGTACGACGTGCAATATGTCAGGACAGGACGCATATGAATTATATAAATAGACAACCTAAAGTACATCAATGACGAAGTTTACTTCAAATGGTTCCATAGACAAACATGCTCATTTACCAAAGATAATAACTTCATTTTCATACTTCGGTAAATATGAGTGGCATCTGGTGGCTGAGTTTAATTCTTGACCAATCAGAGTGGCCCATTTTAACTCTTCGCCTGAGCGGCATCTGGTGAGCTCTAAATAATCTCTTCCATTGATCGAAATATTTATAACCTCCTTATCATACACCATAAATTACTTTCATGAGTTAAAATTTTGTTAAACTTATGTAGTATTTTTTTTAGTCACCCATAAGTTTATTATACCTTCGACACAGAAGACATGAAATACTGTGTATACTGTGCCTCCAGTTACAAAAATATCGGTTTCCATAATCATCGCTTTCTATTTTTATCTGAACTTTTCATACTTGAACTATCGAATTGCAGTATTTTTTTTCATCACTGTTATAAAATCTTTAAAAACTGTTGAAAAATAAAAATTGTTGCTACACTTGTCAGAATATTTTATATTTGAGTAATGGTGAATACGTTCTCGAGTGCTCCAGTTGCATTAGATAAACCTCTTCTATACCCACTGATCTATGAAGTCGAAGTATGATTTCGAGTATTATTAGCATTATTACGTTTTCCTGTCAAGGTTGTTCTCAGTAATAGTCTTCAAAACCAGGAAATATGATCGATGAATTGTAATTGACAAGCTTCCTTGTGCAGATTCTCTTCTGCACAAGGAAGATAATATTTCTGTGCCAAAATGAGATCATACAGATCTAATCCATTTATTGTTACAATTGTTATGGCATCTTTACTATTGTTACACAATTTACTTAATATATTAATGACGTAATATATTAAGTAAATTTAAAAAAACATGACATGCATTTCAATCCCTATCCAAAGCGAACTTTATAAAGATAATATATTTTTATGAGATCGATGCGTACAAGCGTCATAAAATAATAATATTAACTATTTATAAATCACATACATTAATAAAAAAATATCATAATTTACGAATCACCGTCGCAGGGGAACATATAATATACACATGAGATTTTCTGATTAATTGGTATTTCCGACGCTAATGAGTCGAAATAACTAGTAGTTTTGTTGGCACGCACTATATAGGCGCCTATTGAAGCCCGGATAGCCTACTCAACTCAACTTCACGTTAACGTTAGCGAATACGTGACTGTAATAGGTTTTTTTTTCAGTCTACTCTACGTAATATTACTATGTTCATCGTTGGCCACTGTATTCCCTAAAGTAGAATTAAATGTTGTTATTTTTAAACCTTTACTTTTGGCAAACTTAGTATCTTTATTTTAATTAAACAAACATAAATAATATTCACAAAATTAAATAGCCACCTAGGGTTTTTAAAGTCACAACAGGTACAGTACAAGTGTATACTTCATTCATACTGATTTCCCATAAGTCAAAAAGTAAATACGTATCGATAAAACTCATAGTTGGCCTGAAACTGAAAATATACCTACATAATATTAAGTCGGCGTTCGCTAGCTAATAGCTAAGATAATGAAGATGATGACTATGATGAAGCATGTGCGCTGTGTCATCGTCGTGCAGATGTTATTCATATTAGTTGTAAGTATGAATAATTGGCGCATCCGGTCACTGCCTGCTAAAACTATGTCTAGTCGAAGTCTGTCAAAGTCTACTCCAAATTCTTTGGATAACTGAATTGCTTGGATAGCCATAATAATGTATTCACAATAGTCTCTTGTGAATGTGAAGTCTCATGGACTAAGTATACGTAACTAAGTCCGTTTCATTCGATTTGGTACTACAGTAGCGGCGATATGAATCATAGATTTACCCAAGTCGAGCTGCGTATAAAAGTTGGTGTAGACTATTTCAATTTAATATATTAAACTTAAGGCCTAAGATATATCCCAGAAGGGCTTAGAGAGAGAAAGGATCGATTCAGACTACATGCTGATATTCCTGACGAATAATCCTAAGCAACAATATTGCCCGATTCGGGGATCAAATACAAGTCTTCACGATCGTAAACGCTAAACTCCAACCGACCAACAAGGCAGTAAAATTGAATGTGCACGAAATGAGGTTTGGTAAAGTTATTGGATCATCATCTGCTTTTAAGTCATAGGCTGAAGATAGGCTTTTTGACACAATCCCTGAATAGCTTACCTACTCATCAAATCTGTTCAAGTAACCTTTCTTGATTTATTAGGCTTGTTATTCCATCTGATTTGCCTAAATGTGGGCTTTACGTTGACTCCATCGTACCATCGTACTCGTATCTCATCTCATTCTCCAGTTCAATGCCACAATGCCTCTTGTCTGTCAACACTTTACCCAATAATAAAAGGCGACAATTGTTATAATGGGTTTTGATGAAGCTCGTATTTAAACATCGATAGAATATTGTATGGTGATGTGTTGAAGCCACGTGTAAAGTTTATTGCTAGCAGGGTGCACGCGTGACCTTGCAACATGCGCCGGCGCAGCGTGCGGACACAAAAGACCCGATACAGAAGGCACAGTTTGTACGATGTTTTTGTAGGATGTAGACTATCATGATTATGTAAGGTCATGGGTCAGGAGAAGAGAAGAGTGTTTGTTCTCGAAGTTAGTTCGTCTATAATAGTTCAGAATAATATTGTGTTTAATTAATAATTAATACTGCAGTTACAAAAGTTACAAAAATTGTAACCAAAAAATGGAAGGTTAAATTACTTGACAACTACTACCGTATACTCTATACGCAGATTTTGGAGAGAATAGTCTGTAGCTACACTGCATTGTATGAGGGCACTGACGCGGCAGGGGCGCGAGGCGCGGGGTGTGTAGTACTGCAAGAAATGTGCGATTGCAGCGGTGACGCGCTCCCTTATCAGCGGATGCCGCTTATCGCAAGGTTGCGGCGGCCACGTGTTGCTGACCATTGGATACGTTGCAGTTGCACCGCTCACCTTTAACTACGCTGTAACTTCGATAGGTAGTAGAAAACTAATTAAATCGAATACCTACGATCCCACGTAGTTGCGTTGTGAATTAATATGCCTTGATGGTGTTAGTATTTTAAGCATACGCTCAAGGCTTCACGCCTAGAGTAGGCATACGTTATCTGATAAAATGTGTACCTAGGCGATTTTTTATGCATCTGAGGATTCGGATGCAGCAAATCAACTTGCAATTTGATATCAGTGTTAACGGAACATAGTAGGATCTTCGGTTAGTAAGGAGGGGAAGCTGGCTTATTTACACATATAGAAGCATTTCAACAATTTCCACCAACCAAATCAGAATGATTGATTTTAGGTCATCCAAGTTTTATGTTGTCAATTTCAAGTCTCTATAGATATATTTTTTTAATGAACAGCACGCCACTTATAATGTATGCATGCGTGTATATGTAATTCATTATACGCATGTATATTTTTAGAAGTATATTTGAGTACACATTGATGATTACATATCATTCATCCTTCGAAAATTAGACAACGAGTCTAAATTGCGTAATTATTATGAAGCAAAATAAATACCTATGCTCGACGTTTTTAAATTTCTTGCATCATTTGTGGTCACGAGCCGACTGGTTACGCGATTTAGACCCGTTGTCTAATTTTTGAAAATGTTCTCATATCGCGAAAGTTTAAAAACATCTATATCATTTAACAAATATTGTTTGTACCGATTTATGTATGGGAGAACAAACATGTTTTTCTGTGCATAGGCAATTATTATTATAATAAAATGCGTCACAGCTTACTCGACAATGTTGATGTCACCAAAATTTGTACCAGGTGTCAACTACCTAAGTCAACTCAGGTTTCACAGATTAAGAGATTTTCAAAATATAATATTCCTAGGTATTTATTTAATGAAGGTCAAACTACCAATCACTTACGAGTACAACCTGGATTACTATTTTGTTTTTTGAACATCGTAATCACAAACAAAACAAATTACTCGTTTTGAATAGTAATTGAGTGGCAAAATGCCATGGCTCAGCTTCTGCTTCTTGCTATTATAACTTTAAATGCTTAAGGGAGCCCTTAATTTCTCTTGACACTATAAACACATTACTTATCTGTTTTATAGTGATTAATTAATTTATGTATCATTGACTATGGCTTATAATAAATAATTACTTATAGTATTGTGATGTGCTGTAGTTAAGTGGTTGATAAGCCGCTGTTCACATGCCATGCAGTCTGAGTTTATTTGCATACCCTCCGTATCAGTTCTTAATAGTGTCTCATTATTCTAAATAAAAATCGCGAACATAAAAAGGTGACATACATACATACATACATACATACGGATCGAATACAGAACCTCTTTTTTTTTTGAAGTCGGTTAAAAATGCTCTAAAGTGTCTTTAAATATTATGTAATCGGTCTATTCCCTCTTCGTTGATTCAACCATATAATGCACACGTCTCATGTCTTATTTAAAGAAAATACATTCTGACTACTAGCTGAGGTAAACGACAAAAAAAACTTACTAAACCAAAAAACTTAATACAATGACAGTGAACGCGTTGTTGTCTTTTACAGAGAATATTAATTCACCCAAAAGAATACTATTCATAAGTGCTTTTTCGCACATTTCACATTCACAGAAGTAGGTTGCCTACTTCTATTTCACCGCGTAAATGACCGTTAGTGAGACTGATAGAAGTATTAATTAGTAAATTTTCATTTTAGTAAGATTCAGTCTATGGATTGCACAACAAATTACACTATATCTGCGGACGAAGTGCCGAAGAAGGAAAAGCTGTATGTATTTTATCATGACTAAATTAATTTAATTGACATTTTCACCTCTCCAGCAAGAAAAGGTTTGTCTGCACTCACTTGAGTGATAGTCGTTTTTACTCACTAGTGGGGCATAGTGTTTAAATTTCGAAAGATCAATATCCTTCCTATAAATAGGTTCTAAAGAAAAACAACCCTGCAGTTCTAGAACCAACGTAGAAATAAATAATTTGTATCAAATGAGGTTTTATACAACATGTTTTATTCCAATCTAAAAATTTCTCTTTTACATTTTTTGATAACTCAATAACAGTAATTAAATAAAATTCTAAAAACAAATAAACGCATTCTTGTTGAATATTATTGGGTTAACTGATTTTATGAAAATATCTGAATTACGAATGCCGAATGAACCTTATTAAGGAAAGAAAAATACCGTCACTAATAAACTATAATATTAATTATGATGGCGCGGAGCTATTTATTTTACTATTTGTTTGCTATAGTATTTATTACAATTGTATTTAGCAAATAAACATGAAATAGTGATTCTAGTGATCAAGATAACTCTGGAACAGTAGAAGTGAGAGTAATGTTTGAGTTTCCTAATAAAATTTAAATATTTTATTACTGGGAAAGGTGAAAACCAGTATATTGCAAAACTTGTGAGGATTTAAATTTTGGCCATCGTTCTGGTTTTTAATGACTTGCCTTGTTCAGTACAATTGCATCATTCATTAAAGTCTAGCCTACATCATCATTATAAAAAACCACACTCAAATGAAATATCAAACTTTTCTCACTAGTACCATAAATAACTATTAAATCGTAAATCAAAGTACAAATAAAAAAAAATAAATAAAAAAAGCTTTATTTGGCCAAAAATACGGTGCTACACGTGCTACGAAAAATTACTACGATTGCTACGAAACTATTTAATTTTTGTAGGAGGGCCATAGTAATACTATTGTTTCTAAATAGCGTTTACCAAAGTAATCTTTTTACCTTCAAAACTCTTTATTTGTCCATACGTTGTTGTATGAAAAACTAAGCAGTATTAAATGGTGTCGTTTGTCAATTACTACTAGGTAAAAACATGTATGACTTGTGGAAGTTTATTGGTTAGTATTTAATAACAGGTATTATTTATCTCTTATCATTACAATGCATAATTATGTACATGTTTACTGTTCCTGATATATATAAAAAAAATATCTATGCTGTATACCAACTCCATTAGTATCGGTCTAATTATTATGTCATGTTGTACAGTTTGTACATTACATAAGCTGAAGTATAAGTAAGTCAAAAACGCATATTATTATGTATGAAATATATTATTTTAGTCTCGAGTTGTCATTAATGTCTCATAAACGAGTTCGTAGTATTAGGATACGTTCACACAGCGTATTTCATAAAATTATTCATACTAAATTTTCTCGAGATTATTATTGCGAAAATATCAATTCATCTGTTTTTAAGGCAATAATAACAAAAGACATAACATAACATACCATCATGCCTATATTACCCAGAAGGGTGTTACGGACACACTTCACCTGTTATGTTTAGGTCTCACGTGGTAAAGGGTGAGCCGATCACCATCCACCGGGCACAAATCCATCTCCGTGCTGCTATTGAGAATTTCCTCACTGAGAAATCCTAAATAACAGTTTTACCCGCACCGGGAATCGAATTCGAGATTCGCGATACTAGGCGCATACGCTAATTCCTAGACAAATGAGGCAGTTATAAAGGCAATAATAGTTACATCATTTTGTCGCATCCTATTTTATTTAACTTCTAATTGTGTAATTCAGCAAAAAAGATATCAAAATCACTGCACTAGTTATTGGAAGTTTTTCTATTTATGACATATTGTATTGTATTGTATTAAATATTGCGCAATATTTTTTGAATAGTAGATAATAACTGATCACCCCAGGTCTTATATGTATAGATTTAACATCTATACATATAATTTATTAGTAAATTAGCCATGTCTAAAGATATTTAAGAAAAAGGGGACTTCATAACAGCGGTAGAAGCCCAAACATATTTCTTTACAATTTTTGTTTGTCTGTCAGTCTATCTGTCTGTATGTACGTACGCGCATCACGCAAAAACTACTACACGGAATTGGATGCGGTTTTCACAGTTGTGTAACTGTATCTTTGCATTTTATCCCTTTGTATATTATGCCTAATTTTAAAGGAGAATGGGGTAAATTTGGAGTTGAAAGTGCCTCGATTTTGAATGAAATAGCATGAAAATATCGAATAGAACAACAACAGCTAGTACTTAATAATTTATGCTCATATATAAGGGTTTTTTTTTTTGGTAAATCTTATTTTCTCCCCGACAATTAAATATTACTCGGGGGTATGTTGAGGCTTCTTTCTATATATTTTATTCTTTCCATTTCTGCCTATCTTATTTCTTATTCTGTCCATGTTTTGTATATATCTATTCCTTATATTTTATCCTAATATTTATTCTTTTTGTATTTATGTTCCATTTATTTTTAATTTAGTTATTTAGTTTTGTTGCTTTTCATAAATAAGGGTTGGCCTAAACACTAATTATCCGAGATGCCAGATCCTGCTACTGTCGCTCCACTTTTCAAGTATTCAAGTATTCAAGTATTCAAGTCTTTATTGCACTCCACAATGTTAAAAAGGTCTTATAAATAGGTACAGTGTCAATTATGGACCCTGACGGGCACGGCAAAAGTAGGAGAGAGGAAGAAAGAGCTCTTTGTGTTAAATAACAAAAAAAAAAAAAAAAAAAGTTTATAGTACTTGAGTCGCACATTAATCAGGGTCATCTGGGTAAGGGCTAAACAAAACATAAAAAACACAATTCGAAGCCATATTAAAAAGCCTATACAAATTTCTCAAGGACAAGTATACACGTGATATAACTTTACTCCTTCCTTGGCAAAGAATCCACAAAAAATTTGGAAACTTTATGTATCGTCCAAATTTCCAAAACAATTTATTGTGACGTGCACAATAATGTTTTTTGCGCCCTCGCCTCATAGCCAGAGGTTAGGTACAGTCTAAACACGTGCTTAAGTTAAAATTTCAAAGTTCTCAAAATACTCGTATCTCCATATGACACGAAACGCCAGACAGCAAATATAGGTAGTTCACCAAAAACGCAAATGTGTTCTAACAATTTGTTAACCGGTGTGTTAACTGCTAGCTGGCAGGTGCCCTAAGTATGTTATTTATAATTTCTTCAGAAAAAGGCGGGTAACTGTAATAATAACGTATCGATGTAGATATTCATGCTTAAGTTTGTTATTACATAGATCATGCGCTAATATAATTTAGCTAGATTGGCGCCCGCTGCTTACGAATAAAAACTGTCTATTTATACGTGCTTATTTAATAGCTTTTTATATGAAGCATACAAAAAAGAAGCTTGAAGTCTAGGTGATGATAGATTAAGTACATGATCTTATAAAACATCATTATTGATGCCACGTGGTCCGATAAGTTCTGACGCTAGTAAAGCGCTACTTTGCTTAGTCTTTTGTGATATAAATCTCAATTTTCAATATAAAATGTTTATGTTATTATTAACGACAGACAAGGTTATATTTTTTTACATACGCGTTTGATGAGTCCTAAAGGTATATTCCTTCAGAACGGGTTAGAACTTTAAATTAATTCGATTATATCTCAATCGTATCTAAAAATAATGCTACACATTTTCTAGTATTTTAAAATAGAACTAGAAACACACGCTACAAAGAAGCAGCCGTTGTGGATTTAATGAATTTCCATGTTTAAAAATAACAGTTAATTAAGAACGGGCCTCATCAAGATCAATCTACTCTAATCTATTTAATGTTTTAATTAATCAAACACCAATAACTCCAAAGTAACAGCAATAAACAAGTAATAACCCGTACATAAGCACTTGACCAAATTAAAATAATCACTTATGGGTTCCAGAAGGGATTTCGCCACGTGTCCAATTAGTTGGTTAATGTTTGATTGCGATGACGCTATAGTTAGCAACCGGAGCAATAGTGTTGAAGTGTCGTTAGTTCGCGCGAGGGCGGCCGCGGTCGTCTCAAGATCAAGGTCGTCCCGCAGACGCGAGGCAAGGTCACCTGCCCCGCCGCCGTCCCACTGCACCGCACAGCCCCCCGCGATCGTCTGTTATACCTCTCTCGCGCGCAAATATTTGCGACGTACCGATGCTCCGACCGTCCGACCGTCTGTCCTCCGCGACCGATACGCCGAGGTCAACCCGTCAGCAGACCTTGAAGTAATATTATCCGACCTCTCCTGTTCAAAGACGAGTCGTGTATTTATCGGTCATTTAAATAAGTCCATAAATTACACCAGGTGTGGCCGTTGGTGTTGTTATATGGTAGATAATAAAGATAGACACTGCTCGTACTCATTACTTACATCACGCCTATTGCTGATAAGGTAGGTAGAGACAATGGAACACCACGTGCTACTAGCGTACTACCACGGAATGTACTACTTCCTACAAAGTACTACGAAATAACCCACACCATTTTTGCTTCTTCAGCGTTCATTCATCTACATTGAAATTGATTTAATGCACAATATTGCCGTGTAATTATTATAAAATTCGTTCGGCAAAGCTTTATCAACTCGAAGTTTTAATTAACTTACTCACTCAATAGTTCAGTATCGTACAGTGCGTGTTTTTCTAGTTTTCACACTCACCCACTAAGCAAGGAGGAGAAAGTATTCCATTTAGGATCATAATATTTCGTATGTTGTCGTTAAGTTATTATGTTGCAGTTACGTAAAAGAACGACGAAAAATAACTATTTTTTTTAAATAATATAATATAATTATTAATTATTACGTCAACTAGTAGTGATACTCGTAGCTTGTAACTATTATACAGTTTAGCCACTTTTTCAATTAAATAACTCATTCTTCATATTATGATCATTTGTAAAGCAATGTTAAAATGCCTATACAACGAGTTGGAAAATAAGCTTAAATACTATTTGATATATTTATTCTCTGCAGCTTGTTATCCTCCTTGAAAATAAATTTATCCATTCATAAAATTGTTGCTTTGCAAATTCATTCAATCTTTATATTTAAAGAAAGTTGTGTTAGTTGCACTATTTATAACTTAAGAACGGCTGAACGGATTTGGCTCCAAATTGGTAGGGAGGTAGTTTAGAACCAGGAGAAGGACAAAGGATTGTGAATTTGTGACGTTGGACGACGATGTTGGACTCTTTATCACTTTTCCGTGGGACGTGATAGGACGTGACAAAACGTGGTATAACAAAACGCAACTGACAGCTAAAGGAAAAATTTATCAGTCAGAGCATTTGTTAAAAATGGTATAACAAAACGGAACTGACTTATTATTCTAATAAAAAATGAAACTTAATAAAATCTAAATTATGCTCATTTATTGCTTCTAAGGTGGAACAAAGTTTACCGGGTCAGCTAGTATTTTAATGCTTAAAAAATATATATCAGATTGAGGGTCTCACAACAACCACCTGAAGGCTGTTAAGGATTTGTAATTTTATTTATTAATGTAAATACAAATCCGTGATTAAATCCTATGAACGGTATCTTTTGCACCAATAAATATTATTATTATAATAATTTATATGACTCATAGCATAATAATAGGTTCTATAACTACTAGGAAATATATACGGAAATGAGATTCAAGGAATAAGCCTTCAGTCTTTGATGAAACACAAGACTTGATGTCAATGTTGCAAGAATAAAAGGCATTGTTGAACGGCGATCGAACCATCCAGGGCCATATTAATATGCACAATTAATTAAATGCCCTTTTAAAAGTCCTTCGGGCTTCGTCTCCGTTCGTTTTACAAGCATGTGGCGAGCGAGGCGGATGTATTGTGCCTGTCTGTCCCCTGACTCATTCCCAGATTCTTAGAAATGATCCTCGAAAATAAGTTTTACAAATAACAATTGAAATGTCTCTATTAAATAGTGATAGCAATAGTAGATATTTTTGCGCGCAATAAATAAAACAAGCATGTCATACAAGACAGCATCTGGTGAAATGCCAAATCAAATCGCGTCATGTTTTCTATCTTGTTTGTGCAACTGTATTTTACTTTACATGTACAATGTACAACGACGCGTGTTCTGTTTTATCAGATTTATAATGAATTTAAACTGCTACCCTGTCCTGAGTGTTCTAGATGTAAACAGGCGTAGAAACTCCACGTGGTGAAATCGACGCGGCCGCGAAACTATATATCCACAGTGCAACGAAAACTCAGTAGTTATACTCAGTCAAAGAAAGTTAATACTAAGTGCTGAAGTGTGCTCTTTATCGAAGCTGTTAACTTTTTTACAACGCAAATACACTATGTGTATGGACGATGGTCTATAATCATAAAGTTAATCTGCCATCATTAAACAGTTATAAAACTTTCAATTATACATTACAAATCATTTAACGACTAGAGCCTTGTAAATAAGTTTCAAATTCAGCTTTGTTTATACAAATGTTCATTTTTAAGGACACCTTTCATTATTCACAAGGATTTTAAAGAAAAAAAAGACAATGAATGTCCATAGGCAAAGGTCACGTCAGAATATTGAATACATTCGCTTGTTCTCACCTTGATCTACGTAAGATTTAGGTATGTACGTATTTTATCATAAAGGTTTATTAGCATAACTATTGAATTATGCATTAGTATTTAGTTTTGTTCGTGTAACCACGGTTGATCCAGATAATATTTGTACATTTCTAGTTCTTTTTTTAAAATATCCTTCTTTTATGTTGAAATACTTGAAATATGCATGTTATCTGCTTTTAAAATACAAATAGGTAAGATTTATACTTCTCATGATTGTATTTTATACAACTTTTCTGTTATAAGTGTGGAAACCGAGTTTAGAAGCTTAAGATCTTGCCACCAGGGGGTACTGGCCTGTGGGGCATGAAATATTGCAGATATCGTCTCTTGTAGTCTCTACATCGAAGGATAAATATTATGCCTCCAGTGCCGGTAAACTAAGAACCTAACCTCACCAGCAAACACAACAGCAGCCCGTCTGCAGGTTAGGCGGTTGTACGTTCTTCCTAGGGTTTGTTTAAAAGTCACTACCACTACTTTTGCGTATACAGCAACTTCAACATTAGAAAGTTTATATAATATTTTACCTACAGTTTGCTGTCCGATCCAGTTATGTATTATATTATGCAGCATAATCCTTTTTTTTTTCTCATAGGCTGTGCTGATGAGCCACGCATACGCATGCTACATTGGGGCCAAGGTTCCTATGAATTATGTAGTATATGGTATTATTCGGCCGGGATGTATGTCAGTGCTCCGATTTCGCGGTCATAACGTTAATAATAGCAGCCGAAGGTTCCATTCGACAACAAAAGGTCAGTCTTCTACAAGCGCTTCCGGATTATTAATTGTAATTATAATTTAGTTTGTTTGTTACTACTGCTGGCTTTTTGTTATGTGTCACTTTCATTTGCAGCTTTAGTGAACTCGTTCTCGTTTGAATTTAATAAAGTCACTATAAATCTCTACAAATCAAGATAGAGCTGTACTATTCGATGTAAATTTACCAGGTTTACATGAGTATAGACATCATTAAAATATAGGTTAAGTGCTTTTATCAAGGATAAGATGAAAAAAACAACTAATTTTCTATTTTCATGTTGAATTCTCGTAGGTGTGTGTTCAGTACATTACAATACAAGAAATAGCTTCATGATCGTTATTGCAATGAAATGATGGTAATATTTTAACAATAAAAGACAATTAATAGAGTAATCCGGGTGGTCATTTTCAGAATGTTAACAAAGAGCAGTAATTGTAGAACAGTGGCAAACTAGGACATAATATTTATATGAAAGGCGGCGAGCGCGTCGAACAGTGTCGGCGGTCGCTCCCAAATGAGGTCAGTGGAACACGAAGCATTACACTTGACCTCTTTCTGTCGAGTCCTTACCTCCGCCAGACCTTCGTACTTTTTACATCGCTTTTACGAGCTAGGTCGGGCCAATTAAGTTTTGTCGAATGCTCGCATTGAACAATGACGCCCCCGTTCGTCCGCAGATGCAATGCCGGCCCTACGTTCCGCCGTACAGCGTACTCGCCGGTCGCCTCACACACTTGACATACATTTGCGTTTCAATGCCTATTGGTATTTGTTTTTTTGTTGAAAGTCACATGCGTATCCATAAATATATTTTCATATAATATATTCTACTTGCATATGGTGTATTTACTGCGATATTTATATAAGTTGCGATTAGTTTATTAGAAACATATACAAGTTATAACATGACGCAAGTTCATTCCTCGTATATAAGAGTTAAGTAAACTGCCGCGATTTTACTACGTACTTATGTTTGCTAATATAAACTATGATAATATAAAACATAATCAGTGTTTCTCTGCGATTATTTATTTGCAGATTACGTTGAATATTTCAACTCTGCTAAAATAAATGTACATGGACGTAATGGAATTAACACACAAAAAACAACACGTAGACTGAGATTGGACAAGGTCGGTGTAACCTTGAGCTAAGTAGGTATTTTATTATTAGTTATTTTTGCAATATGTAATAAGAACGACGCAAAGACAAACAAGGAAGTGGACAGTTGTGAGCGCCACGATTACTTCAACGTGGTATGTAGATTGTACAATGTCTACGTATAATCTTTAGCCTTCAGGGCCACTATAGTCACTGAGTAATACCTACCTATTATGGTAGAATTACTAATTCCAACTATTTCCTATAGAATATCATGTTTATTGTCAGACTAGTTATCAATATAATATTGACTTGTACTAGAATAAATTAATACTTGAAAAATTCAACATAAATTTTAAACATGATAAAATTCCAATTCACTTTCTCAGAGGTTACTTTAAGACTTTTTTTAAAAATAACATTGAAGTTTTTTTTCTTTAATATTTTTTCTAATTATTGCAGTGGTAAAACAAAAATTCATAAATTAAACACAAGAAAAGCGTAAACAACTTCACTTCTTCATAACGTGTTTGCAGAGCAAATATTGACCGCATTATTTGTCTGGCGCCACCAATATATTTGATATTGTTATCGATAGTACGAATTCTATGTTCATGGAATAAAAGAGGGTCACCGTTGCACTATCTGATAAATAAAATATGGCAAGAACACATGATAAAGAGCTCAAACAGTGTATTCGTAGAACAACACTTGTTTGTAACGCCATACAATAAGCTCTTTTACAAGTCGTGGGTGGCTGTTAGCGACACTATCGTTTCCGCAAACTGCTATTGTTTCTTATACGTCATACTTTTTTTAAATATACAAGTTCATTTACGAATATTACTTTACAAAAAATAAAATACTGAAACTGTAATTAAAATAATTATCTTTTATTACATTGCCATTTGTTACAATTGATTGTCATTTGTTACAATTGTAATAAAAACGATATTTCCTTGGGCTCACTTAACTAAATTAAACTGTACTTTTTATGTTTTGAAATAAAGTTCAAGATAAAAATGTAAACAAATAACAATAATAATGTACAATTATCCATTGCAATCTGGGTAGATTTTAAAGCGTGCAATCATGAAGTGTGTTAATAACAATTTGGGTCACGTGCTGCTTATTCTTTGAAAGTGTGAAATCTGAATTGAACACAAACACAATAGCTTCAAGATGACTGTAATGAGATGTGAAATGGTCAGGGACATTCTCCAACTCCATGTCAAATGGACAGAGAGGGAGATTTTCTATGTTCACGTCAAATGGGAACATCTCATTAGTATGATCAAAAGGGCTGTCTACTAAATTGTGTGTGTGTAAATCTTTATTAAAGCGAGTAAACTTAGTAAGTAGAGAAGATACGATTTACTGTAGATAAGTTTTAATGTAACCAAAACGGGAAGATAAATCAAGCAATTTGGACCTTGATTCCAGTATGCCAGCATTATTAAGTTAATCGAATTATGAATAGCAACTTACCAGGTAGATGTCAGAAGGTGTGCCGCTATTACTAGAATCTAATATAAAATATAATTATGGCAAACACCTTTATCTAGCTTTTTTGGGAAATGCTAGGTGTTATATTACCTATTTTATACCTTTTACCTGCAGTTTTTATCGAATATCATATTGCATGTGAATGCGAAATCTCATCATTATGCGATGAATTTGTGCAAAGTTTCAGTGATGACTTCTAGTCATATCCTTAATTCCTAAGTTTTAAATCAGTCAGTTTATTTCGTCGGTTAGTTTTCCTCTTATAATAATGGACTTGTAAAAGACAAATAGATTAATAAATCGACCACAATCGTTGTTTATGGTATGTGGTTTTTAATCATGAGCTTGCGAATCAACGCAAATGATTAAAAACAAGTTTTACCATAGGTACTGGTTTTCACGTCTTCCAGTAAGAGAATATAAAAAATATATTTGGAAACTCAAACACTATTCCCGCTGTTGCTGTTCCAGGTATATCTCGATCACTAGAATTTCCTAATTTATATTTATATGCTACATAAAAACTAGTAAACACTATAAAAAAACAAATAATCAAATATATATTATAGTTCCCCGCCATCATATTTGTTTTTTCGTGGCTTTTTTTTTTCTATGAAAGTTTCGTTTGGAATTCGTAATTCACATATTATTATTAAATCCAATTTACTTAATAAAATTTAACAAGACGGCGTTTATTTATTTATTAGAATATTAAATTACTGAGTTATAAAAATATAAATATGTAGTTATTTGTGCAACAATAATAATATTCGTATTGTCTTCGCGAGCCTATTATGAGTCCCGTATAAGCGAAAGATTCTATAGTTGAATCACGAGTGTAGTGAGTGATTCTAGGTTAGCATCTTGAGCGTAGTGTGAGAATCAAAAGCACGAGATGTAAATAACTTTGATCTCGTATCACACATACAATTTTTCACCTCAGCAGCAGCTCGAAATAGTACCGATAGTACAAGTTTCGCTTAGTTTGGGACTAGATGACGTGGTGGGAAACTTGTGAGCTGGGCGAGCAGTGAGCTCATCTCAACTTTGCTTCGAGCTTTGCTGGTAAAAATATTTTTTTGTTGATACAAAAATAAATATATTTTATTTTAGATTTGTAGATATAAATAAAATATGTGTTACATGACAGGCAAGCAAACAAGCCTTTTCTTGCTGACAACTTCGAACTGGTATGATATGTGAACGTCAACATACATTTGATTTCACGATTACGGAACTCGGTTTAAGATTTACACATGAATCCTTAGAGAAAGAGGCAACCCTGGCCCTGGAGTGATAACTGGGCGAAAGTCAACAGAGAGATAAGGCGCTGCCCAGCCAGTGTCGCAGCTCTATCGTTCAAGATTAAGGTCGTCCGTCTAATGGCGCACTCACGCTCGAGATATCACTATTTACATGGAAATTAGCTGAACTTGTTATCATTAATTATCTACATTGTTTTGTAAAGGAAGATGATTAAGGTGAATTCATATTACGCGTTATTCATTATCCGTTCTGGGAATCGCTTAAAATTAGGAATTCGTGAAATATATAAATATGCTTGCCAACAAGAACATACATTATCAATAATCTACATCTTTTCAATGGGTGTTCGGATTGTTATTAATAGACTCCTATTACAGGCTACAACCTGTTGACTGTAGTCATAACAATCAAACCAATTACAGGTTTTCATGTTTAGTAATTAGTTTTTATTTAAAGACCTGCTTCTGCGCGCGGCTCTACCCGTGTGGTAGGTATGTTGATAAAAAGTACCTTATATCCTATCTCGGGTATTGAACTATATCCGTAGCCATTTTTATCGAGATCGGTCCAGCTGTGAAAGCGTAAAACGGATAAACTCAATGGTTGGGATAAATCAATGTCTGTCAACAAAATTTGACTTACTCTACAGTGGCGCCACGTGGTGAAACATAAAACGATAGCCTTCATTACGAGTATGCTACGTAAACTCATGCTACCTACCAATTAAATAAAACCTTTATTATGTCATCATGTCATTAAAACCTACGGCTGCCAAAGACGTCACCATTAATAGCCAAGTGATGATACAATCGAGGGAGAGACAACTTATTCAAGCTTAGGGGAAGCAATTACCCACCCCATAGCTTGAATAAGTCCCCTCATTTTTTACCTGCGTGGGTAGAACGCAGTACAGATTACTTGGAAAATGAAAAATGGCATTCGTTTCGAACTTGATTCTAGACACGCTTCAGCAACAAGGCGCCGTTAATCATCTTCTCTTGTCACCTAATTGGTCTACGCACCTAAAGAAGATAGATTTAGGTATTTAATTTAATTTATGTACCCCATTTGAGTTTCAATAAAATATATGGTGGAGCGATAGTGTAAAAAAATTACCGTTTACTTGGCCTTTACTAGGTATAGCGATTAGCAATTCTCGCTTCCCGATTGCATTAAATATCAATTTAATAATATAAACAGTTAGTTTTTTTAATAATAATCATATCTACCGGTTAGCTTAGTGCTATTAGGCGCAGACGCTGATGCAATAGTCGTTTTCATTCCCGAATAGACCTGTTGTATTTTTGTATACTTTGTTGACAATTAATGGGGCTACAATGAGTTTCCAGACGAATTCCTACAGTAAGAACTTAATAATAGTCCAGTCAGTCCATGGAGTTACAGCTACTGTGAAACCGGACAAGTGAAGTTTTTATAAAATAGGAATTATACAATATTTCCTGAAACTTTAGCATTACGTTTTACGCCAATATAAACAGTTGGCGAGCAGTCAGTGAACGGCTTTTCATCCTTCAATAAGACGAAGTCTGCAAGCGTTTCACGTTGTTTATATAGTAAATGGAAACAATCGAGGGTTACCTTGGTAATGTTTAACAAACTTCGTTGTGCAACAATAGGAGAACAATGGTAATGAGGGTGAAATATTGCCATAACATAAAACGACAATCGGGAATCGTGGACTAGCTCATTCTCATACACTTGCGTAAATAGTACAACATGATTAGATCATTCCTCTCTTTCAGAGCAAGGCTAGCCACGTCATGTCAAACACGCTGTATTAACCAAAACCCACGCGATGAACATGTCCTGATTTTGACACATCCGCTTTTGTGAAGCTCATACAACTTACTTAAATGGAACATATTGTTTATTATGGACTTGTGTCGTTTAGAACCCTTGGTAAGCTTAGTAGTTTGTAATGTGGGTACCAATGAATCCCATCTCAATCCAAGCTTTGAGATAGGTCCTTAAAAGAAAGTCCTTCAGAGTTAGGTCTATAACCTTGTAGAAACTTGTATATGTTTCATAAACAAGTTTCTGCAAGGACGTGGACCATGCTGCTTTGTATGAATATGCTCTCTATATTTTTGAGGGTACAGTATGTTAGGTTATGCATATTATGATACATTCGTAAGCTTCTCGTTTAAAACTTGTCTTGTATTCTTAGTCTTCTTAGTATGTCTAGTTTTGCTACTATTTTATTCCACCTACGTTTATTTTTGATGAGTAAAATTAAAATTAGCTCTTTTGGTAATAAAATAATAAACCTGATTGGTAGACAAAGCATCTGCGGTTTATGTCTGGGCGTGCAGTTTATTGATAAGTAGAAGTGTGGGTACTTCCTGCATATGGACAAAGTGTCAAGTGTTCCAGTGATGGTGGCTTAGTGAGGTTCTGCGAAACTATCAGTGATATCGTCATACGTTGATTAAAGTAATGAAATGAAGTGTTCGTCTGCCTGGCCGGGTGACGACGGTGACTCACGTAGCACGTGTGACTTACAGATCCCAGTCGATTCTGAAAAGTATTCATAACAACATGATTAATTCATTGTTATATTTCATCACATTTCCGCGTCTGATATTATAGTTATTTGTCGTAAATTAACCCGTTGTATGTATATTCTGTAAACACGAGAACGGCCTTCAATCTTTTCCGCAATTCGTTATCTTGTCGTGAAGATGCTGTGGTACCTGTTTGCAAAGCATACATAATATTTTGTTAATTCTTATTGTATCTGTGTGATATGGAAGTTGAGATATCATAAAATGTGTGAAGTAACCTTTATTTAAGTAGATGAGAGAACAGCAACAGTAGAGGGGGGAGGAATGAGGAATGAGTAGAGCGTGGGAGGAGGGGGAGGTGTGTGCGTCGTTCGTTCGTTGTCGAATAATATTTTTTCGCACACACAAGGTCGAGGTCGGATCGCTTGACTTCCTAGATCGCAAGCCGACCTCGTCGGTAGCCGACGACAAGTCCACTGTTAGTCGTCCGAACACCATTGTCTTCGTACAACAATCAAAATTAGTACGCACTGTTTTCCGCGTATTTATAAATAATACTATTTGTCATATGAAAAACAAACGGACGAATGATTTCACTACATTGAAATAGGTATGTTTGCTCATAATCTGGTTTGGGTAAATACTTATGATGCAAAACTTCCTCACTATAGAAAATTGAAAGAAGCGACACGGAGTAGTATCCGAGCTCTAAACTTATGCTTTCGTCATATCTGAAAACGTGGCACTACATGTGATAAATCATAAAGTATCTTTTGTTTAAAAAAAATCTGATCTCAAAACATCGAACATTTTCAAAGTTGTCGGCGTATTAATTATAAAGGGCAATGTTACTATTTCGCCATCAGTCTGAAAAATTGTAAAGACCAAAAAAAAATTCTGATAATTTATTTTGGCACCAGGGTCTTAGAATCATGTACTGAAAATACTGGAAAGCGGCTTACCACGCTGTCATTTACACCCAGGTTATATACCAAACAAATGCGTCGGTATGGTTGCGACGACCTATAACGACGTATTTGTAAAATAAACTTATATCTGATAATGACGTTACAAAGTTTATCCTTGAACAAACATTTTATATTGACTTATAAATACGTTACATAAATTGTTTATCTTCAGTTTTTATCTGATATTGTTTAAAAATGGTTTTGGCAGTTCCTCATAGTCATCACGTATCAACCTCCGCGTCTACATAATATTCGCAAAATATGTACGCGGATAAAAATATCCAGGGTCAGGCTCAAGGTCTGCTTTTCTGATTAGGCGATAAGAAAAACTCAGTCAACGTAATTTGAAACTTGTTTGTACTTTAATAAGTCACAGTTTACTTTACAATAATAATATCTAAAGCAAAAACAATAACTGTAATTCTGCTGATATTTTTTCTTGTATATACAAGGTTACGGTTTACATGCCTGAAATATTATATTTATGAACACGTATGTGCTAGTAAATACATATTAGTAATAAATAGTAATAATGTATGCCTCTGAGGTACGTACAATATAAACTAGGTACCTATTGTTTTGTTGATTTAAAACTATGTGTTTTTGCAATATGACTGAGTAGTAAATGATAAAATATAATTTAAATACTTTGAGTCTTTGAAGATTTCTGAAAGTGACTAAACTTTGGTCACTTGGCTGAAATGTTGAACCCAATCGTCTCCTACTTTTTACTGATATAATAATCTCCTTTGAAGAAGGGTTGCCATACGGAATACATATAATATCCGGAAAAAAGGCCCGATTTCTAGTAGAAAGTCCTGGCACTATGCTAACAAGCGCCCGTCCACTGTACTCTCCGTATGGCCACCCAATTACAAATTAACCAAACTATAATTCACGTTGATGGTTTCCAGGCCATCGTGAGACAAAAATCTGCCTCATTGCTCCATAGACTACAAGCGAGCTCCAACTCCATTCTGAAGGTGATAGCTGGAAGATATGATTCACCGATAGTGCATTGCATTATAAGAAGATGTATCTCCCAGAATAAACTTGTAATTAAATAAATACGCACGTTTGTTACTAACATACATTTAAGATTATTGTTTACTAACCCACTATGGGTCTTACTTGGTCTGAAATAAAAGTTATTTTATTTTATTTTATTTATTTTATAATGCTTTCATGGAACTTTATTACTATGACAGCTTTGTCATTATGTTGCCAGTAGACGAAAGAAATAGCTGTCAAATTGAAGCTCGGTGCCAAATGGTAGTGCTGGCAGCCACGTTACTCTGAAATCGAAAAAATCCTGTCATTTTCCAAGTCCGGCCTAAATCCTGACATGTCAGGACAAATTCTGATGAATGGCAACCCTGCTTTGAAGAGAAGAGAAACATAATTATTGTATGTTAACGGGTGCGACGCGGATATCAAGATCCGCGGTGGGAAAAGCCATAGACACGAGTCTGTAATCAACGTGAGTCCTGCGGCGCGGTGGCGACGCGACGTGTCGACACCCGTGCGGCTGATGCTAGGCAACAATGCGACACCGCATTACCCATGGAAGCGGGTAGCCCTGGGTGTGGAAATAGGGTTGCTACATTTGGTGTCGTTACTAACAAAAAGATGAAGATAAGACTTAGTAAAGTTTAACGAGGGGTTAACATTTTACGATCCTATTAAAACATAATAAAAACACTCTGCGGTAGAGTTAAAATTTAAAGTCCTAGACTAGAACCAAAATAACATCTTCTTTTTACCCTCGGGATATTTACACCACCATTATTCAGGCTCATGGAATTCTGACATTTCATGATATCCTTGGGGTCCTTGTCGCCGGGCAGCCCTAGCACGGGCCAATGTCACACGACCTTGTGATATGACATTGAAGCGACACGGACGCTTCCTGTTATCTCATTTACTACTTCGCGCCACTCGGCACTCGCTCGGCATTAATCATTATTGGAACAAAGAATGACCACTCACGGTAATTGTAATTAACACGCGTTGACCTTGACGATCTCATTATCTCGACCGTCTCGGTCACCATACTACGGCCTGTGATACTACCAACTACATACAACGTCACAAAGGACTTTATTATGAACGTAAACAGGAATGTTTTCCTCGATCATTGTTTTTACTATTTATTATTATTATCTGCGAGTCCGAACTAGGAAGTCGGTTTATTCATATTAAAACCAGACGATATGGAGATCACAGATTTATCGACCTCTTTTTGCCTACCCACTTGCCTTCAGATTTTTAATGGCGCCAATATTAGACTAGACTAGACCAATAGTTTATAGACAGTCTCATTTTAAACACTTCGATTACGCAATAATGTACGCATAATTTTATAAAAAAAATATTTATTTGCATATAAATATTAATTAGTTTTATTTTCTAAGGCTGGTAAATTTGACACACGTGATGAAGTATGTCGTTCTTTCTCCACGCTTAACAATAATATTTTATCTAAGCAGTCAAAATATCCACTCATTAGATACGGTTTCTATCTAATAGGGAAGTGAGATTACCTTTTATGAATTTGTGTAAAATTTCAGATAAAATTTTGAGTATCTGAACTGATCATATAGCGAAACCTGGCAGTGAAAAACATAATTATATTGGGCAAAATGCGGATATTATGCTGAATAATAGTAGAAAGCACACTTATCAAATGTAACATTGAATTTTTTTTTTAGAAACTGTACAAAGATATCTGAATGGCAGACATAAAGAAGATTAAAGATATTGAATAGTAATAAAGCCTAGCCTTGAATTAGTTGAACGATGGTATGTCGAGCAGCACCATAAACATTTGTCTCGGTTGGTGGCACTGAAGGCCGGATAGAAATCCAATTGGAGTGCCACGTGCTGAAGGTAACGGAATAAACCGGGAAATAAAACAAATGAATTATAGGACACACAATGCACAAGTACTAGCAGAAGACTCACTGCGCCTAATTGTAGCAACGCCAGCTCTGCAGATTATGTCATTTGTCACTCTGAAGCCCTGACGACTCTGGAGCGTTCAAGACATTTTGTTTCGTTTTGGTATAAGGCTACTCTTACAAAGGTTTCTGTTTCTGAAATATATTATCATGTTTTATAACTAAGCTTCTATTAAAATTGCCATTATAACATTTATTTCCTGAGAATTGTTTCAATGGATTGCCATTGTCACGCCGCGCCATCCGAAAGCCATAATGACACCTTATATTAGTAGATTACTAAAACTGTCCAAATTGAATTGATTATCAATATATTATATATTCTGACACAAATTGAATATCAGAATTAAAGCTCTGGAGATTTATTATATCATGTTATAAATTTTCATACAGCTGCAGCTTGCAACATTGTAGCATGTTATGCTGCAATGTGCCAAAATCATGAAATAGTATAGTGACTCATGACTTTATTAGTTTCATGAAACGATAACTACGTGGAGGTATTGCCTTTTATAGCAAACTAAATACGCGCTTCTGTGTCTCATGTCGTTGCCCTGATAATCTTATGTCGCGTGGTTCACCCTGACCTGGGCAGTACTTAATTATATAATAATTTTAACTGTACTAATTGATTAGTGCGCATCATATAAACCTATGCAATCATCTACTGATTATTATTTTATCAAACCAAGAATGATGATGAATTTACGACTTGAGACTGAGAGATGAGTCATTGAGATGGGTTTCGTGCACGTGCTTAAGTCGCCCATGTTTTGTTTATGGTGTATAACCCGCCTTTGACCACGTTCTTACCTTATGGTATTTAATGATAATGCGGTCTACGATAGAGCATCATGAGATACCTGTGTACTCTTGCTTTGAAAAAAACCCAAATTATAGTAATGCGGCTATACTTCTTGTGTATCTTTTAATGAGTCTAGTGTAAAGTGGTTTTTCTGTAATAATGGTGTTTTGTGTATAGGGCAAGAAGAGACGTCACAGCAATAAAGAGTGCGCAGTGAGCAGTGCGCAAACATGTTTACCGCCGCGTTTTCAAAGTTCAAGGCCCTGCTAATGACCAATGTGAAACATCGTACTTTCCATATAAAGCTTTGTTCCACTAGTAATCCACATTTTTTATCACAATACCTATTGTCCTTTAATTGCTCATTGCAATCACAATTTACTCATTGTTTACTCACTTTTTTCTAGCTATTTATAGAAAAGGCTAATAACATCACGCCTGTATTTCGAACGGGTTAGTCAGAATTGTGTTGATTTTGTTTGGTCATAGTTCAAAACCAAAATTACTGTTATTGTTTAGGTCGCGAGTCGTGACCGGACATGACCTTTGACGATGCAGGAAGTGACAAAAAATTCTAAGGTTAAGTCTCATGAAATAAAGGGGAAGTGAACTGTAAGGTGACTCTCAAATCAAGGCGTACCATATTGTAACTTAAAAAAGCCGCTAGATCCCGAAATTAAACCCAGGATCTCGCTAATACACAGCATGGGTAGGCACACTCGCACCCATTGAGTTATCAAGGCAGTTATTTTTAAAATATTAAAGATAAAACTTTCACATCACACAAGACATCTGCACTGCCAGATTAAGGTCAGTTCATTGCTTGTTCGTTAAGGAAACCCTAAACAGTTGCGTGAGGCCGGCAGGTGCGGACCATCAGCACCTGGACGCGAGTTCAAGCGATCGTGTACTACATCGCTACGAGATCTTTGATATATGACTTCCAGGTGCCCTACAATCTGAAACTCAATTAGGGCGATCTTTTTAAGAGCTTAACTACGTTCGCAGCCAAGTATAAAAGTAAATGTAATGTAAAAAATACAGTGTGTAAAAGACATCTTGACGAAGCCGCTTATCAGTAATAGCCGCTTAACACTATTCCAAAACCACCACAAAACCAAACAAAACAAAATTTCACCGTTATTCATGAATTTTCGAGGATTTTTTTATCTTTTCCCAATTCGACTTATTATGGAAGAGTATCGTTACCCTTGCTAGACTTTGTCAACACATTTGTGTTTTTAATCACTAAAACTGAAAAATGTTACAGCAAGCGGCCAGGCTCGCAGCATCATGCACTGAATCACTGGTAAACGCCTTCGTCAGAGTGTCATTGAAATCCGTAGTCAGCTTAATACAACGAATTCCTCGATAGTGCTTTGCTTGCATTTGTTAGTTTCAATTTGAGGTCTGCCGGTTTTTTTAGGGTGTAGTTAAGGCTCACTCATTATGTAAGTTTATGTGAATATTTGGAACTATTACGGCGTAAGTCGTATCAAAAATAGATACACTATTGAGTATTGAAGCTTCAGCTTGTGCAACGTCTGCTATTGCCCTTTTTCTAATCATGTGTCTATCCACGCGGTGTCAATCGCACAGATTCGAATTTCAGCAGCTTGCTAATTCATAATCAGATCACGCGACGCAATTACTAAATAAATGAAATGCTTGCACGACTCGTGAAACAGACACCAAAGCCTTGCCGTGGATTGTTGATTGTTGACCGATTCACAGAATTACTGACGCACGTGCTTTTAAAAAAATCCGATTACGAACAATATTTGAAAAGGTTTTGATACTACAAGTCTGCGTCTGTGTGAATGTATTAACTTGATAAAATTACAACAACTTTAAAGGTGACATAACTATGCTTTTAAGTGAGGAACTTAAGTACCTAGGGGACCAAGGCGTGCAGATGCTGCTGTGTCAATGTAATCAAGTGTGGAAAACGGAAGTGGATAGCTGATTTGATAGAATCACAACCATTTTATCGAGAATCATTTTATAACACGTCATATCACGTTCACATTCACGACAGTCCAAATGTCAACAACAAAATTAAACCTACTCAAATAAAAATTCAATCTCACCTCTTTTTATGCTCATGTTGGTAATACAAAAAATATCCTTTAGCAACCAAAAGTATTCCGGTGATCCATCCTTGTTGTGTATTTTTAAAATGATCTTGTGAAAAAATTTAAGGTCAAATGAACATTAGTACTGGCCTTGGTTTTATTTCATAGTCTAGAGGTGATCTCAGTCGACTTACAACTTATTTAAATTACAATGCCTTTATTTTGTAAAATATCTACATCTGAATAAATAAAAAATATAACACGTTACTTAAGACGTAAAACAACAACATATTTTGTGCACTTGACCGATACGCACTTCACAACAATTTTATGGAGGTTTTGATACGTCCAGTAAAAATATTTTTCATTGTTTAAATTTATAGAATGAGACAATGCTACAGTATAAGTTATGGATTTGCAGATACTTTTGAAAATTTCATGTTATTCGTGTAATAAGTCTTCCTTATTTCAAGTTAACCAAAAACCTCGGAGGTTGCTTATTTGCATTTAAAGTCTCATTAATAATGAGATTTATTCATACTTATGCGGAACCTTACCAGTGTTTGTAGTTAAAAATACAGAATCTGCTTAAGCTCCTGACATTGTATGGGCTTCCTGTCTATTTACATCACTATAGGTTGCCTTCACATAAGCAGGTTGAGGTCAGCTGAACTCAACTCACCGCGGCTGCAAGAACCAAGGCATCACACACGCCTCTGCTTTTCACGAATGATTTATGAAAATACTTTTACATTGACAAGTTTGATGCTTTATTAAGTAAGCTTATGTATAAGTAACGGTGTTTAAAAATGTTATGTTTATGTTATGTAGCCTTGATCTTTCAGTGTTGAAAGTAAAGTTGCAGCTCTCTGGCTCATGATTTTTTCAAAATATCTTTATGTAAATTAAAACGCAGCAATACCAGGATGTCCAGGTAGTAAAGATTTTTATATTTTTTGAGGTTATTTGTGCAGACGAGCTCACCTGTATTTTTCCAAAGTAATGAATTGCTATCATTACTATTATTAGATGTTAGACTTCGATTTTAAATTAGTCTCGCCAATGAGGTCACACTTTTGTCGTCTACTCAAGGCTTAAGAAGGGCTCGCGTGTCCACAATATGAAAACGTCTGAGAATGTTAAGACATTGTTGGATCATCTTGCATGAAACAAGGTGAGAGGTTGAACTGATTGTTGAATTGACATGAGGTTTGTGGCGTCACGTTACGGAAACCCGACACTGTGACGTCGCCGAGGTGCGCGGGCGCGGGTGACGGGCGCCCGACCCTGACTCTTGAAATAGTCTTCCGCATTAACGCGAGAGCAAAAATATCGCATGATGTTGTTCAAGGTCGCCTATACCTACACCCCCGCCTCACCTTAAATGGATTAAAACTGCCATATAAAGATATGTAAACGACTTTTACGATGTCCTTATTGTCACTATTATATCATCGCAATATTTAACTGCCACGCTCATGAAAATTCAAGCCTCCTTTCTGAAGTTTCTTTAAACTTTTATCAGGTTAAGTAAGGCTATTTGATATTTAGTTTTGTTATTAAATTTAATTATTGATTGATATTTTTTCCTTACACGACAGTTTAATGTAATATGCGGCAAATAGGTAAATAAATATAGATTAAGCGTTAGACCGTCGAAAAAAAAGTCATTTTACGAAATCTGGTTCTTTAATATATTATTACCTATGCTTACTTGAACAGCCTACTGGTCTGACAGCTGGGAACCGTTGCGTTTTTTACTGTGCATCACATTTATTAAGGAAAAAAACAGGAATTATAAGTCATTTTATGAAGATTAATTTTGCTTCTACAGCCTTCCATAAGTTATTAAGAATGCACATTTTTCTTGCAAGGAACTTTGGTTGTTGTTAATTTAATGAAAAATACAAAAATTACCAACAATGTACATAATATATTTTAAATATTTTGTACTTATGTCACTTTTAATGAGATAGTCATTTACTTAGAAACATGATTATTTAAGGCAACAAGACTGTCTGAGCATTTGCTAGTACCGACAATTCCTAAATATATATTTTCGGATTACATAGTGTGTTTTAAGAGTATAAGTCCAAAAAATACAATATTTTTAACATTGAATAAGAGCCGGAAGCAATATAGTTACCCATATTATAGTATACAGGGTGTAAATATTGTTAATTACACCGTGACAAAGCCGCTTACCAGTGATTTAGTATTGATGCCGAGACCCTGGGAAAAAAAAAACATTGGTAATTTCCATAGATGGGTACCCATAATAAGCAAATCGCAAGTGTATGGCAATTGGCTTGCAAAAAATTCTTTTGAGTCATTTTAAGTACATGATTTTTGATGGGAAAATTATTGATGGGAAAATTCAACGAATGTTTTGAATTTTCCCAAATATGACTGGGAATACATACAAACTGTGAATGCCATAATATACTAAGGGTCAGTTTCAGGACTAATAATTTAATAATAAGGGTATTTTTTTTTAATAAATAAGTAATAATAAAATTATAAATTTTGACTTTTTACATTAGATGGAACGCCAAGCAATTACACTATCCAATGGTCCCAATAACAAGTCCAAATTCACTCACGCAAGCACACCCAGTCTTAGAACTAATCTTTGCGAATCACACACAGATTTGTCGCATGTGGGGATCGAACCCACAGCACCAGTGCAGTGGAGCGGCGAGACGGCTAAAACCACTACTCCACATGTGCAGACAACATATTATATATAAATTCTTACGTTTATATCGCTACCAGAAGAGGTAGATAAAACAGAAGTATTTTTGGAGATAATGCTGTTAACTTTGCTGAAACCTTCTTGTGACCTTACCAAATAAATCAAACAACATAGTGACGTTTTATCGCAATCTTGAGCAGGATTTATTTCCACAAGAGATATATTTATTTAATACTACCGATTAGCAGTGTGTAATTGAGTTTAAGATTGTAATTCCGTTTCCCGAAACGGCAATGCAATTTAAATCCAAGAATACTCTTTCTTGCGATACAAGACTTATCGCTTTGTTAATTACAAACTGATAACGTACAGTTAGTGACAAAGGCAATTGAAAAAAATAATTCCATCGGCCTTAAATAATAAACGCACTTAAATAGTCACATATTCCGACCAATTGGTTGGTATAAGGTTTTGGCGATCGATTTAATTCAAGTACTGTCGGTGATTACACTTCACAATTTTCAGCAAAATACGTCAAGACCTTGTGTTCTATTACATACAACGTTATTAGCTTGCGTATGCTCGGTACTAAATCACAGAGGATCGCAGCTATAAAATAAACACCGCGGTCGTTGCAAAAAACTAATGCTGCTAAAGTGCGCCTTGAGAAATTAATAACCTTGTTGAAAAATACTATGTAGTTCTTGGTGCCAAAATGTTAACAAGAAATTGTTCGAGATAGTTTAAATGAAATCATTTGTTAATCAAGGCAATACCAATTTGTAATAACCGCGTATTAAAAAAAAACTACATAATTACATCAAGACGTCTACCAAATACTTTAATCAATTGAAATTATTGATGAACGAATCAATAGTTTAATATTTACAAGCCTGGGCTACAAGACTCAATTTAGCTGTCGAGATCAAAGTAAGTTTTCTGAGTTACCGATACCATACATAACGATACCGATACTATGGAATTCACTTTTGCATCCAATTGATACCAAAAGTTGATAACTTACATACAATACAGGGTGGCTTATTTATATCGGTCAGTATATGGAAGTCTGTAATTATAAGACACACTGATCGAATAGACATAATGCATTTTTATTCAATTCGACCTGGTTCGATTCTCGAGCTGAGTACAAGATTTATTTTATATTTAAGTACATAGTATTTGTTTTTACAAAAATCAAATGTCATGGTCCCTAATAACAAATTTGTGTATGTCTTATAATTATAGACTTCCCCATAAAAATGACGCATATAAATGAGTCACTCTGTATAGTCAGCTGAAAGTGGATATTACATTATAAGTTTGAATTTTAATAGAGTATCCGTTGAGATTCTGGAGTACATAATAAAATAGTAGAATTCTGAATTTAGGCAAATTATGTATCTATATATGTACTAAACGTACTTACGGGGACGTGGGGGCATTAAGACCAATAAGACTGGCAATGAACGCGATTTCAGTGTCGAAAATTGTTCATGGTCATTCTAAACCAGCTTGATAGCATATCACTTCGCGGTTTACCTACAGTTTTACATGTTATCGGCTCCGATAAACTTTACTGAGACCTGACCATGAGTTTTAACTATATTGGCGCTATTGTTCGATCGATTTTTCTCACACTGACATTTATTATACTATGAGGAGAAAAATTAAACAGAAGGAAATATGTACTTTCTTGGTTTTACAAAAAATACTTCTTTCTCTAGTATTAAAAACTATCTCATAAATAGCTTAATATCACATAAACTACGCATGCATCATATAGTGGAATATTTTTTATATACCAACCTTAGCAGGCGAAACGCGCGTTTCCATGGAATAAAAAAGAAGATTGGATAGCTCTATAAATTACCTTTCAATTATAAATATAACTTCTTCTGCTTCTTCTTCTTTCTTCTTCCTTATATAACGACAATAACACTAATACTTCATTATTGTTTACGGCCATAATGCTACTAAAAACTCAAAGAGGAAGTGTCAATATTTGTTTATAGTGTGTCAAGCGTGCGTGTGTGACTATTTGCTTGAAATAGATGACAATGAGAATGAAAATGAGAATAATTGTGTGCAATACGTAGTACCGGTAAACTTTATGAGCGTACTGCGTAAGTGAACAAGATTGAGAAAGCACAAACATCTTACTAATACTTACTAGCCCCAAAAGCCCGTGGCTACGTCATTTTATATAAGCTGAAAGTTTCCTTGTGGTATAATATTGGTAAAATCGTTCACTAAATACGGAATTCGAATGGTGGTAGCTTTGGAAAATCAAAACAAATAACTAAAATTTAAGTGTCTTTTTATAATGTAAAAATAAGAATGTTTTTTCAAGCTGGTATAGTTGTTTGCACGATACCTTGGCCTAAAATACAGTTTTTATTTTTTTCGACTGTCTGTCTGTCTGCCTGTTCGCCTGTCTGCCTGTCTATTTGTATCGTCTAATCTTCTAAACGGCTAGACCAATGCTATAAAACTATAAGATGCAGGTATCTGACTACAATTAAGGCGCGCAACATATGCTGCTTTTTACCGATGGATCTGCCACGCAGACGAAATCGTGGGAGAAAGGTAGTTTGTTTGTTTGATAGCGCTAATCTCGAGAAACACTGGTCAAATCTTGATAGTTCTTTTTGTGTTTGATAGTCTAACTGTCAATAAAGGTCTTTAAACATTTAACATTACGCTAAACTCCACGGTAGCGGAGCAGTAAGGTTAGACACGGGTCAAAGTGCAGTTACTACTTAATACAACGAATTTCACGCGAGCAAAGTTGCGAGCAAATGCTAGTTATGAACAAAATTATATGTAATCTGCTGTTATCATATAACTTGGGTTAAAAATACGTTTTCCTGCAACATGTTCAAGAATGATAACGACAGTTTGTATCAATTAATAAATTAAGCATCTAATGTGGAATCATTCCATATTTTTAGGGTTCCGTACCTCAAAAGGTAAAAACGGAATCCTTATAGGATCACTTTGTTGTCCGTCTGTCTGTCTGTCTGTCAAGACCTTTTTTCTCAGGAACGCGTGGAGGTATCAAGCTGAAATTCATATCAAATACTCAAGTCTATGGTCTCTTGGAGCTGTGAAAAAATCAAACTTCTAAGTCAACGCGATCAAAAGATACTCCCGTTTATGCCGCAAATTTTCGACACTCGCAAGGGAATCAAAACCTACAGGGTACTTCCCGTGAACTCAGAATCTTGAAATTTGGTACGAAGCAACGTCTTATAACACAGATAAAGGAAAAATTGCGAAAAGCATAAATTTTTAGTTACATCATATAATAAAAATATTTTTAATAATTTTAAACTTATTACCCCTTTACTCATGAACGCGTAGTGGTATTATATTGAAATTCTTAACAAATACTCAAATCTATAATATCTTTAAGCTGTAACAAAATCAAACTTCTACGTCAACGCAATCAAAAGATACAGCAATTAAAGCCGCATATTTTGAAACTCGCAACTACTCGCAAGGGAATCAAAACCTAAAGGATACTTCCAGACGACCTGGAATCTTGAAATTTGGCATGAAGCAACGTTATAAAGTACACATATAGGAAAAATTCCGAAAATCTTAAATTTTTAGTTAGCAATAAAAATACCATAACTTTTACTTATATACCTACAGGTTTGTACGGAACCCTCGGTGCGCGAGTCTGACTCGCACTTGGCCGGTTTTTTTATCATCAATTCGATTTTGCCAAAAGCTGTTCCAATACTTAAACATTCCATCTCGTGATATAGTCACGTTACGAGTTGATAATGATAATACAAAATTGGCAAATATATTCGGAAGTAATGTTCATATTTACTCATGACTGAAATTACTACGTAGAGTATGAGTAAGTAATATAAGTACCTATTCCTTGAGTGGATCTCATGATTGCAGCGATCACGTTGCAGCGAAATGGCGAGCGCACGCAGGACGCCACGTGGACTCGATAACCGTTTCTGCGGCGCAATCAACGCGCTCGTTGGTTCCAACTAAGTCTTTGCCCTCTATAACGAGCTCTACTACACTATTATTCAAAATACGGACACCAGTGCTCCACGCTGCTCCAAGTAAAACTTAGTTAAATAACAATCGATTAAAAAATTGTGAAAATCAATCACACGGCAGAAATTAAAAGAAAAGTCGTAAATAACTCAAAATACGTCGTCATCATTTCTTTCCAATAAAACACTTTCGTTTTCTAACGACGAGCCGCGATGTGTCAACAAACTTTTCATGTTTGTTTTGTGTACGCATGTCTTTCACGACGGGATTAATACACTTTCGGAAAAAAATACTTACAATTTGTTGGTTTAGGCAGCAAATAAATTGCCTGTTGAATTATACCCTGCGTTCTTAATAGCCGTGCTTAAAATCTTATTTAAAAGTTTCTAATTTTGTAAATAACTGGTGTAAAGACGGTCATTGCGCCCAACGTGCTTGTTTCAGCTTTCGATTTGTGACTTTGTACAAAATATATAAAAAAGATGGAGAACAAAGTAAAGCAATAAATTGGAAAGATCTAAATGTCATGGTAGAAGCGTGAAATGCAGGTCGCCGACCGCTAAAAACACCTCACCGGGTTTCGTATTGCGCTGAAACGCAAGAAACTGTAGTTTTGATACTCGAGCCCGGGAAATAAGGTCGTGGAACTGCGCTGCAAACAAAATACGACCTGAATGTACCTATTGAGAACACAGTAAGTAAATCGTATTTTACATATAAAACATCTAGGAAAATTATTCATTGTAATGTGGGCCTGAGCTCTTCTACAAATCGATTTTTAAAATCTCTTCACTATTATGATTAAACAATAGTTCATCGCACATTTGATGATTCATTAATTTGATGTTCAAGTAAAAATTAAGGAGAACTTTTCCAAAATATCTCTAATAAAAAGTTTCAGAATATCACTAATTAACCGCCACTTTCCGCGGCAAACTCGTAGGCATTGGTGCGTGGCCGCGGCCCACTGGCCTGCTCCACATCGCTGATGATTGTATGTAGATTTTGTAAGTCATAAGTCAACGCGAGAGCGATGACAGCATCCATCCGTTTTCTCCGGCCATTGTGCCATGCCATGTGTCTCCGAGAAGTACCGTCGCGTCAGCACGGACCCGCGGCCGCCGCGCCCTGCCACGCGCCAGAGAAATTGAGGCGATATCACTTTTATAATACGACCACATGTACTTTCTGTCCTAGTGGCCAACAAAGATGCGTACTATAAACTTGTTCCTGCAACATTGTGTTGCTGCTTTACGTGAAATTTACTTTTTATCTATTGACAAAATAACACCTTCTGGTAGAGCTTGCTTTATTTATTTAGGACAAAAGGAAATGTAGCAATAATTGGAAATTTGTTACCAAAATGAAAATTTAAATTTAAAACCTGTTTTCTGAGTATCAGTAAAGTTCAGAAATAATGTATTACTCTATCCAAGAATTTAAGCTCCGTGAAGAAATGAGAACTCTTCCTTTCATCTACATAAAATTGGCTTGAAATAATTGGGTTGTATTAAAAAGGAAGAGGTCCTTTCTCTTCGCATCTGTTCGCCCACAGCGTGAGACCGGGCCGATCTGCCGCGTGCCCAACAGAGATTTCTCTCGCGTGCCCGTATTCGGATTCAGGTCGTGTTCACCTCACCCAAACACGATCTAGTTTACTTAGCACATACTAGCAAAAATGCCAGGAAGCGAAACGTGGCACATGAAAATGGTATTCAGCTGCAATGATTGCCAATTAGCTGTTTGAAACTGAGATCGACGTGTGGAAATTATGTGGAAAATTAAAACTTCTCTTAACAGCTTGTGTTTCGTTTTGATTAAACAATTTTTCATATTAATAATTTCACCTTTTAATAAATAAATATTGAAAAAATCAGAGTAAAATAGCAATGCCTTATGTTTTATTATAAATAAGCAGAAGTAAATAAGTTAAAAATGTAATTTATAATAAAAAAAAATATATAAATGTAAAAATTGTAAAAATAAAGCAATTTAATGGAGTAGTCTGTGGGTTTCTTGTCAGTTGTTCTCACGGAGCGGTGGCACGGAACAGGTACTTAAATTCACTTCCATATATTGCACTATTTGTACGTAAGTGGATCTAAGCTTCACAATTAACGCCTTAGTTTATTTTATATAACCCTCCTTCTGACACAGTCGGGTAATAATTCTTGTATGACGATTTTAAGTGCTGTGAAAATATATTTTCATTTAATTGCCTTTGAAGTTATGACCAAAACAATTATTTTTTTAATTTACCTCTGTCTTTTTTTTTGCTATTCACCAAGCTCTACGATCAAATGGGTGTACTGACTAATTCAAAGTATTTTTTTTTAATCCGACTAATCGGAATATTTTGATACAAACATGATTTTCAAAATCAAAGTAAGTACTTTCGCCGCGCAGTGGCACATGCCAGTGCAGGCATCTTTTACTTTCAGTACTGGGGCTCGTGCACGGCCATGCTGAAAGTTTTATTTTCAAATAAATGTTACACCCTTAATACCACTTTCTCGTACGATTTTGCGTTTTTACTTTTAAAGTAAAGTAATAATTCGTTAAACAACGAAATCTGCACATTATTTGTGTACGTAATTTCACTGTAAGGAAGTGTTTGTTATGTATTTTTTAGACTTATATTTTCAATTTTGTGTCATTTTGATTAAAAGAAACCATGATATCTTTTAGAAATCCTACATATTATTAGCAAATAAAATTTTAGGATTTTCGCAAAAACATTTCGCATACATTGAAAAAAAGATGTGTCTCTAATGTGTCTATAATTTAAAGGCCTGATCTTCACACCAAACCGGTTGCAGATTGACGCAGGTTGCAAGTGAGACGATGGTGCTTCCACCCTCGAGTTTTACTATGCGAACCTCCAACAACAGCAAAATGGAGAGTGGCGAAGGAACTACTAAGAACACTGCCCTATGTGCAGCCTACTTATCACTACTGGACTGCACTGCAACTATGGAATATGTGCAGTTGTAATATCAGTAAAACATATCGTACGTACTACACTTCCACGTTGCACAATATCTCAAAACCAATTGTTTACAAAGTGCACAATAAATCTACTTTGTACGTATAATTAAATGTATACAAATGCATAAAAATAGCACTGACCTCGGGACGTGAGGCGTGGTTAATGTTTAACCATTGCTTCCTGGTTAGCAACCCGAACACCGGGAAATCGTTAGAATGTCAAGTTGATATTTTTGCATGACCATGAACACACAAGGTCGACACAATATTTTGCGGACGCCACGATAAGCACGTAGAAAGTGATTCGGATCGAAGACGGCTTTCTGGCAATTGTCCAACGAGCATAGATTCCGATCGCAAAAAAGGCATTCCTTCAGCTTCAATGGTATGACCCGTTTTTAGGTCGAGTCCATTGTGGTTACGGAGATGATTTCATGGTTATAACTCTGAAATATTAAGCATTCTTTGTCTGAAACCGTGAAATTTAAATAAACATGTTGCCCATTTCCACTGTGTTCATTTATGTTTGCATAAAAGTTTTTTTATATATACTGCCAATCTAATGATATTTATGATTAATAGCTTCACGTCTTTTAAATGTTCTTTATTTTATTTATATATTAAAATGTAATTTTGTATGAATAGCCTAAAATAATTGAAAAAAATGAGAGATCACTGTAAAACAAAGAATATGATAAAATTGTATGATTGCAATTGTTCGTAAATAACAATAATAGTGTTAAGGTGTAAAATCTAGTTCTATATTAGGGACTAACTACTTCTTCTGAGCATGAATATAAGATATTCAGTTCATATAGTACGTATAAGTTTTAAATGACATCGTGACAACTTACAATTGTTTTAATACATCATTCTGAGACCCTAAGTGTAAAAAAAATCATTGGAATGTTTACTATCGACTGATTATGAAAGATTAACGTTAGCTGGACTATCCCACAATACATTTACAATTGCCCGGTCAATTTCGGGTTTTGCCGAATTTTACCATCAATCATTTGCAAAAAGTTTTAAAATTTTTAATATGTTTACCAATTTTTTTTGGCACACACAATTTTTTATTGCGATTATGTACTGAATCACTAATCAACAGCTTCGGCCTGATGTCATTTACACCATGTATACAATACGTCACATTAATTAGACAGCATTTTAATATTTTTGTTTCAACAATGTAACTCTATACGTATCTACCGCCCGAAATTTGACTACGGAAAAATATACTCGTAATGTACACCTCCCAACTATTGTGCCATATACACCATGTATGCATTACGTCTCATTATATAGACAACTTGTTCAACATTTTAATTTAAAAATGAAACTCTATTCGTCTCTATCTCTTGAAACTTTACTACGGAAAAATGTACCTGCCAATTATTGCGTCATATCTCGATAAGCTGTTCAAATTCGTTATTTAGATATTGGTATCTGATGGTCCAGAAAATTATACCTATAAATTTATATACGAAATGTATTGTTATGATAGGTACCTAATGCCAGACTCTACCTCTACCTTTACCATCAACCTGACATGAGTGACATGACGCAACTCTACAATTATTTTGAAGCCAGATATGCAGGGTTTACTCTCTCTTTCATAAAAGCTCTGCCACGTCAAATATATAAATGGGAAGTGTGGCGTTTTTATGATTTAAAGAGTACGCGGTAGTGTAGTTAGTGACAAATGTGGTTGTATTGTAGGTTAGGTAGTCACCGGAGTAGGGTCAAACGCGGAGCACGCCGACTAGTGGTTCGTGCGGGGACGAGCGCGGTGCGGCGTGCGGCGTGGCTGCTATCGGTCGCTGCCGGTATCTGCGTTATCTCGCGGGCACCTCCGCGGAGGTCACCGGTGACGTCACGCTGATAACGATTTGCGCGGTGACCTTGTCGCGCGCCGAATCTCAAGGTTACTGCTATTTGTACAGTCAGATAGACTCGAGCCCCGCTCCCCGCGCCGCCCGCCGCCTGCGTCACCCGGACTTGCCAGTCTTGCCACTTTAATGACTATTATTTGCGGATTGTGGAGGCCACCCGGTGTACTCTTCGATGTTAACTGCGTTCGTTACTTCTGACATTTTCATGTTGTCCGTCTTTACGATAAGTGGACGTAAACCAACCAACAGAGTTTTAATTACCTAATATTGATTAATCAACTTGCTCTTGACATAAATCTTTTCAGCAAATGTTGAGTTAGCCGTGACATTTTAGCAAATCAAGCTTACAAGCTAAGGCTTCAGTAAAGCAAAGGTTGACGAATGCCTGTCCTTATAGTCTTTATGTGGTGTTGTGGTTTTTATTGGTAATTACAAATCACGGAAATGTCTTGATGGGACTTCCACGTGTAGAGCTGTAATGATTATTATTAATACAATACAGTAGGGTGACCTCGCGACGGTCGCGTCGCGGAAGCAACCACTTGCAAATTAGTACTCTCAAGGACAAAACGGACATCAATGAGGATCAATTAACAATTGTTGAGAGACGCACGTTTCACTCTTATTTTTGTCCCTTACTAGGAAGTTATCATGTGCGATTGAGTTAGCTAGAGCTGGTATAAAGCTGTTTCAATTTGATTACAGCAGCAACATGGTAATGTTCCAGGTGGATGCAAATAGGCTCACACGCTCACAGTCTATGATATGAGCCATAAATATTACTGGTGTCTTGTGGAATAAACTTCAACCAAACGCTTCCAGCCGGGCAAGCATACGAGCGCCAGATAGATTTTGTCGCGTTTTTGTCATGTATTCCCCATATAAATCTATCTCGCGCTCATATTCTTGCCCCGTTTAAAAGGTAAAAAAGGGATCTTGACGATTTTGAAGTTAACTGCTTGGCCAATCGACGAGCACCGTATTCGAGCGTGGCAAATACCGCGCCAGACATTTAATTTGCGGCTAATTTCAAAACCGTCAAGATCCCTGATTTTACCTCATCCAGGCTTGCGAGATACTTTTTTAAAGTTTCAGTACATTTTATGGGTTAGGATACCAATCCAGCCATAGACTTACAATTGGGCTGATGATGACCCATTTAATCCAGTCTAGTTCCACAGCTTAAAAAGTAGCTTGTTATTAGCTTATTCAGTGAACCAATGCCATCAACACTTCTACTACGAAGATCCAATATAAATTGCGTGATTAGCAACTATGTATCTACGAATTGATGTGTTAAATATACATGACGATAGTTTATTTGTTGCGGAGTATGCGACGGGCGGCGGGCGGCCGAATCGATCGGACGGAGCCCTGAGAGCGGCCAATGTCAATGTCATTGCCGAATCACGCCACGTGTTGTTGCCACTTGTCAACAACAACCACTTTTTGCCATATTTTTTAGTACTGGTATGATGGAAAATGAAAATGTGGGGTTTTTATTGGTAGCTGTGTTATAATTTTCAGGAAAATAGGCTGATACAACGGAGCGTCACGTGCTCACTACAAACGATTCTTCCGTAGTATTAATAATATAACTGGTCGTAAAGGAATGTTTCCGTGAATTGATCATTATCGACGTAATGTTTAAGCCTGGCCAAATTCGGCAATAAGGTAGACCGGGCAGAGAGCAGACAATAATTCTCATATTTTGGTTGATTTAACCTTGTGAGAAAGCGTGGCTGTGTATTGCGTAACATTTAATTTAATCTAGAAGTCACAAAGTATATTGGTTTATTCGCGTCGGTGGATGCGAACTCGCGCGAAGTTGTGGTGTGGCGTCAGTTACGCAACTCGTGCGCCGCCGCGTGAAGTGTGAAGTTCAATGTCACACACACACAAGCGCGCATTACTCGTGTACACACATTTACTACATTATATATCTACGTAATATATAACGTAAGGTGGTGTGTGTGCGCAATGTGATCAACAACAGCTAACCCGTTATTCGCCTCTGTCAGCACTTCCCGGAATAATTCGCGAAAATACGATTTTCCTTACCGCCTGATGCATTGATATCGATGTACCGGTAGGTATAACTTTGCGCAAGGTCATGGTAAACTTAGCTTGTTATTTTCAGAACGCTATTATTTTATTCTAGAATCGATATAGGTAGCTACACCGCACACTTTTAGCTCTGAGGCGAGACATACTTAGTCCATGCAAATTACTTAGGTTGACTTAGAAACGAAGGATATTTCATTTCACTATGTGGAGTGGAGGTATTAATTGAAACCACAAATTGTAGACGTGTGACCAGTGTTTTAAAATAAATTAAATATTCACTGGTTAAAAACAAAACAAAATCTATTATTTTCGTTTTCTAAACGTTTAATTTTGTTAAAATGTGCCTTTTTTGTTATTTTTATTTTATTTCAATAAATGCCCGTACGTCGCATCCACGGCATCCACCTTTTATTAGTGAAACTTTTTCGTATTGTTAAGTTTGCTTCTCGGTGTGTGTATACCCTTGGCCGTGGCCTTCTACGTCATTATCACAATTATGTAAACAATATTATGTATTTTAAAATTCACACAATTTATCATCTGTTATTTCCTTATTTAATATGCAAGGTGAATCCCTACAAATCTACCCGATACGTACAATGTATGTATGTTACTATTTTGTTATTTTTATTATGTTGTTTAGTTTCCACATCTCGAACCAATAGTGTCCCGGACTTTTGGAAGGCATACGTGGGGCCGAAGCCGACAACGCAGAGGCCCGATAAATATTTTACTCTAAAAGTAGTGAGGCACAAACCGACGATTATCCCTGTTTACACTATAACAATGCACTCAAGGACAAACCCCGGTTTGTGCAAACCTATTGCAGAAAAATGGAGACTAAATAATACGGACTATTGTGTTGCAGTTTTATTATTATTACCAGAGGTCGGAATTAGGTAGAGTTTTTCATGTACTTACACTCATTTCATACAGCGAAAGGATAAAGTGGATATGCCTCAAATCCCACGATAAATTTTAAAGAGCAGAAAAAATCCCGTGATTTTTTAAATAAAAAGTTATTTACTTTTACACAATTTAAACTACTACACGCGCGCCGTTGCTAAACTTACATCAATGACTTCGGATGTCCGAAGTACTCCGAAATTGCAAAATTCCAATACGCGCGATGATGCCACATTTGTAGTTCGCACAACATACTCGTAGCTTGTGAGAACAAAAGAATACAAAAGCGGAAATGCGGAGAACTCCCCGCTTAACGGAATGTACTAAATTTTGTGTGGCTGGTTATTTATTCGTAATATTGTTGGCTACATGGGATTGTCCATTAGAAATCCCGGGAAGGTCCACATTAATATCAACATTTCGATGCAAGTACATAAAAAACTCTACCTAATTCCAAGCTATGATTATTACGTAAACAATTTATAGTTTATTTTAATATTTACAGTTTACTTTAGTAACTTAGTCATTTTAGTTTAAACTTTGAAGTTTATTACGTAACATGTACTATATTCACGATTTTTTTCGGGTCTATGGTTAAGCTTTTAAGAGCCTTTAGTTAACATATGAATTAATGCAAACTTGAAATTTTTAGCACTTACCAATGAACAAACAAACGAATATGTAGGTACTACGAAACCCTAATAATGGCATATTTTTTCTCATGCAAAATATATAATCTATGAAATTAGTAATCCACCACCGCTACATCCTCGTGAATATAAACAATATTATTTTAGGGAATAACATATTTTACATTTCAAGAAGTTGGATTTTCCGATTTTACTGTTTACCAAATGAATTGATTGGTATAATAATAAAGCAAGTATTTACTGTTGTTATTGTAACAGAATACTTTACTGCGTTCGCAATGCCCTTGTCTAACGTTATTTGGCAGGACGGGTAGAGGGCGGCTTGAAGGGCACAGTGCCCTCCTAGGTCAAGGGCGCTGGGTCTCACTGACCTACATCCTCGCTAATACGCCCTTACAAGGTCACAGCGCTCATCAGTCCTACATGCTTAGTCAACCGTTCTAATTTTACTACTTTCAGCATAAATTTGCCCTATTTTAGTTGGATAATAAAATAACAGTGTTATATATTAGTTACATAGGCTGCATTAACATTATTTTACTGGTGCTAGAGCTCTTGTGAACAAGTTCAAGGGCGGCAGAACCACCGTCTCACCTTTAACCTGCCGCCAAATAGTAGTGCTTGCATTACTGTGTTCCGGTTTGGTGGTGAGATCAGGTCCTGAAATTACTGGCATATCAGGCATTACACTGTAGTCCTCAGCTGCAGCGACGCTCAGCTTACAATCTGCTTTTGTGGATTGTATCCAAGGGCTGTCCCCATTTACCATCAGGTGGACTACACGTTCGTTAGCTGCATGCGTAGTATAAAACAAAATATAACATGGCAGATACGCATATTAGTGAGCTGTTTCAATAGTTTACTGTAGTGGATGTGAATCAAATGCCAATTGTGAAGTTCGATGTTCGAATTGAGTCCAAACTTTTACTGTTCTTAATGGAATATAAGCACAACAATCAAGTTTGTGTTAAGAAAAAGAAATTATTTACTGTAAAGTGTCACTGCACCCTGTATAGAATTCTACTTACATTACTGCGCTGGATGACTATGTATACTTCCGGAGCAAATCTCAGTGATTCTATAGAGAGCTATAGCCGTACGAGTTATGCTGGGTCTGCGTCTGAATCACTGAGATTTGCATGTATGAATACTATTATTCAGTACGCGCTAACTATGATAAGCACTCACACATCCTAAATCAACAGTCATTATTCATAAGGTCACAAAATCAATTTGGTTACGTAGATAACTGTGACAAGGAGATGTCCAATCGATCGATCGTCCATGGCGACGCCCTATTTCGGTTGGCATGCGAACGCCGATGTCAATGTCAATGGCGGGCGTTGAGTACCAAGAAAACATCGCTGTAACCTTACCTTGCCGGTTTGCTCATTACTTTTCATGTGAAGGTTAGTAGGTCTTGCTTCAGAATATGTCAAAGATTTTTTGACTTACCTACAATTATTAAACAAACCTGAGAGTTAAGTTCAAGTAGCAGAGCATATGAGGGAAAAAAACAAAACATCACTAATACATTATTTCATATTAATGATATTTTAAATATTTTTTTAATTATAAATATACAAAAAATATACAGAACAACATATTCTTTGATGAAAGGTTTAGTACCTTTCATCAAAGAATATGTTGTTCTGTTTACCTTCCATAACCACACAAGGCACTCGTTGAAAAATATTGTACACTTTCATACTGTCATCAACCAGTGCCTGGATAGCAAGCGCGAGCGCCCTCTCCGTTACCATTTTTTGATTGACTCTCAGGTATTGGGTTTCGAAATAAGAACTGTTTAGCACCTGGAACTGAGACTAAATCACATCTATGCTGCCGCATGCCTTAGCCAACTGTTTCAATTGTTTACTTGCTTGAATTTTCCATCCATGTGAAAGCGGTGTTAAAGCTGATGCGACCTTTGTTGTGAAAGGCCTCCCCTTCGGCCGGGTGCCAAGGTCTTTGCGAAGGTCCTTGGAGAACCCGGACGTGGCAGTCAATTTATATTAAAGTTTGATACAACTTTGCATTTTACGACCACAATATTAAATGGTGTCAAGACAGGCAATACAGGTCGGCAGATATTATCTTTTATTATTTATTTTGTTAGTAAAGAAGATACAAAACCTGCATTTCACTAATCGATGAATTTCGATGACTGTGACCGTGAATACTGGTTATATTTATTTTTTAATTTCACTTTTCAATAATATTGAAATTTTCTCAAGGTAAGAATTTGATTGTTCCTCAGAACAAATTTCATTGTTTGGTCTTTCAAGACTCGATAGATTTATGTGTTTTTCAGTAACTCATATACAGAATGTAAAGGTTTCAGAAGTTTATGATATACTCACATTTAGTTATAATCTGTTTAACATTAATGAGCAAATAAGGGTTGCTGATAACTTATTTGCGATTCACAGTCCATTTCTCTTGTAAACTATCTGTCGAACAACTAAAGCGCAGTTTACCGTGGTGATAATAAAAACGGAACTGTTTTTACGTTCCGATGCAACGATGCTTTTGATCGCTAACATAAATCTATTTCGAAAAGGAATCATCACATTATTTTAAATTTTGAATCAAAATCATTTATTTTGTTATTTTCTCAAATATAATTTTAATACATTATAATATGTATGTTAAATAATAATATTTTAGGTTTGCGTTCCAACATTTTTTGCGTGAAATGAAACGCAGATGTCATGTCATCCATTCCCGTCTATTCCCGTCGTATTTTTTACTAAATACATTTAAACATTTTGATCGATTAAACAAAACGACTAAAACTTAATTCTAGTGGAACACGGAGATCTGTGTTTGTTTACCCAAAAGTAATATCAGTTTAATAATAAAGTTTCAAGCAAGTCTACTACTACATTCAGTTGCCTGCGTCTGCGTCCTAATTTTGCGAACACAAACATCTCAAGTCAAAATTCATTTAACTTGTAAACTTACGCGTTGCATGATTAAGTAAAATTTAACAGGAATGAACGCGGTCAAGCCTAAAAAGTAAATAATGCATGATCGCGTTAATTCCCGTTAGATTTTACTTAAAATTCATTTACTTTTACTAGAAAAGTGAAATGATTAATTACTGTTGTGGGATCTTGTTTGTTATCTTGTTTATGTAAGTACCCTTTTTTCTACTTATTTGTGTACTGTATAACCTACACTGTGCAAATATTCTCTTTACCCAAGGTGTAATGTTAAAGTTTATGAGTTCTCTTCTTTTGTCTTATAAATTTTTTGATACAAATTTGGCGGGCGATGGAGTATTTTTTAGGGTTCCGTTGCCGAATGGTGTAAAAAACCGAACCCTTAATGAGTCGTCTTGTCTGTCCGTCTGTCCGTCCGCATGTCACAGCCACTTTTTCCGTAACTATATATTTTTTTCATCAAACCCATACGTGTTATCTATGGATAGGTCTTCAAAAATTATATTGAGGTTTCTAATATAAATCTAAACTGAATAGTTTGCGCGAGAGACACTTCCAAAGTGGAAAAAAATTGTGTAACCGTAACTTCTAAAATAAATAATGATAAATGTCAAAATAATATTATGATGTACATTAATTACCATGCAAACTACAACTTAAAATTGGTTTGAGCGAGATCTAATTATTAGTTTTTTTTAATACGTAATAAATCGTAAACGGCATTTTACCTTTTATTCAATCAACTCCAATATAATCCTTACTAATCCTTACTAATATTATAAAGGCGAAAGTTTGTATGTATGCAAAATATATAATCTATGAAATTAGTAATCCACCACCGCTACATCCTCGTGAATATAAACAATATTATTTTAGGGAATAACATATTTTACATTTCAAGAAGTTGGATTTTCCGATTTTACTGTTTACCAAATGAATTGATTGGTATAATAATAAAGCAAGTATTTACTGTTGTTATTGTAACAGAATACTTTACTGCGTTCGCAATGCCCTTGTCTAACGTTATTTGGCAGGACGGGTAGAGGGCGGCTTGAAGGGCACAGTGCCCTCCTAGGTCAAGGGCGCTGGGTCTCACTGACCTACATCCTCGCTAATACGCCCTTACAAGGTCACAGCGCTCATCAGTCCTACATGCTTAGTCAACCGTTCTAATTTTACTACTTTCAGCATAAATTTGCCCTATTTTAGTTGGATAATAAAATAACAGTGTTATATATTAGTTACATAGGCTGCATTAACATTATTTTACTGGTGCTAGAGCTCTTGTGAACAAGTTCAAGGGCGGCAGAACCACCGTCTCACCTTTAACCTGCCGCCAAATAGTAGTGCTTGCATTACTGTGTTCCGGTTTGGTGGTGAGATCAGGTCCTGAAATTACTGGCATATCAGGCATTACACTGTAGTCCTCAGCTGCAGCGACGCTCAGCTTACAATCTGCTTTTGTGGATTGTATCCAAGGGCTGTCCCCATTTACCATCAGGTGGACTACACGTTCGTTAGCTGCATGCGTAGTATAAAACAAAATATAACATGGCAGATACGCATATTAGTGAGCTGTTTCAATAGTTTACTGTAGTGGATGTGAATCAAATGCCAATTGTGAAGTTCGATGTTCGAATTGAGTCCAAACTTTTACTGTTCTTAATGGAATATAAGCACAACAATCAAGTTTGTGTTAAGAAAAAGAAATTATTTACTGTAAAGTGTCACTGCACCCTGTATAGAATTCTACTTACATTACTGCGCTGGATGACTATGTATACTTCCGGAGCAAATCTCAGTGATTCTATAGAGAGCTATAGCCGTACGAGTTATGCTGGGTCTGCGTCTGAATCACTGAGATTTGCATGTATGAATACTATTATTCAGTACGCGCTAACTATGATAAGCACTCACACATCCTAAATCAACAGTCATTATTCATAAGGTCACAAAATCAATTTGGTTACGTAGATAACTGTGACAAGGAGATGTCCAATCGATCGATCGTCCATGGCGACGCCCTATTTCGGTTGGCATGCGAACGCCGATGTCAATGTCAATGGCGGGCGTTGAGTACCAAGAAAACATCGCTGTAACCTTACCTTGCCGGTTTGCTCATTACTTTTCATGTGAAGGTTAGTAGGTCTTGCTTCAGAATATGTCAAAGATTTTTTGACTTACCTACAATTATTAAACAAACCTGAGAGTTAAGTTCAAGTAGCAGAGCATATGAGGGAAAAAAACAAAACATCACTAATACATTATTTCATATTAATGATATTTTAAATATTTTTTTAATTATAAATATACAAAAAATATACAGAACAACATATTCTTTGATGAAAGGTTTAGTACCTTTCATCAAAGAATATGTTGTTCTGTTTACCTTCCATAACCACACAAGGCACTCGTTGAAAAATATTGTACACTTTCATACTGTCATCAACCAGTGCCTGGATAGCAAGCGCGAGCGCCCTCTCCGTTACCATTTTTTGATTGACTCTCAGGTATTGGGTTTCGAAATAAGAACTGTTTAGCACCTGGAACTGAGACTAAATCACATCTATGCTGCCGCATGCCTTAGCCAACTGTTTCAATTGTTTACTTGCTTGAATTTTCCATCCATGTGAAAGCGGTGTTAAAGCTGATGCGACCTTTGTTGTGAAAGGCCTCCCCTTCGGCCGGGTGCCAAGGTCTTTGCGAAGGTCCTTGGAGAACCCGGACGTGGCAGTCAATTTATATTAAAGTTTGATACAACTTTGCATTTTACGACCACAATATTAAATGGTGTCAAGACAGGCAATACAGGTCGGCAGATATTATCTTTTATTATTTATTTTGTTAGTAAAGAAGATACAAAACCTGCATTTCACTAATCGATGAATTTCGATGACTGTGACCGTGAATACTGGTTATATTTATTTTTTAATTTCACTTTTCAATAATATTGAAATTTTCTCAAGGTAAGAATTTGATTGTTCCTCAGAACAAATTTCATTGTTTGGTCTTTCAAGACTCGATAGATTTATGTGTTTTTCAGTAACTCATATACAGAATGTAAAGGTTTCAGAAGTTTATGATATACTCACATTTAGTTATAATCTGTTTAACATTAATGAGCAAATAAGGGTTGCTGATAACTTATTTGCGATTCACAGTCCATTTCTCTTGTAAACTATCTGTCGAACAACTAAAGCGCAGTTTACCGTGGTGATAATAAAAACGGAACTGTTTTTACGTTCCGATGCAACGATGCTTTTGATCGCTAACATAAATCTATTTCGAAAAGGAATCATCACATTATTTTAAATTTTGAATCAAAATCATTTATTTTGTTATTTTCTCAAATATAATTTTAATACATTATAATATGTATGTTAAATAATAATATTTTAGGTTTGCGTTCCAACATTTTTTGCGTGAAATGAAACGCAGATGTCATGTCATCCATTCCCGTCTATTCCCGTCGTATTTTTTACTAAATACATTTAAACATTTTGATCGATTAAACAAAACGACTAAAACTTAATTCTAGTGGAACACGGAGATCTGTGTTTGTTTACCCAAAAGTAATATCAGTTTAATAATAAAGTTTCAAGCAAGTCTACTACTACATTCAGTTGCCTGCGTCTGCGTCCTAATTTTGCGAACACAAACATCTCAAGTCAAAATTCATTTAACTTGTAAACTTACGCGTTGCATGATTAAGTAAAATTTAACAGGAATGAACGCGGTCAAGCCTAAAAAGTAAATAATGCATGATCGCGTTAATTCCCGTTAGATTTTACTTAAAATTCATTTACTTTTACTAGAAAAGTGAAATGATTAATTACTGTTGTGGGATCTTGTTTGTTATCTTGTTTATGTAAGTACCCTTTTTTCTACTTATTTGTGTACTGTATAACCTACACTGTGCAAATATTCTCTTTACCCAAGGTGTAATGTTAAAGTTTATGAGTTCTCTTCTTTTGTCTTATAAATTTTTTGATACAAATTTGGCGGGCGATGGAGTATTTTTTAGGGTTCCGTTGCCGAATGGTGTAAAAAACCGAACCCTTAATGAGTCGTCTTGTCTGTCCGTCTGTCCGTCCGCATGTCACAGCCACTTTTTCCGTAACTATATATTTTTTTCATCAAACCCATACGTGTTATCTATGGATAGGTCTTCAAAAATTATATTGAGGTTTCTAATATAAATCTAAACTGAATAGTTTGCGCGAGAGACACTTCCAAAGTGGAAAAAAATTGTGTAACCGTAACTTCTAAAATAAATAATGATAAATGTCAAAATAATATTATGATGTACATTAATTACCATGCAAACTACAACTTAAAATTGGTTTGAGCGAGATCTAATTATTAGTTTTTTTTAATACGTAATAAATCGTAAACGGCATTTTACCTTTTATTCAATCAACTCCAATATAATCCTTACTAATCCTTACTAATATTATAAAGGCGAAAGTTTGTATGTATGGATGTATGGATGGATGTTTGTTACTCTTTCACGCCAAAACTACCGGGTCGATTTCGATGAAATTTTGCACACATGTAGCTTATAGTCTGGATTAACATATAGGCTACTTTTAATTGACATACCACGCGGGCGGAGCCGCGGGCGGAAGCTTGTAAAGAATAAAAAAAAACATTTATTTGGATGTATAGTGATACGGAACCCTACGTGCGCGAGTCCGACTCGCTTTTGGCAGATTTTTTTAGTATAATTTTGCTCTTTGTGTTCAGTGCAATTTAACTTTGTGGAAGTGTCCACATTTTTATTTAATAAATACCCTAATACAGAAAGGAGAGCAGACATTTTTAGGACTTCTTATCAAGGAAAAGCTATATTGAAGATAAAAATTAAGAAGCCCACATTATAAAAACAGTGAAGTGAGCGTTGTAATTTTCTCATAAAACGTACTGTTGCCATGGCAATAGTCACATAAATTTGTTGCTATAAAATAATTACAATATAGCTGAGAGGGATCGTTTGTTATTTTTTTGCATTTGCTCTTTAGTGAACAATATTTGAGCAATATATATATGCGTGCCCTTCTGCATGAATATGCTGAAAATCACTGAATAATAAATTAACAAAGATTTCGTGAGTATTTCTCTTTGATTCCGACGTAATAATTGACGATTGATAGTTTTTTTTTGGGCCATATCGTAAAATAATTTTAATTAAAAAAACAAATTCATTTTGAAGGGCATCAATTTCATGTCAGATCTATCGCGAATATTTATTCATATGTTAGGTAATTTTAACTACACAAAGTCACCATGACCTTCCTTAACATAATAACTATGTACCTAATACTAAAGACGTAGTTGCTACAAACATGTTCATTTTTTTTTTCATTTACAAAACGTGAAGAGAACATAATGTAGGTACGGCAGGCTTATTTCTAAACAAAAACAAGCTGCCACCCGCTATTCTGCCCGCGTTGTGCGTCAATAAAAAATAATCTTTATGTTAGTCCAGGGTATAAGTTAAATATACTCCAAATTTAATTACCTAAAATCGTTCTGTCATGTATGTTTTGACGAGAAATTGTAGTTTTTCGCAATTTGCCGACTTATTACGTAAGAGTAACGTCACCATAGATTATGCCAATACATTTGCAATTTGTCGGTAAACTATAGGATTTTCCGATCATACATTTTCGAACCTATTGCTTCAAAATCATGTTCTGAATAACCGAAAAGTGTTTTCGCAAGGTTATTCTAGCAATTCCCTTAATACGTAGTAGGAACACGAATTTAGAAAAAATACATAATATATATATTAAAGTATCATACGTTTTACTCTAGACTAGTCTAGACTAATGGATAAACACTCGTAGCTTTCTAAGCGATAAAAAAACTCCGTTGTTATACAAGTAGGGAATTGTTGCGTCAGTCCCAAGGAAAAACCTTCGTTCTAATCGCGTATGATTCACTTAATAAGTATTAATCTAGATGATATTATTGCCGTTTATGAGACACATAACTAATCTTAATAATAAGGCAATAGAAATGTCAAAGACGCGTGACCTTATCGCCGCGCATCTGTCTAGTCAAACACAAGTGCGAGTTGAGGAATTGTCGTCTTAATGTCATCGCAAAAAGAATAATTTTGTTTGCAGGAATACAAGCGCATTTGTCTAATCGAACACAAGTGCGAGTTGAGGAATTGTCGTCTTAATGTCATCGCCAAAAAGAATAATTTTGTTTGCAGGAATACAAAAAGTGGTATTTGAAAACCGGCGACATGCGTCCCAGTGTTAAAAGATAGTCGATAGCATTTCTATTGACTAGTTATTAAGATTTCTATGTTCCCAGCTAAGATGGTAGGTTGGCTATCCGGCAGCGACGCTATTTGCGTACGCTGACCACCCTGTACTCTATTCTTAATTCTCTAAATGCTTCCAGCTTATTTAAAACCCCATTTTCAATATCTTTACTCTAGTCATGATAAAAAATCTACGCCCTTCTAACAATCGTCAACTCTTACTTACCGAATCTTCTGCAGAGTCATTAAAAATTGATCTGTCATGTTTTATTTATATAATAGTATATAATATATATAAACTTATATATATATTATTCTTATTAAATATTATGATTTGGTATAATATGTATTGTATGGTAAGTCCGCCATTGTACACTTATTATGTGCAAAAAGTTTTATAGTAAAATAAATATTTAAAACTTTTGTTTAAATGTCTTATTTATTTATGTTCTATAGATTAAGTATAAAAAAGTAAAAAAGTAAGAATATTATTTTATCCTTATAATTTAAATTTTATTTGACATTGCACTTTGTTGGTATTGACGAACGACGTTTGAAATACTAGAATTCACGTATTGAATCTATCGAAAAATGTGGTTTTAATAGTTCACAGTTCACTTCCCTCTAAAATCTTCTAGTGAGAGCAGCAATGTATTCGCCGGCAGTCTCCGTATGATAGTGCATGTTTACAAAACAAACGTTAAATCATGTAGTTGACACGTGCTCACGCCGCTGTTTACACTCATGTAGACTTGCTAAAAATAAACAAGAGTAGGTAACTGAACTGAACTGGCTGGTATTGGTGCCTATTTTTTTTAATTATTATTGTAAACTAAACGACCTTCAATTTAGTTTTTTATTTCTTATTTATCGCCAAATCTGTAGCCGATCACCAAGTCACCGTATAGCTCTAACTTACAGCTGTTATTGTTTATTTTGTATAAATTGTCAGCATATATCTACATTGAAATATACATAAATACGTTACGTACGTTCCTACAATGAAAATTCAAAACGCCTCCATAATCATTGCAGCAGACTTTCATTGATCGTCTACATAATTCATGATCACGTGGAATATGCTCTCCGTAGCTTGAATGACTGAGAAGCTTTGCCTGCTAAAAATACGCTATAGTATACGTAAGCTTTCAAGTTCTATTAGAAGTTCCATTATTAGCCTGTGTGGCATCTAAATTAAGTTTAAATGAATTACTTATTTCCTATGTATTTCTTAGAACATTTTATTGGTGGTTCCTTGATTTGAGTATAACTCAAGGGTGTATCTTTTTGCTTGGAGATTATTCCTACTCCTAGTTACACCAGCAAACATTTTATGAATCTTGTTTAAATAACAGGCCCGCGGGAGTAATCAACGAATTTCAGGAAAGTTAAACTGTGTTAGAGCCGGCGATAAATTGAATCACGAGGAAATTGGAGTCCTTGGAGAGATGGTATCCTAGATTGCTGTAATGTCTTTCGCCAGCTTATGCGATCCATTTATATTCTTAAAATTAAGTAGGGTTTAGAAATATAGACTAAGTAATAGACATCTAAAGCTAAGTTATTTATTTTTTTCAGTAATGTTAGTGTTAGTGCAATTTCTTCACCTGATCAAATAGTTATACTTTCGATTGAACCATAACTACTTAAAAAACAACAAGCTCAATCGTTTTTTTTGGCAACCACTACATGGACATATAACACTCATACCGTCTAATTGATGGTATGCAGTTACCGTAGCTCTTAGGACTATTTGCTTTCGAACAAAACCTTTATTTATGATATCGGACTACGTGGTTTAAGCGTTGAGGTTACCAAGAAATAGCTTTAGAACAATTATTACTATGATTCAATTTTGTTATCATGAAAGTTCTGACGCAGAGTTTAAATTAGACATGACGCGCGTAATCTTTTGACTCGATTTTGGAGTTGCCAAATTATCTGTACATAGAACATGAAAAAAACTTTTGTGTAGAAGCGCGAGAATGTGTTTTTTTTAAACGTAATCATATCTAAATATACTTGCTGTTATATATTATTTGTAATTGGATTCCACAGAATTAAATTAAAAACATTTTACTTATTAATTTCATGGTAAAAATATTTTTCCTAGTTAAATAAACGCTAATAGTAATAACGTATCGTTTAACTTTTTATAAGTACCTTTAGAACATAAGTAAGACGGCACTTACACCCGCGACGTATATTATTGCAAATAACTACACACAATAAATCGACAATCGTCTCATAACTTTTTTCAGTAGTTACCTATTTGTGTGCACATGCATGCACATGTGTAAAAAGAATTGCATCTATATTCACACTTTATACTTCATTAACATTCGAGTCACCTTCACCTATTTGTACTATTCAAATTCGTTGTTGAATTAAGTATGACACGGGCAAGGGCACTTTACTAAATCCAAACACTATAATTATTTATTTGCATTTCTTTATTTTTGGGTATCTACTCTAGTGTTTTATAAACACTATAAAGATAAATGCTAAACTTTGTCTAGCATTTATATTTATAGTGCAGCCGATAAAAGATAAAAGATAAAAGATATTTATTTTGTTAAACACGTGTGTACAGTACAAGTTATAGGCTTGCATGCAGGATAGTACAGTATGAATTATAAGTTCAACATGTTTTGCCATCTTAGGCGTACAAAATGTAATAACAAATAATTAAGCAACATAAAAAATCCATCAGTTTTACAATATAATCAAGTAACAAATTGGTAAAAAAAATAATAAAATTAAATTAAAAGTTATTTACAAAGATAAAATAATATTAGCCAAAAAATACAATAAACATGAGATTATTAATATTAATATAATTATACATTTATCCATAACATTATTTCCACCATGTAAGGCTTTGTCATCATAACCGTAAGTATTAAGAAGTATCTGTTAAAAACTCTGTAACACTGTAGTAGGACCTTTGTATCAGATATTTTTTCAGATGTCTCTTGAAGAGAGTTATGTTCAGCAGTTTTATATGTTTAGGAATTTTGTTGTAGACCGTCGGTGCCATGCAGAAAATACTTTTATGCATAAGTGCGGTATGGCATTTTACTAAACACAAACGGTTGTTATCCCGTCGAGTGCGATTATTAATCTCCGACATTTTTTTGAATAGATGAAGATTACTTTTTACAAAGACTGCTACTTCAAATATATATAGTGAAGGTACGGTTAATATATTATGTTGCCGAAAATATGGTTTACAGCTGTCGGTGGGGTCAAGTCCAAACATAGCTCTTATGCACCTTTTTTGGGACTTTATAATAAGTTCTTTATTTGTGGAATTACCCCAAAATATGATTCCAAACCTTAAAACCGAATCGACTAAACCATGGTAGGCCGTTATTAGAGCATCGGTGTTAATGATTTTAGCTAGACGATATAGAGCATAGACGGATGAATTTATTCTCTTAATCAGTTGCTCAGTATGTTGCTTCCAATTAAGGTTACTATCAACTGTAATACCTAAAAATTTGGTAGAATTTACTGAAACAATTTCAGTCCCCTGGTAATTGAGATTAAAATTCGGCGTAGTTAAGCGCTGGGTAAAAAACATAGCTTTTGTTTTTTCCAAATTTACTTTTAAATTATTACTAGTCATCCATGTAATTATTGCATTAATTGTGTTATTTATTTCTTTTTCGTATAACTCATTACTTGTCGTGGAACGTATGGTGACTGTGCTATCGTCTGCGAAGAGAGTCATAGGATAGTTGGTCACTTGCGGTAGATCATTAATGTACAAAATGAATAGTAGAGGCCCCAATACACTGCCTTGTGGAACACCGTACTTAACCGTTTGCAAGTTAGATGCATGCGTAACTTCTTTTTTGGTTGAAATATTAATAGAAGATATTTCAGTGTATTGCTTGTTATTATTTATTATTTATTATTATTATTATTATTATATTGCGTGCGATTTTTTAGATAGCTGGTTATGAGATTTAGTACATTTCCTCTTATACCGTATGACTCTATCTTTTTAAGGAGAGTTTCGTGATGGACATAGTCAAATGCTTGTGTCATATCATAGTAGACAGCACATATAGGTCTTTTGGTATCCACGCTTGAGACAACATTCCGCAAAAAATCAAATATTGCCATATTAATCGACTGATTTTTGCGAAAACCTTTTTGATTATTAGTGAATATGTTCAAGTTCTCTGCATAGCTATAGATTTGTCCATATATATATTTTTCAAATATTTTAGAGATTATAGATACTAGCGCAATTGGTCTATAACATTCCATTAATTGATTATTTCCTTTTTTGAAAATTGGTTTTATAATGGATATTTTTAAGAGATCTGGGTATACGCCTACGTTTATACACATATTAAGTATATGACTTAAATGCTCACAAATATTGAATGCAACATATTTTATAATTTTGGTCGTAAAACCATCGTGCCCAACACTATCGCAGTTTTTCAGGGATCTTATTATATTAAGTATATCGTTAGGCGTACTAGGTGCCATGAACATAGAATTATATGTTTTTATGAAATTATAAGTGTGAGAACAATTTGGAGACAGAACAGGCTGAATTTTCTCAATAAAATAATTATTAAATTCCTGCGCAATCACTGCAGAATCGATGATAGTTTCATCACAAATCGAGATAGAAGAAATAGTATTCTTTGGTAAATTGAATTTAGCAGCATTTATAATGGCCCATGTTGCCTTTGTTTTATTAGTCGCGGTAGCAATTTTGTAGTTGTTTTGGGCACGTTGTGTTAACTTTATTATTCTACGGTAAAGTTTGCAATAGCTTCTTAGCTTTATTTTATTTGACTTATCTCGGTTATGTCGATAATTCCATAAAAGCTTTCTCTTGTTTTTACTGCATTTTTTAATTCCGCGAGAGATCCATTTTGGTTTGATGAGAGTGTTTACTTTTATTACTTTGTACGGAAAACATGAATCATATAGTACGTTGAACATTTCATGAAAAGAGTTATAGGCTAAATTAGGGTTCTCCGTAGAATAAATTTCGGAAAAGGATAGACTACTGATATAATTTTTGAATTTTCGTACATTCTCAATACTATAATCGCGTCGCCTGACATACCAATAATTAATGAGACATGTAGTAGTAACTTGAAAGTTTAATATTTGTGAAGTATGATCAGATAAACCAAACTCCATAATTTCTGATTTACATTTTTTGCTGACATTATGAGCAAAGTTGTCAATGCATGTACCGGAACAGAGTCGAGTAGGTTTTGATAATTCTAATTTCAAATTAAATTGTAACAACAAACATTCCAGCTCCAATAGAATATTGTTTCTTTTCAGGGTGTCTATATTGTAATCACCCGCGATTATAACATTACTTTTATGATTGTTTCTGAAAATGGTTTTCCGAACTGTGATAATTTTTATTTTTAGGCACCATATTTTCACTTGTGCACTATTTCTTTGTCTTTCATTTTATTTTGTGCAGTCATTAAAAATACACACATATTAAACTCCTAATTGCTAAAAGATCTGACATAAAATAACAAAAATACGCAGATATAACATGTTATGACAAATGCTTTGTAATGTCTAATATTGCATTAAAATAGCCCTTTTGATGACATAATATACATTATTATCACTGCCTTAATTTGAAGTAAAATATATAAGGAAAGCATTGTTAAACTTCTAAATACAGTCCCCGGGAGTTTGCCGGATACAGGATAAACGTTCATTCCAGAACCCGATAGCATAATATGCGTCGCCGAGTTGAAGGGCAGGGGTCATAGCTTTAAATATGGCCACTTTAAGGTCAGGAGTCATGAATTCATGATATCAAATGTAGCAAATTGCTGCTTTCAATCGTTATTCACGAGTCTACTTCAATCTTCAATATAAATAGCTAGCCCCGTTTGAGGCTTATTGAATATTAGACAGACATGCAATTCATGACCTAAGCCTAAACTGTCCACGACAGATAGGATAAGGAATACCTCGGCAACATTAAAATTATTTGTTATTATAAAATCTTTTTCGTCTAAAAATATTTTGATGAACGAAGTAAAGAAAAAAAAGTAAAAAAATATTAATAAACACAATTAAGAAAATATATTATATGTATTAGCTAATGAATTACGCACAGGACACTATTAAGCCATCTAATAAGTCTGGACATCTATTAAAAAGTAGAATGGATGTGCAACACTAATTGTTGGATTGTTTCAAGTTTTAGAGTGAGGAGGAATCATATAATTATTAATATCTTAGCTAATCCAACCTCATATACTGCTCATAATGTGAATAAAATGTTTAGTGATACCTTGACTCCAATTATATCCTAGATTCAAATGGTTTATGGCTTATAAGGTTTGCTAACTGTTGTCAACGCATCAGAAAAAATTGTTGAGAAATTGTGAAGAATATAATAGAAAAATATTAAAGTTAGACTAGACGTATAAGAGATAGTCCCTAAAATTAAATCAATGTGAGTGCTATCAGTTAGGTATTGCGTAATGTCTAACATTTAGGTCGCGTAGGCAGTTTTTATTACAATATTATGTTTGCAGACAATGCTGGTAGGAGCGACTCCGCGGTGACCTTGCCGCGACCTTACCCCCGGTGCCTCCCCTGCCTCACCGCACGCCTCACCTCCCGCAGCCCTCCCAGGACTCCCCGTTAGCTACACAGCCTTGGAACAATCAGGGAAGCATCTTCAATAGATTTAATTTCAAATTCGCGGCTTCAAGTTTACATTCTCATTTTGAAACTTGATTTATGCATAGATAATTATATTTTGGACATAACTTGATGCCTAAAATTTTTAGATACCTTTGTTCTGGTACGAACCAAGGCAACTGGATTTATTACGAGTACTCGTATGATTTACGTTTGTATTTATGTCAATATGTATCTTGAATTTACGACTCACTAGTTTATTACGTCTGTCTGATTTTATCATAGCGCCAGAATGTTTGTAAAATAGTGAAACTATATTTTTAATATTATAATGCCGTACAATCAAATTCTGTGATTTTTCCTATTACTTTACAGGAATGAATTGATTTGAATGAATGTTATTTTTTCTGCTGTAAATAATCGAAACATAAAGGAGTACAGTAAATGAGTAATCATTTGATAAAGGAGCGGTTTAACCTATTGTTATGCATTTCCAGTCGCGGCTTCACTCGCGTGGTACGTTAATAATTCAACAAGTTGTATTAACTATAGCCTTCGACTTACCTTTAGACCTACTAAATATAGACAGAAAGGGTTAATAAAAAAAGGTTTATACAAATACTGTGACACGATGTTTTTGACCGACTTGAAAAAATGAGCTTCTCTATTCAATCCGTATGTATAGTATGTTTTATTTGCTTTTGACTGCTACTGTTCCCTTAAAAATTGGTTGTCTTACATGATTTTTTTTTCGTTTCGTGTTTAGCGACTTATTTTTCAAGAGCTTTAAAAAGTCAAATCATTTCAAAATTGAACGAACTCTACTAAGAGTATTGGACTATTGTACTGTATTCGTACTTAATTTGAATTACGACACTTTAAAAAGATTCATAGCGTATAGGAGCGAATTTCCACGGCCTTCCTCGTTTTGATGTCAAGCTAACTATAATTCCTCCTTCGCCTATAAATGTACATGTCAATGCCACGAAACGGAATAAAGCCCACATCTGAGTCACAAATATCACCCTACTTAGTTTTCAGTTCGTCCCCAATCCATCGCCTCCGTGTGACCTCATTCCCGTCTGAAATGTCTAAATATGAAGGCCATCGAGCAGGCTTTTAAGGACTCAGACAAAGAGCTTCTTTTATTTTGCCGAGTAGGTCACCTCAATACTTCAGATTGGTTCTTGAAAGTAATGGAAATCCTGACTTCAGCCGGTGATTACGCCAGTCCGGGGATTTTATGTCACCATTTGAACTTAATAACGCTTTATAAGAGTGCCTAATTCTCGTAATACTTTTCTATGAATTATTTGAATTATTTTTTAAATAATTGAATTACGTAAGAAACCTAAAAGGAAAATGTATTCTATATTAATTGTACAATTATTTTTCAATGGTTATTTTATTTGCCCAGTTCATCTGAGATACATTATTATTCGTAAGCTATTATATAGCATAGTGGAGTTGATACTATGCATTTTTCTATTCTATTAAAAATATTTTGGAGCGTCTGGTTTCGTACTTCCGTCAAATAAAGTGTAGTTACATTTTTATTTCTGAAAATATCAGCAGTAGAAATACGTTTAAACCATAAAATAATGCTCGATGGCAATACATAAGTTTATTACAAAAGGCAAATAATTATTCAAACTTTCTCACCAGCTAGCGAAATAAACTATTAATATACAATGTTTCAAATATATGCAATGTTTTTATGCTCGAATAGGATGATTGGACATAAATACATTGCAGTACTTACGTATGTCTATAAACGTGGCTACTTATGTCATGGTCATACTTACCCTGTTGACTTACAAATTACTTTAATAACTTATAGCATGTATTTGGCTAAGTGAAATATAACACGCAAAATATGAAAGTTAAATCGCCTCTTTATAATGTTTTGAAACATGTCAGGGCGTGATGTCACGATAATAAACCAATTTGTCATATTTTTAATTATCTGTATCAACAAAGAAAACGTGGTTAGTTTTTTCTATAGAAACTACTAAACTGGTATGTAGACCAGTAATCAAACAGATCGCAATGATTTCCGCGTAATGTTTTCCTATCTTTATACAGAACAGGAAAAACAGGTACTTAATCGATTGTGTTCTACGCATCAAAACCTCCACACTTTTCTAAGAATATTGTTCAAAAACGCCAATCTTTTTTTATCAACGTTGACACGAGTTGCCGCACGCGTAGCTCCGTAGTCTATGTGTCTACGCGTCTACGAGCTACGAGTAGAATGATCCCACTACGCACGCACGCACTTAAAAATAAAAAAGTCAAGAAATTTAAGGTTTTTTTGGGCACCGTGAAGGTAGTACAGGTATTTGGAACCTGCAAGTTTGGTTTTGTACTATTAATTGCTACTTCATACCAAAATTGCAAAATTGGTTATTTTCTGCGTTCTAGCGTAATTAAAATGTCGACGAAAACTTCTCTCTCTAGTTTATAATGATCTATGTAGTAAACGGACGTAAAGTTCACTTGAAAGTGGATGTTAACTACGACCTATGAAAACTGCCGGTGTCCCTAAAGAACGACCAAGTTACGCATAATTAATACAATACGCTATACAAATCTAATCGACCTTTGATGTAGATACTGCGTTTCGTTTCTTGTTATGCGACTATACTTTGAAATTAATGGTAATAAAATGTCTAATTATTGTGAAGAATTTAAATTATTAAATTGATAAAACAAATAAAAAGTTTTTGAAGATGAGTGCATGATTGTTACTCTCATTCATGCTTAACTACTTTTATCGACGTATAGTGATACGTAAATACGTCGACGCATTGACTACCCTCGGCCGAGGGTAGTAGCCAGTGCATTAATATTTTGCAACCCCATGAATCATTATTTCTTTCACAAAACTGTTTTTATTTTTTTTCGCTTCACTTACGCACTATTTTGCAGTGACGTTAAAATCATGTACATGTAATAGTTATTTATGGTACAAGTGAGAAAAAGTTTATATTTCTGTTGTGAGTGCCAATTTTAAATCTTGAGCTTGCGAAGTAGTCTTAAATTGAATCACGAGCGTAGCGAGTGATTTTAATAAAGACTACTTCGCAAGCGAAAGATTTTAAGAGGTCACGAACTGGAAATTAAATTTTTCCCACGCGTTACAATACAAAACTTTTCACCTCTTCCAGTGAGAAAATATTAAGATTTAAATAAACTCGTACTCGATTGCCTAACCTGAAATAATTCCATGAAATACGGCAGTAATATCAATTCAGCCTTTTGTAAGTCGCCACTAATTAAATATGTCGTACGCTTTCACATACTTTTCACGTGAATTATCTGGTAAAAAAGCAAATTTCTGTGTTAGAAGCAAGTTGTCGCAACTTTTTTAGAGTTCCACAAAGTTATTCATCACTGGATTCACTATTTTTTGTTAAAAAGTTCCAGTAAACAATTAAACATAAACTGAAAAGAATTTACAGTTGCCCGCGATGACCGACACAGACTTTTTTTTTTTTTTTTTTTTTTTTTAAATCGTGCTTTCGGAAATTCTTTCCCTAACATTTATTTATAGAGTCTAATATTAAGTACCTGATTTTAATTAATTTAATGGTCAATCACGAATATAAAACCATTAAAATACTGAATAAGCGCGTATTTATATAATTTAAAATAATTAAAACGTATTGTATGTAGTTATTTAATAAAATTGATGTCAATGTTTATTACGAACCTACATGGTGGCTGCTTTGTTTTTTTTTCCAGCGCCTATTTATTGGAAGGATTTTATGTTTCGAAATTTGAATCACTTTGCCTCACTAGTGAGTAAAAACGGTTTTTACTCACTGAATTCTGGCAAGCAAACAATCTTTTTCGTGCTGGTGTGGTGAAAATATTTTTATGCACATTTCCACGTCATTCTAATATGTGATGCTCCACCTCGCTCTTCACCGGTCTGGCGGCTGAGGACGACCGCTTTGCGGTTATCTACCGAAAACGGGCGCGAAGCAGCCTGATGTGCCACGTGGTTGCGAGAGTCTCCCCCACCCCTTGGAGTCGCCTGACGGAGGCGTCTGCTGTGTACATAGATATGCAGCGGATTAGGGTTGACGATCAGTCTCCCCTAGTCCAATGCTCCCTGTGTCTGGGCTATGGGCACAGCAGACATCTCTGCACGGAGACAGAGGAAGCCTGCAGCCACTGCGGTGGCCCACATCTGGGCAAAGATTGCCCAGAGGCGCGGACCAATGCAGCCCCATCTTGCTGCAACTGCACCAGGGCTAAGCTCGAAGGGCCGGCGCACAACGCGTTCAGCCCGGACTGCCCGGTGCGTCGCAAGTGGGATGCATTGGCCCGCGCTAAAATAGCATATAGCCTATAGCTCATTGCGAAGGGCGCCGCCGCAGAAACCATGGCATTTAACATCAAGCAGGCTAACCTCCAAACCAAGAGCTCCTGGTGGGGGCGACTCAAAGAGGACAGCAAGGGAGAGGTATTGAGCGTTACGGTGGTGGAGCTAGAGCTGAGGGTGCTCGGCGGCGGCAGCAGCTATATCGGCGTTACAGCATGCTCGGCGGGTCTTCTCGGTCTGGTGGATTGCTCAACAAGCGACGGGGAGCTAGACCACAACGGCAAAAATCACAAAATTAAAGCAAACAACACAGAAGCAAATTGGGACCAGTTTCATGAGAAACTGGTTCAATTTCAAATAGTCAAAAATTACCTTGCCGTTGTGGTCCGAAGGGCTAAACGCCTTGGAAAAGGAGATCACCACCGGAACGAGAAGAGTCCGCTGCGCTGCCTCAGTCGGTCAGCTAACAGTCGTTGGCGGGTACCTGCAACAGAGTGGCATCACATTAGACTCGCGAGTGGCACTGTAAAACGAGACAGACCCGGGTCTGTGCACTCCATTGAAATCGAGGCGCGCCGGAACCTCAGCGGGGCTCTGAACTATGGCAAATATGTAAATTTGTACAGAAGCAAAGCCCACGCCGACATCGATGGAAACCGGCGCGCCAACGAGCTAGCCGGGAAAGCAGCACTCACGCGTAGCGACACGCAGAAAGGAGCATCCAAGGGCATCCTCACTGCATAAAAAGCCGCTCTTCATCTACCTCGCATAAAATACCTGCAAAAGAAAAATACATATATAGAAAAGCAAAAATAGCAAAGTAAAAAAGTAAACATTTTTTCCAAATTCAACAAAAATGCAACAAATAAAAAATTAGTAGTAAATAACAATAGATAAAATAAATAAAAATAGTCACTTCTTTTCATAAACTCATTAAAACACATATACACAATAAAATAAATACAAGCAAAAATATAAAATAAAGTTAAACTCCAGCTAGCTTCTTCTTTTATATATTCATATATTAAATATATATAACACATACACATAATATAATAAAAAGCAACAAAAACGATGGCTCAAAAAAGACTCTTTTACATTAAGGGGAACATAAGAAGTAGAATCAACTAAGAAAAAAAAAAAAAAAATATGTGATGCTCGTGGAAAATATACCTACGTGATATATAAGCATGCATACATAACATTATTCATGTATTAGAATACAATAGAGTTAGTTTGAAAGTATACCTTGAATTATTTTAATTATCATTGATGTGTGTAGAACGGAATAAGTTCGAGGTCGTGGCGAAAGTCATGCGCGCTTATTACACTTGATGATATTGTAGAACGACCTTCCAGTCTATTCGAAATGAATATAATGTGTGTTGAAACAATATTTTGTTATGTATTCAATATTTTAGGGTCAGAAGCTGAAGTTCTAAATAAATAAATAAATAAATTCTCCCATCTTACACACAACGCCATCTAGTCCCAAACTAAGCAGAGCTTGTACTATGGGTACTAGAATAACTGATACTAATACATATATACTTTTCTTTTGTAAATACATACTTATTATTCATATAAACACCCAGACTAAGACAAACCCCCATGTTCATGCACACAAATATTTGTCTTAAGCGGGAATTGAACCCGCGACCTCAGCGTCGCAGGCAGGTACACTACCCACTCCGCCATCCGGTCGTCGTCCGCTAAAGTGTAGGACATGTGTGAAGGAAAAATGTGTAATCACTACATAATGATATTATAATTTTACACTATTTTACTATACGTGGAATTTAAGTAAATGTTATCAAGATACTTTTAAAGTACTGCAAAAGCCATAAGTAGTTATCGGCAAACGCTTTTTAGTATACATTAAAAAAAATCAAAATCCTTACTATATTCAGATGTGCATTAAAATCTATGATATGAATAACATGTAATGTACTTAAAATATGTCTTCATTATGTTATCTCAATCGTATTATATACATATATCGTATTGTATATATATGTTGTTCTCAAGGCTTTCTCATAATTTTTCTAAGATTAGACGTTGTTATTTTTCCGAAACAACAACGCATATACGTATTGGGGATTTGTAAATTTCCATTATCTGACATGAGTATTGTTGCATATTAGCTAATTTAGTACAATAATATATAATACTTCCGATCTTACTTCAGAGAGTCGCGGTAACCACATATTTTTAATTAGGCGCTACACAGATCTGATTAGAAGGGCATTATTTCCAAATCTTCACCGCGATATCTTTAGACAATCTTGCATCTCTGCACACAGATTGTGAAATGTCTGGTTCAATTTACCGGTTGAACAAAATCGTCTTGGGTTTTCCGTTAGGACGTTCTCAGTAACTGCACGGAGTCTGGCACTGTGCCCGGCAAAGGGCAATAATCTCTACTCTCATTACAAGTGACATAAACAACAGGTAAACAGTTGGTGTAATACTTCTCAGGTCATTTAATGGTCATTCCCCCTCCCCCTCCTTCGCCGATATGACTCCTGTGATGGCCTTAAAAACAATAGAGATCATTCTCTGCACCCGCAAAGTGTGTCGTAGGAATTTGAAAAGTGGGTGTATTTAATATTACATTAATTAATAAATCTTCTCAGGTACTATCAAAATGATTATGTTAATAGTTAGAACCTGATAATACCAACTAAATTTTGAAAGTAGCGATATCAGTTACCCTTTAGATTTTTTTTATCAGCCAGACTAAATCTAACAAATGATAGGTTTCATATGTGGTAAATCAGATTGTTTTAAAATGAAAGCACAATTAAATAAGGTATAGTACATATAAAGGTCCTGAACTTTGAGTGACGTGTACACGTGAAACGCATTACCTTTTCAATAATATTGATGTGACTTTTGCCCTTCTCTGCGCACTCTGACATCCACCATCCGCCCACTGCCTGCTAAACCTATCCATAACTAGAACTGTCGCTTCTGAAAATTTCTAGAAATGTCACAAGGATTTACTTTCCTTTCAAGATCGAAGGTGAATCAAATCATATTCTAGGTAAAACATCCCTGTTATTTTAGTAGTGAACAAGTTTGTAATCCACTTGATGGTGGACTACATAAAATTTCAAAAAAAATAACACAAGTTAGCTATGAGTTTCCCCCCGTCCTGCTATTGGGCGACAGGTTAAAGGTGAAAAGGTTGCTTCGTACATTGACTGTATGACCTATAAAACTATTCGAATTTATCATAATCTCTTGAGACTGATTGCGATAAACCTGTTAGCAACTTTTATTCATATTGACAATCTAATTAACCTACTGCTCTCTATTAAAGAGATCAATATAATAAAACAGTGACATATTTTCCTTCAGGATTAAATTTTTCAACAAATTTTTCTGTTAATTTTTGAAGGAAAATATATTTCTCAAGTTAGTAGTATAATTGTGAAAAGCGATTTATTTATGTATGTAACTACGAAATAAATAAAAGTTACTGCAGGTAAGTAGAGCCTGAAATGTGACGTCATAGGATGCGCAGGACTGACACGTGTACATTTTCCAGGAAAAGCCCACATCTGGCACGAGTTGCTTCGTAATTTAATTCTCACCGATACACGAATGTTATGAATTGATAGTATATTTCATGTAATTAAGCAACTAATTGAACTCGGAAATTTAACGCGATTATTTTATGTTGATAGTAACTGAAATTTTATGTATTCGATATGAGATAAGAATGTAATTAATTTTATATAGGGTCGCGAAGCTATTGATAGCAGAAATGTGTTATCTACTTCCCGCATTGTGTAACCGCAGCTGCCGAGGATCTGTAACATAGGACGTGTTACGTACACCCGAAAAAAAGGATTAAATTAAGTATTTACACAATTATTTCTCCGGAACGTGGATAAAGGTCACGTCCCACGCAAATCTAGGGAGCTCTCGGGTGTGAGGGATGCAGGGCGGGGGACGGTCGGGCACGCGCGGGCACGCCGACCTTGCCCGGCTGTGACTCTGCGACCTTGGAGCCGAGCGACCGCCGCGCTCCCCTCGCCGCGCGCCCCGCACTACCCCACCGGCCCGCCACCCCAACCGTGGGCGTTCGCCACCCTCACCCCCTATCTCGACCCACGCTCTACACCTCGTGCAAAATTTAATACCTACCTACATATCACTGCAAGTGCTCGTGTGAGCGCGGAAATAATATATAAATCCGATATGAACATACTTGTCACAATCAGGCTTACAAAGTTGCCGACTAGAAATTTCACATGGTAAACTGAATACGTATAATATTCATATATATATTCATTTCATTATCCTCCTGCTCTTAAATACGAGTATGTTGTACCTAATGGTGCAATACTATATTATTAAAAAAAAACTTTTCATAATTTTATTTTCATATCAAATGTTTGTAATGTATCGTTGGCAAACTTGGCAATATATCAGGGGTGTAAACACTTAAACAGTTTCATAAACTTTCGTCGTAACTTTGAATAATGGCAGTCTGGCTCCGTGATTTGAGGTTTGTAGTATATATATTCTTACATACGGGGTGGATGCGACAGCGATATTTATTGAAACTGCAATGTCTAGACATGGTCAGTGTTATTTCCAACGGTTATAATATTTCCCCTCGAAAAAAACACGTTAACCGAACAAATAGAACAATGAGATTCTTCGATTTGCTTGGAAAAGTGTAGTTTGTTTTTTTTATCCGTTGAAAATGAACACTTACTACGTCTAGAATCAGTGATTTCAATATGTCCCTGATTGTCGATTTGACGTATCGCATCCTCCCAGTAAAGGTGACAATTATATTGGTATATTGAATATTCCAAATGATAATAAATAATAGAAGTGTCCTATTCCGCATGAGTCGAGGCCCAGCCCAGGTTCGGCCTCGCCGTGCAAGGTCGCGGTCGTTTCGGGCTTTTCCGTGTAGCCTGAAGGTCTCTGACATTGACTATTTACAGCACAATAATGCTCACAATGTACAAGGAACAACATACTCATTTATTTGTGTAACTCAACATAACAATGACATAATTGATTACATTTTCAAGGCTTTTAGGCGTTAAGATAACCAGTAATATTCCATGGCTAATATAATATGTAAGTTAAGGGGCAGAGAACGTGACACAATGTGGTAATCGTGTGTGAATAGTGAAAGTAATTAATGATAGAAGCGTGACTCCAATAGGAAAATTTCTCATAAAAATATCTTTCTAGTCATTGTCACAATAAGTTACTTTCAAAACTACAGCATTATTTTTTTTATCAAACATTAGATACTAAATCAACTTATTTTAGTATAAATTTATTTATTCAGATTAGGAAATGTATCTTTTAATTACAAAAATAAAAATAACTATACCTATATATAATACCTTTATATATTTTAGTATTTTTTTTACTTAAACGGTCCAACCTAGTATAATGTTCTGTATAACTTATAATAGCAGGCGGATGCTGCTAATGACAAAATGAACTATAGCTATGCATAATCTCACCCTTGGTATAATAGATACAGGTAACTTGTTATAAATTTTCTCTTGATAAAATGTTAAAGTTCAGTCAGTTAAGTAAACAACGTTTAAGATCGAAAGATTAAACTTCTACATCTTTCAATAAATGTAATTCAAATTAGTTCCACATGATACGTCGCACACAAAGGCTGTATCGCTCGATATTACCAGGCACCTGTATGGAATTTTCTTGTGCAATTTTCCAGGAACAAGATGGTGGTAAAGGATCATATAGATAGTTTGTTGGAGGCTGTGATATAAGGGGTGGTTCGGTGGGTTGGGTAGGGCCGGGGTTACGCGTGGAGGAGCGCGGGCGGACGTTGCATCGCGGCGGGCGAGTCAAGTGCAGGGCCGCGGGGCGGCGCACTGCGCGGTGCACTCGCGCCAAATGTCATGCGCCCAGCGACCGGTCAATAACATCAAATACCGCGAATATCCTCCAATAATTCTACCGTAAATGGTAACGGGAACTGAACAATCTATAGTTTAAGTTATTTGCAATAATTACACATGTAGTGGAGAGTCGGGTTATTACGTCTTTGTACGTCGATGTGGTCTTACTTTTCTTCAGCCTATAACATATCTCTACTTTACACGATTTTTTCCTAATATTAAAATTCTAGGAATTGATTCATGTTTCATATCGGCGACTTAGTTCAATTATTAATGTACGGGGAAGGTACATCAAAATGATAAGTCATAAGATAAAAGTTAAAAGAAATGTATTTTAAGTCAGATAGAAAAAACTTAAACTAATGCTAATTGACCGACACGCGGCGACAGGAACGTTTGCTGTTGCCCGAACCGATTGATTGCAACTACTGATTATTGTGTCGAATGTATGTATTTTGTTCACTTCGCTGCGTGTTGATGTCAGCATATAACTATAACTATTGTGTTGTACGCGTTTGCTCGTACAATTAATTTATCTGTAGTTGAATAACTAATGTTGGCTGAAAGCTGATTCATAATACCGCATCACGCAGATACGATCTGTAATAATTGGAGCAATCCCTTGTCTACCTCAACTCTCAATTACTGATATGTAGGGAATGATCGTCATCTTTCTGTTGTTATTGTAGCAGGTGCAAAAACAAGTGGGTTATAAAACAACTCGGTCGGAATGCAACCACCCGTTGCCATATTAAGTATGCATTTATATGCAATCAAATCATGTATTGATGTGGGTAATTAATGACGCACTGTTTATCAACCTATTTTCAGACTGATGTATTTATAACCTTTTGTTTGCGTTCTAAATTAGTTCTCCTGGCTGCCGGTGAACATTTTAGCGAGCCAAATTATTTTAAGTATTCAAATAATTAATAACGATTTAACTAACCAACAAATTACAACCTACAGTAATGTTACGTTCCATAAGGAAACTAGGAGATCTTTAGTTCTCTAAATAAGCGGAACTATCATCTAGGCCACTTAATAGTTCCGTGTAAAAAGGAAATCATGGTCTGATCGTGTTATCAGGCTCATCTGAACCTGACCAAGAACCGGAAATATCTCAGCGGAATATTTTTCCATCAGCTACTTTGTTTAAACAATTATGTCATGGTGGTAGATTTATGTTTATATTGCTGTAGTGCCTTGGAGAACGCGGAACGTTGAGTAGGGTCATCACACGTGGAAGCGGAAGCGGAGCGAGCGCGGGCGGGTCGACGACCGCTGCGTGCCCTTCTGCTTGCTCGGCCTTTGCCAGTGAGATTTCACAATTACGTTTTGGCTACTTCTCATGGTCCGCAATGGCCATTTGAGAGTTGAATTCTTTGTGTATCTTCCTTGTATGTTCAAGTGACGTGAGACAATGAAGACCTTACGACGTACAAAGTTTGCAAGACAAGTATCATAGTTTCATTGCTCTTCGCCAACGAAGAGTTCAAAGAAACTTAAGATTTGCCAAGTTTTGATTGTTGACGAATAGTAAAGTTTCAACCTCGGTAGGGTATTTTTTTCAATATTTTCATGTAGTCATGTAAATATGTTCTAAATGCTGTCATGAGATGTTTCCAGTCTGATTTTAATCAGACATTTACTATCAATATTCATATCTGCCTACCCCCATCGGATGAAGGCGTGATTCAATGAAGTCTATGTAAAACGAATGTATTTACTATCAATTTAAATATTGTTTGTGTTTTCGAGTTTATCAAAAAAAGTTATCGTCTGATAAGCGTAGTTCTAAATAAAACAATTATGATGAATTTAAAAACAACAAGCTCTACAAGTAATTTAGTTTTAATAGCGCTATCAGACTGATAAATACACAGATTTTAATGAACTCGTCTTATTTGTCATGTTACAAATGTGTACCTATTCTTTTTATATGTGGATAGTATAGCACCTATTCATTTTAGATGTGCGGTTAAAAATATGGTTCAAGAGGATTTAGGAATGAAATACAGAAGTAATTTTTACAAGATTCTTTTATTTTAGTTCGACAACCTGTCATTATATTAACAAACAAATGACTGAGCACGCTCACATACGCACATACAATACACACACAAACACACCGCGACCGGCGCTGCATTGCATTTATAAATTACACTTATATAGTCTTAAATTATTTTTCAGTCTATTGCGCTCTCCTCGTCCGGCGCCGGCCACGCACTCACGCGTCCTAATCAAATTATCACATATAATATATTAAAACGATCTGCGAACGATTACTATTAACTAGTTTATTTAATTTAAAGTAGGTCGGGGTGGGGTGGCGGAGACAAGTGGCTCCGCGGGCCGGTCTCACGCCTCCAACATCTGCGGCATGAAGGAGCGCGGCGGCGACGGCGACTTCTTGGAGAGGTTCAGGGGCGCATCAGCATCCGATACGTCTACTTGGAGCGCCATGACGGGCGCGGGCGCTGGGGAAGCGCCACGGTAGCACGTGAGGAGACCTCCTGTGCGCATGGGGCAGCTCTCGCCTGCTTCTCCTCGTCGCATGTACTGCTGGATGATGTCCGTGCGCTTCAGCTGCTCCGGGGTCATGCGAGGCCCTTCCATCAGGCTCTTGGCCAGCACTGAGTGTGTGGATGAGAGCGACGTACGCATCGGGCGCGGAGAGTGCGCCGGGTGCGCTGGGCTCGCGGGGTGCGGATGATGTGGCATGGCCGAAGGTGTGGGCCTCACCGGTCGCGCCTCCGCTTCACCCGTGTCGCGTCGCATTGCACGAAACTTCTTGTGTGGTTTGTACGCCTCGTCCATTAGAGAGGTGGTGTGGTATAGTGGAGGCGCTTCCAGCACGCGTTTGAGCACGGGCATGTCGTCGGCGGAAGGTGGTGGCCGCCTGTCATCCGTGTGCTCTTCAAGAGAGGATCGCGGACTTGAGCAGCCAGAGCCGGGGCCAACTATTCGTTCATGCTTCTCATTTCCAGACTCGATACCAGAGTCTGTGGGGGAATCCAGTTTGCGGTAGCGGGGTGGCGGGCGCACTGGCGTGACGGTGAGACCGTTGTGTGCCAGATGCGCTACGCCAAGGGCTTCCTCATCGACGGAGCCTCGAGAGTCGAGTCGCCGGCGTCCAGCCAGCGTGGCGGCCAACAATGGCGTGCCGCAGTCTCCGATGGCTTCACCGGACTCGCTGCTGGATACTGAGCCGATGGGGCTTCGTGCCGAATCATCTGCACCGGAGTCACCCCATGAGATACCCTCCTCATCGTTCCACATCTGCTGCCGTAACAATTCCTTGTGTTCTGTGCGGAAAACTACTAGTTTCTCAGTATGTAGTGTGCTGAGAGTGCGCAGGTCGGGAAGGGTATCCATGAGTTCCCTCAAGAAGCCTGGTCGGTCTGGTCTGTTCTGTGCGACCACCGTCTGTAGGCACGACTTGAGCCGCGCGTGCATCCTTTCGACCAGTTCTACGTTTCGTAGTCCGGGTCTGTCGGGGGTGATGAGCACTATGGCGCAGAAAAGACCAATTTCTGCGTCCGTTAAGTTCATTGAGTTCATACGTTCCGCGAATTTGAAAGTTGAATCCACAAGGAACCTTGCATTGGCGCCACTTTGGATAGAGTCCCGTTTCATGACTTGACCGTTTAGGCAAATTATACTATCGAGTGGCGCGTCAAACATACAGATTAGCCGCACAAATAACGCATCAAATAATCCACTTTTGAGCAGCGTGAATTTGTCATCTTGTGTGAGCAGCTGGAAGCCGGGGATGAGACCGGCGAAGTCTATCACGCCACGAATAACGTGCGCGAACCGCTGAGAGAATTCCTTCTCAGACTGTAGCTCTGGTGCCGGATTTAGGGGACAAGCCTATAACAAAAGAAACGAAACATTATTTTCTGTACTGACTGGAAACGTTTACGGTATTCTGTTTTCTGCACATGATTGAAATATAAAGTACATGGTGTCGTGAATACTCACCAGAGTGGGTTGTGAATAGGTGGGACAGTCGCGAGCGCGCGCACGCATGGCGGCGACGCGATCCCGTGTGAACTCGCAGGTATCAAGGTGAGCGCGGACTACTCGCGCCAGCAGCCGCGGGGCGTCATCCAGCTCTGCGGCTGCGGCCTGCTCGTTCGCTCGCGACGTGGACGACTGTTGCATCGCCGCGAGGATGCGCGCTTTCTCGCGCTTTGGAACACGTCCGAATCGGACGGCTGTAACAAAAGAAACAGACATTTAATAACCTGCACCAACCGCCGGAGTGACCTCCGGGATCCGAATTAAAAAGCGGACACACAATGTAGTGCAACTAACAACGGGAATGTTGCGCAAGGTCGTGGCTAAGCATCGGTCGGGTTGCAGCTGTCGCTAAGTGCGCGCGTGTGCACGGCTCGCCATGTGCACGCGCAGCTGACGCCGAGAGGGTAGAGTTCATCGGCCGCCGCATCGTCGACGCACCCTTGTCTGGCGAGCCGAAACAAACGCGGCTCCGAATGCGACGCGGTTAACTGAACTAGTTCGAATGACGAGTGACAAAGCGCGAACTGCGAGGTCAGGTAAAAAGTGTTACGACTTTCTCGCGCCAGCGCCGCTGGGCACGAAACGTAGTATGCGGCGGGGGCTCTCGCGGCGCTTGCGGCGTTGGTGCGCGGCGCGCTCGGTGAAAGTGTTTGCGTGCGCGCCGCGCGATGAAAACGAAAGCGGAGAGCGCCCTCTCGCCATTTCTCCGGACTTTCGCTGCGCGATGTGGGCCGCACAGGCGCACAGATGCACGATCCCATTGTTCACGACCGGCAAAGCCATTTTTTGTTGTTGTAATTATTGCCTTTGTGTCGTATTCCGTTGGACAACTATATGGTTAGCTGTTTACGTATTGTATAGATGAGCATCGAGATCGTTTTGATTTATTGAGTTAAACTTCTTATCTTCTGACTAAATGGTTTATAGTAAGTATGGTATTTGACTCATTTCAGTTTAATTCACGGTAAATGTTAAAAAGTTGAGATTTTTCTATTAAGTTGAATGTTCCTAATTTGAGACTCATATCATATGAATTCTTGTATTGTTATGTTGTTTTTTTTAAATAAATACCTAATATTAACCTGCTAATTAATACGATTGTTGAAATAATTTATTGAACTTCTCTTTTTCTTCTTTAAGACGCTTCCGGCTAATTCAAAACTTGAATTAATACTCAGTCTACATTGGATAATATAATTTTAAAACTTCCCAAAAAAAAAAAAAAATTGCCTATAAAATTAAATAAATTTTTGTATTGAATCAAAGTTGCATTAATATCCCGAAATGTATGAAAACGAAAAAGTACAAGTCGATTGCTACGATCTCGTAGCAAGGAGCTACGAAGCTTTGCCTCCAAAAAGTTTTGCAGATATTCAATGAATTTCTAAAATATTTATTTATGTTAAATTAAAACAATGAAATACAAAAAAAATACATACGTGCATTGTGATATTTCACAACACCGTTGAGGATCCCCTTCAGGATCGGTAAATCTTCTCCCATGTCGGATACCATTACAGTTTATCACTAAAACTAGTTCACAGCCTATGGCCACAGATAACTAAGAGTTGGTAACTATATGTTAAGTTAATGACTAATTAAAATACACTAAGTGAGTGTCACATATCACGAAGAGTTAAATTTCACAATCACTGTAATCCAATGTGTGGTATTCAATCCAAGAGCGCAGAGAATCGCGTTGAAGTCAGCGGGTTGCGTCGGAGCGGGCACCGTGAGTGAGCGTCGCGATCTCGTGGCGAACTGCGGAGCGGCTTGATAACATAGCGATAGCAAGAGGGCTGACGACCGGTGCGCGGGCCGGACTCCCTCGCACTGCGCCGCGGCGCGCGCCGACCCAACCTTGAACTTGAAGCGGGGGGACGCGGCGCGCGCGGGGGGACCCGCCGTCAATAAACTCCGCGCAGCCCCCCTCCACCGCGCCCCTCGCGGTCCGAGCCCCGCTTGCGCCACCTACCGCTAGAGCCTTGCAATTTGACGTGACATGGGAATATTACGGTCGCTTTCCAAATTACAACTTGTCGAATTAATACTTATCTTTGTTTTGTTACTTTATGTATTATTCGACATTTTAAATATATTTTGCAATTTTTATACATGTCACAGTCTAAAGTAATTAAATCTTACCTAACTTTACCAAAACAGACAATATTTTTCGATGATTTTATTAGTTTTCATGTACTTTATTTCTTTACTACCTTATTTTTACCCATAGCACACGGTACCCGCTCTTCTTCTAGACGTTTCGAATGCTACAGATATTGAATTTTGCCGCCTAATGGAATAAATAATCCTAATTTACTGCTTTTGTTTTTAGTTATTTTTATATCAGCGAAAATTTTAACATAAGAAATGGTGCAGCGCTTTTTTATAAAAAAAGATTTCGGTCTACTCGACCTAAAGAGTGGATAATTTTATGAGAACTTTTGTATCTATTCGATACTCACTTAATTTTTTTTCTAAATTTCAAATTAAAAAAAAAACAAGTTTTGATAAAAATATGAAAATCTATTTATAACCAAATATTTTGAATACTATTGCATTATAAAATTGGAAATTCTATTTATTCATTTTCAAGATATTATTTCAATCCATTTCTATTAATCCACATTATTAAAATATTCATTTAGAACTTAAAACAAATATTCATAAACTACCCCATTTATCTTAGACTTAGATGATAAAGGCCAACACAGATCAGAATAGTTCTCAAATCTGCTACTGGAGCTAGTGTCGATTTGCGAACAGGTAATGCGCGCCATCTATCATCGAGTGGCAGAACTTTACATACAATTTGTTACGTAGCACATTAGAATGCAACGTCTGGTGTTTTGATTTGTTGTTTGATAATAAACAAATATATTATCGATAAATATTAATATTAAAAGAATTTTGTTACATCCTAATGATGAGTCTTATATTTTTTATCATGACATGTGATTGATTAAATTATGAAGATTCGTTAACCCCAAAATTTTAAGTGATCCTTGTATTTAAAGTTTTTATACTAAAAGTAGTACCAGGCATCTTTAGTTAATAAAAAATAAGTAATTAGGTATGTTATATTATAAGTGCCCAAAATGAAGTCGTAACATTAACTCATGTTTACTTCACTAACCAATTGTTGATCAACAACATGTTTGCGTTAGGTGATAAGCTGTTACCCACATAAAGTATAGTTGAGTGTTATGACCCCCTGACGTATTGCAACGATTACTCCATGTCATGATACACCTGGGGAAACTTCGCGAGGTCATCGAACTTCATTACGAAAGTGAAAATATAAATTTCACTCTCGCGCTTACGAAATGCGCCTTTCTCTGCTTTCACCGCTGAGAGGTCCGCGAGCGAGTGTCGCAACGAGCGGAGCGGGGCGCGCGGCCGTCGACCCGCTTAGCGTGCGCTCACCCGCGCTTGCATAACCGCGACCTCCCACACCGCGGCGCCCCTCCAGCCGTACCTACGCCCCGCGCCGCGCACTCCGCCCCCGAGCCCAAGCGAAATAGGATCTGTGATGTTCTGTGCACGCGCGCCGCACGACGCGCTCGCGCTCGTCCCACTTGGCGCAAACGCGCGCGCCCGACCTTCCCGTGCTAATTGCGTATGCATATTGCAACCCGACGTATGCTACCACATCACACTCCGCAACACTCATTATAATATTTTATGACTATTGGGATTTTAGACTATTTTATGTAATCAAAAATATTATGATGTGCCCGATACAGTCATAATAACACAGGAAAATAACATAATTTTATAGGAACAAAATAACAAGTAACATTGTCAAAATTTCAGCTGACACATATTTTAATTTTTTACATAAATCATGATTTCTGATGTAAATTAAAATGTTTCAAAAATAGGTTACACATTATATTTTAGTTAAATTTTTTCGTTTTTATGTTACTTATTATTTTTGTATTTTTACTAGAAATAAAGTAATAAAAATATACAACTCACCATCTCTGCTCATGCCCACGGCGATGCATTTTTTCAACCGGCAATATTGGCACCGATTTCTGTTGATCCTAAGGATGGAGCACTGTTGGTTTTTGGTGCAGGGTCTGTACTGGATCTTCTGTTGGATGGAGCGTCGGAAGAAACCCTGCGGATCACAGCGGCAGTTAGAGTCTCGCTCGGAATCTGAGCCGTCGTCGCTGGAGCAGCCTGAGTCGCTGGACTCGCGCCGCGCCTCCAGCATGCTAACCAGCACCGAGTGTCGCTCGCGCAACTCCGCGCCCGAGCCACAAGACATCTCACGCACCATTCACTACCACTGACTGCTAAGTACCACAACACACCACTCTCGTCGACGATCGGGCGAGTGCAATAAGGCTTTCACGCACTGCACCGACGCGGATGGCGGCCGACAGCGGACTGTGCGGGCGCTGCGGCGCGCGGCGCACAGTTACCCGCGCGACCTACTTGCCGGCCGCCGACCCAGCCGAGAAAGTGAGAGTGCCCCCGGCCCCCGCGCGCGCTCCTAACGGTCCACGCCGCTCTAGAATGCGTCGCCGCCGCTGCACCGGTGCGCCGGATATAGGCCGGGCGCATCCCGGTGGCGTCGCGGCGCGCGGCCGTTCACCCCGGGTCGTCGACCGCTCGATTGCACAACCGCGGTGGCTCCCCCGCACGCAACCTGCACCCCCGCGGCGCCCGGGAGCCCGGCTATAGCCCAACCGGGTCGTCGACCGGCTCTACGCCCGGTGACGTCAAGCATGCGTCACGGCCTACCTCAATGCGCGCGCGCTCCCCTAGGGGCTGCACTGATCCAATTTAATTAATGGATCATTACACCACAATGCGTCTCGTATGTGTATCGGCTACGTGTCGTTGCATTTCCCGCTGCGGTCATTATACCACATCGTAAGTACTACCATTACAATTTTATTTATTGCTTACGTAGTTTTTGTTTATATTTATTGATTCGTGTCAACAATTATACGTTTCACAACATTAGATGCGTTTATATAGTAAATAATCCCAGTTTACAGGAGTAAACAATACTAAATATTTAGGGGTTAACCTAAAACGCTATTCGTTCATGCATTCTGTAGTATTCGCGCCTGCAAATAGTTGGTAGTGGAATAGCGTATTTTAGATAGCGCTCAAGTTTGTGCGTTAGTGAAGGAGCGAGTGTTAGCAAGCGCCAGCGGAGGCTGCGGCGGCAGCGGAGGCGTTCGGGTCGGCGGCCTAATTTCGCGCTGCCATCGATCCATTGTGCGCTCTGTGCGAGTGGCCCATAATTGGTCGCGGCGCGGGCACTGACCGACCGCGCGGTCGTTGACCCGCTGCCGCGAAAACAAAACCTTCCTCGTCCGTCTCACCACACTACACTTAGCAAATATCCTACACGTATATGTACAAAAACGTAACCTCGTTTGTATCATAATGTACTAAGAATAATTTACCAAATTAAATCTTTTCCAAAACAAATCGTCGACACGGTTATAAAGCCGAATTGTTGCAATTACGTCGGTATGCATCGATATCTTAGTGGGACGTCTCTCTTTTAAATTGAATAATCTCAATGTGTCAACGACCGCTAACTAATTAACACGGTGACTCCCTTTTGAGTTCTAAATAAAAAATACTCATTCTATTTGTGTCCGGTGCTTACAGAATTCCACAATATCGTAAGTAGTTCAATTATTTTAGGTCATTTTGATAAAGTGATGAGTCAATTGTTATGTATATAGATTCTTATTAGCGCATGCAATACATATTGTAATGATGTCATGTACTACATGCTTTTATTGAATCGAGTACAGTATATTGTTTTTACTACCTACTACTGTAATAATAAATATAATTAGCATTTTCCATAGGAGGTGTTGGCGTTGGTTTACTAATTGTCTTACAAAAATAGCGTTAGAATTTGGGTTTCGGTGTGCGCTCGTAACGAATTTTGGACCGGCTTTTAATATGTGTAAATAATGACGCAGAGAATTTCCGTGTAGATTGTAGAGTTATTTTAATAGAGCGAGGTATTGCTTATGAGTCACAGAACCAGTATATAAAGCAAGAACATGGTGTGTTAGAACAGCAATGGTTTCGTCAACTGTATGTGGGTCGCGCTGTCACCAACACTTCCACTTGGCTCATTCGCGGCAACTAGATGCGATTAAGGTCTGCAACTAGTTAATTATAGTAATCCTGACAACCTATAACTTTTAAGATAGTATAAATATATTTTTTCTTAAAATTCTCTATAGTTTTTAGCAGTATAAAACAAAATTTTAAACGCACTCAAATCTGTGTGCCAAAACGATCTAATAACTAGCGAACAGCCTTCACAATGGTCACAAAAGATCTAGCGGCTATAGGCTTTGTTTTCGGTTTTTGTCCCACATCCATCTTCGCGCACAATACATCATTGTAGTAGGTAAGTAACGTTAGCAGTTTTGTGGAATGCCCATTAGCCATTGCTGTCATTTGTTGTGTGTAATGACAAAGGCGAAGGCGTTCTGTGGCGCGGTGACGGTGACGAAGGCTAACGGTCCGCGGACGTCGACACCGCCAACTGCGAGCGAAAAACATGCTGACGCACCGCAGAGCTGTTTCTGAGGAAGCGACGGTGGACTGACAGGGTTCACAGGTATACTCCTCAGTACTTATACGTTTTATGACCTGCACTCTTGCGTAAGCAAAATAAGGAATTTAAGGTAAAAATGCAATTATTGGTGGTAACAGAGAAATGAGCTGATTTTGTCTTTTAAAAAGCTTAGTATTAATCACACCAGAGTGCGTTAAATTTAATTGTATTTTGTTACAATATAACCTGATTTTAGGTTTCTAGAATTATCGTTTAATTATTTCTGCCATAAGACTATGGGTTCTTTACACCGGCATTTCTGCACCTGAATGCAAGCCATAATCGTGCTCTTGCAGATGTTTGCTGATAACGTGTGACTCACGGTATTGTGATTCATTTCCCGTTCGTATCGTTCTCGGTAAGTAACGTAACTCTATAGGTAATTCGCCGGCACCATTAACTCACCATACGAGTGGCCGAGCCACCGAGGAGGTGTAACGTGACTCAGCTTAACAGGAAAGCCACTTATTTATCCAAAAATATTTTGCTCGCAGGTTATACAGATAATAACGGAATATATTTACCAAGATATGTTCGTGTTTGTAAACAATTACTACGAATTGAGAGTTTTATTTGTTTATAAAATATTTTTTATTGTTTACCAAAAATGTAGGCGAAATTGTCTTGTTAAACGTATTCGTTAAACGTAAATACTTATTGTTTTGGTTAAGCCTTTTCGAGTTTAGGTGTAAATATTATGCACAAAACAACAATAGCATGTCTTGATTTTTCTTTGAACGGAGTCAAGTTCGTCATACACAATAATCCAACAGGAAATGATAAACGCAAACGCAACAGTGAGCGCGCGATGTTCTCAATAAATAATATGACTGTTGGGATCAACGAACTTTGAGCTGACAGTTCAAAAATAATGTGGGTTACGTTCACGGAGCGCGTACATTCGATGCCCGTAAAAGTTGTTTACGGCGAGGCGCGGCGCCGCGCGGCAGAGCTAGCGAGCGAGGTCGACGCCCGCGCGCCCTACACCGCACTATTGGTGCCGAAAAAATAAGCGACCCACAACGCACGGAAATTATGTCGGCCAACGCGAGAACAAAGAACTCGGTGAGTCTTCGACGTAGCAACTGGCGACCGAATTATTTGACACTTTTATTCAATTCATTTCCAATGACTATTGTGGAGAATCTTTATCTTATTATAGAATAACATATAAAAACAAAATTGCTACATAATAAAGTGATTACATGTTCAGGTATCGAACTTGAGTATGAAACTTAAAAGTTTTCAGAATTATATATTCAAAGTTGAAACCTTATCATTCTTTTATGTAATTATTAATGAAATTATTCATTAAATTAAAACTATAGTAGTAATATATTGGGTTCGTTGACATCGATGCGTACGGTCGAACACCCCGCACCGCTCCGCATATCGTTATAAAAAAATTACACGCTCACTCGTCATTCATTCAAGGTAGCTGCCGCTCGTAGCCGTAGTTCGTAGCGGCGGCAGCACCGGCGCGTTAAATCGTTACGACATCTAGCGGCGAGTAGCCGAACTGTTATACAAGTTTCGTATTTTCGCCGCTAGCGCTAGTGTGCTCCATGAAAGTTTGATCTATATTTTTTGCATTCATGTTTATCTTTTGAGAAAATTCATGCTAAAATTAGAGATTTTATTCTAAAATTATACTTAAACACAGTTAAATATAGAGCATGTGTTATTGGGGCGACACGATTGTATTGAATGGATCAGACGAGGGGTCGTTCTCGTTTTATCAGAATCAATTGTATTCGGCGTGCATGTCTCGATGGTTGCACAATGCAGCAGACATCCGCGGGCACGAAGGACACGTTTTGTCCCGCTGGCCGCCACAGCGCCGACACACTCGACTTGCCCGAACTTGCAACCAGCAAACTGGTTTGCACTACACTTGCACTTCTATCGGCGGCGTCTGCTTCTTCGCTTTCATGCTCATACATACAACCTCTATAGTTCTATACACTCAGTTTATTGTAACTCAATAAACCTGCTATAAAATGTACACTAACGAGCTAGTTGAACTGATTTAATATAGGAATTTATTACGAAGCAAATACCTACTTTGTGTGTATGAGGAAGTAATTAATGTATACTTGAAATGCTCTTGAACGCTCGTTGGTCACGTAATTGCCTGCTTTCACTAACCTTTAGTTTTAGTACGTGATAATGAAGTTTCTCTTAAATTGTCAGCGTTTTCGTGAAACAATGCTGAGTCGTCTTCTTAATGAATACCTTGTTTTTTGTATTGTTGACAAGATGTTAGAGGAAGAATTCACTACAATTTCAAGTGACATCTGGTATGAAGGATATTAAAGAGGATGTTTCGATGCGTTTCAAGTAGCCCTCATGTGCCCACAATTAAGGGTCACCGTTTGGACTCCATGGGAGTTGTCAAATGTATACATATCAAGTGTAACATCGACAAGACAACATGGGCAATGTATTTCTAATTTAGATCACTATTTAGGGATAAGAGTATTTAAAGGGTTCTGATCCCTTTTTTTACATTTGTTTACAACGTCAAAAGCTGGGTTGATGGGTTAATATTTTTTTCTTGTTGATTTATATTTACAGTTATTACTTATTAATAATGGTCGTCAATGGGGCATCGTTCGAATTCTATCACTTTAATTACTAACCCTTGCATTTGAATGCATTGCCGATGCAACTATAACTTAATCAAAAAAGTTGAAAGGCGACAGCCGGTTCCCGTGGGATTGTTCCGGGACAGGTATTAAAAATAAAACGTATAGAATTGGGGCGCAAGGGTCTGACCGCTGAGGACAGCAGGTACCTACCCGTTGACCCAAAAACCATTCTGAACGCAACAATTTCACACGATGGTTTTTATCGACAATTAGTTGTTCGAATAGAGCGACGGTGACGCGAAGCAAATTAACAGTTTGTATGTAAATAATAAGGTCATCTGGTTGAGTTTTGTGCGACGAATGCAGAGATTGTGTTCCGCGTGCGGCGACCTTGGTGCTCATTGTGCTGAATGGCACCTGCAGCTTGCATCGGGGGCACGGCGGCGACATGGCACCCGCACGGCACTTCCTGCTTCAGAAGCAGACAGTACCCGCATTCTACATACGTGCCTCAATTAAGCGCACTTATATCGCAAGACGTGACAGACGACGCACGCCGCGACGGTTGATATAATTCCCATTACCCTACAGTCAGTGGTGGTGGTGGCGCGAATCTGTGTTTATCGGTGCTGATCAGCATTTTCAAACGGCAATGTTTATACATATCAAATAAATATAAAATGCAAGTTTCACAAGGGAACTTTTATACCATCACTGTACTCGGAGCCAATTATGATCTTTTTAGAGGACGGTCAAATTGTGTCCTTTATGTACATGATTTACGATTTCACACTGCAAAACAAGGAGGGTTGAATTTGGGTTAAGGACGAGAGGAATTAAAATAATGATGGTATAAAATTTGCCTTTAAAAAAATAGATTGAAAATAGTTCAAAGATATAATATTTACCTTGCAACCTTCACAGGAATGCACGCCGTAATGGAATCCACTAGCTTTATCACCGCAGACGCGGCACAGCACCGTAGTGCCGTCAAACTCTGCAACAAACAAGAAAAGAGTTATAGAAACATATAAACCTTCGCAAAGGTAACTCGCGATAAGTTTTATGGGACATTTGGACGATTACGGTGTTGTGGTAAACATCCTGAGTTGTATAAGGCGTGTTAACAAACATCATCGGGCGAATGCACGTGACCTTGCAGCCAACGCTATTGGACGTTTGTCGCCATCTTATTGTTGCTACATTTGATAGCATTTCTATATTAAAACGTTTCATGTGGTGGTCGATAATCATTTCTATGTCTCCAAAAGTAAACTCATGTCTCTCCCTGAAATAAGATGCTTTTCAGGAGGATAAACAGTAACTATTCCTTTTGGACTTTGTCGATAACAACATCACGGTATAAGATCTAGAATGTTAAAAGTCTCTCCTAATATGAAGGTAATGTGTTCCAGTTATCCCTAACGAGATTCGCAGGTTGATCAGTCTTGATCATTATTATCTACATATTATGTCCTTATTTTATGCTATGGTTGCTGTAGACTTGAAGCCTTGATTAGATAAAGTAGCAGGTATAATGTAAAACACGCAGAAAACATATTATCAGCGATTCGTATACACGTGCCGGTGCTCGCGTGAGTCGCTCGGCTTTCGTTACTTTAGTACTCATAACATCACCTCGCGATAAGAGATTTTGCAAGCATTTTCACCGCGTCTTTATTACTTAGAAAAACGAATACCCAGTACCATTTTCTTATTGTTTTACGTGATGAGTTATAATCGTGTTTGTAAACGCCGTTTCAAAGTGCATCATTTATATAAGAAATACAATGTCCCAGATGCGTTTATTTCAGACAATACATATTAGCAATATATCGTATTACAATGTTGATATTGCGTGTTCAATTCAAGGTGACACACAGTAGATATTTTAGAAAGTTTTGTTCTAAAGTCAGTGACCCTATCTTCGTAACAAACAACGTAGAGTCGTACAGCATAACAATAAACTTCTTTAATAATTACATTGCTTAATATGTGGTTAAACAGTTCGAATTTAATAGGTCAACATCACGATGTGGCCAATGATGATCCAATACGTTAATTGTTAAGATGATTTATACGGAAATGTTATCTTTACGTAAATATAGTTCGAGAATTGTTAATGGCTAAAGTAATCATAGTTATTAGGTCAGAGATAGAGCAGTAGTCGCGGGGCGGCAACAACAGGTGTACGCGTCGGGGGCAATCGCTCCACCAGGAACTGGTTCAGGCGGCGCAGGACTGCTCTCACTTTCCTCTTCCAGCCGTTTGTTTATTTGTTAAGGGAGCGCGGGCTTTTGGAAGAAACTTTCTATTTCTGGCGTGCACCGTGCACCAGTCGCTCGGGTCGACGTTCGGCGCCGGCGCTTTCTACAGTCGTTACTTTCTTTTTTCTAGAGGCGTATGGTCCCTCGACGCAATGATTTCGGTGTCATCTCGAACATCATCGCATCGAGCTACGACTACGATGCAGCAGTGGGGCACACAATAGAACAGGGAAAGCATCGTGAGACGTAACTGGTGCAGTTGCAACAGTCGGTGGCGTGCAGCCATTTCTCCTCGTATGATGCAACGCGCGTTTTTCTGTGGCGTGTGTGAGAGTCGCTTCGTTACGTCAATTAAAAGCGAGGAAAGTACGCGAGAAAGTGCTGCGTCCACGTAACGAACGCGCGCCGCCGCCATTGGCGCCCACCGACCACGCCGATCTGTGTCACGGCGAGCTTTGTTTGTAAATAATTACTTCTTGACAACATCACATCACGTTTAAGCTTCATTTCCTACTCGCACATCACGTTTATCGAATGTTTGTTATGCATTATAGCTATCGCGTACGTATATTATCAAGACTCGTCACCGCTCAGTAATTAATTAATTAGTATCAGAAGTATCGATTTCTTTGGTCAACGAGCTGTAGGAAAACAGACTTGTTTATCATAATTATGTGTTAGCGAATATCTTGTGTTACACGTATTCAAAGAAAAGTAAAAGTGGCGCGGCAAGGCGCTTGTTTTCATCTCGTAGAACCTGCTCGCGGCGAGCCCATAACATTTATTTTCTTAATTTTTCTTACATCATTTGAAATGAAAATATTGATCATTAATAACTGTATGTTCCCAGTTGGAATTTACAAAAAGTTAACGGTTAACTCTTTGTTTAATTTAGCTGAGTATTTCATGGGAGCCGTCACAAAAGCAATCGATTCGATAAAGAGCGATAAGATCATTAGCAATCGATTGCAAATGTTCAAGGGCTCCCTGCAGTCGTGTTTCGTATCGGACCCCATCGATTTGTTGAGAAAACTATTGACATTATTGTACACTGTGTACTTTGCACAATACAAATTTAATTGTTTTTCGGCGAGCCCTTCCGCGCGGAAATGTTCAACAATCTATCCATCAACCTTTCGTTCTACAATCGATTAGAAATAAAACTTGTTTTGTTAGCGCTGAACCCTTTCATCGTTACATTCTGACTATCATTAATCAGAATTTTAGCGAAAACTTGCTTTAACTAAAGCTAATGTTCCATGAAATATCGTTGTACGTCAACCTAGGTTCCTAAATACGTGAATGTTACTAATAGTTAGATATATAATGAATATTTTTAACACATGTATTGCTTCTACGTTATTATAAAACTTAAGAAAATAATCAGACATGATTGAAGTAAAATTTAAAAAAAACATTTTTTTTAACAATTATTTATCGCAGTCAATATTGACTGGGGACTTTAAATTTAAAATTTTCTATTGGTGAACACAAGATTACGTCTATGATACATATTTCTTTAAAAACTGTTTAAAACTTGTTGCGTTCTTAAATGTACCTAATTGGTCGATACATTTATAATATTTAATGCACAGCTATTTCTTACAATAAAATATTATGTGTAGGTTTCGTAGTTAATTGTTAATTAATTTGATATGTGCCCAAATAGGTCTTGTCAATTGTTTCGTACCCTAATTGTTAGGTGATGTGAAATAATATTAATGATGTAATATTGTAGCCATAATAATACTTCGGCAGTACCAGCATGACACAATAAACCGCAGCCTTTTCAAGTTCAATCATTTTCAAATCATAACAAAACATTTCTGGGGAGAATGACGAATAAGTTATTGACAAGTGCTACGGCGTAGACGTAACCCTGACGTTACTCCAGAAACAGTCGCAATGATAACAGCCAACAGGTGTGTAGTAAATATATACACAAAGTAAATAAACAAGTAAATGATGAACTGAAAGGTGTACCTATATGCAACTCTGGTTCTCGCTCCTTGTGCGCCGGGCTCATCATATTGCTATGGTCAGCCGGCGTAGGCGCATCGTAGCGCCCGTAGCTGCTATCAGGAGACATCACAAAAGTCATAATATTGATGTGTACTTAAAAACTAGCAATTGGTCCTCCTCCACACTGCACTACACGTTATCCACATGGAGCACTGGCTCTGAGACATGAACTGCCGTGCGCGCTGTAACACTGAATATAGGACAGGAGTGCATGGGCCTCGCGCGCGGCCGGCACGTCGAGGGATGAAGGTCGTCCGCGTTATAGCCGCTGCACGTGCCGCGTGCGACTCACTCGAGCTCGTGCGACGAACTGAGCGAGTGTCGCGCGCGCTCCTGCTCTAAGCCGCGCGAGTCTCCCCTTAAGAGTGAAAGTCTGCAAAAAGATCAGCGCTCCGTGCGATACAATCGGTTCGACGACTAAGCGTAGCCGGCTGAGGGAAATTCGCCTCTATCGGCCGCCTAAGCCTGTCGGTCTGCGCTTCGAAGCGAGGATCGGCGCGCTTCGAACTCCGGTCTCCGAGGTCATTGCCGCGCCACCGACGGACCAATCGCGAGCACGCTCAGACGTGCGCGGCGAGCGATTGGAGCGCGCGCTCCCCGCGCCCCCGCGCCCACCGCTCGGCGCGGGTTCGAAGACCCGAACCTTGCGGCTCGCGGCGGCCAAGGTCGCGCGAGAGCGGCACCGACAGAGAGCCTGCCGAGCGTTCGAGTGGGACGTAGTCACTGCCGGTTGCGTCACACTACGAAAATATTTTTGGTGATGGAACGCGAGTGAACTTGAACACGAATTCGAGCTAATGGATGGCGAGCGCTGTAGGTCGCCGCGTGACGGACTGACCCGCTGCCTCCGCAGCCGTCGCAGCGCCCTGCTTGCCTGCTTCCCGAATGTCACACGCTTCCGGTCCCATTTCACTCGTTTTCCTACTGTCAACATGGCTATTTCCTCCTAATTAAGTACAAACGTTGGGAAATTTTATCCAAAAATACATAAAAGGATAGAGCATAAAGGAATTATCCATTATAATATAAGTGATAACAAAATTACAATTGTTATGTGCATAGGAAGTAGGTAGGTACCTATCCACGATGTAGGTATGTATTATAATACGGGTATAATATTATACCCATAATATAATATGTTAAACATAGGCCTGTGTAAAGTTAGTGTACGCGTGTATGAATGTTTCAATATTTTGACATTCAAAAGAAAAAAAATAGGTAAATAAACCAAAAAACGTAGCAGTATTGGTAGGTGTAAATCGTCAGTTATTTATTTAGAGCAAACGTGTGACGTGCAGAGGCCCAGAATATGAGTGCAATTAATACTCACGCAACGAGGAACTTTGTATAACTCTGCATAATACGTATTACCTATACCTACCTACTTGTAATTGATAAACAAGTTTCTTTTAACAATAGGTACATAAACACGATTTTATATAACACTGACGATACAAATAGGCAGTGATACAAAAATGTGTTCTACGAAAGAAGCATTAGGTCGATATTTGTTTGGTTGAGGAGTTATTTACGCGAGATAAAGCGAGTGGCAGTGGGCGTCGCGGTGGGTGAATGACCTGGAAATTTTGGCGCAGGCCGGTCAAGGCCACCGGCACGCGGCCGCGCAGGCGCGCTCCAAACACAGCCTACTGACACTCACTGATACCAACAAATACAACCTGTATCTATCACACCACCTTTCTTTTATTTCTTATATCATCTTCTCCTAGCGTGATCGCCCAATGACTTAGATATCACGCTGAAAACCACCAGTATTAAAAGAAATTGGCACAGCTATATTGGCAGCAAAAATATAGGTAGTCAATAAAAATAACTTAGCCATTGCGGCGTTCAAACACTATTTTTAAATGTTATGGAATTTTATTGTTATTTCACCAAAACATTGCCGACCCAAATTCACGGAAATAACTCCATGGTTCACGAATTATTTGTGTTCCGATTGGAAACATGTGCCTTCCATTATGTAGCTTCACGTTTGACTTGTTTTTGTGAAAATGTATTGATGATTGCGTCTCAAACACACACTACTCATTTGTACATAATATTACATGTGATTTCGTCGAGATTTTACTAGTTGTAGATTATGTAATTTTCAGTATATAATTTCCTTCTTAAACAATTTTCATTACTATTAAATTTACTAGTAAATGTTGCTCAGAGTTTGCAAAACAAGCAGCTGTTTTATAAATATATTATTTTATATAACATATTTGTCTATAAAAGATGAAGTAAAGGGTTTGTGTTTTGACATCAATGTATAGCCGAAAGGTGTTCGTATATTTTTTATCGCATTTATTTCGCTTCAATACTTTCCCCTTTTGCACAAAAGGAAACTTTTTAAAGGGTTTCGCAAATATCCTCCCACGTGCAGGTTTTTTACTAACCTTTGTAGAGCTAGTGATGTTACGCATCTTTTATTCTCAGCTTACTTTTTTGGTCTAATTTTTTGGAATGGGTCGATATGTAGGTAGATATAAATTAAGAATGACTGACCTGTGACGTGACGATGCTGTTCGCGTAACCGTGAAATGTTTGCGGCTTTCGTACGAATAGGTACCTATTTTTTGCGAACACGTGACTTGCTTTGCTACGCAGTACAAGTATCGTATTTATACCTATTCTATTTTATCTGATGTCATTGCCCTATAAGTTTTTTATAGATAATGTACCTGCTGACGGAATTTGTTATAAAGATTATATTAAGTATTAATAACTAATATCGCTGTCCTATGCTATCTTGACACTAATGTGAGCACAAAAAATCGCTGGCGACATGTGTGTCGATTAAAACGAGAAAGTGAATAGGAACCCAGTTTTTTACTTCCTTCCGCTGCCCTCACTTTTAATATCGGGGTGCGAATATCAAATTTCATGTCAGCTTTTACTGCATCAGTTTTTCCCACAACATGAGACACAACTGCACTACAATTAAGGCACATATTCGTATGTACATTTTTTCCCAAAAAACGTATTGCCGGCATCGTCAGTCGGTAGCCACATGTAGCCATGTAGTTCGTATTGTTCATTGTGACCGCAGTCAGCGAGACTTGATGATCTCGATTGATCCGACATTTTTTACAAAATAATAAAAAGTAGACCGCATGCCATATTGTTTGCAATTTATGGTTTCCACTTTTTGTTTTGCCGGATTACATTTTTTTTCTATTTCTGAACTAACGATGTTTTTTTTGTAAAGTTGCATAAAAGTGCTCATAATTATAATAACGATTCACGTCAAGATTTGGAGTGCTAAATCGTATTTAAATATGTTAGCAATAAACTCCGAGGGTCATTTAAAAGTAGTTGAACAAAGTAAAAGGTAAATAAGTAACAATGTGGGGTCGTGCGGCCTTTCGTGCGAAGGACGAAGGGTCGAAGGCGAGTGTGACCGTCGACCGTCGACCAGCCTCCAACGGGACTTCGCATTATACTCCGCAACCATTATACCCCTCATAAATTAACTTAACAACTTCTCAAAGAATATCATTAAATCGTTTATAATGACAACCGCAAGGATAATGTTTGAGTTGACATGATTTATTTGTCTCTAGAAGATACCGGATGGGTTATAGAATTACGTGGAAGTGGTAAATGAATGCTGTGAAGTTAATCTGGAATTCAGGAGTTACTACTCCCATTACCATTATACTCTTTATATTTATATTACTCTTATTCTTATAGGTACCAGTATTAAGTTGACTGCTTTCAGCCAGATTTTTAATTGCTATCATTACATAACGTGACAAAATATGAGTAATAAAAAAATTAAAAGCAGACATCAAATGAGTTAACCTTAACCAATTTATCTGCCAGCGCATGCGAATGTCACACGAGCAAGTGTTGCTCGTGCTCCTCACATGTGACTTCAAAACTGATAAAAGTATTTTTATAACTCATTAAATATGTTTTTCTCTTTTTAAAACCACGGACGTACCCTTGAGAGATAACAGTAACTAGTGTAACTATAGCTTACCGACTTATGCTTTGTTACACCCAATGATATTATATAAAAACAAAAGCAGATAATAATATGTTATAAGCGCTCGCGCTGTGAATACTCAAATACGTCCCAATTGGGACGTCTTGTGTTTAGTTTGCGTGTGGCCTGCGTCGAGCGCAGTCACGTGCGTACCACTGAAGTGCAATCATTAAAACTATAGCTATCTCTTTCATTTGCGTGCTATTTCGTATCTTTTGTTTTACTTATCAGTTACATTTGTCAATGTGTGCAATTTGGAATAGCTCGGAACGGATTTAAATCGTAATTTCTATGAACGTAACATATCTATAGTTCTATAATATCATTGGTTACACCAGAGGATTAGGGCGCTAAGCTTCTTATGCAAGTAATTTTGTTACAAAGCACCATTTTTTCAAAGCAAAGTTTGAATATATCCTTTTTTAGAAATCAATAGCATTACAAATGAATATTGTATTGTTGTTGCTTGTTATCCTGCAGCGACTTTCCAAATTGCCAAATCATTTTATATAAAATCCCAACAGACAAAGAAGAAAAATGGGTACACTGACATCATGGTTAAATAACCATGGCAAGACGAATTATGTAGTGGATCTGCGTATCACAGCCATCTTAATAGTTATAAACAAGTTATTCACGAGTAACACGTGACCACAGAAAAGGAAATAAGTCGTAATAGCATTGTAATCGGATACCGGCGGCCTGGATACGGTGAAACGTTCGCAGAACTCACGAGGAGCCACGCTGGCAATTTGATTCAAAACAATACGAGCACGCAGAATGACCATTTTGCACTCAGCAATTGAAATATCAAATTAGTAGTGCGTGAATTGCCTAGCATAAATGCAAATGAACCTAGAAAGCTAATTTTTGGATGTGTTGTAGAGGAAGCTTTAAAGAGCATACCTTATTTTTTTGTAATCTTGATTAATTATGAGCTTTCGCTGCCATCTTGGAAAAAGGTAAATAGTAAATATTGTAGTAACATTAACGAATGTCAACATGCAGCACAATATTTAGTCAAAAGAGCCCGAAAAAAAATACAGAATAATACAGTGCCAGACTTTACAAATTGTATAATGTTAATAGCTGTTCTGTTACAGTGGTCTCGAGCGAACCTTCTGAAACTTAGTTGGAGTATGTCGTGTGCCGAATGTCTGTAGCGGACAGGCGGGCATCGGGCAACGCGCGGTCAAGGCCTCGCTGAGCCGGCGAATCGCGAACGATGCCGCGCTGCGCATCGGAAACCCGAACCACCGACTTGTTATTGTAGCCGTATTTGATCATCGGACAGCCTATACTATATCAAATTGTCTGTGAGTACCTACCTTTACCTAATGCTTCTGTTGTTTTTGTTTCTAGCTACGTGGCTAAAATTAGACGCATTGTACTTTACATTACGTTTTTAAGCTAATTTTATGACCTTACCACTTTTTAGTTTGAAATTAAACCGGTAGGTTTTCAGGATGCGTGTTAAGTACACCTATTTGCTTTAATTCAAAAGTGTTTTTAAAACATGTCGAGTATCTACATGCTGTATTCAATACCACGTTTCTAGATATTAGACTGATTTAATTATTTATTAAACCAGCTATTTAGTATTGTGATTAATCGTAGTATCATTACAATTCTCAAACGTTCTATCTTTCAGTTCACGAACCTTCGAAATGGTAATATGAAATCAAAAAGTATGTTAGCCGTAGACAGAGAATAGTATAGACGACTGATAGCTTCGATCTCCCTCACACAAGACAAAGATAAACTTACGCCAATTTTGTGTAAAAAAACAAGACAGGTGATAAGATTTTTTGTTTCGCCATGCGTGTCTGGTTTTTGAGCAAACCTTGAGGTTTGCTCAAAACTTTATCAATCAAACTTGACATATTTGACAACGCTGGCAAAATAATTTGGTATTTTTAAATTTTAGTTAGTTTAAAGCTATAAAAGTTACGTGAAACCTGAAAAATATTAGCAATTTTTTAACAATAGTGTCTTTATTAAGCATTATTGTAGGAAATATGGTGCGGTGTAGTGTTTTAGGATGTAAAAGTGATAGTAGAAGTAAACTGCCTGAATTATCGTTCCACTCGTAAGTATAACACATTTTGGCCTTTGAATCATATGCCAGGTTGTATTTTCAATGATTTTATCTTGTGTGAACTATGTTTGTTTATAATTTGATCGACAAAATCATCTAAAATATGAAATTTTAGTATTCATAACCTACTATAAAATATTGTTAGATGTTGTCAAGACTTCCATATTTTTTTCCCCAAAATTGTGGGTAAAATTTTATGTTGCATTTCTTATGATAAATATATCATGTAGTATTTTAGTCAGTTTCAATATCTTAATTGCATAACAGTTTCCCGGAAAAATTGATTTAAATCCGAAGTGGATTGAAGCTACAGGACGAACAAATTGGGCTCCGAGTAAATTCTCTTAAGTTTGTAGCAGACATTTTGGACGACATGAATTATTAAAAAAAGAGAGTAACTCTTTTGTTAATGAATGCTGTGCCACAGAGGTAAATTAATATTTAACCTGTAGGATACATTATATACAGCGTGTATATATAATATTAATTATTATTTGAGTATTTTCAGTTGAGTATTATAGGGGGCTATTTATTTATGTATATTACAATATTTGGGTATAGTCAAGTTGAGATACTTTGAATTGATGCGCAACACTGAAAGGAAATCTACGTTTTTTATGGTCCTAAGGATTTTACGTGCAATATAGACTTAAATATTTGATTTCGTTTTAATAAAACTAGCTATGGTCCGTGACTTTTGCTCTGTGGGATTCGTTGATCCTCACGTTTTTACCTGTGGCAGCCGTAACTGCCCGTCCCCGTGCGTGAGTTAGAAAGTATGTTAAACGCCATCTATTTAAACTTTTGCGTAAAGTTACTATTGAAAATTTTACAGTTTCAGGCAAAAGAAGCAGTGGATGAGCTAGCATAGTAATGCCGTCAACGAGTAGCCAAGAGTATGTGTCTACTAAACTCAATACTATGATGCCAGCAGTGACTGTTCAAAAACACGCAGCTGTAACGCCAGATGTGAAACTTCCAACATTGGTTGATCGACTTAAATTCAGTCATTACCTATGCAGCATTAACATAACAGTACATCACGCAATATGTTCAATAAACCGAACAATTGTTCTTTATATCTGTTTCATTTTCATAAAATAAATACATTTTTCATTTTGGAATTAGTAAATAATATATCTTAATATTTTGGCAAATTTATCCAAAAACTAGGGTAATTTAATTTGCACTGTCGCCACACTGTGCCGAGATTCTCTGTCTCGCTGTTGACCACGCCATTCCCTTATCCAGTACTATCCTTCATCCAAGATGTTAGCAAACGTTGCGAAGAGCTCGGAGCGGCGAGTTTTTCCGAAGCAGTACGAGGTCAGGCTGAGTCAATTACCCCGAGCGGCCGAGGCGACGTCGGCGTCGACGGTGCGACTGCCAACATGCCTACTCAATTCTACCACCTATTGGGTATTATATTATAATAGTGTAGTGCTTTATATAACCCTAGTTTATTATTTAATTTCGAAGTACTGAAGTAAATTGTTCATGAGAAATAATGGTTAAAGAAATTCGTCATAACTGATTTACTCAAAATAATTTACTGGCAATCTACGTGTGACTTTGAAAATTATAGCTATACTTTATTTAAAATAAGAAAGGAATAAATGTAAACAATCCGATTTAGGGTTTACTGCTCAATATTGAGTGTGATTCTTTCGTAATATCGTAATTTAAGGATGAAGAGATTTTTTTTAGGTACATGTTTATTTTTATTTTTATGAAACTCTGAGGAAAAAGAGGTTCGTAATGCAGAAGCGTCTCTGTTGCTATAGCAACGCTTTGTTGATAAACATTCATTGCTAATTTTGAATGAAGTATACATGTTGTAATTTAGACGTTTGCGTTCAAGATTCCTGAGCATAATTTATAATTTTTGATAAAATTTAAGACACAAAGTTTGGCAATAGGTAAAACCACATGCCACCTATTTAAGGATATTTGGAGTAAAACGTAGTTTATTACGCGAAAATTTGTGACTAGCTAGGTAATAGTGCTAGGTAGGTTAGAATATAGTTCGCCAGTGTATCATTAGCATGAATAAGCAGGCTGACATACAGGCCGTGTGATCCGGACGCTCTCAATCGTGTCGACCTCGGCTTTCGGTATTCGGCGACCCGAGCCAAGGACAAGGTCAATTTGGTAGCTTCAATTAATAGAGAATATGACGGCTGATGCCTCGTTTGGAGCCCCACGCCACGCATCAACCGGCTTTAGGAGCGCGCAACGTGCTATTAAATATGCACTAACAATAGACACAAAAGGCAAGTTTCAAAGAAAATTACCCGGTATTTATCAGTTTAATAAACTAATGAACATATAACCAAGACGTCTAATGTTCGATAGTGTTCTGTAAGAGAAGTGAGGGAAAAGAGATTTAATTTTCGCGTATTAAGAAACATCAGTACAAAAGACATAAACGCGAAATGCTCAGGTGTGATTTAACGCGTTGAGGTCTTTCAAGAGGGCAGTTGAAAAATACATATGTATTGTATAATTATTATGTTCACGTAATTATTAAGTATTTATATCAAATGTACACAGATTATAATGACTTAAAACAATAATATTTACAGTAATGGATAATTAAAATAATTCAAACGTCATAAGGCCATATTTGATTAAGAATTGAATGTATTTATTATATACCTACTATTTATAGCTAAATAAACCGTCTGTTTTCCTAGTGGATTTTTTAATTTGCAAACGGCTAACGAAATGACGTAATCCGACCTTCAAACCTTGGCAAGAAATAATATAAAACACGCAAAAGAGAAGCTACAATGACCCCGGCGTGATTCAACACTTAGACCATAAAACTAATATGTAGTCATCGGTATTCTTACCTATTGTGTATATGATAGCTGATAGTTTTATATTCTGACTGTGCAGTTTATAAACAGAATAACTTAATTCTAGAGGTGTTATATAGTTTTATATGTTATTATAAGTCTGTAATTTAAAATTGCAAACCTCTAAACATGTGAACGGCCCCGCGAATATAGGAGCACTTCCTCGTTCAAATATCGGAGCATGTCAATGTCATGTGCTGATTTAGCCGCAATGTCAACCTCAAGGCGGCACGCACCGATCAGGAAATACATCAAATAAATCTAATTGTACTGAAAACACTAACTGGAATTAAATTTATTAAGTTGGCAATGTATTTTAGTTTAATTTGTTTCACGTACAGAGGCCGTACCATACTGTAATTATCACATCACTCCAATGCTACTCAATTTTGACAGATTGTAATACAAATCGTTCGAATTTTTAAATTTTATTTGTGTGGCAAAAAAGGTGACGGCAGTTGAGTTGTTTACGTGTTGTTTGTATATAAGTTCCCCGGTAGTACCTTTGTTGTCCAGTTTAACAATCACGGAATACCGAAGTGAATTTACGAGTATATAAATAGTACGAATGCCTTGGGTGGCTGATGAAGGAGCCTTTCTCCTTTCAATTACCTCACCTTGATATTTACATCAAAGCGAGACTTCCTGCTGCTGTCTGAGGACGACTACGTGCCGTTTACACATCTACTAAACAACTTGGACTTGCATAAATAAATAATGAAATAACAGTACTACCGCATAACATTTTATTTTTCACAAGGCTAGAATAGTGTTGGGCAAAGTTTTCATGCTCGTAAAATAGACATATTTTAGCAGTCTGTACAGACTATTGAGAATATAAGGGAAAACTGTAAGATAGGCAGGTTTTTTAACTGTGATTTCCTCCATTAAAGCAACGATTTCGGTAATACATTAGTGCATTGGACTTGAGACCTTCGACTTGGTATTCCTGTCGTTCCTTAGCAACTGCTGCTTCATAGATAGAATATCTTATGGGAGTTATACTGCCCCCAAACTTTTAAAGCAAATAATTTCCAAGTGTTGCGATAAGTCAAGGAAACTTGAACATAAAATCCTGACACCGTATCAGGTAAACATACGAAAATGGGACAACCCACAGTCGCTATCGCTCGCTCGCAAAATGCGAACACTTTAAGTAGAGCATTGAAATCGGCTAATGGTCCAAGACTGTGTAGCTTTGAGCTTGTTTAATTGTATGTTACAAAAACAATAACGTAACGTATTGGAGAAGTGTTGCGCAGTGTTTGCGTAATCAGAGCATCGCGGTGCTGGCGGCCCCCTGCCCCCTCCGGCAGGGGCGCAGTGATGCGCTTGCGGTTGTATAACCAGCGCGGTCTCGTGCGCACTGTGCCAGCCGCCAGCGCAGCATCACGCGGCGCACTGTTGCGTTGCTGCACTACTTGCACTACTCACCTACACTCGAGCCCCGCACAATAATGAGGAACTGCTTCGAACATTTCCTAGTGTTACATTTACTCGCCCTCATTCATATATGCCTTTTAACGCCTCCGCTTCATTATGGTATTCTTAGAATTGAAATTACAAAATGCTTTTCTTACTACTATTTAATAACAATTGAGTAGCACTGAGAGAGTTGCTACGTTCAGTTTCTTCGTTTTAAAATCCCGGAAAGTCCTATTATACTGCCTCGTTCTAAAATTCTGAATCTGAATGCTCAACTTATGCGTCGAACACTTGAACTCGAACTAAATACGTATATTATCATTTTGATAAGTCTCGCACTGTGGACTTAATCGTAAACATATTTTTCAAAATCGATCCCATTTTCAGAATTAATGCTACCTACTTCCATGAATTTAAGACTAACTGCGTAAATCGAGTAGCTATGGAACCTCTAATATAAAAATATACTTCAGTGAAAACAAAATCGAAGGCGAAGAAAAGCGCGCGGAAAAGTTAAGGCGAGGCGTGAACGGGTGGTCGGGGGCCGCGGGAAGCTGAGGAGAATATTGCGCAGTAGGTATTAACTCCTGAAAACGTGTCCGAAGAAAGTTCACGGCCGCTCGTTGACGCTACCACCTGCCGCGGCCCGCGCCCGCCGCGCTTCCAACGCGGCAACGGCGACGCTTCCGCCACCCGGCAGCCTCCCGCATCCCGCTCTTCAGCCTCGCCTACGCCACATCATTACACCCAGCGATCATCCCGAGCTTAATAATCTCCCTCACGTAGGCACATATCAGGCTGTAATCTAATCCTCGTGTAATAATAATGTATCCTTGAATAATTACTGGCATGTAATGACCGTATCACGCGGCGGGATATCAAACTTGATTGCAGCGAAATTCTTATCAGTTTAGTGAATGTGCAAGTTACGCTCGTGTATGAGGGTGATCGATTCGGTGTAGCATATCTAGGCTGTCGGTGACTAGAGATTAGAGTGGGCGGAGTGCGGGGAGGCAGAGCTGGCCTTGGCGCGTTCGTTGCTCCGCGGCGCGTGTACCGCCGCGATAATTTCGGCAGTTGCGCGCAAGAGTCTACTGACCCCGTCGTTGTTTGCGACGCAAATGATCCCCTTGACTTTATTTAAATCATCCACTCCGTCAACCGTCCAAATACATAGTTAATAAATATTTAAAGTTTCAAATTATCATGAGTTCTAAAGTCATTTTTCCTACTTCTAACATAGGAAGGTACTTTATTTTATCACTCTAGTAAACAACTGTCAAATAAAGAATGAATTAGGTGATTGAGAAGTCTGTTTAGTTCAGGAAAAAAGCGACACCTACTACGTAACAGTATATAAGGATGTTCAATAATTCACATAAATTGAAGTATCCGACAAATTGTACTAGGTGTTTGTGCACATTTATTGAAAATTCTACTGCTATTCTCGAGTACTAGCATAATACGATAGTACCATGGTAGTGCTGGTAGTACCACGGAGCGTAGTTCGCGGAGAAAGTGTTGCGCATTACCTATAACCAACTTTCATTTTATCAAAGACCGGTTTTATATATTTTTCTCCAGTGTGTCCCATACATAGTGTTTACCATACTAAGTTATACGTAAAGTCACGCAATCGTATATAATATATTATTGAAAGTTATTTTAGTTAATAATAATAACTTTATTCTTTTTTGATCCTAGTCCGATAAGAATTAGGCCTTGGATACAATCCAACGCCTATTTCTCTTTTAGTTTCTTGGTCGAAATATTTAAGCTTTGACAACAACGTCAAATGCCGAAAGCTGGGCATAACCTAATATTTTGACCAAGAGACGGAAAGAAATTTTTTTAACAAACTTAATCGATCATTTAAAGTTTTCATGACTGGCATTAATGTACTACTTGAGCTATTAATTCAATATAAATACAGCCTACTTGATTCGAATTCTACCGTAATGTTTGAATATATTTTTTATAAGTACTTAGAGGAGTAGTGGTTCTTGACCATTAAACTGATCAACTACATTTACTACCATCATTTAGCGTAGGAAGTTGTAACCATTATAAACTTGATATAATCACATGATAGTAGAGTATAATCACTTGATATTTAATAGGTATGATACATTGTAACTTTAGTAGCCGGTCCCTACACATGTTGACCTCTTCGATAAAAAAGCCACAATAAATAAGCAAACTCAACTTTCAATCATAATTATTAAAAGTAAAAGCTGTCATTACAATTTTCTTCATTTTGGAAAGGAACACACAATGGCTGATATCGGAGTAGTTTCGATTTTTGGCAATCGATAATTTGATGGGTGGCATTACTGGCATTGTGCGCACACTTCCTCGTTTCCCAGCTGTTGGAGAAACGTGGCATGCGACTACACCTTGTTATTAGTAAAAAGTGGATTGCTATTTACATATTTTGGGCCTTTTGTGGTAAGTTTTTTACAAGGAAGAGAGTATACGTACGCATGGCAGGCGTATGATTGCCGCGTGCCACCGTACACATGCTTGTCTCGAAATAATGATGACGTAACCACGCTAGGTTTTTTATGTTAGGTAACATTTACGCAATAATTAGGGATTATGGCAGTGGTCGGGAGTGGCTATTACTGGTGGCGAGGAGTCGGCGACCGCTGCCACGTGCACTCAACTCCGCTAGTGCGTGTAACGGTGTAGCCTTCTAGTGCGCCGCCTGCGCCTGCGCTGCTCTACTAGCGCATTCATATCTAGCTATTAAAGAAATCTAGTCAAGAGGACTTCTTGACTAGATTTCTTGGTGGATTTTATTAACATTTTTATATTAACAGCATTGCATAGAAATTACCATAATGTAGATCGCGACATGATTTAATTTATTTATTAATAATAAATAATACCACACAATACCTACTTACTATGTAATAATTAAATGAAAGTTTTAACCACAAAGTGCCTTTGAAATGAAATGAACCGTTCTAAATTGAAGACTAGCCCAGTGCCTTTCAAGTGAAACAAAGATTTATGGTGAAATTATTACTAATGACTGATTCGTAGAAAGGTCTTTGAGAACCTTAAAGTTTTTGTTGCTGTTTATTCTTTTGAGAAGTTTTTTTTTTCTTTTAGAAGAGAGTCATTGTTTTGAATAATGTGCACACAAATTTGAATGGTCGTAAATAAGATTTAGGTTATGGTTATTGTTATTTGTCGGACGTAAGTATCGTGACCCATATTGTCACTGGATCAAGGAGCAACGAGCGAATTTAATGCCATCTGCGGACCAAACAATAGAGCAATACAAATCAACTAACCCTTACTGCCAACTTCCTTTCAAATTCGATTTCTAAGGTTGAGATTTTTACAATCCGCGTAAAAAATGCATACAGAACGGTGCGCTCCCATTGTCAAAGAATCACGATGCGATTCGACCTACCCTTTCTTTTCTTCTCGGATTTCACGAACAGGTAAGGTCCAAGTTTTTGCCGAATATTCATTATTGTGCCAGTTTCGCGATATCTAACTCTTCTCAGATTTTGGAAAAAATAAATTATTGTTTAATCGAACCTTTTTAAGGACAAAAAATGTGGGGATTGATTTTTTCTCCAAGTTTTTTAACTTCCTTTTGTCAGATCGGTTCGTAACCGACATTCCCAGATAGTTGATGTATTGTGTCGTCACTAAACGATATCGCGGAGATGGAAGATGCCCTTTCAAATATTCCTCTTAATGATAAAATATCAGCGGGATGCCGTGCAATATTTTCACAACATTGTATTCTCATAATTTAGGTATTATTTTGAATTCCTTAAAAAATGATAAAGCTTTTGACGTACCGTTGACAATTTTTGTGCTAACAGAGATTTGTTGAAATATTTTAGGCCAAATGGCATTTTTAATAGAAAGTTGGTAAAAACAATGCAAAAAATACACTGGAATGGATACAATAGAGTGGTTTGACGTCCGAGGGAAGCCTTGTAGAATAATTTAGTCGAAGGCGGTTACTTTTTTTTTTACTCAAGAGTAATTATCACGAACATTTTGCGGTGTTTTGTTGACTTTTGGTGTAGCTCGACGGGAGTCTCGGACATTCGTTAATACAATAGCGGTCGAATAGTAATTGTTGCGAGTGGATTTGTGAATGTGCAATGATGAATAGGCTAGGTAGGTTCCATGGGAATGTCCATAGTGCATAATATGTATGCGTATGGAGTCCAGTTGGCATTAGTAAGCACGATTGCACGACAATTGCGGCGTGATGACGGAGCCGCGGGCCGGGCATAGGGCGAGCCCCGTTACGACGGGGTGACTGACTCCACCACTGCAGCCTGGTGCATTGTGCTCTAACGAGAACACTGCATTATGTGCAATCATATCAGCTAACTTTACCTCCTCGCGACGACGCGGACGACGCCAGTCATGTCACTTACCTGTAAGAAGGAAAATCAAATAAGTATTGCATTTCATTCAAGTGTCGTTACTGTGATGTTGGTAGTAGGGGTTTGTAGTAGCTTGACGATTCAGCTACTGAATATGGCACCACGAAAAAAATTGCTGATCTAAAGAATTTTCAATCTGCCAATACATGACATAATATTTTTTATTTATATTAAACTTAACGGTCTAAATAAAATTATACAAAAATATTATTTTTGGTTTTCAATGAATCTTGTTGTTGACATTTGCTTTAGTATTTCTTCGATAAGGAATTAAATTACAATGACCGAAGACAAAATATTTTTGTTTTTCATGAAACTAGTGGTGATGACACTTGTTTTTTTATGTCTCCGATAAGGAATTAATTTACAATTTAGGACCAATCAAGCAAGACCTAGTCATATAATAGTTTACGTTTGAAACTAACAATATATTTAGAAGTTTAATTGTTTGGTCCCCGTCATGGCAACATCGAGGTCGTTCACACTCAACATAATCGCTTTATATGCTAATATAGGTATTGTTTCAAAGTCAAAGTCGATTAAATGGTGCGCATATATTACAAGTAAATAGAAATTTTGTGATGTATTTAGTGTTTTCCTCGGTTGGCACAGGAAACGGGCGAGGTCAACGCTCGAAATGGTGTCATTCACTGAAGGTGCTACTGAACCTGGGCCGGGCGTCCTTGAGCGCCTCAAAATCGCCAATAACCAACACAGATGTAGTTACTTCACGACTCACTGGTGTTGCCAGGCATCCAAATATTGTCGGTGTAAACCAATTTAAAAGATCTGGACACAAGAGACTTCATAACTATACGTATTATATCTTCAAATAAGTCATCAAATGTTCCTACTGACGATTAATTAAGTGTGAGTGTTGTAAATTTGGTCTAAACTCATATAATGTGTGCAGTATTGTCAGCACAATACGCCGCAATAATAATTATAATGTAATAGCACAAGTCCATATGGTTTTGCAAAGTCACGCAGATTACATTTATTATGTTTATAGTCATGCCTGAGCAGAGAACGTGTAATAAAGCTTTGAAATTTTTCCTTGTGTTTCGATTTAGGAGAATACAGTTGGCAACACCTTCTCAGAGTTTTGTAACGAGCACACACTTGCTATATAGCACAAGAATGTTACCCACACAGCCGACGAACGACCATACGTCGAATTCGACACAAACACACGCAAGAGGTCGAGTCAACGGACCGTAATATAAAAACTGAATCGTATGTGAAAATAACACGTCACGATTATTAGCAACGAAATTTTTAGACGTCAAAGTTACATTGAAATACAACAATGGGTTTTTAAATAGCAACACCAAAAGACATTCAATGGATGAAACAGACTTCGAAGAGATAATCTATTTTCTCAATATTATGTGTGAGAATACATGGCATTGAGAAAATAGACTATTGATTTAACTAAATTTCAAATATAAACCTGCTCAAATGTGGAATCAAATCGGGTTATGATGTACGTTTATGATTAACACACATAATTAGATGCTATATTTTTGAAATACTATTTGTAATATATTGCATTGTATCACTATTATTTTTCTTGAAACGTTATTGGAACGTTTTATATCAATTGAATGTGAATATTAGATTTTAAATGAAAACAACAAAAACAAGTTTTCACGCTCTAAATGACATTGTAATTTGATACTTAACTGAACTCATTCCATTTTGATATCAGAAATAAAATCATCCCGATTTAAAACTTTTGGTTGCTTAGATTCATGATAATGTATTAATCTAATGTTTTCTATTGACCCCAAAGAAAGCTGATCTTAGCGACTGATTCATAAATAATTGTTACCAATGGATTATGCAATCGATTTCTTATAATAAATAATACCTTTCTATTTGTATTTTTTTAATTCGCAATTTAAGGACTGTATGTCTCCACACGTCAGTTGAAGGCATACTAAAATATAAAAAAAAATATTGTGCCATGGCCTGGCCATTCATAAATCTATATCTGTGTTATAAGTAAAATATATTTCCTTAAACATAACTAAAGGAGACTTTATACAAAAAAATAAACGATTCGTAAATGCAAATAAATCTACAAAGCTGATTTTTGGATAGGTTAAGCATGTCAGGGTATTAGGTATTTTCCCTGACAAAAATGTTTCTAGGTTCCTTTGCCTTAATGCCAGGCATTCAAGCATATTTTTCTTGAATTAAATATATTTTTTTATTAATAGACCTGATTATTCTTTTGTTTAAAATAAACCCCGAAAAATGCTTATCTTTTGCATCAAGGATATTGCCAAGTAGATATTAGACATCGCATATCCATAGTCACATTCACATGACTTATGTAAAATTCAGCTCACGTTGTCGAATGACTAATTTCCGGATGAATTTTTGCGATTACTAATAGAGAACCGGTGAGCAGTGAGGCCGAGTAATAATAAGATGTGTTACGTGTGGCCGCGGGCAGTGACCGGCGCCGAATTTCAAGGTCTGCGCACATCGCGGTAAACAAGTGTACGTATATACCTCCACCTATCTACCTATACTATATGTATAATATGTATGTGCGTTATCTACCTCCAAAACGTGCACTGTACATGTGAGCGTTCTGCAACTCATACACAAAGTAAGGTCGAGACAGATGCTTTTTTGATAACTGGTCCAATGTTTTTAAGACAGTTTTGAAAAGATACATAATTGAGTACGCCATACTGATTACTTCAAAACACGACTTGTAAGGCCAAAGGCAACCTACGTGATGACTGTGATGAGTATGATGATTGATGAACTTGTTCACATGTGGTTGATATGGTTTGCTAAAATAAAGACGCAAAAATAACGAACCACATTTTAGGAGTCTCTAACTTAACTATTTTATCCGCTAAACAAAAAAATACGCAAATTTAAAGTCATTAATGTGTGTACTGTACGTTTATAAAGTATATAGTTATATACCCATCTTTACACGTATGCGTAACTAAAATGGGACGGTTAATACTAAATGTATCTAATTTTACACGTGTTTTTTCTCTCCTATCACAAGAAGACACTCTTATACCCTCAATATTTTTATTCATATCTGCCAACACATCCAAAAAAAATATAGCAAAGTCACTAAGAGAAAAAAACACCAGGTAAATTACAATAAAATCAGTTACAAAATAGCTTAAAATAGCAGTGCTTGCATGCCGCAGACATGGCACGCTCCAAGCGCTATCTTCCTAAAAACGTGTTCCAGCCATGTGACCGCACCATTGTTCCCGGCCACCACACAAATAAGTGCTTGACCCGCGTTTTATGCAACTTTTCCCTACATAGTTTATCTATTTACGTATTTCATGTGAATTCCTATAAATATCTAATTGCCTCGTGCGAGTGATTGAACATTGTACAATCGAGTATAAAGTATTTTCAATAAAATGTTGGTACCGTGAATAGCTATTATATCTAGCATACTACTAATCAACTGAATAATAACTACAGCAAATGTTCAGAAATACATTTATGGCACAATATTAAGGATATATTCGAGGTATTCTTTAAAAGTTGTTTTCTGAAAACTGACTTCAGTGATCATAGTAAAGACGCAATAAATGGAAATGTGTAAAATCCTTGAATTTGAAAAATAGACATAGACCGCCAAAAGTTCAATATCACATGCAAATGTGTACATGCATTATACGAAGAGTCACGTGTTAGTGTGCGTTCATCCATATAGGTGTAGTGTTGTTTTCAAATATACTTCCTCGTTTTAAAAATATGAAATAACAAGTCGATTGTCAATAACAATTTCATAATCATGGGCTACGTTGCTACGAGGCTACGGCTACGTCGGTGCTACGGTGTTGCTACGAAGAAGTGGATTGAAGTGGACCGGGAGGGCGAGAGTGGTCAGTGAGGCAGTAGTGGGCTATATCGAGTCGAGGTCTGTGGAAATGCCGCCACAATTTGGGGAAATGGCCCAGCGGTTACGGGGACAGGCAACGTCGCGCGAAGCGGTACGGCAACGTGTTTACTATCATATCCTACTTCAAAACAACGATTGTTCTTTTAAGGTTTTCTTTTTACATTTCTTTCGTGATATTCCTACCCGTTGGTATCCTATCTGTTCCTATTGGTTGATTTATTTATTTGAAAAGTGAAAAGTGTAAAATAGTTTTCGCTTTAAAATATACTTTGGAAAATAAAAGTCGTTTTGATCATATTCTTATTTCATAAAGAAATGGTTAAAATACGACCAAGTGCTTTAAAATAATAGTAATGAACTGTTGATTTAGTCATTAAATTAAACCTTATTTTGTGATTGTTTTATCGTCCATTGTTCTAAAATGTGAAACAATACACTTTTTCATACTTCAGATACATTGAACTCTTTTCGTACATTTCACGTTTATCAAGTTCAACGTACCTTTATCATTTAGCCTTGAATAGACGCTATTGTTTCAAATCGTTCATATAATCATGTTTGTTACAATGAAAACGATTCAATATCCTCCTTCAATATCTATCCTTGGAAGCATTTTCTAATTAAATTATTAAGCTTTGCCTGAAATTTTCACCTAAAAATCAACTGTTGAAAATTACAAAATGTGCCAGAAAATGAAGCATAAATACAAACATTTCTCTCATACAAGATATCACTTGTTTTGGTATGATTATTTTATTTCTATTATTAATTTAAGTGTCATTTGTTATTAATTATTATGTAACAATATAAAAAGTATTAAATTTGTAATATTTTAAAGCAAGTAAGGTTCGTCTAAGGTATATATATACCTATGACGCTGGCACAAAAGAGTAGAGAAATTTCGAGTCTAGCAGCATACGAATCCATAGCTGAATTGGCAAAGCACTTGGGGCGTATACCCAGGGGGTGCAGGTTCGAGTCCTGCTTGATTCTTAATTTTTCAACTTTTATATTTTATAAAGTATTAAATTTATTATAATCAATTGCAAACCTTTGCAGTAGGTAGTTATTTAGTATTGCAATGAATATTTATAAAACCAAAATGTTGGCGGTGACGGCTAGGGTCAGACTAGTCAGATGCCAATGCACCTTATTATTGTATGATGTAATGGAGTGTAACAACGTGCTAGAAGCGAGCACACACGGCGCACACGACGCCAATGCCCCTGAAACTCGATCTTAGGCGATATCTTCCTGGTTTTCTCTATGTCACCTGTGCCGCCGCCGCCCCGCACCCGCACCGCCAATTCCACGCGATCGAGTGTCCAACAAATTAGCGCGATTTTCAGGCGATTGCGTGACAAAGCGCCGACACCGTCGCTCGATGTCGTTGCCCTCTTTGAACTTTCCACTCGTTAAACTTGATTATCGACACACGATCGCTTAAGCTCCACTACACACTCTTATGTAATCAAGCGAGTTTCTAACTCTAATATCATAATATTTGAGTACTCATAACTTTAACGTCTCATGAATACATTACATTTTACACCATAACAGACTTTCGGTTATGTATTTCATTTCCTTTCAAAAACAATAATATTGATACTAAGTTGAGAAAGATTGATACTAACAGTTGAGAAAGATATGGGACCGGCAGGATTTGAACCTGCGACCTACTACACACCGGGCAGTCGCTTTAGCCATCCAGCTACGGTCGGCCAGAACCCTAAATTTCTCAACTGTATGTTACGTCATTTCGTGACGTCACGTTCATCCATTTGTTCCTATCTTAAGAAGGATATTATAAACCATAGCTAAATGCTATAAAAATAATCAATTGGAAATAATATTGATATCGGTATTTTACGAAGAATTCCAGCAATCTGAGTGTTTCCCCATCAGATTTTCCTGTCCATCGTCCTAATAAACAGAACGTTTTCCTGTCACGCGCAGATATGTACTAAAAGTGCAATAGAATAAATTTCCTATATACTCCTGCACATATTCATAGGTATGGCATAGATGGCGTTCTTATACCGGTTTACGTGTTCCATAGTTCGTAGATAATGCGATACGCATGCGCGTCGCGTAATCGGACAGGATTCGCACGGTGGCTTGTGCACTGTGCAGGCGAAGCCGCGGTGCATCGCAGGGTGCAGCGTGGGAGCGGGACGGAGCGAGTTCAATGGTATTTGATATAGTGCAATGGAGTTCTTTAACCCCTTAGCCTACCTGCGATTCTTGCGAATGAGGCAGCCCGGCCGTTGTCCCTGACTGCGCCACTATCGAGCACGTATCTTTATAGGTCGCTGCTAAACGCTCAACCGCTCGAGTACCGACAGCATATCACTACTATTGCTAGTGCAGCTACTAATTCACAAATTTATCAATGAATTTCAAGTTAATAATTTTTATTATGTAGAATGCATTCAATATGTATTATAATAAAAATATATTTAATTTGGAGATTAACGAATACAATTATACTAATTGTTTAGAAATCTTACAGACTCCAAAATAACAATTATGTAAAATCAAGATTTCTAATGATAAAAATAGCAGTAGTTGTTAAATTAATTGTCGGAGAACAATTTTATACATTGTCGCACAGAAATCACAATTAAGTTTATTGTTAGCGTTGTTTTGCGGACTGCAGCCGTAGTGATGTAACCAACGTGCCATGCCAATCACGTCGCCTGGGAGCTAGTCGCATGTCAACTATAATCTAGGATTTTAAAAATTCGCGGCAGGTGTGTAGGAGGGTCCGCGACGCGAGGCACGAGGGGAACGGGGCGGGGAGGAGGGGCACTGGACTGGTTTCCGTTGTTTCGCAATAACACGGGTTCAATGACGCCTCCGTACTTATAATTGCTGGCGTGTCATGAACGTGGTCTCGACCCCTTCACTTCTATGCAGTGTATCGGCCCTGAAATATCTCTCCGCGTAAACTGTCACGCCCTACATACGGTTTGGGACAAAAAATAATGAAATGATATAGTTTTATCGGTCATCGGTCAGAACAAGCCAACTGTGACACCGGTCCGACGGAGTGCATGGTAATTCATTGACTACATTTACAACCAATCACACTATCGTGGGGTTCGAGTTTCATTACTCTGAGTCATCTTTTGCAAGCTTTTATAATAGAAAGAGAGTATTTAAGCCTTCAGTATTTACATAATTATGACTTTGTTACCTATCTGTTGATTTTCACTCATCGCTTCAATCATTATGAATAATCGCCAAGATAAATCTAAAGGCAGCTTATTCCATCTGATAATATTTATTATCGAGCCAGTGTTTGTATATGTTTTATTATTTTCTGCCAAAATCCACAAACGGTATTTCTTTGTAGCTTTGAAATTTATATAATTGCCAAAATTGAAAACTTTATCAATAATTATAAACTGTTGGCTCACCACAAATCTCTGTATAACTAATTCGAGACACTACATATAACATAATTGTTATTCTAAGATAAAAGGGTGATAGTACAGGCGGCTCAACACCCAAACAAAATAAGGTCCACACTGACCTACTATGCCGATAGCGAAGAAAGTAAACAACATCAATAAATAATTCATGCTCCAAATAAATACCTACTAATATTGTTTTGATATTGACCTCTATACAACTATTTCTTTAAATACATAATAATATACGATAAGGAATAGTAAGGATAATATAAACTTTCCATTATTTTAAAGGAATTAGGAACTGCGACGTATTTAGTATTACTGCATTGCAAATGACTATAACACATTTTGGACACTTAAATAACTTTTAAACTGTTTGCCTTTGATTACCTGTAACATAATTTCAATTCTTTCTAATATGATAATGGTTTGTTCAGTCCTCCAAATCAACAATCACATAAAATGTATGTATAATATTAGTAAATCGAAGAATACTCACACAATACTCAATAATCCACATCTACTAAATAACAATGCTCCTTAATAGTTAGTTGTCGCCAAACTCCCGTCAAGAAGTAGCCCCAGTTCAGTTCAGTGAGTAGTGAATAAGTAAAACGCGTTCGTCTTAGTCGTGAAAGCTGTAAGTTGAGGCGATGACCTCCGCGCGAGCGACGACCCGCGCCTCGACGCCACCACGATATCCAATTCACACTCCAAATATACTAGCCAAGTAGCTGATAGACAAACAACTGCTTACAATGTCTGTTAAATTATTACTAATCAGTCGATAATTAGTCTAAGATTTGAACGTCTCTTCTTAATAACATAGTTTTAAAATTGGGCGTCTTTTCCTGTCTAAATCAAGAATAGTTTTAATAGAGTTTTGTTTTGCGTACTTTTGAAATGTCATTTCTTTGTTATTGCTATCTATTCTATTTCTACTTCTTATTTATTACTCAAGTCTAGACTAAACGTTAGGCAACATCTATCGGTAACCGAAGCATTCGCAAGGTTTTGTAGTCGTTCATGAGCTATATTTACTATTTACCATCAGGTATTGCAAGTTCGTTGCTTACATGGAAATAAAAATCGCATAAAAAGTAATGTATATCGAGCAAAACATAAACATTCTCAAGTTAGTGGCATTGTGAATGTTACTGCATGTCGTTGTTGTCCTATAAATTCGGAGTGCATCGTATAAAAGTTGTATTGCATTGGAGGTTGTTATAAGCAGTGTTGGTAGTGGTAGTGTTTCGTAACTGCGGCCGTGGTCGATGACTTCGAACGTTCTAGTACCACATCTCTCCGCATTACGTAACCACGAGAAAGTTGACATCCGCCCGTTGGCTCGCAGCGTTCCGCCCAACGTGAAACGTTTCAGTGCGAGTCAACGCACCGAGATGCACCCCAATTAGCACCTTCTTCTTCTAATGCCTTACTCATACTTATATCACAAACTACAAATTACTCTATCTGAGTTAACAGTATTGTTACTTTGTTACCGATTGACAACGCTTTTGCACTAATAATCGAAAAATTATTTAGAAAATCTTTTACAAATTGTTGACGACGAGTCACACGTCGCTTTTAATATTTTTTAAAACAACCACGTTAAACGTGTATCTGTTAAACGTGAGACGGATAAGAAATATGAGCAATTAATTACGTCAATTCCTAAATGTCGCAAACAGTCTTATCGGTCAATTCACGAACTACCTTATCAATTGTTATATAAATGGCAATAACATTGAGAATTGAGAACACATGACGTCGAACGTGACTCGCTGTTAGTTCCTCTGCAACCACGTGAATTCTATTTCTAACAATAATGAGCGGATGACGTGTTGACCGAGGATGGTGCAAACACACCATTCCTACCTAATCCCATAACTCTTCAATCCAATAAAAACAAGCCAGGCCATCATGAAATGTCACTGTCACAGCGTTATCAAAATCGAGGACATTTTTATATAATTCTGGGTCATTGTACCGAGCCGATGTTTTGTTCGGCTTATCGCAGCTACGCTATCGAGCTAGCAATGTATGTCACTGATAATACGTGAAGACTCTTCCTTTGTTTGTTTGAATAAAAATATCTCAACTCTAACGAACTACTCTATAGTTCTTTTTTACATAAGGTGAAGGTTAGTTTTAGTCCAAATATAACTGTTTTTTATTATAGCGCCCCACTCCCACTTAAAATGTGAGCGAAATAAATGAGTTTTTAGCTCAAAATGTACGTCTAATTTATGTTTCAATTCGCAACGGAACATCAACGCTTCGCAAAAAATAGACTAAAAAGTCGAACGTTCAATTATTTAGTCAGAGCTTAGATGGAGTGTAACCAAAGCATACGGGATTTATTTCGTCAACGTGTCTAAGACATATGTTTGAAAAGTTCCGTGTCAATGGACTTCTTAGTGAAGTGTCATGAGTCAGTGCTTGACAGCATGACGGGCCGTCACTGTGTAGCGGAATCTGCTGTGACAATCGAACTTACTGGAGCCGCCGTTACCGTGGTCTTACAACTCAACTGAAAATAGTGTATTGTGTTTTATGATTACGGCTATTGTGATGAGCTCATGTTAAGAATGTATTAAGCATGTTAATGAGAGCGTTAGAGTAAGACGATGAACTACAATCGTTTAGTGGTACTGTACTACAACGAAAATTTCTCTACCACATTAGGGATACAATATACATTAACATTTTGTGTACACGTACGTGCACACTCTGATTACTCTATGAATCACAATTATAATGTATCTAGATGTAGAAATATTTCAAGAACATTTTTTATAATTACATTCTCCTAGAAAAATGTTCTATTGTTGCTAAATTACCAGCACCGTTAAAAGCAAATTGTGTGCCGCCTTGTTTTTATGAGTTATTTATATCATTAATTGTGCTGTCACCTACACGGTACGACGCGTGACTACGCTCTAGGCTTGAGCAATAAGAGTCTTTGTAGTCAACATACGTATGATATGAAAAGTTTATATCTGGTTCTACGAGCAGCGCCGGAGCCGGCGTCGCGGCTCGAGGGTGACTGACCCACTCCTGGCAGATATTTGTACAATTGTGTTTGTAGATTCGCTCCAAGGACGCCGTTTACGTCAGCTGGGGTAATCGACAGTCATGGTATGATGGAAATCCGATCACACGAATTCTATCTCTATGTCGTACTACGAGAGTTAAATATGCAAATTTCTGTTTGCAGATATAAACATGGATTCGTTAATTTTGAGAGGCGATAATTTAGAGGTCAATAATACCGGATGAATCGAGGTATATATCGTTCTATGAATAGATAGATTCAAAAATGTTAACGACCTATTTGTATGGTGATAAGTTAGATAGTGTTGATTAGATGGTGTAGAGCTGTGTGCACATGGAGCGGCGCGGCGCGGCGGGCGCGGGCGTGCGGTGCGACACCCGCGCGACAGTCTGCTCTAGGCGGTCATTGACCCGCACGCCCGCGCGGTCGCGCACCCCAACGCACAACCCTCCGACCGAATACTACCCAAACCCTACTTCCATAACGATGTGCCTCACTGTCCTCAATTTATTTAGGGCACGCATGTTTTTAACACAATACATTAAGTTTTGCGTGTAAATATTACAAATTAAGCAAACAACTTTTGACACAAATATATCGAAGGCCAAAAAATGTATTGTAATTATTGTAGGCCGTTTTATATCTGTACCAATTCCAACCCTGCGCATCACACATTACATTATGATATAACATTTCAAAGGATGACAAAAAATATTACGCAAGTTTTATGTCATGCACGTAGTTCCCATTATTATGTGATGCAATTAAGGCGCTCGTTGTGGGATTAGCACCTGCGGTTCAACGCCGCACATCGTGGGGTAATTGTACCGCATCTGGATGCTAGGGCATTGCCTTATCGCGAATGTTATGTACATTGATTAAATTATGCAATTAACTGCTGTTTAAAGGTCGTGGAGATAAGGCACTGTGTAAAGAGTAATACGGTCACCTGTATAGAACGGAAACGATATTATTTAATAAATAAATTTAGTATTTTTATTAAAACTGACGTGAGTTTGTAACATTATTCAAATTATGAAATACGGGTGTTTCTCACGTAATGTTGGTCTAGGCATTATCAAGAGAGTGCGATACGTCGCGCCTGAGTCGCAGCCAGTTTTGTATAGGCGAATCCGCGGTCGACTAAATAGACCAACATTACGTGAGTAACACCCGTATTTCATAATTTGAATAATAAATTTAGTTTTTCTGATTAAATTTGATGCGCAATAAGCACCGTAACTTACACGCAAGTTATATTTAAATATCATTCTATTATCCTGTCTATATTTAATTATGAGTGAAAGAGATGTTGATATTTTAATTAAGCCCTTTCCAATTAGATTACGTCGCACATGGCAAGACGGAAATTATAAATACGTGACGACAAGAGAAAGTTAAGCTAGTCAAATCTAATTTAAAATCACATTTACTGCCTTTTCTCATTAAAATATAAATGATATATACTGAATTTAGTAGTATCATCACGATCCTTTAATAACACGAGGAAATTTTCTACAGTTATCTGTATTAAATTACAAAAGGTATAAAAAAACAGTTAGTGTTTGTGTCCAAAATATGAGTGTATCGGATTTATCGATGGCTGTTCATAGATTCAGAGCATGTCACCCGACACCCGATCCTATCGGCACCCGCACAGGACTGTTCTAGACTAGACTTATACAGTTATGTGCTAACGGCACCCGACCGTTTCCGCGTTAATGCCAACCCATCTGCATTGAGGATTATTATTATTTCTGGATGAAGTATACAACCTTTCATTCATTTAAATAAAAAATGGATTTAAAAAAAATATTTATTGATTATTTTATTAAATAGTAAATCTTTAACTCTGTATATATCCAAAACGATACAGAAGTAAGTTTAAAATATTTGTAAAGAAGAATAAATTAGCTAACCATAATTCATATTCCAAACTAGTATAAAACAATAGCACAAATATTTAAAATAAATCAATATCGTATTCAATAACAAACTATATCTTAAAATCAATTGTTATCTATTGTCTATTGTAACCCTGGACCCTACTCACTATATAAATATTAATAGCTATTGAATATTTAATATCCCATAGAATTTTCTTTTCAGTTCTTGAATGAATAGTGCAATGCTCCTTTCTTAAAATAGGACACGCATATTTGAAATAGCGATGCAAACCAACACGGCTCGCTCGTGTAGACAGGCTAGGTACATTTGTGTGAACGCGGTTTAAGTTTTCGCGCCACAGTTAGCCGATATAGGGGAGTCGTGCACGCATAGCCGGGCAACGACCGCGGGAACTTGTAACTACATCCGCAAGCTCCGGACTGAAATGTCGTAACAACACCTGCTGGTCGTGCACTTACGACGTTGTTGCACTGAAGCTTGGCGAGCGCTTTCAACTCATAGATGACAGGGCATGGACTGGGTTCGCGATATCGATAGACCTGCCGTGCTGTATTTATAATATGTATCAATTAGCCAGTTCTTTACTACGATATGATAATTTATGTAATGTTAGAGTAATATTATTTAATAAATAATATAATTAATTTTCTTAAATTGATTAGTGTAGGTATGTTTAATTGCATCAAACTACTTTTATTTAATTATGTAACTAAATAATGACTTATCTTTTAGAAACAGGAAAAGTAAGCCATTTAATATTGTCAACAAAAAAAAGAAACAAAACTTTCTACATTTAAAAAATATAAACATTTAACTTTTGTTTTTATTTTTTTCGATCGCCTCTCGCATGTGCATAATATCATAAATATTGACGATGTTGTATAAAAAGTTAAAAACGTATACACAGCACGTTAATAAGCGCGCGGTCCAAATTGTAAAGTGTTACGCAACGAAGGTACTGTTCATGTTTATTGATGTCAAACTCGCGGGCTGTGAATGCCCTTTACCGGAAGACGTCATTGCAGCTCATGGAGAAAGGCCTGAGAAATTTCCCCGAGTTACGACATCGGCCAACTCTGAGGAACGCGACTTATACTCAGCCGATGGATGGAATTAGCGAACGGGCCACGGTGGAAATGGAAAATCGCGAAGTGCAGCAGGGGAGTGCGGGCGGCGCTTGGGGACGCGAGGGGGGCGGGGGGGAGTTCGGGCATTCGCGTGCACTGGCCTATATGCAGTGCGACGACACCGGCGCCCGGGAGCGATGCACTCTCTAAGCACATACTCGTTGTGCTGCGTACTCGACGCACACTAACACACACATCTATTTTTTTTCTATGTGCAGTTGTATAGGGCGCCGACGAGTCTCTCTTTACATAAAAAGTGGACTGAAAGGAAGACTTTCAAAGCTGAAGGAGATTGAAATCCTTCGTACGCACTGTATACTCAGGCTTCACAAAACTGCGTCTGGTTTGCAGGAAAGTAATATCATGTCTGGGAAAGGATCATACAGATTTTTTACGTGTACGTATGTTGTGAAGGCAGTGTAAAAACTGTTTCATTTTACTTTTTTCATGTAAATTCAAGCGAGTAAATGGGATCATCGCATTTTGAATTAATGTACCGTGAATTCGATCACACAGATATGGTCAGGAAATAAAGTCGGTCAATCAACAGAATCGAAAGTTCTGGAAACAATGTTAAACACAAGTACTCACAATTCACAACAAAAATGTTATTATGTTGTCTTCTTAAGTAAACTCTTTGGACCAAAGACTATACTATTGTATTTGAGTTATATATAATAAATTTAATATAAATGAGATTCTGAAATTGAGATTCTTTGAATTCGACGTTGGTTGCTATGAATCAACTTTTGTAGGTAACCGATAAATAACGGTAATTTGAGTTTAGATGCAGTTACAAACATACTAGTAGACAAGTTTGTGAGTAAATTAGACTCGGTAATGTAACTATTACCGAGTCCTTATTATTTAGTAAGAAACGTTAGGCGTTATGTCTTCATGAGGGTTATAAAAAATATCTAATTTATTGCATTTTGCATAGCTATCAGCTACTTCTGCCATACATCTTTACATATAATAAAGTTGTAAATTTGCCTTGTCGGTGCTTTAATTTTGTAGGAAAAAGCAAATCAATATCGAATTTAACGCAGACAAAACCCGGGCAACAGCTAGTTAACAGCCCTAAAATGAAAATAGATCAAACTGCCAAGAATGCAAGTAGAACCGGATAATAGCTCGCCACCGGACACCAACCAAGTAGGATAAGTTAAAGGCTTAACAAGTGACAGTGCTGCATGCAAGTGGCAGATAACCGTAAAAGTGGAACGGATATCGATGCGTTACAATGGAATATGCATACGAGAAGTGCTACTGTACCGAGACAATCGAGTACTTTCTCGAATATTCCAGGAGTACTATGGAATACCCGATATATGCGGTTGCGTGGTATTCGAATTCGGAAATCATGAACTATCGGATCGATATTTAGTGTCGTAGCTGGTCATTCCAAGACATTTAGCAAGCGCTCTTAATTTAGCAGCCGCAATCTGCGACCAGGTTGCTAGTTAAGCCTAATTTTCTTTCATAGGACCTTAAAGTAAACGTCTAACATTGGACTCAGATTTGGTAAACACAATTCCAAATTAACACTGGTATTTTATAACGAGTATTTCTATTCGAATACCCAAACCGCAAGTGGGAACACCTCTAGCTGCATGGCATGTGCAATACGATGTGCATTGGAGCGGGGTGGCGGTCACAGGGTGCGATGACGCCGCCTGACGCAGGCTGTTCCGGTCTGGATGTGAGTGACTCATTGCACGCACCATTCACTACTACATGTAGCAATAGTAACTGCAGGCCACTGACTAAATACTTTTTTCAGATGTTAATTTTGGTATAATTAATTTTTGGTGCCAACTATTGACATGTAATTTCCTGCCGTACCTAACCCGTGGCTGATTTAGTAATTTTGATGTGGATATATTTTTGTTAAGTCTAAGTTTGTGGCTATTAATGTGCTACAGGTAAACGTGCGCAAAACAAATTTTGCTATAGGATTTTGATCAAAATATAATTATCATGAAAAAAAAATTCATAATGTACTTTGCATTTACTTTCCAAATATCAAATATATGCTAAGTCAGATTTCAGTATCAAAAATAAACTATTATTCCGAATCTAAATCAACAGTTCCTTAAAATCAGTATTCATTCAAAACAATTTGCCTAAATACTTTTCCTTGAGAGTCCCATATCAGCCATAAAAATGTGATTGATGACCGCGCGTTTGTTCTAGGCCAGGCTATGTTTGACCAGACATCGCTTCCTCAAACCTTGGGCTTTACGATGTAATGTACCGACTGTTTTTAATCAGATCACTTCCTAAGCAGATGGTTACGTTTATCTATCAAAAGATCAAAATAGAATTCATGTTTATAAAAGTTTTAAGTAAAGACGCGTGCATCTTGAATTCTATAATATGGCTATAAGTAAACTGCTTACAAGAGAAAGTTTAGGTTACATAACATTTTTTCTAAAAATATTATTTAATTAAATTAATTATTTAAATATAAAACTATTAATAATGAAGTTGTTTAAATTAAATTCCAAATGCCGCAAAAATATCCCAATCACGTATTATAATACAATAAAGACGTTGAAAAGCTTCTACTTAAAGCGGGGTTCAACGACCGCACATACAATTTCAAGTTCAAAAGGTCAAAAAATATTAATTAAGTGGGAAGCTCACCTGCTACTTGTAATGTGTTATCACTATTCGGTTCCATGGTGCTTAGTCATTGACACACGTAACTTATATTTAAGATAAAGTTAGTGTTAAGTTAGGTTATAACCGGCGCGAGGGTGACAAGGGTTTGGCGCGAAAGCAGGCGGTTGAAGGCAGACGCGTGGGCGAGCAGCGCGCATGCGCCCCTGTGACGTCAATGGACAACCCCCTTTCCCACCCTGCCTTCACTTAAACCCACAACATTACTCAGTTGTGGAATTAATTGCACTATTACGCTTTAATATTTTAAAGCTGGGTTTTTTTTTTAATTTTTTTATCCAATTTACATAATAACAAAGTAATTATTTTGGATATTTTTGGATATTATTGAAATTTCTATATAATTATATATATTCATTTTTTTGTGAAAAACCAAGAAAGAACTAAACCTGTTAGCTTGTAACTTGGACTAGAAAAAGAAGGAAGTTGAATTTCTAAAACTCGTATGTTTTACAACCGCAAAAGAAAACAAATAAGAAAGTTTTGTAACATAAGTTAGTATTTGATAATTTATTTGTAATAAGATTTCGAAGCAATGCAAATGCATACAATGACGTAATGGTTATAACATTTGGTTCGGTATTTTCAATTCTTATTAATTTTACGAGAACATGCTATAAAACAAGAAGTTATAGTGTTTTAATTCCATCAACACTAATCATCCCTAATACCTGTGCTTACACGCAATAGCTAACGAACAACTATTTCAGGAACGTTTAGTGATATTCTCGTTAAGGAAAGTGGACAATTCCGTAAATGGCAAAAGGTTTATTTATTCGAGGAAGCGTTTGACGTCGGTGCGGAGCGGTCGCTTCAGTTCACGGCCAGCGGGTAGCACCCCCTGCAACCCCCTGACACCCCGTGCCACCCTAACGCCCTGGGCTGCCCACACCAACCGCTCCTATTTTTAGTGCTAGCTTAACACCTACTCATAGAACATAAATCTGAGCCTTAATTAAAACCGCTGAAACTGAAATATTTTGAGCCCGGGGCTAGATTAAGTGACATAATATGCTTTTGGCTTTGTAGTAGAATTAGATAGGTAACATTAATTTAGGGCTAATTCGACCACAAGCACTGAACTTACTGAGTTCAACGCTGAACCCATTTTAATACATATTTGACCTGTATCTCTCATTTAATGTTTGAAGACAGAAGGTGTAAAACTGGGTTGAACACTGAATTGAATACAGTCGGGGAAATTGGATCACTATTGTGTGAACGAATCGGCTTTGATAAAATAATATGTATTTTTAACTAATAATATTGTATAAGAACATATTTAAATAATATTACATGCAATATTTTATTTAATAAGTGCTTTATACTACGTTCATTCATTGTTTATAAATAAAAAGTTCAGTTATAAAAATAAAAGCCGCTTTCGTTCGTGTAACGATAAATGATAGCACGATGTTATTTCTGTCCGTTCAGGAAGCTAGCGACATCTATCTAAACTGCTTCAAACAATCTACTCGGCGCTAGATGGCGTTGCGAGCGGATCACTCTTCCTCGTTTATTTATTTAAGGTTTATCACTTTAACTATTAGTTTAGACGATTACTTATAATTTTTTTTAAGTTATAATAAAGCAAAGAATAATTTAAATAAAAAAACAAACAATATCAGTTATTTACTAATCTGGTAATATTAAAAACTTACATATTTTACGAATAAAATATTATTTTTATAGGCTCTTCTAATCTTTCTTTTACTGAAACAAATGTTCTGCGTTTCAAATACTTAAAGAGTTTTAAAGAAGAAATCCGTGTCAATTAGCCTGCCTGCTACAACAAAAGCGAGCACTGGTCATTGGCATTGGACTGGCATTGTGTGGCTGTCTAACGGTTCTTTTTACATTTAATAGATTATTTTCTTACACAATTGAAACAGCTGAATATACATACGCATGTATGTGTGCGACACAATACACGGTTAAATGTCCTGTCGTCTCGGTCATGTACCTTCGCGAAAACGACACAGATACCACTGCGTGATGTGAGCTTAATCTACCATAAAAATTTGCCTTCTAGAAAGAGCACTCAGAAAAACTGTAATACAATTTGTATTATAATACGAATTTTGTAACGGTAAATGTTCTCAACCGAGTCATTTTTGACCTAAATGTTTAAAGTAATATCCCCAGTTAAATGGAAATAATTGGTCTGAGTAAACAATAGGTTGGGAGAAGCGATTCCGGCAGTAGGGCACACAAATCGGATGGCCCGGAAAGTTCGGCGAGGTAGGGCTGGGGTCGTCGACCTCGCTCCCTAACCTACTCTGGGAGTATTTAGAGCACGTAGGCCGCGCTCCCGCTTACCGTCGATACAGCCTGCCACATCTAGGTCACCACTGACTCATGGCATGACCCGCTACACTTAATCATCAGCGAATAAGCGCAACGATTGCTAACACCAGCACTAGCTGATGATTGAATATGCTAATTTATTATAATGTGCTCAATTTTCGTACAGTTTCGGCAATGTTACACAAAGAATTTGATCTGCCTACATTGTTGTTACATCTGGGCGCAATATCTTGGCAGAAATGACCGAGTATAATTTTTAAAGACTCAGTAATACTTGTTGTAAATGTTTTGGACGAACTCCCAGATCTTTGTTGTTTATAATAGACGCGGTGTTTGGCTATTACATTGTTGATTTTACAGTTCGTTCAGTATCAATTTACTAATTGAAGTCCATAATAATAAAACTAAAGTGGGCATTAGAAGTTGTAAACGAAGTTCTTGGCCAGATAGCTGAACGATATTGAAGATAAAAACAGAAATTACGATGACGTAGAACGTTACATTGATGTAAACTCATTGAGTGGGAGATTCAAGGTGCGTTCGTATTCTTTTCAAGGCAATATAATTCAATTGATAGATAGCACACATTCGAGTAAAGGTCTTTATTTTATATTAGGTAAAGGTGTGCTCGATATCATCAGGGTTATTGTATTGTATATCATTGTAACATATCTACTTGCAGTAAAAATATAATTTTTGTTAATTTTATAAATTTTAATATAAAAGCCATTGATAAAATAAGGTTTTTACAGTAATATATTATTAAATTACTATAACAACCTTTATTTACCAATAGCTTTTGTTTAAAATATAATAAAATAAAATACACACCTTAACTTCTATGTCTATAGTTGACGTGAATGTTACATAAAAGTTAGTAACTGTTTACGTGTTTCCCTATTCACCATACCTAGTTAAACACTTAGATAAACAGAGCGCTGAATCTGTGAAAATATGCGCGAGCTGATTACCAAAATTGTGTAAACACCTTTCAAATATGGCTTTGTCTAAGTATTTTGTAACATTATGTTGCTCAAAGTCCGCGGAAGACCAAGTAACACACATATTTGCGCTTATCTCCTATTGGTTGAATAAAGTTAATCAAAGTAAGTCATGACCCAGTGCCCATTTGTATAAAAAAAATCTTTAGGTTGAAATGAGTGACCATATTTAAGTACAGTCGATGAAAAAATGAGGTAATGAACACAATGTTCGGCACTGTTCGGCGTTTAGGTCTGACGTCTGACGGTGCCAACGGGTTAGCGGACCACGGAAATGTGGTACCATTCGTATCCGTTCTTTAACGCTATTTGACAATATGACGGTACTTATATAAGTATAACGCATTAGGCATAATGGGTTAGCCCAAATATACCACATTAGACACAATATGTTTAATATGCAAAAAGGGAACGTACCCCATTTCTTATTTATTGTAATTGATAGAATCAATTAGGAGCTCTACATTTCTACAAATTTATTTCACAATTATTTTCTTAATAATTTATTCATTTATGTGATTATTATATTATTTTACTTTTCAGCCAGCTGTTGTTTATGTTCAATTTTTCAACTTATAGTTATCATTAAAAAGAAATACACAAATTTACTATTGTTTACAAGATATTCTTATCGTATTAACCTGAATAGTAATAGTAAGCAAAACAATCGTCATACGTATTTGTTTTTTAAAACACGATGTAATCATGTAAATCAATCGATCAGTCAGGCGTATCGTATCGAAACGTTCATCGATACGTCATCGATAGTACGAGGAGTTGTAGATTCGAGACAGAGACAGAGACAGGTATATATACTAGTCGCACGCAAAATGTAGATCTGATATATCTCTATCTGGATCTTTTCAGAGCTAACGTGATGTAAATATAGATAATCATATAGTAAACACAAACTCGTTGATGTCTTTTTCCATAATTTGGGTAGTATAGTGAAAAAGACATCAACGACTTTGTATTACGAGAGGCCTCTGAAAGATATTTCACAAATAAAAGAAACTTATTAAATTGCAGGTCCCGTTTGATGAGTTAGTTAGAGGTTTGTGTAATTTCATAAAGCTGTTATGTTGAAACGATGGGTATTTTCCGCTGAGTGTGCCTGGATGCGAGGTCCGCGCGATATGACGCGAGCGCAGATCAAATTGGGGTCAGGGCGGCGCGGACGACGACCCGCAGCCTCTCGCAGCTGCCTATGCCCTCCCTCGCCTCTCTCCCCCCTACCTCACGCCGCCTCCGGTGACGTACCACCCCACCGCAACCTTCACAATATTTATATCACTATTTATAATATAATTAGCAACACGGATAGGACTTTCGCTAATGTTGATAACCGTTTATGATCTCGAAAGATAAATAAATATTTTTGCGAATTATCTTTTTATTTGCTGAAAGCCTTACCGCGAAGGAATGTTCTGGAATATTCGAAAAAAAGGCTTTTAATTACCGATCAAGCACCGGTGTCAGCGTTCACACTGGATTGTAAGATACATGTAGTTATTGAAGTAGATATTAATAAAGTAAAATCCATTATTTATCAAGAGGCAATCTGTTGACCATTAGAACGTAGAATTGAATGACCATGACGCATCTATTAATTAAACATGTAGGTATTAAAAGTTATGTATTCGATATGCAAAAGTTATGTGTACTTGCATAACGACTTTCTTCAACTCGTCAAACGTGTAGAGTTAAACTAACTCACTCTCTTTCCTACAATAAACTTTCAAAAACACTCATTTATATTCAATACGTGTATATTGATTTTTACATAATAAACTATCGATTCTTTTTATTGTGATCACGTAAATCGATTGTTGATTGATTCCTAATAATAAAAACAAGAGCAACTTGTTGACGAGAGATTAGATTTGCGATGAGAATTTTCAAAAGAATCAATTAAGGTTACCTACATAGTTAGTGTGAAGTTACAGGTACGGATTTAGTGTGATTTAAACAGTTATTTGTGTGTGGGGAGCGGCGCGGTGCGGGGCGGCGAGCCGAGTCGAGCGTGACCCAATTGCGAGCGGGTGAACGAACTGGAGGCCTTGATCGCAATACCGAGTCCGCGGCGCCCGCTCCCCCTTCGCCGCACACCGCGCACCGCGTGCTCTGTACGTCACACGCCACACGCAACACATTGTTTCAATATTATTTGTTTAAAATTCATGCCTCATAAAAATATCAAATTTTTACGGTCACACTACGTTTGTAACTACGTGTTACAAACAATGTTGCCGTTTAATTGTTTTACACTAACATAATTACTTACACTTTACTCAGGAATTTAATCAATGTTTTAGTACACAGGCATGCTGTGTTGGTATGCGATTTATTTGCGGTGGGAATTATTTCGATAATACGTAATAATACTAATTATGCATATTGTTTTGAGTCTGCTAGTGTATTAGAGCTAATGACATAATTTCAGGAATAATTAAGGTTCAAATTGTAATATTACATCCAGAAAATAAGTCAGGTGTTATGTAAACGTCTATGCCTATTCTGATGAGATGAAGTCTAGAAACTTATATTCCACTTGTTTATTCTGTCTAGATTTACAGCAAAGAGTGAAAGAGACGGTTGAATGTAGTCAGTAGCTGCGCACACGGAATAGAGCATGTCTTACGAAATACAGATCGTCGCTATTCGCGGGTACGGTGATGTCGTGAGTGAGAGTGGGACAACAATATTTCAAGGCTTCATGTAGATTATTATTAGAGTATCGGCGCTAGGTTATTCTGAGGCGACCTAGATAACGCTTGGGGCCGTTGACCGCGGGCCCTCCGACTGCGCGCGGCCTCCAAAATAAAATGGCATTCAGCGATCGCGATGGGCTCCACTTGCGAAACTCGACTCGACCGTGATGCCGCAGATATACTCATTCGTCTTTGCGAGTGCGAATATGCAATCATTATTGCTTGACTAACACTCGTTACGTCAATGTGAACAATGTGCCCAATTGACACATACCTACTTATAATTATTGTAATCCATCAACAGTAATTTGAAAAGGCATATTACAAGTTAAATTTCATAGACCATTTTACATTTTAACATACCTATAAATTAAAATAAAACTGCAATATAAAAATGAAAATAAAACTAATAAAAACGTACGATGAATACGGCGACTAAATATGATGTTAAGCAGTTAGAATATTAATTACACCTAAGTACACATGTAATTAATAATAATTGAACATAAATAGTTTTAAGTCCGCCTCTGTGATTATGGGTTGAGAGGCGCGGGGCGGAGCGGGGAGCGGGTGGTGATTAGCGACGTCGAATATAGCCGGGAAGGCCGAGGGCAACGAACTCCGCTTGACCTAGATCCGAGAGTCGCGCCGACCCTCCTCTCCACCGCGCCGCACCGCACGCCGCAGACACCCGCGCGCCCTGCGACCATCGCTCCTTGCACGAAAGTGAAAAGGACACTCTTATATCCTTTACTAAAACTATTATCCAATAATCGCTAACCGATTCAAATAAATATTACATCACAGAGCGCTACAGGTGCCTGCTCGATATTGATAATACAACGTCAATAATACGTCACTTTATAGTAATTGATAACAAGTAGAAAACTTGAAAGAACACAGAAGTTGAGCAGTCAAAAGTAAACAATCACATCACTGTAAACAATGCGTGGTGATGACAGGTGTCGAGAGCTATCAGCTGATCGGGCTCACCTGCGAGGACTCTGCCGAGAAGCACGTCGGAGTCGCTGGGGTGGTGTGGGGTCTCGGCTGGGTCCGCGGGGTCGGCGGGGTCCAGGCCGTGGGGGCGATGGCACTCTGTCACAGTCATGTCGAGCGGGTGTGCGGTCGGCGGGAGACGCATGAGCCGCGCGGTAGGGGCGCGTGCGGCCGGCGGCGGCGTCAGCGCGAATGGCGCGCGTCGGCCGCTACGCCGCCGTAGACGCCGCTACGCCTCGCCCGCCCCTAGCATACACCAACGTACACCCTTGCTACGCCGACCAATGCACTCCTGTCTCCCATAGTCTGTCCTGCCGTAGCAAACAACTCTTTCACCTGAACGCCCAGTGGATTGGAACTCCGTATGTTTATTTATGTAAAAGTTGATGGAAGCACCCGGCTTTATCATAAATCAGCATACATTTATACCGGTTTTAAATATTTTGTCTCGACTTTTATTGTTGTGGTAGTCCGCTGTTTTGTTCCTGAGATAATAACATAGAAAAGATAATGTACGGCATATACAAAGAGTAGCTATAAGCTATATTTTTTTTACTTCTTCTATGAGTTAAACGTTTGTATTTACTCCTACGAATCCTTATGTCAAAAGATATGCATTTTGTTTAATAAATATATGCAAATTAAAATATATCTGAAATTCTGAAGGTAAACATGAAGATGAAAATTGCTCTTATCAGTTTACTGTCAAAGTTTGGCTCTCGAATATATTGTATGCAATACAAACGGTTTTTTTTTATACAAGGCCTGCAGCAAACGAACGTGTAGTCTACCTGATGGTAAGTGGAGTACAGCCCATGGACAGCAATTAGCAATCCACAAAAGCAGATTGTAGATGTATCGCTGCAGCTGAGGACTACGATGTTATGCCTAATATGCCAGTAATTTTAGGGCCATGATCTTACTACCAAACCGGATCACAGTAATGCAAGCACTACTATTCTGCTGCCGCCCTCGAGCTAGTTCACAATAGTTCTACCACAAACCTGCTACCGTATACATAATTCACTGAAATATGGGAGATATGGTACGTTACATTATCATCTCGGTTGCAAAAGCCAATAAAAATGCAATCGACTTAATAAACGAACCGACTCATTTTGACAATTAGAAAATTGGTGAATTCTGAGCAAACAACCCACTGAACTGAAAACCTAAATCTAGAATTGGCGAATCAGTCGTTCGCGAAGTTGCGAGCGTCGAGTATACAGGCCAAGGCGACCAATTATTGTAGGAGCCCGAGACCGTGCTGCTCAGTAAATATTACGTTTTTACGACCGCCGATCATTAACGTCTTGTATTTACGAGAGGAGACACCTTCGGCTCTAAATACTTATGATGGTAGTTTGGTGATGTATGATTTATATTAAGAAAACAATAGTAAAAAACCGACTTCAATAACAAAAAATATCTTGCTTCATCTATGTATAACTTCAAAGAATACAGTAAACGGCCTTAAGGTGCCTATATTTAAAGAATTATCCCCGTTTTGAAGTCGCTAAAAAACATACCTTATTATTCCTACCACTATTTTATTTAACACAAAAAGTTAGAAATAAGCATTGTTATGCAGGTAATTAAATACAGTAGAAATCCCACCGTCCTAAAACAATAGCACACCAAAATATATGCCTCATCATCATTAAAATTATTGCATTTCTCTGGAGCAGCAAAGAATTCATGACTTTGCTCTACCAATTTATTAGTTAGATTAGAAGTGGGCGAAAAGCTAAAGGTGGCAAGCTCTCAAAACTGTCAGTATACTGGGCCGCTATATAAAATCAACAAAAACGCCAATAAGTATTCCAAACTGGCCATCGTAACGTAAAAGTATTTCAAACTGGCCATCGTAACGTATGCGTAACAATCTTCGCCAATAGTTTCTTTTCGCCGAACGCCGAGCTCCTTCTAGAAGTTACCAAAACTTTTCCCACAAAAAACACATCTAAATACATTCACCTATCACTTAAATCTTTAACTCACCAAAAGTTATTTTTTTAAGTCATTTATAATCAAAGTCGGTAGTCATGGAAAGAATTCATTATGGCTAGTCGCCAGTTCTTTTAAAGCTTATTCCGATAGTTATAAGGTTGAAAGTGGAATGGGAATGCAGAGAACAGAGGCACAATCATTGCATAGAGCATATACGTTTAAGTAAAATATGCAAACATCAGTGCATGAGGTCAGAGTTCGGGTTAAGCTGAAGCCGGGCAGCATCAGGTCGCGCTGACGTCAGCAGCGGTCGTCGACTTCACCCCCCTTTACCTCTCTCTCATGACACACACCCCTGCTACCTCCTGCAACCCTCGTTCTACATTCATGCTGCACCGGTATCAGCAACGACCTATGCATCTAAATGGCATTTGTTCCTATAAAGAGAAAATTGCAACTAATACTAATATCTAGCTTCCGCCCGCGGCTTTGCCTGCGTGATATGTCAATAAAAAGTAGCTTATATATTATTTTAGGCTATCAGCTACATTTGTGCAAAATATTATCAAAATCGTCCTGGTAGTATTTGCGTCAAAGAGTAAAAACATCCATACATACATCCAGACATCCATATACATCCACACTCACAAACTTTCGTATTTATAATAATAGTAAGGATAGTACGGACTTAGGTACATACCTTTTATAAAAGTTAGTGTAATTTTCTCTCTGCTCATTGTATGAAATTGTGTTCCACTTTTTACAATGCATTTTCTCTTTTATTCAGATCTGGTGTGATAAAATTTTTGTATACATTTTTTCTTTGTTACGACTCTCGACAAATAGAAAATCTACTATTCACGCTAACCACGCACAAACAAAGACTAGTTGCCATGATAGTGTGGAATCAAGTTAATTATAAAATACAGTTCATAATTCTTACTAATTAATATACATACAATCTAAAACAATGCAATACAATAAATATGCCTATATATTATATTTATTTAGTTTTAACTAGTATAATAACATAATATTAAAATAAATATTTTGTATTAATATGTCTTATGATAAATCTAACAGCGAGCCCAGGAATCAACATTCAAACCACACGGCAATCCTTGATTCTGAGAATCATTAATGTTTTTCAGAATCAACCACGAAATTCGCCAAAAATATAATTAGTTTTGCTATGCATTAATAGGACATACAGTGTTTCATATTTTAAATATATATCTAGACCTAAAACAAAAAATATTCAGGAGGCAAGTTGTTGCTAGGATAAATATTTTATGAAATCTAAAAAACATATTTATGCAGACTACTAGATCATTCATTAGGCAATAGCCAACAGTGTTCAAAATCAATTTCAAAGTCAGTAGGTTTGTAGTGTTCCCAAAACACAATTTTAGCTGGCGTATTCGTAATGTAGAATGTTGCAAACAAAACAAATTAATGTTGGCCACTATTGTTAGCTAATTAATTGCCCACATAAGATTGCAAACCTGAATAAGTGTTACAAAACTATACTTAATCGTGTCTATGTCACCTGAACCATTACAAACTGGGTAACCGAAATTCGGCAAACCAAAATGGTCATTTATCTCTCCTTATTTAGGTTAAAGATTGTGAGTTCAGTACTCATTTGAAAGTAAAGGATTGAAGTAATAAATTAGCTGTAATTTCGCATTTTATGACGAAAAATATCCACAGTTAAAAGCACCACATATGCATAGAAATAGTTTGTATAGGCAACGACTGCAGTAGGTACAAGGAAATGCAGTAAAAGGGAACGCGTTATGTTAGACGGTGCAGTCCTACAATTAAACGAAACGTGCTTAGAACTGGACTTGCGAGGTTCTTGACCCCCTGTGGAAAGTGGACCATAATGACAACACCACTTTCATTTTCGCACAACTCTCACCGACGCGAGTTGAGATCGAAAGTGTACTACTTACTGCGTGCGCGCATCTAACCCCCCACACCGCTGCCCCCTCCGAGCCTCGTCGATTCAACTTTCCTACGTTGGACGCGCTTTCTTCTGATAGAGCCGCCGAGCACTTGTGCAATTCGCTTTCTAATTGCATTGTGATTGCAGTGTGACTGATGACTGCTAAACATCATCTCACTGCCCCACTTTCCATACGATATTGTCTATTACAGCTGGGCTATTAATCTATTCCATTCGGTTCAAGAAATTCTTTAGAAACTGCGTTTGCATGTGCAATTAGCGGTCGCTATTGTTTTTCATTGAATCTTATTGAAGATTCTTGATTTAATAACATTTCAATTAATAATAATAGATGGATTTGTGTTCGTTCTATAAACTACACATTTTATTTACATCCAAGAAGTATGACTAATCACTACGACCTATTTATCCAACTACTTTAATATCTGGAACAGTATTATTAAGTGAAGGATTTTCCTGATTTATTTTCGTTTTGTTTTATATTAATATGAATAATCGGTGGATGTGTCAGGGGTCGTTGACTCGAAACCGCAGTTATAAAACAATTAAGGCAAGTAGGGCAGGACACGGATTTTCAATGTTTCAATAAACACATGATGCAAAACGGATATGAACGTAAGCGAAATTTGACGCTTACAATATTTCTGCTAACTTTGGAGTTAACACAATAATGTTTACGTTTTTAAAGGTCAGAGTTATTTGCGTTTTATAGTATTAATAAATTATTGAAGAGTGCTAACCGATGCACTTTAATAAATAAACAATTTTCATTGATACAATTACATTATGCGCATTTGCAATATAAAAGGGGCGAGCAGCGTATGTATGAAGTTAATGTAATGCCGACAAATTTTCTCTATTTCCTTATTTAAAATTATTTATGGATGTAATACAGGAATGGAAGTTTCGGTTTTAGTCGAAATCAAAAAATGTCGTTTATATTACATTCCGTTTATATATATGCCGCGAGTTTTTTTAAGTGTTCCTGTGTTTTTTTAAGACTGCAAATGTTGAAATGAGTTAATTTTAAACACCCAATTCAATAGTTATACAAAATCTGTACTCTAATGTATTGCCATTTTCTTGTCTTATTGTTACGCTAAACGTTAATATTAGTTTCCCCCTTTCGGTAGATTACGTTGATGTCTTTCGTTCCACCTTTCCCGTCCGTCATATTATTCGCTGTATTTTGTGTACCAATTAGGATCAACTACTTGAATATTTTCAATGTATTCTGAATAATTGTAAGTTGTAGCATAAACGATCATAATGGAATGTAGTTCGATCAGTCACAGTCGCTGTTTAATGCATATTGAACATTATAATGTAGTAAAAGTAGTGCACGTCCCGGATAAAGGGCCCTTCATTACCCGATGACACCATTATCATGATTGCATTAGTGGTTTTATCGTTTAATCATGACTGTGTTTATGGAGTTCCATTTTATGGATTCAAATTCTTTAACTTTTTCTTTTCATGATTACAACACACAATATTGCCGTTCCGCGATGGTAGATCAAAAAACAATGATTCTATTTTTTTTGTACCATTTGCTGTCAGTTGTTATTAGCTTTTTTACTTTGTGATTTTTATACAGGGTGTAAATAATCCCGTGAGAAAGCTCTTTCCAGTGATTCATTATCAATTCTATTTATATAATTTTAATTTAATTCATATAACTATTTAACCTAATGTAATAATGCCTGTATTATAATGTTTTATCATATTTTCTTGTATGATCTTAAATGTGATTGAAATAAATGATTTTATTATTATTATTATTATTACATGATATACAATCAGTTTTCTCAGTCCTGAATACACTCGTACACCTGTATATAAGATTACTAGTCATACAATAGTAGATATGTGTAGGTGTACCATGGTTGTTGATATCATGACTTCTAAACTATAATTCTGTTGTTATTCATAAATACTGTATAAAAATAGTAACCACTTAATTGACAATGTTGGCATATTATTATATACATCGTACATAGTACATGGTATGTTAATAAAAGTGAACCGGAGGCTAAATAACGTCACTTTAAAGTACTGATTCCAAGAAAAGTATGTCGTATAAAGAGAACCTTGAAATAATCCATTTAATATTGTGAGTAATACGAAGGTATATGCTTAAATATGTCGCTGTGCAGTTGTAAAAACCGTAATTTTCAATTCTTAAATCTTTCAATTTTTAAATCTCTTTTTGGAAATTTTGTAGCACTTCATACTCACACTTTATACTCAACTCGAAAAATTATATATACGATACGACAACTATACTCGTAAAATTTAAAAAACTTTAATAAAATAATTAAACCACGTGACGGTCAACGGTGACGAGGAAGGCGCAAACGGAGATGGCGGGATGACTTGGATGCATTTCAGAAAGATTGGCTACAGATAGCAAATAACAGAAAGACTTGGAAGTCATGGGGAGAGGCCTTTGCCCAGCAGTGGGACACACCCGTAGGCTAGTAAAAAAAAAGAAAAAGAATAAAATAATTGCAATATAAACATTATATAAAATACAAGTTTCCTCATCACTAATACATACAGGTTTTTGATGACGACTCATAGTATTTAAACATTGTATACATATATTTATTGAATTGATGAACTGAAAAACGCGCGCTGTATGACTTGAAAAAATTACAGAACAGACAAACCAAATTATTTGGTTAAGTTTTATCGCTCATTTTATTTATTTATTTATTTATTTATTTATTTATTTATTCATTTATTCCCACATTAGCTTACAGTTAAAAACCAAGTCGCTTACATGCAAGTCATACAGTACAAGAAATAATAAAGCCATATAAAACTAATCACATAAATTGAAGATACAATTAACACATCATAAAAAAGTAATCTAACATAAGAACGTCATCAAATTATTACATTAAAATAATTAAATAAAAATAGATTACAATAGATTAGGATTAGAAAATAAATAAAAATTATAGCAATAAATGTCAGACACAGTATAAATCATGAATTACAATTAAAATTATTTAAATAAAGCGCGACAGCTCCAGCTAAATTGCCAATTTGATCAAAGAAAATGTCAGTATTTGGTGTGTTTTGTAAAAAGTTATTAATTGATTCAATTGCTCTACCTGTAGGGCTACTACTGGCGCGGAGTGACCGCCATGATACTGGGTAGGCGAGTAGCTGGTGTCGTCGTCTACCTGTAGCTCTAAGGTATTGATCAGGTACATATAAACTAATGCATTCCCGTACAGATGGGTTATCCACTTGATCATTAAGTAAAAGATAATAATGCATTATATTTGTAAATTGCCGCCTGAATTCTAAAGTATTTAGATCGACCATCCCAGAAACGAACATTGAGGGATACATATATGGATAATATCCATACTGTCTTTTGTACAAATATCTAGCAAATTTACGTTGTATTCTTTCAATCATAAGCGAGTAAAGCTTTTCTTGTGGATTCCACACGATTGCATTGTACTCTAAGCGACTACGTACATACGCATTGTATAGGACTATTATTACACGAACATTATTAAATTGTGACGAAGTTCTGATAATGAAGCCAAGTGCTTTATTAGCATCCTTACAAAGTTGGATCATATGCTCGTGAAAGTTGAGTTTGCTATCGAGAGTCAGACCTAGGTCACGGATGTTGGAGACCCGATCCAACGGTGCACCAGCTAACTCATAAGTAGTCGAAATTGGAGAGCGGGATCGAGTAATTTGAATATTATATTCTGCTCTGAAACTTATAGAGCTTTAGAATAGCACTTTTCTATAATGAACTTAATGTTAGATACAAATAGAGCACATATTTGACTACATGCCATGGCTCGACAAAACTGAAACGCCTTGATAATACAGAATTTATATCAGGTCTATTGGATTCTTTTCATATTTTTTAATTGTGCATGATATTTCATACACTTATAGATTTGTAGATTATAGGACAATATGCTTAATAGATATAGACGAAATGAAAACCTTGAGAAGTAACTAAGAATAAGGCTACAAAGATTTCGAAATTTCATAGATTTAATATGTTTTTGTTATTCGTCGGTTTCCTGTCGTATTCATCGTGCCCTGAATTCGGTCGAAGGCCTTATTCAATGTAAATGAACAATTTTTCTTGTGGGTTTCTCTGCATTGTCTGTAACGTGTCACAGGAAATGACTTCACAAGTGAACTACATACGACCCGCTTTTGTCTCGACTAACGGGACTCGTATTATCATCCAGGGTCACACGGCTTATTTACTCCGTCATAAAATATCGCAGCTGAACGCAAATACTGCCCGTAATACGGTAATTTACTGTAATTACTATCGTTTTATTATAAAGGATTCGGGAGTAGACCATTTAGCGATCATAAAGATACTTGTTTTCTATTAATCAATTGAATTTTCTTGACGGGTAAATTGTTAGATGTATTAATCAAAATCAAACAATCAGACACTTCACCTGTCATTACAAACATGCATTTTGATATTTACTAACTTCACCTGTCATTATAAACAGCTTTTTTAAATTCATGTTATTTTATACGTGAAATTGTAGGTAGTAAAAATTATTTTATTATTGTTGTCAGTAGACAACCCTAAGCAAAATAGGCCATTGTCCGACTTGAACGTTTCCAACAAAAAGCTCGCCTCCATTTCCACTTTTGGTTTCTTTCCACCCATATTTTATGCAACCTACGTATTATTTGTATGTAAATGTTACGTAGCAACAAATATGCCCCTAGGCAATGGTTTCGATTGAGTCAGATAATGCTAACCGTGTCGCAGTGAGGATCTAGGTTTTGAGCACGTAACTTTGTTGATCTGTATAAAGACTGGCAAAATGTATGTATGTCAAAAAAAGAGGACGACATCACGACCCACTGGCTGTTTTTTTCTGTCACTGGATCCTCAATTGGTTTCTGTTTTTTATTAGAGGGCAGTAGGCGAGAAATAGGACAGTCGAATCATCAATCTACGTCATATTCATAATCGAATTATCTACTGTATAACCTATCTATTTGATATATAATATGGACTCAGATTCTTTTAAATATTTATTCTTGTACTAAAAAAGTGGTAACTAAAATAAGTATAGCACGAAATAATTACAAAAAAAAACATTGTAACATTGACATTATTTTATTGTGTATGTGTAAAAGTCACCGCTTACTTCAATGTAGACAAGCTTCTTTGCTGTATCATAAAGAAGTGTAAGTCACTGCGATGTGCTCATGTTTATTCAAGTAGTGTAAAGTTCAAGACAGAGTTATGACAAAAGGGACGTGTTTCTTGCAACTGACCCTTTCTGCCTTTGTTCAAGTGACGTTGATCCGTATTAAAATCAGAAAGTTAATTTACGAGGTAATAAACTTAAGATAATGAACCGTTGTTTAACAAGTGCAGTCGTAACTGGTAACGGCAGTTACAAATAATTCCTACAATATAAGTTATTTATATCTGGTCTAGAAGGTCATTCGCAAACGTACGGCGAAGTGAGATAAGATTAACTGCTTCTGTGAACAATCACGGCCGTTCGATCCCATATCTTAGCCTTGTGGTAAAGCGCTAAAATGCTGTCAAACGGATATATAAGATTATAAAAACACGAGAATTTAACATAAATGGCAATTATTGCAATCACAATACTAAAAAGATAATGATATTTATCTGAAATATCTCGTGGGAATAAATATAATCATCGAATAATTGCACAGTCAAAATTTTATTTCGATCAGTTAATCTGCAGTCTCGAAATTACGAAGTCAGAAATTCTTATTGAATATTATCTTTTACAATCTAGTTCTTATTAAATTTTGTCTAAAGCTGCAGTATGAAAATTATACAGAACTGCAAAGAAAAATTTGGTTATATTTGTTACTCATTTGACCATCGTGGCTGCCTATTACATATTTTATTTATAAGTACAAATAATTAACCTCATGAACTGAAAGTATCGCCAGATGTATTGACCAAGTATCAGTCTGGCTGGCCTCGAGACCAATAGACTTGTGAATGTGTGAGCCCGTTTCTTATTTCATTTCACAGGGATTTTTTGTGTGAGGAATGTTTGCAAACTGATTTTAAATACACCTGATGAAGAAGGATAACGACTATCTTAGAACTATTTTGCCATGTTGCTTCCACCCTGTATAATAAACACGTACCCATCTGCATTGCAATTTATTGAAACGTATAAACTTTAAGTTCAGACCTATAAAACATTGCATTTAAATAATTGATTCTGGCTACGACAGTTGGCACGGGTAATGGTCCTCCATAAAATGTGATACCTACCTGAACAATACTGAGCTTTTATTTACCTACGAAAATTGCTCAATAAAGATTTACATCGGTTTATATTGCAATAAAACTATTTTACTATTGTGATGTTTCAATCACTTGTTAACAGACGTGCAGGCAGGCGACCTGGCGAACATTCTAGATTTAGCTATTAAGGTTTCAACTATGGTCGTCGCATGACAAGTTTATTCGTTTTATTTTTATTAAATAAGTTTTATTCTCAAACATTTATTAATCTAAAATTTTGCAACGAATTTATCTTCACCATAATTGTATTTTTGGAGATTTTATTTGATTAAAATTATAAAAACATACTAAGCTACCAAGCTGTATAAAGTTTAAAATGTTATGTCTTATATAAGTATTACTAAACAAATATATAGATAGATTAGAATAAATATAATGATTGATTAGAGTACTATATTGTTATAAAATAGCAATTCAAATCAATTATATTTTCAAAATATCTTTAATGTTCAGACACTGGGCTCAAACGCCTCAAAGTACTTAAGTATTCGTACACCACATTAACTATAAAATCCCATTAACTTAGCAGTGAAGCTACACATGATTTTTCTCAACAATGAAAAGTAAGAGGTTCGGCAATCCAACGGGCAAGCAGTGCAGCCTTGATCGCACTGAATTGGCAATATCCTGGAGCTACGAGAAGCCCGATTGGCGAAACCTTGCGACCTGCAAAAGTCGGTCGATGAACTCCGCAAGGCCGCAGCGCTGCCGCTTTCTTTGTTCGCTGTCGCAACTCGGGCTCCGGCCGCAGCCTCGGATCACTTTATTAAGCCTTCACTCATCTAAATTGTAATCTCCTAAACATTATCAAAGATCATGCCTTTGACATCTACATTCCCGATGACCTCATTACGAACCGCCTATGAAATCCCAATTTGTTTTTATAATTAAACCATGGAAATGGGGCTCGAGTATTTCCTAACTGGAGTGAATGGAATTAAGAATTGTGCTATTTTAAAGTAGGTCATCGTAATAACTAATCTGTAGAGTGTGTGGTTTGATTTCATGGCTTTCAGTTGCTAATTTATTTGCTGTTGTGATTGAGGGTAGACCCCCAAACGCCGTGTTTTCATATTAACGTAATATGGGTATAACTTCAATATTATTAAGTTTATATCTTTGTTATAGACAAATGAAATGTTAAACACCAAAATGCATGTTTGTTCGTGGCAATTTTGTCAAAATTGTTTTATTCACTAATTGAGTTACTTACAAACTGAAAAATATTAATAATAATTTTAAAAATGTGGGCGCCAATAACCATGCATTTTAGTGTTTTAGATATAATTTGACTAATAATAGGTGAAAACTTAATAATATTAAAGTTAAACCTATATTACTTTTGTATGGAAAACAGTCAAGCAATTTTCCCTCCTTAAAGCTGTAGAATCTTAGTGCTGATTTTACCAACTGAGTTCAACGCTGAACTCGGTTGTAAATCTCTCTTGCCTATTAATTCTCAATCAATGTTTGAACGGGACAGAAATACTAAAACCGTGGATCAGCGTTGAGCTCGAACTGGTGAAATTGGGCCTTAGTTTACGAGGATTGATAGTCAAGGTATCAATTTATAAATTCGTTTAGATTGATAATGGTATTAGATTCAGTATCGATACCTATATGAGCAGACACAATACAGCCAAGCTAAATATTAGTAATGTTACGTAATACGCATTTGATATGTAGGCAAGTACGTTACTTTTACGTAAGATGGGGCCTATTCAATCACTAGTTACTACCGTCTGTCGTTACATAAACTATACGTGCATTGCTCATAGTTCTTCGCGAACAATATAAACGTTCATTGTTTCTACTGAACTACATATGAAAGATGATGTCACTTTAAGGAAAAACGATTGCCGGTTTCCAGATGTGGCTGAAACTTATATAACCTTATTAGAACCACTTATGGAGATAAGTTTTTATTGTGCATCATGTATGAGCTGCTAATGTGGGGATTAGTAACCTGCCAAAAGGATTTGCCTTACCCTGATTATAATAAGCTATTTCTGTAGATCCGGCTCGAAGGACCATCTTGATATATAAAGTATTTGCTGGCATAATTTACCTGCTTCTACGCAAAGCATGAAATTATGCGAGTTATAATTAATTTTATTAATATAGCTTTTCTTTTTGCTAATAATTTAGTTAATCATAGACAAGAAGGCTTGACGGGATTGCACATTTTGATTTTATAAAAAAATAATTTATTTCTCTTTGCAATAAGATACATGGAATGGTTGAATTAAGTAAACAATTCCTCGTCGTCGTGCAGCGCGGTATGTTGTGTGATCGGGTACAAATAAAGGCCATGCATTTACATTTGCTGCCTGAGCGTTATTTCGCAGTTATCGTAATAGGTTCCATGGCCAAGTTGCAAAAAGCAGGCGCGTGCGCAGGTACGTGGTACAACCATTGGAGGAGCGGGCGGGGCGAGGAGGGCCACTTTCACCCGGCGAGGCTGCGCGGGCGACGACCCCCGCTGCCCTACTCCGCTGACCCACTATGAATAACCGAAACACTATTCACTTTCATTTCTCAGACCATCATTAGGCTCGAGGATGCGCCTTGCGTCTCCATCATAGTCTTGCACCATTATTGCGAGAGTTTATAACGTTTTTGCGCGCGCTAATGTATCGGAGATAGCGTAGTGAAGAGATCGAGAGAGCCGCGCGGTGACGGCGTTTGCGTAACACTTGCTATTGGCGAGAGTGAAAGTGGTGAGGCGCTGTCTCCATACTAATGAACGCGAAACGGGTGCGTCCGACTCACTCCGGAGTATGCAGCACTGGGTTAAAGTGTCACACAGCACCGGCTTGCCGTTGCCGAACACTTATGTAACTAACTTTTGCTTTTGAATAGGGAAATTACAAACAATACGCGCGACGACGCCACCGTTTGTTTTGAAACTTCTAGTACTGTTTAGCCAGACATCATTACTGTTCCAGTAGGGTCATTTGAGTTTATTTCATAGTGACGTCGCGTAACTAGCTTTATAAAAACTTAAAATTGCAAAGAGGTGCATTGTCTCTACAATAAAAAAGGTTAATTAAAAGTTTTTATTTAATCTCTCTAAAAACAAAAGAACGTTATCATTCAGCATAGATTTAAATATCGCGCCAATAAATCGGTCGGTAATTTCCGTGGGTGTTCGGGCGCGCTCGGGCTTCGTCTCTGAGCGCTCTGCAGCAGCGACCTCGAGCGGCGCAGGGCAACGAACGCTGACTAGGCCGAATGTATTACAAAGTCCGAGTCGGCCGCGGCCGCTCCCTGCCACTCTGCCTTTGATCCAGCCTAGGCTCGCCTCTTACCGCACGCCGATACCTACAGCCTATGTCTAACTCATTACATCAAGGTGAAACAGCCGTACACCAGCTTTAATAACTGCCAGCCTAGTACCATTGTTAGCAAACCTAAGGTCTTATTAGAAACCACTCTAAATTACTCAGCATACATCTGATGCGAACAAAAGAAAAATGAAAATAAGATAAACTGAAACAATCAAGGTAACAAGCTCAGAGATCACATCTAGAAACTTCTTTTCATTTCGATACAGAGTTCTACGAAGTAATTTTGATCTTTGTCACAAGATAAGTAAGGTTTGCATAAACATTCAAGTCATATCGAATCGATATTTTCAGAAAGTATTATGAAGACAACAAGTTGAAAACGATTGACAAGCGAATATAAACAAGGATAGTAGGAAAACAAGTGTACAGCCGACGTTTCACACAATTTGTCATCGCAAATGGAAATGTTGATGTTTTGTGAGGGTAGGTGTAGTAGCGTGGTTGTAAAACGGGTCGTAACATAAATTATAATAAGCAGTTGAACGACTTGAATGGTTTTACTTTCGTCGGCGGCGGCGGGACATTATGCGCGATCAGGAACGTGAGCGGTTAAACTCGCTTCACTACATGCCCTTTTATTTTTGTGAGCTCTGTTATTTTGCCTGTAATGCAAATATGCATGTTTTGTTGCGTGTTTACGTTTAATTGTAGTTTGAATGAACAATAACAACCAATTTTAAGAAAATGTTATGTTAACTTATATGGCAAATATGGCATTGAGAACACGACTCGAGCAAAGAGTCATCATTACTAGAATATAGTATCATGGAAGAAATATAATAATAATACCTAGGCTTTATAATAAGCTCTCGTTCTAAGTATCACCAAGCCAGCAAAGTAATGTGCAACAATAATCCACGGGTTGTTAAATTCGCCAGCGTTAGAATTTGCGCGCGGCGCACGTTCGTAAGATAAGTCAGTCAGGGTCGGCGCGGTGCCGACGGCCGGCCATGCACCCGCGGCTTGCGACACCCGCCCCGCCGCACACCTCACCTCCTCACAACCTCCTCTCCCACCCTTCATACACCCCCCCTCTACCAGCTCAGGCCAACATAAACCATAGGGAAAACAACAACACCCACGCTTGCTGACGTGTCCTTACATTATGAATGCATATTGCTGTGCGCCAGTTCCAAAATGCTGTTGCAATTTGCCAGTTACGTCTGTACAAACTCTTAGCAAATTAGTCGTGTTCACATGCATCTATGTTGGGGAATGCATAGAATTCAGGCGTAGCCTTAGAAGATTTCAAACGATCAGATAGAGGCCTATTAAGAAGCACGTAAAGGCCTCTTCATGACAGGTTACTGCATACAATGCAATGACCTCAAAATACCTAGTTCTGAATGACACATAACAATAGTACAACAAGTTAATGTTGAAGAGGACACTGCAATGCAATCGATTCAAATTGTTATGGACCAGGCTCTGCATTGTCTCAAATAACATAGTTCTGCTATGTCGACGAGGGTCCAAGGCTTTTAAAGACACATTTGCTTTTCAGAAACCCGTCCCTTTCAGCCTTTACTCGCTTTGATTCTCGCCTCACAAGACTATGTATCATTTTAGGTGAAACATCAACTGCGAAAGTCGTTAACCGCTGAAAAATAGTGGAACAAATTCAGTATTCAGTAACAACTGCTTATACAAAACTCATGTTGTTTACGTGTTCTTCCGTTGTTTTAATAAGTGTTTACCGTTTACATACCTACGTGCTTTTTGTATTTGTGAGGTTTCATAAAATTACCAGATCTGAACGTTCGGTATAATAACTGTGCCGAAATAAACACACGACCGCTTTTCAGGACACGACTGTTTTAACAAATGGAAAGTCTACATTTTCATGCAAATTTCGTTAAGGCTTTATGCCGAACAGTGAAAAATACACTGTTTGAAAAGCCTAAACGAAATAACTTGTACTTAGCAACACACAAACTAAGTTGCTATGATTCGCAAAGTTATTTAACGAAACAAAGAAGTAATAATTTCAATTACAATGTATATAAGTCTGAGAAAGTGTTTACGTTGAGTAGTTATATAAAGAACTTAGCACTTTGAGTTGTTTGTTTTTCTTCGTAATTAACGTAATTGTGGTTTAATGAGTGAATAAGAAGTGTAAGCTGGTATTCGTCGGGATAGGCTCGAGGGTGTGAGTGGTCGGTGGTGGCGAGGCTGCGAGCAGGGAGCGACCTATTTGTCGGTCGACGACCGCGGTTATATTTAGCGCCGGCTCCCGGCCCGGCGATGCATCCTGCACTTATTTTCCATTGCAATCATTATTGCAACTACGACTTACGGGTTCAGACTGGCTCTAGAATGATAAATCCGCGAGGGCACTCAATAAAAGAATCTAGCAGTAGTCCTACAGTATTTTTTTCAAGGAATTACTTTATAAGGAGCAACAGATTCTTGAGCAAGTGATCATGATTGATGACTAAAGGTTATTGGATAGAACATTTTTTTATACTTTATATGTATATTTTCACGGTATCTTCTTCTTACAGATTATTGCTTCGTAAGGAAAAGGAAAAGTTTCACTTTTTGTTTTTAAAGATCTCTATGTCCATTGAAGGTGTAATATCAAAGGACGGTTGAATGTTTCAACAATCTTCTTCACCTTCTAATGTTTACTTTCAAACATGGCCGTGTCATATTGTTATGGTAAACATTACCCTACGATTAACTGTAATAGATAGTAGCAAGGCTAGTGAATATAAACAATAGTTATCAGTGGTGTAATCATTTATGAAGAGATTAGCTTCATAATAATATTTTCAACATAAATATTGTGGTCGAATGTCTCAAGATGAGAAATCTTGTTCAGAATAATGAGTCAGTTAAAAGTCAAATAATTCACCAACGTGGTAAGACGAGTGATCAATCTCTTTCTCTTTCTCTCGTTCAATTTTTGAACGGAACAGAGAGATCAAAAACCGTAGCAGATCGTTAACTGTGGATTTAGTAGTTAGGTTAAGTTAAGGCTCTTATCATTTGTTTACAAAAATTAAGTCAATTCTTAGCACAGTTATAGTGCTCAGAAAATATTTGACCACATACCTATCTTTTTTCGCCAAAAATATTTGCCGGCATAACTCGTTCGATCACTTACCTGAAAAGAAAAAAAAACAGTTAGTGGTGTGACAAAGCAAACATATTTATATTTATAGACAATAAACCAAAGACATCCACACATTTGGGTCACGCTCTGAATAACACACGCTCGGCTACACGCGTCGGAACTTCCTGAAACTTTTTTAGTTATTTTATACTTTTTAATATAAAATCTCTTTCATTATTATATATTTTAAGATGACAAATACTGCAGTTATATGACGTTTTCCTTGAGCACTTCCTACTAGCCCTACAGGTGACTAAACACTATTTACCTAAATTCGAATTCCTAGAACTAGCCTGAACCTATTATTATCGTACGAAACACTTGGAGCTAGCTCACTGCTGTTGAAGTCAGCGTATTTGCCTAATTGATCAAATACATGTAGTTCAGGACCCGAAATTAAACAAAATCGTTTCTTGTTGCTTAAGTATTAGGTTGAAATTTGAATGTAGTGTGCGGGCGCTCGAGTCATTACGTTGTCATCGTCCTAATTTTGCAGTGTCCTCGTTTTTGAGGTCAGTCTCTATCGGGGCAACGAACTCGTGCCCTTATCGCGGGGAGCGGGCCGAGGCGGGGGGCGAGTGCGGGTAAACGGCTTCACGACTCGAGAGTACTGCCTAGTGCTTCTATTGTGCAATAGATGGCGGCACTGGATTATTGATAATTATTATTTATTTCTACGAATTCATATGTATATAAATATAATTATGACTTTTATAATTATGTTTTTGTATGTAATCATTACTTAACAATATTTTTGCAACATTTTGTAATTACCCTGTACGGTAGAAATAAATAAATGTATATATTTTTTTAATTTGGATGTATCAGTAAAACGTGTTGTTCTAGAACGTAACAAAGAAGTTCACTACGTAACGTAGATTAGGGCAGTGCATCCCTGTCGGGGAGTACCCGAGTACGTTCGTCAGCCGGCGCATACGGTACGTAGTATACTCGTAGCAGCTACGGGCTACGCACACAGCCGTGCTACGTACTCGTAGCATCGTAGGTACGATCTCGGGTCGACGGCCGACAACCGGGGCAGCCTTGCTCTGTCCTCCGCGCCCTATTTATGTCACCACGGTGTTCCCTCCCCCGGTCCCCGCGCCGTGTCCCCTCTAGACCCTCCACGATGAAAATTATTCCAATTTACCCACAATTAATATAATTTTAAGGCGCTTACGCCAATCTGGTCCTTTATGAAAAAATCCGTATTAATTTAACCCGATTATGTAGAACATGACTAATATAAGCGATTTTATGAATTTGGTCAACGTAGTTCAGCTCACAAATAATTAATTAACCCAGTGTATGAATTACATAAGTTTAGTTTGATTAGGAGTAATGTTATCGCCTCCATTCATGAATTAATGCGCGTATTTTCACTAACAAGGAAAAGAGAGTATTCAATTACTGTTGTTTATATTGCTACATATTTCGTTTATGTATTTTTATATAATTTGTTTATGTAGCTTTACATTACAACTTATATTTAATGTAGGCTTGGTAAATATTGCCAACATAACAACTAGGAACTTAGTGAATGACTTAGTTATTAAGACTATCATTTATCTGCATACGTGTTGTGAAATGATGCTCTTTAATTATTTTGAATGGGCAGTTGCCATCATTTAATATATATCATTAACAAATATTTCTATGGAACATTTTTTTTATTTATTACAGAGTTTACCTTGTAACACTTATGTGAGAGCAATATTAATTAGTATATTATTATGTTTGATAATTCAGAATGTAACCAAGGAATCTTGTGTTGTTTCAAAACAACATTGCTTGCCCTCTCCTCGACCTATATTTTTGATGCCTTACCGGGATTACCTCGAGTAGAACAACAATATGTTTAGACAAGATTAAGGTTTGATTTTAGTCTATGTTCCTCCTCAATTAAGGATTTAACTGGACACCTAAATAAAACAACTTTGCAAACTTCGCAATTTGGCGGCAAAACAAGTCGTGTCAAAAAAGTTCGAGATATTTTAGAATAGGTGTACCCGTGTTCCCCACTTACTTGTGGCAACGTCTTCGTAACTTATTAAAGCATTGTATAACATTCGATTGTAATCAAGTGTCGTCAGTGCATGACACTTATGTACGTGTACATAACACTCACACACACAACCCGCATTTGTATGTGTACATACTAACACAAGTATGCAATGTATGCATGTATGACGTGGCGAGTATGAGCATATACATAACACACACACAGATACAAGTTTTATGCATGTGTGACGTGGCGAGTCGCGTGTGACGCGCTGTTGCGTCAACTTTTACTCACACTTTCTCGGCGCTTGCGCAACCATAGTACATCGCAACACTGGTATAAGCGCCTTGGTGACAGCATTTCTCTTATGCTACTGTATATCAACACTGATTGATGTGGTAGATGTTGGTGTAAAATAAAAAAAAATGCTTAAACCTCTATGGTTCAAAACGATACCAGATACATGAAATGTTACATCTAAACTTTAGGCGTGGCAACAAAATTGTAGTTTTTTTTAGGGTTTCATACCACATAAAAAAAAAACCAAATCCTGAAAATATCACTCGTTTGTTTTAATATCTCTGAACTGCATTTGCAATTTATTTACCTTGGATACCAAGCTCGTTGGCTTTTAATATAAAACGCATTTACCAAGCACAATGACTTAATCATTAAAGAATTTATGCAGCGACAAGTAACTAGTGTTTTATTGCGAGTGACCTTAAACTTATTATTAACATAGAGCACTACAAACAAAGACCGTTAAGCTAGGCTATACATGAACTAATGTTAGTTTTTGCATTTAATAATAATATTTCTGAGGCAAATAGAAACAATTCATTGAAAAGCTAGTGGTAGGTAACGGGACGAGGGGAAAGGAGGTGTAGAGGGGGGCAGCACGCGGTACGTGGCCCAGTTTCACGCGGGTTTATGAACTCTAACGAGGTAAGGCCACCGACCGAAGCAAGCGTTAACGCAAAATGCACTTTCTTGTAATGGGCTTAGGTTTGGATTTTGTTTGGAGGTCGTTCTTCTCGATATATCGTAACGAAGCACCTATCTAGATAGCACATGGAGTTGTTGGGCGTGTGATGCTAGATCCAGCTGACGCGACCTTCGCAATTATCGCCCTCGCAGCCGACATGCTCCGACTCTGCTGCTCCCCTCGTACACGTAACATCTACATATTGCCGTGGAATTATAAAGAAGAACAGCAAACAATTGCAACTCTAGAACTTACTGTCAGATCTACATAGTCTAGGCAAGACTAATCTACACTGTTTTTTCATTACTGATAAGATTGACTAAATAGAAATACACAACTGTTGGCGCCAAATTATATTTCGAGCAAAACTGAAATAATAATTATTATTAGACTAGTTTCTGAAAATAAAGATTATCTTTATAATAATTACAGTTTCATCTGTAAGTAGTCTTTTGCTATCAAGTATTGTCCATGCCGCCCATTGTGTATACTTCTATGAAATGTATTTTATATATGTGTACAATATAGAATTTTCTATCTATCTATCTATTGTCTCTATTAAAAGATCCTTTTTAGAAAAATACCCAAAAAACATAGACTTAATATGCTTGTTCACAAACAACAAAATCAGTGCGAATATTAATACTCATTCCAATAATACTCAACAGACATCTGCACAGTAATTGTATAGAAATATTTTGAACAGCATTGACCGAATTAGCACTCCGTTTGCAAGACGTACAAGCCTTAAGCCTTCGTAATTCCAATCACAATTGTTATTGGATGTGATTAATTTACCATTAATGTCTTAGTAATTCAAATATCTACGGGTCGTAAAGTATGGCGGTTAAATACAGAAATACTTTATGTAGTGGCGGTTTATGGGTATATGATGGGGGAATGACGTCAGAGATATAACGTCAATGTCGTTTTATCTCATCGCATGTGAACTAATCATACATTGTACTAATATTAAACAGCTTAAGAGTTTGTTTGTTTGGTTGTACACGCTAATCTTAAGAACTGAATCATCTTTTTTTGTTGGATAGTCCATTTATTTAGAAAGGAGCGATGACATATGTTTCGAAACGAGGGCAAAAGCCTCAGGAGTTGAGTAGTGAGGTATAACGCCACGAGGGTGAAGTCGCGGACATGTTGTTTTGAAACTGGAACATGTCTCTGAGGTACTGATCACTCTGCATCATATTCTTTTGAATTAAAACATTACATAACTTAACTTAACAATTAAACCTTTAAGGGTGTTATTACATTGTCACCTCCACGGCAAACTTAAGAATCTGCAGTTTTTAGAGATATCAATGTTGTAATGAAAGACTGTTTATATTGTGAAAACTATAGAATGTGGCACGTTTACGTATGTCTGGGTCCAAAGTTTATAGTTTTGAAATTATCCTAATCTACATTGTGTATTATTACACCCATTGTAAACATACCTATTTTATATTGGATGTTCAAGCGGAGGATATATTTTTTTGCAGATTCGTAAGTTTGCCGTGGAGGTGAAGACATCTACTTTTCATCTATTTGACGTTTAAAGAGCCAATAAGAGTGCGCATGCGCAACGCATTGTTTTGCGTCGACCAATGAATTGTTCGATGTAGATCTAATAACACCCTCACTCTGAAGTTATGAGGAGGTAATTGCAGGAAGAATTATCATTCATTTGAAACGAATTAAATAAATAAGGCACATAAGGCACCTTAGCGAAGGTAAATTTGCAATTAATATATTATGTCAAGATATTTTTCATTGTACCAAGTCTCTTTTACAGCTCTTTCAACTCGTAAGATACGACTTAACAATAGTGAGTCCGTTGACAATATTCTATCCGCAGAGAAATCATATCAATTGAGATGTCAAACTAAAGCTAAGCAACACTGAGCTTTATTTGTTCAAGAATAGAGCACAGATTCGTCTGTAATACCAGAGCCGAAATGAATTGAAACATCTAACATGTAGTTGTAGAATCTTTAATAGAAAATGTATCCTACCGTTAAGTGTAAGCTGCTCCGTCCACAACGATACCAAACTCGCGAATATTCGGTGACTTTAAAATACATTGTGTCGTAATAGTGTACCGATATTAAAAACATAAATTGTTACGACGCAATGTACGTAAAAATCGACTTTGGTGTCCTTGTGGATCAAGGGGCTAAGTATCTTTAATTCAGTATAAGCCCTAAATATATCAGATAATTATTTTATATTTTAATGTAGAAAATGAGTTGTTAGTTTTTAAGCTTGGTCAACATGTAGGTCACCGGGAGACGGTGCACGCGACGGTATTTGCACATCACAAACACTCCACGTGTCCCGAAATAGATCCGAACCAAATATTTGTACCACCTACCTCTACTATATTTAATAATATTACATGACTAGCTTTTGGCCGCATCTTCATCATCGTGGAATGCCATATTTTCATGCCATTGTCTACAAAATTGAGGAACTTCCCATAACACTATTATTCCCAAATTTAAGGCCTATAGAATATCCAAACATCTATCGTGCAGTTAATTAACGTCATGTAAGGTCTATGTGCAGAATTACATGCATTTTCCTTTAAAATTGACGAACTTTCCATTCAAAATTACACCCCCTAATGTATCCCCCTAGGGATACAATGCAAAGATAAGCTACACAACTTTGAAAACCGTAGCTAATTCCATGCAGTAGGTTCTGAGTGATGCGCGTACTAATAGACAGACAGACATCTAAAAATTAAAAAATATGTTGTAAAGATCCCTTGTATTATTTTTTTTCTTAAATATCTTCTATATACTTGTGGCAACATGGCAAATTTACAATTTTATTATATATAGATTGCATCGCACTACATATTTAATTGGAATTTAATATTATATATTTAGGTTAAAGTTTTGTCCTTGGCATATAATCGAGTTAAAGATAACCATATTTGGCATATGATAAATATAAACGTATTAACGTATTATAAAATAAAAATTTAACCAAGAATATTGTTATAGTCGCAATCATTTATATACCTAATCATAGAAATAAAAACAAAGTGTAATTTTTATATTAGAAACAAGAAAATTACAAAAATATATCTATGATTATACGTCAAGTTGTAATTATAATTACTCTACTATGGCCATGCAATTTTTTTTCTCCAACCCACTACACCGACGAAATAATGTCACGATGATTCCCGCGGACATGTCAACCCAAATCCCGAAGCCTTTCCTTGTAGCGACGTACGCGTTCGCTTCATAGGTCACTATATTGTTATGATGGTATAAAACAACACCATTTATACAGGATTGTGCGATTATGTACGCCAAAGGCAATTGAGTGACAGTCTCATGAATAATACAATGTATCCGTATATAGGTCACGCTGTCGTATACGTAAACAGCAGCTTGAGGGACAGTGCGGTCTTAGCTTAAGTCTGGCACAAAAACTAGGACAGGCCGTCGATGGAGACGCAACTGTGGCGGCCGTGGGCGGACACTGTTATGTGGCAACACCTTTTGTGTGATGGACAGATGAGCTTTACATATTGAACTCGTGGCTGTAAGCACCAACAATTGACTTAAACTGTCGCCAAATAGAGCAATATTGATAGACAAGACAACTGTTCAAAAGGCATGTGACGTTTAACTTTTTTTTAAGAGTGCGGCGAACGGAACGCGTTTTTGAATAGAATGAGCTGCAAAAATCAGACGGATTAGTGCTATCTCTGTTTGACGTAAGCGCGCTTACATTTATACCCGCGAGATAGCATTACTGGTAGTTCAAAATGTAAACGCAAATAAAATATAATATCTTGTATTCCAAAATATATTAATAAAAGCTTAATATTTGCCCATTTTTTTTGTTAATTCCAAACTAGACAATTAAAACGTAACTGATATAAATGTTTATAATACAGAACAAATATGGTGAAAATCTGACGATTACGCTGTAAAATAAGTGAAATTCAATTTTCTTAAACTTTGATTTAAATATTTTGAATGGTTTTGAATAACACAATAGTATTCAGTAAATACGCTTGAATCACAAATGATTGTAGCATTCCGTTTGTATGAGAAAATCAAACTCCGCCTGACCCTTAATTAACCAACATCAATATATATATGTAACGTTGAAAACAAAATAAACTTGCTTGAAATAAAGTCCATTAGATTTCTATATTTGCGAATTAAGCAATTGTGTAAAAACTTTAACGGTATGACGCATTTTCAACTTCGAAACCTTTTGTGTTCCGCAGAAACAACGATACCCCACAAACGTTCCTCCAACTTTTAAACAAGGACGCTGAAATCTTGTTTCTATTTTTGTACATTTAATTTTAGAAGTTTACTATAGGCTAAACAATGTTAAGGTAGAATGACATGGTTACAGGCGAACGTAACAGTTTTACGGCAACAGGTATTATTACAATTCAACAGATATAGATGACTTCTATGTATTATTACACTTCTACCTATAACTGTAAGCAAAAAACAACTTACACATTATTCTTTCATTTGATTTATGTATAGTTAGGTATTGCTTTAATTAGTTTTAACGATTAAATTGTAGTTAGATTAGAAATGTAAATATTTAAATAAATAAACCTTACACAGGTGCAAAAGCCAGTAAACATGGTAGTCAAAAAACAGTAGATAACTTGCGTTAGCAACAGCTAGAATCGTACGGGCACACAACATTCCTCAGTTATAAAGTACGAGCATATCACAGAGGATAATACATCAATACAATGCATGTGTGGAAAAGTAAACAACCTGTATTTGGAACAATAAACTTCATCAAGAACGACCGATAATTCTAGCCGATAGTTAAGTAATTATCTCATTATGTTTTCGAGTAGATACGCGTTTATCTTGAAAATGGCATAATGATGCACGCATTTATATTGCAGAACAAATAACTGGTATTCACGATTTGATATAAGAGGCATATCAATCTTAGAGATAGAGATATTCAACAATGTAGCAGATCTCGGTATCTATATCGACTCAAATCAGCAACTATCCATGATTATAAGTGTTATTAAATTGATACAAAAAATGGTCAGAGTTACTATAACACATTTTGAAATTGATTGAAACTGAAATTTATGGAACTACAATACCGACTTACATTTCAGGTCTCAAATACACAAGAAACAATAAACTACAAGAAATTTTGACGTCCGACAAGCATTCGTCTATAAAAATGCCAATAAATTATGTTGAATGTTTATTAGAAACTTTTGAAAGAATAGAACATGTTGCATAGACAAAGTAATTGGGATAAGGTCAGAAGGATGTTGACTGTGTGGTTGTTGACGCATGATTCTATGATGCATCGAGATAAATGTTGACGCAACATTTATAAAATGAAGCTTGTTCCATTTGAGCAAGACTCACGTCTTGCTCAAATGGAACAAGCCTGTGCGCGATGTGAATTAGACTTCGTAGTACCGGAATCAAAGTAGGGTCAGATTAAATGTTATATTTGTGGTAATATTATTATGAAACCTTAAACGAAAACCGACATAATCGCAAGGTTATAGACGTCAAGGTAGAAAGCCTAACAACGGAATATTTATCTCAGAGATATCTTACTAAATATATAGATAGGTACGTTATGCGATGCTATATATTCAATGGCTAGAATACCTAACCAACTTGAGGTCTCTTGTCACAGATTGCAAATATCAGCAGGAAAATTTGAAGAGTAGATAGTGCAACAGTTTTTCATACTTTTTAAAAATACAATATACACGAAAATTAGCAGCTGAAAGCTCTTCAAAATTTGGCCTGATCTGGAAATCAAATTCGTAGCAATGTGAACTGCAATTTTTGTTACAATTCATCTCATAACTTAACATCACGCCTATATTACCCAGAAGGGTGTGGCAGAGGTGTATGTACAACACCCACATTTCACCTGTTATATTTAGGTACATGGGATAGGGGGTTAGCCTATCGGCATACACCGGGCACAATTCTAGCCGCATACATTACACTTTGCCCGACCTGGAAAACGAACCCGAAACCTCACGGTGAGCGGCGCATACGCTAACCACTAGACCATCGAAACGAATCATTATCTAAAAAAATAATTTAATAAATGTAATTACAACTTATTTATGTATACTTTCAATTTAAGTCATCTGACTTTCATATTTTTTGCAAATGGAATTAAATTCTTATTCTACCTACCATATTACTTTTTTTTAGATATTTCAATCCCATACATGAGTTAATGTTAACATACTGCATTAGCTATTCTGTGGTGTAGTTAGCCGTGTCACTGGAGGTTAGATGGTCACCCCGCGCCACCCGCGCCGCCCGCCCTCCCCTCCGTCGTCCGGCCGGAGCAACAAACTCTGCAAGGTTGCCGCGAGTCACTCCGCTATCGCTTGGCTACAGTTACGATATCGCCCTTCTCCAACTACTTTATTTTATTACACTGCTGTCATATCGATATTATGCCTGAAGGTCTTAGGGATTATTACACCTTTTGTACTCCGTTAATTAACTGGCTTAGCTAAGGATTAGTGCTGGTATCATGGCCTTTCTAGCTTATTGTCATTGATGTAGGTACGAAAGATGATACTAATTTGCAAATATTAATTTGTGTCACTTCTCGATAGGCATCTAATAAAATAAACAACGTTATTATTAATGTATAAATAAATAGTATTTATGCTGAATGAGCTTCTTTCAGTTTCAGCTGTTCTATGAGAGAAAAGCTTAATTTGCGAAATAAAATGTTTATTATAAAAATCGTACTTTGTGTTACAGTTTTGATGACTATTTATAGTTATTATGATATTAAAAATATTTGGCTCATTCAGCAAGCTGCTGTCACATTAAAATCCATACGGATTTAAAGTATCTTTCAGGAACTAGTAGCGCCATCTCTGAGCGAGTAGCGGTACTTAAATTTACATAATGTTTTAAATCTAAATAATTTGTCTGTTAATGCTACTTTATTTTGTTTTAGCAGTGTAATTAAATCGCTACCGTCTTTTTCTTTACATTTAGATTTACCCACTTTTATAAATTGTATGAATCTTTTTGCGGCTTTTTCTTTTTTAATAAGAAAAAATACTTATACCAACACTCATAAATATAAAAATAGAACTGTGTCTGAGTACGTAAAGAGAAAACGTAAAGTGAGAAATAGAATTATAATAATATAAATTAGTATGTTAACAAGTTGTCATGTTGTTTGCTGTTGCAAATGTAATTGACATTTAATTTGTCAAGTGTCATGTTATTTAATGAAACAGTTTATTATCTGTCATTTCTCCTCACTATCAAACAATTAATAGTATACCACTATTACTATGATGATAATATTATAACTGAACGTACTTTAAAAAATAAAAGTCGGGGCTTTTTGACATAGCTTCAAAAGTTTTGTTACTACCTGCCTTTGGAGTGAGTAAAAATCGATAGGTCAATTTATTCACTATATGGAAACGAAAAATAAAGTTTTTTTTTAATGAAATATGAAAAAAAGAAGCCTCTTTGCAAAATTATCAGCTAATCGATAACGCGATTGATATTAAAAACGAAATACCTAATAATACTTTATCTTAATCAATTCACCTCTCTTGAAATTTATCTACCGTAGCATCGTGAGCGTATTAGACAACATAAAAAATGATAATACTTTCTTTGACCGATAACAGCTTTTACTATCGGGCATCACAATGTCAAAATGTCATACTTAAGTCACTTTGAAATATTACAGGGTATAAAAGCTAATCTTACCTCTTTGATTAAGTTAGAAAATATTTTAAGGTAGCCCATATTATGTTTAAGTCCCAGTGGATAGGGAAGCCTATCGCTATCCACCGGGCGCAATTCCAACTCCGTGCTGCTATTGTGAATTTCCTGACGGAAAGTTCACAAATAACACTTTGCCCGATCTCATCTCGCGGTGAGGGACGCATAGGCTAACCACTAGACCATAGAGTCAGAAAATATTTAGTTGTTTTATTTTATTTATACTAACAACCGCCCACGTATCTGATCTGCCTGTGAGGTACGTCAGTAAAAAGTAGCCTATATGTTAGGCTATAAGCTATCGATTAACCATATTAAATTAAATGCCGACTATTATGCTTGCATCCAAACTTTCAAATTTAATTATTTGTGGAATAATGAAAGCAGAGTCGTATAGCTAAGGGATCACCGATAATATTCTACATGTTCTAAAATAGTATAATATTACATTATATTAATAGGCTATAAGCGACATCTGGTGGCCGTACCATTAACTTCAACGACCGAGTACAGGGAGGGGGTAGCTTTAACACTCTTGGCATGGACTAGCATGGTATTTATACCAGGCAACGTATGGAATAGAAAATGCATTAAATGTTTATATTGGACGAATTCACATTGAACGCAAAAATATTTCTTGTTTTTTAAATTCTACATCATACATTCAAATTTTACTGACTGGATCTTGTTTTTGACATTTTAATACGAGTAGTAATACAAATTATGAGTAATTTTAAATAATGCATAGACGTTGATAAATAATTGACAGGATTCGCTTTTTATTTGTTTTAAAAATCTTTTCTTAATTAAGTAAGTAACTACCACATAAAGTGATAAATTATTCTAATAAATAAATCCTATAACAGGGGAATGTACGAGTCTATACAGAGTATTACAGATCTATAGGCATCTAGAACAGTCGACGCCTGTGACAGTCCGGCCTCGCAATCCGCGATAGCAAGGCTGTTTGTGAACGTTTTGAGACAGTTATATTTTCTATAGTTTCATTTGTATAGCTAAAATAAAAGGCTGTATAATTGTTCAGAAATACCCGTAGAAATGAGTCAGACAGAAGTAACTTGTGTAAGGGGGGCGACGACCGGCGATGACGCATGTGCTACGTGCCATACGCGCACACGCAACATCGCCCGCACCACGCGTGCTGACGTCACATTACACATCAACACAGAAGGTTCACACATAATGCTCTAATATGTACGTGTTACGTTGGCATGGAATGATGTTAAATCTGCCAAGTAATAATAACGTGAATATTTAAAGAAAAGTTATGAACGAAAATAGCTCGTTTTTGTTCTGTATCGTAAATAAACAACATTTGGTTTTACAGCCAGTCTAACTAACATTATCTATCCTATAATCCGTCTGCAAAATCAATTTGAATTTGACAGTCACGAAGAATTGAAAAGCTTAATTTCAAAAATCGAATTATTATTAACTAAGAATTTGCTGGATTGGAGACCGCGACTCGGCAACCATTTGGTAGGACGGCCCCATGCCAGGTGGACTGACGACCTGAAGAAGGTCGCTGGAGGGGACTGGATGCGGAAGGCGCAGGACCGGTGTTGTGGCGCAAATTGAGAGAGGCCTATGTCCAGCAGTGGACTACGAGAGGCTAAATGATGATGATGATGAGGAATATGTACGTATCAAATTGTATAACTAAGTAGACAATCTTTACCGTATAGTATTTAGAGCTGACGTCGACAGAGGACCGATCGCTTTATTTGTTTATAAGCGGTGATCCGGATTTATAACCTACTTAATTGAATAACAATTGCGTTTCGATGCTGTCGCCCGATACCGACCGTATTTGCTTGTGAAGTACGTCATATCATCGACTATGAAGTGGTTAGAAGCTGAAGCTAAAGCTACCTATTGTTACTATATTTTTATATTATAGACGTCTTGATCGCGTAAATATGTTTAAAGGCATAAATACTTGTTTTGCTCGACAGTTTCGATCGAATCACACCGATCGTGGTCACGAGCCGACTGGTGAAGGCTCAGTGTCGTCTCCGAGAGGCGAGGGTTTTGTCCACTACCCTCACTTGGTCGTAACACTTTTTATTTTACATTTTGTCCAAACTGTCGGTCAAGACTCGCGAAAGTTTAAAATTTATTTTAACTAGACTTCATAAGTGCCAAGTAACTCTTGTATATCTAAATCTATAGTAATACTATATATAGTAACGTTATTCTTGTTTGTTTGCACGCAATAGACTCCGGCACTACAGTGTAGAGAGTGTCAAAATAGTTCTAAATCCCAGGAAAAACAAGGAATGAAGCAGTAGACTAAAATGAAATATATATAATGTATGTATATATATATTCTATGAGTTGATTCGAAATATATATTTACATTCTGCATATCTTTCTATACCCATCTACTTTAGCATTTTACAAGAAAAGATCTGATTTGTAAGGAATATCTTACACCAAAAATAACGTTACCATAAATTGGGTGACAGTAAATTCAAAGATCTCTCACTCAATGAATTGCTATAATTTAACGTGTTATTTTATTCAAGCCATATTTCAAATATTAATAACTTATTAACTATACAAGAATATCTTTAATATATCTATTATAGTTATTAATTGTTTATAGTAATTAGTTATTAATTATAATTATAAACTTTATATTTTCAATGCTTATTTATAGTAAAAACTCAAAGTAAAAGCTTTAAATTTTAGGGTTATGTAGTTATCTATACAACCCTAGAATGTAAAGTTTTTCCTGTAAGCTTATACCAGTTACTACAGAATATTGAAATGAGATTTTTGTTGTCTGACTATGATTAAAATTTAATATAACCAAATAAAATAAATCGTAGACGTAGAAAACTCCTGAAATTGAATTATTATTCAGTTACCTAATAGGAATTGTTATTTATTATTAATCATGACCTAATCAGAAATTATAAACATTATATATTAAAGAAATTGTATTTATCTATTTAAATAAATAAGTAACGCAATTTTATAATAAAATGAAAGTTCCGTAACTCATAACACTCATCTCCAGAATGGAAAGTAACGCCATCTCTTAAGACCTGCTTGAAACTTTAAGTTACCTTCCAGCCTTGATGCAACGCCATCTAGCGGAATTTTCCGAAACCAGGCAGGCTGTATAATGTTAAGGCTGCGTAGAAAGTCGTGGAAACGCTACTAGATACCGCTTTTCACAACTAAAGAAAGGTTTTCGTTTCTCTCAGAAAAATATGTTACGATATATTTATCTTTTGAACAGAAAGAAAATTTTTATTGCCAATTTATACTTGAAATGCCCATTTTTTTATAAACACTATATCATTTTGTGAAGAAAATTATTCATTTTTGCTAAATTCGATATCTTTGGTGTACTTAATAACCTTTAGTGTACTACGAAAAAATATCTATGATTAAAAGTTTATTCATCATTTTTTATCGATTTAAAAGTGTCAAAGATGTATTAAAAACTAGCTGTTACCCGCGACAACGTCCGCGTGGTATTCGATATAATTAACAATATAATGACTGCCGTTGTTCTAGCGATTAGTGCATGCGCCTCTCACCGCGGAGTCTCGGGTTCAATTTCTGGGTCGCGCAAAAGTGTTTTGCGATTTTTTCGTCTGCAAATTCTTAAATAGCAGCACAGAGTTGGAATTGTGTCCGCTAGATGGCGATAGGCTCACCCCTATTACCTGTTACCCAAACATAACAGATGAAGTGTGGTGTTATACCACCCATACTTCATACTTCAGTGCCACACCCTTCTGGATAATATTGGCGGGACTTTATGTAAGCTGCTCCCACGCTTTTAACCGAGTTATAGGTCACCTACTGCTTCGCTCCTTTTTGTGACATATTTCACTACTGCTCGTCTCGTGTTTAGTAGCGCAATATTTTATATCATATATCCTTTGTTAATAAATGGGCAATACAACAAAAACCGATATCCGACCACCCGATATTAGGGTATTCATAGAGACAAACTAATTTTCAGACGCGGATTCGGATATATCGGAATAAAAGTTTGCTACGATGTTAAAACATTGTAAGGACTACACCCATGCAAAGTTTCATTATAAGCCGTGCAGTACTTACAGCGGTAAAAGTGTTCAAGATTTTAACAGACAGACAGACAGGCATACAGACTTACAGGAAAAGGTATTTTTTAACATTTTTACTTCAGTATTAATAGTAGAACGCCCTCCAAAAAAATCAATTGCAATTCAGTGTACAGAATAAGACTCTCAACAGTCTTATTATAAGTATAGATACAAATACCGCATTGATAATCGCAACTTCGTAGATGGAAATATAAGAAAGCTATAAGTTATTTCAGTCGCAGTCCTTCAGTAAATTGAGGCTCCATAAGGGAAGATATAAAAGTACCTACATTTTTGTATATAATATGAGCATGAGTACACATTAGGTAACATCACTGATGTTTCAAGGTCTAGGAGACAATAACTTGCTCTATATTTGGCTGTTACGATACAATACCTATAAAATATATATGAGCACAGTTTATTGTTATTATCATAGACACGATAATGACAAAGCGGACAAAAAGATGCTCAGGAGATCACACAAGGTAAACACTTAAATTGTGTTCGTCTTGCGACTACTCGCTAAATGCCCTCGGAGAGCAAATTCGGTAGTTTATCATTTGCGTAGTGCAAAATTGTGTGCTGAGATCTAAGTTAAACAACTACGTAATGTAACCTCCAGCCGACTTTCGGACTATCGTCCGGAACAAATACACGACTGACCTACAAACACTCGCGAACGCAGAAGATAATGTCAGCCATCCTTTTTTAACCTCCGCGATTCACGCCGGTGCGGAAGAGACGGCACATCTTGTTACGATGACGAGCCTCCGTTCTCAATGTCAAGTTCACCGATTATTATTAGTGCTCAATGCCACAAAACACACGCAAGCACTATGGCGGATCGCCGGACGAACAAATATACTCAGAGGTGATTTTTCTCAAAAATATGCTATAATTACAATCTACGTAACTGCGAAAAATGCTCTACATTTCATGACCTTGCTAGAGGCTAAAACTACCAAATCGGAAGGCCCTGATGTAATTTGCAATAGTGAAGCTCAATGTCGTCACATGTGGAAACACGTGCCTGAAAAAATGATTAGATCATGCGGTAGCGGTCCATTTTAGAGCATTTTTGAGGATGTTGTTTTGGAGCGAGTTTTAGCGCCAATTTAGTACTTAAATGTAAGACAGGAACGAAGGACGTGATAGGTAAGGAAGGTTATTTTGACAAACTCAGAGGGAGATTTGATGACAGTATTATCCAACAATGGAGGTTTTGAAATATTATTAGGTAATATAACATAATTTATTATGTTGATAATGAGAACAAGTTTGTTTAGATAAAAGGATAATTAATATTTACCTATTCACATATACATGTTGTCTTGCTCCCATTTAAAGTTTCCTTCGGATTATAGATTTTTAACTTGTCATTAATATAAATCGGTCAGAAAAATACAGAAGCGTCCTTAAAGCATTCTTCCGCGGTCGCCTGCGTGCTGGCTGTCAATTATGTGTCGCGAATATGTATGATTTCATTGGAACTCATCTCATAAATAGCTTCATACAGATGACGACATCGCATTATCGTACTCTAATTACAGACAAAGTAACTGCCGTAGGTATTAAAACTTCCTCTCTACGAAGCCAAAATAAGAAGAGTGATTCCATGGATGTATTAGGAAGTACAGTCATGTTATTATAAAGCTACGGAGATACTCCTGGGAATAAATCGATAATTCCTGTTACCGCAATGTATTGCAGGTAGAAAATTGCGAATTTTTGGGATAAAATGCATATATAAATGTCTAACACGATAACAATCTTGAAATATTTGCCAATGAGTGCGCCTCATCAGTAGTGATGATTAGTATTCGGCATCTATTATTGAAATAAACTGAAAACCAGTAATATATTACTTATTTTGATTCGTTCCACTATCAGTTATAGGTATTTTAATATTAAATACGTAATTTATTTACAAAACGTATAATTTAACGTATTTTTGTTTATTGATTTTCCTGCATTTTCGCGATTGATTACAAATTCACACTGAACTTTGATCATCGGGCGTAACGAATATCAATTAAGGTCTCTTGCCTTTAAAAAATGCTTTTTGAGTAAATTACTATACTGTAATTACTACTACTTACATATTATTATAATAGCAGTAGCTGTTTTCTTAGTTTATAGACTTCAGAGAGTAATATTTTTCATAGAGGACTTATGATTATTTATTTGTATGAAGTAAAGACTGCTCTATATGAACAATTGTTGAGACGTATTTCCACACAAAATTCAGTACATTAATCATTTTGTTACCTATGTTTACAATGGTGAGTACCGCCAAATGGCAAGGTTCCAGCGAAGTTCCGCCAAATACAAACTCTGCTACTATTTCCTAAAATGGACTTAACTTTAGATACAGACAGAGATATCATAATAGCATATTTATTACTTAAAATAATAACAACTGCTTAATCCCCTGTGCCTATTTAATCAATGATTTTCGTACATAAACACTGGTAATCATATTTACAATTGTACAGTCATTAATCCTTCCTTATTTCCTTAATACCTATATACGGCATACGTTTCTGTTCTAGTAAAGATATTCAAGGTTCTTATTCATGAGCCAAGTAACTTTACAAGATTTTGGTTAGCAAGATTATTGGTGTTAGATTTAGCTACATTCAGAAAAGATATTTATTGGTGTTAGATTTAGCTACATTCAGAAAACTGGACCAGTCTTGGTAGTATAGTAACTTTCTCTAACTTTTCCAACCCTTTTAATATTCTATCAGCAAAGTTCATTCATGACGCATTTGACAAACATTTCTTTTGACATTGTCAAATTCGATAAGGTTGACATTTGTTAATAGAACAAGCGGACAAACAACTTAGACTTTAGTGTTCTAAAATGTCTATACAAATATAGTATTATGTTGTATCATGAATATGCTGCTGCTGATTAGTGTTCTAAAATGTCTATACAAATATAGTATTATGTTGTATCATGAATATGCTGCTGCTGATAGTTACTAAAACTTACATATAAAAATCACGGCACTATGCGGGGGTAGTATTTCTCTTTCCTTTCATGTAGATTGGCCAAATTATCGAAGTATAAATAATAATAGTGCAATAAAAGTATTTATTTAGTGAAATTAGCTGCTACGAACTTATTAATTTCTAGAAATAACAAGCACAGTTATTACCCTTGTTCGTTAATATATTATTTTATAGCATTTCTTAAATTTCATTAAACTACGTAAGGTTAAGTCAAGCCAAGGCCGCTGGGGCCTTGAACTCGTAATGTATTCCCAAAGTCACATCGGTCAAATCGTTTCAGCCATTTACGTTCATTATTATTTAATACCCTCTTTTTCATTTATATCGAGTATACAATACGAATTACGACGCAATATGATTTTGCCTGGATGGTCTAGTGTTTAGCGTATGCTCCTCTCACCAATAGGTCTTGGGTTCGATTCCCGGATCGGACAAAGTGGTATTTGTGAACTTTTCGTCAGGTAATTCACAATAGCAGCACGGACTTGGAATCGTGCCCGGTGGATGGCGAAGGCTCACCACCTATCCCATAGGACCTAAAAATAACAGATGAAATATGGGTGTTGTACACCTCTGTCACACCCATCTGTGTATACCCAGAAGGCGTGATGTTATGTTATGTTATGAAATTTATTTCGATGCGTATTGCTCATGTTGAATGAAATTGCGTTGGTTTTTATTTACTTGCACGTGACTCGTGATCTTTTGCATGTTTTAAATATAATTAGTTGAACTATTCGACACTATTAATTGTTGAAATTTAATGAAAATATTAATTTATTACAAAGCCAATATTTATATCCTACTATTATTTATAAAATAAATAAATATTGAACACATTTATTTTGATACCGCGACATGCTAAACAACATATAAAACAAGTTACTGTTTGTATCATACACAGGCACAAAACATCTCAACAAACAGTATTTTTTGCTATGACAAAGTTGACATAGTAATTTAAACTGACGTAATTGAAGACAAAAACTGACCTTCATCAAACCGACATTGCAATATCAAACGTCTGATATTTCCCGATGTAACTATGTACACATACTCTCTACTTCTAAAGATAATGAAACTTCATTACATCATTGCCCAGAGCAGAAATATAAACCTATCTCTTTACTACTGGGTGAATTTTAAACACAAAAGTTTATGAGGATGGATGTTTTGAAATAGTTTTGATGGAACTGTAAAAAAATACGATAAAAAATTAAAATACTATGCACTCAAAGTGAGAAAGGAAGGTAGTTAGTCTTCTACTGTCTATAGTAAATGTATAATAACAGCGGTAACAGGACATTACGAGACTTGGCGTGACAGTGAACCAAAATTGGATAAGTTCTACATAATGGGGTGCAATTTCTTGCGGGGTGCGTCGCAACGCCACGCATTCCCTTGCAGTATTGATCGGCGACGTGACTCACCGCCCTTGCCCGACATTCACCCGAACCCACCAACCCCTGCATGCGTATCGGCACCCGATACCTATCACTAAATATTTGAATACGTTTTATTTCAGCCGGGTTTTCCTTTGGGTTTTCCAGTAGACGTTTTGTCGTTTTATTTTTACAGCTCATGTGAACAACACATCTGGATTATCGTCCGTGTATTTAAAGAGTTACTATTTTTAAGTCTATTTTTGTAAAACATAATTTATTGTACAGTGTGTTAGACTTTAAGTAAGAGACTAAACAAATAGTAGTGTTAGAAATATTACATTTGGGGGATAAGACTGTATTGAAATGAATGTAATTAAAATCGTAGTGCTCTGTTAAAGCAATTCAATATACTGTTCTATCCATGCTGAAGTAACTAACCATGGTTTCAGCCAAAGCAACACCGATATTTAATAAGATAACATCAAAGCAAACAACCAAATAACTTTACGGCAACCCTTTCAGTAATTAGTTTAACCCTATACGTAACAGTAGAACTGGTTTCAGTGACGTTAACGTCTACCAACATGAATATTTATGTCTATAATCTTTGTAACCTCTAGAAAAGTGCTTGAGGCACGCACAATTTGTACAGTCGGCAAAACTTTTACACGCTCAGTGTAAAAACTTCGACGTGATTGTAAATAACTACTACATCAATTACATCACCGAAATGAATCAACGTCGATTGCTGTCGACCGATCGTCAAACTGCGCTCTTATTGGGCTCTTTAACCGTCAAATGCATCGATTGACGTCGATCGATTCCGGTGTAATAAGACCCAGAAAGATGTGAGTTACATGTCTAATTCGCTTTGATACTTGAATACTTCTTAGACATTTATGATAAACTTGTAAAAGCAGTGAAATTACTTATCATGACGCAAATCCATGCCCTGCGCAAGCAATATCTGATTCGACTGTACATAGCTTTCTTTATAGGGTGCGCAGCCCCCTTTAGCTACATATCTTCGTGTATCAAGGCTATAAGCAAGCTACCCTCGTGACCAGAACCCGGCACCCTACTAACTTTTGTTTCGTTATTAGATCGAAGGGATAGCAAGGAGGGCTCCTTTACGCCACGTCTGCGTGTCTGCACGAGAATATTGCGTCGTGGAAACAAACTGTGTTTGTAACACGATTTTTTAACTTGATCAGTATGTTATTTGCTTGCTATAGATATGAGGGTTATTTCTTAATAATAGATATTGCTAATTCGAGGTAAAGGAGTAAGTAGGGACAGATCATATTATATATCTATTATATGAACAGGTGAAGTGTAGGTATATACTCTGCCACGCGTAGCAAAGGTGTGGCACCCTTCTGGTATTATAGGCGTGATGGTACGTTATATATTTTAATCTATTCCGTAACAACTAGCAGAGACTCGAAAAGTTCAAAGACCGATTAAGTTCTCTTTTTATGAAAATTTATTAAACTTTCTACAACTTTTGTTTCGTAAATCTGTTTGACTTCCAGCAAAATTAATTTTACTAAGTAAAAAAAAAACAACAAGAAATTTGTGTTTGTCAATAGCAGTAATCTTTATTTAGCATTTGTACTTGAAATTTGAGACTGTATAATGGGCCAAGTTCTCGAAAACTTTTCAAAAGCTCGAACATTGTGTTGTTTGTTACAATAAATAACTTCTTAGCCGTCTTTACCTCCCTTTACCCGAAATATTGTACCAGTGTCGAATAAAGGGCAAAACATTTTGATATAAAGCATAAAAAGCAGTAGATATTGTAATCTGTTACGTCATCGCCCACGCAAACTTCCGTAAAAGGGTGAGCTTATTCACCCGCGACAGCCGACACTCGGCAACTCAAGTAAATTAAATGGGAATCTTGTTCTAGCTACTGACTGACATACGCGTATATTTTATTGTATTTTATTAAGAAAAGGGTGTAATATGAAAAATTAAATTTTTTGATCTATTTTTTTTATTATATATCTATGTATTCATAACTAACAATGCAAACGGTAAAATTTCTCTTCCTCCGTTTATTTGACCGTTAAAAAATTAAAATAACATTTCGCATTTATTTATAGAAATGAATGTTTACGGAAGTGTATTTTTTATGTTAAATGTCTCATTAATAATATAGGATTGTTATATCAGTGCCTCTCTCTACAAGGAGATTATGTCGTGGTTACTTCTATAAAAATTGTGACCTTTAATTTATAATATTATTAATAAATTCGAAACTAGTCGGCATATCCCGGCTAAAATAACGTGAGTAACCCGTATTCTCAATTATAAGACTTTTAATTTCTTTAATAATTTGATTGTGTTCATAATCTTATGTCAGTGACTGTACTTTTAGGAAACAGAACAGATGCACGTGCTTCATGCATTTAGAATGTACTACTTTAGAAGTCTAAATTAAGAACTACGTAGATATTCATGATAGGACATAGCATGTGTTCCGAAGTCGCGCCGTTCGGTTGCATACGCAGTGCGCTATGCGAGGCGTTGGCGGATTCAAATTAATTTTTTTTGTTTCACTTATTTATAGGCTATGAAAAGTCCAACAACACTAGAAGGATGAAATTGTGGAAATATTTATATATATTTGACTAAAAGACTATTAATCAATTTGTAATTAGGAAGAATTAATTGATATTTGAGTCAATATAATAGCTTGGCTTATTTTATTTATATTCAACAAACTCATGTATGGTATTTATTTTTGCTTTATTTGTTATAATACAAATAACCAATAATAAATATTGATAAGAAATGCTTTTCGAACATCAAACTAAAATCCTACTCAGACAAAATCGCAGTTAAGCACACAGTTAAATCCAACCCAAGCCGTAAAAATAAAGAGGTTGTTAGTGAAGAGGCTATTAGCAGTTGCAACAGTCTGGAGCGTGCACCGGCACGGCACCGCTGCCGCGCCGGCAGTCGGCAGTCATACACTTTCCCGTTGCGCGAGGGTATGGCCGCCGGATCGATGCCGCCCCACGTTCACGGTCATCGCCCTCCGCCCGCCCTACGCTTCCGCGTCACCGGCGCCGCACCCCCCTCCCGCAATCCGTCGTTTCTCCCCGCGCCTTTCGTGCCTCACCCCCTATCACGCCCTCGCTAAATATAGGCACCTCGATACACGACCCTTCAGGCCGTTACGAAACACAATTAGCTCCACTATTTCGAGAGACAGGCATTTCGTCTCCTCTTGCGGGAAGTCAACGGTTTGGACTCCAATCTATAATTAGGTTACTGTGCATATGTTTTTTGACGTTTAATTTGTATGGTATTGTTTGTAATGTTTTCGTAATGAATGTCTGTCTGTCAGTTTGTTTATGTGATTAAATTAAACCCATTAATCCGTTTTATGGTTTCAATCCAAACTAGTTTTTCTAAGAATCGGATTACATGTCTTGTCTTCTTATAGGAATGAAAACTGGTTTGAATATATTAATAGCTATACCGACTTTTTATGCCAATTGTAATTCTCTGTTTTAAGCAGATTGTTTTATTTCGCTTGTAACATTTTCAAACTCTTATATTTTTATAAATGAAGAATTTCGTTTGCGTTTTAGTTCTGCATTGGGGCTAATAGTAATGTGAATTTTAAATTGGCATTAAAGGACTGAGGTTAAATTAAGATTTTAAACTAAATTGCCTTGACACTGCTTACGTTTTTTACTTCCTATTTTGCCTCTACGAAATTGCCAAACTCTATAAACAACAAACATTTCAGCAAGTAAACACTATTAATTTAGTTAAGACGACTATGTATCTAATCATAAACTAAGCTGAAACACATAAAAATACATTTTTTTTTTTTTTATGATTTAAGCTATTTATCCACACGTACAGTTTTTACAACCGTCTTATCGTCATAACAAGATTATAACATTATACAGGCCACCCTTATTTCTAGTCTTATAACATAACATAACATCACGCCTATAATACCCAGAAGGGTGTGGCAGAGGAGTACAACGCCCATATTTCACCTGTTATGTTTAGGTGCCATAGATAGGAGTGAGCTTATTGCCACCGGGCATCAATTTCACCAACTGAAATTTACTAATAATACTTGCACGACCCGGGAATCGAACTAGAGACTTCGCGTTGAGAGGCACATACGCTAACCTTTAACCTAACTAACCTAAACTTTCTCACATTGTGTTTTATTAAACAACATATACCTATTACCTTATATAGTTACATTTTATACTTTGACATATAGTTCAATATCACAATGGCCAGTTACAAGAAACGGCCTATTGTTAAAGCATAGACTAGTTAGTCTATGAAATGTTGTTAGAATCGGAGACGTTCCCGGAAAACGACCAAGCCGTGTTACTCGACCACCAATAAACTTGTACACAACCGTTTTGTGGAATAGGAGGGTTAAGTTCAATGTGGGCTAGCATGATAGATTCTGTCGTGTCTTTGTCATGTTTCAATACAAAAATATGGGTAAAATTCGACAAAAGGTGACAAAAACTAACACGCGTTTTTCATACTAGCTTGACAGATGCACTTTAGAGAATGAATCTTTTGCTGAAGTGTTGATTGTAATTGTATATAAAAGTTAGTTCATTGATACGATAATACCAAATGTATGTTTGGACTTCTCGTAACTTAAGAAATTACAATAAATTAATTTAAACTGATTTAACTGACAAGTAAATAGCTTTTCTCTTAAACACAATAAGCTGGGTATACCGTTGATAAATGACGAATATTAAACATAAATTGCAGAGATTATATCGAATCTAAACTTAGTAATGGGTATGCTGGCATAAGACTAACCTAATGAATACTTCATATGATAACGACTCAAAAAGTAGGTGATTACCCTCGTTCATCTCGTGCAGACAGTGCGCCGCTCCACCCTGGCACTATATAACAACGTTATAGACAAATAATAAAAAAACTGCGTCAGGCGCGGCGAGGGTCCTCAGACATGCTCTATACATCCTTAGCTATGTGCCTACATTGCAGTGAGTGGGTGAACTCACTGCAGCCAAAGCCAACTGAATCCCGGAAAACTACCGACCCAGTCTAGACATGGGGGCACTTCCCCTCGCAATCCCTCCCCTCCGTCCCACCCTCCCCCGCGAACCCCGCCACACCCTGTCCCGCTTCCCTGGTGCTTTCACCACCGACTTGCAGACATTATAAAAAGAGAACACACTGAAGCTTTTGAGTGACGCGGTGTGTGACAAGCAGACAAAAACTAAGGGAAATGGAGATGAAAAATTATGAAACGTGTTTCCACGTAGCGGCTCTAATGAACCCTCTGTGTGTACCTAGCCTATGCATGCAATACTACAGCTGCAGCTTGCTACAAACAAAATATGTACTTAAACTTTTGGAGGAGGTGCTTTTTATTATAAATATATTTAATTTAATGTTCGTAAAAAATATTATATTTCAAAAATTCAACTCAATTGCTTTCAGTGTAATTGAAGATCTTTAAAATTGAATTGGTAAGTCCTACTACCTGCTAATTCGGTCACATACAATAAAATGTAATTAATTTTAAATCAGTTTCATAGAATTCTACAAGCTTTAATGTCAATAAGACGTAATATATTCTTTGTACAATATTGATAATTATAGTATAAATGTTTATTTAATATTGTATAGGTGAAGGTGCACTAATAAATGCATATTAATTTCATGTAAATATAATATAGATTATACAAGTTATCAATTAATACAACACTTGTATCCATTAAGCAATATAATTAAGTGCTAACACAGAAAAAACTATATCACACTATTTTCTTCCTACAATGCTGTTGCTATTCAGTTGCTAGCGACCACGGCCAGTGTAATCTGTCAGTCGAAACGTCAAGACTAAAAGGCAAATAATGCATGATCGCAATTCCCGTTAGATTTTATCTATACTTATATAATAGTTGTAAAGGCAAATCATAAAAACTCGAGAGCATAGATGAATGGAGCACTGCTTGCCTATCCATAGCTATCACCTTGAATTAGGTAGACAGTACAATATGCATGATTGACTATGCTGCAGTGGGTTAGTGAGAGTGAATTACATCCGAGAGGGGGCAGCGGTGCAGGCAGGGTGGCTTGCAGACAGGGCGGGCCGGTGGTGTGGGGCCAGACGGGAGAACGCACCTCGTTTCCGCACCGAAGTGTAGTAACCGAACATACACAAATATAAGACTGCATACCGAGGGTAATCGCAGCCCACAATACCGTCTGCTACGTTGAAGCAACGAACACGCTTTTATATAGTTTCAAAGACTCTTCAGAATACATTTTCTGAAGGAGTAATCACTAAGACCGTCAAAGAACTGATTAATTCTTTTTGACCAGTGAAAAATATTTGAATTTATTTTTTTTGGAGTTGTACGCTAAAGTTAACTTAAAAGAATACTACAGAGATAACATACATACATACATACATTACATAACATCACACCCACATTTCACCTGTTCTGTTTAGCTCCCATGAGATAGGGGGTAAGCTTATCGCCATCCACCGGGCACAATTTCAACTCCGAGCTGCTATTAAGACCCCACGATGAGAAGCGCATAATTATGCTAAGCGCAAGACCATCGAGGCAGTCTAAATACTTCAGAGAATACTTCATTACTTATGTTTCCTAAATAAAGTAGAAGATTACACTTTGATTTCTAGTTTTATGGAACGTGTTAACTCTAAATGTGCGCTAGAAGCTAAGTTCATTAATAAAAACACATTTTGTATATTATACGTAGAGTTGGTGAATTAATACAAGCTTGCACAAACGGAGGGTAGAACAGGAAACAATAGCGTCTAAAACGTTCGTTATTGTGAATAAGCTCTAGGAGAAAGACACAAACATAATCAATTACAATAATAGTCAATAGCATTACGTGTAGTTTGAGTAGTGAGGTTCATATTCAAATTAACATTAATAAATATTTATTCAGAGTTTTGGAGGTGAGGGTTTTGTATTGCAGAAGTTCAAGGTATTCAAATAAATGTAGTATGCTCTATGGCTACAGTTTTACAGACTTGCTTTTATTTTGAGCTTTGTTCCATATTGAAAGATAGCAATGGGGAAAATTGTCTATGCTTTTTGAAACTGTATCTAGCAGGACCGTAACGGATATGGCTGTATGGTTTGTCTGTCATCGTATTGCACAAGAACGACTGAACTAAATTTGGTTCAGTTTTCAGAAATAGTTTAAGCTCAGTTTAAAAATCTCGCAGGCCAAGGGCGAAAGCTTTCTATCTGTAGGTATAAATATGTTAATACCTCAATATGTTGTACAGAACTATGGATTTAAGTAAGTACCTATATTTATGATATTTATAATCTGATTTCCATAGGAAAAATATCCTATCTGCAGTCTTTTGTTAATGTAATTTCAGTCTTTTGGCATTGAGTACATTGCCAGTTTCGTGTGGAACAACCAAAAACAATTAAATATTACTCAAGCCCATGAAGTCATAATGTTATCTTTTGAGCGTTTTATATTTAGAATGGCAAAATTTATCTAATCTTTGAAAGCATAACATCACACATATTATGGTAGATGCTATAGGTAATGGATGTGTTATCTTATTTACGTCTACCAACAAAGTTTTACACACTGAACAGGCGGTCACTGAGAAATTTCTGAATGAAAAACTCAGTTTAGTTTTATTTTTTTAGGTATTAAACCTACAATAGTCACGATCAGCACTGTCTATTCTTTTTTACTTTTTCACTACCAAAAAGTGTTTACAGAAATTTCACTTTTTAATTTACGAAGTGTCCCGCTGTAAAGTTTAAGAAGATTATGTGTCTGTAAAACTAGTTGGAATTGTATGATTGTTATTACTAGGATCATTAATGTACACTGGTATGTAACTACTATTATTACTTATAAATATTAAATAAAGAAATTTTAAAAACAAACAAAACAACTGTCTATACTATAAGTCACTTACTCATACCTCACACCTGATACTCCGTCTTACTTACTTAAATAAATCAAGCTCTTCCTACATAATATCGATATAGGTATGAAGACTATAAGGTAAACGGAGGTGTCATATTATTGTCGTCTACCAAAATAGTTCTAAACACTAAACAAGCCGTCACTGAGAATATTCAACATAAAAAACTCTGTTTGTTACATTGTTTTTAGGTATCGAACCCACTATAGTCGCGATCAGCACTGTCTATAGTAGAAGTCAATCTGATTAGTTACATGTGATATGTACTTATAGTAAAAGAGGCTCATACCTCATACTCCACCTAACTTTCTTAACTAATGGAATGTTTATGTACGGGGATATAACTCAATTAATTATATGTACTAAGTAATGTATACTAAGAAACAGTCGAAAAAAATATGGGACCGGCAGGATTTAAACCTGCGACCTCTGCATACCGGACAGTCCCTTTACCACTAAGCTGCGGTCTTCTCTTGCCAGAACCCTAAATTTCTCAATTGTATGTTACGTCATTTCTTAGTACGATTTACTAAGCATGGCAAAATATATAGAAATATGTATAGGGATTTTGTATGTTTTCAAATATACGTAGACAACAGCAAACGTATCATTAGTCACTACTCATCATAGCGTTATATAAATAATACATGATTGTCCGTTAGAGTTAGAGATAATGACATTTCTAAGTCCCGGGAGTAGCAGGCTTTCAATTTGTAGTAATATTGAAGTAATCGAGTTAGATAGCGTGTCCCTGACCGAGCGGGCCTTGTGGCGGCCGTCGACTCGCGCATCCGAGCAGAGACACTACTACCATTTCTCATTTAAATATCACTTTATAGATAACTAGCTCCACCGGCGTTGTAAGAATGTCAATAAAATGTAACCTATGCCCTTCCTCTGGTCATCAAGATCGGTGTCTGATATAAGCAGTAGTTCAGCTGCAAAAGCGCAAATACAGACAGAAGGGAAGGATTGCAAGCCCTAGCATATTTTTTTTATTATTGATGGAATGGCGTGTTTGAGCTAGTTGAGCTCAGGCGAAGAAGAATCATTATAATTTTCACTGGCCACCAAATAGTAACGTTTGCAATTTTGATTTATTTTTTAGTAGTATGGTTAAGCCCCGAAACTACTAGCACATAGTTACTCCTAGCTATAGTTACTACTTACTATGAAGTGGATTATATAATAAGAATAACCAAAGTCACGTTTAATTATCAAGATATAATGTTACTTTGGCCATCGTCTTTAGAAATCGAAAGCACATATTTACTATTTATTTTCGTGCAAAAGTAACAAACATTAGTAAAATCTAGCTAGTTCAATGATTGTTTTCAATAACAGGGTGATAAAATAATGAAATACCTCCGCGTGAATTAAAGTCGTTATAACGAGATGCGCACCCGTAGTAGTAACAGGATTCTGTGGCGCTGATCATTGATCGCTTGCCGCCAAGGATGTTTAGAAGACTCTACCGGTCTTGAAAGTTATACAATGAAATTAATTGGTTTGATCTGTGTCAAATGTTTCTTAACTCATGATTTGAACTTTATATATAGCTAAAACAGTTAAGAAACATGTATTCGGAAAAGGATTTTTTTTACAGATGATTTTCTTTATGTCTGTTATGTTTTTTTGGATTAAGGGGAAATTTAGCTTATTAACGAAATATAAACCTTGTTTAATTTACAAGCGTAGATAAAATATTCATTTTCAATTTTGTCACCTTTGGCTGTATAAGTTTGATCACTTTAATTGAAACAACATAGCAAGTCCATAAAACCTTTGATCCGTAATCCAAAAAAGGGAAAACATTACGTATTATATTATGATCTAGTGTGTTTTAATAAGGGTTTTCAGCGTTGTAAAAGTGGTATAATTGGCCTTAGTTTTCCCAGGGTGTGGCGTGGTAAGGTCAAGCGCCGGGCGCAGGGCGGGTCGTCGGCCGACAGCCCGGCTGCGCCCGCGCGGGTCGCAGACTCGCATCAGTATGCGAACGCGAACGCAGCGCAAAAACAGACCACCGTATGCAAGGACTTGTATAAATTAGACGCCGCAATGTTTAAATAAAAATTCACCCTATAAAACCAACATGGAAAATTAAGATCTCTTAATTCATGAGGTTCTAGTTTCAGATGTAGATATGCGAGGTAAGAGCGCGTAAACACATTGTTCTTATATGTCCGCTATGATAGATTACGTTGTTTCTCTATGGCAATTGCTGTAGCCTGTATTCTATCTAAAAGTTTCAATTAACATGATCCAGCCCCTTTAACTATGTGGTGAATTTGAAAATTTGTTGCATAAACAGGATTTGCTAACCTATTCGCACATCGAAACACGCCAGTGCATCCCGATTTTGCGTTGTGATAAGATATCTATCGGGTGCATAGTCTGTGCAGACTGCGTCCGCAGCACCTCCCCTCTCACCCCGCATTGATATCACCAAAGCTCCATTATCATCTTTACTGCCTCCATTATACGTGCTTCAAATATTTAAACAGCATCACACAAATAACAATCACAATGCGCTCATTCAGAGGTAGAATTATAGCTGTCCGGTACCAGACATAATAATACCAGAAATGTATAAGGCCACTTATTTTTTATACGGTAAGAGTTAAGCTGACAAGTGCAATATTTTAAGAACAAAGTCTTAACTAAGATTTAATAGAACTCGTCCGCATGGAATCTTTAATAACGCTGCTCCTCTTTAAAGGAAGTCAAAAGGCTTATTTTAGTACACAGGTGCTCCGACCCAAAGACAGCATCATTATTCCACGTGCGATTGCATGTGACCAGGTGAAATACTGCTCCAAAAGGTATACTGTCAATTAAATTGAGCTTTATTGAAGAATATGCTTTTACTGGAATTCCTAATTAGTAATACATTAACTGAAATATTATCAAGATCCATTGTTCAGTTTAGAAAGGCTTTTGGATGTTTATTTGTAAGTAGTTTAATTTATAAGCCTTTATAGCATTTTATAGGTATTAATGAGACTGAATCAAAAAAATCAGAGAAAAAATAAATTAAGATAAAACATTATTTAAAAACCTTGGAAAATCAAATAAGACGTAACAAGATAAGCATTCAATGTAATGAATACTCAATACAGAAAACAGTTTATTCTCTTAGGAGTAAACAGTAAATAAAAGTAAAAATGTGAGTAATGGCGTCGTAAGGCGTTTAATGCTACAGGGTAGGAATGGCGAGTAGCACTTAGGACTGGTTTTCCGGATAACTAATTAGACACCTGTTGGTAATAGTACGGTGTCGGAGTAGTACTTAGCGACTCGGGCACTACTCAGGGCAGCGCCGGTTAGCTGCACATTTTCACTCGCGCTTTCCACTAGAGTCGATGCACCCCTAACATACTCAACTCTCCGCATTCCGAAATTAACTCACATTTGATACTTCTCGATGATTTTAAAAACAAATTATATCAATGTCATATTTTATATGTTGTTTGTAACGAATGGGTGTATAGTCCACCTGATGATAAGTGGTTACCAGTTACCACTAACAGCCCATGAACATCAATAATCCACAAAAGCAGATTGTAGATTAATGTAAATGCGTAGATTCATCTGCGGAGTACGGTGGTATGGTAAATTTTCTGACGGGCAGATCACAAATAACACTTTGCCCGACCCGGGAATTAAACCCGAGACCCTGCGAAGCGCATATGTTTACCACTAGACCATCGAAGCATATTACCACCTTAATTATTAATCGAAATATAAGTTAAATGCGTCACGCATCGTGTATATATGTATGGCGGAAATGAAAAACAAGACAGACACAAGAGGGAGTAGTGATTAACCCTTGGTTTCCTCATAAACTAGATGAAATACATTTCGTCCGTATTTTTATGATCCGGGTTAATATAGTTATTTATATAAAAACGGAGTATACGGAGGATTTGGCACCATATATTGTGCAAGTCTAATAATCTAATCTACAGATTTTAAGTAAGTATATTTGATGAAAATGTATCTAAACTTAACTTTTGTATGTTGTTATAAGGAGAATAGAGAATAGTTGCATAATTGTCTCAAAAACTCGTTGGAAAAACAAGATGTTATTTTAAGTTATTTTTTAATGCACGTAATAACTTGAGTTAACCCCGTACAATGACACCCGCAGGTATCCAAACCGTCTGCTCATTGCATTCACAATTATTCACAAATTCTCATGTTTTTAATGTGCTGTATTCATAAATATTACAGTTACCTTCAGTACTAAACAAAACAGTAATTTTTTTTTTACTGAATTATATATTTTTTTTCAAATATTTGTCAATCTATAGATATTAAATAACTATGTTTTATTTGTATTGTATAGTTTTTCTTTTTAAATACAGTTTCTGAAATAACGTTATTTACACATTTTTATTGGGCCTTTTATACATAGGATTTTACTCTAACTATCCCATAAACCATATGCCAAAACGTATTCAAGCAGCATTTTATGTATTCAGTTTAACTGAAGTGAATCATCGTAGTATCGAACGCAATGGGATTTCCAATATCACCTCCAAAGGGGACACGTCATGTTTTCGTCCTCGAGAAAAACAGGGTAAGACATCCTATTTCCTCGAAATAAGGCTTTTCTTTGTTTTTATGAAGGGCTCCATTTTGCGATGAGATTTAAGAAACAGTCATAAGCTCTTAGTCACTGTCTGAAAATAATTAAATTTCTATTCTCCAAATAACGAACACAAAAGGATTAACCTCGCAATCCATAACCGTATCGATCCATAATTTTACAAATAACTTTTCCATATAAAGCTTTCACTGCCTATTAAAAAACTTGGAATATATTTTCCAAGTTACTTTAGACTTGACCTACGCCCGTAGCAGGCTCGTAGCGCCGGCTACGAGTTTTCTAGCTCGTTCGTTCGCACGTCGCGTTCACTTGCAGGTCAGTGGCACTGGTCGGCCAGTGCACCCGACTTGCTTAGATACTTCTAACATTGCAAGTTTTTTTTTCTATTGCTAACATTCCCAACCCGCTTCAAACCACTTTTATAATGTGTATGTACGTGCACTGCACAGCCACCGAGCGAGTACCTGAAGGTGCTTGACTCCGACGCTAAGGGATTTTAATTGAAGGTTTATCTAAGAAAATATTGCTAATCTTGTTAATATTTTTCTGTTATACGTATTTATTAAATTCTTGAAAGTTTTCACTTGGTTTAGTTTCTTTTGAGTTTTTATTTTGATATGGAAGCTTCTAAGGTCTCTGTATGTACTTTTGTTGAAATTATTGAGTTGTATTCTGATATTTTTAAGGATCTGAAAATAGGTCAATTATTTAAACTCTTTGAGAGCAAGTTATTCAATATACCTTCTCTTGATTCCATTGACTATAAAAAAGTGGTAAAAAAATATTTTTGTACATCGCGCTAAACTTTACTAAGACACAAGGTAAAATTCTAATACACTAACGACTGTTGTGCAAAAAGTGCGAGTTTCATACTTAGATCAGATACTATAAATACACGGAATGTATATGAATGGTATGAAACAATAGATGCTGCTCTGCGATCGGCGATCTCATAATGAATCACTTTCGCGTGCGTCTGCGCAGCGTTGCATTCTATCGCAGAAAGTGCAACACACCTATGAACTCCACTACTACAGAGACCAAAACTACTTACTTATCTAGTAAATGGTAAGAAAAAAATTAAAAGGGTTAGAAAATGGGGATGGTTTGTATTTTTGCCTTAAATATTGGAAAAACTTGTAATTTGAAAAAAACATACTAGTAGCGACTTGACCTAAAATTGTCATATATAAAGCACTCCAATTAAAATTATGAATATACTCTTTATTTAATTAGGGTACTTGACTTTAAACCACAAGGTAATAAATTCTAGTAAATAACCGCCCCATGTGTAAAAAGTTGTAGTTACATGATTAATAATAAAAGAGACACATGGTATGAAACAATAGACTGCGCTGCAATAATGAATCACTTTCGCGTGCGCCCGCGCTGCGCCGCATTCAGTCGCAGAAAGTGCAATGCCCCGGTGAACTTCACTTAAGTGGGCCATTCATACGCTAATGTATACGAACCGCGTGTAACATTTGTTTAAGTGTCACTTATTGATTTATTTCACTCAATTCATTCAGGCCTTGATGTGATTGGTATACTTCAAATGTTTTCGGGAATTTCTTAAAAAAAAAATTGTCATAAGCGATCATTTCAGTAATGATGCCATTTTATTGCTAATTTGTATTTTATTTTTTACTAATTTTATGATAACTATAATTAAACCATATTTTGAGGATATGAGAAATCAAAGCTTTCTTACAAAACTTTCTACACATTGATGAATAACTAAATTATAGTTTTTTACACGGTTATTGTCGATAGACAATAATTTCACGAATCACTTTCGCGTGCGCGCGCGCATAAAGTGCAACGCCCTGGTGAACTTCGCTACTAAGTGGGCCATTTATACGCAATAGTTTATAGCTTTTTAATTGTTATAGCATTACATAATACTTAATACCAAACAATTTTTACATTATATAATAATTATGTTCACACAATATATTATTATGTACTATCGCTTTTATTTCAATTAATCTGTTAGTACAACAAAGTCTAAAATAAAGTACATTTAACAGAATATTACTATTCATTCTTCTATAAAGAGACCTGATATATTTATGCAGTAAATGTACTGAATGCATTAGAAGCGAGTATGTTACATTTCCATGCCGGTCGCATAACCGCCATAACTTTATATAGATCAGCAGGATCCATCGTATTATTCATTGAAGCTTGGTTTTTTTCACGACGAGTTCTCACATTACAGGTAGGTCGTTAGTGAAGGCGATGCTCGGGACCGGTCGTCGCAGCTATCTAACTAAGCAACCATGCTCTGAAATAGTCTGGACGATGTGAGGGTTGTCACGAGAACAGGAAAATAGCAAATTAATTATAATCAGACATAAAATTAATGGTACAATATTCCATTCGTTGAAAGATTTTGTTTTTTGTTTTAACTCAAATTGCATTGATTGATTGTTGACACATCACTCCTGATTAGGACTTTAAATAAGAATATCAAATGTTTGACGATCTATAATCCACTTTTTATTTTTATCTGTCCCTTCCTTCTTCCTTTAAGAAGAAGCTTAATCGAACTTCGGATTTTAATGGCGTGCTGTTTAGCTGCGAAGCTTAGGAACGAGAATGCATCTGTGTGTGCGTGTCAACCCTGGTCGGGATCTATTTCCCGGGCAGCTGCGTGCGTTCGTTGCCCCGGCGCAGGGCGTTAGAAGTGCAACGATCTCTGCAATTACCCGCGAACTAAACTTGAACTGCGAGCTATGCGCCTAGAGCGTGCACCTCACCTTCACTGCTTAGAAAGCCATATCTACGTATCTAACTTATTAGATACTATTTATTGAAAACTGGTAGATCTCGGATTCAGTCATCCTGTCAATATTTCGGGGGACAATACGATTTTTAACGTGTTTGTTTCAGTTTACTTGTTCACATTCTTTTTCATTCTAAAAATAAATGAATTTTCTTGGACTATTATAAAATTAACCGTAAAACTAAGATTAAACTAATTAATTAACTCTTAGTGATATGAAGCAAAAAAATATTGTTTTCAAGGCTAAAGATATCTTGTTCAAGCAAATAGGACGTACAATACAAACTCAAAGTCGGTAAGCTAACAGAGAAAAGTTACATGGCGGTGTCATCTCATTGTACTAATGTTCCTAGCACAATAGCCCCATATTTTATTGTCACCCACGTAACATAAGTTGGCGAAGTTCCAAATCGATAGAATGATGGAAAAAAGGTTTTTGCTACACTTTATAACAATACAGGTAAAGTTTTACTACGCATGATAATTTATTGATTAAGATGTTAATGATATTATAATAACATTAAGTGGGAAACGTTTTTTCAATACAAACGTTACGCTTTGTAACTTTAATATCATTTTCTTCACCTATTTTTATAGACATATTATTATATCTAAAACACTAAAATGCATGTTCGTTCGAAACAATTTTGAAAAAAGAAGATTTTTAATTTCTTAGTTTGTATGTTAATTAAGATATTTTTTTTTTTATTGTCAGCCAGTATAAAATTCGAATTAACTGCTGTTTAAATTAATTTTACTGATGCAAAAATAATATTATCTTGTCTATGATAATTGCAGTTCTAATCTTGAACTCGTCGTGCAATGTTCTGAGAGCGTGCACCTCACCTTCACTGCTTAGAAAGCAACAATATTATGTGTAGCTGCTGCACTAGTGCATCTCTCGCGTAATAACCGACTCCACCAGTAAAAGCGAGAGCATTTACTGGTATCACATATTCCTTCACAATATTTACCCGTAACATTATACCCGTTTTTTTTTAAAGTTGATGACTTTATGAAATTAACAATAAATAAAACATGTGGATGTCTATAGCTCAAATTATGGGGTCCAGAATGTTTTTTGTATATGGTGGATGGTGACAGGCTTAAATCCTATCACATGAAAACAAAACATAACCGTTAAAATTTGGGTGTTATACTGTATACACCTCTGCCACACCTTTGTGAGTGATATTGGCGTGATGTATGTTATTATTATTATTATTATTATTAATAAAATAATAACTTGTTGAAAGATGATTGCAATAAACGTGTTTATAATTAATGGCCAAGATCGTTTCCCACGCTTTCTCACATCCAATCTCATTTCAATAACAATGCAGGTCTCAATGACAATAAAGAAAAATATTTGTGAACCGTGTTATGATTTCTTAATCAGTTGTGTAGTATATCTGGATATTATAATTCGTGACTGTTATTCAAACATCTCTCGTCTCATCCTTACAAAAAGTTGGTTAAGATTTAGATCATTTCATTAACACGTAAAACAATTATTACAGCGTCAGTACATTGTTGTGTATATTAAAGTAATAATTCAAAATTAATTAGTGTGATTAAGTATTCAACGAAATGATTTTAGGTCTAAATATAAGCTATAACAAAAAATAGTAGATCGAAACCGGACTGAAACCGGAACACATCAGTACAAGGTGCAAGCACTACTATTCGGCGGTAGACTATAGGTGAAATCGTAGTGTTTCTGGCCTTGAGCTCGTTCACAAGAGCTCCACCACCAAATAAAAAAAATACAAACAAAAATAAGAATAATAAAAATTTCAAATATTTTAATCGTATACGTCCACAAATGCATGATACGTCATACCGCTCGATGTACACTATGTGATTCGTATGCATGTATCATTATGAAGAGAAAAGTGCATTTACAACTCCTACATTGTGCTGTTCTCCTGGTACTCGGTTGCACTGAGCTGCATTCTCGTCGGGCGCCGAGCGTCATTGCAACTTCGATTATGAACAAGTTCGCATTGCCACGCCTTCTCGGTTTCGTAACGATGATTTATTGTAACCATTCATTAGTTTGTCTAGACTTTAGTGTAGGTTACATTCATTTAGAGCAAAAAAATATTATGTATTAAGATTTACTTATAGATTTTAGTTTTGGTACGGTCATGCTATGTCAAAATTTAAAAAGATATAAAGGAAAGTATCATACATTTAACATAATGTTTACTTAATAGTCTGGGATACCCCAGCACAATTTATGTGCTCTGGTATTTTTTATTACTTTAAAAAAAAAACATTAATACGTTAATTTCTGAAGAGTAACTTTAATATTACAAAGAAAATTCTAATAATAACCAGGCATAAACATGTTGTAGGACATAACATGCTTATAACATGTTAGAACACTATCATGAACTGTTAAGTTTCACTGCTATCTACCAGGGCACCTGAGAAGCGAGGAGTTTGCGCGCGCCAAGAAAATGGCGCAATGCAATCGCATGCACTTCGAAAGAGGTATAAGTTGTCTGCGAGTGCAATAAGGACAGACAGAGCGCGTGCATGTGTGCAACGTTCTCAATGTGATAATGATGTGTAAATTGCATGGATATGTTTGTATGCGTTTCGATACGTTTACAGTTCTGATTGGTTGTTAACATTGCAATACCAGTGCATGGTTTTTCGATTTTGTCTTTGTTTGAAGCATATTGAATTATAAAGAGATGTTTACACAAAAACGAAAAATATAAATTTAGATACAATTAAGTATCGGGAGTATAGTTACCATGAAAAGAGGTTAAAACATTCTTATATAATCTGAAATATAATATGTTCTACTTTCGGTCCCACGAATTATTGGCAATATATTGGATAAGGTACGAAAATTGTAGAGACATTATTCTTCCTCAAACAACGAAATAGTTGTTTACGTTCTAATATTTACGGAAGTAGAGAGGTATAACGCTCTCATTACAATTGTTAAGTTTGATGAGCTTATCGCCATCAATCGGGCACAATTCCAACTCTGCTACTATTTAGAATTTCGTGACAGCAAAATCCTAAATAATACTTGTGCTCCGAGCCCGAAACCTCGCAATTATCAATTAAAATTAGAGTTAAACTATCTTCTAACTCACTTCTATGAATATTGTCGAAAACGGAACTGATAACAGGACGTCCACGGAAAATACATATAAATTTTTGTCCGTTTACAACCAAGAAACTTTTATAGTAATCGGTGTGAAATTGGCCTAACCAACTTATAATATTATAGGTAGAAGCTTGTTGCAAGCGGCCGAACGTAATTGACGTCGCTGTGACGCCGCTAGGGCAACGTGGACACGATAACTCCTTGCGCGTTCTGCTCTCCTAGTGACAAAGGTTCGTTTACCGCACAACCCTTTTCTGGTCCTAAAAGCATCTGAAAAGGATCAGGCCCTGTATTGTTTGCAAATCATTTGGTGAATAACTTGAGACGCTCGGCCCTCCGGAGGACACGCTGCCCTCTCTGTAAGGTCGAATACAACAATGTTGATATATATGATGATATAATTATGTTGAGTGTTTTTGTCCAGCGAAACATGTCCTAAATCTTCTCTTGTTTCTTTTTCTTTGAGATGTGCTGGAGGACTCCTTCCTTCCCCTCCAAATTTTCCATGACGAGCGATATGTTGTTGGTTTGATATAGTACATGTATGTTCAATGACGCGGCGCCTGACGTTTTAACTCGAGCATGTTGGGCATGTTGCAAATACGTTCACTACTGAAGTCTGTTCGTTGCAATTGCAAGCACAAATGCAATTGCTTTGTTGAGAAATATGATGGTGCACGTGAACCATAGAAGGTATATGATTCACCTTCACCATGATGATTTCCTATTTATTTCCTCTGTGGAGATGTTTTGAGCGAACTGGGTTTTATTCCGCACGGAAAAATACTCTGACAGATTTCATTGTTAAATTAAAGATCACTGTCTATAAATCAATTGTGTTTTTAAATTTGCTTAGTATTTGAGGTCAAATAGTTGAATTTTTATATTCAAGCTAGACATAGAAAATGAAACTACTTGCCATCCTGCATTTTAGACAAATTGATTGACGAGAAGTGGGATTTTAAACCAATCAACTTTGTATGTAAATTCCCATTACTTTGAGTATGAATTATATTAATAAATACTGCTTCGATGGTTTAGTGGTTAGCATATACGCCTCTGACCACGTGGTCTGGGGTTCAACACCCAGCTTGGGCAAACTGTTATTTGTGATATTGCCGTCAGAAAATTCAAAATAGCAACACGGAGTTGAAATCGTCGATAGGCTCTCTTCCTGTCCCATGAGACCTAACCATAACAGGTGAAATGTGGGTGTCGCACACCTCTGCCACTCCCTTCTGGGTAATAAAGAAATGTTATGATATGTATGTTATGTGTTAAACAGAATAAATATAGGTACCTACTTACATAAATCCATAGTTCTGTACAACATTTTCAAGTATTTACGTATTTACACCTACAGATAGAAAGCTTTTGCCCTTGACCTGCGAGAATTGTGGAATTGGAATATATATTAATATTGATATAAAATCGTCCAGAATAGTTGTACGAGGTTGAAATGCCTATTACAATGTAGAGATCGTTCGAAGTGGCGTAAATCTACTTAGTTATAGAAGCTACAAAGTATCCCTACTTAGTAGAGGGGACATGAAAATTTACTTCATTATATTATGCATTTGTAGCAGTCATCTAATCATAGTTAAATATATTTCCTTCGAGAACAGTCAGATTTATGAGCGTTAAAGTTCGAATACAGATGAGGAAAATGTACGGCATACCCATGGATATGCCAAATGCAAAGACAGAGGTGACCAATTCAATAGATTCCCATGTAAACCTCAAATACTTACCAAAGTTTACCTTTACAGAACAATTGGACATTTCATTCAATTAAACATAGCCTGAAGGGCATCGCTGAACAGATATAACGAACATCAATGGAAGCGGTCTTATTTATAAAGCTGATTCTCCATTTTTATGAGTACACGAGTTTGAACGAAGTACGCCGAGTTTAGGGAGCTCTTTATTTTTACCCCAGCGAGCGTTGACCCAGTGAACAAACGTGTAATAGCGTTACAGAAACATCTCGCCTCTTCATTTACATCCCGAACACTGTTGCTAACTATATCTTCAAAAAAAATGCTTGTGGAATCATCTGAATATTTCTGAAAATAAACTTTTTGTTTTCAATTCTGATGTAGTAGAAAATCGTGGGCAATAAGAGAAATGCGTAAAAAGTTTTAACAGAATCTTTTAAGTGTTTAAAATGGATTTTCATCAATCACGTTTATAATTTTATTATAAGCCACTGTTATGAGCACCGTCATATTTTCTATTAAGTGATCAAGATAAAATTTAAATAAAGCAATAAGGAAGCTAAGTATTATGAAAAGAAAAACGATTGGGATGGATGTCCTTCAGTAAGGTTTCTAAGACCTCATCCTGATCAAATATGATCTAAACTTATCATATGAGTAATTTCCCCCTATATACCGGCTCAAGGTAGCTCTATAAACCCATTTATTACGGCGCAGTAATGCACTAGCAGATACAGGAAACCTTGAACGTGATATTAAATGTAATTCCGGGTGCATCCCGGCCGCATCGATCGGCCGTGACCATGGCAACGCGGAGCGAGTGCGTGGGTCAGGGGCAGCCCCCCGGCGCCCGCCTGCCGCTTCCTTTCCGCTCGGATTCCCTACTACGCCTAGCCTAACACACTTTGTTCCGCCTCTTCCGACTCAATTTATTTAGATTTTATTGGTTATTCCTCCTTAGTTTTATTATTGTGTCGGTTTTCTAAAAGGATTTTCCGTTTAAATCTTTGCAATAAGAAAAGTCTACATAATTATCATATTTAAAAACGCTGACAACTAACGATAGTAGACATGTTTTTCATTTATTTTGTTTGCTACGGCGCGTAGACCCTTCCTGGCCCTTCCGTAGCCATCAAATTTTGTTCGTTTTGATTTCAATAAATATAAATAAAATTAGTAATCTATACTTTCCGCAACAAAACAAATATTTGAATGTCCTTCAAGGATTTCGAACTTAAACAAATTTTAAACATTTACCGCACGTGCGATGCTAATATATTGCGGTAACACTAATTACGTGAAAGTATTTTAAAATAACCGAAGTAATTAGCTGATATGAATGCCAACATTTCATCGGGCAAGGCCAAATACACCTTTGGTTCGCGGCCAACATTGAGACCTGTGCCTGCTCTACGACCACCTTGGAATGTCACCCGTTTATTTCTTTTTCAGGGATACATCGCAACGCAATGTCATTGAAAATGCAAGGAAAATTATGAGAAACCTTGAATTATTATATGTTTTTTTTTCGAGTAGATTGCCTCTGTAGTCCAATTGGGACCCGCGCATGTCATCGATGAGATTACTTCATCAAAAACATAAGCCGTCCTTGGCAGTAAGGTAAAAACAGTGAACCATTTCTTCTGTAAACTTTCTATATTATGATTATCGGCATGTCGCTTAGAGGTTCCGATTTAAGCTTAAATTCTTTCATAGTATCTAGTAATAACTTTTATGAAAATCCTTATTCATATTTCTATACCTCCTACACTCGGCTGTTAGAGCACGTGAGTGTTACCCTAATCTGTCAATAATAAGTGTCAAGTGCAGTATAATATAATAAGATATCGTCATCTTAGATAGTGATGCAGTCATAAATATAATCATGCACCTTTTGTGAAACAATGTTGCAAAATATTTTTTATTCGCCCAAAAAGGTGGTAAACATAAGTGAAATAATTTTTAATTATTATCTGTATCGTCCCGTTTGTTAGGTCGCTTCTGCGTATAATTGCAGGGTCAAGGTAACTGCCACGTGGATGCTGGCAAGTCCTGCGCAATACACGACATGATTTTTGCCGATGTATCTAAGTACGGTTTTTGTATTTGTAATTTGCGGATTTCCACCTAATCAGCTTTTGGTTAATTAGCAATTCGTTTTAGTTAATAGCAAGCATTAATTTGAATTTTCTGTTTTTTGTGACCTCCGAGAGTTTCGAAGATATTCTTTGTGCCTATGTATGTAGACTACAGCCTCCACGGGGCTGATTTGGGTCTATCATGTAATAAAAATTAACATATAAAATTTTATTTATATGGTATAAAATGAAATCTTGCTCCATAACTATTATCCTAAAATCATTTATAGTATAATCCCTTTTAAGAACTTCGCTTTTCCTAAAATACGAAACCGGTGACCTTAACCTAACTTTGAAATCTGAATAGCAATTTAAATAAACGTTGTAATTGATCAAAGATACGCCACGTCCACAGATTAAGCTATACATTTCCAGTGTATAGGCTTTCCGTGCAATAAGATACCGGCTTACACTGGAATTGTATAGCTTGATATGTAGCCGTGTATGCACAGTGATTACCTGTGTTATGTTTTATTACATTACGGCATAAGGCACCTCCAGCCACTTCTTATCAACGACCTTCATGCACTCGGACTTGCACAATCGGACCAATACAAAAGTATGTTTTTCACCGATTTGTCTCGCAACAAAATTGTACCTTGATATTGGCTGGATGAAGATGATATAGATGATAACTCTAATAAAACAACTCGTTTGTAGTGCAGAATAGAACTGACTTTTATTTAAAAAATATATCACACAGTCATTACAGATGGCAGCACATGTAACAATCGTTCACAGATAACATTTTAGATATTTGTTTAGAATGTCTATGACTTTTCTACACCCCCACTATGTCTAACAATGTTATACTGCTAAACATTAATAAACAAAAAAAAAAATATTAAGTTAAACATTAATATGTTGAACCCCCAACTTAGCCAATAAATAACAATGCTTATTAGAGCATAAGCTCTTTGTAAGTAAATCAGCTGGCATTTCAGCTGATGGCAAATATTTAACATTTACAATTTTATTTGTTACACAGTCTCTACAAAAATGATAACGGATATCTATGTGTTTGGTCCTTTTATGGAAAATAGGATTTACAGTTAACTTTAATGCACTCTGGTTATCATTATATAAATCAATAGTATATTTTGTGTTAGTTATTTCAAATTGTAAATTTATTAAATAGTGAGATTCTTTACAGGCTTCGGTTAATGCCATGTATTCAGCTTCGCTGCTTGACAGAGCCACAGTCTTCTGTTTCCTTGTCTCCCAAGAAATTACACAACCTGACAAAGTGAAACAGAAACCCGTGTAGGATCTCCTGTCAATAGTGTTCCCACCCCAATCAGCATCCACAAACCCTTCAATGACAGAGTTCCCATCTGCAGAAAACTTTAAGCCATGATGTTTGGTCAACTTTAAATATCGCAAAATGCGTTTAACATATGAACAATGCTGTTTGGTATAGGAATTGTTAAATTGACTTAAGTAGCTTACTGCGAATGCTATATCAGGTCTGGTAAGAACCGCTAAATACATTAAAGAACCTATCATTTGTTGATAAGGAAACAATTCATCTACATTATTCTCATCTTCTGATACATGTAACTTAGTCTCCATTGGAGTTTGAACAGTCTTACATTGACTCATATTAAATCTAAATAACAGCTGATCAATGTAATCTTCTTGACTAATTGATATTGATTTCTCAGATTTATTTACTTTTACATTTACCCCAAGACACTTCTTAATTTCACCTAAATCTTTAATTTTGAAATTATTAGATAAAACATCTTTTAAGTGCTTGGTTTCATTACTATTATTTGAAAAAATGAAAAAGTCATCTACATAGAGAGTAACAATCGTTTTTAACTTATCCTGTGTTTTCAAAAACATACATGGTTCTATCTTAGATTTAAAATAGCCAATTTTTAAAAGACATTCCTCTACTCTTTTGTACCAGACTCTTGAAGACTGTTTTAGGCCATACATAGACTTCTTTAATTTAAGAACTTGTCCTTTCTGTACTGGCTCAGAAAACCCTTTAGGTATGTTTATATAAATATCTTCTTCAAGAATTCCGTACAAGAAAGCAGTTGTTACATCAAGGTGTGTTATATCAAGATCAAGTTGAACAGATAGAGCAAATAATAATCGCAATGTGGTATGCCGCACTACAGGGGAAAAAGTGTCAGTATAGTCCACACCTTGCACTTGTGAAAAACCTTTCGCCACTAAACGCGCACGAAACCGAATGTTATTATCACAATCATATTTCTTTCGTAATACCCATTTGCACTGCACAACTCTACTATCTTGAGGAGGAATGCTCAACTCCCAAGCATTATTGTCTTTAAAACTTTGCAACTCTTCCGCCATGGCCATTTTCCACTGCTCCTTTTCAGGTCCGGCTAAAGCATCCTGAAGAGACATACCTGTCATATCATCATATGTATTCTCACCTGAACAAAAATGTGAAACATGCAACCTGTCTGGTTGCTTCCTCACCCGTGTAGACCTCTGAGCTCTAATCTCCGGGACATCTTCTACATCAGAAACACTGGGTTCATATGTCTCATCATTCACATCCAGGAATGTGTCCTCTGAGCTATCTGTGTTGTCAGATTCTGAGTTTGCTGTATCCATCTCGACTTCTTCATCCCCCACTGAATCAAAACTCTGACATGGGACTTCTATCTGACATTCAGATTTTGATTCCTGCTCAACTATGATGACATCTCTACTAGTCAATATTTTCTTTGTTTCTGGGTTGTACAGTCTATATCCCTTTATGTTTTCAGAATATCCAATGAGAATACATTTTTCTGACTTTTTGTCCCACTTCTTGCGCTTCTCTTTAGCTACATGGACCATTGCAGTACTACCGAAGATTCTGATATGGCTTATGTCAGGTTTACAGCCAGTCCATATCTCATATGGTGTTCTATTTCCCAACGCTGCCGCCACGCTTCGATTCTGTAGATACACAGCTGTGTTAGTGGCCTCACCCCAGAATTCCTTCCCTAGGTTGGCATCAAAGAGCAGGCACCTTGCCTTTTCAACGATTGAGCGGTTGAATCGCTCACACAAACCATTTTGTTGAGGCGTATATGGATTGGTTTTTTGATGTATCACGCCAGCACCTTTTAGGTAGTTGTCAAACTCTTTGTTGCAGTATTCTAGCCCATTGTCGCTCCTTAATACTTTAATGGTGTTCTTAGTTTGGTTTTCCACTTGGGCTTTGAAATCCTTAAAATACTTCAGAGCCTCATTCTTGTGTTTTAAAAAGTAAACAAACACCATTCGACTACAATCATCGACAAACAACAGGAAGTATCTGGACCCACCTATGGATGCATTTTCCATGGGCCCACAGATATCTGTATGGACTATATCTAGTAAGCTACTGCTTCTCTGGCTAGTACTCTTGAAAGGTAAACGGCATTGTTTGCCTTCACAACATGTGGCACAAGAAGACTTGCTGATGTCCACTTTGTCATCAAAACACATACCTTGCACTGCAGTCTTCATCTGATTCAGGTAATCTTTGTTAATGTGTCCTAATCTGCGATGCCATGTAACACCTGACACAACTGATGCAGCCAAAAGTTCCTGGTTAAGTAAGTTCACTTTGTACACTCCATTTTCTAATAATGCTGTAGCTACTAACTCATTTTTCTTGTTATATATTGAGCAACTACTATCAGAAAAAGAGACTTTGTTTCCTTTGCATATGAGTTGGCTGACTGATAGCAAGTTAGTCGCCAAACTTGGCACACAGTAAACATCTTCAACCATGATGTCGTAATCAATATCACCAGTTGTAGTCGTAATCTTCACATCGCCAGAACACAAAACTGTTAACTTTTCACTGTTTGCAACGATAATATCTTTTTTCTGTTCATAAGATGCATTCATAACCCAACTTTCATTTGCCGTGAGGTGAACGCTAGCTCCCGAGTCAATATACCATGCATTTTTGTTAAAATTCCCGCTCAGGAACACTGCACTAAACGCATTTGACTGTATTCGGGGTTTTTCCTTGGAGTTCGACGCGTTATTTTCGCTATTTGTGCATTGGTTACGATAATGGCCTTTTTGTTTACATCGATAACATGTCACCGTCTTGACGTTTGACTTTGACGTTTCGGCAGTGCTACCAACATTGATATTTTTTCTTGGCGCCATTTTATTTTTCTTACCAATGAACTTCGAACGAGTTGCGAATGCGCCGCTAACTTCATCATGTTCATCCGTTGTTGACTCCATGTCTAACAATTTTGATTTGATTGAATCGGCCGTTATGCTTATGCCTGAATGTTCTATTGCCATAATCATTGGTGAAAACCGCTCTGGCAATCCTGCTAATAGCAATGAACCTGTCCACTGGTCATTTATTTCGAAACCCGTGCCACTTAATTTCTGAGCTGTGTCAATTATTTGTGTCACGTAGGACGTCATTGTACTGCAGTTTTCCAATCTTATCGAAATTAGATTCCGTAATAGATTTATCCTTCTTGAAAAACCGTTGTCATCAAATAACTGTTGTAGTTTTTCCCAGAGTTCTTTCGCTGTTTTAACGCTTTTCACATGAACGTACAAAGTCGGGTCAATCGTCATAATTAATTTTGCCCGGGTTCTCTCGTCATCTGCAGCTCCCACGATCACTCCTTGTTCAGGCTTTACACACTGTTTCATGCCTTCAAGGATCAGGAAATTCTCTGCTGCGAAGCACCACTCGCTGTAATTTTCCCGCCCGCGTAACTTGGGTACATTTATCAAGTAGCTGGCCGCCATTGTAATTCGGAATAAAATGCTTATTTCACGAAAGTCCAACCAATTTTCACTGCACAGTGAAAACGCGAAGCCTAAAAAGTCTTTTAACACTCGTACCGTAACGAAATTCTTGTTAAAAACCACTTTTTTCACTTATTATGTTCGCCCATAACCTCTAATAAAACAACTCGTTTGTAGTGCAGAATAGAACTGACTTTTATTTAAAAAATATATCACACAGTCATTACAGATGGCAGCACATGTAACAATCGTTCACAGATAACATTTTAGATATTTGTTTAGAATGTCTATGACTTTTCTACAATAACGATTCAATCTATATCCTTATTAACATATGTTATTAAATCTAACCTCGACAAATTTAATTTCCTGATTGACTTTATTAAAAAATAAATATAATTATTTGTGAATAAAGAAATGAATGCTAAGAAAAACTAATTAATTGCTATATACGAGATCTGATGACTAATTTAATTATTTATATCTATGCACTACTATCTATTATTATGTGTTTAATTGTCACTGAGGCTCCAGGAAAAGAATTGCTTTGTGTCACATATGTATTTTCTTGTTACGCGATGTAGGTAATAAGGGTACAGAAAACGAAAAGGTGTCTACACTACCAATGTATAAATTGCTACGAAAGGTCTACCAAGGTTTTATAAAATTACAGATGTTATTAACCTTATACTTTATTATACAACTAGGAGTACCTACTAGAATTATACTAAAGTAAAAGTATACTAATCTCGTTTTGAAATCATTAAAAAAAATATTACGCAATGACTTTGACTCTAGCTATACTAAATATTACTAGAATTTCCTGCTCATTTCCATGTAGCTATTGCTAGTCAAATACAATTCAATATCTTCAAATACACGTCTATAATCTTTGCTAATCTAACATGTTAAAAATATTCTATTGAACATGCCCATGTTGATTCTAGATTAACTATTTATCTTGAATTTCAATATAACAAAATAAACAAAGTCTTTGCCAAATTAACTAAGACAAGTATTGTCAACGACATGTTTTCCCTAAGGTAATTCTAATTGAAAATTGATTGAACACGTGCTTCAAAAATATGTGTGGCCATGACCTCTGCTCGGTCACAGTAGGGGGGGTGCCGGAGGGGTGCGGGACGGGTTCAAAGCGAAGGACACCGGCGGGGAGCGACGGAAGCGGGGCGCGGGAACTCCGACCACCGATTGAATAGACCTTTCACAATTTCAGGCGAGTACTAAAAGGCTCTCAGGAAACCTCATCACTAAGCAATTAGCTGGATTTACGAATGAGTTGTTATGTTATGAAACAATTTATAAGTGTTGCGAGTGACGGAGTGACGCCTCGCGACCTCGGCCAAGGCTGCGAGCCAACACTTCCCTGTGTACTCAGTTGTATAGAACGTAGATACTTATGTAAATCTATACATGATACGTATAATGGCACAGAGCAATCAAATCAGATGCCCGTTTATTGTTTTCCGGGAGATGCTATAATATTGTTTAATGTTTTTGATACTGCTGCCATAACAGAGTATTTCTATTTAAAAACACCATATATAATAGTCTAATGGTTAGTTTATGCCACCTGTCACCGCGAGGACTCGGGTTCGATTCTCAAAGTGTATTTTGGGATTTTCATACGTAAGGTCGTTAGCACTCTGAGTGTCAGAAAACTATTCCTAATATAACATGGTTGATCTTACCCCGATTTAAAATCACTATATTTTAATATTGTATTTAAACCCAGCTAACTCCTAATAATTTAACAGTATATTTAGCTTATCAAACAAATAAATATTTCAAACCATTATTTTGTAAGCGAGTCTTCAGGAAATACTAAATATAGAGCAATTTACCCACAAATATAATAACAAAGTGATAATAATTAGATATATATCTGCAACATATATCAGCAGGAAGTAATTTGCTCGCACAGAAGGTTATGGTGATAACACATCATGCGCTGCTCGCTCTGTACATACTCACGTGGACGCACATATTATGTACACTATGACGCGCAAGTCATGTAGCAAATCCTGATGACTGCTGATCGATATTCGGCTACTAGTACTTTACGCTCTTGATAGACACAGTTTAATGTTGGTAACTGACATTGTGAAACGTACAGGGATGGTTTTTAGAAAATCTTTATTAGTGTACCATGCCTAAACCTTCTAAAATTATATTATATTTTTTTTCAGTGTTTTTCAGTTTTTATATAGTCTTTAATAAAGACCGAGTGTATTGACATCTGCTGGGCACTGTTCCAAATATCATGGTACAGCTGAGATTTGTTTTAAAACTCTAAAAATGTTCAATCTTAGAGTAACACGATTTGTGAAAAGGTCCAATTTTCTATGTTCCATTCCTATTTTTCAAACAAAATACAATAAAAAAATCTGCTTCGATGTTCTAGCAACCGGTGTACTATTCAAACATTGCGTTCCAATATTTTTTAGGGTTCCTGAAATTTTTCCTTGATGATTTATTTTGAATCGGGAATACTTCGCAATAGAAGCGAGATGAGTCACTGACGGATCGCTGTCAAATCGTTTAATACGTCCGAGAGGGGTCGCGAATAAGTGTGGTGCAGGGGTCGCATACACCTGCTGCGCCCGCGCCGCTGACATTGCCAGATAAGATACGGCTATTATTTTGTCACTGCTATCGGTCCAATGTCACAGTGACCTTAATGACACCGAATGACGCGCCGCACACGTTCGTCACAGTGACCTTGCGATATTTATCTAATCTTATTCGCGAAAATATTGTTTGCAGGATTATTTTCCGTATATGTGCTAGTGAGTACATTTATACAAAGGCGCACAAACAAAAGATATTTGGCGATATAAAAAATTACATTTTGGTGCAGATTTTATTTTTATGTATTATAACCTACCAATCAGTTTGTGGATTACGAAAACAATGAAACGGTAATCTATTTTTGCCTAACTATAAAGGACAAACTGATCTGTTACCGTTCAAGATGGGTATCAATCTTCAAAGATAACCTTTAGATAACTTACCCTTTTTTCCGACATAATTGTTTACTTTATCGCATTGGCTCTTATAAATCAATGTTGCGTGGACACAAAGGAAAAATGAATGAAGAAGAAAACTGATACACTGAAAAATTGGAAACACATTTTCCAATGGTTGATTTCATCACCCATTTGAAGGTAGGCTGAATGCAATGCTTTTCTCTAAATCATGGAAGAGAGCGTTCTAGTGAAAATATTTTTAGGTGATGGAACGCTCTCTAAAGCACGTGCGGGTTCGTATACAAAACGTGAGCACTTTTTTATTGCCAGCTGGTTTACTAACCACACAGAAGTATACTGAAACAATCTGTGCTATCTTTATAGGATAACGTTCCAAATACCTATCAACAACATTGCATTAATTGTACCTCTTACTAAGAAGTAATACTATAAATCTGCCATTACCTCAAATTCTTGATCATGTCAAGGTTCTTCTTGTTGACACTATTACAGATATAGGAAGAGCATGTCCGTAAACATAGCGAGCGAAACGCACGTCCTCGCGATATTTGCTTAGAATTGTGCGTTATAATGAACTAATCAATGCAATATAATTATGTCGTTTATTAAATAAATGCGGCCTTCATCACACCGTCATCACCCGAAAGTCACTGTGAAGCAGTAATACGCTGTTACAATTTTCCGAAGCAGGAAGTATAAATTCACAGCCAAGGCGATGTAAAGTATAATACGTAATGATTCTGCTATAGGTATTACCTGATTTTGCGAAGATAACTGCAAATGTTACCTAAATACCACTAGATCTTCTTTACATAATGTGTAAAAATAAACGCAATTTGATTTTGTTTTATTTGACGATACTTCATTAAAATAAAACAATTAAAATTACCATATCTATCGCGAGTATTTTGTGTAAGGAAACATGTTATCACGAGTGTTAAAAAAAGGAATCATAAGCTATTGAAACGAAGCAAAATGAGAAATAAATTATACACAGCTAGACCAATTAATTTAATTCCTGGAGTAGCCATGTCACACATATTTGCTTTATTTCAAAGAGGCAAGCATTCATTTATATTGGCGTTCAGAAAATTCATACCAATTTTCAGCTCTATGGGAATTTCTGTACCCTTGCATGTCATCATTCCTCGGACTATTTATACATTTACACATACATATACATATACAGACCAGCCAGAGGCCATTTACCATCAAGCAGGGACTAAATTCATGGTTTTCTGAAAGACTTCATAATCGGTGCAAAGTATAGTCTGAATCAGGGTTTGCATCACAATGAAAAATGTGTCATGAACGTTTAATGGTTTCAATAATGTAATGAATAACAAGGTAACAGCTGGCTAATGCAAATATTTGCCTACAGACATAATAATATGAATCTTACGTAGTGGCCTACCCTATTGTGTGTGAAAAGTTGAAGGATTCCAATGCCATCAATATGGTGGCAAGGTTAATGACAATAATATTATATCTATGACGATAAAGAATATAATAAGTGTACAAATTTAGCTAGCATCTTCTTCTTTTTCGTACAACTCAGACCCGACAGACTTAATATTATATGTTATGACTTAATCTATTTGTATGTTTAGCTCAAGATAAATGTAGTCGAATTGCATAGATAAATACAAATGAACCTAGAAAACCTGAAAAGTAGTAACAATTTAGGTTTTTTCGATTTATCTCGACTTTTGCCAATATAGTGGCTAAAGCTCATAGGAAATTGAGGTCGGGCATTTTAGGGTATGCTCTTTAAGCTTCTTCTACTAATCTAAAAATCAGTATTCAAAGTTTATTTGAACTTATGAATGTTAAAAAAAATACTGGGCTAGGTAGAGTCAGATTATGAACAAAGTGAACGTATTTATATCTCTTTTTTACTGCATATCTAATATCTATACTAATACTTGTAATATTAATAGGAGATTGAGTTTTTTTTTGTTTATTCGTTTGAACTATATAGGCTCCGAATCTACTCGACCGATCTTGATTCAAATTAGTATGGAGATTGTTCAAGACCCCAGGAATAACATTCTTTAGTTTTTATCGACGTACCATTAGAACTGAAAACCTGCCCCTTTATTACGATTGATGTTGATTGTGATTCGATCAGATTTAAATGTCAAGTTTTGATACAAATTTTGACACATGCATCTGATTCAATCTAAATCGTAATAATCGTAATCATTAAATTTAGTTTTTCTAACAAAGAACACATAAAATCGGTGCATTCTTTGGTATCTATATTCAACTATAATTCTATCTAACTTTTTATTTTTCTATTTTTTCTATCTATTTTTTGGTCATTAAAAGAAATCTCTCAATCAGCAATCGTCGTCTGCCAGTTACCCACCAATTTATGACGATTTTAATTACGATATTGTCTAATTGGCCGGCAGTAAATTTTATTTTCCTAGATCATAGCATATAATGCTCTGGAGATGGAGTATATGGGTACGCAGCTGTCTGCAGCTTCTGCTAGAGCCCTTATTCCTCATAGTTACAGTTGTAAGTATCACGATAAACATAACGGTTTGATAATAAATAAACAACAACTCAATATTAAACATGCACTCGTCACTCGTTAACAATCCGCACGACAGTAAGAAATAAATCACGGGTTCAACGTTTCCTCGATTCGTAGAAAAGTTTTCAAGGTCGTTTGTTAAGATTTAATTACAATTGTATTTTGGCCACTATCTAAAAAAATACGGAGGCCATTTAAATTGACTTCGATCAATTATTTTTGAATGTGTATGAATTAATGCTCGGTACAAAAATGTGAATGGAATTTTTCAAAAGAAAATTGGAAAACATAGATTGAATACCAATAAAAATAAAGGTACATACGTCATAAAAGTTTGACCTTGTAAACAATGATTGTGCGAACAGTAAAACGATAATATGTTATTCAACAATGTGCATTAATGATTGTTACGAAAACGAACTGTAATCTAACGTCAAAATAAAATGATAATGTCACGTGAATTCTATGAATACCTAACTCATCAAAACAACTTTTATCGGTGCAAACGCTTACATATTATCTATATACTGTTTACATCTTTTTGAACATAGCGGTCGTAGCACCTCTACGTAGCTAAAGTTTACAGGAAAGGCGATAAATGGCTACAAAACTATTCTTCGTCAAAAGTGAGCATAACTTTGATACACTCTTTAGATTTTTCTTCCATGAATATTGAATTAGTGCATCGTGTTTTTGCATTTACATCTACAGAAGGCGCACCAGTTATGTTTTATAGAAGAATGATGCGTTTATAATCCTTGAATACCAGAAGCTGCTGCCGCTACTTTCTATCTAGTAGAACACCACCTCCCTTGCTAAAAGAATATTTTGTGACGGTAAATTTTGACCAGAAAATGACTTACCTAGATCTGGAATTGAGCTGGATGGTTCCTCGAAGGATGGTGGTTTGTGCAGCCTCGGTGGTGGTGGAGGTGGTGGCGGGGGCGGCGGGCGCATGCACTGGATCACGGAGTGCGAGGGCTGCATGCTGGGTGCTGCCAGTAGCACGGGCGCGCGGAACTCCTTGCCCGGCGGTGCGGGCAGCTCCAGCCGTCGCATGCCCGGCATCAGCTCCGGCTCGTACCCCGTATCCATCGGCTCCCTCTTAGGCGATAACTTAGGATAGCACTGCATTGTTCCTTATGTTTATAGTTATACTATACAGTCACAGAGTCAATAAATAGTCTAAAAACCAACGTACAACAACTACAAAACTATATATTCCACATAATATATATAAAGTTAATATTCACAAGCAATGCGGAAATTTTTGAAGGACATTAGCGCATTGTTTACTTCGCTGCGAAGTTTAAGGGCAAGTGAGCCGGGCGGTGTTTGAGCGCGTAACGTGCGTGCGCGGCGCGCCGCGGGACTCGCGAGACTCGTTCGCTCGCCGCGGCCAACTTTCTCTCACTGGCGTGGCGGGCGGTCGCAGCCGGACGAAAGTGAATCTGCAGCGTGCGCCCCTCGCCCTCCGCCCTCAGGTGTCCCTGCACCGCCGCCGCCCGCCCAACGCCGCCGCACCGCCGTCGCACCGCCACCGCCACGCCGCTGCAACGCCCATCCGACATCAACTTTAACCTTAACTCTGACCTTTAGGGAGTGCACTGCACTCGCGATACATAGACACCTTACTCAATTCCACAAATAAAGACACAACTGAAAGAAACAACTGTAGCTAGAAATAAGATTTAATTCTTGGTTCAAGTTCTCACTACTAACCAAAAAATCAAACAACAGGTAAATATTTAGAGCTAATTATTTATATTCCTCACTAGATTGCCCAGATAGAAACATTAAAGTTGTAGTAATATGTTTATTATTAAAATATGCAAACAAAATTACTATTTATTACAAGTTCACTATTTGTAAAGTAACATAATAATAAACACATGAGTAATTTTAAAAATGCATTTATAATGAATAATAATAAGTTTTATGTTTTAATGCCATAGGTACAGGAATTAATCAGTACTTATGGCGCCCTTGAACTTGAGACTGGTGACGTGAGTACAGAGGCAGCAAACATTCAATTACCAACAACAGTAGATTTACAAAGCTAAAATTAACTTCTGAGTATTTTTAACCGACTTCTAAAAAAGGAGGAGGTTCTCAATTCGATTCGTATATATGTTGTTTTTTTTTTTTTATGTTTGTTCACGGATATCTCCGTCGTTTATGAACTGATTTTGATGATTCTTTTTTTGTTGGATAGGAGATGATTCCAAAGGGGTCCCATTGTCAGCATGTCGTGATCTGATGATGGGATCTCAGAGAAATCGAGGGCAACCCTCGAATTTTATAGGCACATGTAATGTTTTTAGTGTGTTTTTCAAAGCTACACCAGTATTTACGTATTTTTATGTGGATGAGCTGATGATGGAAGGTCAACTCCTCAATGGTTAGGAGTTAAAAGATAATTCTTTCACTACTGTACACATATTTAGACTGCTAGTTATGATGTCAAGTGAGCTGTTTGAACGGAGATATTTCAAAGGTGGTCCCATTGTCAGCATGTCATGATTTGATGATGGGACCCCAGAGAAATCGGGGGTAACCCTCATATTTTATTAATCGAGGCCAGGATTTACGCTTGGTCGCAATAATTTTATGTGGTTGAGCTGATGATGGAAGGTCAACTCCTCAATAGTTAGGAGTTAAAGGATAATTCTTTCACTACTGTACGCATATTCCTACTGCTAGTTATTGTGTAAAATGAGCTGATGATGGAAGGTCGTGACCCTCAATAGTCAGGAGAAAGGATTTAATTCTTGTTTATTATAAATAAGTTTTCCGTCTCAAGTAACCATCGTCTCCTCATTCGAGAAACATTCTTGCTCGGTCTACCCATCACTTAAAATCGTAAAAAAAAATAATTTTTAACAAAAAAAAAAACCGACTTCAAAAAGTAGGTAAACTAAAAAGCAAAAAATAAATTTACTTCGCACAAAATAATACGTTTTTTCATTTAGTTAAATAGAAATTATTAAATAATTATTTTATAATCCTGAAGTCGGTGCCAAGTAAACAATTAATAACTCTGTATAGATAATATCAATCGTTCTAACAACATTTTTCTAACTGAATATTACTTATATTTCTGTGGTAAGTACCAATACTGGACGACCGCGCAGTAGCACAACTACGCCTCCCTTTTTGTGTGAACTGTAATTTGATATTGTAGAAAGGTTGTTTTTACTTGGCACCGACTTCAGAATTATAAAATAATTATTTAATAATTTCTATTTAACTAAATGAAAAAACGTATTATTTTGTGCGAAGTAAATTTATTTTTTGCTTTTTAGTTTACCTACTTTTTGAAGTCGGTTTTTTTTTTTGTACAGTCTTCTTTTTATAAAATAACGCGAAATAGATTAAATTTCTACGTTAATTTTCAGGTATTTAATGTATTTCTCGTAGTAAATTCTGTACAAATGAAATCCTCTTCTGAAAATTCGAATAATGATATCGTATCTTTACGAAGAGATAAAGAGTTAAGGTTTTTTGTTTGATTGTTTGTTTGTTTGTTTGTACCCGAAAATGTTCGAATCTACTCGACCGATCTTAATGTAAATAGGTGTGGAGATAGATTCCAGGAATAATATAGGCTTTTTATTTCCGTGCCACGCAGGCGGAGCCGCGCGCAGAATCTAGTATTTTTTACATGCAATACATGTCTGGCGTCTTTTTTCCGGGATTAATATTGTAAATATTACAGAACAATGTATGAACAACTCTTCTGAACATTCAAACAACAACCTTCTTTGATATTTGCACAACAAGGACTCTAGAAGGCTAAAACTACTCCTATTATAGGGCTCATTCAGACGAGGAAGATTCGTTGTCTTGAATAACCATCTTTTTTCACGATACATTTATATTTTGAAGTCGAAATTCGTAGGTATCATGAATAAAATACACGCAGCTTTCATGATGAATCCGCTGATGGGTCTCCGGCAGTTCATCCAAGATTGAATTCTAAATAAAAAGCTATAATTATAAAATTACATACGGTTCCGTGTGCGATGAACGTCCATCCGTCAAACAGTCGTGTTTTTAGTGAATCGTCAATAACGGATCCTGTGTGAATGATCCAGACGTATATTTTTTCGGGATCAACTTTGACAGTTCAGTTTTCAACTATGACGCATTTTAACTTCTGTGTATTATTCCGTAGAAATTCGGCTCACTCGACGAGGCGGAAAAAAAATGCAATTTGATGTTTGTGATGATTTTGACTCACTAAAACAAATGAACTTCCTCATGTGTCTTGTTAATAACAATGTTCTGCTAGTTGGTTGAAATCGTTTAGGACCAGCAAACAAACCATTAATAACAACAACAATTATAACAATATTTGTCTAAAAATAACAACAATTATAATCATAGTGTGCTATCAATTTAAAATAAATATTTTATTTACGGCTTAAATAAAATTTTATTTTTGCTGCAGTTTATGGGCATCTGGAGATCTCGTAAATATAGTTGACCTATTGCCATTTCCAGCCTTCGTCAATTTTCACCTTCTAGAACACCCAAAAATAAAAATGCTCTAGAACGTAACGTAGGATTAGTAGGTCATCACCCTAAAAATATATTCATATCGGTCAGTATGGGCAAGTCTGTACTTATAAGACATACACAAATCTGTTCTTAGGAACCATGACATCGATTTAAGTAAAAAAAATAAAAACTGCATACTTAGATTTTAAAAAAAAACTTGTACTCAACTTAAAAATCGAGCCTCGTCAAATGGATTAAAAAAAGACATTTTCTTTTTGGATATTGTGTAGGTCATAAGCTGTAATTTGGCTGTAAAACATGGTATCCAAAAAATATTTTAAAAAATAAATGAATCGACTTCCAAAGTATAATTACTTAAATACTGTAATTAAGTAAAATACTGTTAGATATACGATAGAAGTAATTAATTTAATTTGCTAATAGAAATAATATAATGTCCCATCCAAATCAGAAAAGGTTTCATGGCATTATAAGTGTGTACGTAACACATCTGCTTACTCTTTAAGGCATACACAGGCGTGATGTTATGTTATGTGATAGAAACAATTCATTTTTAAAGAGTTCCATTGCTTTTCTCTGAAGATCTTCATCAGATCCTGATAAAATATATACTAAAACCTTCCTTAAGCCGAAATAGTAAAATACTGAGTTAATACCGAGAAAATCGATATAAATCAAAGTTACATACATACATACGGGTCGAATACAGAACCTCTTTTTTTTGAGTCGGTAAAAAATTATAAAATGCATTGTATTTAGAGTAGATGTTTGTTATGGCAACCCTTTTTTTGAATGCAGTACCGTGCTTGTTAAGGTAACTAGGCGGCACAATTACTTCACTAGTAATGAGAAGAAAAACGCTAACACGTCAATACATTATTGTTTTTGTAACAGGACGGACGAAATAATGAAACAATCACAGCTAAAATTTTAAGATGGCGGCGAAAGCTAATAAGAATTCCAGGTTGAAAATTTACAGTATGCTCTTTTAAGCTTCCTCTGCAACATAGACAAAAATCTGTTTATTTGCATTTATAATGCAATGGACGCATATTTATATTGCATAACTAGCAGGTTTTAGGATTCCATAGGTCCTACAAAAAACCGTTCTAGTTTAGCCATGTCCGACTGTTCAATATTGTTAGTGCTAAAAAGCTAAAAGTTTGTGTAGTTAATATACACATCTTGTTGAGTGCACGATTGGCGTAGCGGTTAAAGCGGTCGCCTCGCCGCTTTCATCTACGCTGGTGTTGTGAGTTCGATCCCCACATGGGACAAATCTTTGTGTGATTCGCAAAGATTTGTTCTGACTCTGGGTGTGCTTTGTGTGTGTGAAATTTATGTTTGTGAACATCCCCGCGACACAGGAGTTAAGACTAGTCTGCCCACCAGACACTAAAGTGCAGTAACCGCAAAATAACGATTGCGAGAAAACGCCATTTAAAGTTAAGAATTTGATTTAAAAAATAAGAAAATGTATCAACAAAAAAGTAATAATCCAGAAATGTTCTATAGGCTTAACGGCACACGTCTTAACAATAAAAAAAAATATATCCTTATAAATGAATTTATTAATCGCCATTAAATATTTTGGCGCGTATTACTGCACCGCCTTTTTTATAAAAAAAAACATTGAAACTGATTAAATCGCAGTATAAAGTGGCATTACTGCGTTTGGATTAGTTTTTGTGTCAAGAAACCCAACTAACACGCAGTAAGGTGAAAAAAATACTGCATGTTAGTTGGTTTTATAGAAAAAAAGTGTTCGTTTTACTAGTGCAGTAAGAAAAATAGCTGGGTAATATTTAATAAAACGATTATTTTTACGTAATTAATATTAATAATTCAACTTTAAAAATCACATCAAAAATAAAAAACTTCTACTAATTATAAAATAAAATTACTTAATCTAACTACGTATTTTTAAAAGGTGGACATTATCTTGAGATCAACGTTACAGTAAATTTAAATCAAATACAAAACATCACACACTTACATAAGTCTACATAGGTAAGTCTTAAACAATTAGTTGCTAGGAATAACTTGTTACCTTGAACAGTTTAATACGCTTAAAATAACATTGGTTGAGTTTAGCTTTTGAAGCCTCTTAATATTCTTACTAGTAGGTTTACAATAATAAAAAAGTATTTATCAAAATCAAATGCACAGCCAGTCTCATCATTTATGTAATATTGTAAAATAGTCTTATAACTATAAAATGTACTGATAATGAAGTACACTCTAATTAAAGTTACCTACATACAATTAACAGACTAGAGACAGAGAATAAAAAAAAAGTTTTTTTGTTGTACATAATAATAAGTCTTAAGTTACATTTAAGGCACATTGTTTCTTAGTATAAATCCGTCAAATCCTTTAAACATAAACAGAAAAATCACAGACTCTTAGTAATAAAATATATTATTAAAATGAATCACTAGTCGTCAATATCAAAGAATGATTCTTCTGGTTCTTGTGGCGTAGAACAAACAGGAAGGTTTTTCCAGAAGATCAATCTATTTGTTGGAATAAGTGGCCCTAGTACCTTTAAGATATTTTGTTTCCTTTCAACATCAACGCCTTTAGGAACAGTTTTTGAAGTAAAGTTAGGCAAGGTCTTTGATTTGAGACAAGATAATCCTTTGAATTCTATCTCATCAAAACTCTTTTTGTAAAAAAAACTGTAACTTCCCCTTTTTACCATAAGATGTACAATATCTTTGATGTATACCCGGTTTCCATCCCTATCCTTGATTTTTTTCTGTGCAATATGAGATTTGTAATTAATAAAATCTTTTATTTCCATACTTTTAACTTCAACCTTCCCCGATTTCAATGAGTTTTCAACAGCTTCTAAAAAGTCTTGATAATCATAAAGCTTACCCTTTTTGTCCATCGACTGCTCTACAAAATGATGAAAGGAATCGGCGGACATAAAAGTATGGCCAGGTTCAAAAAACTTGAGTTCAATTGTTGTGGCAGAAATCTCTAAGTTGTTAACTATATATATCAAGAATGTAAAAAAACACCAGTTTTTATTCTGTGCCGAGCAATTATCAACCCATAAAATGATGTGCTCTACATCACGATTATTTAATATAAACGCTCTGAAGGTACTGGTGATGTCCTCTTGCTTCCTACCTGACACCCCTTCATGCCAAATTGCTGCAAACACAGGCCCTTTCTTGAAGTTTCCTAGGGGTACAAAGGTTTCATTGTACGCCACAAGTCTGGGACAGAACAAAGCTGACTTAAAAGTATCAATGCGAGGTAACATTATAACCTTTTGTAGGTCCACAGAAACAATTACAGTATTAGGCTGACTATTTGCCTCTGAGTCTGCATCGTACATTTTTCGGGCGAGTGTATACTTAATTTTGTGCTGAGCGTAGGTATTACATATTTCACAAGTGGTACACGGTTCTTTTACATGATCAATGTTATGGAGGTTGAAAGTTTCACATGTCTCGCATTGTTCGTGACCGAGTTTAGCAAAAGAAATGTTCATTTTGTTTGTCAAGTGATCTCTGTAGGTTTCAAGACTGCATTTGAATTCGGGGTACTTCTCTTTGAAATTTTCATACATATCAGTTATTGTAAGGTCACTTGGCAAGTATCTCTCGTTGGGAGCATGCACTCGTCTATAATGATGTACACATGGATTGAATGATTCGATATGAGCCGTAATCAAAGTCCGATCTATAGCATGAGAATTTTTTAAATTACGGCCATCTCTATTATCCTTTTGTTCTAAAAGTGACTTTTTCAGTACACCATTTACACGTCTGTCATTTTTTTTGTCATATCCCAGAGTACCTAAGAAAAATACTTTGCATACTTCATAGGAATGTTGTTCTGTATCTCTTTTTGTTAAACGGTACTTGTAAGTTACATTTCGTGGTCGTTTCAAATTCTTGTACTTTTTTTGCACGCTTCCTCGGTCACAAGACTTTTAATAAACATGCCTTGATGTTCCCAATCCAAAGACCAATAGTATTAGTGAATATTACTTCTATCTTCTTCAGTAAAATGTACAGAACATAGTTTTGTACATAAATTTTGACAGGGTTCTCGCACCGGATATTTCTGTATTTTTTTGCTATATTGGAGTTCACTTTTTCGCTTCCTACATGTTTTATTCCGTATCTTAACATTAGGTAATTGTGCTGGCTGGACGTTGACATTATTATCCTGAATTTCTGCTGGATCATTTGTGAAATATAAATCACTTGAACTCGACGATTTTGGAGAAGGATCAGGGACATAGTTTTTATCCTTCACAGAATCATCTGAATCTTCCATGAAATAATCATGGAATGGTGTTAAAGGCATTATTGTTTCGTTACATAAAAGATCGATGGCCACTGGTTCAACGAGATCATCATGAATCAGGCTGTTCTGTTGAGCTTTAGATGGATCCAAGTACTGTTGTGTTGGAAATGCTTCAGAGAATATGCTCAAATCAGTATGTTGGACAACAGGGTTATTGTAAAGGTTTTTATGGGCAAATTCACTGTCTTCTAGTTTGGAAATGTTTTCCAGTGAAACGTAGTATGCATCACCAAACCGATATTTTCGAATTTCAGATGGGTCCCTTAGTATTGCTTTTGGAAGCGAATTATTATTATTTTGGGAAGGCAGAGGTGGTATCGTTATATCAGGTGGTAAGTTTTCTTCGTTTTCTTCTTTGCTTAATAGTGAAATATTTTTTTTTGCTCTAGCGTTCATTTTGATGGCCCTGCAAGATAAACGAAAATTTGGTAAGTACTCACTAAATCTACACTAATATTATAAAGAGGTAAACTTTGTTTGTATGTTTGTATGTTTGTTTGTTTGATTGTAATGAATAGGCTCAAAAACTACAGGACCGATTTTTTAAATTCTTTCACCATTCAAAAGCTACATTATCCACGAGTAACATAGGCTAAATTTTATTTGAAAAAAAAAATAGGGTTCCGTAAGATATATGGGTTATTCGAACACAAGGTGTAAAAAATCAACCAGAAAAGTTACTTAATTTGCGTACGCTGCCTAAACTATAAAAGATAGAACCATAAAATGTTCTAATTAATTGTAGATCTTATAAATGCCTACAAAAAAATCTGCGACACCTTACACCTATCTATGTCGAGTAAGGCACAAGAACCATTTTTTTTATTTAAAAAACTGATTTTTTTTTGGACAACATTTAAACGCATTTATTCTACTCATGCTATTAATCCTTATCAAAATAAATGATTTAATCACTAAGTACAGTTTATGTAGATAGCATTTGGTCTTTGAATGGTTAAAATTGGACGTTTGGTTTAAAAATTATGGCGAAATTAAAATTACGATTTCTGCTGCACGGCCCGTTGCTCATGCATCATGATGTATGTACTTAAGTTATCGGCTTCTTCCCCAGCTATAGTAATGTGTAAACTTAGTGCTCTTCCTAGAACGGTTTGTCAGCGAAATAAGTCATCTCGAAGAAAAACCTTTTTTTTTGTGGTCGGTCATAGTAGTTTAATTCAACTAGCCCATCGGCTTTCCCCGTCGTGGATTAATATAACTCATCCCGATTATTAAATGTACTTAATAATTATACAGAGCTAAGTACAACAATAAAATAAATTAATAAGTTGCAATAGGAAGATTTATATGTATGGAGAATAAACTATGCTAAATTAAGTATTTGGATATAGAATTGATCATTAGTAAACCATAGAACATAGGTCACTTACCCGCCAAATCCTGTCGCCAAAATAACGTAAGCAGCGATACGACCGGAGCGCACGTCCACCTCGGCACGCTTCACTGGGGCGACTGATCAAACATACACAATCGAGTAGTATTCTTTCGGAAGCTCTGTTTCACGCTTCATAAACATTTTAAAACAACCAACTAAAATGCAGTAATTTCTACTGTTACTACATGAAGCTAGTTGACTAATAAACGTTTATCTATTAGAAACCGATTAAAATGCAGTAACAACGCTTGATACTGCGTTATAATTGGTTTGACCTACTATCATTTGTCAAACTTGATCCAAATTAAAACGCAGTATATGAAACATTAATGCACTTTATCTGGGAATAACCATATGTGTGTCACTATGTTATCCTAACTAATCTGCAGTAATGCTGTATTTTCCTGCATTTTAGTCAGTTTATAATAATTAAGAAGTGTTAAGTATTCACAACTAAAATGCGGCTAGCTTTGATTTTACTGCATTTTAGTTGGGAGTTCGTGACGATTAATATTTTTTTTCTAATTGTAGTAAAAACAGTTTGTATGGGGATACATTTTACTGCATATTAATTAGTTTTTTTGTTTTTTTTACAAAAATATAAAACTATTTAAAGGGCCGTAAAGTTTAATTGCTTACTGCATTTTAGATAGGAAACCTTAAAGTTTCGTCTGCACTATAATATATACTGCATTTTAGTTGGGAAACCACGCTAAATTGTTAACATTATTGGTTTTGCAGTAAGAGTAAAATTGTTAAATAAAATCTACTTAGTTGTCCAAGACAAAAATTGGTTAATTCAGCAGAAACCTTATGAAACCCGCTTTTAGAATAACTAATAAAACGAAAAATCATCCAAGGGCTATTACTGCACTTTAGTGTCTGGTGGGCAGTAGTGCGGGCGTCGTTTTAAAAAAAAATCTATATGTGTATATTAACTACACAAACAATACTAGAAGAAAATCTTGTAAACAATATTTTTAAGGTTTCCCCAACACTTAAAGTGTTTTTTTCCCTCTCGACTACCCCATTGTGTAAATTTATCCTTGGTTGGATAAGAGTTTTAAAAACATTGAGGGGTTACTAATTCCAATTTATTTAGATAAAGAAATTCTTTGAGCGAAATTTACATTAAAAAACCAGCCAAGTGCGAGTTGGACTCGCGCACGTAGGGTTCCGTACCACTATTAATACATCTAAATAAATGTTGTTCTTTATTCTTTATTATAATAAAGAATTTGGAGTTGATTGAATGAAAGGTAAAATGCAGTTTACGATTTATTACGTATTATAAAAAACTAATTATTAGATCTCGTTGAAATCAATTTTCGGTGGCAGTTTGCATGGTAATGTAAATCATATATTATTTTTACATTTATCATTCTCTTATTTTAGAAGTTACGGTTACACACATTTTCCACTTTAGAAGCGTCCCTCGCGCGTTTAGAAAAAAATTATATTACAAACCTCAATATCATTTTTGAAGACCTATCCATAGATACTCCACACGTATAGGTTTGATGAAAATATAAAAATTGAGTTTCAGTTCTAAGTATGGGGAACCCCAATTTTTTTTTCTATTTTTGTATGAAAATCTTAATGCGGTTCACCGAATACATCTACTTACCAAGTTTCCACAATATAGCTCTTATAGTTACGGAAAAAAGTTGCTGTGACATACGGACGGACAGACGGACAGACATGATGAATCCATGAGGGTTCCGTTTTTTGCCATTTGGCTACGGAACCCTAAAAAGTTGTAAAACATGAAAAAAAATGTTTTCTAGCATTGCAGGGTAAAACATACACACTACTACTGCTTATTAATAACTTTCTTTCAACTTTTTACTTTTGAATAGTGTAATTAATACGAGGCAGCAAAGCAGAAACCGACTGGAATGCAATGAATAAAATTAGACGCCGAAATTGCAGTAAATCTAGATCATTTATCATTTTTATATCTCCTGCACAATGTAAAAATCTATAATTTTAATAGTGTTTTTAGTTGTGTCTGATAGAAATAGGTAGAGCAACATTCTTTCCCGTCCAGAATTTGGTAAATACTACAAAATAATTTTTAATTGGTTTTAAAACTAACCCTTCTTTATTTAGAGATTTATAGATATTGAAAAAGGAAGAAGATTAAATAATATAAAAAAATAACTAAGCTAAAAGTTTTCCCGTTTTCCCACGTTTTACCCGTTTAACTGTAAGAGCAGCGTATTAAAAATTGTTCAGGAAATGAATTTCTATAATTTTCTTTAATGATATCTAAATTTAACCCGGTCAATGCAAATGTCGATAGATAACGAAAAGGCTCCTATCATATCCAGATGGCTCACTCGTCAAGTTGTGAATTTTTTTTCATAAATATAATTAGAAGTATAACGTACAAAATAATCATACTGAAAGTTTTGGCACATGGGTAATTTCAGAATGACAGTATGAATAAAATATTGTGGTATCGATTAGCGGTGATTTCATTAGGTCCAAAATTTTACTAAACAATAATTCAACACACCTCTGCACATTTCATAACATCAGTTAATTTCAGGCTTTGTAACAATACACATACATTGATACAATTTCTACTTAAAGAGATAATGAGTTTATCCGAAATATGTTATACCTCAGTAAAAATGTGCTTATTTTTTACACGACGTAACCCTGGGTATGGCAGAAGTATATACTACCCACATTTCACCTGTTATGTTAAGGTCCCATGCGTCATCCACCAGACGCAAATTCAACAACGTGCTAGCAATTAACAATTTCCTACCAAAAAACCCCAGGACCTCGCACTCCGAGAGGCATACGCTAATCAATAGACCGACAACGCAGTTTTTCTTTAATTTAATCAAAAAATTCACAATAGTTTTTACCTAAAAATTGTGTTACGAGGCCACTAAGTACTGAGTGAGTTTTCTGTACTTTGGTGTTTCAATCCTGGGCATGATATAGTTAACTCGATCGATGGTCGAGAAACGCCCGAGCACGCTCACTGATAACAACTGATAAGCTGATAGCCATCTAGCAGATAGCACATCCACTGGTCTGTACCGCTATGTGCCTTATACAACACTTTTTTATCGCTGATGTGAGATGATACACGGCTCTTTATCAACATATAACGAGTACGATAGTTTGGAAAGCTGATACAGCATGCTAGGCGGGCAGTTATACGTGTACAGTTTGCTACTAATATTGTCCATTAAATTAAATACGCATCTTAAAAAAAGGTGCATCCTGAGTGTGACAATATCACAAGCCTGGTGTTTCTTTAGATTTTAAGACGGCAGTCTTTCCAGCCTTTTCTAGGTTTTTGCCATTGTTGAGAGAAAAAATACAAACAACAAATACTGTTAAGTTTTGCAAAATTTATTAATTTATCTGTAACCAAAACTGTCCTTGAGGTCTCTTTCAAGATGTTAAAGCCTGTAGCGTAAGATTTTCCTGAAAACGGTCTTTAAAATAACATTTTTAATTGAGAAACTCAAGGGTAATCGTCGAGATTACAATGTCTGTTCTGCATAAATTCTTCACAATGCAGATGCAAGAAAATCAAGGAACTGGGACACCATCGTTCAGACTCACATACATGCGTGGAAACGTTTCAATTCGCTTCAATTTAACACAGCATTTTGAAACATAAACATAAGAGATAGGGTGGTACAGGGTGTAGTGGCATTAGGCGCGAGGTGACTGTCGGGGGTGAGAGGGGGTGTTAAAGTAGGGTGGGGGGTGCGGTGCAGTCGCAGGGTGCGCCGCGCCGAGGTCACTGCCACCGGCGGCTCACGGCCGGATTCAGCGTTCACGAGTATTTTGGCAACAGTCTCACTGAACTTTGGCTAGTCCCGTGCATCATAAACATTGACTCGATAGTAATCGAATTATGAGCTTACTTATTTATGACACTGACTGTACCACATTTACTCGTATGTTAGAGTGTGTTCATTTCTTTTTTTAACCATATGCTCTTTATTAAGTGGTAGTTATATTTTAAGTGAATTATATTTTTAATACAGATAAGTATAATAACAAAACATGGTTTAAAAATCATGCTTTTGTTTTACCTTTACATTAAAATAATTAATGTTGTACATTTAAATAAATGATTATCAAAATTAATTAAAGTAAAGATAACTAAAATATTATTTTAAAGATATCTCACTCCTATTCAAAAGGGCTTCTGCATCAAGGTCTCAATTACGCTGGTTCATTGGCATCATTTAACCAAATTAAAAAAGACAATTCGATGTTTTATCGATACTTTTTATGGCTTAGTGTTGGGAGTGAAAGTTGGATAGCATGGAAGGGCACCAGGACACGATGGGGCTAGGGTGGGAGACAGTCGGTGAAGTCGCACGCATGCGCTTGTATGCGCATTCGCCAGACGGAATGCGCTCACACCGACTAACCCCATGGGCCCCATGCTTTGCTGTGTCATTTATTTTTTCGTATATTAGGGTGTCACACATTTTGAGCGCAAAAGAAGACTGGTAACTAATTTATTGATTGTCTGGTTGAGTGGTACAGTGGTAAAGTTAAGTTTTGAGTCGAATATTATGCACATTCAAAAGATTTCATATCAAATATCTATATCTATATATCTACAATCTGACCCGACAGACGTTGTACTGTCTTAACTATGCATACATTCTCTGTGGCGATATTTGCAGCACGCATTAAGTCAATGTTATGTCAAACCCCATAAAGGTACATTCAAAAAGTTCATATTGTCAAAAGCGCTAAGGTTACAAAAATGGATGTTAAAAAATAGGGGGTTGGTGATAAAAGGATAAAGATGTAGGGTTGCACGTATTTTTTAATACCACACTAAAAAAAATAAAAACAAAAATTTAAAAAAAATATTAAGGGTGAACAACCCTTATCACTTAGGGGTATGAAAAATAGATAGTAGCCGATTTTCAGACCTACTAAATATGCATATAAAATTTGGTAAAAATCAGTAAAGCCGTTTCGGAGAAGTAAGGTAACTAACATTGTGAGTATTGTGACACGAGAATTTTATATATAAGATCTATAATATTTATATCGATTTGCCCTATAATAACGCATTGTTAATAAAAATACTCTCATTTACCTGTAAATGTAGAGATAAGTTAGAAAATAACATTTCTTTTTTTGCTGATTTGTATCCATACAATTTTTTGCTTCTTCTTACCAAATTATCTTCATAATAATTTCTCGTATAAATAAGAGTAAATATTATGTAGGTAATTTGTTAACTTAATTACGTGATATATGGTTATACTGTATGCCTCCACAGTTGTACAAAATCAATTTAACCATAAAAAAGTTCAGCGAACAAAAGATTCCTGCGTGTTATACTACCTGGACACATTTTGTAACATTCTTAAGCCGATAAATATAATTGATTTCTTATTATAAATGGAAAACGTGATGCCAATTCATAACATGACATTGTTTTAATCAGAAAGTTATTATATTGAAAGTAGATGCTGATTGATAAGCATTTTATATCGATATTATAATGTCTTTTTTTTTGAGAAGAGTCGCTAGATTAATATTTAAAAGATAAATTTTTTAATGCACCATTATTCATGACCCAGATAACAGATATGCACTTTTAAGAAGCATTAACACATGTCATACAGGTAGAAATTCGGTGAAAATATGACTTTTAAAGTTGATATAGTTAAATTTTCAGCCTATAGTAAGTACTAGTGCACATTTTTATTAAGGTAGTTCATGCATTTCGAGCTGTCAGCCATTTCGATTACACATCTCATGTCATAAATAATAAGTAATCAAATAAATAATCGTGCTGTGCATAGTGTCGGTGTGATTGCATCCTGCAGCGGCAGTCGTCGGCGTCGCGGTCCGCGATCGATATGCAGCGTCGGGACATGGATTCTTCTCCTAGACGAGTCTGTCGCATTACTAAACTTCCATGATATATATATCTGTTATCCTACTAATATTATAAATGCCAAAGATTGTGCGTATGATTATATGTATGTTTATTGCTTATTCATGCAAAACTACAGTGTCGATTTAGATAAAATGTTGCACACAATATGTAGATTATACCCTGGATTACTTGTATCTTATATATAAAATTCTCGTGTCACAATGTTAGTTACCTTACTCCTTCGAAACGGCTTTTCTGATTTTTACCAAATTTTATACGCACATTCAGTAGGTCTGAGAATCGGCTACTATCTATTTTTCATACCCCTAAGTGATAAGAGTTGTTCACCCTTAACATTTTTTTTTAATTTTTGGACAACATTTTTTGTTTTTGTTTTTCTATAATGTGACATTAAAAAATACATATAATTTACCCTAAATTTTACCCTTTTATCACCAACCCCAATTTTTTAATAGCCATTTTAGTAATTTAATCATTTTTCATCCCGCTCGATAACTGATCAATTATCGTATTTTGTAAATGTTTTCACTCTATTTCGATTGAATTCCCTGAGCTTATGGCAAATCTATTTTTTTTTTTATAATAATAAACATTTATTTTTATTATTAAAGTTTATTACTGATATATGCTTAGTAACCTTAGCGCTTTTGACAATATGAACTTTTTGAATGTACCTTATGGGATTTGATATAACATTGACATAATGAGAGCTGCAAATATCGTCACGGAGAATTTAGGCATAGTTAAGACAGGACAACGTCTGTCGGGTCAGCTTGTATTCTATAATATAATAATAAGGCCAACTGCATATGCACATCTTATCTTGAGTTAAAGTCCAGTTGCGCAACCACAAGTTCTAATATACTGACTTATTAAATTCATTTTCGTACGTGTTATAGCCGTAAGTACATTATTTCTTAAAAATGGTAGTGTTTTTATAAATAAACTTGAAGCTTACAGCACCACATAGCCTTACTCATACTACAAAAAATACTACAAAATCTATTTCATAGTTAATTCTGACACATTGGATCTAACAGACATGGTAATAATAATAAGTATTATGTATAATATATATTTCAATTCATATAACGAATCCCTTAATGCGGAAGGCGCAGGACAGGGTGTTGTGGCGCAAATTGAGAGAGGCCTATGTCCAGCAGTGGACTACGAGAGGCGAAATGATGATAACGAATCCCTTGAAGTGGTAGAGCTTTTGTGAATGAGCGTGAAATCACCTTATAACTATGACATAAATTCATATACAGTTACCATGTCATTTCAGATAATTTTAGCAGCACAAACTTTTCCGATTCCACTTGTCTTGGGCTAGTTTCAGTGCTCTACAGACTGTCGCCGTCGGTCGCCCTTGTCATCTGTCGTTTGTATGAAAATTCATAAATCGTCTAGTGCTTGATAGAATACGTAAGCACGCGTATTTTGCTGAATGTTCATACAAATGAGCAGCGTGACCGACGAATGCACCGACGCACGGTCAGTCAATGAGTACTTGCGTCAATACTTCAATTGGTTCTTTTCGAAACATGTGTGGTCAAAAAGCTCTGACGCATTCTAAAAATATTAACTCAATGTTTAAATTAGAAAATAGCATGTTGTACTGATAAATAAGATTATGATGCCATTGCTGAAATAAACGATTATCGATGTATTTATTATTAATTTAATAAAACTCCAACTCATTCATGTTTCGCCGCACGTATGTAGATAATGTTGGACTGACAGAATTTTGCTATTGATACGTGACTTAAATGTAGGTTTCTAGAACAACTCAAGGTTTTTTTTAGTAAACAAAAAAACTTCCTACTAGGATCCATGCTCCAGATAAGACACAGTTACTTGCTTAGAAGTTGTAATATCTGGTTCTCCAGCACTTCTACTCTTTGTCTTTAGATAGACTGCCACGATTGCTACTTCACATTGAATAATTGATAAAATAATCAATATCTATTACCAATTTGTAAAGTAAATAATATCCAAATCACGTAACTAAATGATTTGTATTCGCATGCGTGACGACAGGTAATTTATTTTCGAGCCTCGTTCAGCATTCAATTTATTTTTGGCTGATCAGTTGATATAATTTTATAATGGTTGGGCCTTGAGGAGTGCATCGCCTTCAGTTTCAGAGGAATGCCCTCGTGAGGATAGCTCAATGTCGGGCTCTGGGTGGCAGTCGATGCCCTCGCATCCACTACCCCCGGCCAGGGCGTCGCACTCCGCCCTGCACCTACGTAGTGTAACTTAACCATGTTAGACTTTGTAAATAAACAATTGACGCTAGTTATTTTGGCGCTAGGTTCTGCCCGCGTCTTTTTCTTTCATCTGATTTAAAAGTATCATTTTATTCTAGCTCAAATGCCTTGCGGAAATAATTTTGCCTATGCTGGTCCTTTTTGATCTTGGAAAAAGTATTACCATTTTTAAATCACCATACAACAAAAGCGCATCCCTCTGATTGATGCAATTTCTAGTTTTATCTAGTTTAAGTTAAAAATGTCATGCACCGTCACGTTCATATTTCGTTACATATTTTATCATGCATGTACTTATACGAGAAAAATCTACATAGATTTTTGGGATTTAATCATTTCGATGCCTTACAGTCGTACGTACCTCAGAGCATTCTCCGAAAGCTATAAAGTTATCATCATTATTTACGGACAGTCTCTTTGTAAATGCAAGGCACACACACAATAATTTTCAGGTTCACCAATTAGTAAGTAAGGTGCCTCTGTGAACCACTACAGAATGAAAAATAAAATGTTTTTTAACTTCAATGAAATAAATGGGTGGTAGGTATTACTAACAAAAATAATCTCAAACAAAAATACATATCTCGAGTTCATAAAATTTTTGGGATTCGTTTGTGGGTAAGCACAGTAACGTAGGGTGAAGGGAAGAGGGGGTGTTAGAAGCGGTGTAGGAAAGAGGTGGGGTATTCAGCACGCGCCAACGCCGAAGCGTTTGCTGTCGATGACACGGACGGAGGACGCGAGTTCCAAGGTCGCACGGCCAAACTAACGACCCTCGGGCCTCATTAATCCCTTGTACAAAAGTTTTGACCATCAGAAGTGGATGCAAACGCACGAAATTGCGTATAATGCTTAAAGTTTACTTTGAAAGAGTCGGGAATACGAGGCGGATGTACCGTTCATGTAAAAAGTTTTTATATTATGTCTGATTCCGTAACTCTACTTTAATATATTATTGTTAGACTTTCTTAAATATAACTCTGCAACAACTTAGATACTCTGCTAATTTTACCGACCCGTCGATTAATTTGCATACTTGAACTATCTGAATAAGATGGCTGCCTTTGTTCTGATAAATCCATTTTCCAATCCAGTAGTTACCAAGTTAGTCTGATCATTGAACCAAAGTAACTTTTCATGAAGAATATTGTTTTAAATGTTGAAATTATATTGTCCTTCAAAGTTTTAAGAACGCCACCTAAACTATTTTACATAATTATATGTATCTTTCGTAAAACGTTTTATATTTTTCTTTCATAAAACATTTTTTTTATTATCAGATATATTAAATTACCTTCCATACATACCCATTCTAGATGTAGAAGTGAGTTGCTTCGCGTAAAGAAGGCATGTCAACGTATTCATACTGTTCACTCAGCTGCACTTGGTTTGAGAACAAGGCACATCAAATTGAAAATACTATAACTTAGCAAGTAATTATAATATTGCATAAAAAAATTAGAAGCTTACTTCCTTAAGCTCGTATCCACAGACCTGCTTAGATTTCTCTATCCTATAGAATAGAAAATAACTCAATATCGTTATAGAGTGATTAAGTTTGTAGGGGCACAACAAACTAACCCATTCCATTTTATATGTAGCTGAATATTCGTAAGCATAGCATTTTAAGCAAGCAAACGATACCTCAAATCTATATCACCTTCGAAACCTTGTGAACTAAGCTGACCTTGCGTGATGAAACTCCAATGACACGTGCCGCGCTTTTGACAATGAGCTAACCCTCACCTTATCCCTTATCACATAATACGTTTATCTATTTAGGAATCATGAACTTGTGATAATATCGAATAATCGAACAAAGCGATACTGCGACCTAGTATTTGGAAGTAATACGATGTGATGAATTTATGTTTGACGAATTGAAGAGGCATGTAGATGTTTTTTGAACATGTGATTGTGTTTGTCTGTCTAAGTTGGTAACATGTTATAGTCTGCTAATCAGTGCCGGATTTACCTTAGACGGGGCCCCAAGCAACCACTGATTTTCGGGGCCTTCGTTCTAATACAACCCCCCTAATTTTTTAAATAGAAAAACAAACACGAGCGATCGAAGCGCCAACTTCGCGCGCGAAATACAGTTTCGAACTAATTTCAAATCATTTGAAAGCAGTGAATAATTGAAAATGTCAATGTCATTTTTTTTCAAAAAATTCAATTTTCGGGGCCCCTGTCCAAGCGGGGCCGCAAGCAATTGCTTCCTATGCTTCCTGGTAAATCCACCACTGTATATAATACGATGTATGTACGAGTTGAAGTGTTTTTTCAATCAAACCATCCTCTAGAAAAACTTACTATTAGAATAACTATTAATGTTTCGCAGTACCTACATACAGTATAACAATTAATACAGCTTTAATAAACAATGCTCAATAAACAAGGCGTGAGGCATTGTGAAGGTCCTTACACTACAGGTTCAAGGCTCGGCGGCCATCACTTGTTGTGCGCTATCGTTATCACTCGTCCTCGCAAGTACGTCAACACTGCCTAACGCCAGATGCAGACTAGCTACTTTGTGACTTGGAGCGAAGCGGTTAAGGTCCATACACTACTGGTTCAAGGCTCGGCGATCATTACATTCGTTACCACACGTTTCAATTATCAATTATTTTCAGAAAATGCATTTTCTGTTAGGTGAATATTGACAAAGATGTATGACAAACAAAAGGTGTATTTAAAAGACGCCTTCCATAAATTTGTATTGTGTGCGCTTGTACCCCCTTGCACCCTTTTGCGCCTCCTTCCCGGCTCCCGTGTATTTTTTGTCAGGGAATTTCTTTGAAATGCTGTCGAACGTAAAAACAAAAAAAATAATAAGCTTAGGAAGCTCAACTTAAACGCAATCGTGCAAAAAGTAATGTTGCGCAAATACGAAGTCTCTAGTCTGCATCAATCCTATATTAACTTATTTACATGAATAACCTCCAGTGCTAACTTTATACATTACGGGCACTGTGTAATCTCATCAGGGTTGCTCATTATTGATGACTATCCCGTGTAGATATGATGTTATGTTTCCGAAAATATTAAAAAGATATGGCCCAGTAAAATTTGCCCTAAAGAGTAGGCTCCTGTGCGCCGTGATTTTATACTAACGTAATATGGATTTAACTTTAATATTAGTAATGTTTTATCTGTTTTTAAAGACATATCACTAAAATGCATGTTTATTCGTGGCTATTTTGTCAAAATTGTTTTAATCATTAATAATAGTTACATACAAACTAAAAAATCTAAATAATGATTTGAAACAAAGAGGCGCCGTAACATGCCCAACTAACATGTCTATAAAATTAGATAAAATCTTAATAATATTAAAGTTAAACCCATATTACTTCAGTATGGCAAACAGCCAATGAATTAAGCGGTCTAACTAGAAATTTGTTTTTATGTTTTGTATACTAGTATAAATGGTATCGAAATGGTCTGTTGACTTAGTGCAAAACTATGCGTTATTCTTTCTTTTTTTCCCAAATTATGATATATTTGTAGGGTTGCCAGATAGCCTAGCCTAATAGTCGGACAGAACAGCTAGTTTAGCCGGACTTTTGGGTAAAAAAGCCGGACACTACGTTATTAAGGAATTTGTAGTATTTCTTACATGTTAAATGATTTAAATTAAATTCAACGTCTGTCAACATTATAATCTGTTGCGTTCTTTTCACTATTACTGACCTATCAAGGGAAAAACTTATTCAATGTTTGCGTTTTATCCTGGGATACTGAAAAGCAATCAAATAGCCTTACTATATCCGAATTTATCCGGACGCCTGGAAACGCTATATTTAGGAAAAGGTAGGTAATACTAATTTACACTTCTTTACTTTTTATGTTTTTTTTTATTGTAATTAACTAAATTTATTCATCGATGCAATGAATTGAACCGAATACAACGTATTAGTATACCTACGCAATTAATGCAAATTACTCGTGTCAATATCTTTTAAGTTCATCGACCTCTCAAAACATGTTTACTTTCTTATTTCAGGTCAATAGCAAACTATAGAGGGGGCTGCAGTAGTCTGGTGGCCTCCCGAGCGAGGGTGGAAGGAGGGTTACGGTGCATCGTACGAAAGGGCAACTGCAGATAACACAGGCAGGGCCCAGACAGTCAACGTCCCGATGCATTCCCGGACCCCCTCTCCGCACCCCGCGCTCATTCCCGTCACTACACACATTGGTACAGAAGTATCACTCGGGATAAGTTTGATTATAATCACAAAACACTTTTACACTTATATTATATTATGAACACTATATCTGTAGAAACGCGGCAAACCTTACATTTGAGAACGTGAATATGATAAATCTCTATAATTATCCTGTTGCTAATTAAATTAAGTAGTAATCATGAATTAGTTGTTGGTAGACCTGTAATAAACTAGCTTAAGGGAGGGAGCGCTATCAACTCACCTTTAGCTTCTGGAGGCAAGTAGAATTTAAAATACTGGCGATATGATTGCACTACGGATTACGGTACGAATTCAGTTTAGTGCTGAGATTATTTTGTCCAGAAAAGTATCACGAGCTGTAGTTGGCACTTACCATCAGGTGGCTTACGCGCCTGTTTCTTATATGCATATAAACTAGCCACAGCGTTAGCCGAGTGGGAGACCGTAGGACTGCGAAGTCAAAGATCTCGAGTTCGAACCCACGGTACACCTCTGTCAATAAATCGTTAAGATTCGTCTTTTCCAAAATATGTGTGTATTTTTCATATAAATAATCTTGAGGAAACCTACATGCCTGAGAGTGCCTAAAATGTGCTCGAGGGTGTGTGAAGTCTACCGATCGGCGCTTTGCCAGCGTGGTGGACTACGATCTAACCCTTCTCATCCGAAGAGGAAGAGGCCGAAAACAGCAGTAGTACATTTTTATATATTTTTTTTATTTTTAAGGTGTGTCAACATTTGTATTATTTGCCCGATCCGATGACAAATTATATCACACAACTTTTGCACAACATCATCTAGTCCCAAACTAAGCAGAGCTTGTACTATGGGTACTGGAATATTTGATACTAATACATATATACTTTTTCTTTTGTAATTACATACTTATTATACATAGAAACACCCAGACCAATACAAATCTCCATGTTCTACACACAAAGATTTGTCTTAAGCGGGCATCGAACCCGCGGCCTCTGCGTAGTAGCCAGTTACACTACCGACTCCGCTATCCGGTCGTAAAGTATTAGATACAGGGCTTGTATTATTATATATAAACAAGTGGTATTTCTGATTGTAAATGTTCATTTCCTCTTCATCAGGAGCCCGTATCCGGCGCGCCAGGGCCGCCACGCACCACAGTTTTTGCAGGGCTCCCATCGGCTCTCGACTCTCGTTCGTTGAGCTAATGAAAACGGTTACGCTCTCGCATACTTGAGACAATGAAACGGTCTGACCCTGCACTTTTTACTTTTTTAACTGATTTATAGATATTAAAGACGTACAACGTAATCAGTGAGTCAAGCAATGAAAGCTCTATATAATAATAATAAAACTCTTTATTGTACACCAAACACAAAACAAAGGAAAATAATAACATAAGATATTTACACAGAATGGTTATACAAGTGGCGGCCTTATCGCCTTGTGGCAATTTCTTCCAGGCAACCATTGGATGGAAAGAATTTAAAAAGTGTGAATTTAGGGGAGCGCGCGTATAATCTGTATGCATTACCTTTGGGTAGTATTTAAACGCAAATCATAAAATATCCTTTTTCTATGCAATTAAATACCGAATTCCCATCAAAATTACTGATTGCACAACAAAATATTCAACTCAAAATATCACTAAACACACTACAATTTATTTTCACAGCGCACAGCAATTTTTCCTAAAGTAAAAGCTTTTTTATCAATGCACAACTAATAATCTTAATGCACATTATACATGTTAACTCTTTTTCTTTTAAATATAGCTTCTATTTTTATAATATTTACAGCAGTTTTTCTAGATCAAACAACATTTTATTAGTCACAGTCATCTTATTATTTATTAATTATCACATAATGAGATCAGCAAAAAAAATATAAAATTAGATACAAAATTGTAATTTATTGAATTATTAAAGCAGGTCTTGCTTTCGCGGGGCGTCCACGCTTCCTTTTTTGCCCAATAGGCACATTTTTAGCTTCTGCAGGTGGCGCCACGTACTGTCGTCTGTTACGATCTATGATAATAAGAAATTGGTAGGTAGTATAATATTATTTTATTTAGTGGGTAGATTCAAAAAGGGGTCGGAGTATCACAAAGATTAGCTAGCACTCGCCGGCCGCTGCCGCGGCACGCTCGCTTCGCTCGCTCGGCTCGCGCTATGTTATGGTCGCAGTTCTAACCTAACCTAACCTACTACTTTACCCATAATTGACCTATGCCATAACTATAGCTTTTATTTTTATATTATTTACTCCAGTGACGAAAAAACGCGCGAAGTTTTTCAGTTAAGTTGTTCTGCTTTTAGAAATAATGCAATGTAAAAGGATTTTTTTGTTATAATAATCATTAAATTTACCGAGCATGGCTTCTTGAAAATTAAGACAAATATGATGAACAGATTTTGTTGTACTTACTGGTTAATATGCGACTGGGATAGTTATTTTGCTATGAAATATGGTAAATTTGATGTGCAGTCAGTATTTATGCTATGCATGTAGTATTTTTGTACAAAAATAAATTTAACTGTATTGCATTATGAGGAAAAAAGGAATGTCATATTGATGTGTAATTTCGAATTATCTGCAGTTTGAGTTTTGTTAAACATTTAGTTTATCTGTAGTGAAGTAAGTTATTTGATGCAAAAAAGAATATAAATGATGAGTATGTATTGATAGGCGATTATTTATTTGATATGCAATATAATATATCCCATTACCTTTTAACTTAAAAAATTTTAAGGATTTTTACAAGAAAAACCAATAAATGGACTTACAAAACTTATTTGAACCACAACGGATCATTTCGTTATTTGATTCAAATTCCTAATCTGCCAAGTGAAAAAAAAAGGAATAAATTTGCAACAATTTTTAAACGGCACAACACATTCATTAAGACAATTTATAACAAACACAGCTTTTATACACAGTCTAGACTTTATTCATAGAATTTTTTGCAAAAAGCTATCTGTAAAATTTTCGTCAGGAAATTCAGAATAGCAGCACAGAGTTAGAAGTGTGCCCGGTGGATGGCGATAGGCTCACCCCCTATCCCATGGGACCTAAACATAACAGGTGAAATGTGGGTGTTGTACACCTCTCCCACACCCTTCTGAGTAATATAGGCATGATGTTATGTTTATAATTTAATATTGTGTATGTAAGGAATGAAGAGTAAAATAATCAACAAAACATTCACAAACATATTTATTACAATATCTCATAACTACCTCCCAAAATTATTTGGGAAAATTCTGATAAATTAAAGCCTCATGTAATTTAAAGCTGGTCTATCGCCATCTACCGGGCACAACTCCAAACTCTGTGTTCATGTATCTTACCTTGTATTTCAATTTTCCCCCGCGTTTTTTATGTTTTTTTAGGACCACGGTAGCCTTTAAGAAGAAACTGTATGTTATTTGACAAATTCTAAAACGTAATTATTTATGGTTACAGAGAATCACGCCTTTATCCCATAGGGATAGGCAGAGACGATGGAACATGAACGACCATGTGCTACGCTCCTTACATACTTCTTTTACTTCCCCACCATTTACAACTTGTCTCGTCATACTTGCTCGCCGGTATCTTGTACTACCTACTTGTTCTTTTTGAAGGATTCCATTTATCTGGTCTCAGTATCTCTTTCAGTACTCCCAGCCACATTTGTGTTGTATATGGCGCTCTCTCACTAATCAACTTTCATCAATTCTTTCAACATGACCAAACCACCTATTCATACCTTTCTTAACCCTAGTCACTGTATCATCATTCAACCTAAATGGCAAGTGAAATTTAGCGTGATGCCTTATTCTTTAACCTTTCTTACTAATTAAATTAAAAAAAAATTAAAAATATATATTACCAAATGCAAAATAAGTTATTACATCCGACCAGTCATTCCCGAGAATAGCGTTACCATACAAACAAACAAACCAGCTTACCTGCTCATCCCCAACAGCTAATAGCGTGATGTTATGTAGCCGATGAGTTATACCGACCTCTTCGATCTCCGACCCCGATCCATGCACCATTTGAAATAAATCTTAAAAAAAAAAAAGCTTATGTCAGCAACTGGTTGGATGCCAATAATTTATGTTGCGCTTGGTAGCCTAATTATTAGTAAGAAAGTTTGAAAGATATCTAACATCACAAAAAAATATATAGATAAAGATATTTACAAAAGTTCATGGGAGTAGAAGAGTAAGTTTTAACGCGGGTAACACAACGGGAGTAGCAATTAGTTAATTGAACAAATAGCACACGGGAGACGTCGCGGCAAACAGTTAGTTTTTATAGGTAATTGTATGTAATATGTTATGTATTATCTACAATGTTGCCGTACATAATTTTATGATTATAATGGTGTTCCGAACATTCCTACCAATTTTTTAGCTTTATGGGAGTTTCTGTACCCTCGTAATGTCTTCATTTCCCGGATTATCCTTATTATTTCTATTCTCTGAAAAGTGTTATTGGCAGACTACTCATACATTTGCGATTTTCTTATGACGTGTATTTTTTTCCGAGATCGTTTTTCCGATTTGTGGAAATTGCCAATTAATAAGTTTTGAACCCAGATTCTCAGAGACTTATACTGAATCGCTAGTAATCAGCTTCATCCCGATGACATTTACACTCAGTGCCCAGTATATCTATCACTGACATTACCAAAAGACCAGAAACCTTTGATGAGCTAGCTCAATCTTATAAGTATATATATATATATATTTATATATGTATATATACTTATATGTATATATATATTTCATGAAATAGTAGTATTTGACTTCTATCACTGAAATAACTAGCATTAGTAACGATTTCATAGTCTTTAAAAGCATCATCGTCTCTGCAGTCTTCTAAAACCGAGTTGCTTACATAAATACCTTTTTAGTTTGTTAGAGGTATAAAGACAAACCATCATTATTTACAACGTGTTTGCCTGCATAACAATTTCTTTCCAAAAGCCTTCGCAGGTAAGTGGTGCGGTCTATAACAATCTCGTGACTCGTAGTCATCGGCCTTGAACTTCTAAGCTCGCTGCCAAGGGCACCGCCTCGCTTTACACTGTAAAGGTTTAATTATCACGGATCCATTGTTAAATAGTCTTATCTAGATACCTACTTATTTTCGTAATGAACTTTCAGAGCCGTTACACGATATGGCAATCCATTTACTTTTGCTATAAGCTTGTGAAGGAACAGGTACTTTGTTCATTTCAAGTTATTGTAAGTTATTGGAACGGTTCTGTTTGGCAAACTGTCAAAATTGCAAAGTATTCAGTCTGGTATAAATCCATGCTGTATAGGATTTGAATCGCAATAAGACAACATGGTAGGGTCTCTGTATATACGGCTACACAAATATTTTAGTTAATTCATAAAGTTGTATGTAACATCATAGTATGTATCATATACATACTATGATGGTATATAGTTGTATGTATCATAGCTTTATTATTTTTCCTATGATTATTCTCCATGCCAGGTTGTGTGGAAGAAATTGCTCTAAGCAATAACACCGCCGTTTGTGCAACTAGTTTTAAGTGTGTTTTCTTTTGTAATTTTCTTTTGTTTTTTTTATGGTGTACAATAAAGAGTATTTATTATTATTATTATCACTGTATCCAGTGTCCTCCTCTCCTTACATACACGGTTTTAACACAACTATACAAATAGTTTTCCAATAAAAATACCGACTTTAATTACAATAATTTTAGACTTAAGTATATGTATTTCTCTTGAGTGCTATTTTCAGAACTGGACCAAATTGAAACGGGAGGTGACCACACGGGAAGCACCAGCTTTCAAATAAAAAAAGAATCATTAAAATCGCTTTGCCAATATGTAAACAAAAAAAAACGGACGAATTGAGAACCTTCTCCTTTTTTGGAGTCGGTTAAAAAGAAAATGCTATCGTAGCGTGGGGTCAACGCTACACATAGGCAAGCCGTTCGGGTCGGCACATTTTATGTTTCATTCGTAGACAGAGAAACCAAGTAGTCTTTGGTTTCATTGCAGCATCCATCTCAATCAAGTGACAGTTGACTCACTGCAATGGAATCAAATGTGCCGTTGCGCGATTATGTAAGGGAAACTGTCGGTTGCGAAAAAAACATAAATTTGAGGTTATTATCAGAACTAACGTTTTTCTTTGGATATTTTTAATATCAAAAAACTACATTTTGACAAATTTTTGTGCGTATTTTAAATTTAAACAACACACAACGGACTGACGAATGAAATGATGACAAAGATTATCTTTATTTTTTTTTATTTGGATAATATTACATAATTAAGTCGTAGTATACTTTAGGTACTACGTGCATCACAGATAGTATGAAAGTAGTAAGTTTTTATAAATTAAAGGTAATGTTTATTAGATATTCACTTGACTGTTGGTTCTGAGGTTTGAGATTATTTTTTTCTAAATTTAAGATAGGATAATAATACAATTCACTTACATGAAAGCGTAAACATTATGCTTAGGAATGTGTATATTGTTCGGCCCACATGAATGACACAGTTGTTGTACTTTTCACACTAACAAAATACTAGAAATCAACTGATTATAGTTAATCATATCACTTGTATAAAGGACGGTAGTTTATAATAATAAGTTATGGATCAAAGTACCCACACAAAGTATGTTTCGCATCTGAGCGTACCTTACACAGAATAAGCTTGACAAGAAACGGCCAGTCGTTATGAGCCGGGAATGTTAGTTTTAACATTATTTTTTTTACAGAGGTTATTTGTATATTATTATAAAATATATTTGTATTAATATAAAAATATTATAGATATATTATGTTTGGGATATGTTCACAATTTTCTGTTGTCTTGATTAGTTTATTCTGCGCTCTTTGAAGTTGGTGAACAAGGTTTCTGTGATGATAATATTTGAGCTCGTCCATTTTGCCGGGTGTAACAAGACTACTTACGTTAGCATTCAAGACTTTAAGAGATTTTTTGCTTGATGTGTTTGTGAATTTGAGTCAATAAATAAATAAATCCTTTTTTTTTATGTTATCAAAGTTATCAACAATTTAAAAATATACTTTTTCTGTTTTGTGTGAATAGTTAGGAGCATCCAACTTTTTTAGTTTTTTGCGGTTACTTCAACTATCTATTTTTAGATATGAGATCGATTCTTAAGTTCTATTTTCAGATTCTTTAAGAATTCTTGTTGCTGTTTTCGGGATTCTCACTTGCCTACTGGACTGACATTACTACACCATATCGGAATATATACCCTAATCAACAACGTTTTAACTTTATACATACATAAACATTTTGTAATACGACCGAATGGCGGAGTGGGTAGTGTACCTGCCTGCGACGCCGAGGTCGTGGGTTCGATTCCCACTTAAGACAAATTTTTGTGTGCATGAACATATGGGGGTTTGTCTTAGTCTGGGTGTTTCTATGTATAATAAGTATGTATTTACAAAAGAAAAGTATATATGTATTAGTATAAGTTATTCCAGTACCCATAGTACAAGCTCTGCTTAGTTTGGGACTAGATGGCGTTGTGTGTGAATTGTGGAATATTATATTTATATAAAGATGATGTGGTGATCATTTGGGGGGTGAGGGGGATAAGAGTTCGAAGTTAATATTTTTTTGTTGTTTTTGCACAAATATATTAATGAAATTTAAAGAGTATTCTATTCATTCTATTCAATCTATTCATTTGAAAATCAATAAATTTAATCATTCTGCTACTGACATCATATACTGAGAATTTCGTTTATCTGGCGTAATCCAAACCCAAATTTGGAGTGTTCAAAAATCAACGAAACAACAATCAACAGAAAAGTAGATAATACTCGCGCACTTCGCGCTTTACTTCGACTCGATGGGACCACTGCCGTGGTTCTTATGAATTAGATCATGATTTAATACCAAAGAGTGTCAATTATATTAGATAGAGTTTTTTAATGTATTTTTTATACAACATATATTATGTAGCGAACGGATGTAGTAATCCACCTGATGTTAAGCGGTAACTAGTTATATTATAGCCCATGGACATTAAACAATCCACAATAACAGATTGCAGATGCGTTGCTTCATCTGAGGACTACCGTGTTATGCCTCCACGTACCAGTAATTACAGTGCTTGATCTCACCACCAAACCGTTACCCAAATTGTAGTGCGTGCATAGCAATGCACGCACTACAATTGGCGGCCAGTGAGGTGAGGCGGTAGTGCGTCCACAATATCTGTACTACTATTTTAAATCACAAAAGTAATAATACCTAATCCTTACTTGTATGACCCAAAATAATCTATTGGGTCATACAAGTCATACATCTGATGTATTTCACATATCAAAGCTTTTACTACAATACATTCTAATAACTGCCTGCCTGCCTCGTTGGCGTATGCGCCTCTAATTGCGAGGTCTCGGGTTCGGTTCCGAGGCGAGCAAGTGTTATTTGAGATGTTTTCCGTCAGGAAATTCTCAATAGCAGCACGGATTAATAGACCCATGTGATAGACTTACCCTCTATCACATGGGACCTAAACTTAAAAGGCGAAATGTGGATGTGGTACACCTTTTCAGCCTTCTTGGTAAAATAGGTGTTATTTGTTTAATCTAATAATATCATTTATTACATCTGTATTTACTTTACCACCGATAATCCGCGAGGCAATCTAAAATAACTTAAAGTAATATCACAAAATTCTATATTCATGTTAGTAGACTAGTTTACAAACCAAATGCCTGACATTCAGAGCGACCTCGACACGATATATCTATGCGAACAATCTACGGCTTACCTAAAATACCGACTCGCTTACGAACTCAGCCTAAAACCTACTGACCTACCTTCCTATCACTCCTTTCATCGTCATGTCATGTATATATCATGTTTATTCGATTTCAACTATAAATTGATGTACCTAAATTTATTCGCCCGGTTAAATAGTTCTTAGGCCGGGTCTACATTTGTATCACTTACCTGATTCGATCACCGTATCCTTATCGCCCAATCACAACCTATGCAATTTAATAAAAAATATTCTTTATTCCTCACCAAAATACATAAGTAATATACACCAAACGCTTATTGCTTATGGCGGTGTTATTGCTTAAAGCAACTTCTTCCACACATCCTGGCATGAAGAAGAATTATAGAAAAACAATTAAGCTATGGTATACGTAGGTAAGGTGTATAATTAGCAATATTGTCATACATGGTGTTACACATTATTGTTATTACGCCGAACTCGATCGATGCTTTTGACGTTTTAGTAACCAATAACAGCACTATTCTGCGCTGTTCGACGATCGATCGACGCCGGTCGGTGTCGATCTATAATATTGATATCCGTGTAATAACCCCCTAAGTCTGAAAGCCTTACTAAAATAAATAAAATAACATAAATATATGAAAAGCCCGACATCAATCGTATTGCATGTCGTATCAAGGCTGACCTGTCTAAATTTAAGCAATCATGATACGCGTCGGCGATACGGATACGAAGCGACAAATACGGTAATTGTATCGGGCAAATGATACAAATGTGGACCTTGCTTTAGATATTTTTATTGAACATAAAACTGGCTCTGACCAAAATTCGACATAATATTTTTTATGTTATTATATAACAACGATCGGCCTTTAAAGTTCAAGGTCCGTGTGCTTGAGCAAACTTTAGTACGATATTATATAACCTGTACCCTAGATTCATTCTAAAAGCATCTTCAACTTTTATATAACACTATATCACACAGAGTATACCAATATTTTTATGCGACCTTTGGTATTGTATTCTCCTCCAATAGCATGTTACAATCATCCATAAAGGATTCCTCCTGTTTCAGTAATTTTGGAGCCTAATCTAACCACCAAACCGGTATACGGTAGAACAAGCATTATTGATGTTTAGCAGCAAATTAAATATCCCTATAGCTAATACTCAAAAGCTTGGATTTAATCATAATTATCACAAGGTTAAGTATATACTACGGTTACATAACATAGTATAACATTTTAATTTCATATGATCGCTTCGATTCCCCAACACAATTTTTTCCTTGAAATATAGTATTATATTGCTTGTTTATCGATACCTGGAAATTTAATTTTCAGGAATGCAAATAGCACTCGGTAGTTACATCCAAACGAGTTTCAACTGAAAAACTTAACATTCATGTCGGTCTCACCCTGGAGGTAAATCAATTGGTAAACATCACTTTATGCGGATTCTACAGGTGGTGGCGGGCAATATTGTGAATATCAATCACATAACTCTACAATTTTTCGTAATTTGCTACTGTTATAACAATTTAGTATTGAAATGAAATCATGGTCAAACCAGTTCAACAAAACGGTGGAATAGAACCTGAAAACATTTAATGGTGAGTAGAGTGATCCATCGGAACAAAATGACAGGAAAAACTTATTTTTACAATTTCCTTCCATTGTTTGATTATCTAAACAAAAGAACATAACACTTTTCAAGGGCCTATCGTGATTTGGTGAATATGGCTGGCATTGAAAGCGCTTGGTGCGCGGGGGTGAGCCGCGGGTTGCGAGGGACGTGGGGCTCGGGCTCGGAGGCTGCGCGGGCCGTGTCAAGGCCACGGCCTCGACCGTGACCGTCCCCGTCAACCTTACCCGCGCCTACCAATACTACCGCCTGCTACAGTAAATACATAGCTTGTTTATTTCCACATTAATATACTGCCTAAGGTTTAATACCACCCTTGGCTACATAAAGAAGTGTGATGCTCCAATGCTTTGTTATCAAATGCGTCAAGTAAGATCGATCTCAGCGAGTTTTCAGACCAAACACTCTGTGAAAAATTTATTATAATGAAAACAGCATCTATACACCACCATTATGTTATCGAATTGAATACGAAATGACTATTCTTCTTTCATAATTAGGTACTATCAGCCTCTAAAAGATCTTAGGTATTCAAAATTATCGGCAAAACATTATTTCAATTTTATGTTAGCATACAGGGTATTCAAAGTGATGGTATTCAGAATATGTTAATATTATGTTAGCCATAGATAATATACTATGCTCGCTAACTTAACATAACATCACGCCTATATTACCCAGATGGGTGGGGCAGTCCCTCACTTCACCTGTTAATCGGAAGAGGTGAAGTGTGGGTGTTTTACATATATATAATGGTGCCTAAATCATTAGGCACCATCTCATAAGGGTGAGCCTATCGCTATACAATGCGCATAAATCCAAGTTCTGTTTTTAAGATTACCTCAAGGAAAAATTTCATATAACACTTTTGACCCACCCTGGAATCGAACCCGAAAACCCACGAAATCAGGCGCATACGCTAACCACTAGACTAAAGAAGCAGTCGTTCGTTCGCTATTGGACTACATTATAAGAAACATCTATCAGCTAACATAATATTGACAACTAATTGCTAAGATGTTTGACCACTCTAGATGCTTGCATTTTGAATACCCTGTATGCCAACATAAAATTGAATTAATGTTTTTTTAGATTATTTTGACTACCTTGAAAGTTCAGATCTTTTTGATGCTGACTGTACAGCTACGACTACAAAGAGTAAAAAATCATGATAATTTTGCTGAAAAATCCTGCTGATTGTAGAGTAATGGTATACCACGCCAAGGTCGCAAGTAAGATAAATTTGAGTGTGATTCTATGTAATGATAATGAAGTAATAAATCATGTACACATTTTTTTTATGGAGCAAGTGAACGTGAGGTCCACCTGATGGTAAGTGGAGTACAGCCCATGGACATCAACAATCCACAAAAGCAGATTGTAGATGCGTCGCTGCAGCTGATAACTGCGGTGGTTTGCCTCAAATGCCAGTAATTTCAGGGCCTGATCTCACCACCAAACGGGAACACAGCACCACACGGGAATGCAAACACTATACTATTTGCCGGCAGGTTAAAGGTGGTGGTGGTGCTGCCGGCCTCGAACTCGTTCACAAGAGCTTTACCACAAGTAAATGTATTTAATAAGACATTCAAAAGTTCATCGTAGTTTTAAATTCAACACATGAATTTAAATGGATATACCATTGTTATCTGCATAGTACTACATGGTAATATATTAGTATGGTTGCTTGTTCAGTACAAGCAACCATTCTAATATATTATATAGGCTCCAAAACTACTCGACCGATCACGAAGAAAATTGATGTGGACATAGATCAAGAAAGATATCTGGGCAAATTAAGGCTGCATGTTTGCTCATGCCCATGTTTTCATAATATCTTTTCAGTTTGTATGTAAATCGATTAATGATTAAAACAATTGTAACAAATTGGCCACAAACAAACCTACATTTTTTGTTTAACATTGATATAATGTCTAAAACCAAAACATAAAAACTTAATAATATTAAAGTTACATAACCCATGTTGGGATTATGTGAAGGACGCGGTTGATTTAGGAATTTAGTGCATCCTTTTCTGCCATATAAATACGGTCGATATTCAATTGACAGAAATTTCGAGTGATTTCATTTATAGAATATGCAAGTCGATTAGGTTTGTACTGGAAATGCACTATAAATAGTTCCTTCTTAAGTTGTTTTCTTTAAAATACGTTGTCATCATTCGTTGAATATTAAAAGATTGTTGTAATTTGTCTGCTATTAACGAGTGCAGACCACGGTATTCTGCGTAGAATCATTGGTCACGAACTAAATTCTAAAGATTATTTTATCATTCAAGGAATCCGAAACATGTTTTAGACTCACGTGAAATACCACGTTACATTGAGAGATAACAAAGCACGTTTTCCCATGTCCAAGACTATTATCATAATTCTTATGAATAATTTGTTTTATCATATTCTTATATAAGTATATTATATAATAAATGGTTATAATTTTCGCTATTTTTGCGATTTTGCTGGGTGATCAAAAATCTATTTTAGCTATCATTAAATTTATAGCCTTTAAACTTAGGGACGAGCCAACCAGATAAGACTTACTTAAGACACGGAGGCGTCTCGCAGATAGGACACAGACGCGTCGCTGTTGCGATAATAGTACATTGTACACCAAACCAAGGGATGAAAGTAGTTGATTTCATTGAGGGTGTAGTTTGAGGCCCGAAGCGTAGCTGAGGGCCTTAATACACCCGAAAGAAATCAAACTTTCGCCCGAGTTATACATAGTGCTTTATACTACACCTACAAGGAAAATAAAAAGATTGTGCATTTTTCTCACTTCTCCATTGCAGAAAATCTGCATACGCTTTATTATATCTGATCCTTGACTTTTGTGGTAAGAGGTCCTCAATCACTGCTTGAGCAGTTACTTTCAATTCCTCCGGAGTCAATAAATCGTCAGTATCACTATCACTCGACATATTAAGTTCTTGCAACAAATTGTTTATTCAAAAGTTTTAAAATGATGAGGAATTTGGAGCGAAATGCAAAAATTTTCACAATTTCTTCTTTCATACGCGCATAGAGACACGGGTAACAATCGCATGCAGCCAGCTACACTTTATGAAGTTGATTTGTGAAAAAACGTTTGTAATTATTTTGTAACAGTTAATAATAGTGATTTTAGTGGTTTATTATATAATTAAGTTACATTAATTTATTTATTTTTATAAAAGTAGTTATTTTATTCTTTTAATATTCTTTTTTATTTATGGTTTACCAAAAAGTACAGAAAACAAAATGAAAAAAAAAAAAAAATTTAAAAAAAAGTTCATTACTCACATGGGAGTAATGAATTTAGGAGTAATATTTCAGACCTCTAACATACATTACATGTTGCTTTTCAGAACTCGTCTGAAAAGACTAACTTTCTTTGATAGATATTCTCCGTATTAGATACTGCAAAGAGGTACTTTCTACGTAGGTGTAGTATAAAAGTATAAGAAAAGGATAGGGCGCGGACGCGACGCGAAAAACTGTACGGGAGCGCAAGTGCCTTGTGTTCGCGGTCACCTGTCTGACAAGTTTTGTCTGCTCTCACCTCATCCATTGTGTTTTTGAATAGTCTGCAGCCATCGAAGCACCGTTTTTATGTCTGTCCGCGCCCTGTCTTTTATTTTTATTTTGTAAACATTTTGTACGAAATTTTACTGTACGGGCGCCGTGTCTTAAGTATTTTATATTTGTCCCGTCCCTAAAACGTAAACAACACAATTCCGTGTATAACACCATTAACTTTACAATTATGTATAACAATCATATTGAGAATGTAGAGCTTGTAGAGCGTGGGTTTCATTAATCAGAATCTTTAATGAGTCATAAACATGTATGGAATATATTAGTCACCTCTCGTTCCAAGTGTTCGTAGCAGTGAAATTTTATTGTGACAAATACATTATGTAGCTTTAGCCCTAACTTAAACAAATCCTTAATCCGCGATTTATGCTAAGCCCGAATTCGATTTCTTCGTTAAACTGCCTAACCTTTCTTGTACATCTCTCGATTTGACCTATAGACATCGAGAGAAAAAGCTACTTCAATACATTATCACCAAGAGTTTTAATAAGGTCAGCACTGATGGCAGAGCGTTTCTGAAGCTGTCGCAGCCGAATTCAATAGAACTAGGATTTTTAAGCCGTACAAACTCCATATTCTCGCAATGTACACGTCCTCCACAGCCCTGACTTTTATGTGTGTGTGTGTGTGTGTATTTATGTCTATAATTACATTAAGGTATGTAAGTATTCTGCGACACAGTTGTTGTTTGCCCTTTTTTATTTTATAAACTACTTAACGATATTATATAATTATTTATTTTGATTAAATTAATTGAATTGAAAATGCTGGTGAAATTGGGGCTTTGTCATCAATGTTTGACTACTTTTAATCCAATTGTGATGAGGCCACGGACTCGATATGACGATGGCATTTTAAACCGAGCTTTTGCCTACAGTTTCGCCTGCTTTGAATCTTCGCTAAACATAGTCAAATGTAGCCCTAAAGCTACGTATGACTTCTATAGGCTACATCTCAAACTATCTAACCGAGAAAGTATCTTCTTAATCTAGTTTTATAATCTGTATTTGCTTCTCTCTCTCTATCTCTCTTAATCAATGTTTAAACGGGACAAAGAGATCGTAAGCTGTTAGCTAAGAGTTAATCTAGAGTTTAACAAGTTAGTGAAATAGGCACTTTTAATTAACAGCCTAATAATTTTTGCGTTAAAAGGAAAAATAAACAAACAAATCACTACTGCTTCATATTATGACGCCTCCAAATAATCAGTATTCATTGGAGATTTAGAACCTGTTCATGCATCTTCTATATTCTGTGAATAAATATTTATTGGTTTAACGTAACTACGGCTCATCGTGGTCATAAAATATGTACAGACTTAGTCTAATATATATAAATAGTAAATGCTATAATTTTGATGCAAATCTTGCACACAATTCAGTACGCCAAAAATGTACCATAAACGATTATCATTGTAAGTAACTTTACAATAACAATAATAACATTGTTTATACATAGGTACACCTTATTGACTTTTTAATCGAATCGTACATGTGATCGATAGGACACGTGAGTGATATATTTGGAAATGAAACATACCTTATCGGGTTATTTGTGTGAAATGTTCAGATAAACGAATATTTTTATAGAATATTTCCATAACATAACATAACATCACGACTATATTACCCAGAAAAGTGTGGTAGCGGCTTATAACACCCTCATTTCACCTGTTATGTTAAGGTCCCATGTGATAGGGGGTGAGCCTTTTGCCATCCACCCAGGCAAAAATCCAACTCCTTTGAAATTTACTGACGGAAAACGCCCCACAAACCGAATAATTAAATCTCCTTTAATTGTTAATCTTTAAAGCAATGTTATAAGTTTATAACTAACATCAACACACTGTTATAACCGCCAATAAGAACCGTTTTTCGAAGTGCAAGGAAAAGCTTTCCTACAGCGTTCTTTCTGTACCACTACCTTTAATAAAGGTATTTTGGCAATGATGATCAGAAATAATATAAGTATGATTACGATAAGATCGAGATATCAAAAGCAATATTTCTGTATGTACGAGTACATAATGACGTAATCAATATTCGTTAGCCTGAGTTTGCCTACCATTGTGTATGACTATCGGTATCAAGCTACCCTCGTCCGCAAGGACGATACACATGGCGTATCATTATTATGTAAAATGATAAGCAATATGTGGTTCTGAAATAACGCATGGTAAAAAAAAATGCTCCAAAAATGCAGTTATGAACTGAGAGAGCTGATGTTCCTATTTAAGGCTGCGCGGCGAAGGCTCCATTAGTAAATTCGCTGAGGCTGAACCTTACAAAAGATTTTTAAACTTAAATCCAGGGCCCACAGGAATATATAGACGGCCTTCGCTCGGCATTGCTCCAATACGCTCAAGGGCCTGCAAATACACAGAACAAGTATTTAAGTATTTCATGGACCATCTGCTCTCAGTTCTGCCCTGACTCTTAGCTATTAGGTCTTATGGCTTATATTATGTACTGAAAAAATAACTGTAGCAGGAGATTCCTTTTAATTATATTGTAAGCTATTCATAAAATTATTATGCTAGGTGTACAGTGTATGTACACCCACCGCTAGAATTTCACGCCTAAGGAAGGTAAAAGTTACTAATGAACAAAGTACGTCAGCAAATAGGTATCAGTAACAGCAACATGGGTCTATAAACGCCTACGCAGAGCAATACACGTGCCATGGAGGTCACGCCGCGGTGAAGGTCGCGGGTCCCGGACCAACCCTCTGAAAATAAGCGCCTCGGCCGACGACCCCGAGGAAATCTTCCAAGGCATCTGACCCTGACCTTTACACGCGCACGCGCTGTCTTCGTCACATAGTGCCCTGACCCTGTTACCAAACCATCATCTAATGTACTACGCACCAACCTATTTGTGATAATGCGAACAAACACGCACTGGTTCATTCCCACCAGTGTTTCCTGCCTCTGAACTTGCAAAACTTATATAATTAAAGTACTGTTTACATCGAACTTGTACCTGAAGGCGTTATTGTTTGCCTAAATGGTTTCTTGTTGTAATTTTCAGTCATAGTTTACATGGAAACAGAGGACTGCTTTCAAATCCCAAACAACAGAAGTACGAGTAAGGATGAAATGAAAACTTTGAAGCTTGGAAGCTTTTCTGAGCACGTAGATATATTTTAAATTGTTCAACATTGATATAATTATGATGTTTTTTTAATGTACCTGGAGAGAGAGCCTCCTGAGTTAATGAATCCAAAATGGTTGATCTACTTGATGGTAAGTAAGCTACACAGCAAAGAACTACGTTCCATCCATGAAAAATTACATATTCTTCTCTAAAAGTAAACAGATGTTTGAAATGTTAAGCATCAGGCTTTCTATATATATAGGTTATTTCAAGGTTTAATTTATTCATAGTATATACACTAATGATAGGCAGTAAGAGGTGACTCCTCCGTCTCCAGACGCTTGGCGAACCACGGCAAACAGCGACCTCCAATCAACAAACGCCAACACGTGGACGGGTGTTTGCACTACTTTACAGGATGTAAATATCATCGTGACGAAGCCGTTCACCAGTTCCGTTCAGTTCATGATTTTGAAACCTTGGGTGCAATTTCCATGCATTGGAATCAAATCGGTCTTTGAAATAAAATATATACGTATACATACATAAGAAAATTGCAAATGACAATAAAATTGCGACAACAGTTTTGAATCTCCAGACACCAAAAAGAAAATCGGAAAATGACATTTTAGGGAATCTGTCTTAATTAACACCCTAAATAATACTTATGTATATCATACAGAACAATACATTTAAGCAACGGAGGGAACCATGCTTTTTGTAGAAAGATACGGGAATATTAGGTCCTATTAGGTCCTTACATATGAAAACGGCGTTTTAACGTGTCAGTGCCACTTTAATCTGAGATACTTTTATTGAATAAATATACTAAACAAATTAAAAAAAAGCCAATTTTATGTTCCTCCCTTACAAAACGCCAAATTCAAATGTAAGGACCTAATACTATTTACCTCATGAATAGGTGAAATCTACAAAAACATCATTACAACAGACTAATGATCTCGATGGGATATAGTCATAATAACGTGTAATCACATTCGCCCTTCAGCAGAATAGTTGTTATTCTAATCATTTCAGTTTTATTGCATGTCATACTTTTACAAAGTAAATAACTACAGCACTCAATTGTGTTGTAAATTGTTCGTATTTCCGTACCGCATAGCCTTGCACATCTTCAGCCTCAATGACGGTCTAAGTGTCATATGCATTTGAATCTCAATTAAACCCTAAGCAAAGTATAGGTACACACTACTTTAACTAATTATCTAGGGTGTTTATATTTTGCATTTAAGTCGTGTTAGTGTTAATTAATATGTTGGCTGATAGGGAACGTGCTTTTTTAAAATAAGCTGTCAATATAGATCGATAAACTAGACTGTACGTGAACCTGGAAATGTAATAATATAATTTATAAATGAATGGAATCAAAGACTAACAACATAATAATATATTTCTTATTTACTATGTTTTTAAACAACATTGATCACGTGAAAACTTACAGTAATGAAGTTCAAGTTAAATATTCTTTTTTTCAACGACGCCTGAAGCTTATTTATGAGCAACATTTACATTGTACAACTATGTTGAGGATTGCTTTTTCAAAACCCATAACAAAATAAAAGATCAGCAAAGCCCACAGCCTCAGAGTACATAATATATAATCAAAGCCCACAGCATAATTAAAATCAGATTAGTATTATAACATTCATCATACAGTTTGAAGAAGGCGGCTACAATGTTCTAAATATGGTTCATTTGCTAATATCATTCATTAAACTGGCAGCTCAGAGGAAATAAATCTCAGAGTAAATTCTAGATTCATGAAATAAATAATCAAAGACTGGCAGCTTCCTTAGACATTTCTCGCACGCACGTCGGCAGTGCAGCGCACCTTGCGGAATATCGGCGAACTAAAATATTGTATGGTATAGGAAGCGTTTTCGTTTGCACTGCCCGTCAAACCTTAAATAGATAAGTACGAAAATAAATATACTATGTGTATAATCTTCTGTGATTATTTCTAGCGTCTACCTTTCCCCTTAATACGATTGATGTTAAATGTTTGAATTTTAAATTGAATATTTGTTGTTATAGCGGCAACAGTTATTACATCATTTATCTAGCACGGTTTATGAGGTACAGCCTGGTGACAGACGGACAGGCAAACGGACGGACAGCAAAATCTTAGTGATAGGGCCCCTTTTCTACCCTTTAGCTAAGGAACCACAAAAATCCAGAAAGTTGCACCAATACAACAAAGCTCTTATGTGAAACACTGATAAAACATAATACAGGCATCTTACTTTACTTATTAAAAGAACATTAAAGAAGTATTAAATATCGTTTTTTAAAACTAAAAGAGGTTTCCCCTTGATTTCTCAAGGATCCCATCATCAGATCGTGACCTAATGAATGGGACCACATGTCAAGTATATAACAAACATAAAAAAAACTTTAATTGAATTGAGAAGCTCCTCCTTTTTTTTGAAGTCTGTATTTCGCCCACCGGCACTGCAGATTTAATATCTATAGGATGAATTTTGTCTAATGTATACTTTTTTTTAAGACTTAAGTATATTTTTTGAAAGAAAATCTCTTATAGTCATGAAAAGGAACAAAGACGACGCGATAACATTAAAATCTGAATTATATATGAAGTTGATTCACATTATTTACTGCAAGCATTCGTGCACAGGTACCAATATTCCTAAAAAGTGTGTGTGTGTGTGTGTGTGTGTGTGTGTGTGTGTCGGTGTGTGTCATTGTGCCTATCGAAAGTCCATCAAATTCTGGTTAGCCGTGATGAAACCACAACTGAAATACTTTGTTATGATATGTTGAATTGCTTTGTTATTTATAATATTAATAAGGATTTTCCATTTGTTTTATCAATTAGCATTGGGTTTTTCATCAGTGAAATTAAGTTGTGAGGCACTACATTATTCCGACATGTGTTCAGCAAGCTCTTCAGCTCTGTTGAGAAGTCGTATTTTGCAAGTACCTGTATAAAATTAGCATGCTATCCAGCAGATAACAAAGTCAGTAAAAATAACCATGACTATTCGCCGTCCCACTGCGCAGAGGATCCCACACTGATCTACAATTCTAATTCTTAACAAAATAAGAAATGTATTCAGCGATTCAGTGAAATATTGTAATTTTTATTTTTGAAGTAAAGCTAGGTATCCTGTGCATAGGTGGGTAGCGTAGACCGTGGGCGGGCGAGCGCAGGCTGCGCTGCAGGGGAAGCGAACGTTAACCCTTTCGCCAGTTCATTCGCCGTCTGGCCTCACCCCTGATAGCCTCCCACCCTCCCTTGCCGTCGACCCGACTGCACGCTTGCCATACTGCAACTCAACACTTTTTACCTACTACCTAACGCTAAATATCTCTGCGAAGTAACCTTCATCTATATTACAACTGGACTTTGTCAGCCATTTCATCCCCTGGATCACTATTTATTCTGGCTTTCCGAGGCTGTGCTGTGTAATCGTTGGAAATTTTTTAATTGGATTTAATTTTAGGCCACCACCTACATACTTCTGATATTTTACTTTAGTGATGACGAATGTTAATATATTATTAAGTAATCAACAATGTTCTCATGTAAATGATGAAAATCGTACCTACTATAAAAAATAAGTATCTTTGAACCTACTCTATTACCACCAGACGTAGCTAAGCAGAACTGCAAGAAGAGTGTCAAACTACAAATAAACGCATTGCACCATTTGCACCAAGCAACCTATATGTGAATCCAGCTAAATCAGTCAGACTATATAAGCCGATCAGCCGTCAATCTAATTGGAAAAAAGATCGGTAGACAAAGATACTATTATGTTTATCCAGGTAACTATAAAACCGATGGTTTTTGCGTGCAAGAGTAACAATCATCGACACACACTATCACAAACTTTCGCATTTATAATACTACCCTTAGCCCGCGTGGTGCGTCGATAAAAAGTAGCCTGATGATAATCTAGAGACTACATCTGGTTAAAAATTTCATCAAAATCTAGTCGGTAGTTTTGCATGCCAATAAACACACACTTCTTTACGACTTTTAGGGTTTATAATATTAGTAAATAATATTTAGAAGAGTTAACTTTTGGCTATTCCTCTATGAAATACCACTGGGTGAAACTTTAAAGTTTTGCATCAATTGATAATCTTGCTGCCTCGGGATTAGACCCTAAAATTACTTGTAATAGAGAAATAATGTCGACGCAACTACATTCAATGTTTGGTGGATTTAAATGGACTATTTAGATAGTGACAACTTCTATAGGTACGCAACATTTGATCAATAATTATACGACTTTTTAAGGTTCAGTATCCAAATGGTAATAAATTATAATTTAAAATAATAAAATAAAAAAATCGGACTTCTAATATACTTCTATTACAAAAAATGCACTAAAAAGAAAGAAATACTTAAGTTATACTCAACGTCGCGCCTCATCTGTGTATAACTTAAACAAATACAGTAAACGGCCTAAATTTTTTATTTAAATACGACGAAACATGAAATGCTGACTGCTAGATGCAAATATCAGAGTAGCTTCAGGTAATATACGAAAAACAATATAGAAGCCTTTAAAATTGGAGGGTTGCCCTCGATTTCTTTAGGATCCCATCATCAGATCGTTCGCCTTATAATAATGGGACCACATGACAAGTATACTATGTCCAGGTGTCTTCGAGTAATCGGCGAACAAACATTAAAATAAAGTACATTTTAATTTAGAACCTCCTCCTTTTTTTTAAGTCGATTAATAAGTTAGTTATAAATAAACGTATTTTTTTAGAAATTAAAAATACTTAAATATGCCTTCAATTTGTTTGATTAATGTTTTATAAAACATCCAAATAATACTAATTATATTTTTAATTTTGAAATCGGTGCCAAATCAAAACAATTAAGTCATTATAACTAAAAAACACAGGCAACAATTTCAAGTTCTAACAAAAACAATATTGTTGGCTAGCTTTTTTATTTGATGGTGTCGTTAGTAAGAAACGAATCCTAAGAAATAATAACATACGGCAAACTCAAGAAATGAGCTCATTTTTACAAAATATCTAAGTACGCAAGGTAGGATAAAGGATACTACATTTTGTTTTAAGTCTAAGTCTCCTCATTTTGCACAAGTAGATCTGGGGACCCAACACAAAATCCTCAATTTCTGGCTGTGGTGCCAGTAATCGTAGTACTTGTAGTAAAAATCGTTAGTTATTTGTTGGGTCATTGGTACCATAATTAATTCATAATAAAATTAATAGTTTCTAACTATTAATTAAAAAATATGAAATAGTAAGTCAGTTATTGTTGTGTAGTTCTGATATATGAACCTTCAATTGATATTTGATATCTGCCAAGCTATTCTAAGGTTTATTGTATTTTACTGGTGGTAGAGCTCTTGTGAATGAGCTCAAGGGCGGCAACACCACCGTCTCACCTTTAACCTGCCGCCAAATAGTAGTGCTTCCATTACTGTGTTCCGGTTTGGTGGTGAGCCCTGAAATTACTCGTACATACATGAGGAATAACACCGTAGTCCTCAGCTGCAGCGACACATCTATAATCTGCTTTTGTGGATTGTTGATGTCTATGAGCTGTACTCCACTTACCATCAGGTGGACTACACGTTCGTTCGCTGTGGGCGTATTATAAAAAAAATAATTATAATAATTAGTGAGAAGTTTAGAAAAGCATAGCAGATATCTCTTGTAAAAACTAAAAATCTGAAGGTTGTGAATGCGTTATATATTTTATTTGTTATTAATTTAGTATCCAAAATAAAATATTTAGTCAATTTTCTTTTTATTTTTTTATTTAGTGATTGAAATAATATTCAATCAATTTTATTGTAATAACCTAGCTTTAGAATTGAGATTATTATATGAACCAATAAGGTTTAACTATTTCTATGGGTTTAACACATATATTGCAAAGTTTGCACACCTTTACTATGCTATCATTACTACCAATTGAAGTCTATGAGAGTCCATAACTCAAGTGATAATACATAAATCTCAGAGGAAATATATAATCAAAGACATAAATACTAAAATTATTTTCCTAATATTTTTTCCTTTTTATAATGTACTAGCTTTTACCCGCGACTTTGTCCGCGTGGAGTTCGTTATATTAAGTAGTAGCTGCTTTCGCGCTTTGACGCGCGTTAAACGTTACTGCCGCTTCCATGGAGTTCAGCGTAATTTTAAATATCAAAAAACATTAACGGATAGTTAAACTATTAAACACAAAAATAATTATTAAAATCCGATGATTAGTGGCTGAGATTAGCGCTAACAAATAAACTAACTTTCGCCCGCGGTTTTGTCTGCGTAGTAGGTACATCAATAAAAAATAGCCTATGTTAAGCAGCTTGTGGTCAGTTACCAGCATCTAATATTTTATTAAAATCGGTCCAGCCGTTTAGAAGAATAGCCAATACAAACAAACAGACAGACAGACAGACAGACAGACATTGAAAATTTCTGTCTCATTTTAAAAACTGTATTTTAGGCATAGGTACCATGCAAATAACTATCATCTCAACTGAAAAAAACATTGTTAATTTTGACATTAAAAACAGACACTTCAATTTTATTTATTTGTATTGATGTAATATCCCCATCCCATGTTGTGCTCAGTTATACTATATTTCTGCGCCCAACAACATGGAGATCTTAGATTGAATGTTCATATTATGCAAATGAAAGGTTGGAAGGTACGTCATATATGGTATAGGATATTTATTAAGTGCTTTAAAATAAAATATTTTATAAGGAGCATATCCTGCTAGCCATAACTCTTGCACAGGTTTTCACAGGCAATCAAATTTGTCCTCTGTTGCTACAGCATCCTCAATATGGTACTGAGCCACTTCTGGTACTAGGTTGCATAATAATATGTTGTGTTAAACACAAGAAGCATTTATTATTAGAAATCCTTTTTAGGAGGAAAGAGCAGGACTTAAGGACCGAAAATACATCTCCATCTGTTATTTAAAATCCCATTTGTTCATGTGAATGTATTATGGGCATTTTATGTAATATTAAAGTTGAAAAATTAAGAATCCAGCAGACTCGAACCTGCACCCTCTGGGTATACGCCTCAAGTGCTTAGCCAATTCAGCTATGGATTTGTATGCTGCTAGACTCGAAAATTCTCAACTCTTTTGTGCCAACGTCAAAAAAAGGCATAGCAAAGCTACGTACAAGTATTGTGGGCATTTTTCTTCATCTTGCTATAACATGCTTCTGGTGAGCCCGGAGGGATATGTTGTATGGGGGTCATCATATATTCCCTTAGTATCCGGAATCACCTGGCAAGTAGATAATGATTATATTACAATAAACTTGCATTTTATATGCTTTACCACTAGATTTAAAAAAAAAAAATAAGTTGGAAAAGCTTTATAGTAAAATATAAAAATACCCAGTATAAATACTCTTTCGCCAGCATTAATCAAAATTAAAAGGTATTTTTTAACAGGGTGTTGGTTCCATACAAAGCTGTCATGTGAAGCACTCCCAAACTCCGCAGATAAAAATATATTACATAAGTGTTATAATATATTAACTCCTCATCAACACTTAATATATTTTTATCTGCATCACAAATCTACAAAAGAAATAAAGATATTTTAGTTATTTTATTTTTATTGTGGCTAAATTCAGTGACAACACTTATATGCTAAGTGCAAATCATTTAAAACATAGAATCTAAGTTTAACAACTTACTATTAGAACAGTCTTTGAATGGTATTGTTTCCTTTTATAATATCTCTTCTTGTTTAGTAATGTGCCATCTATACATCCTGTGACTGCAGGAATTCTAAACTTCTCGTAAAATCTGAAGCAAATGTTTAATTTGGCTCATTAAACACTCTATTATCAAAAAACTTGGGTTATAAGAAATGTAATTAAGCAATAACATTTATATTAACAAAATTAATACCTTCTTCTTCTTCTCAAATCTCGCTTCTGCGTGTTTCTGGGCACATCATTCTTCTTCCTCTTCCGCAGAATAGTATTACTATTAACAGCTTCTGTCATTTCTGTTAATGCTCTAGAGACAGATTGTTTGTTGGGACATCATAGTAACTTTAATCCCACCTACTGATAGCTGCCAGTGGCATAAAATGAAAGTGCCACTAAAATCTAAAATCAAAGCACTCATTAAAATGGTATATCATATGCATGATACATTTACGTGATACTACAGTGACAAAGTGTTAATCAACCACTCGTCTCTGAGGCTCTAAATCGTGATAAATTTCATCAAAAACTGCCTTAGTGGCACTGTAATTTTGCTTAAATTCAGTGTCACTCATGGCGAATGCGTTGCCGGTATAACTTCTTAAATTTCGCCTTTGCATCAAATACATGGCTATTATTCAGTATATCGTTTATAAGTGCTAAACGTGCTATTAATTTTAATTTAATCACTTTGTTAAGAATTGAAAACTATCACAACAATAGAACTCGACTCCGCAAAAGTTATTTTTTTGTAACTTTGAAATTTCGCTCGCAAACCCGATCGTAGTATTACATTATCTTTGCCCGATCTAAATTCGGTATGTCAATGTCAAAATCACGCCAATAGTGCCAAATTTGATGCGATCTGGTTAAGGCGCTGTCTCCACGAGCGAGAGAATCGCGACGAGTCCGCCCTTATATCGTCGGAGAATCTCCACGAACGAGCGATAATTCCGCCACGTATCGTCGCGAGTCGTAACGGAATCGCAGCGTTTCCGCGGCGACTCGTAACGGTATCGCTGCGTTTCCTTGACGACGCGGTGTAAAAGAAAGAATTCAGTTACGTTTGACAGCGCGCCCGCTGCGCGCTCGTCGCGAGAGCGCGGCGAGCCCGCTGCTAGTAGCGACGGGCTAGCGATGATGTAATGACGTTTCGCACGCTCGTTGCCACTCGTCGCATCGCGGCGATAATATCGCCGTGTGGAGATGGCTCCATAGAGAGTGTATAGAAATACGTGGCACGACGATAATATCGCCGCGATTCACTCGCTCGTGGAGACAGCGCCTTAGTTGACTTTGTTTAGTTCCAAAAAAAAACACTAAATTCGATTCTAATCATGCGCTAGTGTTGCGGTCAAGAGCAATGAGTTCATAAATACATAGGTCTTTGGTCAAGAGTGCCAAGTGCAAAGCAAAGATAATGTAATAGTGTAATCTAGTCGTAGACAGAGAAACCAATAGACCGAGGTACCTTGTAACGGGGTGTGAGATAGCAATATTTACTACAGTGTTGTCAGGGTAATCAGATTTTCCTAAAAAGTTGGCAAAAAGGCAGTGCATAATTGTGTCACTAGTTCCTCATAATATAATATAAAGATAAATAATAGCGATAAGAACTCAAATGAACTGACTGGCTGATTTTGATAAAAACTAAACAAGTATTATTATTTTTTTGGAAAATCAATGTAATTAGGCAGAAATCGAACCCGTTAATTTTGCAAAACATCACACTCATGTATCATTTACACCCTTCGATGCTGTTACAAATAAGGAACTAGTTCTGGGCAGTAATGGTATTCGACAAACTTAAATGATGATTATCCAAAAATCCAATGATTCAGGTTTAGTTATTTACAAAATCAGGCCAGAGCTCAGAGTAAGTATTAGGTAGAGATGACATGAGCATTTAAATTGCGTACACCCGTAAAGGACGGCAAGAAAGTACAGACATTTCATGGGGTTACCAGTGGTACCCAATTTTCCCCGAAATAATATTGTTATGCTAGACCTTTTCCATTTGTCAATGTACTAGGCAAAGAAGTTATATTTTGCAGTACTAAAGCGGCTAAAATTACTGGCACATGAGGCATAACACCGTAGTCCTCAGCTGCAGCGACGCAACTATAATCTGCTTTTGTGGATTGTTGATGTTCATGGGCTGTACTCCACTTACCATCAGGTGGACTACACGTTCGTTCGCTGTGTTTTTTTTCGCTTTCTTAACATTCATACATAAATAAAAAATAAGGTACTTGAAAAAGAACAAATATAATAAAAAATATATTAAATAAGACCATTAGACGTTGGAACCAGCGTTTAAATGTGAAGTCAAATGATGAAGAAGTGGGTTAAATAAAACTCAAAATTAAATATGATTTGTATTACTATCCCTTAAACAAAATCAACTTAGTATAAAAATTTCTAATTTTTACTTGCTTGTCTTGGATTTTTTTGTGCAATAATGAATGCGTACATTCAGATACTTTTTATAATATCAATGATAAATTATCACTTCGAACTCTGATCTACACATCATTTTCTACTTTAAGTTAAAACATTGAAACTGACAAGATTAATAAGCTTATTAATATGTCCTACTGAGTATATTATATTGACAAGAAATGCGAGTATATCTTGACAATGTAATAATTTTACTAATACTTACATTGAATGATCGACAACTATATCCAGCAGAAGGAAGAACAGGTGTAACATTTACTTCAGTATTCAGAACCTAAGTTTTTTTTATTATGATTAACTAAACAGTAAATATCCACCGTCCCTACTGCAATTCCCGACTTGGGTTAGTAATAGAAGTAGTCAAAGCTTCATCAGCCATTGGACAGATTTGCACAATAGATAACTAAAACAAATTATACAGTAAAAATACATAAATAATTTGTATGCAATTTGTTTGTATCGACACATACATTATGTGTGATAGTATACTACTGATGTAGAAGGTATATCTATTGTTGGTAGGTTCTGTAAATTATAATGCGCTACTTAAGTAAATCATACACGAAAAAAAATACGCACGACTAGTAAGAAGCATACTTACATTACTTAAGTAAAGTGTCGATACTGAAAATTCATAAAGATAGGTCATTCGTTGGGTCTTTCTAAAACATCTATCTTCAAAGTGTCTTGAACATATTTTAGAGTGCTTAGTTGGTTCTCAATATTGTCGTCCTGTAGATATTATCCACATAATTATGACGTATGTGGGCTTCTTTGGGAAATCTAAAAAAAGATTTACAATCAATTATAAAAACTATATAAAAATTAAGTTATTTAATAATTATTCTAGTCTATATCTTGAATATTATTATTTATCACAATGAAAAAAAATAAAAACGAATTAAACTTTCTACTCATTCCCAAATTCCAGGGAAAGTTTCCACTTTTGGGCAGGTATCCCTAGAGAATATATAACCCAGCCAAACAGAAAAGTAATTATACCAATGGCAAATTCACATGTTTTTATGATAACAATAAGTTTATGGTAAATATTTCACAGTTTTATCGAATTCTTTGGTGTGAAGTTGTATTTTAACAGTAAAAATGGAGCAAATAATACGACATTATTCTAACAATAAAAATTTTTAACTGTCACAACGGCATGCTACATTTAGTAGTGTTATACAACAAAACGTGATTTTTTTGAGAAAACTTATATTACTGAAATTAACTGTTTATTTGTATCGATTTGAGAATTGTCGGGCAACCAGATTCTAAGGGGATGCATTACTAACTGAAAACAAGCTATCCTAAGGTTTGAAGTGATACTTACTTGTGAAAAGTTATATTTTCCTGTTTACGCTCACTGCGGCTTTTGCAGCCAATTATACAACACTGCACCATGTTTATTGTTCACTACAGTCACTACGGTATGTTTAAGGCACGGAAAATGGCTATGTAACTAGTTTAAACTAGGAAAAAAACGACTTCTTTCCACTACCGACACGATATAGGTTAGGCAAATTCAAATGGGTCAAACAATAAAAAGCTGTACGGTGACAGAGACAAAAAAATAATATGCTTTCTCTGTCGTTTCTACTGATATTGTATATGGCCATCTCTTTTTAAAGTACTATGGTTACTATGGTTACGAGCCATGCCTAATCCAGTACTATCCTTCATCCAAGGGCCAGAGGTTCCTATGAGTACTTTACGCTATTCCTCATAGTTTCCATCGGGGCCCATTTGAAACAACACAGGGTGTCCCAGGTTACGATGGCAAGCCGGAATCGGGTTCCCTCTTTTTTGTGTAAAATTATTTAAGCCAGAATGTTTTATTATACAAGTAATAGTGAATATTAAAAATTTAAAAATATTATTAAAAATTGTTTTTTTTTTAGTTTGTATGACTTGGTTACAAGACTTTTAAGCCAAATTGAATTAATTGGCATATTAAAAGATTTGCCTAATTAATATAAAAATATATTTATATTTAACTATGGCAAGGAATTCTTTGCATTAAAACGTGTAGGGTAAAATTATTACAGAGATTTGATCCATAAGATTGATGCTACGGATAAATGTCATAACCATACAGGATGCTATTAATTCGGAATAATAGCTAATGCCAATTTTAGTTTTTTGATCATAAATTAAGTTTCCATTAAATAAAATGTTCTCAGAACATTAAAGGTGGTACTGCATTAATTTATCAAAATTCTTTGTATATGCTGTAATATGCTGTTCAAAGAAATTAGACAGCTTTATCAAATAATCACGAACAAAATCGTGATTTTTACGTTCAATTAAATAAATTTGACAAGAATATTAGATGAAATTAAATGTAATAACACACTTAGATAATTTATCTTCTGTTGATGTCGTCCTTTTTTTCTGAATAAATTTTAGAACTACTTAATTTTTGTTAGCAATAGGCGGTATCAGTTTTGCTGAGTATGACAACCCAAAAAATGCCAAAATACTTTAATGTTTAGCTCCAAGCTGTCGAATTTGCTTGGAGCCAACCCGTTACAGCGATAGGGACAGAAAATATCATCGTATTTCTCTTTCTAACTTGAAAGATTTTCATAGCGCCTTTTCATGTATGAGGGAAAGAGACGGTGTGTGTGATTTGGTCTATTGGTTTCTCTGTCTACGAATCTAGTGTAATACTACCGTAGTTCAAGCCAAGTGTCAAAATTTCTATCTAAATCTCTAATCCGCGTGCAAGCCCAGGGCTATGATCAGAGTTTCATTTATTTGACACGAAATAATAAAATTATGATAAAAAATTGTCGCGTCATTCGTTTTGAAAAACCTATTCGAGTTTCTAGAATTGATTTGAGTCTCACATAACTTTTAGTTGAGACGTGTTTTCTTGTGCTATTTTAAAGATAAGCATCTAATATCAAGCCGACAAAAGCTTTCGTTTCGAAAGTCAGTGCATTCGAAAAAAGCTGTCTTTGCATCCGGAAAAAGCTGTCATTGCATTTGGAATTCACAGAATTGTGTATGGAACGAATGAACACTGATAATTATGAATCGATATAAACAGACAGATTTTTTACACATTTTTGACAGAAGTAGACAAGAATTTTCCGTTCCGAGCCGAAACCTAACGAGACGTGTTGTAAATATGCGCCCCATAGAGTACATAAAAAAAGCAGGAGAGAATGTCACTTATAAAATGATGGAAGCACCAAAATGGCGGCGGTCTGTTTATGTGTGCGTGTGTTAGGGGCTACCAGCCATGAGAAATATTACCCACATTTTTACAATAATTTAAAAATATTTTAGAGGTTTAGTTCTTATATTTTTTTATTTGCTGCTTTTTACCATCAAACATGATATAGGTAGTTTTATACTACCGTGGCCAAAAACCAAACAATATAAAACAACTTTGTTTGAATTTCGAAACAAAGTTGATTTTATATTTCTAGCAGTCGATGCGGGCCTGCAGGTGGAAGTTGTTTGTTTTTATTAAGGGAATATGTACAAAATTCGTTGCTCTGGGCACTCCTGACGCAAGGCAGCGAAGATTCTTTAGTGCAGCTACCCAGTTTTTGGAAAATAATTTAAAATTACGCCTCCTACGGCGCTTCCTGACTCTTAGATGGTGAAGATGCTTTAGTGATATACAGGGTGTCCCAGTTTAGGACGTGAAGCCGAAATCGGATAGTAGGATAAGTTATGGCAGTTATCAAAAAAAATAAAAAACAAAAATTCATTATTACATAACCTATCAGAAAGTGCTTGAAAACGTAAACAAAATGTACAAACCAAATATAATATCTAAGTTAAACTAAACCAACAATCATGAAGCTTAGATTTACTTACATGCGATTTTTCAATATTTCAAATAAATATTGGCAAATAAAAAAAAAAATAATAATAATAAACTAAACTAAGAAATAAAAAGTTTTAGATTAAAGTACTGTTATTTATTAATTTAATACTTTATTTAAAACAATATACTATTGTTTTACCTTTTTTGGTTCGGTAAAGCTGACAATGCGAATAAGTCCACCTTTTGTTTTATATAAATCAATTTCCTCGAAGTGTATACTGCAGACTACACTATATTTTGATGGATACCAACTGTTATCATTTCTGCAGTTTCTAATTATTTTTATCCAATAATTTTTTCATGCGTCGTTTGCAGCAGGAAATCTATAAAACATAGAATAATAATTTATACTAAATGTATTTAATACTTTACTAAAAAACTATACTACTAAAAAATATTTACCCAAATTCAGGGTAAATGAAAATATTTATTGACTGTCAACACTGATAGTTTTGGTATATTTTTTTACGAAAACGATATAATTTCGGCAATAAGCTGAATATATTACTTGCTTACCTATGAAAAGTGATCTCCTGGTTTTTTTTTGTCGAGGCGCTATGGTTTCGGCAGCTTTTCACAACACAAGACGGCATTTTTAATTATTTTACTTGAACATCCGAGCAACAGCACAGTCCAAAGCAAAAGCGTAATGGCGGGCGATTGACTTACTATTGTGTCAATGTGTGTGTTCTGTGTGTACGTGTGACTTACTATGGGTGCTTCAGTAAGTGTTTCAAGAGACTCAGTCCTGCCTTTTTTTATGTAGTCAATGATGCGCCCAGGTTAATAGATCACTCTAGTTAAATGCATGCTCACTGGAACACTCGATGAAATCGATTATATTTTATCTGTGACTTGTGCAACGCAGCAACATAGAAATAGGTATAGTCTATGGAAATTGGAAAGCAAAAAAAACTGTCAAACTTATCTGTCAGTACGAGCGAATTTATGAGATTTTCGTAGTATAACTGTATATGTTTGTACTCAAAATTATATAAATATGCCGAAGAATAAAGGAAAAGGAGGTAAAAACAGGAGGAGAGGAAAGAATGAAAATGAGACAGAAAAACGTGAGCTGGTCTTCAAAGAAGATGGACAAGAGTACGCCCAAGTCACAAAGATGCTCGGTAATGGCCGCTTGGAGGCCATGTGCTTTGATGGCATAAAACGTCTTTGTCATATTCGAGGGAAACTAAGAAAAAAAGTCTGGATAAACCAAGGTGATATAATATTAATAGGTTTGCGAGATTACCAAGACGCCAAGGCTGATGTCATCTTGAAATACACCCCCGACGAAGCGAGGAATCTGAAGACGTATGGAGAATTCCCAGAAACAGTACGAATCAACGAGACTGTGGTTTACTCTGTAGATGGTCTGGATGAAGATATTGAGTTCGGCGATGAGGTTAGTTCAGAAGATGAAGCTGATGCTGTAGATGCTATATAAAAGCTAGCACTATTTATAATATTTACAGTAAGTCTATGTAAATTTGTTTTGCTGTTATAATAAACAACTATGTGATTTTGTACATTTAGTTCTCAAAATTATTTTTATTTCTTATATGAACCTAAATTGTAAAATGTCTAGTTAACAGTATTTCTCAATAACATGTAAGTGTTTGTAACACATTAGTGTATGATAAAACTTCATTATTATATTGAGTTTACAACATATTCAATACTATTAAAATTATAGTCAAATTATTGTATAACATTCCTTGAATTGATCCCATTTGTCTTAGGTGAGAAATGATAAAACATAAGGAATGTACATATACCTACCTATTAAATAATAATATCAACATCCCTTTAATCTCTTATTTATCTTGATCCTACTGAATAGATGCAGAAATAGGTTACTGAACAATTAAATATATAGGTAATTTAGTCATGCCCTTGTCAAGCAATTAATAGTGTCATTCTTGTCGATTCTTGGCACAGTAAATGCAGCAAAAATAATACTGTTGCATAACTATTTATAAACAATGGTTGCGAACCATTTAGGAAATTCATTTCATATCAATAACAACTGACATATAATAAAGACACATGATGTAATTAATATGATAATTGCAAACTCTGGCTTATTTACGGAGTTATACTATCATGCATTAAGTTTACCTCCCTAATTTTAATACTGTATTTGTTAAAATTATGTTAACATAAGTTTCTAATAAATGTTTATTTATTAACTGTTTAGTACATAATTTTGTACTTGAACTTCATAGCAAGTTCAATACTGTTCAACTGAGTTATTAATATATAGGCAAACTAGGAACTAAAAACACCTGCCATAGTGGCACATGCATGACAGGCGTTTTTAGCTCCTGTTTTGGGTATACTATGTATATCTCACCACCAAGTATACATTTTATAGACATTGAACTTCTTTAAGAGTTTTTTAAAGTTCCCTGAAAGAAAGTAGATCATACCTACATGTATTATTTCATTGTCAGCAATCTAACCTGTTAGTGGTGGGCTGAAATCCAGAAATCTACTGTGCTGTACTAGACTCAGTTTCTACCAAAGCGGAGTCAGCAGTCTAACATGTTAGTGGTGGGCTGAAATCCAGAAATCTACTGTGCTGTACTAGACTCAGTTTCTACCAAAGCGGAGAGGTGAAGTAATGTAGAAATAACAAAACCTCTGCTATGAGCCATATGAACTTATGGAAAGCAAATTGAAGTTTTGCTATGCTAACAGCAGCTGATGAGGCACTTCTAACTTTTACTTTATCTGTGAATAACAATTCAATCTTTATCCACATATAAAGTTAAGCCTTATTTACATTGTGACACTAGTGCCAAAAAATGTATCCTGACTTCTAAGTTCTTATTCGAAATACCTTGGTCAGTGAACCAACAATAAAGTATAGTGATCCAACGGAGACGTCTACACTGGTCAAATTCTCTCAACTAAGGTTGCAAAATTACGTAAGTTAGAGTGTTGGTACAGCCGGCAAAACCAATGTTTACACAAGTAAGATGGAGCGATCACATGTGGCAAAGGTGTAGAACACCCACACTTCACTAGTTATGTTTATTATCTGCCATGGGATAGCAGTTGAGCCTATCGACATCCACCAGCTAAATACTAACTCCGTTCTGCTATTGAGAATTTCCTAAAATTACAATGTATGCTATGTAAGTTTGATGGAGCTCGTAGCAGATCTTTTACATGCGTACATTTTTTGCAAGTATGGTGGACCGTCTAGCCGGTTTATTACTTGCGCAAATTGCAAATTACAATTTCGGTAATCATGATGGAGCGAATAGCCGGACTACTATTTGCGCAAACAGATAGTGTAAGCAGTTTACGCGAATTTCAAATGCAAAGTACCTACCATTACTTGCGCAAACGGTTTATGCAATGGGACATAAATATAACCAACTGATGAAGTGTGGGACTGTGGGTGTTTAAACACTTCTGCCACAACCCTCTGGTCTAACTACTAAAATTATGACCACCATCTTTCAAAAAACACGTGAAAATGTGTATCGACGTGGCTTAATCGGAAAATGTACCTCCACCCAACGCTCATTAGTGTTGAGCTCGTATATATCAATTCAAGAACCAGAATGGCACGTTGAGGAGTATTGAGGACTTAAAAATATACCTGGCCTCAACTCTGACTTTGATAAAGCGCGATACTCCTTTTAGCTCCACTGTAATTTATACCCGTTTAAGTAATAAATAATAATAAAAGTTTTTCATAACGATTATTTGACAGGTTCTCTTCAAACTAGAAGCTAGTCTAAATTTAGATAAGTACAATTTATTAAGTTTTAATTAAGAGGACACTGTTGGTAGCTATAAGTACTAACTTAATCACAGCCATCACCGTCTACCACCCTGATGGTGTATTCTGTATCTAATTAATATTGTTAAATGTGCTGTTGTTAATATCTAGAGACAATACTAAAATTAATAAGCGGCTTCAAGAGTTACATAATAAGAAGAATAAAATAAAACAAAATTTATAGATGGAAGAAGTGTTAAGTGTTCTTCACTTTTAATCAAAGCTAGGGTATATAAATATTATCTTCTAATATACAAAAATCTCCAATCACAGTCACAGTACAGCACAGTGTTAGTTATCCAACTCCTCCGAAACGACTTATCCGGTAGGTCCGATCATAGGTTGAAAGCTCTTTTTTATACCGATGGGTGAACAGTTAGTATTTATATAATAATTATTACAATATCCTAAGTACATCTATTTTATTAAAAGAACAATTCTTGAATGTTTTACATAATGTATTGCCTCACTACCAATCGCACCAAGTAAGTATATGATATAGATAGACTATAGGTAGACTTTTTTACGTACATTTCAGTAAAAAAATTAGTAGGAAATACTAATATTATACAAAAATGTACGTAAAAAAGTCTAGCAAGCTAGACAGTAACAGGTCAATCGAGATTGATAAACTCGCTACAACAAATAGAGTACTGGCACGCGATAAGTTTGGACAAGTCCTCCATCTGCTTGGACCTGAGAATGTAGCGCTCAGGTCCCAATTAAACGCGTGCGAGAAGTACCTACATAGTAAATATCCCGTGATATAAAATATTTCGTAAGAAAATGACCATATTTTGTCTCAATACTTATACAAACTATAAAATTTACCACTTGATAATACACTTCGTGTGGGGGTCTTCAGTCTTCATGTTGTTGTTAAATTTGTTGGTGAATAGAGATGAGAGAAACGATAGGTCACTATACTAATGTTTTAATTAACTGGTACCAGGAATATATTATATAATAAACTTATTGACTACATTATTCTAACTTAACTACGACCTATCTCTAGCGATACGGGAAGGCGACTGGCGAACCGGGCGACTAAACTTAAGGATCCACTTAAATACATATGCGCCGGTTGCACTGTGTCCCTACACCATTTCCCCCTTTACACAAAAATAATTTGAAAAGGTATAATCTTTATAAAACTTTGAAACAAAAATTTCATAACGTTAACGCAAACAATAATCATTCTACGATTCAAATAAACTAAGGGATACATTACAAGTGGTTCCTAGTACTGATGCTTATAAAAAAAGGGTCACAATCTCAAGTGCTTTGTGAGAGCCAAACAAACTGCTACTCAACGAAAGCGTTGTTCACAAAAAATTAACACATGAGTTATCGACGTGATTTGAGACTTTGCATCTAAAAATAGCCATGGAATTTAAAACTTTAACTTTTTAAAACTAAATGCCGTAATTTATCACAAACACTTGATACGTTTTCTTGACGTTGCTCTTCGTAAGGCGCTTCGTGAGTCGGCGGTACGTACGAAGATGCAAATGCAGATAATTCCGTATGTTTTGCTCCAAGTCTGCTAGCGATGTTATTGCTCCTGTTGTAGTCCACGTCTCCGATGGATGACTTAATTGACAATTAATGTCTTCTTGAAGGGATATTTGTCCTCGCCTCCAAATATATTGTTACGATGCCGTATAGTCCGGAAATGCTGTAGCAAGCATTCTCATCCTGGTGCCAACGCAACCGCAGGGTATATAATTCGTTAAATTACGCGACGAATGCACCACGTGCTCGTCGTCCGGAAATCCAAAAGGTCATCACTTAAAATTGTGTGGCCTGCCGTGGTCGCTACTTGATTTCGCTATACATGGCAGCCACGTGTCTTCACTTACTTGACCACGTCGGAGAAATCGCTTAGCAGTAGATCTTCATTGTAAATTCCGTGCGTTCCAGTGCTTCTTGTTGTAGATTGGCTAGGTCGTCGTAGGAGTCCTTCTAGATGTGCACGTCGAGAAGGGCGAGTCGTCTCCCATGATGTCGTGTCAGGAACGCCACGGTGTAGAAAGTTGCGTGTTCTTTGTCGAGGGTCACCAATGTGGGGGTCTCTTAATTATTGTTGTTAGGTTTCATTTGTTGATTGATTGTATTCATTGAAACTATAGGTCACTATACTATTTGTTTATATTTACTAGTACCATGGACATATTATTTAATAAACTTATCGACTACATTATTCTATCTTAACTACGACCTATCTCTAGCGATACGGGAAGGCGACTGGCGAACCGGGCGACGAAACTTAAGGATCCAGTGTATCCACTTAAAAACATATGCGCCGGTTGCCCTGTGTCCCTACACCATTTCCCCCTTTACACAAAAATAATTTGAAAAATGATAATCAGAATAAAACTTTGAAACAAAAATTTCATTACGGGGGGTCGATTTTAAATTGTTGTTGTTAGGTTTCATTTGTTGATTGATTGTATTCATTGAAACTATAGGTCACTATACTATTTGTTTATATTTACTAGTACCATGGACATATTATTTAATAAACTTATCGACTACATTATTCTATCTTAACTACGACCTATCTCTAGCGATACGGGAAGGCGACTGGCGAACCGGGCGACGAAACTTAAGGATCCAGTGTATCCACTTAAAAACATATGCGCCGGTTGCCCTGTGTCCCTACACTTCGTATCCTTACTATGCATTATTTATTGTTTTTGTAGTTATACGTGATAACTTAGCAAAGCCTGCGCGCGAAAAGGAATAGAGCAAGAGCCCGTGATCGCCAGACCTTCGTTATTTTATAAAAGGTGAAAACTTGTCAGCGCATGCTTCCAACACAGGTAAGAACGATGCACTATTTAGGTATAAAGTTTGGGTTATAGTGGCTTTGGCAGACAACGGTACTAAAGGTGTGTAAAGTACCGATCAAAATACATCGAATAATAAAGTGTAATTTTTTGGTATTACCTTCAGAATATATAACAATAACATCGTGGCAACCCCTTGCCATACACCCTTAATGTTCATGAAATTATAATTCAACCTACATTATAGTATAAAAGCTGATTTTTATATATAATATTCAGTTAATAATTAGATAATGTTACCTCATTAGCCAGACATTTTTGATAGTCCCAACCCCTAGCCAGACAAGCATGTAGGTTAGCTGTAGAAGCGAGCGCGAGACAGTATATATCGGTGGGTGCGAGTGAGATGGCATGATTATAATCACTTATGCAATTAAACTTTTTGCCACAGATTTAAAAAAAAAATATGCCCCTCTGGGACAGTCTATTTTAAATTGTTATTAAATCTGTGCCAAAAAGTTTATTTCCATAAGTCATTATAATCATGCCATGCTCGCTCCTACAGCTACCCTACATGCTTGTCTGGCAACTATCAAAAATGTCTGGCTAATGAGAAAACATTATCTAATTATTATTAAAGTTCCTAGGCAGAGTGCGCGTGTAGTGGGAGTACTGAAGAAGATGGGTAGACTTCTTGAAGACATTTTCAGATAAATAATAAAGAATAATTATGTAAAATAAATATTCGTGTATTTATGACTTGACAATCTTTTACAAACTAAATTTAAATATCAGTGACAAGTTGACATATAAAAATAAACAACAGTCAAAAGAGTCTAAAAACATAAAGAGTCTTTAACTCTAACACTTTCCCTCGCTAGGTCTTGGTGGCGACTAAGCCTAGTGTCTCTCGTAATATAGAGTATGTTGACTTTGGCAGACTCTTCGTCATTATGTCTGCAACTTGATCACTGGATGCTATACGCTGAACAATAATTTCTTCTTCATGATTGGACTCAACTTTCCCTGATTCGAAAGCTTCTTTGTCAATGCGTTGAAATAGGGTTGCAATCAATCATTCCAAATCTTTCTAGTAGCTTCCGAGTATAAGCTTCTTGTTTCAGTATGATTGACCCTTTGCATTGCTTTATCTCCATACCCAAATAGAAATTGGCAGGCTTCGTAGTTATCTTTAGCTTTTCTCGCAAGTTGCTAAGAAACTCATTTGCAAGCCTTTCATCTGTAGCTGCCACTAGTCCATCGTCGACAAATAGTGTTAGAAGTATTTTCTTATCGCCATACTTCTTTGTGTATAAGCACGGATCCGCAGTGCTTTGTTCAAATTGTAAGTCCTTAAGGATTTCATAAAAGCAATAATTCCAACATCTGGGAGCCTGTTTTAAACCGTAAAGGCTGCGGTTGAGACGACAAACTCGTATAGTGCCATCTTCGAAACCTTCGGGCTGTTTCATGTAAATCTCCTCTTTCAGGTTACCATGAAGGAATGCAGTAGTCACGTCAAATTGAACGAGGTGCATCCGTTCACTTGCAGCTACGCTTATCAATGCTCTTATTGTTGCCATTCGAGCAACAGGACTAAACGTTTCCTCGTAGTCTGTTCCTTTCTTTTGTCGGAAACCTTTAACTACAAGTCGGGCTTTATAACGCTCGATTGAACCGTCTGGGTTTAGTTTCAATTTGTAAACCCATTTGCACGGTATGGCTTTTCGGTTTTTAGGTAATTCCTGCAATGTCCATGTTTCATGCTCATGGAGCGACGATATTTCGTTTTTCATCGCTTTGTACCATTGGTCCTTATCTGACCTGAGCATGGCCTCTTTATAAGTCGTAGGCTCCAGGATACCATTATTTAATACTGCCATGACATAATCATCGAATTTTGCTGGGTGTTGAAGTTGTGACCTGTCGCGTAAGTTATAAGTGTGAGAACTCACGGCTTCTGTATCTGTCTCAGATTGTTCAAAAGTTTCTAGAAGATTATCAAGATCATTCTGCAGATCTGCTTCTTCACTATTATCCACAGGATCATTTTGGTCTTCTTCAACAATCTCATCAAGATCATTCTGTAGCTCTTCAATAACAACGTCATTCTGAAGATCTTCAACAGCAACATCTCCCTCTAATTCGACAGATTCACTATGTCTTGGCATTGACACTATGTTGCCTTGTTCTTCAGCATCATAGAAACGTTCTCCCTCTGCTTGTACAGGGGTCTGACTCGGCTCACCTTTATCTAAAGAGATTTTGAATTCAACTTCACTCTTAAAGGTGATGTCTCTTGAACGGACTACATCATTAGTGCCATTCCAGACGCGATAGCCGTCATTTTCTTCATATCCGATAAGGATACCTTTTTGGGCCTTCTTGCTGAGCTTCTTCCTCTTTTGCTTAGGAATATGTGCAAAGCACTCACTACCAATTACTCGTAAATGAGAAATCTTAGGTTTCTTTCCAAACCATAGCTCGTAAGGAACTTTATCTTTTTCTCTCGTTGGACCTGTTCTATTGAGAACATAAGCTGCTGTGTTAATTAATTCCGCCCAGAGTTTCTGTGGTAATTCACTTCTAGCATGCAACCAAGTTCTTGCGGCTTCAACAAGAGTCCTATTTTCTCGCTCGCTACACCCATTTTGCTCTGGTGTGTACGGCATTGTAAGACGCTGTTGAATACCAAGCTTATTCAGTATTATCCTAACTTCTCCGTTATCAAATTCTCCTCCATTATCACTTAAGAGGCATTTTACTGTATGGCCGGCGGTCTTCACTTCATTTAGCATCAATAGTAGCTTATCCTTGACTTCAGATTTTTGTCGAATGAAGTATACCAGGCGATACGAAGAATAATCGTCCTTGAAAAGAACGAAATAGCGATATTTCCTTTCACTTGGATGTTCAAATGGTCCGCAAACGTCCGCGTGTATTATTTCCGCAGGACTGCTTGCTCTTTCCCTTTTACGAAACGGTAATCTGTGAGCTTTACCAAATATGCATGCTTCGCAACTGACTTTATCTTCAGGTAAGTCAATACCAAACTCTCGCTTGACTAGAGCTTTCACATGTCTTTTGTCTTGATGAGCGAAACGTTCATGGTATACTTGCAGCATATTGGTGCCCGTATTTGCGTTCACTTCAATAGCGTTACAAGACGCCTGTTTTGATGGAATTGTCTTAAACTGCAATTTGTACAGTCCTCCATTTGGTTGTCTTTTTCCAACAACTTTTGTAACTCCATCAACATCTAATTGACAACATTCTGCGGTAGAAGTGAACACGCTATTCCGCATATTGTCTTGAGCTGCCAGAGTCGAAAAAAGATTTTTTGTCAACGAAGGTACAAGCCAAACATTTATTAGATTGATAGTTTCAATTTTATTGCCGACTCTTGATTCCACCTGGACAATGCCTTTCCCTAAAGCTGGGATCATCGTTCCATCTGCCGTCTTCACAGATTGGTTCTCAGTATCAAAGGGCTCAAATTTTTGAAACAAATCTTTCTTAACGGCAATATGCGTCGTCGCTCCATTATCAACAAACCAGTTAATTTTATCTTGATCTATTGGACTCGAACATGCATTAACTGCCTGTAAACATATACTTTGTACTTGATTTGACAAATTGTTCTGTGCTGAATTGCTTGGCTTTGGAGGTCGACCATCCTTTATCCATTTCTTGCAATTCCTTACTCTATGCCCCATTCTTGAGCAATAGTTGCACTTGATTTTGTCTGCCTTTTTATTCGACTCTTGTTCTTTTTGAATTACTAGAGTTTCTCTGCTAGTAGCTCCTTTGTTTTCGAGGGCTTTCTCGTAAGAACATAATTGAGCTGTCAGATTGTCAATTGTCCTCTCAGTCTTGTTTAAAAGCAACCAGCTTGATTTGAATGCAAAAAATCTTTCATCTAGAGTTTCTAAGATTTTGCAGATTAGCACCAGCTCAGGAACCTTGCAATTGGCATCTGACTTTTCAAATTCACGATTTAGGTTGCTCCAGATGTTCTTTATTTTTGATATTTGTGTAGAGATATCATCTGTTGAGTTTCCTTTGAGGGTGAAAAATTCCATGCACAAATTGAAAGTTTTATCTTCTGACTGGCCATCAAATAATCTATGAAGCTCCATCCAGACTTCATGAGCAGTCTCAAATCTCATAACTTTTTCCAATGTTTCTTCAGTCATGTTTGATGTCAGAATGAGCAGTGCCCTGGATTCAGCCTGCATATACTTTGTGAATGCCTGTTGGTAAATCAGCACAACTGCGTCACCTGCTCCATCATGAGGTGCGACAGGTTTGTTCAACTTGCCTTCTACAGCCTCAATGGCATCCGTCGTCCCACGTAGCATAATGGAAATTTTGTACTTCCAGGTTTTCCAGTTTGAATTGCCTTCTAAATTTCCAATGGAAATTTTCGTAGAAAAATTTTCCATGCTGGACCAATAACCTATTAAAGTTCCTAGGCAGAGTGCGCGTGTAGTGGGAGTACTGAAGAAGATGGGTAGACTTCTTGAAGACATTTTCAGATAAATAATAAAGAATAATTATGTAAAATAAATATTCGTGTATATACGACTTGACAATCTTTTACAAACTAAATTTAAATATCAGTGACAAGTTGACATATAAAAATAAACAACAGTCAAAAGAGTCTAAAAACATAAAGAGTCTTTAACTCTAACAATTATTACCCAAACTTTTATACTATAATGTAAGTAGAATTATAATTTCATGAATATTAAGGGTGTCTGGCAAGGGGTTGCCACGATGTTAAGTGTCTGGCAATTAATGACGTGATTTTTAATAATATCTTTATAAATAGCGCATCGTTCTTACCTGTGTTGGGAGCATGCGCTGACAAGTTTTCAGCTTTTATAAAATAACGAAGGTCTGGCGTTCACGGGCTCTCAGACCAGAAATATAGGCTGTCAAGAAAGAGTAGATTTGGAACTATTTTTTTTTTTTTTTTTTTTTTTTTTTTTGGTTACAAAAAAGCGCGGGAAACTTGATTTTGGCGGACGTGATTTTTCTCGTTTCTGAAATTAATTTTAATTATTATTAGTTATTAGAGATTAGTAGTGTAAATAATAGTATATATGTTAGTTTATTATTTTATTTAGTTTCTGTAAATAGTATTCCGAGGAGATTCTGTAAGTTTTTTATTCTTTTTTGTGGTGATGAATGAGCCGCCTGACCCGGGGGATATTCCCCCGGTCGGTTTAAATATTATTATTGATAATGAGCATATGTTAACTGACTCCAGTACTGCTACGGATAGCTCTTTAAGATCCGATAGAAAAATAATTCGGTCGCCCCGTAAAGTATGCAAGAATTGCAATAAAAGAAGGAAGCATAAGCATTCCCATAAGAATAAACCGTCGGACTGCAATTGTGACATTGTGAATGAAACACAATGTAGTATCAGAGAAAGATCACCTGTTAAAATTACCAATAAAAGTAATCGGGTTGAATCTCTAGACATTGGGTCTAAAGATTCAACTTGCTCTCAAAATATAACTCCCCCACAGCCACCTCAGCAGGTAGTAAGGACTCAATACGAATCAACCGATGCATCTCCTTTTATTGTGCATGTACAAAAAGAATCTTCTGACAACACTGCAACACTTCATCCTGTCGCCTTTGGACACTTTTTAAAACAAAACTTGTACAAAAGTATTATTAATGGTAGTCTAAAGAGGATTGGAAGAAACCGAATTACATTATCTTTTAATAAATACCAAGATGCAAATTCATTTATTAATGACTCATCGCTAACAAAACATAACTTAAAAGCTTATATTCCCTCCTTTAGTATAACACGGATGGGTTTAGTCCGTGGTGTACCTACTGAATGGACTGTGGATGATATCATTGAAAATATATCCGTTCCCATTGGTTGTGGCAAAGTAATCAAAGCCAGACGATTAAATTATAAAGTCCATGGTTCAGCTCCAGTATGGAAACCATCTCAAACGGTTGTTCTTACATTCGACGGACAAGTGTTACCCAAACGGGTTTTCTTATGTTATAATGCCCTGTCGGTAGAATTATATACGTTCCCAACGATCCAATGTTTTAATTGCTGCAGATTCGGTCACACTAAGATGCAGTGCAAGTCTTCTCCTCGATGTTACAAGTGTGGGCAAAACCATACAGCTGACACATGTGACTTGGAGGAGGACTGTGCAAAATGCTTCCTTTGTGGCGGCCTACATTTTGCTACTAATAAATCTTGTCAAGAGTTGGAAAGACAAAAACGAATCAAAATTTACATGGCCCAGAATAGTGTGTCATATTCTGAGGCATTAAAATTACATCCTCCTCCTTCCAAATCATATGCCGAGATATTAACTTCCACTTCTCACAATAATTCCAACCATGATAAATCACCCTCAACACATCCGTCATCACCATCATCACCAAATAAATCTTACAAAAAGACCGTCTTCCTACAGCCAAAACCACTGCCTAAATTTACAAGAGGATATGACCGTGAAACACACCAGTCCCTTATTAAAGATTATGATGGTCCATCTCCCTCTAATGGGTGTGCCCTGAAAAATAATAATATAAATAATAATGATGTAAATAATAACGACAAACAAATCATTGATGTAATATTAGCTTTATTTAAATCTTTATCTCTATCGAATTCTTTACCGTCCAACGTTGCCTCATTAATTCAAACTTTCATACAACTCATTAATAATGGACAATCAAGCGAAAATTCTTCAATGGAATTGCAGAAGTGTAATAAATAAAAAGTGTGAATTGATACATATTATAAATAAATATGAACCAATTGCACTTGCTCTTTCAGAGACATGGCTTAAACCAGGATTCTCATTTAGAATCTCTGGCTATGTCTGCCTAAGAGCTGACAGACCTGATGGGTATGGCGGGGTTGCCATACTTATCAAAAATACACTTTCTCATAAACCTTTTCCTCTTCCTCCTCATAGTGATGACATATCTGTCGTTGCTGCTGTTGTAAATAGTGTTTGTATAGTCTCTCTTTATTTCGCTCGCCCTTCTGTAAATATTTTTTCTGAAATTTATAATTTATTTTCTGTATTACCTAAGCCATTTTTAGTAATGGGAGATTTTAATTCTCAGCATCAATGCTGGGGTAGTTCAACCACAAATTATTATGGTGAACAATTATTAGAAGTTTTTGATTCCCTTAATCTATGTATTTTAAACACCTGCCTTCCAACTCGCCACACAAACCCAGATGAAGGCATAAGTGCCCCAGACTTGTCTGTCTGCACTCCTGATTTGGCTTCATCTCTATCATGGGCGCCCTTACCCTCTTCCTATGGCAGTGATCATTTTCCTTTAACCATTTCTTTTCCCTATAATAGACCAAGTGTTACAACTCCCACTCCTCGACTGAAATACAGACTGACAAATGTTGATTGGAGTACATTTAAACATTGTGTTGAGCAGAAAATGCATAGAATTCCTAAAACATGTTCAGGGAATGAAAAACAATGTTCTGATCTATTATCAAACATTTTGATAGAAGCTGCTGACCAAACATTCCCTCTTAAAAATGTAACTTCTGGTAGAATACCCTCCCCACCTTGGTGGGATGATGAATGTACTCAGGCTGTCAAAAAGAGGAAAAAGGCAGAAAAAAAATATTGTACTATGATGACTAATGAGAATTTCGAAAATTTCTTGCAAGTTTCTCGTGACACAAGGAAATTGCTTAAAAAAAAGAAATTTGATGGATGGCGAAAATATTGCACTTCTATCTGCCCTGATGTCTGTCCATCTGTTGTTTGGCGTAATATAAGACGGTTTAAATCCGCCATTAACAATTCTACACACAATAAAATTCCTTCAGAATTAGTTAATCAATTTATGGATCAGTTGGCTCCACCTTATGTTCCAGAAAATAGTTTTATTTCAATACCATTATCCATTTCTAATAATAATGACCCATTTGGACTAAATTCCCCCTTTTCTTTTAATGAATTAAAAGGTGTTCTTTCACATGTTAAAGATTCTGCCCCAGGAGATGATGGTATCCCATATTCCTTCATTGCAAATTTGAGTGAACCAGTCCTTAACAAATATTTAGATCTTATTAATACTATCATGACTTCTGGTAATATTCCTTATTCCTGGAAATCTCAAACAATTATTCCAATTTTAAAACCACACAAACCATCTTGTGAAGCTTCTTCTTACCGCCCTATTGCTCTTTCTTCTGTTTTGGCTAAAATTGCAGAACACCTAGTTAAAATTCGTTTAGAATGGTTTGTTGAAAGTAACAAGCTAATTGCTCCCACTCAATTTGGATTCAGAAAAGGAAGGGGTACTTTAGACAGCCTGAGTGTGTTTGTCACTGACATTCGTTTAGCCTTTACTAGAAATGAACATGTAATTGCAGCTTTCTTGGATGTCAGTTCAGCATATGACAGTGTACTCTTATCAGTCCTGAAACAAAAACTTAATTTATTAAATGTTCCAGTTATGCTCTCAAATTTCATTTTAAATATGTTATCTGAAAGATCAATAAATCTTTACCTTGATAACACTAAAGTTAGTAGACTGGTATGGAAGGGCCTTCCCCAAGGATCAGTCCTAAGCCCTATTCTTTATAATATTTATACTTATGATTTAGAAACGTCTCTCAATGGATCTGTGCTGGTGCTTCAGTATGCCGATGATTTACTTTTATACTGCAGTGGGCAATCTGTAAACAAAATAGGTGACAATTTAACATCATCATTGTCTCTATTAAACTCATGGCTTTTAAGAAATGGTTTGGATTTATCTGTAAATAAAAGTAATGTTGTATTATTTACTAGAATGCGTAAACCACCTAATGTTAGTGTACAGTTCGATCAAAAACCATTACCAGTAAAAAATCAAGTAAAGTTCTTGGGCGTGATTTTAGACTCTCATCTTACAGGCCTTAATCATTGTGAATATATTGCAGCAAAATGTGAAAAAAACATCAACATTATTAGATGCCTCTCAGGGGTCTGGTGGGGTGCCCACCCATTTTCATTGAAGCTTATTTACAATGCTTTGATACGAAGTGTATTAGACTACGGAACTTTTTTGTTGGAGCCTGGTAGTGTTGCTGGCTTTCAGAAACTGGATAAAGTACAGTCAAAGGCTCTGAGAATTGTTTCGGGTGCAATGAAATCAAGTCCGATAAATTGCCTACAAGTAGAATGTGGTGATCCTCCCCTGCGGTTAAGACGTCAATATTTGTCGGATAGATTTGTGTTTAGGTGTCAACAGTTTGTAAATCATCCTCTATCCAAAAGAGTAGCTGATCTTTCTGAGGAAGTGGCCACATCCAGATATTGGGCAAAAAGATCTGCTCCTTGTCTTATAGAAAGCCTCTCAAAATGGAAAGCCATTGAAGCTCCAGCTCATCAATCCGAGTTACCTACTTCCCATATTTCATTGCAATTACCATGAACTCGTTTTAGACCCCAACATTCAATACAATATTGGTATCTCTAAGGATGACATATGTCACAATTCAAACTTTAACTACACAATAGACAGAGATTGGCTGGGTTGCCACTACATATTCACTGACGCCTCTAAACAGGGCGCTAGTTGTGTGGGTATTGGAATATATCACCTTCAATATAATATAATTGAAAAAATAAAACTCCCCCCAGAATCCTCCGTTTACACTGGAGAGTGCTTTGGGCTGTATAAAGCGGTTGAATATGTTTTGTTGATGGGACTACAGAGATCTTTAATTGTAACAGATTGTAAGAGTGCCTTACAATCATTAGCTAAATTTCCGTTTTATAATCAAAATAAACCCATCATCTTTGATATCCGTCGACTATTACATAAATGCACATTAAAGGGTTATTCAGTCAGCTTCGCCTGGGTCCCGGCCCACTGTGGTATCTCAGGAAATGAAAAAGCGGATCTTTTGGCGAAGGATGCAGTGGTGTGTGGTGACATTTTTCCTTATCTAAACTACCATCATGATTTGTCTACTATTAAGTTTTAACAATAAACAACGTGAATCATTATGAATGTAAGACTATATTATTATTATAAGAAATATATTTTACAAGATGTTTTAGGTGACATATTATTTTAAAGTATGAAAAATAATAGAACAATTGCTAAGCAACAAGTTTAGACATTGACAACCATCCTTATTATGATGTTGACCAAAGAGTGCAAATGCATCAAGGAGTCTCAACTTTACACCCTCCCAACTTTTTCAAAATTGAGGTATTTTATTAAGACCAATTTTGCCGCTTAGATTTTGCAGTCTAGGACCATAAAGTGGCTTGGTTAACATGTCAGCAAGCTGCAGTTCTGAAGACACTTGCTTCACTTCAAGAACCTCATCAGTCACACATTCTCTTACAAAGAAGTGCTTTATTCTGATATGTTTAGTACGCTTGTGGTACTCATACTTAGGGTTCTGCGATAGCTTGATTGCTGACTCATTGTCAAGGTAAAGTGTAGGCTTGTTTAACTTCATCAAATCTTTGAATAAACTGTCCAGCCATATCAATTCTTGAGAAGCCTCACTGGCTGCGATTATTTCAGCTTCGGTAGAAGAAATCGATACCATGCTTTGGAGTTGAGATCGCCAGCTTATAGCAGCTCCTGCGAATAAGCACACTGTACCAGATGTTGACCTGCCTGTAGTTTGGTCACCAGCAAAGTCCGAATCAGAATAGCAGATTATTTTATCATCTGTGTTCTTCGAGTATATTAAACCTTGGTCGCTAGTACCCTTTAGGTACCTGAAGATACGTTTGACAAGTGCAACGTCATTGGTTGTTGGCTTCTCGAGGTTTCTCGATGCTATTCCCACTGCATAGGAAATGTCAGGTCTTGTTCCTACAGCCAAGTAAGTAAGTGAGCCTACGGCCTGCCTGTAAGGAAAGTTAGGATCAGCTTGTGTCCTAATATCCCCACCTATGTGTTCTTTAATAATAGGCGTCGGTACAGACTTGCTGTTGTTCATTTTAAATTTTTCTAAAACTTTCTTTATGTAGGACGTCTGACAAAGTGTGATTTGATCGTCTTTTCTGTTGATCTCTATCCCCAGAAAGTATGTAGCTGGAGACGTTCTGATCTTCAAGCGTTTCTGTAACTCGTCAATAAACTCGGTTTCAGCTTCTTTCGTGTTGCTAGCTACGAGTCCGTCGTCAACATATAACGCTATCAGGACTGTTTTTGAATCTTTGGTTCTAGAATAAAGGCAAGGATCCGCTTCAGACTGTTTGAAACCTGATGTTATTAAGAAGTTATTTATGCAGGTATTCCAGCAGCGCGGAGCCTGCTTTAGTCCATATAAGCTTCGTTTTAAACGGCAAACACGGTTGGTACCGTCGTTGAAACCTTCCGGTTGCTTCATATATATATTTTCTTCAACTGTTCCATTTAGGAATGCAGTAGTGACATCAAATTGTAACAGTCTTAAATTTTGTTTGGCTGCTGTTGCAAGGAGAGCTCTAATAGTACTCAGTCGAGCTACAGGACTGAATGTTTTATCAAAGTCAATTCCTGGTTGTTGTGAAAAACCTTTGATAACCAGTCGTGCTTTGAAGCGTTCAATACTTCCGTCAGGTTTGGTTTTCACTTTATATACCCATTTGCATGGTAAGGCTTTTCTATCTTTTGGTAATTGGACTAACTCCCATGTTTCATTCTCATGGAGAGCAGAAATCTCATTTAGCATTGCTTCTAGCCATTCGTTTTTGTTTGAAGAGTTAAGTGCCTCTTTGTACGAAGTTGGTTCTTTCATTTTTATGATGTCATCTGCAGCTGCCAGCACAAAGTTATCAAATTTGTGAGGCGGGCGTAATAGTGATCTATCTCGAAGTGTTCGTGCTACAACAGGTTCAGGTCTTTCAGGTTCATCAGGCTCGTTATCAGAAACAAGTTCTTCGTTATCCTGAAGGACTACATGTTCTTGGTCATTAGATGTGCTTTCGATTTCGTTCTGTTGTACAGGATCTTCATATACACTATCGTTTGGATCATCAACAATCACATCCTCATAATTTTCAAAATTATTTCGGATTAAAGGCTGTAATTGAGGTGTTAATTCAATTTCAATCTCTGTTTGTGGTAATGCTGATGGTTTATTTTCAGTAATGTTATCATAGAAGTTACTTTTTAGAATTTTAACATCTTTAGAAATTACAGTCTTGTGTTCTGTTGGAATATAGACCTTATAAGCTTTGCATATTTCGGAGTAGCCTACAAATACACCTGGTGTGGCTTTTGGTGCAAATTTGTGTCCTTTAGGACCTTTTTTCAGTATAAAGGCTTTAGAACCGAACGGGTGTAGGTGGTTCACACTAGGCTTTCTTAGTACCCATCTTTCAAATGATGTTTGATTTTCAATGGCACTGTTGATACTTCTGTTGGCTAAGTAGTTTGCTGTATTTACAGCTTCACCCCATAGATGAATCGGTGCTTTAGCATCAATAATCATAGCTCTAGCCTTTTCCACAAGCGTCCGATTTCTCCGTTCTGCAAGACCATTTTGTTCAGGCGTGTAGGGCGCCGATAAACGTTGTGCAATCCCGTTTGCCTTCAAATAATTATTGAATTCTTGGTTGATGAATTCTGTACCATTATCTGTTTGTAGAAATTTTATTTTATTCCCAGTAAAGTTTTCCATTTCTTGTTTATACTCTTTAAACTTCTCAAGTACTTGATTTTTATGTTTTAGAAAATATACGCGGCCATATCTGCTGTAATCGTCTGTGAACGTTACAAAGTATTTGTTGTTTCCAGTGCTAGGCGTTTTGATTGGACCACATACGTCGCTGTGTACAATTTCTAATCGTTGAGTAGTTCTTGGCGTTGTTCTTTGTTTGGGAGATGGAGTTCTGGTCATTTTCGCCTGTATGCAAGGTTCGCAGTCAGGCATGGACTCCTCTTTGTTGAAATTTAATCCAATAACTGATTCGTTTTTCAGAGCCAGTTGTAGGTATCTTTCATTCATATGTCCCATTTTTCTATGCCAATCTACAATGGAATTTTCTTGGGATGTCACCAGGCTTGTATCTGGTGTTTCGTTGGAATTGTTTTGAATCTGTGTCTTGACATAGTACAGATTGTTTTTCTTTTCAGCTGTCATTAATGTTTTTCCTTTTTTAGTTATTGTAGCTTTGTTTCCATTAAAAGTTACAGTTGCACCGTTTTGTGTCATCTTAGATACGGATAGGAGATTCGCTGTCAGATTCGGCACGTACAGTGTTTCCAAGAGGTTTACTGTTCCATATTCGCTAGTTGCGACTTTGACTGTACCTCGTCCTTCAATCTCCGCTGTTTGATCCTTCGATGCTAAATTTAATTTACGGGAATCTCTCTTCAACATTGTAAAGAAGTCTCTTCTAAATGTCATGTGAGATGTACACCCACTGTCCAAGACCCAGTCCTTGCGTTCATTTTTGTTTAACAAGAGACATTCTTCGGCATGGCGTGTTGTTTCGTTATCAGTTTTTGATGTTTTCTTTTTATCTTTGTTTTTGTTTTTGAACCAGCAGCTAGAACATATTTTGTGTGAGCTCTTTTTAAATTGTACTCCTTTTTGTTTGCAAATTTTGCAGGAATTAGCAAAGAAACTCGTAGTTGGTTCTGTTTGAGCTTGGTGACGTGCTTCGCTTTCTTCAACGATTTTAACTTTAAGCTCTTCTGGTTTAGGAAGTGTGTCTCTACTTTCAATTGCTACTCTAAAGTTCTCGTACTGTGGCGAGAGACTATAAAGCATCATAATTGATAGTAAATCATTGTTGATATCAATCTGCATATCAGCTAGTTTGTCTACTATATCCATAAATTTGTTAAGGTGTTCTCGCACATCATTGCCTTCTAGTTTAGTTAGTATTAACTGTTTTAGAAGTGACGCTTTACGTGCAGGACCTTTGCTTGCAAATATTTCCTTCAGTTTGTCCCATATTGCTTTAGCCGTCTTACACTGTTTAATTAGTTTAAGTTCAGAAGGTGCGATTAGGAGGATTAGGGTTGATTTTGCCTCTGCTTCTTTTTCTAAAGCTTCCTCAGTTGCTGCAGCTGTTAATTGGTTTATAACATACTTCCACAGCTTTTCTTTGACAAGGAATGCTTGAGCTTGAATCGCCCAAGTGTCGTAATTTTCTTTATCAAGTGGTTCTATTCGTACCTTAGACATTGTTTTTATTTTTCTTTACGCTCTGCTACCATATTAAGTTTTAACAATAAACAACGTGAATCATTATGAATGTAAGACTATATTATTATTATAAGAAATATATTTTACAAGATGTTTTAGGTGACATATTATTTTAAAGTATGAAAAATAATAGAACAATTGCTAAGCAACAAGTTTAGACATTGACAACCATCCTTATTATGATGTTGACCAAAGAGTGCAAATGCATCAAGGAGTCTCAACTTTACATCTACCTTACCCAGGGTTTATTTGCAGGAATCCTGGAATAAATTTTGGGCTGAGGATAATTTAAAAGGAAAGTTTTACCGGAGCATACAACATAATATACCAGCGAAACCCTGGTTTTCCAAATGTCTCTTTAATAAATTAGTCACATCTATTATAATACGCATGAGACTTGGACACAACTGCACTCAATCTCATTTAGCGCGTATTAACGTAATTAATAGCCCTGACTGCCCCTGCGGAACTGGTGTGGGAGATTTAAATCACATTCTATTTGCCTGTCCTTTATATGACTATGCCTCCTTTTTAAGCAATTTAATAAATTTACATGTTCCTTTCCCTTCATCGGCATCTTGCCTCCTTTCTAACTTTAATATTAATATTTATAAAGTTATTGCCCAATTTATTTTACGTAATAATATAAAAATTTGAATATAATTATTATATCTGCCTTCCTTTTTACAAACTTTTACCCATATTTTTATATCTTAATAAAATTATTATATTTACCTATATATGTATATTTTAGACTAATCTCTATAACATCATTCTCAATCCAGTCCTAACTCCAAATTCCTTGTTTTTGAATTACTATACGTTTCCCCGTTTTTAACTTGAAAATGGCATACAAGCACAAAAATGTGCAAATGCCAAAAAAAAAAAAAAAAAAAAAAAAAAAAAAAATAATTTTTTTGTCTGTTAGCAACATTGTCAAAATAATGACAGATGTCAATAAATAATGTAAACAGAGTTTACGCGTTGGTAAATTTTATTTATAAGAGTATAAAACGGCAATTAAAACAGGAAAAAAGTAATAAACAATGAATAAAACTATCCGAAGGTCTGGCAGAGTCATAATTTACAATGTATATAAAAGATGTTTAATGGAATATGAGGCAAAAAAAATTCTTTCGGATATCGGCAATGTTTATCAAAGAACCGCTGATATGACCGGTATGTGAGAGTTTAACATGTTGTTTTTAGTCAAATCAAGTATAGGTAATGGATAAAACCAAAGCTGTTTTGAATTTGTTGCTAAAGTAAGCGGATTATTCAATAATTAAAACTAGCACATTGGTTTAGTTGACGTTTGTTGTACTCAGTGTTGCGGTATAGCGCGACTAGGTTAATGTTGATACTTGAGTATAGTTTAAGTAAATAACATAAAATAATATCACGCATGGGGGTAGCCAGGGGAGGTATTTAGGGGTTCAACCCTGCCCTCACTCCGAAATGGCTCGGACTGCTTTATCTTTTCTGCTATATCTATGATTTTTACTTAATTCAGGTAAATCAGTAAGTACTATTCGAAGAATTGCACGAGGAGGAGCACAAAATAGAGGCGTATTTCTTACACCAGGAAAAAACCGAAGAAAGTGTTAGATAACTTTGATTTTTGTGCTATTAGACAAAAAGTTATTTTTTTTTAACGCTAACCACTAGACCAACGAGGCAGTTTAATAATATGTATAGAAAGAAAAGATTTATTCAAATACTTAAAATAAAATATTTTTCAAATATATATTTTTTTTATTTTCTGGTTATTGATAAGAACAGAGGACAGTAAAACCACAAATCAGCTTGGCAAAATAGTCTGGAAACGGAACCTAATTTATGACTGCTGGCTGTACAAATTAATTACATTATTTTTACTTTTACTTAGTGCCGATTTCATCATGTTAAACCGACGTTTAAAGCTTAGCTACAGCTTTCGATATAATGGGTAATAATAGTTTTTTTTTTTTTATATACAGCTAAGTATCAAGTCCTGGGAAGTGAACTATATGGGTTGCCATACGAACAGTAGAACAGCACTCTAGCGCCCCTATTAATTTCAACTCTTTCTTGACAGCCTATAAACATTAAAACAATAACATGACAGATCGGTGATGCGTGGGCCAGGTGTGTTTTTGAATATCTAAAAAGCGTCAACTTAAAAATGTACCCTGGCTTAACAAGCGCCAGTGACATCATAAGTGTTGGGTAAAAGTACAATTGAATGAAATCATTTTTGATACGACTTGAAAATATACCCAACGCCAACACGGTCGCTGACGTAATGAGCTTTGGGTGGAGGTATAATGTACATTTTCCAATTATGCGTCGACGTGGTATAGTTCATTTTTTAATCCCAGATGGATACTACTTTGACAGCAAGAACAATAGATTAATGACAGCTGGGCATTATTCCTCCTGTCAAATTAGTATCTGGGATTAAAAATATTATACATAGACTACATAAAAAAAGGCAGGACGTAATGTCACCTAGAAATGATTGAAGCACCAAAATGGCAGCGGTCTGTTTATGTGTGCGTGTGTAAGGGGTTACCAGACATGAGAAATATTACCCAAAATTTTACAATAATTTAAATAAATATTTTAAAGGTTTTTTTCATATATTTTTTTATTTGCTGCTTTTACCATCAAGCATGATATAGGTATTTAGGTAGTTTCATACTACACTGGCCAAAAACCAAACAATATAAAACAACTTTATGTTTGAATTTCAAAACAAAGTTGTTTTATATTTCTAGCAGGCGATGCGGGCCTGCAGGTGGAAGTTGTTTGTTTTTATTAAGGAAATATGTACAAAATTCGTTGCTCTGGGCACTCCTTGGCGCAAGGCAGTGAAGATGCTTTAGTGCAGCTTCCCAGTTTTTGAAAAATATTTTAAAATTACGACTCCTACGGCGCTGGCTGACTCTTAGATGGTGAAGATGCTTTAGTGATATACAGAGTGTCCCAGTTTAGGACGTGAAGCCGGATAGTAGGGTAAGTTATGGCAGTTATCAAAAAAAATAAAAAACAAAAATTCTTCATTACATAAACTATCAGAAAGTGCTTGAAAACGTCAACAAAATGTACAACCCAAATGAAATATCAAAGTTAAACTAAACCAACAATCACGAAGCTTAGATTCACTTACATGCGATTTTTCAATATTTCAAATAAATATTGGCAAATAAAAAATAAAGAAAAAAATAATAATAATAAACTAAACTAAGAAATAAAAAGTTTTAGATTAAAGTACTGTTATTTACAAACACTTCGCAATTATACAGGCATACGCGCCAACAGAATGTTCCACACAAGAAGACTTAGATATATTCTATACAGACTTGGAAAAAGCTCATGATATGATCTCTACACAGTATATTATAACCATGGGCGATTTCAACGCACAGATCGGCAAATTAAAGCCCTATGAAAATAAAGTTGCGGGCTTTTACGGTTTTGGAAACAGAAGCAAGAGAGGCGAAAGACTAATTCAGTACGCGTACGAACACAATCTGAAAATAATTAATACAATGTTTAAATCAAAAGCTAATCGTAGATGGACTTGGATTTCACCAGACAAAAACACTAGAAAAGAAATTGATTACATAACAACAACAAAACCGAAATTATTTTCAAAATACGAAGTACTTAACTCTTTCTCCTTTGGCACTGACCATAGACTTCTGAGAGCGACTCTTTGTCTAGATATTGAGAAAAAGAGTAGAAGAAACTTTATCAATCCCAGAAACCCATTAAAGACCCCAGAAGAGATAAATATGTACCTTAAAAACTTAAATGAATTTATACCAGAACTATTAGAAAAACATGAAAAATATACAGTCATGGAATACTACAAAAAGATAGAAACCTCTATATTGTCAAGCCTAAAAAACAAGACAAGATCAATTAAAAGAACAATTTTATCGGAAAAAGCAATACAATTAATGGAAAAAAGAAGCACTCTACAAAACAAAAGAAATCATACTAAAGTGGAAAAAGATGATCTAAAAAGCTTATATAAACAAACAAATAAAGAAATAAAAAAATGTTATGAAAATCATAGATTAGAAATACTGGAAAAAATTATAGAAAACACAAGATCCGCTAAAAAGGCGTACAAAGAACTAGACACTTCGAAAAAATGGATCCCGTCTCTACAAAGAGGTTCTACAATTTGCAAATCACGAACTGATATTATAAACATAGCCGGAGACTTCTATGCTAGCCTTTACAGTGCTCCGCAGTCAGAGGAAAATAGAGAACATAACCTACCGACAAATACATTGACTGTACAAAATTTTAGTGAAATCGAAATCTTAAAGCAAATAAATAAATTAAAACTGAGTAAGAGCCCAGGGCCGGACAGTTTAAATAATGAATACATCAAGCATGGCAGAACACTTTTATTAACACCCCTTACAATATTATTCAATAAAATACTTGAAGAAGAATCTGTGCCGCAGCAGTGGACAGAATCGGACATTATCTTATTATATAAAAAGGGTGACCCTAAAAACATAGGAAATTACCGCCCGATAAGTCTCATGTCTTGCCTATATAAACTTTTCGCGTCCTGTTTACTTAGCAGAGTATCTTCACAGATAGACTCTTATCAGCCTATAGAACAGGCGGGATTCCGAAGCGGATATAGCACTACCGATCACATTTACACCGTTGACCAAGTGATCGAAAAGTATGTCGAATACAAAAAACCACTTTATATAGCTTATATTGATTATAAGAAAGCTTTCGACTCTATTCATCATATTAGTATCTGGGAAGCATTAAACAAACAAAATATTAATGTAAAATATATTAACATTATCAAAAATATTTACATTAATTGCACAAGTAGAGTCAGGCTAGATAGGGTGGGCACCAGGATCAGCATTAACAGAGGAGTGAGACAGGGTGACCCTATCTCGCCGAAATTATTTATAGCGGTCTTACAAAATGTAATGAAAAGTTTACCATGGTCAAAGCAAGGAATTCATGTTAATGGGAAATATTTAAGCCATCTACGCTTTGCGGACGATATCGTCGTGTTCTCTGAAAGCTCATATAAGCTCAACACAATGATTACAGAACTTCAAACTGCTAGCGCTCGCGTAGGACTGGAAATGAATTTGGAAAAAACGAAAGTCATGACTAATAGCGAGTTGACGCCAATACTGGTTAACGATGTGCCACTCGAGTTCGTGAATAGTTACGTTTATCTTGGTAAACAAATTTCATTTAGGAAAGACCGAAATATGGATGAAATAAACAGAAGAGTCGCTATTACGTGGAAAAAGTACTGGGCTCAAAAAGAGGTTCTGAAATCAAAATTACCAATAAAATTAAAAAGGATAATTTTAGACACGACAATTTTACCCTGTCTCACCTATGGTTGTCAAACTTGGACCTACGATCAGAAAGCAAGACATAAAATCCAGACCACTCAGAGAGCAATGGAAAGGAGCTGCTTAAACTTAAAGCTGAGAGATAGAGTAAGAAACACAGAAATTCGAAAAATTACCAAGATAAATGATGCTCTACATTTCGCTACAAGTCTAAAATGGAGGTGGGCTGGTCATGTTGCGAGATACAAGGATAGTCGTTGGACAATCAACATTACGAATTGGAAAGGACCACATGGCAAGAGAGGTAGAGGTCGTCCGTGCGCCCGGTGGCAGGATGAGATTGTGGCCACCGCAGGAAGAGATTGGATGACCACCGCCAACGACAGAATTAAATGGAATTCTTTGGAGGAGGCTTTTACCCTAAGGGGGTCCACATCAACAAAACTTAATTAATTTTAATTAATTTGAAATAAATAATCAATTTAAATAATCACTATCATGCATGTATCGGAATCGTATTTTTATCTGTATTAATTTATTATTATTTTTTTTAAGCAAATGCGTATCTAATGAAAGTATCTAAATATTAATTTGATTTGTATTTTATTATTTGTGGAATGAATAAAGCTTTATTATTATTATTATTATTATACTGTTATTTATTAATTTAATACTTTATTTAAAACAATATACTATTTTTTTACCTTTTTTGGTAGGTACGGCAAAGCTGACAATGCGAATAAGTCCACCTTTTGTTTTATATAAATCAATTTCCTCGAAGTGTATACTGCAGACTACACTATATTTTGATGGATACCAACTGTTATCATTTCTGCAGTTTTTAATTATTTTTATCCAATAATTTTTCCATGCGTCGTTTGCAGCAGGAAATCTTTAAAACATAGAATAATAATTTATACTAAATGTATTATACTACTAAAAAATATTTACCCAAATTCAGGGTAAATGAAAATATTTATTGACTGTCAACACTGATAGTTTTGGTATAATTTTTTACGAAAACAATATAATTTCGGCAATAAGCTGAATATATTACTTGCTTACCTATGAAAAGTGATCCCCTGGTTTTTTTTTGTCGAGGCGCTATGGTTTCGGCAGCTTTTCACAACACAAGACGGCATTTTTAATTATTTTTCTTGAACATCCGAGCAACAGCACAGTCCAAAGCGTAATGGCGGGCGATTGACTTACTATTGTGTCAATGTGTGTGTTCTGTGTGTACGTGTGACTTACTATGGGTGCTTCAGTAAGTGTTTCAAGAGACTCAGTCCTGCCTTTTTTTATGTAGTCAATGATATTATATACATTATTGTAGCGGAAATAAGAATGAATATTTAGGGATCGTGTATAGGGATCGTTAAATTTGATGCTTTCTTTTCGGCATGTCAGTGTTGTCAATTTAGCGACTTTGTCACCTGATCTGGTTACTTTTGGATATGTCTAGCCACAAAAATGTCAAGTGACTTTTCTGATGACTTTTGGCGTGAGCCTAAAGTTATTATTTACTTAAAAATTAAGTTAAATGTAAACTTTTCATGATTATTTTATAGGATAGACTGCAGGTTTTCTCATTATATTAGTACAGCGTTGGATTTAAGCGAGAAACTCATGTTTAATAGAAGAGGATGGTTTTGGTTAGTTCCTTAACAAAATAAGGAGTTGAATGTTAAATGATTGCCGACTTGAAAAAAAGAACTTTTGGCACTGAATCTAGCGACATAAATATTTTGGAATTAGCAACACCGCGGCCCATAGACGAAAAAATCAACATAACCATAGAGATTTTATTATGATGTTGCCAGCCTGCACTTTACCAGTAGCCATTAGCCATATTGAATTTTGTTGTGCTTCGAAAACATTGTGAGCACGTGGATTGTTGGATAAAAATTTGTGAAATTTGGCAGTAATATCGATAAACTAATAATTTCGGCTTGTTTTCATCTTCTCATTAAATTGTGGTGACACCATTTATTTAACTATCAAGTAAGTATCTTTAATTTTTCGTTGCCGGCGGCATGATTCCACATTTGGATTACGGAAAGTGTACCTACGCAAGCTCGTAGGTTGGGATGTAATTAACTTTCTCGTTGATAAATATTGCATGAGAAACATAAAAGTAATAAGTATTGGTTTATAATAATGGCAAAGCTGTTGACACAAATTTAATTGCGTAACCTTTCATTTATGGTTCCACATTTGCTTACGTGTTGCTAGTGAAGGTTTTCTACATATTGCTCGTGACCCTCACCGGACAACATTTATAACTAGTGTTCCGAAAAAGATCAGTGGCACATGGTTGTGAAGGTATTATTAGCATTGCGCCGAAAGTAGGTAGTTTCACAGTACCTACGTAGCGTGCACCTAACTGTAATAAAATAAAGCCGAGTGATAGTGATCTGAATTCACTTAAAAAGTAATGTTAATGTCCATGCTTTGCTCTTATTTCACTAACCGTACCCGGTGTTTTATTATCAAGAATTAGTTATTGATAATCAATTTTGCTTCCTGGGATCAAAACGATGTAATGAAGTTTCTATTTTTAGTTGCAGTATGCTATTTGAATAGTAAATAAACACGCGGGACAATAACCTATTTATTCTGTATATAAATACCACTACACATATTGTATTGAAATGTTAATCTGGACATACTTACTATCAAATAGATAACCAATACTTCTGATAAAAAATATTACCAATTGCTTAGTTAGTAAAAAAATCTTGTTCTGAAAGTGTGTCATGCTTATCAGTTGTTATAATTTATTTCCTTTGCAAATTTTTTTTTTTTTTTTACAAAAGAACCATTAAGTTGCTCTTAAAGCAGTATGGTTTAAGTTATTTTGTTTAAGTTAAATTATATATCAAATACCTACATACATTTATAGTATATAATTATAATTTTAGTGGTAAAAAAATGATAATTTTATCTTATCATTTGATATTTTCATGTATAATACACATTTGCACCCTTATTAAAATAATACTTATTTACAATTATGTTGTATGTAGAGTTATATGAAATACTTCACTTAAATATCACATATTATTGCAGTTGAGTAGTCTGCATGGTGTTCTATGGATCACATGGTAATTTTATACAAACTTATGCTAGATAATATGAATATTTATTTATGTTAATTATAGCCTTGACCTGTAGTTGGTGAACACATTATTGAGATATTGAGTAGAAGTTGCATGCCTTAAAATATTTTATTACAATACAGTGTAAATACTAGATCAATATTTCTTTGTTTTAGATTGTTATTAAAAGTGGCTAATTACAATGGCCCCTTGTCGTCAACTTCTTATGTGGTCAGTCCCATCCATAGCAGTTTTATTGGGCATTTTTTGGTTCCGAAAAAAGAGGGAATATGCAAAATCTGACCCAGGTGGAAGAGAAAGGATAAAAAGTTTAAAAGAGGAACTTGCAGAGGTCCTGAGTGTTCAGGCAGAAGCTAGGAAAACTTCCCCATTGGGCAAAGCAGATTGCTCCATTATTAAGTCTGCTCCCATTGATATAATGCCTAATGGAAGCAATTCCCAAAGATCTTCTCCATTAGAATTGACAGATGAGGAAATTGATCTAGAAATAGAAAAAATCATTAGGAAAAAGTCTATTGAAAAAGAAAAGAGAATGTCAGCTGGTTTTGACAAGATTTCTTCCATGAGCTTAAACTCCAAAGACTCATCTACATTTAAAGAACAACCTTACATGTGCTCTACACTTCCAGTGGTAATCAACTGCCGTAAAAAGAATAATAACTGTTCTCCAATGCATATTATTGAAGGAAATGCAAATGTTATAAATTCACAGGAAATGTCTGGCAAGACACAGGAAGGATTCTTTCAGCAAGACAGTACAAAGTTAGAACCAGCTGCATCTGAAGTTAGCACAACTGGAACTAGCAATGTAGCTAAAGTAGAAGATACAAATTCAAATATTGATAATGATAACAGTAATGTTATTGAAGAACCTAGCAATAGCAATGATAGTGAAAGGTTTTCAACCGCACAAAGTAGACGCATTTCTGAAAGAGATTCAGCAAATCATAGTCCTGTGGACCCAATGCTAGCTAGTCCATCAATGTGCCACTTTTCAGATAACCACAGTGAGGTAAGCCCTTCATTATTAAATATTAATTATTTTTATTTAAACCTTAATGATTATAAATAAATGGCTTGAACTAGATTTCTTTCTCGTGAATTATTTGAGAAACATATTGATTTTTGTAATTATTTTGTTTTACCAGTAGAACAAAATTCCCTATTGTAACTTAACACTACTATTAAAAATGCATCAATTTGTATTAATGTGAGTGTGTATGGATGATTGTTTGTTGCTTTTGTACATTATATTATGGATAAAAATAATAAGCTAGACAAGGTATTTTCGAATAGGTATTGTGCATTGTATTGTGATTTTCTGTGATCCATTTTGTTATTTTATTTTGCTTAATATTGGTGCTCTTTTTATACAATTTTGTATTGACTTGTAGTATAGAATGTATTAGCATACAAATATGGATTAATTTTTATTTTCAGGGTTCAAGTGATAGTGGCAAAGGATGTTCAGAGGCAGCCAGTCCTCCCCCAGCTAATTTAAATATGGTGCCTACTGAGACTGCACTTAGAATACATCAATTTGTTATATCACAGAGTCTTGTGGGACTTTTAATAGGAAAACATGGGTCATTTGTTACTCAAATTAAAGCTAAAACAGGTGCAAGTGTATATGTCAGAAGACACCCTGACTCAGTCAAACAAAAAATATGTGCAGTAGAAGGTAAGACATATTCAAATTATGATATCAGAAACATGTCTAGGATAATTATGTAGCTAAGGGACAAGTTATATAACTATCGAAGATAATTTTTTCCCTTGTAGCATTCTCGGCCTTGCTTCTTATGATAAACAAGACAACATAAAAAACCTTAACCTTGTTCTAATTTTAGGAACCCAGAGTGAAATAGAAGCAGCAATAGATATGATTAAGGAAAAGTTCCCTGAAAAGAAATTCCCCAACTTTTCCTTACAAGAAATTAGTGCTGAATTATATCAAAGATTGGTGCCTCTTGTGCCAGAATTTCTACAAGTAAGTTAAAATAAACTTTAATTTGACCAAATCACTTAAGCAATGTATTTTTGTGGTGTTAGATCTCTCATGCATGATTAAGTTCGAGGACCAATGTGAGGATTGTAAATTTATTTATATTTTAGTTTGTTTACACTTCACACAGGGGTAAATTTTTTGACAAACATTGTATGCTGAACATATTATTTGCAGCTTGTTGAATCAGTGAACAATGACACTATAATGACGTGCATAGTGAGCGCGGGGCACTTCTTCCTGCAGCAGCCACTGCACCCGACCTTCCCGTCGCTGCACGCGCTGCACCGTCTCATGGCGGCCACATATCAGAACCCAGAAGTTCCATCGCTGCCGAGTCCTGTTAAAGGTAAGTGCTATGCGGAAATCATTTTGGCATTTATTATTATTATTAATCTCTTCACTCAAACAGAAGAACCAATATGGACACGAAATGAACGCAAATATCTATGGAAAGAAGTCTGCTGCCAAAACTAGTTAATTTTTGGATTTTACAACGTGCAAGAGCGGCGCTCTTCCACTTTTAGCTGATAATGACGCCTGCGGTTGGTTTATTTCTCTGAGTCTCTTTAAGACCAAGACCAACATAAAATATTTAGACAAGTTACTCTTAAAATTTACATTAATTTATCAGGTTTTTTCTAAATATTTTTTTATTGTGTTATTTTATGCTACTTGTATAGAATCCAAAACAGTTACAATTTAAAGTATGCAGTCCTAAAACTATATGAACTTTTTACAACTTGTAGAGGGTTCGATTTGTGCTGCGCCAACTGAAAATAACTGGTATCGCGCACAAGTGATATCAACATCGGAGGAGAATGACACGTCTGTTGTTAAACTGGTGGACTTCGGCGGATACCTCACGGTCGACAACGATCAACTCAAACAGATCCGCTCAGACTTCATGACTTTACCCTTCCAAGCAACAGAAGCTATTCTAGCTTTTGTTAAACCAGCAAATAATGGTGAGTCACTTGTTTTTATATATTTTGAGTTATTGATTTCCTTTACCAATCATATTATTGACATACAAATAAACAGCAAGCCTACCTTATTAAATTCAACCAATATTGTTCACCTGGGATCCTCTGACGCATACCATAGTATTTTTCCGTTCCTCCTGTAAAAAAGTCACTGTATTGGGAGTGTGGGCGGGATTATACCCCATAGCCAAGTGTGAAAGAAATTACGCAATACATCTTTTTCAAGGTCTGCGTAAATGTCTAGATTTAGCCTCGACCGTCATGTAAATTTTCGACATTTCGTCACGCACATAATTTTCACATTTAATTTAAAGTTAAAACGATTATTTTTTTAACATTAGACACCAGATACAAAAATCACCACGATTGTTTATCATAAAACCACAATTTGGTTACAAGTGTGAAAAATAACTACTATCCCACTGGATATTACGATACATGATAATTATTATTATACTATAGTTTGTCAATAATATTTACCCGCGGACAAAAAGCCTATGTCCTGCCGTAAAGCCCTATCTACTTCCATTGAATTAGAATTTCATCAAAATCGTTCCAGCCGTTTAATCGTAAAAGCGTTACAGACAGACTTACTTTCGGAATAATATTAGTTAGGATTAGGATAGTTTATGGCAATAGGGATAACTTAACCTTAACCAACCCCTCCTTTTTTTTCAACTTTTGGGTGATTTTATTTGTTTGGATTGTCCATATAAGATGCTGTCAATCCTCTCCAATATAGTATAACATGTCGATACGAACGCATACGGTAATAAACTACAATAATAACACTTTTGCTAATCTCCCAAGCAGGTGAATTGTTTGCTTGTTTACCATCTCAGTGGTATTATAAACATACATATTAGTCGACACAATCGGTATCCTTCTGATTTGGGAACGCACGACACCGGATACGGCTTAGTTATATTACAAACAAACCGTTTAAAAGTTGGTTAATCAGCGTTACGATAAAGTAAAAAGTAGAAAGTTTTTAGTCGTCTTATTGTTACTGGACAGTTGTTAACGTAACAGATATATCAAAAACAATACGTACCGAGATACTTGCCATCTATTCGCGATTTGATACCAAAATTTTCCTATCAAAATCCAAATTATTATTATTACACAAGGTGCTGAAATTAGGCCTTGAAATTGTTGGCACAGTACCATTATAATACCTAATAGTAGTAGACGCATAATATCGTGAGCAAGGCATTACAATCCTTCAATCCATTTTCGCGCAAGTTCTTCGGGATGCAGTTACCACTTACCACTGGATAAACTGTCTGCTAATGCAACTAGTACCATTACTATTAATCGTAAAAAATGCGGCAGGTAGGAGCTTAAAGAGATACTGGTGCTGAAGTTGGATCTAAAATGGAGTCTTCAATATATGTATGCATATTATATTTCTTATATTTGTTTTAAAGTGCATAAACATTGCTCCAAGGCCTTATTTAAGCTAAAATGTAAACACTATTATATACCTAATATGTTTTTATGTAGCAAGAAAAAGAGCAAAGTACGATTTAGTTTTTATTTACAGTCATGACCGCACCAAACGCTAATAGACATAATGCTTGCACTGAGGTGTTTTGCTTGTTTTCATTGCATACCTATTACTGCTGTTTTTATTCTGCTCAATATGCACTGAATAAGTAGTTTATATTTAAAAAAAGAGATATTGAATATTGCCGGTTGAATTGATGTATGGTCTGTTCAGCTATCGACAAGTAAATGTTACCAAAAGGATAACATTTAACCCAAACAAATTGAAGTGACAGCAGTGTTTGATATAATGTTGTGAAATGTATTACTTTTATATTTGTTGAAGTTATAATTTATCTGGTGCTGTCTTGCATGTCGATTGTGAAACATGTTCATATTAATAATAATAATTAAATATTACTAATTACCACGCATCTGACAAACTCATCACAGTTTGAGTGATCAAATTGCAACTAATTAGTCTAATTATTGAGTTTTATTCAAATACAGAAATACTGATTTGATTAGTTGTTGTTCGAAAATACTAGTTTTTTTATGTCCACAGCAAAAATATAATAATCTCATTACAAAAAAAAAAACTCACATTAGTTTATTATATTTTTTTTGTACCTAAAGTCGTGAATCCTTAAAGCCGTAGTTGAGAGGCAGTGGAGCGCAGCGACGACAGGGCAATTTCTTCATACAAAAATATGCGCGCACAATCGTGTTATTTATTTACAATTAAAATATGTTAACATACGCCGGGCGTTGACGCTGACGCTTGCTTCGAAATGCAAGCTTTATGGTGTAAAATAAATGGTTATCGAGATCTGTGTGGCCATCACGAAAAAAAAATATGACACAACATCATGCCTATATTACCCAGAAGGGTGTGTCATAGGTGAATAACACCCACACTTCACCGGTTATGTTAAAGGCTCATGTGATGGTGGTTAGCCTATTGGCATCTACCGGGCACCATTCCAGACTCCGTGCTGACAATTCTTAACGTGTAAAAAGTGTACCTAGAAGTGTCCGAAGGTGACTATTTTGAAAACAAAAACGAAAATTTTTGATATTTTTAAAACCTTGATACTCAGACGATGACTAGACTTTTTGGTTTAATTGTCTAAAGTGAAATCACTAATAAACAAAGAAAAGTAGTGTGAACAAAGTTTAGAATATTACGTTTAGAATAGTACGGTAATCTTATAATTTTAAGGAAGTTTACCAAATTTATGAGTTTCGGCCAGGTCGAAAGATTCTGCCTTTTATTGGCTAAAACTGGCCGAAACCGAAACTTCTGTCGGACACTAAAATGTGTTAACTCTCAGGCTCTTCTCTTTGTACACATACCATTTATGTGTAATTATTTATTAATCCTCAGTATCTGCCACAGACGGCGGATGTCGTTTTCAGTTCATTATGGTATCAGACAATCGATATTATTGTATCAGAAATGTAAATAGGATACCTACTGTTATCAGTCATAAACGAAAATATTAAGCTGTGGGTTTTACGTGTTGACTTCATAAATCATGTAATTACGAATAACCGATAACAATATTAAGGTTGAAAGAATTCAGTGGAATTGGTAGCGCTTTCGATTTAGCTATGGACTCAATTACCACTAGATCGATTCGATAACGATAAGTCAGACCAACCAGTGCAGTCGTACAGGTGTGGGTTCAAATAGGATGGATTGACTGGATTCTAAAACTTAATATGTGAAAAATGTACATATAGCAAAGTTATTATTTGCTTTAAAAATATTAACTTAACTAACTAAATAACTTAACCTTCTAATGATCACTTAATTTTTTAGGGAACTGGGTTAAGTTAAAGTACATCCTGAAGTCTTAAAAACTGAAATTTAGTATGTAAGTTAGGCCTAATGGCCTACAGTGCCATAAAGTTGTTAGATCTCATGTAAAGGCAAGCTTCTAATTCTACATGTCCTTATTTTACAAACCCCAACTTCACATAATATGACCTTAGACCATATTGACCTTAGTCAAAATATGTAGCTTGACATCGGCAAGCGCGCAAAGGGGCCGGGGGCGGTACGCCCGTGAACAATAGTGGTCTTAGAAATTGTATCTGTGTGCGATGTCGTGTGTGCCTTGCTCGAACGCGCGTTGTATGTAACTTGCCTTCTGTACTGTATTCTGTTGTATTACCTATTAGTTTATACTAAAATAAAGGATATCAACATAAGGATTAAATTGTCTATAAAATATACTGTAGAAACCGCAACAATTACGTAATTGGTATACTTAATAAATGCAAAGTTTTTAATGATGCTTTGAATATGGATACCATGTTGAAAAGCGCATCCATGTCTCTATAGTCTCTCACGTTGTAAATAAAAAATAATAATTAAAAAAACAAAAAACCCGACTGCTTAAAAAAAAGAACTGAAAAGATAAAAACAAGTATAGCATTATCTACATTAAATTATAGTATACATTAAATTCAATAACAACAAATGAAATATGTCAAACTAAATTATTTATGATGTTGCAGGCGGGGACAAACAATACTTTCGTTTGTCACCGCCTGCAACATCATAAAGAATTTTTTATTTCACTCTTTTTAGTTCTTTTAATCGACATGTTTTTTTATATCTATTAATTTGTAGAAATCAAATTTCTTTGAGATCAATGAGCCTTAATCGTGAGTTAAACTATCAAATGCAAAAACAATTATTTAAATTCGACCGGCAGTTTCCAAGATTAGCGTGAGCGAACATACAAACTAACTGCCACCCACTTCGGGCGCGCGAGCGTGCCGATATATAAATTGGTAAATTGTGTTTAATCAGTAATATAAATGTGATAGGAAGTATATATTTTTGAAATGGTCTTTTCATAGCCTTTTATTTGATACCCATATTACTATGATGAAAAGAAAATCCATACCTCCCCCCCCCTTTTTTTTTCATTTGCCAGCGCCATTTTGAAAATTTATATAGCCTATGTCACTATCACTGTTTCGACGAATACAGCAGAGGACCTAAACCTTTTTCTGGTACTTAAATTACTATAACCTCTTACTCAGCTTGTGCTCTCTTGGTATGGGAAAATATTACCTATATCAACTTTGTAATATCCAGTACTTTTTCTTTCGAACATCGAGTACCTACTAGATACTTATTGCCATTTCAGTATTTCAGACAGATATCGTATTGACTGAATCTCGAGAAATTAAGCCACTTAGCCAGTTTTTAAAAAGATCTGATCGGAGGCGCTTTATTTGCTCGTTATACTGGAACCCTTGGATAATCATAACGTCAAGTTCCTGTACAACTGACAAGTTGTTATACCTAGAACCGTTCAAGATTTCCTCAAAGTACATTGTGTAATTACATCGATTCTAAGGAAAATACTCGACACACTGATACATCGATACTTTTACGAGTACGATATTATTACTACCCATACTACTTGTGAGTACGGTATCGATATTTTCTATTCGATATCGTGTCCCTAATTATTGTATGTATTTTGTTATAGAACCCGAGTGGAGTGGAGAGGCTCTTCGTATTATGGCCGGATTGACTGCAGGGCAGCTGTTACACGCGCAAGTAGCTGGCTACGACGAGGCTGGTCTTCCACTTGTTCATCTCTACCTCACCCTACACCCACAGGTACGTAATACAAATTAACATGTATGTGTATAGTGTGCTTTTCAAAAACACATTTTCAAGTAATATGGAATTTAAGCAGTTTTAATATTTGTGTTTTGTTACATAATGAGGAATCGCAGGCCTCTCAAAACATTAGTCTGTAATATTCATGTATTTTCATTACCAATTATCACTAAGTAGGTATCACACCTCTTCTATTACTTGCCTCATATAAAAATGAAGAATAAATCACAATTTATAAATGGTAGCAGAAGTTGACCGTAGCGTATGTGTACATTTCAGCAAGTAATATTCCTGAACCGCGAGCTGGTGGACCGCGGGCTGGCGGAGTGGGACATCCCGGCTGACTCGTGAGCGAAGCGGGACCGGCAGAGCTCGCCGATCCACTACTAAATGTCCTAAATACTGTATGACACTGAATAGTTTTATGGTATTGCATTTTGTTTGACACAATGTACATATTTCTTACATTCGAGACTCAATACCAGCTGGCTACTCTAGTATAAAAGCTAGGTCTCTCAACGTGAGTCTGACGCTCACATTTTTTATATATATGACTTGTGACACGTAGTTTTTAAATTAATAAATGTTTCCCTTTTATTACTTATTTCAGTTCTTAGTTTGTATTAGTTATTACTATTAGACATGGTAATGACCTGTTTGTGTTATAGAAAAATGTGATTTATCAAGAGTACAATTTTGTAGAAACTCTTAAATGCTCATAATCATTTTTTTTTAAACACTCGTAATATACTCTTTTGGCTAAACTACCCACGACAGGACATAGATGCGATACGCTTAAAAAATAGAATATATTGCTACTAAATTGTTGCGTAGTTACTATAAGAACGTATTGGATACCTTTAAAGAAGGTAACAGCTCTGGTTATAAACATTTAAATAGTGAGTCAATGAAAAGTTCAGGATGCTCATTATAAAACAGAATGCACTTTTTTTACATTAGATTTATAACTGCCGTGTGCATTTTATAACACATCCATATCCATATTGGAGAGCTTATCACAAGCTATTCTGAAGGATGTTTTTATTTTCATCATATTTTTAAAGAATGTTGGGCTAAATGCCATTATAATAAATGTGCCTTTGGAAATTTCTGCAGCTAAATTTCTTTACAGAAATTATACGTAAAATATTGTTTGTCACAAACAAATCAAATTTTGATTGATCATCCCTTATTACTTTATTAAAACAGTTGATTGTGACGAAATAGTATTTTATGGATACGTCATGAAGCGTTTTGTTAAAAAACCTTGAATTAACAACGCAAATCGTTAACTATTTGTGGAAGACTGAAAATGTATAGTAATGTACAGTTAATGCTATGTGTAAAATATGTGTAAAAAGGTACAATATGTAAAATTGTGTGCCCGACTACTGGTATGATGGATTTGAGTTTACATTTTGTAATTCATTCGATTCTTTGACAGGGTGACTAGAAATATGCTGCGGTCTCGAAAATTACTTTAATAATATATAATTATGTTGTTATGATCATAAAATAAAATACATACCATGGCCTGACCATTGTATCTATGATTGACAACGCTGCATTTTCTAAACATCTTGTGAAAACAACATGCGCTTGTTGCAGTCAATACGACTTTTTCATTTTTTTCAGATGGCACTAAAGAATCGGCATTAGCGCGTTCTTGTTAACCAGAGAAATATATCTATTGAAGGTTTATGGTAAATCGTTGACTTATAATGAGCACGTTGATCATCCCGACGTATAGTTTTATTAGTGTACATAATAGATTTAGTGTGATGAAAAGCAATTTGATATTTCATTGTTGTAGTGAATCCAGTATTTTAATACATATGTTGAAAAATAGCTATTGTTTTAGTGAATAATGTCTTGTATGAGTATGCGTATTGTGTAGTACAATTGCTAACAGAGTCAGACGTAAAACAAATTTCAAGCTTGATTAGTGTAATATCTCTATAAATGATTACTTTATTGTTATTATTAGAAAACGTACATTTTAAATTAGATTTTGCTTTTTCGTTGATTTTAAATAACAAAATTAGTTTAGGTTTTCGTCCGACTCTTACTGTAAGCTTTTGGGAAGTTTAGTTAATAAATTTTACTTGATTTTACAGCTGCGAGTCTGCTGATTTAGATTAATTTAGTATAAAGTACCAAGCCATTAATGGTATCTTTGAAACCCTGTCTTCTTTGTTATTTGATGATCGATTGTAATCAGTCTGTACTTACTGATTATTTAAGCAGAAAGTTTGCATTTTGTTTACGTCACTGTATATAACTAATATAATGCGGTTAATTTAATACATTGTTTTAAAAATAATGAATGTGTTTTCTTAGTTACCTTTATTATTCTTACAACGTTGCGTGTGCAACACAAAATTAGATAGGTAATATGAGTTACATAACTCCACCATTTCTTATTGTCATGCCGGCAGAATTTAATTGGTAGATTAACAAATCCAAATAAATTTGTAACTCTTTGTTCCATATTTGTTAGGTAATCTTTCAACTGTAGTAGAAACGTTCCTCATTGTCAGCTTTTTCCAGACTGCGTCAAACCAGGACTGTCTCACTCCCCGAGTAGGCAACGAGACCATACCTACGCGCGGCTGGTACCTCAGGCACCCCGTTCCATTAGGGACTCGCGTGCGATGTATCTTGTCGCTTGATGAACCTATGGCGACACATGCAACGCTCACTGAATAGGTATTAAGTATTTTGAACCGCATTTCATAGAAATAAGAATAAAACTGGATTATCATAGAATTGTGTAGGTAGGTAACTATAGAAAAGTATTGTACACTTCGAAATGAGCCAAATTGCACCATATTGTTGACAACATTAAGTCGATATTTTAATTCTTCTTTAATTTATTTTTTATTAATCTTTATTTTTATATATATATACAGGGTGTCCCATATTTAATGGATAATCCTTTACCTGCAGATTGAGGGCATCACGCCTGATAGGAAAATGCAAAATTTGTAGAAAAAAAGTATCATGTATTTTTAAATATCGAACATTTTAGATTTTTTCACAAATGAGCCACTTTCGTCCACTCTTCTTGATGCCATGTTCGTAAATCTCAGATTTTTTCAAGTCTGTTTTTGGAATTCAATTCTTGAATAGATGTACTATCAAATTTACTATCTCATTATTGTACAATTATTTCATTTAAAAAACTACAAAGATTAATAAAAAAAAAAATTACATGACATTTTTTTTTACAAAAAGTTTTGAACCCTCATGGTGTAAAAAAAATGTATGAAGACCTGTGTGCCCATCACGGAAAAAATATGCCAGTTTCATTGTGATTCTAAAATGGTATAAAATATTTTATATTTTTTTTTATTTAAAAAAATAATGTGAGAAATTATGACCAGGGTCCGATTTTTTTTAAATCACTTTCTACCAAAATGATATCCTAGTTGATAATACTAACTACTTAAGCGTATTAAACTAAACTAAATAATTACGAATCGTTCCAAATACTGTTTTTTGTAAAAGTTATGCTTGATAACTTTTACAAAAAACAGTTTTTTGAACGATTGACAGCGATTATAAATCTTATAATACCTATCTATGAAAGTATCGATTAAGATCAAAATACTGAAAGTAATTAAACAATATTTTTTTTAATTTTGCTCATCACTTATCTGGGTAACGAAAAAAAAAACGCTGACACTCAAATGTGTTCTGTAAAAAAGGCGCGCAAAATTTTTAAATTTGCGGATGTGAAATTTTCAGTTCTCTCTAAAAGATTTTATAATATTGTGCTGTGACTTCAGACTTGTTTTTTGCTACTTGAATTTGGACTTATCAACATCGGCAAATTAACAAACGATATTGTGCTGTGACTTTGGATTTGTTTTTGCTACGAGAATTGAGACTTGTTATCTTCTTTCGTAAAATGCCGCGATATCTGTATACACCAGGAGAGTATACACAAATGCTTTGCTCTACCGAGAAAGGTTTCCGAACGTTTTTTGTTAATTTGCCGATGTTGATAAGTCCAAATTCAAGTAGCAAAAAACAAGTCTGAAGTCACAGCACAATATCATAAAATCTTTTAGAGAAAACTGAAAATTTCGCATCCGCAAATTTAAAAAATTTGCGCGCCTTTTTTACAGTACACATTTGAGTGTCAGCGTTTTTTTTTTCGTTACCCAGATAAGTGATGAGCAAAATTAAAAAAAATATTGTTTAATTACTTTCAGTATTTTGATCTTAATCGATACTTTCATAGATAGGTATTATAAGATTTATAATCGCTGTCAATCGTTCCAAATACTGTTTTTTGTAAAAGTTATCAAGCATAACTTTTACAAAAAACAGTATTTGGAACGATTCGTAATTATTTAGTTTAGTTTAATACGCTTAAGTAGTTAGTATTATCAACTAGGATATCATTTTGGTAGAAAATGATTTAAAAAAAATCGGACTCTGGTCATAATTTCTCACATTATTTTTTTAAATAAAAAAAAATATAAAATATTTTATACCATTTTAGAATCACAATGAAACTGGCATATTTTTTCCGTGATGGGCACACAGGTCTTCATACATTTTTTTTACACCATGAGGGTTCAAACTTTTTGTAAAAAAAAATGTCATGTAATTTTTTTTTTATTTATCTTTGTAGTTTTTTAAATGAAATAATTGTACAATAATGAGATAGTAAATTTGATAGTACATCTATTCAAGAATTGAATTCCAAAAACAGACTTGAAAAAATCTGAGATTTACGAACATGGCATCAAGAAGAGTGGACGAAAGTGGCTCATTTGTGAAAAAATCTAAAATGTTCGATATTTAAAAATCCATGATACTTTTTTTCTACAAATTTTGCATTTTCCTATCAGGCGTGATGCCCCCAATCTGCAGGTAAAGGATTATCCATTAAATATGGGACACCCTGTATATATATATATATATATAAATTATAATTCTTTAATTAATAATTTAATTCTGGTCTTACCCTTCTCATCATGAGAAGAGGCCCGATCCCAGCAGTGGGACATGGATTAGATACAGGGTTGCTATTAATTATTATTATTATACAGCAACATTTGGTAAATAATACAAATGATACTAAGCCGGTCTTGAAAATGTAGCGTCAAAACTTTAATGAATCAGGGGAACTTTCATAACTGGTACGGATTTTTAGGGTTCCGTAGTACCTACAAGGAACCCTTATAGTTTCGCCATGTCCGTCTGTCCGAGGCATAGCGACGAAACCGTTGGTGCTAGAAAACTGAAATTTTGCATAAACATGTATGTTAACTATACAAAGAAAGTCGTAGAATAAAATTTGGAAAAATATTTTTTTTTCGGGTAGCTCCCCTACATGTAAAGTAGGGATGTTTTTTTTTTGTCGCCTACCCCATAGTGTGGGGTATTGTTAGATAGGACTTTTAAAAACGTTCAGGAGTTGCTAAGACAGTTTTTTGTTTTAGAGATCCGTTTGCGAGATAATTAACTTTAAAGAGCAAATTTTTGTTCGAGTAGAGCGTCCCCCCCCCTTTAAAAGCTAAACTACTGGATCCCAAAATCTGAAAAAAAATGTGTCGGTAGTACATGTAATGAACTTTAAAGGAAAACTATAGCGGATAAGTTCACTTCATTAGTTCAAGAGGAATAGGGGTCCGAAATGTCAGATGCAGTTAGAATAATTCGTGCAAATTACAAAAAACCTTTGAAAGTAATGACTTGTATGAAGATGTTACTTGTTTAATACAGATAGTAAATCCCTTTTAAGTCGAAATATGTTGTTACGACTAGCTACGGAACCCTACTGCGCGTGGCCCGACACGCACTTGGCCGGTTTTTATTATTATTATTGATGAGCTAACCCGATCTTTATGAACCTAGAGCGTTATTTTGTTTCCGTGTGAGATGTATGCGTTTGTCATAATATAATATATAGTGCAAATCACTAAAATAGGTATTTATGTTAGGCTGGTTTTAGAGCACGCTGACCGTCAGCGATGACAGTTACCCCCTGGCCACAGCCGAGCGCGGCGCGGCGTGAGGCGCGGCAAGCGGTGAGCGGCGAAAACAAATGGTAGACGACCTATGAAGTATGCCACAGCTACCGGCGGCGTCGCGAACTGCGGCGCGGGAAGAGTCGTCGCGCGGCACGCGGCGGCGCGGCGGCGACGGGCAGCGCGGTGCGCGAGTGAAACAAATGTACTACTAGCGAGTATCGAGGTGGCCACAACAGCTCAGAGCTGCGCGCGCGGCGGCATCGGTGGACGCATTCAGACATCGCACGACCAAAACAAATAATTTTGTTTTTAGCGCGCGTTCAGCTTATAAAAAAAATGGATACGGAACAATTTATTAGTGAAATACTGAGTAGACCACATTCACATCATAAATATAGGCATATTATAAAAAAAATGTGGGAAGAAATAAAACATTTTTGTTTTTGGTAATAGTGGTAAGTATTTATTAACTATTTTATATTGTATATAATTAAAAGTTTCTATGCTGGCCCTCGTATATTCAAAAAAAAAAATATCGCGATAGTTCCTATATTCATAATAAATGGTGAAATTCACCAAGTTCTCTCCTTCTACTGGGTATGCTCCTATTCTTGACTGAATGATATCTTGAGCTAAGAACGCACTTGATTCAAGGCAATACCGTGCCACTTTTGATAGGGCCATTTTAATAGTTAGCCGTTCTCTAAATACGTCCACCGCTGACGCCGCGCCGCCGCAGTTGCAACTAGTCGAGCTATGGCTAATGCCATAACTCGACTAGTTGCAATTGCGGCGGCATACCACCGCAAATCGCGCTCCTTGCCGCGCCTCCCGCCGCACCGCCAGAAACTGTGGCCAGGCCCTTAGCGAGGCTCGCTTCAGTTTTCCGCTGAAAGCTCACTACGCTGACAATTCGGGATATGTTAAAAAAGGTAGATACGTCATTAACCCTGTACGCGTACCAAAGACTTAGCCCTAATTTCACAGATTATTGGCAGGATAAGCATAACACACAAATGAAAATGACAGCTGTGTTCTTTTTTCAAGTGTAACTTGTGACACTTTTATTTACGGTCAGGTACGGATATATTTAATGGCGCGGATAAGAGCTATCTGGAACCTCTGAAATTTGGCCTTAAGTCTTTACTCAGTGTTGCAACCCTGGGGTTAGAATGACTAAAAGCGCAACACATGTTTGTACTCTGCAGTCTGCAGTTAAATTTCGATTTTCAGGAATGCGATTCTAAGCGCCGCGATTATAGTTAAAATCACTATTATTATATTAGTTTGTAAAATAAATAATATTTAACTTGACTCGGATTGACAATGCGTTCAGTCATTTTGATGACTTAGCGCAAGCGCGGTACTTGAAAGAAGAAACCTTAATGTATTGGCGATTTCAAACGAAATCTACGCGGGGTGGATCAGTAATCAGCTTTGCTGATAGTACATTGCCGTATTGTTTCTTGACTTGACCAATTTATTGAGTGCATTATTATGAATATACCATGTCCCCTTTTAATGTTACCGCCGACGACCGAATTCAGGTATGGTATGAGTGATTAAAAATCAAGCGTTTAATCTAAAGAATTATGGTAACTTTTCGTCGCTTAGGTACACGCCTAATATGGCAGAATATGCTGTAATTAACACCTGTAAACCACCATATTCTGGAAAATAAATCTTATTCTATTCTATTCTAGGGGTCAAAACAAATAAAACAGTATGGTGAAATATAAAACTATATTTAAAACAATATTTTATATTAAAATATATTTAGTTACTTAACACTAATTGCCCAGTCCACATAATATAAAACGTCAACAATAATTTTATCTTGAAAATACACTTGAACAACATTTCTCACTTCAGAACAGTAATCAAAGAAAAATAATAGTGTATAAAGTTAATTAATACGTAGAAAAATCACTGAGTCAGTACTCCCATACACTGATTTAATAAGGCATCTTGGTACATACAAAAGTTGTTAATTAAAATTATTATTGTGACGTCTTAACTCTATAGTGTATTGTAATTGTCTTTTCCCTGATATCAATTGTAAATTAAAAATGAAGCGAAAGGTTTAGGCAAATAAAATACGTATTATTATAATATAATACCTACTTCTAAATAAATAATTGACGAAGAAAGTTGTTCGAATGTAACAAATAATAATAAATTATAAGTATATACATATATTATATATTTTGTTTATTTGTATGTCAGGATATATTAATAATATTCTGAATAATAAAAGGACATCTTTATGACCCATCATCTTCTCATCAATTAGATGAGGAAGACGACATGTCTAGATTAATTCAAGCAATAAATAATTCGAATGAACTCCAGTGGACACTGCCGAATATACGAAACTGCGGCACCTATTACAGATCCGTCAATTAAAAGTTTATGCAGCGCTATGCTTTTGCTAACCAGCTAATGGCTCACCCATTACCCATCACATTAATTTTTTTTTTTAATTTGATGTATGGCTTTATCGCTTCTTGCTTAGCGCCCAGTTATTATAAACTGAGAAACATTGCTAGTCGGTCCGTGTGTTAAAAATTTTTGGACTGTATAATAATTTATTATGATCTCGAACATTTCGCGAAAAATTCTCTTTCTGCGATAAATTTTATTACAAAGGTGGTAAATAAAATCAACTCTACATCCACGTAACGTATAAATATATACTATGTATTTTGTACTAACAAAATATATAATCATATCATAATTTCAAAAGCAATGATTCATTATGTACAAAATGAAATGATTTTCGCTAAAAGAAAAAACTTTTTGAAATTCCAAGTCCTTGGATAACACACATTACCATGAATTTTTACATAGATAAAATGAAAAAGCTGTATTTCAAAATGGAACATAAACAGCAGTCTGCTTATAGCTTTACTCAGCCCTGGTCGTCTCATTAAATGGAATATCAGACAAACCTTATATTGATCCAATATTATGAAATTACTATAATACTTGGCATCTTTCGAATTAATAATAAGTTACAAAAATACATTAACTGTATAAAACTTAACCACTTGTGCCCACATTGCCACAAACATATTGCTATCTAATAATTACATAACATTTACGTTACTGTCACACAACTTATAAATTGTCTACAGGATCATCATTCGTCTACTAATGTAAGGGAACGCTTTAACTCCATACATCTGCGGAATATTTCTTCATAGACTCCATCTTCTTAATGTATTGCACAGCTTCAGCCTCCGTTTTGCCGCCCTTTTCTTGAATGGCCCTCAACACAATGTTTCTCACATCTACAGCCATGTTCTTTGCATCTCTGCAAGTGAAAAAAGACAGAATTAAAATTTAATATAAAAACTGATCTACTTTAAGCCACGCTACGGTACACGTATCTTGGTGGATTCTACATCAAAATGATATTTAAATCTCTTCATTCATTTGCAGGTTTCACCTCGTTCTTGGGATATTATTTTACATGTGAATTAAGAAAATCAATTGAATATTTTGTTTATATCTTTAAATGGGCAATGGCAGAAAACTGGGTATGAGCACAGATAATATAATACTAGTACAGATACCCAATCTCATACAAAAAATTGACGCCACCTTAAAAAAAATATTTCTGTGAGCTACTTTAATTCACTTTTTATGCCAATAGATGGCCGTACTTGTGAGTAGTCTCAACCGCGCTACCCTAACGCCATCTAGCTTTTGCAAAAGGTAACATAGGTACATGTCGTCCTTGTGTGCGTAAGAATGAGTCTGTGTGCGTGCCAAAGCTGTCAATGTTTTAGAATATTATTATCTGCATTTGTGCGTGTCCGTGTCAGTATGTTACATTACCATGACGTTTGACCTTCTACAGCGCTATAACACTGCTTCATTCAAAATAACAAACGATTTTTTAATGTTTTGCGATTTAAAATGTAATGTAATAAAATAATGATTACTTTCTATTGCAATTGATTTTTATTTAGACTTATGTTAGTTGTTTAATTTTTAAGGTTATACAATACAATATCATTCACCCAAGAATAAATTCATTTTAATATGATAGAGCTTTTGTTAGCACGCTTGAATGATGCACGTAGCCGTGCTATGCGCTAAACTGGTTCTCAGTGTTCCTGTCAAACTTGGTAGGTATACCACTAACAAATTGGAGCCTACCTATGCCAAGGATGTTTCAATTCATAGGTTAGGTATAAATAGCCGGGGCTACTCCCGCGAAGCAGTACTGCATTGGGCTGGCGCTTAAGCGGTTACGGCGGAGCGCGGCGACGGCGCGGCGGCGCGGCGCGCAACCCCTAGCCATAACAGATCGCCGCGCTTAAAACATTCACAGTTCGCGCGCTGTAATAAGTTTCAATTTTGCGTGCAAGACTAGTATTATATTATCTGTGGTGCAAGTGGGTACCTCAGGCGAGGTGTAGGTATAATTTTTACATAAAATAAACTTGACTTTCGTTAGGGAGTGAATCTTCTGTTGTTCCCAAGGACGATATAATATCTATTAACGTTGTTACTTATTTTGCCTATAGGTACCTACTTCAAATAATAATTTCAAGTATTTCAACATTAATGTAAAGACAATTTAAACGTCTTAAGTCAATAAAAGAGTTGCTAAAGAAAGTAGGTAATCTTTATTTATTTCTGGTAAAGTTTGATCGAAAAATCTAAAATCTGTTTATAAAAACGTGCAATCATGTTTGCTTAGCATTGTTCCTACAACTGTCTTCGTTCGCAAAAACGTATTTTTGTAGCAATCTTATTATCGATTTTTTTTGCTAGACTAAGATTGCTTTGAAGGAAGAAGACAAGGGAGGTTTTAGTCATATCACTCAGTACAAAAAACATGTATGTAAATACCCACTAGTGTATCTAGGGGTGCGCTTTGTTTTTCATAAAAAAATTTCTTCATAAAATCGCAATTATTTTCCGAATTTGTTATTAATAACATTTTTCTCTATACTCATTGGCATTCATAATATTGTTTTTCATTCACATCTTTATCCTATTATTTTCTTATATTATAGTTTTTCTTAATGATACCGATCATTCTTTTCAACTCCTAATTATTTTTATTCATACATTTGTTTGTTCTTTTTAATTAATTATTTTTTTCCTTTTGAGTGTTACGTTATTTACTCTATTTATATCCATAATGTCAATATAAATATATTAATTATTTATTTATTTAATTGTAAAAAGATCTGAAAAACATCTCACATAAAATATCCACAAGAGCACACAAACAATCCGAAAACTTCTACCGAAGTGAAGGAAACACGCGCGGCCCGTTTATTTGTAAATAAACATTGCAGAAAAACGTTTTGTTTCTGTTCGAAGTACATCACATGACAATTGATATCTATATTATTTTAGATTATAAAAAAATAAAATACATATATATATATGATTACTTACATTATTAGAAAAACATGTATTTAATATATAATTTAAAAAGTTCGATGATGATTTTATATCTAACTACTATTGGAAGGCAATCGTAGACTCAGAAACTAAACGCGTCATCGTAAGTGAATGTCCAATAATTTAGCATGCTGAGTGACAAAAGCGTCGAACTCCAATTTGTTTATAACTCAATATACACTCACACACTCATACAATGTTAAAATAAAATTGAAATAAGCGCCATCTATTAGCCACAAATAACCTAACCGCATGAATTTTTTACATTTTGTGCCGTATCCAAGACGGCGACTTAGGAGTTAAAGACATAGATTTCTTTTTTCTCTCAAATCACTTTGAAATAATTGAAGAATGCTTTTAACGTTTTATATATACGTGCTTTATTTTTTAAAAATCATATTTTGGTCAAAAGTTGAACAATAGCGTTTATAACAATTTATTATTTTTGCATTGCTATACATAACGCCATCTATGGAAATTTTTAAGAAGTAAAAATCTAATGTTCCTAATGATACCCCATGGTATGAGTAAGATGTAACATTTTAAATTGATATAATTTGTCGAAACTTACCCACAAATGAAAAAGTGTCCATTGCGGTTACCAATTATATCCCATAATTTATCCATATTCTTTTCTAGTAAATGAGTAACGTATATTTTTTGTGCTTGGTCTCGTGAAAATGCAACATTCAGATTCACATCGCCATTCCTCTCATACTCTTCAAGTTCCTGAAATAAAAAATATACTAACATCAATAAATAATTCTACACAGGACAATTAAGAAATTAAGATAAATAGCGGACGCAAGACGCACCTCCTTGTAGATGTAATCTTGGGCGCTGTGTCTGCATCCAAAGTAGAGTATGTTGTCCCCGACTTCTTTGCCGTTGGCGCGAGCGTGAGCGCGTTCCTGGAGGAATCCTCGGAAGGGCGCTAGACCTGTGCCTGGACCTACCATAACAATGGGAGTTTGAGTTTGCAATGGCAACCTAAAAATAGAAAAATCTTATTAACAAAAAATAGAAAAATCTTATTAACACAAAATTGTTTCAAGCACGCATTTATTGCAAACCAATTACATGCATATTATTGCACAGCTTTCCCTTCCCGCTTTGTTGCCGGGCGGCCTGCCGGCTGCACATAATTCAATACAAAAATGAGACTTTTCTGCTCTCCGCTTGATCCATTACCACCGAAACTAAGCAGAGAACTGACGTGGAAATAACGAAATCTGATTGGTTTAAGACACAGGCTATATTCCGCTTTGGTGGAAACCAAGCTTTATGACATACATTTGAAAGAGACTAATAAAACTGGCAAATTTTGGTTTCTAGAAAGAATTTTCTTTAATATGGATAAACAGTTTAAGGTGACACTTACCTAAACTGCGATTTCCTAATGAACACAGGTACGCGAGGAAGCGGCTTGCCAGGCTCAGGTATGTGTTGTGCCAGCCAGGTGGTGGTGACACCTTTGTTGATGCGACCTGTGGGGGTCTTGTACTGGACAACTACTGCAGTTATGTGCACAGTTTCGGGATACAGCTACAATAAAAAAAATAAAACGTACATGTAGCCATCTTTCAGAAAATTATTTGTAAGTGGACAAGTAGTATTTAGAAGTATTACCTTAGGACTGGAAGAAATTGAATAGTATCTAGGTTGCAGACGAGGTAACAATTCACAAATGTGATCCAATGGAGGTTTACAGGATGGAATATCTTCCAATATGTGAACAATATTTCTGCAAGCTTCAACCACATACGACTGGTACATTGCTTTGCCTTCTTGTGAGTTTGTAGCCATGAGGAGTAATTTCTTTTTGTCCTGTAATAAAGGTATTATCATCAGTATGCCTTAAACACAAATACTAAGGTTAGGTTAACAACCACTAAAGCCAACATACTTTAATCACTACATAGTAAAAAACAAAGTTGCTTCCTGCTGTCCATCTGTCCCTATGTATGCTTACATCTCCATTTTTTGGAATCAGATAAATAACTACGATTAATAGTAGTTAACTACGACTGCCAGTAGGAAAAGATATGCATTCAGTCGCCCCGAGTGTGTGTGTATCTTTTATTCAATGTAAAAATATATCATCGAGTCCTATCCTATCCCTACCCCAGAAAGCATATATTAGCTTTAAAGCTAATATATGCTTTCTTAGCTTTGGGCAAAATTCGGCAGATCCGAAGTTTTCCAAATTTTCCGCAAGTATCTCACGAAAGGTAGGTAATATAAAACTTTGGAATCTATCACAGTAGGTGTCCCCCATCCCTCCACCTCTCTGCTCTACCGGGGCCGGCAAGTCAAAGAAGTTCAAATGTTTCAAAAAACGCTTGTATCTCAGAAAGGCAAGTCCTATTGCAAAAATAATGAAAATTCTCTGAAAAAGACTGAGGCTCACACTGGGTATGATGTATTTCGCAGCTCACTTGAACCGCCTAAAAACTTGACTTTGAAACTTCCAAAAATGATGTAATAAAACGGCTTATTTCAAAGTATGATTTTATTAATGGTGTAGTTATAAATTGTTATAGTTATAAATCGTGATTGCAACTGCAACTAGAAGTTGAAGAAATGCCCCAACTAGATTTTATGATTCTTTCATGTAGCTATTAAAATGGTTGTTAACTGCAATAACATAGTTGCAGTTATAAGTTAGATTGCAGAATACCCAACTCTGCTACATAATCCCCAGAGCGCAGCCAGGGCGGGGCGCTAGTACTAATAAAACATATAAAATTGATATCTTACTTCTTCATCGCCACAATATTCGACAAGCTCCCTTAATATGTGGGTACGAGGCAGTGCAGTTATCTCTACGTAGTGGGAAAGTGCTGTGCGGTACGACGTCGGGCACGGGAATGGATGTTTCTTGGTGCTTTCTTGGTCAGTGTTGATCAATGAGAATATCTCATCTAAGTTGGCGTTGGTGAGATTACCCAGACGTTCCACAAGGTTTGTGTCATTTATTGGGTATATCGCCACATGGTCACCTGAAATTAAAGCTCTGCATAAGTAAACTGTTCAAAGGTGGCTCAAAGGTGGCACAAAGTTGTATACTAAATTAGAACACTACCAAATGGTAGTTATGCTTTTTTATAGCACCATTATGACAAATTTTAAGTGCATTATTTATTTTTGTGTAGGATACAATATATTTGTCGTTGAATAGCAAAAACTATTGATGATAAATGAGAAAGAGTAAACAACAATACAAGTCGCAATAAGCTACAACTAACCTGCTTCGTAGCGCATTTTTGAGTCGGAAATATCCAATTCCACATGAATACAGGATCGGTCACCACCTTTGTGTAATTCCCTATTTACTACAATCTGTGCTAAGAAAGGATTCTTAGCATCATATGGCCTGAAAAGAAACAAATAGATGTGATCTTCATATACAGGGCATGTAAATGACAGGATGACAAAGCATCAAATTTTTGTTTTCGTTTGAAAGGGAAAAATGATGATTAATTGTATAAAATACAGAATTTCTAATTTTTACCCAGTACAAAAAAAAGAAATGGGGAAGGGTATTTGGGTGCTTTTAAACACTAAGATGTGGTCACCGACGCCGACTTATTTTAAATATTTGCCTCAATGGTACTTATTTACCTCAAGAGAAAGCGGGCGGTCAAAAGAAGAGGCCGCAGGGGCTGGCTTTTTGTAACATTTTGTTTTAAAAGTCATGCATGGTATATACATAAAAAATATATATATATACACATTGACTTGCGAACCTCCTCCTTTTATTTTTTCGTTGGTTAGAAAGTAAGTAGCAGAACAATAATGAGGCTGGAACTACAGCCGAAAAACTATGGTAATAGGGAACATACAGTGTTTTTATTTTTGAGTTTGTTGTAAATCATGTCCATAGGTAAAGTTTAGTTTCAAATTAATCAATACAATTGTAAAGTAGAATTGAAATAATTGTTATCAATACTACTACTACTATATACTAATAATTGTTACAATACGATTATGTGTATTAATTACAATTTTTTTTTTACTTGTAGGTGCACAAAGCGTGGCGGTAAAATCCAAGGATTTGTTAGCGTTTGTTAAGCTCACCAAAAATAGGACCAACAAGGGTTTGTTGGCCTTTTTTCGTTAGAAAGTCTATCCGGTTATCACTAGGATTTTCCGAAAATACAAGACATGGGCCATCCCCTACAGGATGTTTCAATTTATACCAAAAATATGGCATGTTCCATGAAATACTGATGGTTGGCAACTCTATTCTGTATAAAGTGTGATATTATAATACTTGAAGGTAATGAAAAAAGAATATTAATGACATGAATGTGTTAAACCAGGAATCCATAATTGCATACATCTACACTAATATTATACAGAGGAAAGATTTCTTTGTTTGTTTGAACCCAAAAATCTTAGTACCTACTGGACTGATCTTAATGAAAATTGGTGTTGAGATACTTTAGGACCCCGGAGGAATAATATATGCTACTTTTTATTAACAAACCACGCTGGCGGGGCCGAAATTAGAAGCCAGCTAACAATAAAATATTATCTCAGCCTTAAGGGAAAGTACAATGATGAAAGTCAACTTATCACTTACGGCCTTTGGACTTGTAAAGAGTGTAGCCTAGCGATTTCTCCCGTGAACACATTATTGATCGGAATATCATCAGGCGCATGAGACACTAGTTTGAATTGACGTGTCAGCTCTTCCTCGCCTGTGTTTTCAATGTTGAATTTTTCACAGACTGCTGGCCAGAATTTGTCTTTCCAGGTAATGAAGTCATCTTCAATACTATAATCAAAAATAAACCACAACTTAATTAAAAATATAGATTATGTTTTAAGATATTATAGCATTCATAATGTATTTAAGTTCTACAAAAGATAACTTGTATAATATTTTTTATTTAAAGTTAAATTTACTTTGCATCGTCATCTCCAAGGCCAAGTTCATAAACACGAGTGGCTCCAAGCTCTTCTAGCCTTTTGTCCAAGTAAATTGCTACTGCATTGTAGTGCTCATACGTCTTGTTTCCCAGGCCAAATACCTGAAAACATTAATTAAGATTATTTTTATCACAAGTCGCCAAAAAGTAATATCAAATTATTGTGAAGAAATATCATACCACACTATGCAGTTTCAGCATGGATGTAGCAAATAATCTTCTATACCCGATAATTCGCGGTATATTTAGAAATACATTCATAGTTGTTATGTAATTTATTTTAACTTAATAAAAAATATTTTCTAATTTATTAGTTAATCAATTGCAAGATATTTAAATATTGATCACATTCTTTGGCACATAAGTAATATATGGACCGTATTGTTAAATTAATTAAGAGTTTAAATAGCACATAACGCTTTATTTTCCATACTATTCAAATAAACACTGAAACATTTTAAGAATTTTGTGTCACTACTTGCCAAACAATTTTAAGCACTGAAGAGTGGTTATGATTTACGTAAAGTCAATGCAATGCGATATATCTAACGACATGTTATCAATTTTATTATATCAAATATTAAATTAAATTCACGACGATAGTTATTATAACATTAATGAGAATAAATACATTAAACGAGAGAACTTTGAGCTTCGATCGCACCGCACTCAAATGTCAAATATATTACGTTAACCGTAACGTCAATGTCATCGTGAGATATGTCATCGATGTGAGCTCTGAGTTCTGAGCAATATATGTTTGAATAACAGTATTTTGGCCGTCTTGATTTAATGTCATAGTCAAAATAAAATTATGACATGTGTTCTACGTTTTATGTTAATAAACATAGATAAATTATTATCGCTCGGTACCCGGCTCAGAAGAACGAATCATATGGAACTGCCATAAGCATGTACTTTGCCTGCCATACCTACGTTCACAAACATGGCGGATTAGGGATGTTCACTCGCTTGTCTATCTAATCGATAAAATTATATTGATGGATGCCTGGAGTTAAGCTTGTTCAACTAACCTTAAGAACTTTGATTTTTATACTACTGTCGGTGAAACTAGATAATTTCAAGATTTCCATCTACTTTTATTGTACCTAGATAGATAGATAAAAACTTTATTTGTACATCTTTTATAGGACATTTTTAATTAACCCGCGACGCAAAAAGAGGGGTGTTATAAGTTTGACGTCGATGTCTGTCTGTGTGGGTGTCTGTGGCATCGTAGCTCTCTAACTAATGGACCGATTTCGATGCAGTTTTTTTCTTACGAGAGCCAGTATCCATGCAATGGTTTTTAGCTATGTTTGGTATATAAATCGGTTCAGCCATTTACAATAAATGGAGGGTAAAGGTGGGGATGAAGAATCGATTATTTTCAAATATGCATACTCAAGTGGGGTATCAAATGAATGGTAAAAATGTGTACATTACAAAAATATATATTTTTCATAAATATTGATTCTGCCATTTATTTACAAGAAATTAGGGTTTGAAGTGGAGATGAACCATCAAATATTTTAAGATATACCTTAGCCCAACTAAGGTATAAAATGAACGGGCAAAACGTGTTGATTATAAAAGAAATATGTTTCATGAAAATCGGTTCAGGCTCTTACAAAAAAAACAACAAAAACAAACAATTCTATGTGTAAGTTAAATGTTATGCTTAAAAGTATTAGTATATGTAGATAGTATAGATTAGAAACCAACATTATTTTATGTAGGTACTTTATTCAAGAACTGCCCTTACCAATTCAAGATCTTTTGCATTTTGTGGATGTGAATAACCCGAACATGATGGTTGATCAATAGTGTTTGCTCTGTCAATAAATGCCAATTGGGATGGGTGGTTTCTTGGTAAACTATAACGACAAATAATACTTTGAATAACTTAGTACTTAATTTATCGATAAGGTTCTATGTTCGATGATGGCACAACACTAGCATCCGTTAATGTTTTTGAAATGAATGAATTATTAAGAATATTGCGGGTTTCTGCAGCTTACAACCAAGATGATTCGAAGTTATATCACAGTTTTGCACAATAATTAAGTCGAAAACACTAGAAAAATATAAAAACCTCACAATGACATCTTCTCACTTGTCAACAAAACCGTCAAACACCGTTTAGTAAAATGGCGTCCTTGGCAGCAGAAGTACATTAGCCAATGAGGAGAGTGCTGATAAAAAGAGTGTTAGTCATTATTCCTAACGTAAAACTAGTGTTGTGAGAAAGAGATAGGTATTACATTATTATTGCTGTGTCAAATAGAGCAATTACGGCAATTCCATATGATTCGTTGTTCTGAGGTACCCGGCTGCGAAAGCAGAAAGGTTATTTGACGCCAAATAACGAAAAAGTTTATTTTTACCGGTGAGTCGATTTTAATATTATTCAGTTTGCATCTGTGAATCACAAAACTTTGCTAATAATACAATTCTATGACGATTATTGGATGTTTAGCCAAGTCTATATGGAGTCTAACTCATCGCTTAATGTAATTTTAATCTAAAAACTAAAAGATAAGTATAGTAGAACTTGAATTCGAACTTGTCTGCACGTGTGGTGTAGTGGTTTAAGCGGTCGCCTCGCCGCTCTCCACTGCACTGGTGTTGTGGGTTCGATCTCCACATGGGGCAAATCTTTGTGTGATTCGCAAAGATTTTTTCTGAGACTGGGTGTGCTTGTGTGTGTGAATGTGTGTATTTGGCCTTCTCATTGGGACCATTCGATAGTGTAATTGCTTCTGGTGTTCTATCTAATGCAAAAAAAAAAACTTGGTGGTGTTGTGAAAGTGTAGATAAATTTTTCAATGCATCAATTGGATAAACCCATAAAACCTCAAGATACAGTGTTAGTTCTCGAACTCCTCCGAAATGGCAGAACCGATACCGATTTTAATTAAATTTGATGTGTTCATTTAGTAGGTATAGAGTATAGAGAAACGTTCTATTGCCAGCAATAGAACGTTTCTCTATACTGCAGGTGTTGACATACAACGCGGGCGCAGTTAGTATTATTATAAATTCATAACATTGCAGGTTGCCCATGAATTAAGAAGTAAAAAACATTATGGATTTAACATGTTCTAATTTTATGACAATACTTCATGTTCAATTTAGTTTGCTAATTGATGATTTTATGTAAATACATGCAATGATTTATATTATTGTATTTTCTAATTTCTTGTTCTTGTGTAATAAACGTATTTCATATTATCTATTTCTTGTTTTTTTTAATGCAATAGCGTCTTCACAAACTTCTTAAGACGCATTCCTGGAATATCAAAATATCCAATATATACTGACATAGTAAGCAACGCACTCTTTCGCTATCGATGGGCACATCAACAATGAAGGACATCATTATAGCAGTGACAATATTTTTTTGCAAAAGAATAACTTTTAATTACCGTTTTATCTTGACATCTATTATCTCTGTTACTAAGGGTGCGTTCCATTAGCTCAGTTTAAACGTTTTTTTCGTTTTTTTTGATCCGATTCCTGTTCTATTAGCGATTCTGTGGTCGTTCTGAACTGTTTTGAGTGTTTTGACCGTAGACAGAGAATAGTATAGACGACTGATAGCTTCGATCTCCCTCACACAAGACAAAGATAAACTTACTATCTACTTACGTACTATCCTTCATCCAAGGTTTTGACCCATGTTCCACGAGCAAAAAAAAACGTTCAAAACGATCACGTGATTTTGCTCTTTTTCACACAGCTCTGTACTTGGCGTAAAAGGTGTAAATATTGACATATAGAATTTGACATTTAGAACGATTCTGTTTTGAATTGTTAACTAGTTTACTGCTTTTCTTTCATACACTTTTCAAATTGCTTTTCTTATTTTTTATGTGTTATTTTGATCGTGTTCTAAGTTGAGGTAAGTTAGTTAATTACTTGTTAAATCATATGCTTATTTCCTCTGGAAATGACCGTACAAAATCAATCCGATGCTCTGATGCGGTTTGCCGCCAAATAAATTATACTTAAATGCCGTGGAATGAAAAAAACTATGCTCATTTCAGAGATTGTGAATGCTCTTTTAATTATTGTAGAGATGATGCAACAAGTAATAGTAAATGACCCGAAAACAGGGGGTTCATTGAAAATTCCGATGTCACACAGAAAAATGCGTAAACGTACGAGCGAGAGTAAGAGTAATCGGAATCGGAGAAATGTCAAAATTGAAGCACAGATCACTTGTCAGTCGTTCCACTTGCATAGATCTACTCAGATTAAAAATATCGAAAATAACGTTTTTTTCCAAAAGGAACAACAAACTTTGGGGGTAAAATAAACGAAACGTTTGGGACAAAAGGAACGCACCCTAAATAGCCAATACTTTACAGGACGATAATCAGATTGTTAAAGAAAAACATTAGGCTGAGTAACATTGACGCCCTCCTTGCGTCAATGTCTCTCAGCCTAATGTCTATCCTTACTTTGACGAATGACCTCAATGTGGAATTGTTATGAACCCTTTATAATATACAGGGTGTTTGGTGCATTGTTTGCCATATTGAATTGAGTAAAAGTATTTTTAGTTATATAAAAGTTTTAACACCCAAACTCACTTTTCGCTTCACCAGTTTTTTATTTTTAATTTTTGGTAGACATTTGGTAGATTTTGTTGTTTTTGATAGCTTTTATTTCTTTGTAGGTGTGTAGTATAAAGCACTATGTATCACTCGACACACTGTAGTCGGATTTCGGACTATTAGGCCCTTTTTCTACGCGACACCAGTCTCCTGGTTTATGTCTTTTACGTGCATTGCGTCAGTCGTACACTATGCGACACCTATATCTGTATACCGATACGACGCAATGTACGTAAAAGTCATATGGTGGGTCCACACTGAGCCAACGAAGGCGTACGAATGGGTTCGTTGGCCATGTCTGGACGGATTGGCGATGGCCAACGAACGTTCGTTGACGTTGGCCGGCGATCCGTAGCGTGGCGGTAACATCAAAGGATTTGCGCCATTGGACCGAATTCAGTTTGGACGGTCGCCAAACACCAACAAACGAACGTCAACAGAATGGTTGACATTTTGACATTCGACGGTCTGTTTAAATGTCAGAGCATGTGTCTACGTAGTAAATTACATTATCTTGAAGCTAAGTAGTTAATAACACAGAGTAATAGCTGACTTGTAAATAATAATCATGGACTTAAGACAGTTGCCAACCCCATTGACACATGATATCCTTAGGCTATGATCAAAATACACTTTCGAGTATTGTCTATGGAAAGCAATCCGGAATCATGAGCAAACGATGTTTTGGTCAAACACCAAATGTGTTTGGACGTTTGTCCGTAGGCCAACGAACGTTTGCTACCAACGTCAAAAAACCTTCGTTCGCCTTCGTTGGCTCAGTGTGGACCCACCAATAGACAATAGGCGACTTGCGTCGAGTACTGGACGAAGGGCCTTATTACATACGAGGTGTTCCATGGAGATAGGCATAGGCATACTATTCGTTAGCTTCGAGTTGGGCAAATTTTCCTGTCCCGCTTCTGAGCTTCTCTGTACCTCATATCCTTATATGAACCTCTTTAACTGTGTTATTTTTGACATGTTAGGACCTTACAAATGGGGAGAAGTTGGACGGGACATTTTGGCCATCTTGTAGCAAACAGGTAGTATTACATCCACCCAGGCGTAACATGTTATGCTGCTAATAAATGCCAACAGTAAGCAATATACTGACTTAACTGAAGGTAAGTATATAATGACATTGAAGCGATAATATGAGTAGGTAAGTAGGAAATCTTAACTATTTTCATGTTCCGTTTACCTGTTACGATGTAGTTTACCTTGTTTACACCAAATGCAACTGATTTATAAATACATACTTAGGCACACATTTATTTTGCTAATATTTATATGAAATGGCCAATTGTTTTATTTCTTAGGATTTAAATATGTAACTGTTTTTTGAACATACTGAGATTTAGTACCGAAATCTACTAAGAGAAGTTTTTAACTCTGCCTCGAATACTGTATATCCTAATGTTAATTTAATATTGACGTAAACATCATAAAATTCACATTTAAGTGCGCAGTAGGTGCCAGTCCATAAATTATTATTTGATATTGCTAGTAGAAAACAAAATGCCTTATGCCATATTTGGTAATATTATAAACGGCAAACAGAAACCACTTTTGGTCATCACAGCACAAGCATAGTAAAGTAGTACTTTGTAGAAAAGTGTTTTATTAACAAAGATCCCAAAGGATCAATATTCAAACACTTACCGCATAATTTAAACCAGTTAGGTCAGGCTCTCCATTCTTCACCCATTCATAAAACTCCATCGAGTTGTCCGTAGGGTCTCCTTCACCATACGTTGCCATGCAGAAGACAGCAAGGGACATCTCGATGTCTTGCAATTTCGTAAGCTCTTCCTAAAAAAGTGTTTTTTTTTATTAAACTGTGGTGTAAAATAGTTTTCAATATTTTCGACTGACAATACGAATATCACGATAACCGCCTCGATGGCGATGACAATTATGTATTTATTTTTAAGGAAAACATACAGCATTATTAGCACAGAGAGTATAGTGACATAAATTTTAAACAGAAAGCCAACAAAGTTTTTATAATAAAATCGTACATAGTGTGAACAAATTGAAAATATTTCATTGCTTGAACAGAGTTAACATAAGTTACTTGCTTTTTGCTTAATCACAGATAATATAATACTAGTAGCTTAATACATCCATGTGGATGTAAGAGTTGTTATGTTTGAGACAAGCTTAGCAATAAAACGGTTACAATAGTTAGTTCTACAAGTGGGGGTGAAAATTGTAGGTCTATGACGGGCATTAATATGCTGGCAATTGAAATGGATACTACTTAAAAGATAAGGCGTCTTAAGTCATTTATAATTAACATAACATCACGCCTATATTACCCTTAAGGGTGTGGCAGAGGCGTACAACAGCCACATTTCACCCGTCATGTTTAGGTCCCATGGGATAGGGGGTGAGCCTATTGCCATCTACCGGGCACGATTTCAACTCCGTGCTGCTATTGAATTTTCCGTCTCTTTTCCTGACTCGGTAATCGAGAGCTCGCAGAGAGAGGCGTATACGCGAACCACTAGACCGAGTTGTTCCCTGCGACGTTTCAACGGTACGATTTTGATTATATTTGAATTAAATTTGAGTAACTAATGTTAAGCATAATCTATTTCTTGAATAAAGTTGAACATACCTCATTATTATTTTGTATGAAAGTTAAAATAGGTATAATGGGTAGGTATAAATTAAAGGTGGAAAGGGTATCTTACCATATCACACTCCTCGGGGTCAGCGACCATTCCCTTCATCCTATATCTTATACCCTCTTTAGCGAGACGGCCAGCGAACTCCTCTCCTGTGCCCGTTTGAGATCCATAGAACACCACTAAACTCCTTCCAGAAGACTTTAGCTTGGTTATGAAGGAATTCTCTGTGACTTGAATGGATCCAGCAGCCCTATGGAGAACAAATTATAATCATTAAAAAAATTAAATCAGTTGCCTTATCTCATGTCTTATCTATCACCGAACTTTTGCGTAGCGTATTTGAACAAAATAATTTAAAGAATACATAATTTAAATATGTATTAAACATTTCAAAGACAATAAAAAGAATACCTTTTCATATTGAAAATGGAAACGAGAATAGATATGGGTCATTGTAGTCTAGTCCAGTAACAATAGAGCGATAATTGGTCCAAATAAAACAAAGAGCTCGCAATCGCTCATGGAGTCATGGGTCATATAGCTGATAAATATAGGTATAGATAGATTATGATAAACTACAATGTTACCAACCAATTTACTTTTGCTTTTTAAACTAGAGATAATCAGAGAAATCTCACAGATTCAAGCTAAGTATAAAACAAATAGGTAGGTACAATGGGCCAAGCAATTAGGTATGCAGGTCAAAAACTTCTACGCCATAGTGAAAAGTGACTGCAATAGATGCATATCTATTGCAGTCACACGTGCATACGAGTGAATTATATATTTTATAATACATTTACCTACTATTTAGGTATATGTAATTCACTTAGCCATAACTAGTGTAGTAAGTCTTTACTATGACTTAGAAGTTTCTGCCCTGCATACCTAACTCGTTGGTCCACTGTATATCTGATTTCAACGCAAATATAATTTTTTTACAGAGCAGACAAGCGTACATATACGATTGTCTGTAAAGAAAAAAATCTTTAGATAGATTTCATTTAAATAATAAAAGGAATGACAATCTCAAGATCTCCCTTTTCTTTGTCATATTAACAGATGAAACACATTAACGTACTATTGCATTATTGATGTAAGTGTCAGTGTCACCTACATCCTCACAGATCAGACAAGCATGCAAACGAAGAGGCAGTTAGTCATTTCTGCATATTTCTAAACAATTTACATGGACCTTTTATAATATTCTCGAATATTACTTGTGTTCATATTAAATGTATGAGAGTGTTTAATGTCAAAATGTTGGCTACTCATTAGGTATGACACTTTTGAAATAAGTTTTAAATGTTTTGATATCTTAAAAAAATAGTTATGGCATAATCGCTTGGACACACATAACGATTACATCCCGTATTATATTTTTGTTACTTATTTTTGCGTATCACCTATTTATTTATTATATTAATTAACAGTGCTGCGTGCTGCAGTGAAACAGCAGAAACTTTTGCAGTTTATCATTTGCGGCTAAATTACTCTATAGAGATATCTAATCTACGTATTTATATCTATGGTTGTATCCATCGAGGCGGAAGTTGTACATAATAATGTTCACAATCTTTGAATAATACATAATATTATATTATCACTACCAGTCAATGATATTATAGAACTATAGATATGTTACGTTCATAGAAATTACGATTTAAATCCGTTCCGAGCTATTCCAAATTGCACACATTGACAAATGTCCGCAGCGCACGCATCCTTATCGCTCTAACGTCAAAACAATATCGCTTTCTCTTTCTTAACTTGAACATGGCGCATGGCGTCTGGCACGTGACTGCGCTCGACGCAGGCCACACGCAAACTAAACACAAGACGTCCCAATTGGGACGTATTTGAGTATTCACAGCGCGAGCGCTTTTAACATATCTGCTTTTGTTTTTATATAATATCATTGCTACCAGTGGTTTATTAAAGAAATGAAAGGAATAAAGGCATATTTAAAATATTTAAATACCATAAAAATAAAGAGCGACACTGAAGTGCCTTCGGCCTCAAGATTCAAGGAGCATACTCGAGTGTGGCCAATACCGACCCGCGGCATCTCATTTGCGGCCATCTTCAAAACTGACAAGATCTGCGATTTTATATACACGCTTTTATTAGGTTCTACGCCCAAAGCAATTAACTCATTATATCCATGTGTACATTTAATTTGCATCTAGGATAAAAAATATATCTAGACTAAGAGTAAGTATATAGTTTACTATAATAGTAGTAATTATAGCATTGTAATTAGATATCCAAGAATCGTAATTGTAATCGAATCGTCGACTATGTTTTATTTCAACATAGAAATACCTACGTCTCTACGAGTCTAAATAGTTCTTAAGATCAAATAAATATAACACCTGACTCAAGGTGATATATGTATGTACATGTTCTACAAGAACTATATATCAGAAAAGTAAAGATCTAAACGAAACGACCAAACCTCATATTTTGACAAAGGTTTAGGTAGAGATTATGAAGATAGAGCTTGAAGAGTTAGGTCATGTAGTGTGTGTGTTAGAATCTTGACTCTTGGCTCCCAGATGTACGAATTATATTATGTTATGGAAAAGCTACTTAAATTACTAGGCGATAAAATCGCGTTCTATGATTTTAATTTGTCGAATGGTGCAAAGCAGGTATTTTATGGATATGAAATTTCGGATATGGATTGGTTAAGGATATAAGATTGATTATTATACCGGATATGGATTCGGATATTAAATTATTTCGGATTATCCGTTAGTTTTGGCTAATTTCGGTTACGGATGTTAGATTTTTAAGGAATTTTAAAAGTGAAATACATAAAGCTAATAAAATGGTTTTATTTATATGTTACCATTTAGTACGAATTACAATCAGTCTTTGAGTAATTATTACAGCTTTTTAAAATAAAAATTATTATAAATAAAAATTTTGTGTTATCTAATATAGTTACCTAAAATAAAAATTTAATAACAAAAGTATTACTTATACTTAATCAGTAATTTCCGCTCCACCCTATCCGATATTATTCGAAACTTTTATTTCGGATTCGGTTACGGTTACGCATATTTTTATATATCGGATATCCGGTAGTTTCGGTTACGGTTACAGAGGTCCTTAACATCCCTGTAATGTATTATATTACATTGCATTTATCTGCATAAAGATAGCATAGATTAGTCTGTATTAGCCCGTGTTAAATAACGTGACCTTTAAAATAAAAGTTATCATTTTGTCATGATGATATCATTGTAATGAAAATAATCTACTTGAAAACTATTGCCATGGTTACGAATTTACGATTATACAACAGATAGAGTAGGTATCAACTCAGAATTATTTCATCAATTATACTATTAGTGGTATAATTATTTTTCTTAACTCTAATTAGTTATTCTTATTACTTCGGAAATGTATGTATTTATAATCGATGTGCAATTTTTCAACAGCTTGGAAATGATGGCATTTATCAAACACGTGTAGACATCGTGTGCTCACTTATCTACCTACTTAATTATAAAATCATTATATTTGTAATCAAATCAGACGCACGAGGATATACTGATACTGATTGTTAACAATAAACTCTTATATTTAAGCATTCTGATTTGTTATTGGGCGTCAAACATTATACGATTGGGTGCGTCAAACTTGAAATATATTCCACATGAAATTGACTGGCATTAACTTTACCTCCGAGTTCGATACAAATGTTTTTTGTACAACACTATTCCACCACCCAATCACAGAGAACCTAGAAGTTAAGTGTCATCTCAATACTGTTTCCTGATATTGTCTGTCAAATTAGTAATTTATTTGCTTCTAAGAGTGAATTCAGTACATGGACATTTGTAACTAATTTCCAGAATAGCGAATTAGCAAATCCCAAACATGATTACACCGTCAGTCAATTTTATTTATTTCCCTTGACACACCATACTGTTTCATTGATTAGACTGTTTCAAAGCAATAAATAAATATGTCACAACTTACATACATAAAACATTTTTATACAATAATATGGAAGATCATGATCTTTTTTACATTATTTTTAAATCACGTTATTTAATTGACCATAATTATATTTAGTTATTTACGTTTTAGAATGTTTGTTCATAAATAAAAAAGTGAGTATGTGTTATTCGAAAAAAAAAATTTCATTTGATTGGGAAACACAACCGTGAACATTAAAACTAGTTGAAAATTTCGCGGCTAAATTAGCTATTTTTTTAATAGTAATATAAATACAATACAAATCAAATATAAATAAGTAGATAACATTCTTCAACACGATTAGGGTGTTTATAATCATGTTTGCCCCAAGCTTAACTGTATCATATGCCTGTTATCGTTTACCTTTTTCAATCAATGTCAAGGTATTTTTTTTTAACGACACGGCGAGGCCCGCACTAAGAATAACTCCTTTGTCGCGGGGGTGTTCACAAACATACATTTCACACACACAAAGCTCACCCAGAGTCAGAACAAATCTTTGCAGATCACACAAAGATTTGTCCACATGGTACAAAAGGATTGAACCCACAACACCAGCGCAATTGAAAGCGGCAAGGCGACCGCTTTCACCGATACGCCAACCGTGCACTTAAAATTGACTCTTTGACATGATAGTCCGGTGATAAGATAAACGTGGCTCCACACATGATTGAGGGTGACTCAACACTTCAGCCGACCATTATATTATAATATCTGTGTTTACACACTCTTTTTAACGTGGCTAATAATGCTGTATGCTTACGTCATTTGTAAACTAAATAATACATTTCAAATGAAATATAAATATGTAGATAAAATTCTTCAATGCGATAAGGGTGTTTATAATCATGCTTGCCCCGGCTTGACTGTATCATTTACCTTTTTAATATTTCCACCACACAGGTATTTTTTTTTTAACGACGCAGGGACTAGGAATTACTCCTGAGTCGCGGGGGTGTTTACAAACATCCATTTCACACACAAACAAAGCACACCCAGAGTCAGAACAAATCTTTGCGGATCACACAAAGATTTGTCCTGTGTGGGGATCGAATCTACAACACCAGAGCAGTTTAAAGCGGCGAGGCGACCGATTTTACCACTACGCCAACCGTGCACTCAATTTACTGAACAGATGTAAATTAATGTGCCTATTTGAGGAGAGAGGCTTTTACATGTCCAACGTCCGACAATCTATTTATAGCCCTAAGGATAATCAATTAGAAAATAAATAAAAAATAAATAAATATTTCACAACTCACACACAACGCCGTCTAGTCCCAAACTATGCAGAGCTTATACTATAGGTACTAGAATAACTGATACTAATACATAATATACTTTTCTTTTTTTGTAAATATATACTTATTATACATAGAAACACCCAGACTAAGACAAATCCCCATGTTCATGCACACAAAGATTTGTCTTAAGTGGGAATCGAACTCACGACCTCGGCGTCTCAGGCAAGTAGGTACACTACTCACTCCGCCATCCAGTCGTCATCCATATCCATATTAATTAGCTTCTGCTGGTTTATTTGTAGGAGTTTAGTGTAATAATTACAACATTATTTTTACTTTACCTGAATCTTAAAAGTAGTTAATTTAGAATTAGTAACCAAATCCTGAAAATGGTTTGTCTTAAAGATGAAACGGTTATTCGGCTACTATCCGGTATCCGACCTCTCCAACGGTTTTTTGCTATCAGGCTTGATACTGAGTGCACTAGGCCATTAGGATTTTGGTAACTGGATCAAATTAATCTGCTATATGGGTGAAGGCAGCTGACATTGGAACTATTTTCATAATACAGAAACAAACAATACAGGCTATTTACAATTTAGGTGGACGAGTTTACCTTAGAAACCGATTCAAAGACGTAGTTATCCTAACAGTTGCATCACAAAATATTTATTTTCAATATATCATGTTAGTTACGAAGAATATTCATAAGTACACTGAAAACTTCGATATTCATACTAACAACACACGCAATAATCAATCATCTCAAATTGACAGGCTCGCATCATTGCTAGTATGATTAGATTAGTAAAGATGACAATTCATTTGCAGGATTAAGTGTGCGTTAATACAAAAATATTATGCGTTTGTAGGATTAACCATGCGTAACATAACAGAAAATTAAAATAATCATTTATACAAATAAATAAAAGAGAAATGTATGTTTTTTTTACGTTAAAGAACAATAATTAAATTAAGCTGGTATGGTGATGCTGATGGTTTGCACGATACCTAAGCCAAATAACCAGTATTTTTTTCTGTCTGAGGTTATTAATCTACCCTTACACAAATTCAAGATTACTGCAATGAAACCGTATGTTATGGGTAACTACACGATACACGAATATTTAAAAGCCACTCCATAAAAGTAGGCACGTGTTCAGTTGGATTTATTGGCAACCATGACAAGTAATAAAAATAATAAAAAACGGTGAAAATTAACCAGGGCTTAGAAATCCTGGCCGAATCAAAAACGGTTAGTATTTGCACAAATATGCGCATTAAATTCAATAATTTATAACCCGCGCACAGAAACAAAAAGATTGTAGTGGTGTACCTATGAATCTTTGCCTCTGTATTATGTTCTACTCATGTGCGCGTAGTATACAAAAATCGGCTACGTTCCACCAGGTATCGGGCGGCCGGATATCCGGTTATCTGGTTATCCGGTCATACCACTCCGTTTCATCTCTAGTTTTTTACAATCAGTAACATAATTCAATCCACTAGATTTTACGAAAAAAAAGTACTTTTGCAGAACAAATTGACATATGTCATTGTTCAATTTATTCGGAAACGTTATTTTTATTTTTCGATAAAACTAGTAGAATAGATTCATTTAATGATTCTAAAGAAACAAGGTTACTTTCAGGATATTGGTAATGTAAAAATCATGTTGTATAATAGGTGCGATAAGACCTGTTGATAAGTAGCAATGCAAAGTATAAATACAGCCATTACATTAACGTGTTTATTATCACTAATGTATGACACAATACCGCCAAATTTTATTTTTTATCGCACTACCTGTATTTATATCTTATTTGATTGTGCTTACAAATATTTTGTCTATCATGCTGCCATACTTAGTAGCTACTTGCTAACTACTTGAATGAGACATTTTATAATCGTCGTAGTCTTATGAGGTACACATAAGATTTAGGGCCAGTTTCGGAAGTTCCGGATAGACTTTATCCGACCCATAAAATATAACTTGACCGAATTTAGAAGTTATACAAGATACACTTGAAAAAAGCACACAGCTATCACTTACATTTATGTGAGTTATATGCTTATCCTGCCAATAAGGTTTATCAAAAACCTGTGAAATTAGGGCTTAGACAACTAAACATATGTCTTACGAGTATGTATGACATGCAGCTACTTTATTAAAATGGTTACCTGTATAAGCTAGCTGCTTTAGAACGAGAAGACCGTGACTAAGCATCTTTACACTGTAGAGCCAGTAAATATAAGTCACAAACATACTTGAGGCCAAGGACAGAACATTGTAAGATTTGTATGACGTAGGTCTGTAATTCGTGGGTTACATCTCCGCAGATATAATTTATCATATTATACGCACTAGCTTTTTTTCAACTGGTCTTACTTGTTATGCGGAACACGATTATGAGGAATTATTTAATTTTAAGCGCTAATAAAAACAAAATCAACTTACAGTGTAATATAATGATTATGTGATGCTAGTATTTTTATTAATGATTTTCTGATTTTTGTGCTATATATGTTTTTGTTGACAGAACGCATGGCAGAACGTTTAAATGTAGAATAAATGCTTAGTTATTGGTAATAAGGGTTTTCTAAAATAGTAGTAAGTCGAGCTATATAATGTTAAAGCACTAATAACGCAAGCGTTGAACCAGTGCAGGGGCGGGTGACATGACCATGCTTTGTAGGAGTTTCATTTAGTTTTTTAATATCTGTATTAATTATACTTACTTTTTTATTTATAGTAAGTAGGATACTTACTAGACCAGGGTAGATCCCTTTAAAAATGATAAAAAGTCAAAAAAATAATAGTAAGATGAAACCCATTAGAAAAGAAGGAGAATATGTAAAAAATTAAGGACAAAAAAATTTACGGGCGATACGATCTGAGGTCGGGAAGAGGGGGAGGGGGGGTTTTTAAGGGTAAAAAACGTTTTTTCTCGATTTCCGGCAAAACTAAAAGTCTTATGGAAAAAAGTCGAATGGCAAAGTTGTTGGTAATAAAAAGATCTAAAACTTTTGTATTTACACTTTTTTCATATAACCTCAAAATTTATGTGAAAAATTCAAAAAACCAAGTTTTTGGTTTTTTATTTTTATCTTTTACAAACAATTTTTTTTTCACAAAATTTGGTGAAACTTTCCTTTTTATGTCCCAAATACGCTGTAATTTTTTTGATTAGAAATATTTATTTTTTCACCTTATTTTGAATTAATATCGAAAAAGCACCCTAATTTTCGATCGAAAATTCACCCGTCAAAATATCAGCTTTTTTCAAAAAGTTGGTATATTTTCTGTTCGTTGAAATCTCTACTTTCCGATGGTGAAAAATATATATATATATGTTACTCTATTAAATCTTCTCAGAAAATGCAAGATAAAAATCGAAAAAAACTATTCGACTTTTTTCCATAGGACTTTTAGTTTTGCCGGAAATCGAGAAAAACCGTTTCTTACCCTTAAAACCCCCCCTCTCTCCTCTTAAAACTCCTCCTCTTCCCCTTCCCGACCTCAGATCGCCCGTAAATTATTTTTCCTTTAATTTTTATAATATTCTCCTCCTTTTCTAATGGGTTTCATCCTACTATTATTTTTTTTGGTTTTAAAAATTATCGACACTGGGCTATACAGGATACACACAAACGAAAAATTCACACAAATGGAGTTAAAAAATGCCATATAGGTATATTATGATATTATAGGAGGTGCTAAAATATACCTGAAATAATGTTGGATAATTTTATTAAGGTAACGTTTTCTTATGCGTTTCACTAGCTGGGAGTATAAAAAACAAGTAATCTACCCATGGCCGGTTCACGGCATTTCTCACTTTTTTAATGAAATGATAATAAATTTTACTTGAACTTACGCTATAAATATTGAAAATACAATTATGCATAACTGTAGCTACTGGAGTAAGGTATTGCAATAATATTTAATTGATACTCTTTACCAATTGGACAAGAAATTATGATAGTTTATGAAAAAGTGTACTGTAATTTTATTTGACAAGGGCTGCTGGTGAAACCAATCCTACTCTAAGTCAATCTACAAAGTAAAAAAAATAACTTAATCGGTTTCATAAAATGATGTAATTACGTCGTAAAGTCGTAAGTTAATTTAAGTCAACTGATTCAATGAACTTCATTATAATGAAATTCATTTTCATGAATCTCATTTGACGTAAACTACATAAAAATAATTCGTATCCATTTGAATTAACAACGTACTTATAGGTAACTAGTAGTAGTACGTTATGTTTCTTGATTCGTTTTATGTTATTTTACAAGTATTTGAACTGGCCGTTTTCGATTTATTCTTATTTAAAAAAAAACAATTCGTTACACGTACTTATTATTTAAATTTCGGGTAATGTTATTATTTTGGCCATAACGACTGGACTGGCATGAACATAATATTAAGTTGCTAACCGCAACAGGCTGTACATTTTATCTGGGGCTCATCCAAGACGAACTAGCGTAGCGAATCTATACACTTTAGTTCTTGACTTCCACCGTGGCAGTTAATAACCAAACAAATAAACTTAGCACACTATGTATTTATATAACCTACTCGTTAGTAAGATAAATAAAGATTTCATAAAAAGAAACATGATTATCACCAGGATTATAATATTTTCTGACATTTATGATGTGCATATACATAGTAGAGCTGTAGTAGTAGATACTCGCGGAAGTGGCATATTGCGTTGAGAATAGTTGTTAACTTTATTTTTCTTTATAAAGGAACAAACGGTCAAAATATAATAAAACTATTTTCATTATCAATATTTCAAAAAATAAGATGTTACACTGAGTACCTTTCTCTTAAAAGCCAGAGAGCGCAGCAGGCTGAGCGAGAAAATCTAACTTGTGCCACGGCACCCCACATATATGCCATGATGATGACATGTTAGTGCAAAGTCAATCGGATTATAATCCGATCGAATTTGTATTTTCGGCCAATACTAATGATAATTATCATTAGGATTGGCCGAAAATACGTAACATGTGCCGTCCAGTCCAGGACATTTCAATTTATGGCAAAATTACGGTTGCCCGTGAAATACGGGAGGGTTAGCAACCCTAATTGTGATACATGCGTGGAGAGTCAATGGTGGCTAGAGTTCTTTATTTATAATTTTATTATTATCAATGATTATCAAGATATATTATTTTATCAAGATAATTATCGTTATTAACATCGATATTTATTTATAAATATCACTTCGAACCTTGTTCATAAAATATTTAATTGCTAAATAAATTAATGTAGATTGAAGGCATTAAATAAAGTCATTACCACAAGCCGATATACGATTCAAATTGTGTTAGTTCTATCCAATTACTTCAACGTCAAGCGATGACATTTACATAACAATTGTATTTTAATTCAACCAATTAGCCTTCAGGTACATCGGGAACTACACTACACTTACTTCCTATTTTAGATAAAATCAATAAATTATTATCATTTATATGTTTTATATAATGGAGGTATCTACCTATTTTTTAATTCATATCAACGTTGGGTTGTGATTACTTGTGATAAACAAGTTACATACCTACCTCTCTACCGTGGTCTTTTGAATATGTATGTCGTAGGATGTAAGTCGTTTGATAAATCGAATATTTTTACTATTTTGCAAGTCATGTCTCATTCCTAGAAATTCAGTCGCGCCAAACAATGGTTCTTTTGTGAATAAATATCTACTATACTTAATTAAATAAGAATCGAAGATAACATCCATATTGAAATTAAATGACTATTTACCATCAATCTTTATCTATATGTCTACTATTAGTAGCATTTTATACAGATTTATTAAAATTATAATATAAAAAAATTAAACACTTACATTATGTGCTCTGTTAGAATATGCGTTATTATTATCATATCACACATTGCCAGGCGTCCGGATAAAGTCGGACATAGTTAGGCTTTTTATACACGTTTTTTGACTTTTGTTAGGTTTTTTGGTCAAGATTGCTTTCCAGAACACACACACACACACACACACACATACACACTGACATACAACGCAAATGTTTAATATAAGATTACCTAAAATGTTAACTTTATGACTTTTGAGCCTAGTTTATAAATTTATTGTTACATCAGTTTAAAGTCCATTATCTGTATCTAGACGCTATTAATAACCACGATATAGGCTTTGCCTAGTGTGGATATTCTGTTATATCTATTTATGTACTTGTGGACTGTAATAAAGATTATTCTATTCAGAATTCCTAATTATTTGTCGGTATTACTGACAGTTTAATGAGTTTTTTTCTTTAGAGGTCCAAAGAACACAACAGATTATTATTTCGTCAGACGTCGAACTTTATTTTAAACGTTTAATATGGAAGGCACAAAACCTCATTAATGTAGGGTGCCCAGATTCTTTGCCAAAATATCCGGCCAAACTGGCTGGTCTGTCCGGCTATTAGGTTTGGCGTCCTGGCAACCCTATAGCACAGTATAAATACATATTTACAAACAGTACGGAAACTGCCTACAAACGTTCGAAACGGCACGCACACATAAACATGCACATCGACGAGACCCCTAAGCGATTGTCGCGGTGCTGTCAGTAGCGAGTGCCGCGTGGAAGCGAGTGGTCACGTTTAAAATTTCGCCGACCACCAGATGATTTTGTTCAATATGTCGAGAAAATGGTTGAAATTTTTCGTTATTGCTTTAAAAAACAACACATAAACTGCAAAGTAGCTGAATTCATTTACAAAGAATTAGACTAAATCACTTTTATAGTACCCTGTCCTTGTTTATTTAAAAAAGCTGTTTATAAGAATGAGAATTTTTTACACAATTAAATTTAATAATAAAGAATTTCGTACCTGTCGTAGCAGACGAAAGTATTTTTAAGTAAATAATTTGTAACTTTTACCCTTTTAGCCCTCTCTTTTATTTTAATTTGTAATGTTATGTTAAATTACATTTTGTACGCCGCGTGCTGTAATATTTAGATAAATATCTACAAAACAAAAACAAAGATCTACAAGTTGTTATGTATCAATATTAAACTGTGTATCGTTTTGTTGAGATTAACCGATGCTCTGAGATTACCTATTTAAATTTTATTTGTTAACTAGTTATTCCAATACGATTGAATGATCACTAAAAAACACTTTTTTTTTTTTTTCATAAAAAGTCAATATCAAAAAGTTTGAAAGTGTCAACCCTATAGCTTCAATAGAGCGTAGGTAATTATTTTATGAAATAGGCTTAGTTTCCATACTGTTTCATATTTATACTGTGCCTATAGGCTTTATGCAAAATAACCTGAGTACCTACATAAAAAATACTTTCCATAAATGAGTATCAATATATTTTTTACACACTCTTTTCATTAACATAACATAACATCGCGCCTATGCTACTCAGAAGGTTGTGGCAGAGGTGTATATGAAATTAAATGAAAAAGGGAAAAGGTTCGTACCGTAATGAATAAACTATACGAATGTCATTTTGTTGTAGAATTAGTTTTTTTGAACGCGTTAATTTCTGGAATTGGTAATTGGATTTGAATATTATTTTTAATTATTTTTATTAAATTCTTAGTAAAGGCTCTAAAGCTATTTACAGCGCAGTAAGCGACTAGAGTGAAGCAGTAATGTTTAACTTAAGTAGCAGTAGCTAGTTTTTGAGACCACACACAAAACGCACTAACATTCAAATTTGACACAACAGTTATTTTATTTCAGTTTACAAATCCAACGTTGTATCCCATGTATCTATTGCATGGTGGGACCAAATTCCATACATAAATAGTGCATCGCCTTTGTAAATCCCTTTCACATTTAATTTTACATATTTTACGTATATAAAAGTGTCACCGACAGATTTTAAAACATTTAACGATAAAATATTATTCTTTATTCTTCTCAAATGTTGGTATTTATTTTGTACTTTGGCTGTTTATTACCAACCTCTATTACACATACATTTTTCGTACTTAAGTCGGCTCTCAACAAGAATGGCCAATATTATGTCATCAAAGTAGCCTCTACTTTTAGTTTATTTGTCTTTTCCAGGCAACAGGCAAAGCTTATTTTCCTGTTTCTTCTATTGTTACAACAATATTGAAGTAAAATAAATCCTGTACAGAGTGAAGTATCCACAATGGATTGAAATCCGGTGGCGTTATCTGGATCATGATTATCTGCGGTCGTCACAGTTAATGTTATTACGGTCGAAATAATAAATTGACTAATATAATAAGTCATTTAATACTAAAAAGAATATTCTGTCTTATTTTCTACCTTTTATTTATTTCACTTTAAACCAAAGATGGCGATAAAGATGTATTGTCAAGAGTTTAAAAGGTCTGATAAATTAAAGGCGGTAAAATTCCTTATTCTGCAATACAATGTCAAATAGGGTCATTAGCATTTAGTAACAATTAATTTCATACCTTCATGCTTACAAAACCGTGATCTTAATTCAATATGACTCGTTTTTGCCCTCCTTGGACTAATCTCGGGTTGGCGCCAATAATTTTTTTACATTCTTATATATTTCTCAATGCTTTCCACTCATCTTTTATTCAGTCTAACTCTTGCTGTCCCTCCATCTACATTAGTCGATCACTGTTTTAGTCACATGGTATCTTTATATAATACCTACTCATTACATGCCCATACCAAGATAAATGATTTCATTTCAGTTCTGTATCTGGTGTAACTTTCAGGCTCCTTTTTAATTAAATTTACTATTTTTTTAATTTTCTGCATCATTGTTAAAAAATCTATCTCCGATCTCTTTAACCCTTGTTACTTCACATATCTATCTTAACATACGGAAATTGCTTGTAGTAATGTGTCTGGAACCTGCGTGTGTAAAAGGCCTACACCGTAACTTAAATATTATGACTTATCTAAATTACCAAACTACCAATTTTACTGAGTTCAAATATACAAAACACTGCATTTTTTACACCTAAATATATCTCATTAGTAGTAGAAGTATTCAAGTATGTGGTATAATGACCCGAAAGACGTTGGAGTCACCTTGCTGTCTAGACTCTAACTTGTTTTGTATTGGCTCTATGCTTAAAATTCTAAGGCAAAATTGTAGTTTCTGTCGTCAGTGTATTTTATGTGAATCTGACTTCACGTAAATTAGCAGCACCTCGGTGTTTCTGAAAGATCACGTGATAAATTCACGCTTCCAAAGTCAGTGAATCTTTGAAATGAATGAATGAATGAGGGCAAATTAATTTATTAAAATATTAAAAAGTATTATGTGGATAGTATGCACCTCTGTCCTTGTTGGTAATCTAGAGACGTGAAATAATGAAGTGTTAGGCACATAGTAACTATTTTTTTTCCAAGTTGTACATATCTTTATTCATTTAAATATTAACATTACTAACCTAACTACAATTTAATCTTTAAAACTAATAAAAGAAATACCTAACTATAAAATACATCAAATAAAAGCGTACTAATTGTTACGTTTTAAGCTATATATAAAACATTTATAAATAGATGTAGTTGGTTTTATAACCAACCTACCCATCAAAACTTATAAAAAAATACGACATAGATAATGCTGTATATTTAATTACATAGAGTTTATTCTTGATTGAAAACGCGGAAACAGACTACTGTGGTTAAATCACTATTACGTTGAATTTGGAGGACATGAAAAACCGGTTTAACCAGGTATATTTAATATAGTAAATTGCGCATCATCATCATTAAGTTTGATTTTGAGTCTATGTATACTTATTTTACAGCTTATTGTTAAATAAAGTAATGTACAGTATATTATATAAATATTTTTGATTTTATTAAGCAGCGATAGCCGTGTGGGAGACCGTAGGACTGCGGAGTTAAAGGTGTCGGGTCCGAACCCACGGCACACACCTCTGTGATGATAAGTCGTTAATCGTCTTTTCGAAGATATGTGTGTATTTATCATTTATATTATCGCTCGCTAACGGTGAAGGAAAAACATCGTGAGGAAACCTGCTTGCCTGAGAGTGCCTAAAAAGTACTCGAGGTCGTGTGAAGTCTACCAATCCGCACTTGGTCAGCGTGGTGGACTATGGCCTAACCCTTCTCATAATGAGAAGAGGCCCGAACCCAGCAGTGGAACATGTATTAGATACATGGCTGCTATTATTATGTTATTTATAATCTCAATTCATGGAATAAAAATCTAATCATCAGGTAAGGAATAACCAGAATGATAAAATACAAGTACGGTCTGCCTAGAACCACAAACCACAGTAGGTACTAGATACATAATAGAGAAGATTTGGTTACGTTTACAGTACGTTGTATTTTACATATTTTCCTTATTAAAAATGACAATCCAGTCAAGTTGAAATAGAAAAATATTGTACCAATTTACCAAGTCAGGGCAACTCTACTCCTACTAATGAAAGGTTGAAAGAGTTTGAACTGATATTACCTATTTAGAAGAAACAATTTATCTGGTTGCCAGTGTATTTTTGTAGACTCTGAACGAATTAAACTATAGATACAACATATTTTTTCAGGATCTGTAGAGACCAGGATCCTATAAAAGAGTGTGATAAATACGGAAAACAAAATATGTTTATAGCTGATTGACAAACGGACTTCCGTTAATGTTCAATTGGTTAGGGAAAACGGATGTGCTCACCACACAGATGAAATTCACTAAGAACTACACTGTGGAACTGCCCGAAAGGGAGAAATGGCCAGAAAACCTGAACTCCTTAAAGGCAAATACAGGGACTCTCATCTGGTACAGGGATGACTCCAAAATGGGCAATGACGTGGGATGTGGTGTCTATGCAAAAAGACCTAGTGTGAATCTGAGTATAAACCTAGGTAAGCTGGCCTCCATTTTAATTTTAAAAGAGGAGTTTCAAAGGAGAGTCTATAATAAGGCTACAATCACGATAGACCCACGACGTGAACACCCAAAGCCTCGTCCCAACAATAATAATAATATAATAATAGTAAAGAAAAAACATGTTGAAGACATAGCTTTATATACTTTATTATTACGAATAAATTTTGATTCAATGAACGGACTTCATCTAAGTAATACCGCATAATATATTACAGTGGAGCGTCGATTATCCGAACGTCGGCGTCGATCAACCGAACGACCGCTTTCCGAACAGTAGTAACGCCTCCCGCGCTTCAGTTGTCGCGCACTTGTCGCTTGTCGCGCACTTGTTATTGTACTCGTATGCAACTTCGCAACCAGTATCAAATATCTGTTCTCAAATAAAAAAAACTAATTAAAGAAAAAGAATATTCTTAACTCGTATTCTAAATATTATAATATGTACTATTTTTTTTCAAAGAAAAAGGAACCGCCTTCAATAACTCAAAAGTAAAAAAACTAAGACACTAAAAAGCTTGAAATAAAAAAATAAAATAAAAAAAAAACTAATTAAAAAAACTAATAAAAAAAAAAGAATATTCTTAACTCGAGCGTATTCTAAATATTATAATATTTTATGTACTAATTTTTTTCAAAGAAAAAGGAACCGCCTTCAAAAACTCAAAAGTAAAAAATAAAATATTCGCTAAACTTTGCTTACCTTTCATAGAAATATATACTATAGAAATGGCTTGTCCGAACACATTGCCCTTCAAATTTGACATTATGAATAGCAGGATCAGTAACGCCATCTGCATTGAACTACCATGTAAATGACTTTGCATTCACGCGATGTGAACCTTGTAAGGGCGTGATGAAATTTCGTTAGCATTTTTTTTGCCGAAGGTACAATAAAATTGTGATTCTTTCAATAGTGTAAAATATTTATGATTACAAAATTAAAAATACTCCTATTATAGTTATATTATTAAAAGAACAGTACATCACGGGAATTCTAAAAGTAGGTCATATTTTGTTTAAGGAATAAAATAAAATGTTTGTTTCGAGAAATATTTTTTTACTAGCTTCTGGTCGTAGCTCCGCCCACGTGGTATGTTTATAAATGATTTAAGTACAAAATACTAAATGTAATTTGTACTTAAATCATTTGGTGAACATTTTCTGTTGAAATATAAACTTAAACACTGACCTCATTTTAGATGTATAATGTTTTTATTTTGACATACAACTGTGACAACCTAATGTATTTGAACTTGTGTCGGAACTGTGTAAACGTTTGTGTGCAATGTTAATAAATTAAATATAATTAACAAGAAAACTCGGCTTACCTGATTCCCAAACCCATATACCTCAATATTTTCTATAATCCGTGAAAGGCCAAAAGATCATTGAACTTTTATTACAAGCTTTTATTTAGTTTTTTCAATTCATCAACTTAACAAAATTATAGACTATTCTTGACTATTAAAATTAGGTACTTACTTAAAAAAATTAAGTGTTTAGCTACTTTTGTTGCTGACTGTACATATATCATCTCTAGCGTTATAACAAGTTTACGCAATAACAGTACATTGCACAATGATATGACAATTCATAACAAATACTTTTTTAAATTACCAAAAATATTCTCTTGAACGCCCGCGGCATAGTTCAACTAAGCGCAGTTGCGCAGTTCCAAAGTCATGTCACGCGTATATTCACGATTAAGGAATATGGCGTCGGAACGAAAAATTTTAGCAAATAAAATTGATAAAATAATGTAAAGAGGTGGATATAATATGATATTTGTGACTTACCGGTGATATGTAATACCATAATCTTTTTTGTTGTGTCTAATTTGGTAGTTCGTACAACTTTTCAGTGCACAATTAGGCATTTTGTCGTGTTTGACCGCTCACGGAGGCAGACAACCACAGTCAATTTCACTACGCGCTTTTTGTAGTCTGATGGACTCCAAAAAGGTTCAGTTCATTTATCGCGCGTTAGCCGTGTCCTTACTTTATACGTCAATGTTACCTTTATATTAATTTGTTTAAAACAATAAACCCAAATAATTATGTTATACCAATTATTTATATTTTTTTGAAGTCGGCGCCAAATCACATAATTGCTGATACGGTTTTAATTGGTATTTGATTTTGTGATTTTTTCAACAATTATTTCGGTAAATACGGTTTTAATTGGTATTTGATTTTGTAATTTGGCGCCGACTTCAAAAAAATATAAATAATTGGTATAACATAATTATTTGGGTTTATTGTTTTAAACAAATTAATATAAAGGTAAGCAAAGTTTAGCGAATATTTTATTTTTTACTTTTGAGTTTTTGAAGGCGGTTCCTTTTTCTTTGAAAAAAATTAGTACATAAAATATTTAGAATACGCTCGAGTTAAGAATATTCTTTTTTTTTTATTAGTTTTTTTAATTAGTTTTTTTTTTTATTTTATTTTTTTATTTCAAGCTTTTTAGTGTCTTAGTTTTTTTACTTTTGAGTTATTGAAGGCGGTTCCTTTTTCTTTGAAAAAAAATAGTAGGTACATATTATAATATTTAGAATACGCTCGAGTTAAGAATATTCTTTTTCTTTAATTAGTTTTTTTTATTTATTTTTTTTATTATCAAATCCTTATATATTATCCATAAAATCTTTCTGAGATCTTCATGATCATAAGTTATCACTACGATAATAACAAATATGCTGAAACGTAAGCCCCGTCCAAACCTAAGAGCTTTCGGTACTTTAAGGGTAGGTAAGTAGGGTGTCTCTGCTTACCCTTCAAAGCATACACAGGCATGATGTTATGTTATGTAGTGGTGAAAACAATACATAGATACACGATTGCACAAAACGTGGTTCATTAGCTATTCGTTTTTGAAGAGTTCCGTTGCCTGTCTCCAAAGATCTTTATCAGATTATGATAAATTATATACTAAAACCTTCCTTGAAACACAAGGATTAAAATACCGAAATCTGCATTCAAATCGGATCAGTAGTTTCCGAGAAAATCGCGAACATAAAAAGGTGACATACATACATACATACATACATACGGATCGAATACAGAACCTCTTTTTTTTTTTGAAGTCGGTTAAAAAAAAGTACGTGATCTAGCCGCTCGTAAGCGTGTAGGCTTGCTTAGGCAGAAGAAGATTCAAGATATAAATGCAAATAATATGGTTTACATTTACCTGTACGTAAATATAATATGGCTGATTCAATACATGTTTACTTCGATTATATCTAGTATCTATACTTCGAAATATGTAGTTCGATTATCCGAAAATACCGGTTTTCCGAACACCCACGTCCCCCAATTAGTTCGGATAATCGACGCTCTACTGTATTATAATATATGATGTCAACCCTGACCTCTAGATCACCAAATCGACTTGGAATTTTAATGGCAAGAGTTACGTAGAGAGTACGGCTTCAATAGCGTGTCCCACACATGGTAAACGATCAATTGTAATCATAACTACTGGAAATGTGCAAGTATGCCGAAAGTGTATGAATGAGGTCAATGGTTATTACAGCCATGAGTTTTATTGGCATATCTACTTACACAAACGCTTGTCACAATATATATATTTGTTGGTATGACAAGATAACATTTGGAGAGCTAATCAAACTAATGGCCGCTCTTTTCTTAGAAATTAATCGTATTAATACAATATCATAAACCTTAAACAGAAAAACAGTATTCATTCACAGAGATTTTAATGCTCTACTGCTTGGTTGTGCTTGGGCCGCCATCGTTACTGAAATACTGCTTTGTAATAAAAAAATGTTTTAGTCAAGTATCGAATTTTAAATTTATACAATTTAAATATGTAAAGTAATTCAAACTCTGCAAAGAGGCACTTACTCAACAATAATTAAACAATACCTTACAATGTATATATTATTAGTATTCTCTCAGTTCGATTAAATTGAACTGAGTTAAATCATATTGAACCTAATGAAACAAATAGAATTTAACTTAGTATTGCCTAAATTTTTGAGGTTTATTTAGTTCAAAATGAGCAATTATGTAATTCCTGAAATGAACGGGCATTTATTTACCTTTGCGTGCTGGTGATCTCTATTACATAATAGATAATGCTCTACAATTAAGTACGTACTGAGAGTTTTTAATGTTACTTCAATAAAATGTGTTAGACCTAGTCATTGCTTGAATAATAATAAGCAATTTATGATCCTTGCTTTAAATTTTAACAACGTTATTGTTCTACTCAGATTTATTGTTATTATTAGTTCAATATTCAAGCAAATATATCCTCAAATTTGCTTACATACCTACTCAATGATTGTGTTCTTTCGAACGGCACTTTGCGCCATTTGTATTCATGAATGTCATGTTTATAATTTGTATAGGATCTACGAGTCGACTGTCTGCATGGAACTATGGACTCTGCTCTAGGTAAGCATAAAGTATTGGGTATACATACATAATACATATATACGTCAACGTCTCAACTAGTTCCCCTATCTCAAAGGACTTGTTTTGTTATTATTACCCTTTTCCAGAACAACTAGTGCATCTTTACATCTTTCCGAATGACTAGGTTTGAGTTATACATAATAACACAATATAATATAATAATACTTTTATTATTATTGTACCTCAAGAGATAATTATGATGTAAATAACTCGTATACCACGCATATTCCTTTATTTTGATCATTACTTATCGCTCCTTAAATATTATAGAGACCTAATACAAAAAGTAAAGTTTTAGAAAAGATATTCGTATCACGATAGCTTTAATCGCTAGTTTCCGAAAACTTCAATTTCAGTTTTGTATTAGGGTCTTTATAATACTAAAGGTAAGATATTGTCCTTGACGATGTAAATGTAAGTACTTATGGTATATTTATCTACCCTACCAGAGAAGCAAAATTTCAGATTTTACTTAACATTGGGTGGCATTATGTTGGAACGCTATCTTATCTATGTAATGCGTACTTAATTAGGTAATTAGGTATGTAGCTAATGCATTAATAAGTGTCATGATTTAACATGAATCGTGAACTCAATCAGTGACATTGCTTTTAATACCCATTTAGGGTACATTATACTACTAATTAACCGTACTATACCATTATAATACTAAAAATACTGGTAATATAATAAATTTATACAATTTAACTATAATAATGCAAGTTTTACCAATTTATTACTCGTAATTCATTCTTTTTAAAAAAAGGGACTAAATGGGTTCTAATTACTCTTTTGACTGACGTAGTCCTTGATTGAAATCTTATTTGGATTAACCTACCAAGTAATTGGTGTGTGGCTAAAGTTTTTTTTTTTTTATGTGAAGTATATCGTCAAGTTATGAAAACTTGCTTCCGTGCGCAGCCTCGCCTGCGTGGTATGTCAATAAAAAGCGCCTAAATTATTCCTGGGATCTTATTTTCATTGAGATTGGTTCAGTAGATTTGAATTTATTTGCGTACAAACAAACAAAAAATCTTGGCTCTATAATATTACTTTAGATATACTATATAATATAGGTACTAATGTAATGTCAAAATGCCCCAGCCAATGAAACATAGCACTCAGTGAGTATTTAGTGCTTCTCATAACAAATACGGTAAATGTTACTGTTGGGTACCCAAATTAACATTATTTTGTTTTAGCCGCCCTCGATGAATCGGTAAAGTCGGTGTACAATTAAACGAAAATGTCGATAATATATCAGTAGGTATTTCACAACAATTATACAATTACTACAATAGCAAGAATAATTAAAGCACTACTAAGTACATATAATTAGATCCAAAAATGTACTTACTGGATTGAATATTTGCTGAGCAGTATTTCGTCTTTCTTGTTTTCTTTCTTGGAGTTGTACAGCCACCAAAGTGTGCCTCCTAATAAAATAACGAGCACGATGATATCGAATGTGCTAAATAATGATCCACCAGCAGCTGCAGCAGCGGCGGCGCCGGCTGCCGCATCCTTCAACACGTCCTGTGAGCTATCTGACATTTTGGAGGTTATGTCTCTATGCGCAATATTACGTGGTATGGTCACTTAGGTGAATGAGGTACAAGGTCACTTGACAGGCGTTTTTTACGTGAGAAGTTTTAAACCGCACATCGATGGACGGCACACCTCTTAACACTATGTAAACTGCACTAGCACTGACGGATTGACGTACGTGACTTGATAGCTAGTTTCTAGTCGGATGGCGCGTGTAGAACTTTGCGAGTGAACGAGAGCGATAGTCGACACGGTCTGTCGACGCGACAGCCACGGCGACTGTAGCCGATTATAGCCGAAGTACGCCGAAAAAGTGGTCTCTCGGTCTCTGTCTGTACCGTGTACAAAGCGAGAGTTTAGCTCGAGACAGGAAATACGTCCCCCTGTATCGGCTATACACGTGCTACGTTGTTCGCTTGTTGCTGTATAGAAAGAACCATAGACTTTAATTATACACTCAGAGCTCGGAGCAATTTATACGATACACTTATCAAAAAACGGCAGTATGGATGCGTCTGAATATATAACTGTGTGCAGTGTGTGCACTGCGTGTGATGTATAGAATATTTAACATCGCTATCGACATGATGACGTGAACACGAACAGTTAACACGAGTCGCCGACCGAGTTTGACTTTTGTTGCGCCATTTGCTTAGCAATTCAATTTAATGCATATCTATTGTAAGTTTTCCAACAACCCGTATCATTTATCAACTTTTCACATACATGGTCTCAATAGAAACCTAGACTTGAAATAAATATGACTTAAAAGACGCAGATTTTCAAATATATGATTTGACGCAGTCTCGCGCTATCATAATCACCGTTGACCTCATCATAATATTGTACTTTTAATTACATACCATTTTAATATAAAGAATTAGACTAATACTCCTAACTGTTAGAACTTCCAACTTCAGCTTAGCAAATGAAATGATTACCATCAAGCGCAAATATCCGAATGCTTTCATAAATTATTTATGAAAATTGTAAGTGGCTATTAAATTCGAGGGTTGCCCTTGATTTCTCCAAGATTCCATCATCAGTCGCTGACATCGGACCACTCTATAAAAAGTTATGCGTGGTTTAAAAAAAATATATAAAAAAAATTACGCATTGAACTGAGAACGTCTTCCGTTTCCCTGTTCGTTTATTGTTAAACATCGGTTTAACACGTTTGGAATATACGCACGTCTTAAGGGCTTAAGAGTCGTCCACATTTCACCTGTTAAGTTTAGGTCTTATGGAGCTGAGCCTATCGTTATCCACTGGGCACAATTTTTAATCTCCATGCTGTTACTGAGAAATGCCCAATGACGCCAAACCAAGCAAGAAAAAGACCAAATAACTATTTTGCTAGACCCGGGAATGAACCCGAGACCGTGAGGTCCTCGCAAATTATATCGATAAAGAATGACTACCCTACCACGAGGCAGTCAGTTTTAATATTTTTTGCCAATAAAATATTTGCCTTACCTTTTAGAGCGTGACGTACGGTAATAATTAATTATGTTCAGAAGTGCATACACGAATATCAAATTTATCAATAAGGATAAATTAACGGTCATTTAAAGTAGGTAACAACGATATAATGATATATATCATTATATCGTTGTGTTTATATTAGGGTAAAAATAAATAATCTATCGGTATCGAAGATTGTCATTTATTGCATAATAAGTCGCCAACTACATGTTTATCCGACTATAGAAAAAAAGAGGAGGTTCTCAATTCAATAGTATTGAGAACCTCCTCCTCCCCATGGAAGACACAACAACAAGTAGGTCGCTCCCACATGGGCTTTAGCTTAAAAACCCGAGGAGCAGCCCTCACGTGGGGACCACTTAGTTTCACCGTGGGTGACCATGCCACGGCTACTTAGCCCCATCGCGACGACAACGCGGGACACCTGATTTGTGGGTACCTACAATACCTACTACTAGGTTCAGTAACATTTTTACATTCCACAGTGATATGTGATCGAATTGGTCAATAGTACGCAATTGGTAAAAGGCTTTTCACGGTTTTGCTTCAAGTTCTGAAGTTCAGAACTGGCCATATAAAAGACATCAACGCGGTCAGTCAAATGCAGTTATAGCTAAACTAAAGCAAATACATTCTCTAATATTAGTCTCCAGTTTCCGATGTGTTAGATAAAACTTATTAAGAATAACAATAAACAAGCATAAATAAAAGTGACGGCTGTCTTCTTTTTTGAAGTGAAACTTGTGACACTTTTGTATCCGGTTCCGTTATCCGGGACCTTGGAAACTGCCCAGTGTCTTTTTTTCCTTAATATAATCTTAAGAGCTCATAGTCGTATTCAAGTCCAAATCTAATAATTTTCTCAAAGGAAGGAAATCAACGAAATCACATTAAGTAAATTAAACCAATCTTACGAGCCTTTTCGTAATTACATTGGAGTTGGCTTCTAGTATAGCTACCTAGTCTGCAGTGGCGTAACTATAGGGTGGCAGGAGTGGCAATATGCCACGGGCCCCCGGCCTGAGGAGGCCTCTGGGGCCAAGATGCCACGACCTCAAAAGTAACTGAACACAATTTATCAAAAAAAAACGCATTCATCAAAAATAATAATTATAAAACGCGGGCGAGCTTGCAATGTCCGGGGAATTTTCGTTTTTTTTTTTGCATTCCAGTACTGAATCACTGGTAAGAAGCTTCACGTAACGATTTTTACTAGGACCCCATCCAGTATTTTTGCCACGGGCCTCCGATGGTATAGTTACGCCACTGCTAGTCTGCTTAGCCTGCAAGATCGATCGGTCCGGTTGGCTTCGACATAGCCCCGAGCTCCTTGTCATTTTGTAAATTACACCAATTTACAATATCGCCCGCTCTGAGCAGTCATACAATTTTAAAGCCACACGGACATTTGATGAAATGATATATTTCCACGTAACCGTGTTCCTGCAACCGCAAGGAGGACAGCCACTGACCTGTTGCGGATGATTGAGCGCTGAATCACTTCACGTAATGACTATAATATATGGTCATGCATGTCGAATTATGTCGATTAATTACAATACAGTCCCTACTAACCTATACTATACATTATTCTAGCTAGATTCTAAGTAACCAGCTTCTCTCCACTGTTTCAATCATGTCCAAAGTTTAAACTGCTCCGAACCCGTGGGTCGGAACGCGAACCGAAATAATATAATTATGTTAAGTATAGGTAGTAGTAAAGATAACCAAATACTCTTCCTTTTACTACTATCTTGATTTAAGATAGGGTCTGAATATACTGCCACCAGAGCTACACACTATGACATGGGACAGATAAAAATAATAAAACCTGAATAATCATTATTTATTTAGAAAACATAGTTGGACTGATTTGTTTTCTGTTATATGAAAAGCGACATGTTTCTATGTTAACCTAAGCTATATCTACTTATAATAAGTCTGTTGAGGGTCCAATTCTGTTCATTGAACATAATAATATATTTAATTTTTTCACTGGATTCAAAAAAAATTTATCTATAAGTCTGTCTATATAGTGAACAGTTTTACCGCCGAAAGTACTGAACGGATTTGAGTGAAACTTGGCATGGGTATAGTCCTTACAATGTTTTAAAATCACAGCAAACTTTTACATACATAACATCACACCTATAGTTTTCAGAAGGGTGTAACAGTGTATAATATAACAGCCATATTTCATCATTCAGTTATGTTTGGCTAACAGGTGATACCAGCATGCCAGGTTTGTTTCACTTTTTGTATTCGGTACACTCTATCTGCCTTTATTTTGTAATCTGAATAAAAATGCTTTACAATGAAGACTCAGCAATGATAATAGTGATATCCGGTAAGTACCTATTACCCCCGCAATTAGGTAATGGGATAGTTTTTTATCACAATTCTAAACTACTTGAATTGTATGAAAAACAACAAAATTGCAACAAGTTTCCTCCACGCTCTTTATGCTCTCTCATTGGCTCTTCTGCTTGTCATAAACGGCAAACAAAGGGCCGTTGAAGTATTTAATTACGCAATCATATTTTTTGCGATTATAGACCTCTCTCGACAGCAAATATGTCCTGGTTTCCATATCACATTTCGTCTAAAGTAGGAAGAGCTAAGACTCCCTATAGTGTTAAAGTAATACTTGAATGGTTCCCAGGTAAATTGTGACGCGGTTCTATCCCATTCCCGAAGCACAAGAGTACCTAATTAATAGTTCAAACCATGACGACCAGATAGCGGAGTCAGTAATGGAGCTACCTGCTAAGCTTAAGTCGCAGGTTCGATTTTCGCTCGAGACAATTCTTTGTGTGCATGAACGTGCAGGTTTGTCTTGGTCTGGTAGATTCGTATGTATTTACAAAAAAAAAGTACTTATGTATTAGTATCAGTTATTCTAGTACCCATAATATAAGCTATGCTTTAATTGGGACTAGATGACGTGTGATATTTATTTATTTATTTTTTTATAAATAATAAGCTTAACTACCTAAACACAACATAGTTAACTAATTTACATATCACTTATTTGTTTAAACTAACAATGCATCTAATGAATGAAATTTACATGTATAGCTACATGATTTTATACATGTATGCCATGTATTGTCAAATGTGGACAGTGAATGGTCTCTGTGGTGAATGGTCCCATCTCTCTACTATACAGATTAGGGATAGTAGTATTTTTTCTTTTATATAAGGTACTAAGTATATAATAATATACCTTCTTACATTACAATCATAATCAAAGTAAAGTTCATTAAATCATAGTCAAGTTTGATTTATCAATATATCGCTTAACCATTGAAGCCATTGAAGAAAATGCAAGAACAGAGTCAATTTACTAATCAATGCATGCAAGTATTTAGTCTTAGACGAACAATAATAAAACCTCAAAATTTTCATTATTTACCAATAACCAGCGTTGATGTCTATTGAGAAGCTTAACTCAAAGGTTCGCTACCATTGAGTAAAGCTACTGGATGTCTATGGGAGACATCCAGTAGCTACGCTACAGTATGTACATAAGCGTTCTTTTTTGTATACTATCTATAGTTCTATACCCACATTTGGGATTTAAGGTCAATGTTTGCTAAGCATCTTACATTTTATTGATCCGATCCGTGGTTAATTGTTCCTTAGTCTTACACTATAGTCGTATGAGCTCATTTAATATTAACTCGGGGAATTAAGCCATACAAGGGTAGAGAAACTTCCATAGAGCTGATAATTGGTATAAATGTTCGCAACACCATTATAAAAGAATGTTAAAAACGCCCCATCGAAACCGTACATGGAAAAGAAAATTTAACTTCCCTACATATAAAATGGGAACAATTTTTTTGTATCTTGTCTACCCCGTTAAAATCAGTTTTGTTTTGTCTGTGTCTGTCTGATTGTAACGGCTAATCTTCAAAACAGCTGGATTGATTTTGATGAAATTCCAAGACGGGTATAGTTGACGCCAAATAACGAGGCGGCTCGGAGTCAGCCTACGATCGAGATTGTACATACGTAAAGCGTGAGTTGTGATTGTTAACTAGTAATTGACTGACAATTATTGACACAGCGCTTTTTTATTGAAACCGTGGACAAATTAATGTGAGTTTGATCACGCTAATCTCGGAAACTCTTGGCTGGATTTGAATATTTTTGCGTTTGGTAAGTTATTTCTTACCAAATACTTTAAAATATTTAACTATTTAACATCACGCTAAAAGCAAAGGGGTGTAGTAGTAAGGCTAAACGCTAATATTTTATGATTTATTTTATTGATGCAATTTAGTAATGTAATTTATTAATCTAATGTATTAATGTGATTTATTATAATTTTAGTGATAAGTACCTATATTGTTATGAAATAAATGAATTGAATTGAACGCGGGTAAAACCATGCATCGACGAAGTCGCGAGCTACAGCTAGTTAGATAGATAGATAAAACTTCATTTGCATACCATTTCATTACAAACTAAAGACAACTATTGAAAGACAGAGTAAAATCATTGACTAAAAAACCAGCTGGGCGCCACGGTCCAAAAGTAATGTAATGTAATACATGTTTATTAAATTAAATATCGGACTAGACCTGATCAGGACAAAGAGTACGGGCGATGAGTTGCTAGAATTGAAGTGTTAATTTATAGTGTTACGTCGCGATTCTCGCGGCTAGTGTGACCATGTTAGGGGCATTTGATAGAATTATAACATCTCGTGCTTCTCCATCAAATATCCAGAAAAGCCGTGTCAGCAACAATACAAACCACCTAACTTAACCAAACATTGAACGTTATCATTCAATTATAACAAAGGGTAGCATTAATCAAGGAGATTCTGAGGAATCTGATTGGTGGTCGAAAATGATTTTGTTAGATGTTGGTGGTTCTTTAGACACAGTAGATGCTACTTGAGTCTCTACACGTTTAGCGGCACAGAATACATATTATAGGTATCGCCTGTCGGTCCGCTTAACTGTAGAGACGAGAGTCGAAAACGGCGCGTAGTGCAGACTAAAACGACAGAAGATAATATAATAAAGATATATAAATAAATGGATAATAAAGAAGCCTCAATGATAATCCAGTTATGTTTGTCACAGTGATACGAGATGCCGCACAATTAGTATCAGGTTAATTGTATGCATCATTTGTTATCTACAAGTCTTGAAAACTAAATAATATATTAAAGACGAGATTTTGCCTGCGACTTCATCCGCGAGGAATTCGTTGATCCGTTGTTTAGCGTAATGTTAAATATTTAAATACATTTATTGATAGTTAGACTATGAAAAACAAACAGAATAATTAAAATACGATCGGTTGTTCCCGAGATTAAACTAACTTCCGCTCGCGGTTTCGTCTGCGTTGTCTGTTCATCAATTATAAAGTAGTCTATGTTACGCGCCTTGTAACTTTTTTTTTTATACTACGCCTACAGCGAACGAACGTGTAGTCCACCAGTCCACCTGATGGTAAGTGGAGTACAGCCCATGGACATCAACAATCCACAAAAGCAGATTATAGATGCGTCGCTGCAGCTGAGGATGTGCCGTGCCGTGCCGCTCTTGTAAATTTCCTGATAGAAAGTTCACAAATAACACTTTGCCCGACCCGCATACGCTAACCACTAGACTATCGAGGCAGTACAGACACTTCAATTTCATTTATTTGTATTGTATTGCATACCTAAGCAATTTTTTGCGTTATTATTATTAGCGTTACGATATTGGGTTGAAATTACATTTGTATATTCTACTGGAACATCAATGGTACCCAAATAATATGAAGACACTTGTATCAAAACTCTTATGTCCTGCAATTATAAAGCTTGCCCTGCCCAATAATAAATAAGAGATTCAGGATGATAAGTTTACCTCATCTCATATTATCTTCTCTATTCCACCAGAGTATCTAAGTCTCTTTATTTCGTAAATACCACATCGCGCACGGTGAGCCGGACACGTGTAGTATTTGTAGTATGATATTAAATCCTAATAAAAAAATGGTGTCACTAGTCGCGATCGCAGCACGCCGAAGCAGGCTGACTGGCCGTCACCTTGAGTTGCTGACCTGTTGTTGCGTCACAATCATACATATTAAAATAGTATAGCTGTGTTTTTTCCGTAACAACACGTCCTTATTGAATAGCACACATTTAAAATTCTGTAAAAGAAATTGTTTTGCAAATTCGTCCGACGACCACGACAGTTTAAAACCGAGTGTTTTTCAAAAGTGTGGCTGCTCTACTTAATAATACTACAAGTTATAGGTCGATTGCATTAATTTATAAATACAGAAGCAATAGTTCCAGTAGATTGGTTTCAGATGCAGTGACTATATCTATATATAAATATTAAATTGTTTGCCCGACTGACTAGGGCTACTGGGCCTAGACACTTGAATTGCCATGAAGGTTCCTTACACGGCGTAGGCAGCACTGTAAATAGGCCAGTGCCACCAGTGCCCAGGCATAGGGCGCAGAAATTACCTGCCCAGGACAGACACTTTAAAGTATAGGTCTTTATTTTTTTTAGAAATTTCATAAAATACCGATCATTGAAGCTAATTGCGATGCCTGACTCTTAGCTCATAGGCAGTTCAGTGCTGCTTATTAATATTTCAAAATAATATTTTAATAAATAATAGTTTAAAAAAACTAAAAAACACGCTTTTAAGTACTTCTAACTAAAAAGTGAAAAATAATTCCTAATATAAGCTGAAAATAGTAATGAACAAAAAATACTAGTAAGTATTATTGTGAAAAAGCGTGGGGCGCTCTGTGCCATATTTTTCGTTCATTTCATTTCATTTATTTGCATAAAATGTGGTATTAAAGGTGACAAATAATATAAATAATGTACAGTGACACATTTCGCCACTTCGTCTATCGAGCAACCCACTATAATTTATATATTCAGCTTATAAGAATTATTTTTCACTTTTTAGTTAGAAGTACTTTAAAAGCGTGTTTTTTTTGTTTTTTTTTTAACTATTATTTATTTAATATTTTCTAAGGTTTACGATAAAGATAAAGATAAAGATATTTATTTTGTAAAACACGTGTGTACAGTACAAGATAATAATAATAATATAAGCTTGCATGCAGGATAGATAATATTAGTTTTACATAGTGCTACATGTTTTGCCATATTAGGCGTACAAAATGTAATAAGGTAGTAAGTAAAAGTAAGGTAGTAAGTACGCGAATGTTATACATGACTAACACTTCAATTTTCGAATTTTATCGCGATATTTCACTTAAATTACACTTACTTTGATTTCCCGACGTTTCAAATGCTATTTCAGCATTCATGGTCGCGGGTAGACTGAGCTGGTAGGCGTCTTGACATCTGGAAGAAGTTGTTCCGCAGTACCCTCCATTTCTTCACTTTTTCTAATGTTGAGAGTTTCTATTTACGCAGGCTGAACTCACTGTGTCTTTAAGTCTAGCTGTGTTTTGTTTGAAGGGTGTCTTAGTTAACTCAATAATATTATTTATTTTCTACTTTTTAGTTTGGTTTATTTATAAGAGCGTTTTTTATTTTATTTTTTTTTCGAATTATTGCATTGTCATTGATCTTTAACAGGTGTGCAAAATTTGAATGAAATCTGTCCGTTTAAAGTGGGTCAAAATCGAGTCCAAAGGAGTCGGTTACATACATACATACATACAGGTGAAGCTAATATAAGCGTGTTAAAAAAGTCGGCGCTTTTAGCCTCTTGAAGATATATTTTTTTCCAGGCAACCTAACTTCCAACTAACCTAACCATTGACGGCGAAGACGTTGGAATGACGCTTCCTAATATTATATTAATAAATAAATATCACACAACGTCTCAACGGTAGCTGCTTTGGTTGGGCTAGTCCAAACTTCTATTATGAGTACTAGAATAACTGATACTATGACAAATATACTTTTTTTGGTAACATCCAGACCAAGACTAACTTTCATGTACTTGCATAAGGTTTTCTTGAGCGTGCATCGAACCCGCGACCTCTACGTAGCGACTACCGACTCCGCTATTCGGCCGTCAAATAAAAGATTAAAAATTGCCTGCCTGCGGCACCTGATAATTCTTGAAGACTTGACGGGCAAAGTTGATTTGTGATGAGACTTTTAAGTTTTTGAAAGTAAAACACCAAACAGGTCACTGCCACACATTGACTCTTTACGATGAAGGCGCTTAGGTTTCTAATAAAAATGATTTTAAAAAAAGCGATGCCTACGTCCAATATATTAGTATACTCTTTGCCTAAGTTACTTTCAGCCTCTTTTTAATGCGATTTTTACATTTTTAAGGAAATACCCAAAAAAACACAAAATTTCGTAATCGATCGTAAATAAAAAAAATGAATTACTATCTAAGGCTTTTTCAAAATTTTAGTATTAAATTAAATAAGCAGTTAACGCTAAGAATCCATAGATGGCGTTGTGCATATTTTTAACTCAGGCTTCAACTCACGGGAACTGATCTGTAAGATTTGACACGGATAAAATCACGAGGATCAACCCCACGCGGACGGGTTGCTATCAGCAGCTGGTCCGATATAATTCTGTTTTAAAATTATCGTTCGTAACGCTAAGGGTCGACACACACCAAAAGCGCGTCGAAGCGCAGTTTCAGTGTCAGAGAAACTCAAACGAGTCGCGCGGATGCCCGCGGCGCCGCGGGAATTCCGGCGAACTCCATAGTAGTAGTAGCGTAGAGTTTCTCATGCGATAATAAGTATTATGGTAATGAAAATAAAGTTAAAATTCATATGACACTGAAACTACGCTTCGCTTCGACGCGCTTTTGGTGTGTGTCGACCCTAACGCATTACGTATTTAGTTGACTGGTAAAGATGAATCTACAATTATTAGCCTCAATATTTCGCAGGTGAACTAGTAATGAAAATAAAGTTAAAATTCATATGACACTGAAACTGCGCTTCGCTTCGACGCGCTTTTGGTCTGTGTCGACCCTAACGCATTACGTATTTAGTCGACTGGTAAAGATGAATCTACAATTATTAGCCTCAATATTTCGCAGGTGAACTGATATCTGTGTTAATTTTTTGTCTCTTAAATTTGGTCAGTTTATATTTTATGGATCGGATAAGATCTGTCCGGAACCTCAAAAACAGACCCTTAACTTACAATGTCATTGACAATTTATTTTTTCTATTGGTAGTCGTAATTAGTAGGAAAGGTTGTGTGGAAGTGGCAGTAAAGCTTCGATTTCCTACGAAAGCGGTGTGTAATATTACTGACATGTCTAAAATAACAGGCAGTTAACTATAAGAAACTGGTGGCACTGTAATAAGGGCCAGTGCCACTAGTTTCTCATAGTTAAATGCCTGTTATTTTATACTAATCAGGATATGGTTAAACTGGCGCAATAGTAGGCGATAATTAACTAAAGATTTGCTCATCAACAAATAAAAAAAAATAAAAATAGATATTGTTTTTATATTATTAAAAATGAAATATATAATGATTTAAATTACTGGATTTCAGCTTGTTGTTGTGTAGTAGACTATCAAAGGCTCCAATGGACCTGTGAATAAAAAAATAATGATAACATTTGTAAACATACATTGGAACCTTTGAGTGAGTACAAAATGTAGGTCAGATGTGTGTTATTTTGATATCATTCTACATCAATGAGATTCCCACAAAAATATCATCATTTATTTATCTTTAGTCATGCATGCAGTTTTTAAGTTTAACATTACAAACAAATATATTATGTTTTCAAACTTTCGCGATTTGAGAACATTTTTCAAAAATTAGACAACGGGTCTGAATCGCGTAATTATTATAAAGGTAAATAAACATTACAAACAAATTGCTGTATCTAATATTTACCTGATTGTACTGACTTGTTGATTTCAGTAGTTTGGGATATGCATACAATGATTTTCTGAATATTCTGGAGAAGAATTCATAACGTCTACTGAGTTAAATCCTGTAAAATATTAAATGGTCTTAGTTCTATACACAGCTGACGAAAAATATAACGATTTATTAAATGCTTACATACCTAATGAGAAATAGCAAAGGAACTGCCCCTTGCTTATATCATTTGTAAGCAATATGTAAAAATAAAAACTTGTTCTTTTTATGTTTTTAATCTTATAAAATAGAGATAAAGCATTTATATGATGCCGATCTTGTTGGCAACATCTAATGCGTCGTGGTCCCTCGCGAGCCGTACGTACGCCTTCTTCTTTCCGTCGGGCCTGAAAGTAATACAACATTTTGTTATTCAACATTTTTAACATAAAATTGAATAATTTAAGAGAATAAAAATCGTCAGAGATGTGTTATTTTGATATCATTCTCTATCAATGAGATTCCCACAAAAATATCATCATTCAATTTTTTGTTTTATAATATTAAAAGGCAACATACAGTATTTTTATTAAATAACAATATTGCAATTATTAATGTTTAACAACATTATAAGTTATTTCAAATTGTATTTAATAGAATTAGAAAAAAAGGTTCAAATAATTACCTGATGAGGGTGTTGACTTTAGCGACACTGATGTCATACAGTTTCTTGACCGCAGCCTTGATGTGGTGCTTGTTGGAGCTTGTATGTACAATGAACACCAAGGTATTGTTGTCCTCGATCTTCTTCATAGCGGCTTCAGATGTCAACGGATACTTGATGATGTTGTATGCATCCATGCTGTAATTGAAACAAGATTAAGTTACTCAGGTTGTACGCAAATGCCGATTGAGAGGTTGTGAAGCATGGAGTGGAATCGTTTGCGATAGATGCTGGCTCATCACATGGCACAAATAGAAAGTTACTGCAGTAGCAGACAAAATACAAAATGTGAAAACATGTATTTAACTCGAAACAATAGCTAACTTCTTGCAAATGTCATCAAAATTATTTAAACACTTGTAAGAAAACATCCAAATCCATATAGTTGTTGCCAAAAGACGAAAATGAGATGCTGGCTAATAGTAGCAACTATCCAGCATCTTATTTTGTGTTGAAAAGAATATTTTTGATAGGAATAGAATTTAAAAGTTGGATTTGTGCTTGATGGATATTCATAGGCTCACCCCACATGGGACCTATTATTACATAATTACTATTATTACTATTGATATATTTAAATTATAATATTCTATGTTCAGACTGAAAATTATGTATAAACTTACCGATTCCTCTTAGGAAGTGATTTCCTGGGGTACTTGGGGTTCCTTGGAGGCTCATAGGTTTTGGGCCTGCGGAAGTGCACAGATGTGCGAATCTTGCGCACCCTGGTTCCATGTTCACCTTTAACAACCTGTAACATACAAAAACAAAATCTTATACTACAGGTAAAATCAAGAATCTTTACGATTTTGAAGCTAGCTGCTTGACTAATCAATGAGCACCGTATTTGAGAGTGGCCAATATCAACCTGGGATATTTAATTAAAAACCATCAAGAGCCCTGATTTTAGCTTTACCTTGAGGTATCGTAGACTAGATGAAGTCTGCGAAAAACATAACTGTGAAACACAAAATTGGATGTCCCGTAGGATTGCTTAATATACAGGTTATCCAACACAAAAAGAATTGGACCAGCAGTTCCAGAAATAAGCTTTTTTAAACAAAGAAACAAACTTTTCAGCTTTACAATATTGTATGGATAGATATATTATATAAGTAAACATATCAAGAGTTAAAACAAACACAAGGATTGTCCTCTCCAGATTAAATAATTGAATATAATAGAAATTGAAAAATGTCTTTCTGAAAATAAAACATCAACCATCAAATAAGACAGAGTTTGTAAGCTGTGATAGAAAGTACTCTGTTTTAAGTCTTAACTACACTAGTATAATAATATGGAATCACTCAAGTCACATATTTAGCTCATCGGTATGGTGATATCAAGACTATTTATGATAATCCAATATTGAGATTTGTAGTAGAAGGTATAATAGAATTTGTAAATTAACCAGAACTGATATTTTGCCATATTAATGTAATAACAAATAATAGTACATACCTTCCTCTGAGCTTTAAGTGCCTTAGCAACAGGTTTCACAACCTGTTTCTTTTGTCCTTTAATGCCAGTCTTCTTGGGCTTGGGCACAATCTTCAGCTTAGCTGCTGCTGGTTTAGGCTTGGGTTTGGAAGCAGATGCAGCTTTCTTGACTGAAGGCTTTGCACTTGACTTCGTTTTCAAAGCAGCAGCCTTAGCAGAGCCAGGCTTTGCGGTGGGGGCAGACGCTGGCTTCTTCTCAGCTGGCTTAGCGGCAGCAGGTTTAGCTGCGGGAGCGGCCTTAGCAGCAGCAGGTTTGGCAGCAGACGCTGCTTTAGGAGCAGCCGCCTTAGGTGCAGGCGCGGGAGTCTTGGCAGTTGCAGGCTTGGGAGCACTGGCAGCGGCAGCAGCTTTAGGAGCAGCGGCAGCAGCTTTAGGAGCAGCTGCAGGTGTTTTAGCCGTGGCAGGCTTCTTTTCCGCGGGCTTAGCCCCGGCGGATGCTAAAAAAAATAAAACTACTTGATAACATGTAAACCTAACCTCACTATTCAGGCACTGTCATTTCACAACTTTTTTTATGTTCTCACTTCCGTACTGCACGACTGAAATAATCACGTATTTAAACTTGGATCACGCGGTAAATTAGCTGATTTTGATGTTTATTTCTCAAAAGAAATTAACTCTGTAAGTTCCACAACAAGTACCGCGTGGCTAAGCAAATGACATACGTTACAAGCAAAAAATCCAAGTTTTGGGTAGAAATTAATAGTTGTAACGCATGCCAAACATATTTTTCACACTGGCGTGGCAAATATTAAGTATTTTATCACTGAATTTCGTCAATTTATCATTACATACCGGATTTCTCGGGTTGCTTCTTAGGAGGCATCGTGACAGAAAAGATGGAGGATCAACGAATGGGTTGCCATATGGTATTAAAAATAATTAAAATTAAATAGGTGCATATTACACGTTCAATTTGGCTTCACCAGTCGAGATGTACCGAGTCATCAAAAATAATGAGCCGCGAATACGGCTGCGGATTAGCATATTTGGTGCCAAGATCCGCGAATCTTAACATTTTAACGCAGTCTGAGTCGATGTGCCTCTCGCTCGCCGTAACGCATAGAGTAATATTATATAATATATTACCGTAACGTATCTGGTTATGCGAGAAGTTGGATATATACTCGGTGGATTATATTTTATAATATTATTATTATTTTTTTTTAATTTTAATTTGACTGTTCATATCTTTAAGTAATGATAATTCGAACACAATATAAATTGTATATGAATAAATAAATAAAAATGACATGGGACCGAAAAAATAACAGGTGAAGTTTGGATGTTAAACACCCTGTACATTTAACACCCAAACTTCACCTGTTTTTTTGCCATCATGACCTACTGGTTTGGTTTGGTTTTCCTGGGTGGTATCCGCACTTAAGTCCTCCTATGGGACCGTTGTGCATGCCATGCCCTACTGAGTAATACCTATAGTAAATAATATAATAACATTATAACGGTTTATGGCCTATAAATGTAAATAATTCGAGATCGTTGTTTTTTTTTTCAATGTCTACACTATTACTAAGTTAATATTATAAAGCTGAGCTAAGAGTTTACTTGACCGATCTCAGGAACTACTGGACCGATTTGAAAAATTCTTTCAGTAATTGATAACCTATTTATCGAGAAAGGTTATAGGCTATATATCATTACGCTAAGACCAATAGGGGCGGAGCACCCATGCAGAATGTTTCAAAATCGGTAGTCTTTTTTCCTATTGAGAGCTGCCGCTGCGTGCGCTGCGTAGGTAAACGGTTAAAGTTGCGCAAAAATCATGTATGACACAATTGTTTCCCATTAAAAGTTCTAAAAAAAGGCCGCGACAGCATATAATATATCTATCAATCTATCATTTAAGGTAAAGCTCACTGTAACCTTTTTTATGCTAACCAAATTTGTTTTAAACTAATGCATTATTGAAGGTGTTTTTATAAACTTTCAGCTTCGTAGAGCATTATCTCTGTCGCACACTAGTAATATTTATCGCCGGGTAGGTACTTGTAATTAAGTTTTACTTAAAGACCTATTTAAAAAATCGGTCGAGTAAGGGTAAAGAGGCCCTATTACAGAAACCCCTTTTCTTTAAAATTAATATTATCTATCCAAACGCTCTAACAACAACTAAAACAAGAACCGAATAAAATAAATATTTAAGGGAGGGTGTGTTTTTTTGCTCGATACTGGTAACGGTAACAGGTAGACCTCAGTGCATTCAGTTTTAAACTAAGAGGTAGAGACGCTTAAAATATTTTTTTCTGCTTTTTTACATCATCTGTAATAAAGGTACGGAGCCCTTTGTGCGCGAGTCCGACTCGCACTTGGCCGGTTTTATGTTATTATCATTATCTTTCTAAGGCTTAAACGATCGATATCAGAAATGAGCCGAAACGTTGCTCAACGTGAGCGACTTACGCGACGCGATTAGTACAGTGCGTGCGACGTTTGCTATGAAAACAGCCGTTTGTGTTTGTATGGATAGTCATATCATATCACGTCGCGATGCACTTGTCGCTCACCTACAACTCCTAGATTAGCAGTAACTTATTTTGCTGAGTAAATAATTATGTGGTACTGAAATAATACACGTTTTATTGACGAAATAATGCTTTTTATTATGTATCTATTAACTATTTACAAACTATAGTACTAAGCACCTATTTACTATAATAGCACTATTACGTCGTAAAATTATTTAATATTAATATAATTAATAATTATGAGACACACTATTTTAATAAATACTGAGCCTTAAGTTCACCAATGTGTTGAACCGACAATGTTGAACTATGAGCGAACATTGTTGGATAAATTTATATGATTCAATTTTATTGAGCCTTCATACTGAATTTGTCTGAAATATGAATTAACATAATAATATTATGCTTTGATTTAAAATGGTGAATATTTATGGTTAAAGAAATTCACTTGGTGCTTGACTAGAACAAGCAGTTGTACGAAGAAAGGAACCTATGTTGAGAACAGGTGTATTATAATTTGTGTTGACTGAACCTTGCAAAGGAGACTGTAAATTGTTATGAGATTGAACAGGCCTTTTCCCTATTATCAATGGAAAGCATTCATCAGAAATGCCAGACAGTGCTGTTTGTACCCGTTTCATACGGTTTGAGCATTCCTCGAAATGATCAGTAATATATTTTAATTCAGGTGCAGTTGCAAGATTATAGTGTGTTTTAAGATTTTTATCTATAACTTTTAAGCCCTCTGAACTGGTAAAATTTGCTTTTTCACCATTGTAAAAAAATATGTCTATATCAGTCCCATTTTCCATTAGCTGACATTTTGCCAAAGAAGTGTATAATGTAATTTTGGGTGTTTTAGCTTTAACCAACTCAACAAAACGTGAGGCATATAAATATTTCTTCCAGTGCTTCTGAGGTAAATTATGATAAGTGAATACCTCGTCTGGAGTAGGTTCATGATCAACATTAATATTTCTGGTCTTGTTGTCAACCATATAAATGATAATCTTCATTCCATCTTTGGATATTTTACATATTTCTACTATCTGTTCTTCTCTATCCTTGCCTTTCTTTTTAATAAATTCTACAATTACTCCAGAAGTTTCTATTTTAAGTATTGCGTTTCGTGTTTTATGTGAGATTGTGGGCAACCTTTCAGCACAGAGTGGAGGTACACTCAATACATTGTTATTTGTATTAATGTTAGTTGGTTTTGGTATATTTTCCTTATTTTCATGTGAATTTGCATTAAGAGTAGATGGGCTGTTTTTAGTTCTTATTTCTAACTTTTTAATATTTTCTAAGAGTGATAAGTTGCTATTACATGGGCTGCCACTTCTTGAAAACATATTCTGCTTTCTTATGTCAAGTATTTCGGCAGACCCTTTATCTGTTCCAGTGCACATATTATACTTTTGATCATTGCAAGGTGCTGAGTGTGAGCTAGTTTCTGGCATTCCACTGAATACATTGTATGATACTGGTTTCATATTGTTTGAATTGAATTCATGTCCAAAACAATCAGAACTAGCTTTTTGGTCACTTCTGAATTTGTTACTATGTTGAGTGCTATGTAGTGTTGTGAGAAAACCTGAATCTCTTGATATATCTTGCTTAGAAGTGGTTTGAATGTGATTGATGTTAATTAGAAATGGGTGTTCAATTATGGCCTTTAATGTAATTCTTTTGGTGGGATCTTTACACAAAAGCCCCTGCAATAAATCTTGTGCTTGAACTGAAAGCTCACATGGTATCTTATAATCAGCATTTATGACTTTATTAAGAGTAGTTTTGACATGTTGTGTGTGAAAAGGTGGACTGCCAACTAATAAGGTATACAGCATGCATCCCAGTCCCCAAACATCTGCTGGTAATCCATGAAATTCTCTTGAGGCCACTTCTGGTGATATATAGTTAGGTGTACCGCACATGGTAACATGTTTTTCATCGGGGCCATTCAGTTGTGTTGCTAGACCAAAATCTGCTATTTTAACAGTAAGGTCCTTTGTCAGCAATAAGTTGTTGAGTGACAAGTCTCTATGTATTATATTATGAGTATGAAGATATAACACACCACTCAAAACTTGTTTGAAAATATCAGCAGCAGCCTTTTCAGAAAGCCCTCGAGTTCCTAGCTTAAAGTGCTTGGCTAACTCACCATTGTGTGCCAGTTCTAAAACTAAGTAAACATAATGTGCATCTTCAAAAAATGTGAATAATTCTAAAATAGCAGGATGTTTCAAGCGCGAGTGAATAGTAACTTCCTGCCTCACTCTGCCTATCATGCCAGCACTTGCCATAAGGGCTTTGTCTATCATCTTGATAGCAACAAATAATCCTGTGTGACGACATCTTGCTCTGTACACATGTGCAAATCCTCCTTTACCCAAATGTTCTAGTATTTCATATTCTTCTATTTTCTCTCCAAACATCTTTAAGTACTACAATATCTTAGTGTCATATATGAAACTATACTTTCTATATAATTCACTAGCATGAATCTTATTTATGACATCCATTATTTCTTAGTGTACTGAAACAAGAAAGCAAATAAAATTACTTTATTCATTTAGAGTTAAAAATAGTGTTTTCATTCAATATGAAATATTATTCAATGGTGTGTTCATAACTTGAGAATGGATCAATCAAGTTAATTTTGGTTAACTTTGTTTATTACATCATATACCTAAAAGAGAAAAATAATCTGGATAATTGTATATACTTGAACTTTCTCAGGTCAGCTAGTTGAGAATAAGACATACCTTGTTTACTATCCATTTAGCATCCTCCTGACTTTTAGCAATTATTTCTTTTACCCTTTCAGTGTCAGGTTCAAATTTGTGTTGGTTATAGCTCTGGAATGAATTTACTCAAGGTCTCAAAGTCGTCTATAAAATATCAAGAATAAACAATTAGAACGCAAAACTTAAAACATGCGGGTGTATCCAATTTTCAGCTTATCTAGGTAATTAGAATAGGTACGTAATTAAAGAAATGTAGAGGCGTACGAACCTGTTTAACAGCAAACTTGTAATGTTTACAAGCGTCAGGGGGTAACTTTTCGCACTGACGCAACAAATGTTTGTATAACTGTAGTGATGTCATTACAACTTTTGAATCATTTGCAAAATACCTGTAAATGGTTAACATTTACTGCTAATTAGAACCGGCAGTGGTTAAAATATTTGGTTTTATTTTTTAATAGCTTCTCTTCGCCCTTCGGTCACGTAATATTCTGACAGTTGACTGACGTCGTAAATAAAAATAACTGTCATGACTGTCATTTATTACCAAAAAAAAAGAGTCGTCCATAAATTAAGGGACCCTATACACTAACACTATTCATTACTGATTTAAAGTCAAAGTCAAAGTCAAAGTTTCTTTATTTGTTGAACATGGTAAAAAATTGATGTACATTAGATAGGTACAGCATGTTCTGTCAATTCTGACGTTCAAATTAAAATTTAGTATAACTTACACCTTATGTCGATATTTTACTATGCATTATCCCTCCCATACCATTTCTGCTTGACTTAAGCACTTAAATTGAAATTCATAACACAATTTGGATATTTCGAGCTATTGTTAGATGGGATATTAAAAAATCGATTCGCACCACAAACAAAAAGTGTTTAATTAAAAACTCTATTTTGCTTATGATTTCAGTATTTTATTTTATCTGTGGACAACACTCACTCATCCATCATCTTTTCTTTGAATAGAATAGAATTTTAGTAAATTAAAAAATGGGCGAAGTTGTGATAGATTGTTCTTCTTGCAATCAGTCATGAATACATGTGAAGTATACAGTGTCCTAAGTCTATGAGTTTGACTCCACACATATTGAATTAACTAAGGATTAGTGTTATGATAAGTCAATAGATATTCCTCTTTATGTTTGTGATTGTATTACATACCTTGATAATGATTCGTTAACGCTAATGTGGTATGGCACTTGTTACAATTCGTCGTTCTCCGAGTGTGCAAACACCAAGGAAAACGGTAAGTATTATTAGATTACTATAGAGACCAAGAACCATTATGGTATGTTATGTTGTTGTGTCAGACTACCCAGGCATGGTGGAGACAGGATTATTGAGTGTGTTTACTAAAGGACTGTGTAAACAACTAAGTAATCTGATCTAGGGTAACTTCAATCCCTTGAGTACTTAGAGCCAACATTCATTATGAAATAGAACAGAATTTTTGTATGGTCTATCCTATATTTTTATCCAAGACTACTTGACAACCTGTTGCCTAGACAATAACTTGAGCCCAATGAATTCTTTATCTGTATCTAAAGTTATGGATAATAAGGGCCTTACTTTATAGAAAGTAAAAATAATTTGGTAACTTGAAATTGAATTAGGGTGTAAAAGGTGCATGTCTTTTTCCTTGAGCAGGTTGAAAAACACAATTTTTGAAATTGTTTCAGGATGAGGCAGAAAAATCAAGTGATAATATTGAAGACGATGTTGGGGACCGTGTCAGCAAGAGGTAGGTAATTAATATTATTAATTTCTGTATTTTTAATATAAACAAAGGTTTTACAAAACAGTTTAGTTTTTGTTATTTTATTAGTACAGTAATTGCCACTGTTAATCTTTGTTTATCAAAATAGATATGATCTAAACAAAAGTAGCTCTAGAACTTCCAACAATACTATCTAATATACAAAAATACCTTAAGCCCCAATTGCACAGGTATTGGCAGGAAAGTATAAAACAGCCTATAATTGAAAGTGACAGCTATGTTCTTTTTTCAAGTGTATCTTGCATCACTTTTCAATTCAGTCAGATAATATTATATGGATAAAGGGTCAAAGAATCTTTTTATGTTTTCTTGTACTTTGTATCAATCACAAATTTTCAAAGTATTACACAGGTATACTAAATGACATATCTACTTTTTCATACTGCTTATAGTATAGTAGAGTAAAGCATTTGACATTACTTTTATTTTACAACATTTTCTGAAACCTTGATAAACACAAACCGGGTGATTCATTTAGAATAGGATGTAATTCAAACCTTGAATAACAATGAATATAAGAATTCCTTTTGGATTTGGATAACATTTCTTCCTAGTCAGTAATAAAATTCTTAAATGCTTACTCAGGAAGCTAGAGTTACCTTCACAAATTACAAAACTTAATGTATGTAGAAAATAAAATTGTTGTTCTCGTTGTTATATTATGAGTAAATAAATAATATCATTTCTATTCAAAGAATTGTAATCATTGTAATGATTAGTAGTGAGTATATTAATGGATGTTAGATATCAATATGTAAATAATATATTGTATATGATCCTTAATCTCAAAGTGCATAACACATTACTCTATCTATACTAATATTATAAAGAGGAAAGATGTTGTTGTTTGTTTGTACCCAAAAATCTTTGAATCTACTGGACCAATCATAATAAAAAAAATTGTGTGGCAATTGTTCAAAACCCTATATGATAAAGGCTACTTTTGGCTTTAAACAGAAGCTAGTTATTAAGTAATATGTAGTAAATTAAAATCTTATTTTTTTGAATATTTAAGTAAGTGCTATGTCCCAAATTAATAATAACTTGACTGGATGTAAAATTATAGTAAAAGTGATACAATTAAATGAAATTATACTCAGCTGTCACTGCAATTTGTTTGTGTTACAGTTATCCTTTGAGTAAAGCTTACTTAGTGATTGTGAAACAGGCCTTAAGTCAGATCAGGAAACAAAATATATAAATAATACACTATAATCATTCTCATTTAAGGCTGCTTGCCCAGCAGTTTTGAAGAAGAGGTATGAAAAACATCTGGAGGATAGAAGGGTATAAGGTTAAGGTATTTTTAACTCTTACTTTCTCGCTCCATGTAGTTTTAAATTTCGCCTTATCTGAGATTATACTTAAAAGAACCCAGCTTACTACAGTATTAACATGCTTATATTTAAAGAACTATCTACTTACTCCTATCCATTGAAGGTTTGCACTGTCTATCATCAATCTGCATCATGAGATACTAACTGCTAGATGCAAATGGCCATAGCTACAGAAAATATACGAAAGTTATGGTAAGAGCCCATAAAATTGTAATTAAATAATAATTAAAAAAATCGATTAATAAGTGATGGAGAAATCGATGAACATACTTATAAATAAGCACAACAAATAAAGAACCTCCACCTTTTTGAAGTTGGTTTAAAATATATTTTTTGTTTTAGTAAAGTTGCTGCATCGCAAATTTAAATAGATTTCTTAAAGATTTTTAATACGAGTCTGGGAAGAGTTGTTTCCTGTTGAACATCAACACCAACTTGAAGGAGTAGGATCCTCCAGTTCAGCCGAATATGGCTCACGTTTTTCTTATCTTCATTAAGTACACCTTCCGTGTTTGTCCCCTTTCTTCATTTAAAGTTCCTATGTGTGTTTCTGTAAAGTACCTGACAATATCATACCTTCCAGGGTTTGCTAAGCAAGAAGGACTGGACTCTATGTCTGAGCTCCAGTGAAGTTGTCACTTAGAGTCGGTCTTAATAGGGCTGTGCAAGCTAAGCAGCATTGGTAAATTTACGAGTTACGAGATAGATGTTTTTTAGGTAATGCGATGGTTTATTAGTGTGTGTGTGTAACGTTTACTGCCTGTTATTTATTCAATACGGTCAGTATTTCTGGGAAGTACATTAATTTAGCTCATGCATTACTGTCTTTACCTTATGCAATTTATCGAATGCTATTAATATCCAATCATGGTTCGAATTTTCTGACTAACGAAGAGATACATAAATATTTGATTTACTCTGGTAAATCATAAGAAATATCGGATAGTTTACTCATGTGTGATCCTAATCAATGATCGCTTCCACGTAGCGTCAATAAATCTTCAAGTTGAGAACAACACCGTACATGAAGATGATTGACAGTGATTGATGGATCCATTATGATGATTGTTTATTAGACTACAAATTGCGTGTAATTAATTAATGTGTATAATTCCCGTTAATTGCGCTAATTGCATACAGACAATGCAGTGGTCTATGCTAAAGTTTGGAGTCTACGAATTCCATTGTGCATGCAGATGTTTTTTTCATTTCCTGGACATTTCATTGGATATATTTTTACTAATTAAAAGTATTAGAACATAGTCTATTACAATCCATAACTATATATCTTATTGTAGTGTACGTTAAAGCTCGATTCACACCGCCAGGTGGCGGGTGAGCTAGCGAGCGAGCTAGATTATGTGGGTTTGGTTTCACACCGATGCGCGATGCGACCCTGCTATTTGGGCGAATTAAAAAGAAAAAGTTTTTTAAAATCCGTTTCCAAATGACGAAAACATCGCTAGACAACCATAAAAAAAATATACGCGACGAATATAGAAACTCCTTTTTTGAAGTCGGTGAAAAAGAGATAAAAAGATGCTTTGCTCGCCCGTTCGCTCGCTCGCCCGCCCTCCAGCCGTGTGGCGGTGTGAATCGCGCTTCAAAACAAAAGTTATTGTAATCTACAACCAAGCAAATTCTAAATCCATTATTCCTTTTCTTATTTTTTTCTATATCCTTTTTCTTAATTCACGTATATTGTGATAACCAATTATTATTAGCAAGACCACACTCTTGTCGCATCCTTGCCCTTCCCAATCCTTGCATAATGAATGATTGTTGAAAGCAGCCCTGTGATTCCACTTAATTTAGAGTATTACCACAAAACGTATTAAACAAAAAAAAAGCGTTAGTGGAGGTGGATGATTTCCAAAGAGAAAATAAAACATGCTTTGTTTATTAATGGGAAGGTACGTCGTTTGTATTTTGTAGTGCTTGTATTCACCTTTTCATAATTAAATATCAAGGACAAAAATCTGAAAGCAGATTGCAGCGCGGTTCTGTTTGACCTTATAAATTAATACTTGACTTCATGTCGGTCGTTACCGTTGGTAATACTACCCCTATAGGCTAGGTGGTTTTATTGTTGTTATTTTATAATTGTGGTTTTAAAGTATCTATCGAATACAAGTCGGTCAAACTGAAGCAATCGCTAGGTAGGGTGTTCCCTTCAAGTATTTGTGTATGTATGGACGGCTAAACATCAACAGCAGCGCGTGTAGTTGTAAACCTGTGTGTTTCGTTCCCGAACGCCTCGTGTTCCTGTTCTGCGTCGTTTCTATATTTAAGCGGTGGTTTGCGCTCGGTTCAGAAGGAAGCTATGAGTGTTGTGACGTCGCTCGGCGAGTGGGCTCGTTGCGTCGCGCACGCATTCTACTGTGCCACGGGATGTGTCGGGACGTGAACCGTGCACCGGGATCCAGGCCACGGTTGACTGACATGCGCAGACGATGTTTGCATGCACCGTGTCCTGCGAAAAAAACATTTGAGATGCAGTGCTCGTTCCGGTGCTATATTTAGTGACATTAACTACTATTGTGTTCAATTCATTGTTTACTTACTTGAGAAATGGTTGCATTCAGGTAATAATCTAACTTTGTGTTTGGATGTACGAAATCGATTATTAAAGCATTAGCACTGATAAGTGGCGAAATTTACCGTAGCTAATTCAATTGTGCATTTTGTGTTGTATAATTGTGTTACAAATGACATACGGATATTGTGATCTTTTGGAAAAAATGTGAGTACTTCAATTAAATAATAACAACAATAATTTAAATATACGTTACATCACTTGTTTACAAATAAGTTCACGATAATATTTAGGTGATATAACACTAATAAGTTAATGATGAATGATTTGTATAATATCTGATAATTTTTCCAAAAAATAAGGAACTACTTTAAGAATAAATTCATTGTAACAATAAATTAATAAAACCCCGCGAAATAGCGCACTGTCAATTAGTTCCACTTTGTATGGCATAATTCTATCATGTTTGCGATGATGGAAATAGCCAAAATAAGTTTAGATTTCAGCGTTATAGAAATGATGATAATAGAAACATTATAATTATATTGTATTTTTTTTAAAACTTTGATTTCCTTTTAAGCCTATTCACATAACGATCCTTAGCTTTGTCCTTTATCGCGGTTTTCTGTCGTGGCCAATGCAGTGCGTAATCATGCTTATGTTTACATCGTGCATGTCAGGATATTCCACAAATCTAAAATTATAACCGTACATTGTTTCTTTTGCTATTTTCCTCTACCATTCGAAACCACTAATTAGTTGTTTACATTAAACAGATCTATGTACTTAAGAGCGGAGGTGAGAGCCGCCACTGATTTTAGTTAGGCGATGTTTTTCGTCGAAAAACAAAGAAAACCTGAACTGAAGAAATGTGTTCGAGGTCAAGATCCGCTCTAATTAATAAGATCATCCCATTTCCAGTGTAATTGGCAGAGTATCCGGAATAGTTTATAGGTGGCCTTCTAATATAAGACTAGAAACTAAGAAAACGTTGAATGAAAAATGATTCGAGGTCAAGATCCTCTCAAATTACGAGATTGTCGGTGTAGGTGGAATTGTGGAAATATTGCCGGCAGTACGACAGCACTGACGTACGGATGAACGATCGTGTATGTCACAAAACAAATTGGAAAATATTGAATACGTACAGAAAAAATAGGGTCTAGATCGGATCTACCAAGTGATCGTATTAGAGCTCATTAGATAAGTGTGAAAGAAATGCTGTATCAGCTATAACATCGCCATCATTCATGAGCTTAAACTTAAGTAACCAATTTGGATTATTTTAGTTTTTAAATATCGTAAGGCTAATTAGAGCCTGGGTAAGGGACCCTAGTGCATTTTTGGTAAGAACTAAGATATTTTTGATCTGGTAATTGGTTCTAATTTCTTTTTACTTTTACCTTTTATTGTAATCTTGCTTTTGTTCATAACGCGTTAAATTGATTGACATCATCGATATTACGTAATCAATATTGCGTAAACGAAGTTACTTGCCAGTTATAAATGATTTAAATCGTATAATTTAACGATCGTCGATACGAGTAGTGGTGAATTTTCTTTCCCAATAGCATTTAGGATGAAGATTCATTTTGACCATTTGCTAGATTTCGGTTGAGATTTTTGTATTTTCTGCATTACGTCCTGTCCTGTCTCAAGCTATAAAAAGAAAAATTGGCGATTCTGATTCGGTTTTGGTAGCGCCATGTAATAAATAATGGTAAAAAACAATAGTCACGTGCTATTCCGAATTGGGTAAGGTTGGGCGGCGGCTGCGGCCACGCTTCTGTCTACGTATAGTATGGGCGGCAAACGCAACGTTTTGGCAACGTTCCTACAACGCTATTTTTAATGAACCTTGAGAGAAACCGCCCTTGCCGCTTTGATGCAAGTCAACTTCGCCTCGTAGCTTACTATCATCGTCGTGAATCTATATTTTACTCTATTATTAGTGTTATTTCACCCTCCATGTATAGCAATACGCATATGTTTGCCGTAGCGCTATTTTTGGATGACCTCATCATACATTTTACGCTTGGTACTAACATTTACCTTTTTCGAAAGGTACTCGACCCGTATGAAGGTAAATGTCATAGTGTTGAAACTGTATTTGCGGTCTTTATCAGCCTGAAATCAAAGAAGTATTGGCCTTTATTTAAATAGCTAGGATTTTATGGGCGATTAGATGACGTACATAACTTTAAACTGCTTTTGTTGGTGTCAATTTGAGGAAGTTCAAATCGCATGTAGATTAGAATTGAAGCAATAACGTGTCGAATGATTAGCAAATGCCCCATTAAAGTAATGGTAACGAGCGGAGGCAATGACGCATAATACAATAAATAACAGTAGGTATACAATGAAGGCGTCGATCGTGGAGCGTCGAGGCAAGCCCGCGAGGCAGCCAGCGCGTCGGCCGAGCCGGCCCTCGGCGCGCCACCGGAGCTGGCGGCTAGTGCTTGCGCCAGTGAAAGGGAGGTTAAATGCGCCGCCCGCAAGACGAATTGCACCAACTTTACTAAAAATGGCGTCATTCATACATTTCACGGTTGCATTATGTTTTAAAAGTAATAATTATAATCAAGGTATGCCGATTCATTAAATGCTATACTAATTTTGATTATTATCGAAAACAATGTTATTAGTTATCATTATGTTTAAATTAATAATTTGCCTACGTCATAATCGCCAATATTTTTTCGCGTAATATGGGCATTTAAATTCTTACTCATTCTCATTCAAGGCTGTGTGCAGTTTTCGCATAGTGCAAAGTTGTTCGTTCATGCACTGTAACGGGATATACGTAATTAATTAATGCACAAAGAAAATATTGCACAAAGTAGTTCATTGAAATAGGATACGTTATGTGTTATGATATCATTTGTGAAGGTTTTTTTTGTAAAGAAAAAACGATGATGACACTACAAACTACACCGCAGCACGTGTCGACTTTGACAGCTTGTAAATGAATAAATAACATAATTATAGCATAAAACTATATCTATCATCGCAAACATCGCAATTTTGACAAGCCTAGGTGGTAGATTTATGAATGTGGTTGAGGGAGGGAAGACTTTGAAACTATAAACGTACGTAAGCTACTTGGTATGTATTCTAATCTATATTATATTCCACATATTATTTCTCCTCTATATACACATAATAAAATTGAAAATTTGCCATATCTGTACATTGAAGATATTTTAGAAAAATAATACGTTGCACGCGCATCACGTAAAAACGACTGCATGTAATTGGATGTGGTTTACGGTTGTATAGCTCGAGGTCTAACTTAAAAACTGATATAGGTTATCTTTGTATTTAATCCCTGTAAATTAGGTGTAAATTAGGGAGTGTAAGCTAATTATATGGGAGATCCGTCAATTTTAAAGGGAAATGCATAACACTCTGCACATAGGTTCCTAACATGGCATAAATTAACTGTGTGATAGATATTTTGGAAATATCACTCCAATCCACTGGTTGTAAGTTTATATGTGATGTTAGTCAATCTTGTAGGAAATAGCTCGAAATTCCGCACATAGGTTGTAAATACGACATAAGTTAACAAACTGATCTTTTTTTGGGAGTATCTCCAAGAGGGTAAATTAGGGGCTGAAAATGTATGAGAGAAGTTTCTCAATTTTGTAGGAAATAGCATGGAAATGTCGCGGGCAAAAGCTAGTCTATGATGTCATTTAATCCGTCACTAAGAAAATATTGGTATAGCTATCTTTCAGGCTTAAAATAAATATAAAATGGTCTTCCAGTGAAGCAAGCAAAATGTCTTTGAATTAGTTGTTAGTTTTACCAGGTGAACTACAATGCCGAAAAATTGCGGTTATAAAACGTAGCAATATTTAGGAAATAAAACGTTTATTTCCTAATTATTGCAACGTTAAAAACGCTGTTATTATGTATGTGATAAATTAATTAGTAATTAATAAGTAGATTATCTTCCTATATACACGTATTAGTTAGTTACAAATTTCTGGGCTAAATTTCCCATTCAACATTTAAAAAACGGTTAAGCCGTTGCCATTAAAAGAGTTAAAATAGGGATAAGCATTTAATATTTAGATAATGTAAAGCTCATTACCTTGACTAATGGCCATAAATTTAACGTTCACATTAATAACAATGCTTTTACGAATCTCCGAATCTCCGTATCTCCTAATAGCCCTGAAGTTATGCGCAACTCTGAATCAGCTACTAATAGAACGAAAAAATAATGTCTCAAAATGTGGTAACAGCACCTGGTGTAATCTGTAACTGCGCGCATTTTCAACTTCCTTACCTCAGTAGACGAGTAGTCTTTGAAGAGGACTGCTGAAGCGCACGAAAAAGAACGACAGATGGACGAAGGTATCTTAGTAATAGGGACCCGTTGGCACCCTTAGGGTACGAAAGCCTGAAAACTACTCGTCATGGCTCAAGGACAAAGATAGATATATACTTAAATAACCAAAACAAAGCTTCATTAAGACACTCTCTCACTGCAAAAGGTTCTTTCATAAGATCTCAGCCTAACTATTCTGTATAAAAATGAATGTTTTGTTACAGTCTCAATGAGTGCTACTTCGCGAACAAGGGTGCCGCGGTGGTGCTGGGCAGTGCCGAGCGCGGCTGCCAGAGGCGCTCGCCTGCACGCGTCCATCCCCAGCCAGATATACAACATCACCTGCAGTCCATGTTCTACTTACTGCGCCCCGAGGAAACGCTTAAAATGGTACCCAATAATCTATTGGTATGAATTTCCCTGGGGATTCCCATGACGAGTCATGCATAGTGTCATTGGAAAAACTCAAATCTCATGTTACTTTTGATGATCCTGGTGACATTAGTCACGGTGGTGAAAATGCGAGGGGGTATAAGATAACACTTTCAATAATTTTGTATCTATATATAAATTAACTAGCTTTAACCCGGGAAACGAAGAAATACAGGGACATTCCCATAAAGCTGAAAAATGGTATGAATGTTCGGAACACCATTATAAAAGAAAGTGAAAAGCACCCCATCGAAACCGTACTTGAAAAATTTATATTAGACGTCAAAGGTCTCGTTTGTCAGCAAAATGATAACTTTTATCATAAAATTATGTTGGACAACATTGTAGATCATACAATAGGCTCTTTGACAGTTTTTAAAATATATTTTATATTATTTAGTAGCGGTTAAGGAACCCAGTAAAAGTTGTATTTTTTAATTCTGATATATATTTGCTGAAAAATTCTGATAAATATTCAAAATTCAATAAAAAAACAGCGCACCAAAACGGAACTTTGACAATATGGTGGTGTAATGGACTCTGTGACGTCACATGCCCGTAAGTAAACATTGTGATCTGTCAGTTGTACATACATTTGTTTTGTTGCAAACTAAAAACGAAAGTGCGATTGGATGAGATTATAACACAGATTTAAGTAACAAAAAGAGTTAAAAATGGTGTGCAGTTCCAAAATGTACTAATACGTCGACAAAAACTCCGGCTAAACTATTTGTAAGTGCTAACTAACATCTATTGTTTATAACATAACCTATAAAAGTTCTTGTTTGCTGTGGAAGTTCATCATTATTTCACTTTTTTATGATATAATATAAGTTACAACTAAAGTGTTATTAAACTTACTTTGCAATAAAATCGGCATTATTTTTGAAAAATAATCCGACCATGATTGCGTCGACTTGGGGCAGGTTTCTGCTGTATGCTTTTACAAAGTCGTTGTCCAAGGTAAAAGTACTTGACAGAATTTAGTAATCACACAAAAACAATGGCTAATAAAGGAAATCCAGGCAAATCTTATTATATCAACTTAGCTCTTGTGTAGGAAAACGATGTTTACACAGGCATATGACGTCGTCATAAACCCGACCAATCAGGAGCGTTTTGTGTCACGTGACAATCGTTCATAAATATGCATTTTTATTTACGGAATATAAAATATATTAAATAATATTTTCAACTTACGTTAGTAAATAACCATTTTTAAACACATAATCTATACTGATTACAGTAATTGATACTTTATTTTTCGAATTATCAAATAGCCCATTATCAAACGTGTTCCAAACATTCATAAAATTCAAACCAATTTTCGGCTCTATGGAAATTTCTGTACCTCAGAGTATAATCAAAGTTCTGTACCTTCAACGTTGTTAAATTGTTATCTGAACCGGCTTATTTGTCTTCTATCTTTTTGACATTAATAATTGGACTTGTGTAAAATATTGGTTTACCTTTCCTTAATATCTATTTAATTATCGTTTGTTTCGTATGAAGTAATGCTGCCCTTTCGTTTATTCTAGTAATATTTTCTGTTGGGGCTCGTGTCGGGTTTTATGACGATTTTATTGGCGACACGAATTTCTGTTTCGCAAACGTTACGTTTTTCCTTCATTCTTAATAGAACAGGATAAAAATAGTAGTTACGTAGTACAAATAAAAGTGCTAGATTTGTTTTTACATTCATTGATGTTAACAATTGCTGCTGTTTCCAAATCGGAGGTTATGTCATTGTCAAGACAGATACCATTATAGAATGGGTTCTATCACCTCCGATTATAGATGTCTTACTTTGATGTAAATTGTTTCATAACGCAATTTTTGCAGACACATAACATATTGCTTAGCATACAGTTGCTTAGAAATGTCAATATTGTTTATCTTTTAAAATCACAGTCTTTTGAATGTACTCGGGATTTTCCGTAAGGAAATTCTCAATAGCAGCACGGAGTTGGATTTGTGCTGATATCTGAATGTAAAACACCTCGGCCACATCCTTCTGGGTAATATTGACGAGATGAATGTTATTTTCACATAAGACTTGACTGTATGCCCATTGTGCATATTTCAATTAGACTGTGTATCACAATTATGTACTTCTTCTTTGTGTACAATAAAGAATTCTCTATCTATCTATCTATGCCTTAATATCGTGACATCGTGAACCGTTAATATTCGGCTTTCACGCAGACGAAGTGGCGGCCGTCATCTTGTTACTAATACAAATATTCATTCCTTATGTAAATAACAGTGATACACCTAAAAATACCTAGATCGTTTATCGTAACCGGGAATCTTCATTAGTCATTAATAAATTGAATCACATGTTCGATCAGGCGGTGAAACTGGAGAGCGCGCACGCCGACCGCACCAGGTACCTGGTGGTGGTGTGTCGCGGCAACGAGGCGGCGCTGCTCGGCATCGATTGCAACGAGCACACCACCGTCGGACTAGTGCTAAGGGTACTCGCCGATACGTCTATCAAATTGGATGGCGATGGGTAAGTTCTAAGTTTCACATTTGAATCTTTACGTACAGAATAATTTTTGCTGTGGTTTTGATGATTTATAGTTTTTTTTTATGTTGTGCATTGGTCTTCTGGGCTAAAATTCGGCAGAACTGAAAAGCCATTCTGAGAGACAACTCTGAAAATTGTGAAGTACTAAAAACACAGTACAAATGACAAAAAAAATAACAGACTGGTTTGGTTAAGCCACCTATCCACCAACCTAATAAAATTGATATGTCGTGTAATCTTGACCATAGAGTACATTTATTCAAATATTTAGAATTGACGAATACCATGATTAATCATTGTTCATATACAACGCAGAATACCAATTAAGTCCTTATAATATGCGAAACCGTTTTCCTCACTGATACTTTTACTAAGGCAGAACAATAACTAATTAGGGATTCATTGTCCTCAGAGGTTTCAGTGTATGTGTGTGCAATCAACAGCACATATTCAAGCCGGTGTCTGTGCAGGCCATGTGGTGAGTGAGCTATCTGCTATACAGTTACATTGCTATATTTGCTATAATGCGAACTTATTCATAAAGCATCGATATGTTGGAGCTAAGGGACCGCGTTACGATTGAATTTCATGCACTTATCGCAGTTACGCTGATGAATTTTACGGTTATTCGTTGAAACTGTCATGATAATGTAGTGTTTATTATTATTTAACCTAACCTTGTAGTATAAAAATCGTCTAAATGTATTTAATAGTAAAAACTTGAAATTAAAATCTGATGTGATGTCATTTGTGATATTCTAATTGTAATAATTGTAAATTAATTAATGCAAGTTTTAAGAACTTGCTATAACTCAGTGCAATATATAACAAAAGTATACAAAAATTGTACTTTATGTTATATTATTATTATTTGCTTTATATTTTACCTTTTGCAATGAAGGTTTCATTCATAGTAAATACGCATTTTTTTCTTTAAATTCAGAAATTAATTTCATTCCAACGTTATTGTTTTTTTTCTATTTATAATTAAACTTGCGATGTTAAATTTGTGTTTATGTTCAGACTTCAAAGTATTACCAAAGCAGAACTGCAATAATTTGTTCAGAATTCATTTTCGTTGTGCTAGTGCACCGCTTGTGTTGTTTTTGTGTATATTAATAGCTACAATTTTACTTCAATCAGTTCAGGCATTGACTGAATGATCCATTTGCAGGTCGGCCCTTCAAACCCTCCACCGCGCGAGTGCACAGGCCCGCGAGCTGAACCACTTCGCGGGCGGAACGTCGCACTCCTGGTGCTGCTACTACGAGGAGCACGTGGGCTCCGACCGCTCGTGTCTCAACGAATGGCACGCCATGGACTGCATCGAGTCACGACGGCCGCCCTCACCGGACTCATTGAGACTAAAGTGCGTTTCCGAATCTTCTTCGTTCTAACTACACACATTCTCAACATCACACATTCAACATTTCTGGAATTTTGTGTTTTTACTTGTAAAGTAAGGTGCAATTAGGTAACAAACTACCGTTTAGAGGCTTCTACATATTCGCTTCAAAATCCATAACTAATGTATCTAACACATAGAAACATAACATAAAATCTACACGCAGGGGGTGAGCCTTTCGCCATCCATCGGACACAAGTTCAGACACTGCTTGATGCATGTATTGACAATTATCTGTCGGCAAAATCGCAAATAACATTTTTGTCCAACCCAATCGAACCCACGACTTCGCGGTTAGAGTTAGCATACGCCAACCCTAGACCGACGATTCAGTCACACAGAAATAATACTAAGTTTTGAGATTTTCTCCATTCAGATCCATCTAAGTGGGCGATAAAAATCACAAATTCTTTTTTTGCTGTCAATTAAGCCCGTATGGTAAAGTAGGTGTAGTTGTTTTTTTAATTTTTATTATAAATCAACTTTAATGAAGTAAAGCGATTACCAAAATAATATGAGTAAATCTGCACATAGCATTACAATGATGCGTGCGAATGCCTAGACCTAGTTAGGTGGCCTAGATAAGGATCGAATGTCGGCCGATCCGATACGTTAATTGAAGTTCGGGGCTAGCATGCGAAGTGTACCACTTAAGAACAATAATATAATTGTTTATCCTCGAGATTGCCGGTTACGAGCCTCTATATATGAAAAGTTATGAACAAAACATGTAAGCTCTATTCTGTACAGGATATTTTAGAAAATACACCTGTTTAAGTACATATCTGAGGTTTAAACAGTATAAAGTTTTTGATGTATTAAGTTCAATGATATTATAGAACTATAGATATGTTACGTTCATAGAAATTACGATTTAAATCCGTTCCGAGCTATTCCAAATTGCACACATTGACAAATGTAACTGATAAGTAAAACAAAAGATACGAAATAGCACGCAAATGAAAGAGATAGCTATAGTTTTAATGATTGCACTTCAGTGGTACGCACGTGACTGTGCTCGACGCAGGCCACACGCAAACTAAACACAAGACGTCCCAATTGGGACGTATTTGAGTATTCACAGCGCGAGCGCTTATAACATATCTGCTTTTGTTTTTATATAATATCATTGATTAAGTTAGTTTCACGAAGCTTAGCAGATTCAAGTTTAAATTAAAATGTTCGTCATATCAATGAGGATATCGCGTATGAATTCGTTGTTAGGAATGCTTGTGTCGCGTGTGTCCCAAATGTCAATTGTTTGCATATTGGCGACGCGGTCATTGAGTGTATAAGTGTCTATAAAGGCACAGTTCTTTAGGGACGTTTTGAAGACTGTTTACGAGCGGTGGAGATCGGACTTGTGCGTATGACAGAGCAAGAGAGACGGACGGTTTAATGTCCCTACTTACAATTGAAACAAAAAATCCGCACTCTTCGATATTTATTGTTCCAAAATGCTTGTCTTCGAAACGCCCTAAAGAACTATGCCTTTATAAAAACGTATGGACTGATGGTTGGGATAAATCATTCAATCCAATTTTGACAGACCTCTACAGTGGCGCCACCTGGTGAGACAAAAAATGATAGCCTTCATTCTGTTCATCAGAATAAGGATATATCGGTGCATGGTATAATATTATAGCACCATTGGAACGCACGACCCCAGCAACAGCAGTACTGAATGCCAAGCTTGCCAAACCCTATCCGTGTTAAATTCTCTTCAACTTAACCAAGATTATATTTGCAGGCCTCGTGAGAGGGATGAAACGGAGCGCGTTATTCGGTGTACATTAAAAGAAATAATGATGAGCGTGGATTTGGACGAAGTAACGAGCAAGGTTATTCGAGTCAGGCTTGAAGAAGAACTTGACATGGACTTAGCTGAGTACAAGTCATTCATCGACCATGAGATGCTCACCATACTGGGACAGATGGACGCACCCACGGAGATCTTTGACCACGTTTACCTCGGCTCAGAATGGAATGCTAGCAATCTTGAAGAACTACAACGCAACGGGTAGGTAATCGCTTCGCGATTTTTAGGAAGATTTTTTTTTTAAATAGATTATATTTATTTATATTTTTATAGCATTAAACATGTATTTAAAAATGTAACACTAGACAGGACTTGAGAATCTGCAACCTCGGCATCCTTAGCAGTCCTTATATACCTTATCCCGTAAATAAACAAAATATGTTATTTGTCTTTACGGACTGATGATGCAGTGAAAAGCGGTGGTCCTTCCATCCTAAAGTTCATTCGTTAAGATCTAAATAATAATATAATAATAATAAATAATAATAATAATAAATTTCTTTATTTCGGAACATCGTCCATATTAAAATAGCTTATTACAATATATCCTTAACTATCTTAAATACTAATTTTGTTTATTTTATTTTAACATTGTGCACCAGTGTTTAAACAATCCAAAGGTGTTTATCTGACAAACAGTTAAAATCATTAGGTTCTTACATTTAAACAAACTATCTCTAAATTTAGCTGCACGATGGCGGATCAATGCACCCGGCAAACCGGCCTCGGCAAACATAAGCGATGCGCTACAGTATCTAGGGAGGCGGAACAGCACCCTATAGGCGTCATTGTATTGTACCTTTAAAGACCGGTACTGCTCTTTCGTGAAGTTGTTCCACAGTTGTGGCGTGTATAGTGGCTGGCAGTAAGCTGCAAACAGCTTCTGCTTCACCGCCGGCGAGCACTTATAAAAGCGGCGCGCGATCATGTTAGCTCTTACTGCGAGCGCCCGCCGCTCACGCTCGAGATCAGCACCGTCACGCAGGTCTAAAGGTGCTCGCTCACAGCAAACATTCGCCTGTTCCATAACGTTGCAGATTCGATTTTGAATAGCGAAAAAAACAAGACTTCCCTCTATAACAATGCTGCTGAAGAATACAATTAATATAACTTTGTGTATTTTATTATTTCAGGGTAAGGCACATATTAAATGTCACAAGGGAGATAGATAATTTTTTTCCTGGTATGTTCGACTACCTAAACATACGAGTGTATGATGATGAGAAGACTGACCTATTAAAGCACTGGGACAATACATTTAAGTATATAAATAAAGCAAGAAATGCAGGTTCCAAAGTTCTCGTCCACTGCAAAATGGGTATCAGTCGCTCTGCGTCCGTAGTGATCGCTTACGCCATGAAAGCGTTCAACTGGAATTTTGAAAAGGCACTTAAACACGTCAAGGCCAAACGAAGTTGTATTAAACCAAATACCAATTTTCTAAACCAACTCGAAACATACCAGGGCATACTCGACGCAATGAAGAACAAGGAAAAATTACAGCGTTCCAAGTCTGAAACGAATCTTAAATCTCCAAAAAATACTTCTAAAACTGAAAGCAAAGTGTTGGATCCCACGCCGCTGGTGCTCGCGCTGACCGGATCCTACAGTGGCCGCCCGCGATCATGGTCCCCCGACACAAAGGCTGCCGCCGAGCTCCTGCCGCCGCCGCCCCCCACCTCCGTGTCGCTGGAGAACCTCGCCTTCGAGAGTGCCACGCGCCACATGCTCATGCCCTGCGCTAACGGTAGCTACAGCGTGTCCCCCAACCAGATCATGCGCCTCAAGGAGGAGGGCGCGCCCTCCGTCAAGCACATCGTCAACGAGATCGAGAACGCCGCGTCCACCGATCGCAAGGATTTTACCAAGAGATATCAGAGATTACTTTTCAGCAGTCAGAACGAATCGCAAATGGCGAAACCGACGGACGCTTTGAGCAATTCTACGCTTCAGGCGGCGGACTTGACGAGTAAGCCGCCGCAACCTTCGCCGTGTAAAAACTTAGGTTACAAATGTACTCAATCGAGTTGCGATGTCGAAAAAATTCACACCTGGGATCCGGGGGAGGCCGCGTGGCCTAGGGCCGACGAGAATAGGACTGTTAGTAATAGTGACAATATAGTGAAAAGTGACAGTGTAATCATAGACGTAAAGACGACTAAAGTGATGAGTAGTGATATTATCACCAATTCTGTAGAACGTTCGAATTTAGAGTGCGACGATAGGAAAGCCGTCGACGAGGATGCACCGCCGCCGAGCAGACAGAGCTCGTGGAGCTCCTTCGACAGCGCCGTCGTGCTGGACCTGTCGCGTCACTCCTCCTGGGGCTCCTACGACACGCGATCCGTCAAGCCGCCGCCCCGCGACGAGCCCAAGCGCAAGGACCGCAAGGAGGAGGAGCTGCCCAAGGCCGCGTCCGACCTCGGCATCATCACCGAGCACTCGGAAACACGACCCACGCGCCGCGCCGACAACGAACGCAAATTCAACGAAACGTGTGCCATACTCACGGAGCTCGCCAACGCCGCCGCGCGAATGGAGCGAGTGCGCGACCGCGGCGCTTCCACGTGGAGCGGCCGCATGTCCGCCTCCGCGCCCTCCGACTCCTGGCTGCGGAGCGCCGGCCTTCGCCGCCGCGCCACCTGTGCCTCGCAGGGTGACCTGCCTCGCGCCGCGCCTCCGCCTCCCCGTCGCCTCGTCAGCAACCTCAAGAAGGAGTTCGAGGCGCGCTCCGAGCCCGAGTCGCGCCGCCGCGACCGCCCCTCCGCCTCGCCGCCCGCCGGCGAGGACCTCTCTGTGAAGGTTCTAGTCGACCGCTACGACCGCCCCGTGCGCGCGCGATGCGAGTCCAATTGCGAGGTGCGGCGGCCGCGGGAGCCCCCGAGTCGGAAGGAGCCTCCGTGCCGGCGGGGGCGGCCGGCGGAGGTGCGGCTGCCGGACGTCCGGCCCGGCCACCGCAATTCGTTGTACGGCGAGCGGCCGCCGCTCGTGCCCACGGTCGTGTCGCTGCCGCCGCACGATTACGGTGACGTGATGGTACCTACTGTGATGTCGAATGCTCAAACTAATAAAAAACAATTGCAACATGGGAAGACCCATCCGTTGACGATGCTCAACTTGAATCGGTCAAGTAACAGATGTTCAAATCCTGTATATAATACTATGTAGAAGTATTTATGTTTTTTATTTATTATGAATTCTTGCCAAACTCGATATTTTATCTTTCTAGAGTTTTATATACTATATTTACAAATGAAATCACAGTGTATTTGTCTATCACATAAAATTGTATAAACGGCTGTTTGTGAGTAGAGAAATGTTAAAAGGGAGAATAAATTCAATACAACTGATGTACAACTTTAGCGTCATCGTTTCTTATCTATATAAAGTCCTTACCCGAATTAATAAAAAGAAAAATAAAAAGAGAAAAATTTATTGCTAATCTTAAATAACATTAGCTTGTATAAATAAATTATAGATATTGATTGGAATTTCGAATTTAGACCTTTGTAACTGCTGATTGACCAGCACAAAATGTTCATCCAAAGTCAACAGTCTGTAGTCTTTTACCAGACACGTACGACACGCGGGGGACGTTTATGGTTTCGCTCAGTTTTTTATAGGAGTCTGTTCCCTTTTTAGGTGGTTTTCTTCTTACTTCACCAAAATCAAAAGCGTATATATCGCCTGGATTATTTCTTATGCAACACTCCGTCTAAAAATAGATATAGAATAAAAAAAATATAGATCCTTCTTTTTCAACATGATTATCTATGATATCATAGTGAAGTAGCGCATTCAATGTAAAAAAAATCATTACTAGCTTCTACGCGCGTGGTAGGTATGTCCACAAACACCTATGTCTTTCCTTAGGTCTTGAACTATCTGCATTCCAATTTTCATCTCAATCGGTTCAGTAGTTTTGCAGTTAAAGCGTAACAGACCGAGAGTTGCTTTCTTATTTATAATATCAGTAAGGATTGAGTCAAACCCACCGTTTTCATATCAACATCGACCACTCGCAGAATATTGGACTCTGATCCACCGCATACCATCAATTTAGTTCTTGGCACTAGTTTACCGCAGTACAGTTTTGAGTGATAATTGTCTGGTTCAATATTTTTTATTAATTTACATGAACCGTAATCCCATAATTGAATGCAGTCTTTTTCTTGCCAAGAACAGGTCAGTATCTTAAAAAAAAACAATTAAATACGCCTTAAGCATAGATTGTCAGTAGCGAATCGTATGGGTTAATATTTCTCGTAACTGATTCAAGGCTACCTAAGAAAAAACGCCCGATACAGGAGATAGACGAAGATTAAATCTAAAATATCCATCGTGGATACTTCGCTCTATTAATAATTAAGATTTATTTTAGATTTCGTCAATAAAAATTAAAGATATACTTCTCTCCCAGGTTTATCAAAGTCTAGTCCTTCGCCGCAAATATGAACACCTGTTAAATATCTCGTAGCGTACGGCTGCCTGTCGTCCCAACAGAACACTGTGTTGTCCCATCCACCGGATATCAATTCGTGATGTGACTTCGGGTTAAAAGCACATGCGAATATTCGCGAACTATGACCGTTTATTACTCCTTTTGCCCCGCTAAAAATAAGAAATGGAGCACATTATATTTCTAGATCTAAACTCAAATTAAAGCATATTAATATGTTATAATAGCAGCCCTGAATCAATACATGTCCCACTGCTGGGCTCGGGCCTCTTTTCTTAAGGGTTAGGCCATAGTCTACCACGCTGGCCAAGTTCGGATTGGTAGACTTCATACACCATCGAGCACTTTTTAAGCACTCCTGGGCATGTAGGTTTCCTTCACCGTGAGCGTGCAATAATTTATATGATAAATAAATCGTTAAGATTCCAAAAGACGAATCCTAACGATTTATTGACAGAGGTGTGTGCCAAATGTTCGAAACCGAGACCTTCGACTTAGCAGTCCTACGGTCTCCCACTCGGCTATCGCTGCTTCTATTAATATGTACGTAGATTTAAATTAATTATAAACCATTTAGAAAGATATAATGTAAGGAATTTAAAAGCTTTGGTCAGCCGATCCAGGTGTAAACAGGTAGAGATCGCAGCCTATTAACACGAGCACGAGTTATTGCCTATGCGTCGTAACATTTCTGATGATTGTTTGCCTTCTGTGTGTAGTGAGATTTAAGGGCCTATTCTCACTTTCATACCAGCCAAGCACCATTATTTGGCGCGACGGTGATGCTTCCTTCCTAGAATCCGTTTACAAAACCTCTTCTATTTATTCAATTAATTAAGAATCGATTTTTCCGCAAAGGTGTACCTACCTAAACATACTAACCTTCCATTATTAAATAAAAAAAATAATCACATTCCTTCATTTTGTTCATTTATGGCAAAATCGATTCTTATTTGATTCGCATAGTTATTCGATAGAATATTGTTACTGCTGTACCTTGAATAAAATGCTCTTTCTTGTGTTTGCGCTTCTTCGTCGTACATGTTTAATTTAGCGTCATCACCGTACGTAATGAATTTACTGAAACGTGGATGGTAAGTAAGTCCCAGTGTTTGTCGTTTTTCACGTATCGTGTATAAACATTGGTCGTATTTATATTTCCAGCATTTTATACATCCGTTTACATCTAAAATTGTACGGAATGATGTAATACTTTGTGCCTGATGACTGATTAAAAAAAATGGATATAATAAATGGAAAATAGATGTGAATGGATAAAAACATCAATATTTGGTAAATCGTTTTTATCTACGTGAAATCAATTAAAAACACATAATTTGGTGTGTATTAGTTGAAATTAAGTGTCACTACTAGTCTAGCAGAGTCGAAGCGAATTTCTATAAATTAATATAGGAATTCATCTTTATCTATACAATTAATTTGATTGCCGAAAGACACGTAAATGCGCGCAAATTCGAGCGATTTTTGTTCATCTTCATATAATTATGCGAGCATTAGGTACCTACGTGACGTTGAGATAAAGGTCAATTTACTATATTATAATTATAAAAATAATTCACTCTAGTGTAGGATGAATTGACCCTTTTCTTTCTCCATGAAACGTAATTGGCGAAACACTAACTATAGGAGCATAGAGCATATAAGCACTTACTCTACGTAGTATACCAATTGTCTCTGGTACTTACATGATGATAACAACATGTTGGTGATTGGGTTTGCTTTGCTGACCGGCCGGTGTTTTATTGCAGTTACTGGACCAGGATACGATCGACTTTCCTCATCAACAAGAGTGTATGCCGATTCACCAGTGGTACAACTAAAAACTCTTATGGTCCCGTCATTAAAACCAGCAGCAATGTGGTTTTGATCTTCTGTGTATTTACAGCACATTATATCCTTATTTGTATCTCTACAAAAAATACGATAAGGAGTTATTATTTATTTTTATTAGATACTAGATTCCGCCCGCGGCGTACGTCGATCCAAAGTAGCTTATATTATTCCTGAGGTACCTATTGAATCTATTTCCCTCAGATTTAAAAAAAACTGTCTGAGCCATAGAGATTATTTTTCTCATACAAACTTTTAAGGACAAATAGTTTTCGAGTTATGATATGATTTATAAAATATCCCTTGACCGTGTTGGATGTTTCCGTCAGGTAATTTTCAATAGTAGCACGGAGCTGGAATTGTGCCGGTGGATGACGATAGGCCACCCTCTATCGCATAGGACTAGCAAGGCCCCTTTAAATGCGAGGCCGTGGCCGTGTTCGAACTTTGCCTACGCCTAGCTACGCCACTGACTATCATAAATTAAGTCAACTTACATTACAGAAAGAACATTTACTTCTCCGTGAAAAATTTGATTCTGTTGAACGTTATAACAGCGCTTTTCTTCTTGAGGGGTACTGGTGTGTACAGCGATGATTGTTTTATCCGTCTGTCCCCTTATAAACGCACTCGTAACAGCGAAGCTCTTTCTAGCTGATTTAGAGCTGGCGGCCGCCATTGGGCCAGCCGCAGTCTGCCTCTGAGGATCCATCAATATTAGTTAGCCAAACAATGCATTATACAATCTGTCAAGAAATGTTCAATTCATTATTTATTTCATCTTTTTGCGATCTAACCAAAGAAATAATTTCAGAACAACAGTCAAAGTCACATTCTTAAAATCATAGATAAGGAAATCTCTGATTCAGCGGATTATTTTTGAAAATAAAATACCAATTATCTATTGCACAACTATTAGTAAACGAGCAATACAGGTTTTTTAATATTTTTAATCACTAATATTATATTTAACTACCTAAATGCTGTCAAAATAGATCTTGGACACAATTGGTTGAAAATGCCTGGCAAAAATCTCCCGAACAACCGAGGCCCGATGACATCGATGGACTAGATAAGAAGTACTTACCTACTGAGGGAAGTCCCCGAAAAGATAATAAAACTAGAGACCATTGACTAAATAAAGAAAGGCAGGACTGAGTGTCTTGAAACACTTACTGAAGCTCCCATAGTAAGTCACACGTACACACACATTGACACAATAGTAAGTCAATCGCCCGCCATTACGCTTTGGACTGTGCTGTTGCTCGGATGTTCAAGTAAAATAATTAAAAATGCCGTCTTGTGTTGTGAAAAGCTGCCGAAACCATAGCGCCTCGACAGAAAAAAACCAGGGGATCACTTTTCATAGGTAAGCAAGTAATATATTAAGTTTATTGCCGAAATTATATTGTTTTCGTAAAAAATTATACCAAAACTATCAGTGTTGACAGTCAATAAATATTTTCATTTACCCTGAATTTGGGTAAATATTTTTTAGTAGTATAATACATTTAGTATAAATTATTATTCTATGTTTTATAGATTTCCAGCTGCAAACGACGCATGGAAAAATTATTGGATAAAAATAATTAGAAACTGCAGAAATGATAACAGTTGGTATCCAACAAAATATAGTGTAGTCTGCAGTATACACTTCGAGGAAATTGATTTATATAAAACAAAAGGTGGACTTATTCGCATTGTCAGCTTTGCCGTACCAAAAAAGGTAAAACAATAGTATATTGTTTAAAATAAAGTATTAAATTAATAAATAACAGTACTTAAATCTAAAACTTTTTATGTCTTAGTTTAGTTTATTATTTTTTTTTTTTTTTGCCAATATTTTTTTGAAATATTGAAAAATCGCATGTAAGTGAATCTAAGCTTCGTGATTGTTGGTTTAGTTTAACTTAGATATTTTATTTGGTTTGTACATTTTGTTGACGTTTTCAAGCACTTTCTGATAGTTTATGTAATAAAGAATTTTTGATTTTGAATTGTTTTTTAATTATTTTGATAACTGCCATAACTTACCCTACTATCTGATTTCGGCTTCACGTCCTAAACTGGGACACCCTGTATATCACTAAAGCATCTTCACCATCTAAGAGTCAGGAAGCGCCGTAGGAGGCGTAATTTTAAATTATTTTCCAAAAACTGGGTAGCTGCACTAAAGCATCTTCGCTGCCTTGCGTCAGGAGTGCCCAGAGCAACGAATTTTGTACATATTCCCTTAATAAAAACAAACAACTTCCACCTGCAGGCCCGCATCGACTGCTAGAAATATAAAATCAACTTTGTTTCGAAATTCAAACAAAGTTGTTTTATATTGTTTGGTTTTTGGCCAAGGTAGTATAAAACTACCTATATCATGTTTGATGGTAAAAAGCAGCAAATAAAAAAATATAAGAATAAAACCCTAAAATATTTATTTAAATTATTGTGAAAATGTGGGTAATATTTCTCATGTCTGGTAACCCCTAACACACGCACACATAAACAGACCGCCGCCATTTTGGTGCTTCCATCATTTTATAAGTGACATTCTCTCCTGCTTTTTTTATGTACTCTATGCTAGAGACAGTAGAGACATGATTGATAAGGCGCAGCAACACACACAATGCATTTGTGGCAAGTTCTCAGCGGATATAATTTTATTTACGTAATTATCATGACATCACGCCTATTTTATTATTATTCCCGGAAGGGTGTGGCAGGGCAAATGCGTTTGACACCTACACTTCACCTGTTATGCTTATGTCCCATGTGACAGGGAGGTGAGACGAGCATTTTGTGTATAGATAGATCGTCGGGCACAAATGCACAATACCAGACTGCGTTGGTGGTACTAAAAAAATACTCACTCAAGCTCGTTCACAAAACCACTTCAAATGATCTTGATGAAAATTCGTTTTTCATCAAGATCCTGCTAAAACCACAAAGTAGTAAGTTAGTAATCAATAGTTAGTAGTATGGCATCACGCGGAAATCGGCAACAACCCTCAAATTTTCTAGACATTTACCGTATCATAGAATATTTTTTATTTTTACTTCGACGTGGCCACATGAACATTATTATTGTCAGACTGAAACTGGAATTTTAGCCGAAACCAAACCTACGCACTGTAGACCTTAGCTCAAGTACTGGTGCTAACTTATACAGGTTGGGCTGGGTGCGACATTTGTTGAAACCACAGAACAAACATTATTAAATGATCATAATGTTTAATTTCTAAAAGTTAAACTGTGGTTGTAATAAATATCGCATCCAACCCGTATAATAGTAAAAGTTTTTTTAATCCAGAAATGCTATGCGGCTTAGCATTCACCTGATGGTAAGTTATCATGTTTGTACTAACACTGTACATAATAAGCACTTATTATTCCACCTAGGCTCAAGTACTGGTACTAACTTATACAGGTTGGGCTGGGTGCGACATTTATTGAAACCACAGAACACACTTAATTAAATGATCATTATGTTTAATTTCTAAAGGTTAAACTGTGGTTGTAATAAATATCGCATCCAACCCGTATAATAGTAAAAGTGTTTTTAATCCAGAAATGCTATGCGGCTTAGCATTCACCTGATGGTAAGTTATCATGTTTGTACTAACACTGTACATAAGCACTTATTATTCCAAAGATACAATAGGTACATGCTATCATATTTAGCTTCTAATAGTACGGACTATTTGGTAATGTATTTTGTGGGCAAATTATAAATGAAACAAAATTGCAACGCTAAATAAATTTTATTTCATGTCAATAGGTTTTTCACACTCAAATTGTAATGTACAGCTTATAATAATAACATCGAATCTGTCTAGCATTAGTACTTTTAATATCACGGAGCAGCAAATATACCAAGGATGTGCATATTCATCAATTACAGGTGCATATACGGTGTTCTTTTACCAAATTACTTACACAATATGTAGGTACCTATATTTTAAATAGTATTATTATTAATTGCTAGTTTCAGCGTCATGGCTGAAGGCATTTTGTCATGTAAGCAACAGAAGTAGCTACACATTAACAATATTTTAAAGTAGCTTAATTCTGAAAATCGTAATAATTTTATGATTGGATAAATTTTTAACTAATAACAATCGATAATATGTGAATATTTTATAAAAGGGATATTTTAATACGAAATATGTGAGCTGAATAAAAGTTTAAAAAATTTCAAGTGTATAGCTACTTTTGTTGCTGCCTGTACCTATTTGTACTAAAGCAGTTCACACTCGCAGCAGATAATGTAAAAATGTAAATTACATCCCGATACATCTTTCCATACAAATTGACTGGTGACAAACACTGCAGGTATAATGTATCTGTTTAGATGTTTGTATTTTTATATACATTAATGTATATTATAGCTGCCGTTAGTGAACCCTTTACCCCTGCCGTAAGGAAAAAGTGCCGCACTATTGAGCAATAATTCTGCTGAAATATTAGTAGTTTTTCTCGATAAGTAATGAAATACATTCTACAGCACTTTGTTTTTTTTCGTATTTTATTCTTACGACAAAATACGAAAAAAACACGATTTCAAACAAAATAACCGCTCTTAATATTATATTTGTTTAGAAAACGTGAATAACTTTTGCGTATTTTATTGTTGGAACTGGTAGAGTGAACCAATTCTGATACTGATTCTGAATTGACTTATATACATACTATTATAGAGTTATTTCTCAATAATGCAAAACTTATGCTTCATATAATATGGGTACCTCGGTAAGTCACATAGGATCCTTACGAAACGATATAAATCACGTCGCCACAACGATACTACAAACAAATTGAATCATCATCTACATACACTGTCTTCCACATCAGAACACTCATTTAATAAATAGACAATTATCCTACTGTATAAGAATTTTACTGCAATCAATACTTCTAACTGTTCTCACGTACATGAGTCTTGCAAGAGCCATGACGCGAAGCACCTCAATAGCTAGCATTTTACTAATTCCACCGTTATTGATATATTATTATGTTGAAACTAGCGATTTATAGATAGGTTTATAGGTAGATAATCATTTCATTTCACAATCCGTTCAATATTTTATTACTTTTATATTTTAAAGTCAAACATCATCCTATGATTACCAAAAATAATAACTTGAATAGTATCGAAATATAAAACTATGATTATATAGAAAAACTGGCCGGTGTTTAATTTCTGCCCACAAATGATCTCAAAATGTGTAGGTTATGCTATTCTGCCGCACAAATCATAAACGCAGAAGGTGCCAATAGTACTGACAATAAGGTCTGTAAAATTCAAAACCCCGTTTGCGTTGATCTATATTAAAAAAGTTAAAAAAAATTGAATCAAATATTGTAAGGACAAAATTTCAATTTTGATCGCGTTTTTCTCGTAACTGTGAAATGTGCTTCACTACGTTAATGTATTGGGCGGCAGTATTGTGTCTTGATTTTTTTTCTAAAGCTGCCAAATTGTGTTGTCTTAATTATATTAGTTAAGTATGCATCTAGACAATATTAGCTTGAAGACAAGACTAGGCATTAACATGATGAAGGATGTGTTGAATGTTCGTACTTTAGGAATACATGAAAAAATCCACATAAATAAAGAGCACAATTAAAACCCGGTAATTTTTCCATTCGTTTAAGTAGGTATAATAAATTGATGTTGGTATGCATCAACCAATGTTTATTTTTTGAATATTGTTAGTGATGAGTCGTTACTAGATTTTGTAAAGAATGATCAGCAAAACTACCGCATCACTTGAATTAGAATAGCATGTAAGGGGCTGTCCATTAATCACGTGAGGGGGGGAGGGAGGGGTTCGGTAAAAATCACGAAATATCACAAGGGGGGTATAGTATTTTTTCGTCAAACGCGTGATTTCTAACCCGAAAAGCGGTTTAACCGATTAAATTTGTTCATGTATTAGTACAATATATATTTTAATACCAGTCAAAAACAACCTGCAAGTCCTGCAACCATTCTGCATAGACATTTTCCTAGAAAAGGATTAGATTATACAGGTATTTAAAAATAATATGAAATAAAATTAAGATTTTGTATAGGTACTAAAACTACACGTGAATTTTGTTGGCGGGAGGGAGTTAGTCTTAAACCTCAGCACGTATCACCAAGGGGGAGGGAGGGGTTTAAAAATGTTAAAAAACATCACGTGATTAATGGACAGCCCCTAACGAGAATGTGTGCGTTCATGCATTTAATTTATTTTATCAAGGTTTATTATTAAATAGCTTAATAAAGGCGTAGGCGTATCTAATAAAATGTATCCATATCCTTGCAATGTTATGCTTATGACCCATTACTTGCGAATAAATATTTGATTAAGAGTTGGCTGACACCCTTTTGTTAATGCATCTATTTTTTCATTTTAGATTTCAATTTTAAGAATTTAAGTACCCGTCAGAAACGCACACAGACATTTAAATAATAAATTAAAATATGAAAGATCTTTAAATAAGAATCGTAGAAAGTACGAAGAACGTATGTAACGTATATCCTATAAAATATAGGTAAACACTAGAGGTGGATAGGAATTTGTGGTTATGGAAATGTATGGCCGGTCTGATTGGTGTGACATTTTTAACATTATTTCATTATGCACCTGAATCCACATCAACCGCTACGCTAGTAAGGCTACGCAATAATCAAGAAATATTTCTTATTACCTATTTATATTTTGCTATCATTGTGAACAATATTGCACAAAATGGTCATCCAAGAAATTACTATCGTCGCAGTTTTTATAAAGTAATTATTCAATTGATATCAGCTGTTTCACTAACTTTGTTGTGATTTCTTTTTGCCATGCCAGTTTGTTGTACGATTAAATGTGAACAATTAATTTAAAAAATGTTTAAGGATTCCATAACGATAGACACAAAAGAACCCTACCACTAAGTGACGTCAGTTTTAAAAATTATGGAAAATACAGAAAAGAAGATTTCGAAAATGGAAACCCTCTCGTTCCCCCCAGCCATTCCCTTTTAATTTGCACAAGTATTAAATATATTTTTTTCCAACCACATAGATTTTCCGACAGCAAGACTTTCTAATATATAATATATCACCTAACTATTGCAATGCAGTAATTTATAACGGCCCCACTCATCTCGCTTATTTTAATTAAGTATAATGATTTTAGAGTAGGTATTCAATACCAGTCAGACAGACAATTCTAATTTATGTAATGATATTTTGCGTTTAGCCATTAATATGATTAAGTCTAGGATTATTTAATTAATTGACATTTAGAATAAAACCAGCCTAAAAAGTAACGACGACGAACGTGCAAACGCAACATGGATTATTGTTTTAATACTTGAAATTGCACTTGACCACAACGTAATTTGTTAGATAAATATGCGACGTTATAATTACATTAGGTATTATAATTATTATATTATTAAGTTGTATTATAATATTATACATATTGCACTTTTATATCTATCGACCCAGAATTTTAAAATATATAAGATACACATAAACTATGCAGACCGGAGCTTTAGCTTTTAGTCTTCTAATCGTTTTATTGAACATTGATTGTTTATCTACAAGTAAATTTGTTTTTTTTCAACATCAATATACACAAATTCCAAACAATAGTTAGAATGAAATCGTATAACTATGCCAAGTACCGATAAAATTGACTTACTTATTTTTTAAGTATGCCACATACGTTTACAAAAAAAATCCTCATTAAGTATGAAATATTGTTATTAAACTTAACACACTCAACAATGCTTAATCTAGACCGACAATCGACATGCATATAAATTAAAAGCAAACAACAAATGACCAAACTAAATAAGTTAATAAACTAAACAAAAAAAATCAAGCAAAAACATACACAAAAAACAATACCAATCCTATATTTATACCTATCGACATTCGTTTCGGAAGAAGTTGGTATTCATTGTATTTTTGGGCTATTTCGATTCAGATGGAGATATTTTTTTGGTATGGCATATACAGTGTATATCTTCTACAACATACTATTAATAATTATGTATATATATATAATAATGTCTTTTACTATTATAATTGTAAAAGACAATAATATATACATACATTTATAGTATAATAATAAGGAATATTTTTGTTGTTTCTAAAGAGAATATTACTATTTTACTTTAGCTTTAAATTAAAAACATTCATTATAATGTATAATACCAACCAAGAATATACCTGCATCTATTCTAGAAACGTTTTTTTTTCTTTTTACATAATTTTTATGGTAAGATATTAGAACCTTCAATTCAAGTCATATAATTTGCAAAAAAAAAATTGATTTGCTATGTCGATAATGCAAAGAAGTCAATTACTCATGGTAAATTACATTTGCTGCTGAAAACTAAGGCTTTCTTAAAATCTGTGATATATCCAAACTTTAGATTTGGCTAGGCATTTTATTTTTCATTATGAAATATAAATATAATTATGTATAGCACCGCCATAGAGTGTCTTGCATAATCTATACTTCAGACAACGAAACGAGATAATTTTCATGATTTACAAATTATAATCCCAATTCACAGGTTATAAAGTTAAATTTCTATTGCAATTGAGATTGTTTAGGACATTTTTAACAGTTTTTATTATACGAAAATCAACTTAAATAAAAAAGCAATAGAATTTATATTTAATAACATAAATTTATCTTGTTTCGTAGGCTTTAGTATAGCAACATCATAATTATAACGTTAGCAGAGAACCACTTGTCCTCTAGTTAATATACCATAGATAAATACACAAATATTATAGTACCTTATTTTGTGTAAAATGGTTTTAAGTCAATGTTAGAAGATTAGCAAACCCATATAAATCTCTAACTAAATTTAATGTTCTTTAAATGTTATACATGTACTATAAATGTGAAATTATATTAAGTTATAATAGTTATTTATGCAACTGTTCTATAATGAGGGGTATTAAAACACGAGTGTGGGTTTATCACACGAGGCGAAGCCGAGTGTGATAATAGTATCACATGAGTGTTTTAATACCTAAAAACAGTTGCATACAAGACTTTATCTACACCCATGATATGAATCCTCTATAAATGTTCTGAAACCATAGGGTATTAGGGTACAGTGTTGTAAGAACTCTATGTAAATTAATGGAAAGTTTAATTAGTGAGTATCTAATACAAAAAAACTATGTATAGGTAATAATATAATTATTTATTGTAATAATTATTTACATTTTGGATCGTACAATTATTAAAAAGTATTTTTTCAATACTATTATTGAACAAAAATGGCGGGATACGACGTCAATTCAAAAATTCGAATAAGTTTTTATTTAAATTACGGCGCTGTGGTAGTGAAACGCGCGCGCATGACATGTTCTTTTTTTGAAATTCATAAAGATGCCATGAGAATGTGGCTGTTCGATGAGTAAAAAAGGAGTTGCATAATGAATTTCAGTACAACATTATAACACCCGTTTGGGTGTTATAATGGTTATTATGACACTGGCTGTTTTAATGTTGGCAATTAGCTAACTGTTTCAAGAACGTTTACAGAGGATTTATAGCATGGGTGTAGATAAAAATATTAATGAATAGGTACCTTGTGTTGAAAGTTATAATATCTTGGTTGTTTAATAATTATATTTTCCCATTTACTTATTGACTGTAGGTATGTCGAGGGTAAATGTATTAATACAATATTAAATATTATACAGAAATTATGTTGCTTGTACAATTAATATCATAACTATATTATATATAGTACATTCTTTACAAGAATTCATTATAATGTAATGCATGTGGAATTAACCAGTGATTTTTGTAACGGATACAATTACTAAGTTCTTTTGTACTTTATATTTTGGGTAACAACATCTATAACAAGCTATGAACACAGTAGTAGGACTGATCACTGATTTAACTATAACTTTAGGATTTGAAAATAGTTCCAGGGTTGTCAAATTGGTAGTACGATATTTGTTCAATGTAAGTTTTTCATTTGAAGACATTGTTTCTATGTAAATTAAGAAATAATGATGTCACAAAATTATTTACAATCTAATTTTCGACATGTTATTTACTCATATTAATTTATCAGATATCATATTATTTCAATTAAATACAGTCTTGCAATTTGTACAACCATCCTTCAATTTTCTAAATGTTATATACAGTGACTATTGAATCAGTTCTCTACACTATGGTTATGTATACCCATTCAGTTATCCCACAATGCTCAGTAACAAAAATATTCTAACTATTTATTTCGTCAAAAATAGACATCTGTCTACAATTTTCATACCCACATCCACCTGAGGAAACATGCACAATAAATTTATAATAATCAACATTATTTGTTAAACAATGATAACAATCAATAGATTTCTATTTTTCACTATACAATGTACGACGATGTACGAACTCTCAACAGTCAGTTGTTAATCATAACATTACCTATTAATGTACAAAAGCACAGTACACGCATTATTCTATTAGCACTGATACTGCGTAAGATATCAACAATACCAATTTATTTATTTTTTACCATAAGCGGTATTTATGGAAATACGCCTTGACAGAGTTTTTAATGTATATGAAGACAGTTTTGTTAATATATACTTTAAATTTAGCAAATATATAAATTGATGTTGCATCTTTATAAAATATTAAATATATTTGAAGAAAGTGCAGTTTTTTAGGATCAAGCAAGATTATGCTTGGTAAACATTTAAACTAAACAACCATAACAGCTTGATTTCTTAGCATTGGTAACTTGAATGTTTAAAGGCCTCTTTCTAGGTCCTTTATGGAAATCGAATTCCTTTTTTATAAACTACATAATAATCATAATGATTCATAAAAAAAATATATATACAAATGGACTAAAAGTGCCACATTATGTAAACAGCTATATATGAGTTATAAATATTATATAATATGATATAATAATAATAATATAGTAGTCAATAAAAAGTTATTCAGATTACAAGGGCACTGACATTTTAAAAGATTTTCTCAATATTTTTTTTTACCGTACCATACCATATTATTTTATTGAAAATATGTTAGAAATTCATTTCCTTCGTCCTATGAGATTAGAAGATGCACTAAACTTTAATTTATTTCAGTTGTGGCGCAATCGAATATCAATCAAAAAACTAAGTATTAATAGACTGAGATCCAACCGTTTGATTATAACAGGTATATGTTTTTAATTAAACTAAATTTAAAAGGTTTTACTTTTACCCGTGGCGTATAGCGTGATGTTCAAAAGGTTATAATAATAGTCTTTAAAGATACTTATTAGCTGCTTCCCGTGGTTTTACTCGCGCTTAGACTTATTGCTCCGCTTCCGTCGCATTTAGCGTGCTGTGATTTAAGATCTTCAAAGTATTTTTTTTACGTTAACGCAACATATTTCATTGGCGGCACAGCAACGAATCCCTCAGCGCGATGTTATATGGCTTACAGTTCTCGTGAATAACGTAGCTTTCTATTAGTTTCTATATTACATACTTATTTCATAAAAAAACAACTTCGCTTCTAATGAATTATTTTAAAACATATTTTATCACCAATAAAAGGTACTGAGTCAAAAATTACAAAAGTTAAGCGAATGTTTTTTGGGCAGCTTAGGACTAATCAATTGTTAATTTTCTAATTCATATCAATGTTGTTTTATGAAAAACATATAACTGCAAAATTAAATGTTCGGATCTTAGACTATAATGAATAGAAAAAGAAATGATAAAGCTTTAGGTCACACACATTGTAAAAATAATTATAGGTAAAATCAGGGCTCTAGACGGTTTTGAAGGTAGCTGCAAATTAAATTTCATGGGTCGGTATTGGCCACGCTCGCGTTAGATGCTCGTCAGTTGGTCAAGCAGCCATCTAAAGCTAACTCCAAACCGTCAAGATCCCTGATTTTATCTATAAAAATAAGAACCAAATTTATCGAAACATTTAAGATTTCTTGTTTTAAAAGAAATACAATAGTTTCTCAATTCATTCAATTACAACATCAGTGCCTTTGTAAACTACATAACAATACATGGTTCAAATATTTTATATAATTATGTTATTTATTAACAAACAATAACATGTGGACAGCCATAGTTAAAACTTATTATTACATTGCAAACATGAAATTTCATTATTAAAATTATGACATACGGGTGTTACTCACGTAATGTTGGCAAGTGCAAGACTGGCTGCGACTCAGGCGCGACATATCGTACTCTTGATAATGCCTAGACGTATAGGCGAAACCGCGGTCGACTAAATAGACCAACATTACTTGAGTAACACCCGTATGTCATAATTTGAATAATGTTACAATCTCACGTCAGTTTTAATAACAATGAAATTTCATAATTTCAATCAAACTAAACAAGCTAATTAGAATCAATATCTAGGTAAAATATTAGTTCTCTTTCAAATATATCAATCCTTATACTGTTCACACTCTAAATCCAGCAGTTGTTTGGCTAAAGCCATGTCCGGCTCCTGTGACGTAAACATGTTGTAACACTAACACTATTTGAACATAATCAATGAACCAACCTGCTATGGTCGCCTTTTGCCAGGACCCTAAATTTCTCAACTGTTACGTCATTTCGTGACGTCACGTTCATACATTTGTTCCTATCTTAAGTAGGATACAAACCAACATGGCGAATAGTCCTGGCAAGAAGCGACCGTAGCTGGTCGGTTAAAGCGACTGCCTGGTGTGCAGAAGGTCGCAGGTCCTGCCGGTCCCATAATTTTTCAACTGTTTCTTGGTATAATTTGCTAAGCATAGCTAAATGCTAATTAAATAATAAGAAATATAATTTAAACCTAACAGAAGTGAGCTGAAATTAAGCATTTTGATTAGCTGTAAAAATGTTTTGTTCATGTCTTTGAGCCGCAGGATACACAGTTTAACATAATTTACACCAAAAAAGTGATATCTCTTTTACAGAATTTGTTTTATAATTTATTATTTCTTTCAAAAAATACAATTTAAAACAATCACCAAATATGGAATTTGGATGTGGTTGGTGGCTTTGGAAGTTTAGTCTACCAGTCTTTATTTTTTGTTTGTTCGCCAATTACTGGAAGACATATGGACCGAGTTAAGATATTCTTTTTTTGTCTGAAAGGGTATACTTTTCATGTGGTCCCATGCTCATCAAGTCATGATCTGATGATGGGATGCTAGAGAAAGGCTTCTATATTGATTTTCGTATATTACCTAAAGCTACTTGGATATTTGCATCTAGCAGTCAGCATTTACAGCAGGTAGAACTTCTGAACAGTTAAGAGTATGTGGATAAACCTTTTAATAATGGCACCTTAAAGCCGTTTACTGTATTCTTTCAAGTTATACACAGATGAGAAAAGATGTTAAATATGACTTCAATATTTCTTACTTTTTAGTGCATTTTTTGTAATAACTCTTTTTTTAAATTTTAAATTACAACAACAGATTGAGTAATTGTACTATTTTGTTTGTAATAAAATAACAAATTATATTACATATTATTATATTGCAAGTGTCAAACTGCTCCAACTTGAAAATCCTCATCATGTTATCTTACTTTTATTGAGACAAAATAAAAGATGGTGATAGTTTTAACATAACCTGCCATACAATTAAGGATAAATACATTTGAAATGTTCTACATTAAGAATGTTTATAGACTATGTGTCTATGACTATTAGACAGCTTATAATCTATTATTGCTTGTTTATAATAGATAAACAATTATATAAGTATAGATTACACAAATGTTATTGTGAAAACTACATGACTGTCCATGTCATTGTAATATTTTTTTATAATAGATATAATAATATACATACATACATATTATTATGTTTGACAAATATCAATATTAACACAAGCAATCCCATAATAAATAAATAACATCTGCAAACTATGCATGTAAACCCACTCTCTTCACCAACAGAACAACCCTTTAGTATCATATAGATAAAAACAAATGATAATTTATCTAATTGTAGCTAACTACAATCACAGAAATTATTGTGAGCTTGTCAATCAAATATACAATCAAACAGAGTGGCCTTGAGACTGGTGCCGTTGTCCCCACTGACTAGAAGGTCCCTGTGCCGAATTACCTTGTTGCATCCAAGAGAGGAAGTTGGGTGGCGCTGGAGGAGCAGAGGAAGCAGGACCAGCAAATGCACCTTGCTCAGAACCACCGGACGGTATGTTGTTGATGAGACCCCAGCCAGCTGCTTGATTAAGTGCAGCAGCTACCAGAGCCTGATTAACAGGTAAACCTCCCATCCCAAGAGGCATGCTGCCACCTTGACCTTGACCACCTCCACCAGCTACTGCAGTTTGTCCATGTTGACCTGATATGCTCAAAGCTTGCATATTAACCATGTCAAGGTTTCGGTTGCTCCAAGAGTTATTATTTGAAGCATTGTGAGGATGTCCCTCTTCATAATTTCTCCCTGGTAAGTTACGCTGGTTAGAACCACTCTTATTTTGTTTAGGGGAAGCGTTTGAAACATTAACAGATACACCTTTGATTATATGATCTTGACCACAGAGACTTTGTGCAACTTCAGGATCCAAAAATGTTATAAAGCTAAAAGCTCGAAATGGTTTAGGTATAAACACATCAGTTACTTCCCCAAATTGTGAGAAATATTCTCTCAAATCATTGGCTGATAATTCTTCTGTACAGCGACCAACAAACACTTTACAAGGCATTGAAGCAACTGATCCTTCTTTAGAATTGGGTATCCGTACATCACACCATCGCCCATCAATCATGTGCCGCTGAGCAAGTACTCTCATCTGGGAAGTATAAGAGGCAAATCTAATGAAAGCAAAACCTTTAGACATACCGGTTTTAGGATCTCTCTTCAATTGTGCCATTAAAACTTCACCAAATTTTTCAAAATATTCGCGTACAGTTTGCTCTGTAGCCTTCCAAGGCAAGCCCAGAACTATCAAGTCAGAGCAAAGGTTGTCATTTCGCTTACTTTTACAAGCAGCTGTTTCAGAACACTCTCCTGATTTACGTTTAGTTTCTTTTGGAAAGCTACAAATATACAAATGGTTACCCCATCCTTCTGGTGGCGAGTACAATCTGCCATCTCTTAATCTGATGCCTCTGATGTTTTTTGTTTCAGGATGTCGATATTTCAGGCCACAACAGCCAGGAAATTGCGCGGACACGGTCGTTAACATCAAAGTACCATCTTCTTCGATTGGTAATTCTATGGGTTCTTCATTTTCATCTTCAGCCACGGGCAAGTACTCGAAGGACATTATTTTTTAGTCATGAACAAGAGTAATAAAAATAGATAAAAATAAACACAGATTTTACACTTATCACTATACAAATGTACAATATTTAAGTCATATAAATAAATAAAATTAATTAACGTCACCTACGGGTTATGAACCCATTGCAATTTGCAGGTTGAAAACATAGTTCAATAAAAGAGTTTTGATCTTTCACAGACACGAAACCAAAGGGAATTTCTAGAGTTACAAGTGTCAAATAATGGTGGTCATGCTATAGCAATAGACAACTTTCTAATATTGACGTTTGTTATCAATGTGCTGCCATAAATAATATTATTTAAAAAGTCAATGCCGTGCATAGACGATCAATCGGGATAAAATTAAATAATAGTTTAGTAGTAACAGCCAGCACCCATTGCTGACGACAACCCCTCAGCTCCTGTTTAGGACATTTTTATTATTAATGCGGTTTTAGCTTTAAGTCATTTGTGTATGGTGCCGCGCATCTATCATTGGACAATCTGGTGAAAATTGCTCCTTATTGCTGACGTCAATAGCCCGTAATATAGTCAAACCGGGGCGCATACGTCCGGCAAGTTTCTGGCTGTCAAAAATATATGAAAAAATGGAAAAAAGACTGTACCTAGAAGTTTAGGACAGTCCGTCAAAGACCTAGGTATAAGGTCTTTGCAGTCCGTAGAGTCCATAGTCTGTCTTTCAAAATTATCGCTGGCTCGATATTCTATTGTCAGTGGTTTTGACTATAGTATAGGCTGTCAAGAAAGAGTAGATTTGGAACTATTTTTTTGTCTGTTAGCAACATTGTCAAAATAATGACAGATGTCAATAAATAATGTAAACAGAGTTTACGCGTTGGTAAATTTTAAAGAGTATAAAACGGCAATTAAAACAGGAAAAAGTAATAAACAATGAATAAAACTATCCGAAGGTCTGGCAGAGAAATAATTTACAATGTATATAAAAGATGTTTAATGGAATATGAGGCAAAAAAAATTCTTTCGGATATCGGCAATGTTTATCAAAGAACCGCTGATATGACCGGTATGTGAGAGTTTAACATGTTGTTTTTAGTCAAATCAAGTATAGGTAATGGATAAAACCAAAGCTGTTTTGAATTTGTTGCTGAAATAAGCGGATTATTCAATAATTAAAACTAGCACATTGGTTCAGTTGACGTTTGTTGTACTCAGTGTTGCGGTATAGCGCGACTAGGTTAATGTTGATACTTGAGTATAGTTTAAGTAAATAACATAAAATAATATCACGTATGGGCGTAGCCAGGGTAGGTGTTTTGGGGGTTCAACCCTCCCCTCACTCCGAAATGGCTCGGACTGCTTTATCTTTTCTGCTATATCTATGATTTTTACTTAATTCAGGTAAATCAGTAAGTACTATTCGAAGAATTGCACGAGGAGGAGCACAAAAGGTTAAAGTTTAGTATATGGACCGTTGAATTGGAGGGTGCGGAGGGGGGGAGGGGAGGGGTAGGTAATCTCCCCCCAAAAGGAGGAGGTGCGGAGCCCCCCCATTTTTGAGAAAAATTAAAAAATATGTTTGGAGGTTAGGCTAACTTAAAATATATAACGGTCCATATACCTACTAAACTTTAACCATAATATTATTTTTCATGCTAAAACTATAGTATGTAAATTTTTAATAAAATTAAATGATGCTTAAATGAATTAAAGTCGATTCAGAAAGGGGTCAGAGTATCACACAGATTGATTCTAGTCTGTGTTATGGTCGCAGTTCTAACCTAACCTAACCTACTAATTTGAAAAATGATTTTTTGCTAAAATTAAATGATGCTTAAATGAATAAAAGTCGATTTACATTTCACAAACGATGACTGAAGTTGACATTTGACAATACTCATGTAGTGACAAAACAAAATGGCGTCGCGATTTGCGCGTTTCGTTACTTCACAATTTCACTTTTTTATTTATTTAAAACACATTAATATACTTTTTATTATTATAAACTCGCATTATTTCATATTAACACCACTTTGTGTATTTATTAAACAGGAATATACAATAAAAATAAACATTATTAAATAAATTTATTGTTCTTAGTATGAAAGTTATGAAACTAAACGTAGGAAAGTCAAACGTCACCGCGAATGACATTTTAGTAGTGAAAATTTTCGGATATTTGATTATTTTTTTAAAAAAAAACTAAGAATCTCCGCAGCCTGAAACTTTGCAGAAAGACTCCATAGGCCTAAGCCTTTCTGCAAAAAAAATTTTGGTTGCCCAACTCGACGGTCCATATACTAAACTTTAGCCGCACAAAATAGAGGCGAATTTCTTACACCAGGAAAAAACCAAATCAAATCAAATCAAATCATTTATTTCCATGGGCCCCAAGGGGCGCTTGAACACGTCAAAACAAACATCAAAACACAAAAAATATAAAATTAAAATAAAACTTAGCTAACTAAATTATAATACTTATTGTAATAAAATGATTTGACACCGGAGCATAGATTGACTTTAATTCAACTTAGAGAATTGAATTAACATCAATCCAAGTACCAGCTCCGATGGGTATTGCATCATGAGAAGAGCTGGTGAGAAACTCATGTGCACCATCTTTTCAAATAATTCATACAATATTTGTTTGTTTTTTGACAATAATTCTATGTGTAAGTTATAGCAACCAAAACAACATTATAGCTAAATATGGTTATATAGAGAAAATAAACTTAAATATAGAAATGCAATTTAATTATTATAAATAAATCCATAGTATATAAGGTTGCAATATCTTACACTTCAAGCAGAAAATAAAGGAGTAAAAACAATGTGTGTATACTACTGTACATAAGGGTTTCAGAACAGACAAAAAAATATTTATATACTAATAACAAAAACTATTTATACTACAAAAATATAAAAATTAAAAAATGTACACACAGATTGCCTTTACTTAACAATATTTGAAATAACATGAAATGAGGTTAAACAAATCAAATTTAGTGAGTTAATAAAGAAACTATATAATTATGAATTAATTTTCATTAATCATCATATTAAATTATAAAAATAATGTATCAATTGATATTCATTATAATGTCAAAAGTTGAAACTTAAGTCAATAATATGATAATATGATGTCAAAAATAAATTATATCAATCTCAATATTTCAATCATAATTATAAATAGGATAAAACAATGTCTAACTTGGCAATTCATTTGAAATATAATAACCATAATAATTGTAAATAATAAATACATTACTGTAATAAATACATTAGATAAATTAATATTATTTCCAAGGCGTAGTGTCGGTTAAGAAATCGTTTATTTTATAATAGCCCCTTTCCATGAGAACCGAAAAGGTCGTCCGGAGAAAGTGTTAGATAACTTTGATTTGTCTGCTATTAGACAAAAAGTTTAATTTTTTTTAACGCTAACCACTAGACCAACAAGGCAGTTTAATAATATGTATAGAAAGAAAAGATTTATTCAAATACTTAAAATAAAATATTTTACAAATATATTTTTCTATTATTTTCTGGTAATTGATAAAAACAGAGGACAGTAAAACCACAAATCAGCTTGGCAAAATAGTCTGGAAACGGAAACTAATTTATGACTGTTGGCTGTACAAATTAATTACATTATTTTTACTATTACTTAGTGCCGATTTCATCGTGTTAAACCGACGTTTAACGCTTAGCTACGATATAATGGGTAATAATAGTTTTTTTTATTTTTTTATATACAGCTAAGCAATGATATTATAGAACTATAGATATGTTACGTTCATAGAAATTACGATTTAAATCCGTTCCGAGCTATTCCAAATTGCACACATTGACAAATGTCCGCAGCGCACGCATCCTTATCGCTCTAACGTCAAAACAATATCGCTTTCTCTTTCTTAACTTGAACATGGCGCATGGCGTCTGGCACGTGACTGCGCTCGACGCAGGCCACACGCAAACTAAACACAAGACGTCCCAATTGGGACGTATTTGAGTATTCACAGCGCGAGCGCTTATAACATATCTGCTTTTGTTTTTATATAATATCATTGCAGCTAAGTATCAAATCCTGGGAAGTGAACTATATGGGTTGCCATACGAACAGTAGAACAGCACTCTAGCGCCCCTATTAATTTCAACTCTTTCTTGACAGCCTGTACAGTAAAGGGCTTCACACACAGCAGCTATAATGTATATTAATGTACATTACATCCCGGGATGTATAGCTTTAAATTATCTTAATGTATCACACACACAACAGGTAATGTAATGTATCTTTCCCTTCATTTCATTGGCATACGTCCCGATTGACACACTCTCCAGCTGCTAAAGTGTTATAAAGGGTGTTCTTATTTTTAATGTTATAATACTATGGACCCGTCGAGTTACTTACTATTAGATCTATAAGATTTTTGAACATCCTTTTCGAAGAGAGATATACAGAAATGTATTGAGATGTATTAATATGTATCGAAATATAAATGTATATTTTCGTATCGCTCTGTATTTTAAGATTCGAAGATGTAAAAATATACATTATAGCTGTCGTGTGTGGTCTCCTGACGATTTATATGGAAAGATGTAATGAGATGTATCGTGCTATAATGTACATCTTTACATTATAGCTGCTGTGTGTGAAGTCCTTCATTTGGTCGAGCCCACCATAGACTCCTTGGAAAGATTCCCGGGCGCTTTGAAAATCTTAAAAATATTAAATTACAGAAGAAAATTCAGCCGCTCATATTATTGCATTTAGCCCCTCTTTAACATACTGCAAGGAATACGAGTGTGGAGCGGCAAAAGTGAGCACACAAAATGTACCTACACTGAACGGCAACGCGTAAGCTTAGTGTCTTAATCAAAATATGATTCTCGATGGTAAAAGTATCATCATAATAGTAGGTATACCTACATAATTATAATTATCTACATTTTAAATTCATTATCTAAGCTAAATTTTGAATCTTATTATTATACCTAAGTATAATGATCAAATGAAGGCGTGTCTCCTGCGCGCCTAACATACTGTAAAGCTACCAATATTTGAACATTTTGAACGTAATCATTCATTTCTAACGGAAGTGAGCTGAAATCAATCATTTTGATTGGCTGTTCAAATGTTTTCACCTCGCAGAAGACATGGCGTAAACAAGGACACAAAATGTTGAAAAAGCCATTATTTGTCTATGGTCAATTAATAGGGTTGACTGTTTGAAAATTAAATAAATATAAGCAGAAATTCGTGAGAAAAATAGTGAATGAATACTGAATAGAATTAGTTTTCCTCAATTCGTAACAAAAGTTGATAAAAAGTATAGATCTGGTGAATCTTATTTTCAGTCACTGAAATTATAAGCATTCATCAATGTAGTTGAAGTGGTAATTTTAACGTACATAACCTAAATGTGTTAAAACAGAAGATTTTTGAAATATTGCTTTATGAACTCCATTTATCATGTTATTATCTCTAATGTTTGATGTATGTAAATAGGATTGCTATGGATGATGACTCTAAGGAATATCGAAGAAATAAACCGCAACAGAAGTTTTACAAACCTGGTAGTGGGCCTCTAAGACGATCAAGTTATGGTTTGGATGCCAGAATGGATACAAATGATTTAGACGGTGCTTCTACAAACCGACACCAAAATTATTATGGATCTCAAAATTCCGTCGCCGAAGATGTAAATGATTATAGGGGGACAAATATGCGTCATAAAAAACCAGAACAACAGCTTTACGTGCCTAGGTCAGGAGATGCGTGTTCTGATAATGATAGGCAATCTAAAGTACCAATGAGGTGTGATAATTCTAGTCAGTTCATCAATAGAAGAATGTCTGAAAATCCAGACAGAATGAGTAACAGTGGAACAGGGTCTTATTCTAGAGGTGCCTCCAAAAAAGATAGATCTTATGCAGATTATCATCATAAAGATGGTGCCAGTAATGATATTAATTATAATAGAAAATATAGGCAAGCATCAGAAACAAGGTCCATTTCTCCTGCTCATTTACAAGATAAGAATTCTGTAGACCGTAACAGAGATAGTAGAAGTATGGAAACAGCGGCAGGAAGGCACATGTCATCAGGTGGAGGCAAACCACCTTCTGGTCGCCGCAATTCCTCAGGATACACTTCTGATACATCAAGACCAAAATATATGATTAATTTAGATAACATACCTCCAAGATTTAGAAAGAAATTCTTAGAACAATCTGGTCATCACAGTTTTGACAGTGTTGATCAGTTGCGGAGAGATAAGTATGCCTCAAATAATTCTGTACAACCAACACAAAATAACCAGGATACTTACTATAACTCTGTTTCAACATGGTCTCAGACATTGCCATCAAGAGGGAGAGGCCGTGTACGGGACAATGATGGGTTTGATAGAGATAAATTTATGAGTACATTTTTAAAGAACTATGAAATGCAAAACTCTAGAAAATCTACACCCAGTAGCTCATATTTGAATTTGTATGATACAAACTCAATAGATAATAATAAAGCAGTGAGTGAGAATGTTACCACTGGCACAAGTAGTACAGAAAGTCAGGAATACTATGATGGTAAGTTTAATTATAATTTGATTATATTATTTTATGTTATTTTTACTACCTATTCATGTAATTATGAAAAGAATTAACATATAATTAAACCAGTCGATGAAAAATAGTATAAATAATTACAAACATATACAAAATCACACCTATATCTCATGGGGGAAGGCAGAGATGATGGAAAGCCATATGCTTCACTCTTTACATATTTCTTTTGCTTCCTTAACATTGAAACATCTTGTTATACTTGCTCGCTGGTTTTGTGTACTATGTACATGTCCTTTCTGAAGGACACCATTTATCTATGATTTGCTTAGCATAGTTCATAATCAATAAGAAAGGTTATATTATTTTCATAGTTTCTGTTAATTATAATTTCGTTACAGTAGCATCGCAAAATGGTACAAGCAGTATAGTGAACACAGAGTCCAGAAGTCACATAGAAAAACATAAACAGGAGACAGACAATGATCATGACAGTGAAACCACTTCCCAGATATCAACCACTCTTTTGGACATCTCTAATTTGGTAAATATTTTTATTTATACATATTTATATTTATTTTTATAAGGCGGTCAGCTTAAACAACTAATAAATGCTGACTAATTAATAAATATTTTTTTTAAATTGGGATTTTATTTTCAATAAAACCCAGTATTGGATTAAGGACGGTGGTAATTATTTACAACGCGAGCAATGCTGCGGCGATACTTTATTGCGCAATAGCATTTTATTAACATTACAAATTTGAATATCTCCAAAATGTTGCTTCACAAAATAATTATTTTTGCATGTCACTCTATGGAAATAGTAACCCTACAAAACCTTTACCAGTTGGTGATTGACCGCGTACTATATAATAATGTACAAAAAACGTTTTTTTGTGGGGCAACATTTCCACAGATATTCTTGTTTGAAATGTTCAAAAGCTATAACATCGAATCTTTGACCGCAGGTAAAAAGAATGACGCCAAAGTTCCATAAATGACAACTCATTCTCCTTTTGCCAGTTGCTCTTTCTCATTTGAAAGGGAGTGAGCATATCTGCATTTACTGGGCTCATAGCTCACTCTGTCTTGCTACTGAGGATATCCTTATTGGAGAAGTCATTAATAATACTTTTCTCATATTTTTTTCTGTTTGCCATAAACATTATAAATTGATGGATTATTTATTACTTTCTACTTAGTATAAATTAAAAATGTTTTCCATTTCTAGGACTGGACAGAAGAAGTAGAAAAGAATATTAAACTAGACGAATTAGACGATACTTCAACTAGCTTCTCACAGAAATCAAAACCTTCCATCCAAGAAGACTTGAAACAGCCCGAAACTCGTGAACCAAAACGCAGTGGGAGATCTAGGCGCAAAGATCGAAGGTAAACACATCAAATGCATTAAGGCAATCTGTTCATAATAAATCCTGTAAAATTGTGAAAATCTTTGGTACCAATCTGTGTCATAATTATAACAACTTTTCAACATTCTTTAGCACTTACAACGTCACACATGTCATTGAGCTTGAAGATTTTGCTAAGAAAACCAGATTAGATTATAAATTCTGGTTACAAGATAGTAAAATGAAAACCCTAACTTAATTTTATCATCATGATCAATATCATATTCCTTTCTTTTTGTAGAAGTTCGAGTAGAGGTCTCAGAAATTCAGATAAGAAATCAGAACGCAACAGAAAGGATAGTACAGCGAGCGTTCAGCAGGAACCGGAAAGATGTCGAAAAGACAGCAATGTCAGCATACAACACGAAATCATCACCTCAGGGTTGAAACAGCGGGAACGGGAGAGGAGAGACAGTCACCGGAGCAACCGATCGTCTACAATAGGCAATAGTAGAGATGATTTGGATAGATGGAGATCTTTGAGGTCGTATAGTAGAGAACAGAGTACGGAAGGGTTAGTATTCTTGTCTACATATTTTTTTGTTGCTGAGTACTTATTAATTTTTTCAATTTCTTCCACAATACTTTCTAAAAGTTTTACTACTAATACTACTACTAATCGTAACATTTTTTTTTTTTTTTTTTTTTTTTTTTCATCATAACATTGGCAAGAACTTTTCAAAAACTGATCCCAAAAATTAAAAAAAAGAGGTGAGCTGACAGAAGCATACTATTATAAAAAAATACATTGTGCCATTGTGTGAAGCCAGCCAATTGTATTATATTTTATTAATTATTAATTTATAATTTCAGGCGAATAGTTTCCCAATGTAACAGCCGAGATACATCAGCAAATCGTGCCTCTAGCCCTAGAGATATGGATGGTTTTAGGATACCATCGGCTGTTTCCAAGTCTGCTGCATGGTTGTCATCAAATCAGGTACATCATGAATGATATACTGAGGTTTTCCTTTAGACCTCTCTATTTTTTACCTATAATTTAATTACAATCTTGTAATTAGCAGGGATGTTAGGGAGCTCTGTAACCGTAACCGAAACTATCGGATATCCGATATAAAAAAATATCCGTAACCGTAACCAAATCCGAAATAAAAGTTTCGGATAATATCGGATAGGGGTGGAGCGCAGCCGACACACAGGCCGCACGCATTGTTTGTTTTCTTCTGTTGACGTCTTATCATACTTGTAGCTAACTGACTTGTGAGCAATTTTACATTTTCACAAATAGTTCGACTAATTGAAACTAAAGTGTTGTGTTACGGAATTGATTGAATTGGTACAAAATGCGTCCTTAGTCGACTGCAATTTGGTACTTTTTTTATGAAATGACTGTCGATTCCGCAACTTAAATTATAGTAACTAAATATGTGCTATGTGCATTCTACATTAACGTAAGGCGATGTATGATTAAGAATAAATGAAAATTAAGAAACTAATTATAACAAATAATAAAAGAGGAAGCTTTGATTGTTATGTTAAATTAAAATAAATTATAATTAATAAATATGTGCAATGTGCATTCTTAATTTAATGCTGATAAACACTCAATATTTATTTATAATAATTTTTATTTTAAATAGCTGTAATAATTACTCAAATACTGATTGTAATTAGTACCAAATGGTGACATTTAAATAAAACCATTTGATTAGTTATATGTACCAAATGGTGACATATAAATAATACCATTTTATTAGCTATTTGTATTCCACTTTTGAATTTTTTAAAAAATGTAACATCCGTAACCGAAATTATCCGAAACTAACGGATAATCCGAAATAATTTAATATCCGTATCCGAATCCGTATCCAGTATATCAATCAATCTTATATCCGTATCTAATCCGTATCCGAAATGTCATATCCATAACATCCCTGGTAATTAGTATAAAAAAGTCATTACAGTGATGCACCCAAAATAAATACGTAGAATACGAATGTTAGAGAGGGTTTCATTTTGCCTTGATATTCCGAAGATTATAACATATCACTTATTCCAGAAGAAAAACAATGGTTCGTGGGCGAATGGTCGCACATCAAGCATGGAGCGTGGTCGTCAATCGCCCGCGCCGAGCCAAGCGAGCGTGGGGGGCGGAGGGAGCGTCGCGGGGGGCGCCGAGGGCGGCGGCGCGCGGCGGCCCCGCAAGCGCTCGGGGCGGCGGCGGGGGGCGCGCCACGCTGAGGCACGCAACGCCGCCGAGGCGCGCATGGCGGAGGCGCGCGTGGCCGAGCCGCGCCACCCCGACACGCGCCACGCCGACACGCGACACGCCGACACGCGCCACGCCGACACGCGCCACGACACGCGCCACGCCGACACGCGCCACGCCGATCTGCATTACGCGCCGGCGCCTTGCACCGCGCCCAATCCAACCGCATCCACTTCCAGCCTCAATTGGCGGGAGGAGATACTCGAATCCAAGAAGAATTCTCATGACAAGTTAGTCTGTTATGTATTTACTTAGTAGGTATAGTTGGTTATACTACGCCCACAGCGAACGAACGTGTAGTCTACCTCATGGTAAGTGGAGTACAGCCCATGGACATCAACAATCCACAAAAGCAGATTATAGATGCGTCGCTGCAGCTGAGGACTACGGTGTTATGCCTCATGTGCCAGTAATTTCTAATCTAGTGAAAATATTTCAGTATGTACTTTTAAAATTATAATTTTCAAATACTCAACACCATATGGATTTCTGCTCAAATCTTCGGATGCTAAATAAAACTACTGTTGTGTATTGTAATGCATCGAAATAAGACATATAGAATCCGAATTCACGCATATGACGCGTAAGGTCTGAATCGGGACATTTCGGCTCGATACATCCGAACGTCAGCCAGTTGTCAATCTCTTTGGCAAACATCTCTTGACACTCCCGAAAATTTTAATCTATATGGTCAATAGATGCAAATAAACGATTCCATTTGTATTATGCTAGAATGTGCAAAACGAAAATTAAATACGAGAAAAAAAAACAAGCATATTAAGAAGTGTTATGCCAGACAATAGTTATTTATGGTACAAGTGAGAAAAAGTTTATATTTCTGTTGTGAGTGCCAATTTTAAATCTTGAGCTTGCGAAGTAGCCTTGAATTGAATCACGAGCGCAGCGAGTGATTCTAATAAAAACTACTTCGCAAGCGAAACAGGTCACGAACTGGAAATTAAATTTTTCTAACGCGTTAAATACACAACTTTTCACCTCTTCCAGTGGTTTTTTTTTAAGAATGCTTTCGGCAATTCGTTCCGTAACATTTATTTATAGAGTCTAATATTAAGTACCTCATTTTAATTAATTTAATGGTCAATCACGAATATAAAAACATTAAAATACTAAATAAGCGTGTATTTATATAATTTAAAATAATTAAAACGTATCGTTTGTAGTTATTTAATAAAATTGATGTCAATGTTTATTACTAACCTACATGATGGCTGCTTTGTTTTTTTTTCAGCGCCTATTCATTGGAAGGATTTTGTTTAGAAATTTGAATAACTTTGCCTCACTAGTGAGTAAAAACGGTTTTTACTCACTGAATTCTGGCAAGCATCGATCTTTTTCGCGCTGGTGTGGTGAAAAAGAAATTAAATTCCCAAATTTTCACTAAAAAATAAATAAAATATTGTGTTACACATAAAAATGTTGTTTATTAATTTTATGTCTGTCTTAAACAACCTGGAACATTTTACATTTGTTTATTTTTTTTAAGCGTCTGAAAAGACGTACTAAGAATAAGGTCATTATCAAGTAATTACAATTAATCATATTTATCGTAAGTATACAATTTCCCTGTTTTAAGGGTAATAGCTCCATTTACTGTATACATTCGACAACGTCAGATTTTTACTGTTGCCTTCACCTAAAACAAAGCTCTTGAATGAAGACTATCCTTCTAGAAGTCATTATTCTACGTTGCTATGTTATAATTTCTCCACAGGCATGCAGAAGGCAGTAACACACGAAACAAGCCGACTCCAGAACATTCCACGTCGCAGCCGGGACTGATCTTGCTGCCACAAAATTCCAACACACACACGCATAAAGACTCTGCGTGAGTATACCCATAATAAACATGATAACGAATTTTTATTTACGTATGTAATTGAAACACCTCCTGATATTAAAAACATCATCAAAAGAATTACTTTGATAAGCTTTCTGAAAAAATACGCTCCAAACAAACTGCTACAATACGTAACGCTTAAGTATTTTGTATGTGAAGTTAGGAATTTTGTTTGATATTATATGATATGCTATACAAAATATTGTTTATGAAAATGGTTTAATTACAAAAATTGCTATAATTTTTTTTTTTAAATTTCGTTCTTTACAAATGGACTCGCCCATGAAACTTAAAATGAGTTAGATTTATAATAAATGTAATTATGTACCTATATTTTACTTATGTTTACGTCATCAAGACCAAAATCAACATTAGCATGTTTATTGTCTATTTAATTGATTTAAGTCTTCATAAGTTATAAAATGATATCATGATTTTAAATAAAACTTAAATTTATATAATAATTGACTAAAATACATTTTTCTATTATAGGCGAGGTGGTTCAATGGAAACGCAAAAAACGTTGTTTGATCCTCAGAATCCATCCAAACCTATAATAGTGCAAACTAGTCCTTCGAAAATTGACAGTCGGATGGAAAGAGGTAAGACTTTACACTACAGTTCTATGGTTTCTCACCGTCATAAGTCATAACTGTTGTTAGATTGTGCCATTTTATATTTCTTTTAATAAAACAATGTAAACGTTGTTTTAACTCTTCATCGTAATCTTCAATCATTGGCTTATCGCTCGGCTGGTGCATTACTACATAATAGCCATATCCAGATTATGTAATCAAAATGCCCGAGTTATTTCCTCAGCGTATTATTTTAGTTTATAACTTGTTTATTACTCGTGCCCGTTCCAGAGTTAAATAAATAACTCCAAGTTAGTTATTGGATTAACAGCAACAGCTAACACAGAGATAAAGCGGCCGTGGCGCAATGGATAAGGTAACGGTCTTACGATCTTAGTCGTGGGCTCGAATCCTGGTAAACGTACAGGGGCGCGGGGGTATGACGACAAAGGGGACTGGGGGCGCGGGGGTATGACGACAAAGGGGACTGAGACTGGTGCGGGCGGTGGGGGCACTTAATGAAATATACAGGAGATGAAATGCACCAAGATATTTCCTAAGATATGTGACATCATTGGAAAAAAGAAATAGTGATTTATCAAATGAAAAATAGTTAAGAAGATACAAAATTTTAATGAACTTATGTACGTAAATAAAATAATTGGGAATAAACTATTATACTATTTTTTATCTAAACATATAATTAAATCGTAAGAAAGTCAAATCTTTTTTTGGGTCCAGTTTCTTTTTTCTAAAATATTCGTATACGTTAAAAACCATTTGCTTGCACGACTGTTTACTTTATGTCCGAAGATTTTTTGATTCATCTTGAGATTGTTATTACATGTGTACCTCTCACAAGGTGTCTGCAACAGTCAACACATGCGATCGCTACCCATGTAGCGAACGAAATGAACAATTGAAAAAATTTGCCCACCGCCCGCACCAGTCTCAGTCCCCTTTGTCGTCATACCCCGCGCCCCTGTACCGCGCAGGCGAGGACTCAGTTAAACGGTCAGCCTATAGCTGCAGGGTGTTAACAAGAATACTAGTAGTTTATATCTAATAGGAAAAATAAATAGAGTAAGCTGTAAACTCGGGCGTTTTTCATTGTACTCTGGAACGCGGCAGTGGCCCTGAATCTTTATAATGCATACAGGTGCAAAAGAGAGCTCTATGCGCGGCGGCGGAGGGTACGAAGCCACGGACGCGGCGCGGGCGGCGCGCCACCGAGCGCTGCTGCAGGAGGTGGACCGCGCCGACGCCATCCTGCAGACGCAGTTGTTGCGGGGGCCCCTTGGACTGGCGCAGCATTGGCCTGATGTTACAGATACTAGGTACTCCTGTATACTGAGTAATACTGTTTTACATTTTATCGTGATATCAATCAATCATCAGCCAATCTTAGTTCACTGCTGGTCATTGGCCCCCTCTCTCTCCCATTTTGCACAGCAGATTACCACAGTTTTTAGCCATGGTCACTGGTCAGTGTACATTTCTGCCGGTATTTTTTTCTACGTCTAAAATCTGTGGTTATAATAAATGTCGCTAAGTCGCACCCACTCTGTATGTGATATCGAATGGTGATTAAAATCTCTACCATTACTACTGATGACATATTTAATCAAGTTGATTATTTCCAGGGCTTTTCTGCAAAATGCGCTTCAAAGACTCCTCATGTCAGATCTCAAGTACTGTCAGGCTGATAATATCGAGCACCACTTTTGGAAAATATTGTACTATAATTTCATAGAGCTTTTAAGAAAGAGTTTTACGCAAATAACGCCGGAAGATAAACCGAAGATAGTGTCATTAATAAATATTATAATCGAGGAGGGTAACACTTATTTTGAGAATCTAGTGCAAATGTTAGAGAAAACCTATAAGTTTAATATTGAAGACTACATTAATGATAATCATGTGTTGCCACCCAAAGGAATGGGCTACGTGGGCTTAGCGTTAATATCCGTTCAAAAGATATATGTATTTTTGGGCGATTTAGCAAGATATAAGGAACAAGTGAATGAGACAAATAATTATGCTAAGAGTAAATTTTGGTATACAAAAGCTCAACAAATCAATCCTAAGAATGGAAGGCCATACAACCAGCTGGCTATATTAGCAATATATGCTGTAAGTTTTCCTTTTTACAGTGAATTAATCCCTTTAAATCAGTTAAAATTTAATGATTTGTGCTAATATTTATTATGTTTTTACAGAGAAGAAAATTAGACGCAGTTTTTTACTATATGAGAAGTTTGATGTCTTCGAATCCATTTCATTCCGCAAGAGAAAGTTTATTATCATTATTTGACGAAAATAGGAAAAAGGTATAGTCATGTTTGTCACCATTATGATAATAATGATTGTAATTTAAGTACTTTATCAGGCTTGTTTAGCTATTAAAACGCAAGGTCAACCGTCTTAACTGATCATAATGCAATGGAGCAGCAAGTTAATGAACGCCTAAAACAGATATTGTCTTGTCAAATGTCAGAGACGACGACCGGATGGCGGAGTGGGTAGTGTGACGCTGAGGTCGCGGGTTCGATTTCCGCTTAAGACAAATCTTTGTGTGCATGAACATGAGGGTTTGTCTTAGCTTGGGTGTTTCTATGTATAATAAGTATGTATTTACAAAAGAAAAGTATATATGTATTAGTATCAGTTATTCTAGTACCCATATTACAAGCTCTGCTTAGTTTGGAACTAGATGACGTTGTGTGTAAGTTGTGAGATATTTATTTAAATATTTGCACAAATACGCCAACTGGTGAACATATCAAACACCTTGTCTATTTTATGTTGCACGTAGTACGAAGCAGCGGAGCGAAAACGTCGCGCGGCTTTGGAAGCATCGAAGACGCAGCAGACGAATTTGGACAACGGGCCGATGAGCGTGCCCGTCAACAAGATGGATGCCGCGGCCGGCTCCAGGAAAGAAGTGTGGGTACGACCGAGCGGCCATCGCACCACGCTGCGGCCGTCGCCTACAGATGAACATTTCGCTTCCATGACATCCGTAGAGGTACTGTACTTTTTTTTTTTTATTCCACGCCCATAGCGAACGAACGTGTAGTCCACCTGATGGTAAGTGGAGTACAACCCATGGACATCAACAATCCACAAAAGCAGATTATAGATGCGTCGCTGCAGCTGAGGACTGCGGTGTTATGCCTCATGTGCTAATAATTTCATGGCCTGATCTCACCACCAAACCGGAACACAGTAATGGAAGCACTACCATTTGGCGGCAGGTTAAAGGTGAGACGGTGGTGCTGCCGCCCTCGAGCTCATTCACAAGAGCTCTACCACCAGTAAATTACTTGTTTCTTGGTAATATTTTACTCATATTGAATGATAGTAGTGGCTCCATCAACAATCAGTATGAATTGATGAATATAATATTCGTCATCAAGATAGAAATCGCAGCCGCTTCGCGAAATTAAATCTAGTGGATATGACTTTGATGTATGTGTTACCTTCATATTTCAAAGTTCAATAAAATATGTAAATTTTTCAAACAAATTGTATCTGGGTTTTCTTAAATATTATATCACTTAAATATTACTACTTACTTATTGACGAAAAAATGTGGACCTTGGCTCAAAAAATCTCCGAAACGAAATTGCTCCAAAACGCTAAAAGTCATCCTATTTGATGCAAACAAAATTGAACATTGAAGTATTGTCATAATTTTTTTTGTGACAGTTATTTGTACAAGGTGTAAATAACCACCAGTATTACATCCTGTATTTCTTTTCTAAACAAGATTTTTATTTTAATTAGGTTTACATATTATGATATTATTTTCGTGCATCTTGCTCGAGTCCCGACGTCCATTGTTTTATGCCTATGACGCTATAGTAAAGAAAATAACAGTAATTATACAAACTTTATTTTTGTTGCAGTTAAATAAAAATTTCATTACAAGTTACCTTCACGTGCATGGGAAACTCATCACAAAAATCGGGTAAGTGTAGAATATTTTACAACTTTGTTTTTTTTATTATTTTCTATAAATTACGCTAAATTGATATGATCGATCATCTCCTACTAGCAATAACCTTTCGGCTCGTAGGAGTCATAGGAAATATAAGTAAGTAAAACTACTTTATAAATCGTAAAGGATTTAGTATTTATACCAAATTATTGTGAGTAATTTATAACAATTGTACTCAAAATAATAGCTCTGTTACCCAAACTCATTTAATTATACTAAAATAATGAAATGAATTCAGTATGCATGTTGACTAAACTGTTCCCGCGAGAGATGTTATACTCTGTCCATTCCTTTATTTTCTTTTTGACAGATTACATTTAGGGATGCCTTCACACGTTACTGATTCGATTTGAAATCATTATCGATGTTGTCTTAGAAGAACTTTAAATCGATTAATTACATTGAAATGGTTTTAGTTCATTATTAATTATTCGTTTATTAGTAGTTTTTATTAGATGAAATACATATACAAAATAATAATATAATAATAATGTCACATACTTAGTCTATGACGATTTCCTAGTTACCTTTGTTTACATTTTCATTTTTAATTCCAAGATTTCGACTTGATTTCTTGCAAATAATTATTCATGGAATCATGATACTATTATTATACTCTTTTTTTTTATAAAAATACAGACAATACACAAAAAAAAGACAAAATATTCTTTTTCATAATGATCGATTTATTTCATTTCACGATTTGATTTATAGTCTGTGGTTGTTTGTTACAAACATTGAACTTCCCTAAAAAGTGCCGCTTGTCAATAAAGTACATTATTATTATAGTTCATTAATCTGACAGAAAAAAACGGTAATTCATAGGCGTGATCTGTCAAAAAGAAAATAAAGGAATGGACAAAGTATAATCACGATAAGACTCCTTCGTAAGAAGGTCCACAGCAAAGCGCCTTTGGCTTGGCCTGAGGTGCCAGGTCTGGTCTTCTTAGCACTTTTATTGTTACTTATTATGCAGTAATCACGAGGACGATAAGTGAATGGTTATTGAGGATTCTAGAGTAAAAAGTAATGTGATTTTGATTACTACTGCAGCTCGCAATGTTTGCAATTATTCGAGACGCTCTTGCCAAATATTGTGTACTACGCAAATTAACAGCACATAGTGCACAGTCTTGTCTTTAGATTTATAATTATATAAGTTATACCTATATAATTTAACTGTTGTCTTTGGTCCGAGAATTATTTATATTTGTGTATATCAGATCTAATAACATTAATAATATAAATTCAGAGCAGGCCTATTATTTCGAGCACAAGTATTTATTATAAACCATTTTTTTTGAGTGCATGAACGTTGAGTCAGTAATGACTGTGTTGTGTATCGCGATGTTGACTGCACCAATATTTTTAATATTATTGGTGCCTAGAACACTGATTTGAAGAGACAGGTGACGCAGAAAGTAACTAGTATATCTATATAAGTATATTATGTACTAGCTAGAGAATGGCAATGGTTACTTTGTTGTACTACTTTTATGTATTTTTAAGCCGCGTCAGTCATCAGAAAATCAGAAAAACATAAAATAATAGTTAGTACCCTTTACTATTTCTTTAGGTTAGTATTGACTTGTGGAAGATTATCATAATCATGTGATTATGGTCATCTTTCACAAATAGATTTTACAAGGAGATTGACTATATGTATAGTCATTCTTATATACTCAAATACATGCTAGTTCACCGTCGTAAGCGCAATCATTATCTTTTGGGATTTCACTAAACGGCTGTTACTGACCGGATTCAATTGGCATCATTGTTCAAACATTGTGGATTGCGCTTATTACGGTTAAGTTGTTAGAGCGAGTTTTTTAATGCGTTTGTTCGACAGAATGGAGACGTTCTACGAGAGCGCCAGTATGATGCTGCGGCAGTTCCGCGCCTTGTTGCACCGCCAGCCACTGCCCACCCCTGCCGCCAGGTTGTTACAACTGACAGCACTGAATATGTTTGCCGTCGAAACCATCGCTGCCTCCCTCAAAGGTAATGTGCATTTGTTATTTGTGCGATAAGAAAGCAAAGTTTGTTTTTTCATCGAGTTCTAATTTTGAATATGATTGATTGTTTTTATAGAATTTTGTTATATTTAGCAAATTATATCAAGAAACAGTTGGAATCTGCGACCTCAAAATTACTATTCACGGTCTCAAGTTACTAGGACCCCTAATTCCTTAGTTGTATGCTATGTCAAGTCCTGCCGGTCCCATATTTTTTTAATTTTGAGTCCGAATAGGTGAGTGATTTTACCACTTATTGATTAGAATCTTGAGCGTAGTGAGGGACTCAAAAGCACAAGATGTAAATAGCTTTGATCTCTTGTCGGAAATACAACTTTTCAGCTCAGCAGCTCGAAAGGGCGAAAACAGTGAGCAAACATCGATTTTGCTCACTGTTTTCACACAACAAAGAACGGCTTTTCGAGCTGTTGAGATATAATTTATATTTATTCTTATTACATATAAAAGGAAATTGACGAATTTTGAATGTGTGAAAGGACAGGACGCCCTAAATCATATTAACTGAATTAAGTTTTTGAAACGCGGCAATAAAATGTGGTTATGATTTGTGTTCACAAAAACGTAAAAAACTCGATTGTAACATTTATAATGTCTGTCCTGTTAAATGTTATTATATCCGACATTATCCCCATAACACCATATTAAAAAGCAATTATTTTCCAAGTAAGCTAATCAAATACATGTAAATGTATTCAATAAAGCGTTAAGAATTTTTGTGCGGTCATTGACAGTGATTATCGTGCGCCAGCGTAAATTACGTCTTTAGGATGCCTGTACTTGAAACCGGATGAGTGAAGTATTGCGGTGCTATGCGAGACCATCCATAACCGATCCTTTTGACGGAATATCGAGATAGTATCATCGCCGTACTTATTATAACCGTCCTATCCAACACTTTTTACAATATCGAGATAGTTACATATTCGGTATCGCCGTATCGAGATCTATAACTTTGTCTTTAATAGTTTATGAAAAGAATGCTTGTATCGAGCGCAAAAAAAGAAGTTCCATAGACAAAGCGCTCTATCTGTGTTACTTACGGCGCTTATTTTAAGTGTTTGTTATTTTTTAACTATTAATAAAGGGTGTAGGCTTTTAACCGCTATACAAATTCATCAAATTTTAAAAATCGTTATTTATATTGTGTGTAATCAGAACAATATTTTTTTAAACTATAGGCGTCATTTTCTCGAAACTGGCTGTCATGAGTGTCATGCACTTACCGTTCTTATCTTTAGCACGGCAGCGTGGAATGGACATTTTCTAAAAAGTTGTAGGCATAATCGTTTCTGCCTTGTTAAATGGATTGTATGTCCATGGGGTCAACTTAATACTCTTTTTGTAATAATAATATGTATTTTTGAAATTAATTATTGTACTCAAATACACAATAAAATAAAATTATTCTGTTTGCATAAATGTTAGTCATCAAATGCTAACTACCTTGGTAACAATTATTACCACTAAACTTAACTAAACGATTTGAATCCATGGCTAATTCATAATTACATACTAAAGGTTGTTATAATTACAGCAATAAATAAATTAAATGGGAAATATTCGTAATTTAAAGTCATGGCTCCATTTAGTTTGATATCAAAAAAGAAAATAAATAAATTGACGACCTTGTGGCGCCGGATTAATGATCTTAATTGACAAAATTCAGGTGGATTATATTGATACGATATTCCGGTTTCTCGATACATAACGTTGGCCGGAAATGCCTGAGGTAAGCTGAGATTTGATATACCTCAAAACTCACTAACATCTCTTTATAACTTTTAGTATAGTGATTAATTAGGATATTTTTTCATGATTAAATTTTATAATTTTGCAAATATTGTTATCTATATCAGATTTATAAAAGAAGTTTAAAAATATCATCCTCATAATTGATCAAAGGGTGGATGAACAGGTAGCCAATTTGGGCATGACGAATTTATAAATATCGAGTTTTTCGGAATTCTAAAAATACCCCATACATTGAAGGAAAATTTTTATCGCTTTGTTGTGGTCTCCGTAATTCATTTAAAGACTGTTGCTTTATGTCAATTTGTATTATTTTACTTTTTATATTGTCAAATAGTCTGTGTATTCTATACAAAATTTTGCTTTTGACCGTATTCGTCCACTAAATATTAGCTGATTTTTTTTCTTTTGTGAAATATATTTTCTATTCTATTTGCTAGGCAAAAACATTGCAATATCTGGTAAAAATCAATCAACACAACTCATAAATAATTATATCAATCATTCAAACCATGTTAAACTGTCACGTCTGAGTAGAAATTGTGCATAATTTAATTGTACGATATTATGTTACGTTCGTCTTGTCATGTCATAAGCCGTTATGACTAAGCAGGGTCATTAGTGCAAGCAAGACTTGATATGCGTACGCCAAATAACGGGATACCATAGGACAAGATCGTTGCTTGTATTCGATACTAGTACTATTTTCTTACATGATTTGGCTAGAATTATAATACATAACTGACTAGTTGGTCTTGTGGTTAGCGTGTGCGCCTCTCACTGCGGGGTCTCGGGTTGATGCCCGGGTCGGGCAAATGTGATATTTGGGCTTTTTCGTCAGGAATTTATCTATAGCAGCACGTAAAGATAAGGATAAAAGATAAATGGATGGATTTTTTACATTAGATAGAACGCCAGAAGCAATTACACTATCCAATGCTCCCAATAACAAGGCCAAATACACACATTCACTCACACAAGCACACCCAGTCTCAGAACAAATCTTTGCGAATCACACAAAGATTTGTCCCGTGTGGGGATCGAACCCACAACACTAGTGCAGTGGAAAGCGAGGCAACCGCTTAAACCACTACACCACACGTGCAGACACGTAGTAAGATTTGGGCTCGGTGGATGACGATAGGCTCACACGGTAGGGAGATAGAATGAACCATGGGATACATTCCATCTACCTAAACATATCATACTAAGAAACAGTTGAAAAAGATATGGGACCGGCAGGATTTGAACCTGCGACCTTACTGCACACCGGGCAGCCGCTTTAGCCATCCAGCTACGGTCGCCTCTTACCAGAACCCTAAATTTCTCAACTGTATGATACTTCGTGACTATACATATCAGGTGAAGTGTGGGTGTGATACACCTTTGCCGCACCCTCCTGAGTACCTAACATAGATGCGAAGTTATGTTATGATGTTATTTTGGTAGATATGTGACATGTATCGTAAGCCTATTTAATTAGACCTATATAGTGAAGTGAATCTACCTTTCAACCATCCTTGGTTATTTCGAGAATAAATAAATATCACTCAACTTACATACAACGCCATGTAGTCCCAAACTAAGCAGAGCTTGTACTATGGGTACTAGAATAAGTGATACTAATACATATATATACTTTTCTTTTGTAAATAAATACTTATTATACATAGAAACACCCAGACTAAGACAAACCCCCATGTTCATGCACACAAAGATTTGCGGGAATCATACCCGCGACCTCGGCGTCGCAGGCAGGTACACTACCCACTCCGCCATCCGGTCGTTAAATAATATGTGACATGTATGTAGACCTATCTAGTGAATCTACCTTTCAACCATCCTTGGTTATTTCGAGAAAATATTATTTTACATGAATACATAATAATATTTGTTTAAAGAATAAAAAAAACAAATAAACTCGTTAAATTTAAAGCTGCTGAAGCTTTGTGCAACTTAAAATTGAAGATATCTTTTTTAGTACGATTGGAACATCAACGATGCGGTAAAACAGGAGCCTTAGTTAAACGTTCAAAGTCATGAACGAGTCATGTCTGTGACTATAATCGTCTAAAGCTCCTGTTATCCTGTACACTGTAGACAGACATAAAACAGAGATTATTTTAATATATGAAAACTACTCGGTTCATGCTAACTTCAAACGCAGTTGGAAGATCAAGGGGTCGGTTATCATATCATAGCGCTGATCCTTAATATATTTTTTATATTATCGTGATCTGTGAGAGACCAGAGAAAATGCCATTTGCTTCGTCTTTTATATTCCTCTCTTCTCTTCCTACACTGGACAAGTTTACCGTCTATATAAACAATCGCACTTTCTTAGAATTTTACGATTTTCCTTGAATACATAAGGATAAGGATAACCTATAATCGTAATGGAACGTCTGCCTTTAGGTGGCATGCGTGAATAACTATGGGCCAAAGGATCCCGCTACAACAATATCTCAGGTTGAGTCACGCATGCTTTCCAGGTGTGTCATCTAATAGTGTTTGGTGTGTATTGCGGTCAATAGGGGCAGAATTCTTCGAGCTCTTACATATCATACGGCTAGCACCTGAAGACCGACCCTCACGTTAAAATAATATAAATCAAGAATCAAACAATCAGAAGGCCGCAGGTTCAAATCCTGCCGGTCCCATAGTTTTTCAACTGTTTCTTAGTATAATTTGCTAAGCATAGCTATAAAAATAATCAATAAGAATTATAAATCAATGTAGGATGCCTAACATATTATGATTATCCCATTTACAATCAGCAATAATTAAGTTAGTTTTACGAAAAGTAGTTAGATCACGTTATGTTATTGACGTTATTTATTATATTTTGTTGGACGTTGAACTGCGACGTAGTTCATGCATTCCTCAGTAAAACACAATCAAGACTAATTATGAATTTATTAATATTTTATACCTATATAAATCGGCAACTATTGTACTAATTAATGTTCTATTAATTGCATAATTCATTTCAAGTAGATAGATCTAGATATTTTAGATAATGTAGATAACTTCTAAGATATTATAAATCAAGTACTTACTTCACTTTTGGGCAATTACAACTATTGTATAAGGTAATTTATAAAATAAGACACTCGCAGTTGCATGTAATTACGGGTGTCAGTATTACAATAATTATGATTGATTCATTATATTTACTGTCAAAAATGTTTAACACGGAAGTAGCTTAATTGTTTTTTGTGTTTAAAACAACCGTTAGTAAAGTTTTTTAATCGATGTGCTGTATCATTTCAGATAGAAAAAATTAGTACAAACAAATAAAATAGTCTTCTTTATTAAAATGAGTTTAACTTCAGTAGCTAGTTATTGATTTTATTTCACTTTTATTTCGAGCTCATAACATTGCAATAAATTGCTGATATCCATTATTTCTCTACATTCAAACACATTCTTTACTGTTTGGAAGAAAAATGGTAAATAGAAGAAAACTTGTTCATTTATTTATAACTCATACATATAAATTTGCCTTGCTACTTTGGGTATTATGTGTCAATACAGTACTCGATTGCTGCTAGGTTTGACGGAGAATGAATGACATACCATTGCTCAATTTACCTGATATATTTTGAAACTCCGATAGAAATAATAGAGATAGGATGATATCCACGTATTCGATTTATGAAATTGATATATAAGGTGAGTTGTAAAGGTGGCTATTTCCTGCGACTCTCGTCCGGGCGCAGTAAAGGTTTGTAATTACAAATTACAAGTTATTGGAGGTTGATGCACTGCAGTCCGTCGCGCCGCCCGCGCCCGCGCACCGCACAAATGCACACATTTGATGCCAGCAGGTTCAACAAACTGACTCCACGCCGCACGGTGACGACCACTCTTTTACGCCATTACTCGTAATGATGTTTTGAATTATTATAGAAAAATTACGGCGTTCGAGACCCTTAATTACAGGGTTCGGCAAGACGATGCCCTTTGGCAGCGCGTGTGACGGGCAAATTTCCTGGAAAGATATATGAGACTAGCTGACCCGTGCCCACTTCGTTGGGCGTAATGTTCAAAAATATATATCTTTCATAGTTAAGGCAGCGTTCGTAAGAAACGTTTTCTTTCGAATGTTTTTTCGCCGATTCACTTTGCAAAACGGACTACCATGTAAAAGCCTTTTTATTTTTCGGTTTTTTATATGTATAACCTATGACACTCAGCAATAATGTGTCTTTCTATTCGTGAAAGAAGATTCCCGAGATTCCGATTAACGAATTCGGAGTTTCCGATTAACGAATTCCATGAGGACCAAGTCGCAGGATAATTTTAATTGTTCAAAACTTCTCAGCTAACCTAACCTAATTGCAAAAAACTAAATACCTATAACCTAAATTAATATCTACATGAAACTAACTTAATACCTATAACCTAAATTAATATCTACACGAAACAAACTTAATACCTACCTATAACCTAAATTAATATCTACATGAAACTAACTTAATACCTACCTATAACCTAAATTAATATCTACACAAAACAAACTTAATACCTACCTATAACCTAAATTAATATCTACATGAAACTAACTTAATACCTATAACCTAATTTAATATCTAGGTACATGAAACAAACTTAATGCCTATCTATAACCTAAATTAAATGAAAACTATATAAACATAAAAGATTTTTTTTTTAATGTACCGAAAATAAAATTAATGAATGTCGAAAGTGTGTTACGAAAAATTCAATTTTGGGGACGTCCGCTGCGTAAAGAGCCGCGCGGGTACCTACCTCTCAGAGATGTAAAAGGAAGGTCACGCCTCCTTCTTCCGAAGTGAGCACGAACGCGAACCGAAATAAGCCGAAACCATCGCGCGCCGCTGCCGCGCTGCTGTGGCCTTCACGTATAACGATGAGTTTTTCTCCGATTCTCTTTACAAAACGGACTACCACGTAAAAACCTTTTAATTTTTCGGTTTTTTATATAGCCTATGACACTCAGCGATAATGTGGCTTTCTATTAGTGAAAGAATTTTTAAAATCGGTGCAGTAGATTCCGAGATTACCCCTGACAATTTAACAAACACACAAACTTTACCTCTTTATAATATTAGTATAGATAACGTTTCGTATGTACTCAAAATACATAAAAAACAGCTATAGCATAGATTCTGGATAACGATAACACGGTGCGAATTTTGTAATGTAAAATATTATTCCGTCCGGAGTAGAGCAGTCTTACAGAGAGAAACAAGCTGAAGTTCACATAGATTAATGTCAAGTTTATTGCAGTAATGAGTTTCTTTTATATGGTTAACATTCAGAGTCTTATCCGCCACCCCGTATCGTATACATTAGTCGTCGGGAATTTATTATGACATATCTTATTTCTGGAGAGATTATTTCTGCGTGGTGTTTACCCGAGCGTTTGCTAGTCAGTGGAGTTTGTGCTTTGCGTTTGCAGGTGCAATCCGTGCTGTGTATTTTTAGTCGACTCCCTATTTATATGGAACCGGCTCGTAGCGACCGATGAGCTGTCCGCCGATGATCTAACGACGTGTTTCTATCACTACTCATAAACAACTAGTGGTGTAATGTTGTTCCTTCATAACTATAGCACGTTCTATTAATAAAGAGCAACAGCGCAAAACAACTTGTTTCAGATAATCAAGGACTGAGATATTCTTTCATTGAGGTCTTTTACCAACCATGTTGAGTACTGAGTAGCAACTTAATACGGATATGTCTGGACTTAAATTAATCACAATGAATGCCTGATAAATTCAATTTTTTTATAGGTATACCTGCCAAAAATCTTTACCGCTAATTAGCTTGCCTTGTAATTTGTTTATTATTAGATGTGTACGTCATAATATTCAATGCGTTAGTCACTTACGAATATTAGATTGTGATGTAAGAAGATCGGTAGTTTTAGGAAAACATGAAGGAATAAAAAACACATTTGGATTCTCTCGGGTCACGTTCGATTAATTTCGACGTAAACATTGCTCATGGTGCGCGATGATTCAACAGGTAGCAGGTTCCGGTTGGTCCTGATCGCTCACTGATTAATGCAAACTGCTCGTGTGAAGTAGATGAGGCTCACGATTGTATGCACATACGTAACTTGTATTTAACCGTAAATAGAGACACGACACGCTCAATTATTCCGAACAAATATTTAGACTTGACTAAGCTTCAGCCCGCCAGGATTTTTGATTGCAAATATCGAGGCAATAACGCCAATTTAAAATTGAGCGTAAACGGTCTCCATTTAAATTTCTCTGCTGATAACTGCATTTAAAACTATATCCGTTATTTGTAATATTTTTAAAAATTAAGAATCCAGCATCATAGCAAAGCTAAAATTTGCTTTAAAATATTACAAGTATTTGATAAAAATGCGTCATCTCTCGACAGTATTGTGTTGATCTTAATTTAAAGACTAATCACTCATCGCATAGATGGAGCTTAAACCAATTAAGGTTCGTCTAGCTAAGGTATATATATACCTACGACGCTGGCACAAAAGAGTCGAAAAATTTCGAGTCTTGCAGCATACGAATCCATAGCTGAATTGGCAAAGCACTTGGGGCCCAGCGGGTGCAGGTTCGAGTCCTGCTAGATTCTTAATTTTTCAACTTTAATATTATATAAAATAATAATATCCGTTATGTTCAATTTGTAAGATCTCTGATGAGAGGAAGGGTTACGAGGTCTCCGGTTTTGCCCATTCATTAAGTCATTAAAATACTGCTATTTCTCAGCGAGACATGACCTAGATGACTTCTTGATCGTCTTGTTTATTTCTAAATTCTGCTTATTGTTTACGTCGATACTTACCGAAAAACAACTGTATAAGTTTATCATAAGTATAAGTTCCCCGTAGCGAATTATGATGATGGCTAATATGCAGAAATGTTATGCAAATAAAAGTTTATTTATCTTTCTCTAGGGTTATTAAATAAGAATGTTATGAAAGCACTCTATTTAGCAGTATGGACCTAGGTTGAAAAGTCAATGTAAACCTACTTCTTAATCGATCTTATCATTGAAGTATTTGCATTTAGAATTAACAGTATTATTTCAACGTAGGAACTATCGTATCTAAACGTACACCGTATTAGAAATAATTTTATTTCATATCTACCTTCACTTTGTTCTGTATTATGTTTTCGTTATTAATTAATAAAATTTTCAATGCTAACTGAATATATTTGTCCAGCAGAGAGCAAGAACGGCGGCGAGAGGTCGGCGTGGCTGGAATGTGCCCTGGGCGTGTCGCTACTAATGTTCGGCGCAATGCTGGAGCGATGCTGCGCCTTGCTGCCCGAAGCGCCGCAGTCGCAGCACCATGCCGACGCTTTGCTTCTGCTGCCTGCTATCAAGGTACTGTATAGAGTTTTTGGTAATTCGACATATTCCTAGCAGGGTGTTATAGCTGGGCCCAAATGAAGTAATCTGAGCCTCTAAATGTTCATCTGAAATTCAGTAGTTTTTGAAATATTTCATAATAGGTTTTGTTGAAATATCCCAGATCTAGCCATGCCATTTTTTAAAAAAAATATTTTTATTGCAGATAAACTTGGTTTATCTATTGAAATAATAAAACAATGAATCATACGCAAAAAATAGGCAAGAAGGCATAAGGACTCTAATGAAATGAAATATTTTAGTGTAGCATACAATAATTATGCTACACTTAACATGCAAATAAAATAATAAGAATAATATCCTTATTTTATAAGCTTTTTAAAGAGGTATTAATGTTGGATATTTCTCATGAGCAAAAGAGAACGAATTGATCTCCTTATCCAGCGAGAAAAATAAAAATAAAATCACCTTATTATATTTTACCATGAAACTGTGAATAGTTTAATTGAATAAACAAAGTGTTCAACATTAATTTGCTTGTACCGGTTGTCATTAAATGCAATTTGAAGTCATAAAACGAAAACGATATGCCATATTCATAATGTTTATTCTAGAATATTGTTTTTTTTAACATTTCGAAGTATACAATGGTACCGTTATAAAGCATTAATTACATTAAAATTCTGTCGTAGGCTGCAATAATCGTTTTTTTAAGAGCCTATCTTGTACCACCGCTTGGCAATGGGCTACTCCACACACTACCACGATTTCCTGTTTTAGGCCCCAAATTCAAATTCAAATTGAGCTTGAACACGTCAAAACATTACAACATACTAAATTATATTAATTACAATGATTTGAATAACCGGGGCTTAGATTAATTTTAATCAAACTGTTTAGAATCAAATTAAAATCAATCCAAGTACCAGCTCCGATGGGTATTGCATTATGAGAAGAGCTGGTGAGAATCCCCGTCTATCCAATCCCTTTAGAACAATTCTAAATAATTTTACCTTGATTTTTAAGTGACAATCACATTTGGTTGTATAAAATACCAATACCTTACGTGAATCACAGTATCCAACACGATATGTTTTGTATACACTGACAAGTGACTACTCTGTTCATGATTTGTCTCATATAATATGTATTATTTTAGGTGTGGTCCGACTGGATGCTTTGCCATAGCAGTGTATGGAATCCACCACCTAACTTCGCCAATTTCCATATGGAGTAAGTTTTTAATTATTTTTAGATTATACATTATGCTATTGTGTAAATTACATCATCGTGAGAAAACATATAATATTTTTTTTCATCCCTATTCGGTCAACGAAACAGCGATTAGTTCATTATTTACAAATATAAACCCAATTTGCAGGTTATATTATTATAGTTTAATTTCTATTACAAATAAGATGGGTCGGATCAAATTTTAATTTTAAAAACGTAGTCATCGATTTTAAATTTGTGCAAACTGGAATTGCGAGATTTTTCACCCTTTCGTTAGCTTTAGTTTAATCATGCATCCCATTAAAAAAATCGTATTGATATAATTTAACTCAGTATAAAATAATCTTTTCCTTTTTCTTTTCTTTCTAAAAACTCCTGAGTCGCGGGGGTGTTCACAAACATATATTTCACTCACAAAGCACACCTAGTATAATGCTAGTAATGACGTAACAATCGTTGTTTTTGTTTAGATCTGATACCAATCCGTGGGACTGGCTCGCTAGGCTTATGAATATACTGGAAAATCGGGATGACAAGTCCATCAAATTGGAATCTGAAATGAAAGAAGGTAAGCGTGAGAATAAATGTTACTAACGTTTTCACCTCAGCAGCTCGAAAATTCGTTCTTTGTTGTATGAAAGCAGTGAGCAAAACTCGATTTTGCTTCGAGTTTTGCTGTCACTTGAAGCAGTTGGGTTTGCTCACTGCACCCCTTTACACACCTTACTTTTCACAACACGTCATCTTAAAATAAGCTGAATTTGTGATATGGGTACTATTGAGAGCTGCTTCTGCTGAGGTGAAAAATAGTATGTGCGACACAAGATCAAAGTTATTTATATCTCGTGCTTTTGAGTCCCTCACTACGCTCAAGATTCTAACTTAGAATCACTCGCTAGACTCGTGATTCTACTATAGATCCTTTCGCTTCTTCGCGACTCGAACTTGCACAAATAACTATAACTATTTATATCTTTAGAACTTTAAAGTCACATCTGAAGCCTTAAATATGAAGATACAAAAATTCTAAGTTAGCATTTCGAAGTTATTTAGAATGTTTGTTTCAATGAATGTATAATTTAATATTAGTAGCGTAAATGCTTCAATTGATTAATTAAGTCGTATCCTTTGCTACATAATTATAGGTTAGCTGACACGAATGATTGTAATAATTTATGCATCTACATGATATATTTACCTAAATACCTATTTGTGTTATTTATATACCCGATGTTTTGGAACACCACAATCAAGTAGCATTTTAACACATCATTCAAGTCGTGATATCCCCTGATTTACTACATAATTATATGTTACGACTCCTGAGATATTTAATATGGATAGAACCAAAATAATAATTGCATAACACATTATAATAATAACTTGTTTACTTGTGATGTAAAGCAGAGGCGTAGCTACCGCCGTATCTTCCGCATCAATTATACGGGGCCCCCGGCATACGAGGGCCCCCAAAGAGCTAAGTAAGAAAGTAAAAATACCTAAGAACTTCGATGGGACATGAACGCCCGTCAGACCTCTCAGTATTGTCCATTGAGGCAAAAACTTTGGAAAACTAAAGTCATCATCAACTATAAATTATTAAATAAATCAGTTTGCCGAAGAAAAGGCAAGAAGAGTGTATATTTAATTTGAATTATTTGTAAAAAATTAGGTAAAAGTGACAATCATGATGAATAAATATAATTTTTTGCAAACATTTTTTTATATAATATTAAAGTTGAAAAATTAAGAATCCAGCAGGACTTGAACCTGCACCCCTTGGGTATACGCCCCAAGTGTCCTGCTGGATTCTTAATTTTTCATCTTTAATATTATATAAAATACATAAAAGGGATAGCAAAGCTAAAATTTATTACAAACATTTTTTCTTTTGTAAGAAATCTTTACCCTTCATAAGGGCCCCATTTTTTTTTTACACGGAGCCCCGCTAAGGCACGCCATTTCACTGATGTAAAGTTGTAATAACTGCGATCTATAATCTTGACACTTGATTTCATTGCACGTATTTAAGATAAAAATCACGTATGTTGTGCAGATCGCATAAGGATAAGTGGATGACATTTCACAGCAGATTCAATTTATGCATAATATTGTCAACCTTTATAGAACCTACATTCTGGAGATCATCATCTTCTTTACGACTAGATATTAGTACTGCGAGATTGTTTAACTTTTAGTTTTAAATTAGAAAAAAAAGCAAAATTTCTCCAAACATTATTCTAGATGTTTTAGCAATTTTGTTGGAATTTAAACACGTATCCGATGTGACTTCCCGTTGGCAACATTAATTCATAACAATAAATCTAAAAAGAGATTTATTTTTTATAACTAAATTATTTTTTTTTATAGACTTACTTTATTGTGGCTACGGAAACTGACTTAGTGCAGTATCTACCTATTTTAACATATCTCTGCTAAACACTTTTATCTCCTATTTAATCCGGTAGAAGACTTTAGCTGTGCGTAACAGAGGATATTGATAACGACAAAATGACATTTATTAAAAGAATTTCAAAGAAATAGGGCATATGACAGAGTCGTTGTCAAATATACTAACTAGTTTAATATCCCCAGGGTACATATGCGTAAGACTACCGGAAGACGCATCCCTGGCAGGCTTCACTCCGCTCATGTACATGGAGCCCGCCGTGGGCTGGGTGCGCGCCGACCCGCCTCCGCCGCACCACGCCACGGAACACGCCCTCAGAATCAACAAACTATTGTTCTTTGGAACTGAGTAAGTTTTCTCCTTATAAGATGCACCCACTCAAATGACATTTAAGGGACATGGTACTTCGGGAACAAAACAATAGCTATAAAACATCAAAAGCTACAATGCCGCTTCCAAATTGAAGTACTCATATTCTAGTAAGATCTTGGATGTATTTATACACACTACACAACACTACTTCCATCCTTCAGGTTTTCTTAGTTAGAACTTTTATAAAAAAATATCTGGTTGCTATCTGGCTATCTATAGGCTGACAGTTTAACTGAGTCCTCGCCTGCGCGGTACAGAGGCGCGGGGGTATGACGACAAAGGGGGCTGAAACAGCTGCGGGCGGTGGGCAAATTTTTGTGATGGTTCATTTCGTTCGCTACATGGGTAGCGATCGCATGTGTTAACTGTTGCAGACACCTTGTGAGAGGTACACATGTAATAACAATCTCAAGATGAGTCGAAAAATCTTCAGACATAAAGTAAACATTCAGTGCAAGCAAATGGCTTTTAACGTATACATAAATTTTAGAAAAAAGAAACTGGACCCAAAAAAAGTTTTGACTTTCTTACGATTTAATTATATGTTTAGATAAAAAAGTAGTATAATAGTTTATTCTCAATTATTTTATTTACGTAGATAAGTTCATTAAAATTTTGTATCTTCTTAACTATTTTTCATTTGATAAATCACTATTTCTTTTTTCCTATGATGTCACATATCTTAGGAAATATCTTGGTGCATTTCATCTCCTGTATGTTTCATTAAGTGCCCCCACCGCCCGCAACTGTTTCAGTCCCCTTTGTCGTCATACCCCCGCGCCCCTGTACCCCGCAGGCGAGGTCTCAGTTAAACGGTCAGCCTATAGGTATACGTATTACGTTACTGACGTTTTTCGCTTTACCTTTTACTTTATTATGAATTTTTACGGTTAGTACTTAGTTTAGTAACAAATATTGTTATTAAATGCACGTGCACGGCGGTACTAAAATGCCCATTTTTTTTGTAACATACGGAGATACAGTTTGCTTTTGTGTCTGGACGTGTTCAACTGATGAGGAGTATAGGTTTTACTTTGGTATTTTGTTGAGAAAGGTAATTGGAATATAAATAATAGATAATACGTGTTCACGCAAACTGATTGTATTCACGACTGACTTAAGTGGTGGGCGCAGCCACGTCGCTAGTTTGTTTACATTTAAATCTATGTTTATGTTAACATAATAAAATATACACTGTACCTACACCATTCCCCCCTTTTTTTAAACAAAAAAAAACTAACAAATATTTTATAAGTAATTAAAGGGTTAAGCTAACATATTTTCTTAAAACACTTTACTTGTAGATAAATGCGGTTGCCGCCTGCTTAATCTCAAGCGCTTTGTGAGAGCTAAACAAACTGCTACTCAACGAAAGCCTTGTTCACAAAAAAAGAAATACACGAAGTTTTTATTATATAAATAAACAATAAAAATGTCTTAACCTATGATTAGCTTATACAAAAGTATATTTAAAATAAACAATAAACATTTCGAAACCTATGAATAGCTTACACAAAAGTATATTTAAACAAAACAATAAAAGTGTTTATAACTAAAAGTGTTATAATAATTCCTTTGTGTCAAACGCTACTTATGTTGTTTATTCTACGAATCTCAATGGTGTTTTGATTACTCGGCCAAAACGCGTTGTTTTGTTATGACTAACCTTTGTCGCTGCGCTTTGTTTATCGTCTAAGTTACAATCCAAATTAAAATTATTGTCGGTAGAGTTTTTACAATCGCTATCAATTACATAGGCAGGTTTCAGCCTGTCTATGGAAATACACTTTTCTTTATCGCCTACCTTGATAGTGAAAGTCTTTCCTTGTCTTTTTACGACATTGTATGGACCGTCATAAGGTGGTTGAAGACACTTACGCATTAAATCAATTCTAACGAACACACTTTTACACGTATTAAGATCGTTGGATATGAATAGCGAACGTGAATTACTATGACATGGTGGTCGTGGTTTCAATTTATTTATAGAATCTCTAAGTACCTGTAAATATTCAGAGTCCGACATGCATATTTTACTTTCATCATAAAAATCACCCGGCAATCGAATCGTTTTACCGTAGGTCAACTCAGCTGCGCTTACTCCGCTATCACTTCTGATAGCTGCACGCAGTCCTAATAATGCGATCGGAAGCTCGTCCACCCAAGACTTGTCATCTTGTAAACGTGCCATAAGGGATACTTTTAATGCTCTATGCCAACGCTCAATGACGCCGTTGCTTTTTGGATTATACGGACTTGTGCGTATTTTATGTATACCTAAATATTTCATAAGGTTTTTAAACATATCACTTTCAAATTGTCTACCCTGGTCGCTTGTTAGCTTTAAAGGGCATCCAAAACGTGAGATCCAGCACTCAAAAACGACTCTAGCCACGGTCTCCGCTGTAATATTTTTAACAGGAACGGCCTCTGGCCAACCCGTTGTACGATCTATAAGAGTTACGCAATATCTATAACCATCAGGCGATATCGTTAAAGGTCCGACTATGTCAATGTGTAGGTGCTGAAAACGTTCAGCCCGTTCAAAACTACCTACACCGGAAACAGTATGTCTATTGATTTTTACTTTCTGACAAATAGGACAAGTTCTAGCCCATTTGGTAACATCTCTATCCATATTCGGCCAAAAGAACTTTTGTTTAACCATCTGTTTAGTACATTTAATTCCAGGGTGGCTAAGGTCATGAATTGAATGGAATGCGATTAATCTAAAATATTCAGTTAAATATGGCCTAATTCTATTCGATGAAATTTCACAATATACTTGTTTATCACAACCTGGTAAGTAAAATTGTTTAAACTGTAAATTACTATCTGGTACTTGCAATGCTTCTCGTAAGTATACGTCACTAGATTGAGTTTCTGCTAATTCCGCATAATCTAGTATCGTGGGACAACTTACTGTCTCTATCCGAGATAAAGCGTCTGCTACTACGTTTTGATCACCGCTGATATACCGAATGTCAGTACTGAATTCGCTTATGTAGGAAAGTTGACGAATACGTCTAGGACTTTCTTTATCGCTATTTACTTTACTGAATGCGTATACGATAGGTTTATGATCTGTGAATATCGTTAATGCCCGACCTTCCACTAAATGTTTAAAATGTCTTATTGCCATATATATAGCCAATAATTCACGATCATAAGTAGAGTATTTCATTTCCGTAGGTGATAATTTTTTAGAAAAATATCCAAGTGGTTTCCAATTGGTATCTATTTGTTGCTGTAAAACCGCGCCTACACTAGTATTTGAAGCATCACACATCAAAGATAAATTAGCATCAGACATTGGATACGACAATGTAACGGCGCTTTTTAAGCTCACCTTACATTTATCGAATGCCTCGATGGCCTTATCAGTCCATTTTATCACGGTTTTGTCCCGCTTTTTGCTATTATGCAGATAACTATTTAACTCTGCCTGACTATCGACTGCATTAGGTATATGCGAACGATAGAAATTGACCATACCGAGAAAACGACGCAATTGTTCGATATTTTCAGGTTTCGGAAAATTTACAATTGCTTGTACCTTATCATCGAGTGGACGAATACCGTCTGTAGACACCTCATAACCTAAAAAGTTTAATTTTGATACTCCAAACACACATTTGGAAATGTTAATTGTGACACCAAATTCGTTAAACCTTTGAAATACCGCATTTAAATGCTTTTTATGAATTTCTTCGGATTCCGATGCTATGCACAAATCGTCAATATAATTATATACGAAATCAAAACCATTAAGAACTACCGTATCCATAAATCTCTGGAACGATTGCGCTGCGTTCCGCAAACCGAAAGTCATACGTGGGAATTCGAATAATCCGAAAGGAGTAATGATTGCAGTTTTTTCGATATCTTCAAGGGCTACAGGTATAAAATGATGTGCTCTATTTAAATCTAGCTTACTGAATACAGTCTTATTACCTGCAATTAAATATTTAAAATCATTTATACGTGGAATGGGATAACGATCCGGCTTTGTTATTGCATTAAGCTGCCTATAATCCCCACACGGTCTAATATCTCCATTTTTCTTGGGTACCACGTGAAGCGGGCTCGCCCAAGGGCTTTTGGAGGGTCGACAAATTCCTAATTCTAACATATTCTGAAATTCAGCCTTAACTTTTTTAAATCTATCCGGTGGTGGTGGCCTTGCCTTAGCGTATACCGGTGGTCCTGAGGTTTCAATATAATGGCACACCGAATGTTTAGGAACTTCTTTGAACGATATTGGTCTGGTAATGTCTGGGTATTTTGATAGTAATTTATGCCATACATTATCATTTATTAATGTTTGAACTAATGACTCACATACGTCATGGCACACAACTGAAGCGATAACATTTAAACGAGTAACTTGATCTATTAACTTTCGCGCGCTTAAATCAACTAACAACTTATAATGGGTTAAAAAATCTGCCCCTATTATCGGTTGTTTAACAGCCGCAACAATGAAGGTCCATCGGAAAGCTCTTCTTAAACCAAGATTTAAAACTAAACTACGTACACCGTAAGTTTGTATCTCGCTACCATTAGCCGCATACAGCTTGTAACTATCACTTTCGAGTTTGTTAGAATTAATTTTACCAACCGGAATTACCGAAACATTAGCACCCGTGTCAATCAAAAACTTAAGTCTACTATTACTATCTAACACACATAGGCGATTATAGGTATTGATACAAACCTCCGCCACAGGCTGTATCGCCGCTAGTTTTCCGTCGGCTTCGCATTGTCCTTTGAAGTTTTCCAATTACACGGCTCCACACACTTAGTAGAATTAGATCTAAATTTGTAGTGATAATAGCACAGCCAATTAGGATCTTTCCGACTTCTACTTACATTTCTAGAGTGTGAACTTGATTGTATATTCCCGGTACGACGTTGAAATTGCCTACCACGTCGTAGCTCTGCAACCTCGAGGCTAAGTTTTTCTACTGCCGCTGCTAAATCCGACGTTACGCTGGTGTCCCTGGGGATGGGGTTTGACGTCACCGCCGCCACTTCTGCTGGACGGGTCGCCTCCATCACCTTGTCAGCTACCACCGCCAGATTGTCCAACTCCTTGACTTCTGTGACCGCCAGTACCGCCTGAACTGCCGCCGGCAGGTGACTGTTCCACATAATTTGCAGGGTCGAGTCTGGCATTTTTGCACGTGCCAAATCTCTCATTCGCCTCAAGAGTTGTGATGGCTTTTGATTGCCCAGCTCCATTTCTCCAAGTAGTTTCTGGAACTGGCGAGTCTCTGATTCTTCGAAAACTTGTAGTAGTCTGTCTTTTAGCGTGTCGTACTTTTTAGTCTCCGCTGGGGCCAAAAGTAAATCACTTACTTGTTGTATAGCACTTTTGTTCAGCTTCGTTATGACCAAGTTTTGTTTTGCAGCCTCACTCAATCTCTGATTTGCTACAACTGCCTCAAATTGAACGAACCAGAGTCGTGGTTGGTCCGCCCAAAAATCAGGAACACGCGAGGAAACCGTAATACTAGCCAACGCCGACACATCCTCGATATGTGGCTCATTGTTCGGCGCCTGTGCTTGTATCACTGATGTGTTGACTCCTGAGTATACTGGAGTAGCCATTGCCCAAAATACCAAAAACTAACTATTATTAAATAGCACAGTTTACAGGGGTCACCAATATAGGTTTTACTTTGGTATTTTGTTGAGAAAGGTAATTGGAATATAAATAATAGATAATACGTGTTCACGCAAACTGATTGTATTCACGACTGACTTAAGTGGTGGGCGCAGCCACGTCGCTAGTTTGTTTACATTTAAATCTATGTTTATGTTAACATAATAAAATATACACTGTACCTACAAGGAGACTATTCTCATTATTTGCACGAATGTTCTGCCCGTTTGTCACGATTTATGTTTAATTTATTCTTTGTATATATTGTACCATGTTTTGGTCCGGCACACAAACGTTTCTGTATAAATGATTATAAAATTAGCCAAGATAACGGCAGTCCAACAAGGAAATAAGCAAGATCGACCAATTTGGCATTTATTAGCTGGATCTTAAAATCACTGCAATGTTTTATTTGAAATTCGACATAGGGTTATCAATCTAAGATGTTGTATTTGAATAATATCAACAACATGACGTTTCCTTGATTCATGTTTTATTCAAAGAATCTCTGATTGTATGACATGGCAGTAAATCAAACTTGTCTGGCGATATATATGAATGGTTATTCTGTAGACTGTTTTGAAATTAATGTAGGTATAGTCAAATTTTATAGTGTTATAGTGTTTTTCTTGGCATGTAGTCCGCACTCATGGTGGTTTACCGGCTTCTCACTGCTTAGGGACTAGCTTTGATTATTGGAAAGGCCACGCGTGTACGCGATTTGTAATAGCAAATTAATGAAGAATGTTAAAGAATATAAGAATATAAATGGATAGAATTAGACTATTAGGCTTCTAAATGCTGAAATCTCTTTATACAAATTTAAGTGCGGCAAATACGTATTATTTATGCCATTGATACACGAGTTATTTCCTTAATTATATTGTGTATTGTATTTGAAAGGTACCTGGTGGGTGTCCAGCCTCCGGTCCTACGAATGGAGTTCCCATCAGACGCGCCGCCGCGGTACGCCAGCGCCGTGCAGAAGGTGCAGGCCAACCATCCTCCTCTACAGCATTTGGTAACGTACCCTTTCAACGTAGAAGTTCACTGTCAAATAGTTCCATACTCAAACAATCATTTCTATACATTTTGGCTCATCATCTGAATAACATACTGGTGGCTAACATCTCTTAAAGACAATAATACTATGTTATTCCTCCTGCGTTCGTCATTACAGGAGCATACAGCAAGTTATACTATTTAACTATCTATTGGTAACTGAACATGTTTTTATATACATTTTTAACCGACTTCATTAGTACATTGTACACCAAGGGATGAAAGAAGTTGATTTTATTGAGGGTGTAGTTTGAGGCCCGAAGCGTAGCTGAGGGCCTTAATACACCCGAAAGAAATCAAACTTTCGCCTGAGTTATACATAGTGCTTTATACTACACCTACAAGGAAAATAAAAAGATTGTGCATTTTTCTCACTTCTCCATTGCAGAAAATCTGCATACGCTTTATTATATCTGATCCTTGACTTTTGTGGTAAGAGGTCCTCAATCACTGCTTGAGCAGCAGTTACTTTCAATTCCTCCGGAGTCAATAAATCGTCAGTATCACTATCACTCGACATATTAAGTTCTTGCAACAAATTGTTTATTCTAAAGTTTTAAAATGATGAGGAATTTGGAGCGAAATGCAAAAATTTTCACAATTTCTTCTTTCATACGCGCATAGAGACACGGGTAACAATCGCATGCAGCCAGCTACACTTTATGAAGTTGATTTGTGAAAAAACGTTTGTAATTATTTTGTAACAGGTAATAATAGTGATTTTAGTGGCTTATTTATGGAGTTATTATATAATTAAGTTACATAAACAAAATGAGAAAAAAAAAAAAAATTAAAAAAAGGTTATTACTCCCATGGGAGTAATGAATTTAGAAGTAATATTTCAGACCTCTAACATACATTACATGTTGCTTTTCAGAACTCGTCTGAAAAGACTAACTTTCTTTGATAGATATTCTCCGTATTAGATACTGCAAAGAGGTACTTTCTACGTAGGTGTAGTATAAATTTTATTTTATTATCAAATCAAGAAAGGAAAAAAAAACAATGTTTCTACTTACCTAAATATAAAAGAATAGGGCGCCAAATATACACGTCGATTCTGACAAATGTAGCCCCGTATTCGTCCTAAACGTCCCATTCTGGTAGGCAATACCCTCTTCGCATGCATTCTCAATGAAATATGAAATATTTTATTTGCTAAGAATATGGTACATTAAGATGGTACAATAGTATAAAGACTCTAGCATATTCAGCTATTAAACAGCATGCAAATATAATGGTAAGTAATAAAAGTAACAAACTGTAATCTTCTTAATTATTTTTCAATGAGAAGGGTTTGGTCAAATATTTATCAGTTCCCTTCGCTGCTCTCTTCAATGACCGATATGCAACAATGACCAGTGGCGTTAGTCATTAAACAAGCTGATTGCATATTAGATCATATATCTTGATATAATTATGTATAATATGTAAATCTATGTGTAATCATAAGTGCTAAAACGTGCTCAAACATTGTAATATTTTTGACTTATTATGAGTTTACTAACAATTTATAAAACACTGCTATTAACGTATTATTAATGTTTATAATAAACCACATAACGTAACGTACGGTCACGCCGCGGAAGGATCCAAAATATCGTGATTCGTGACCTCATTGAAACCACAGAAGACTCCCTAATATGAGTAATCATGTGAATTTTTATATTTTTGCAGCTTATTAATCATATTAATCATATTAATCAATGTATCAATGATGAAATTGCCGTTTGGAGTCGTATCTAAAAAAAGTAAAATAACTTTCATGAGTTGTCTTAATTTGATGTGTATCTATTATTTTCTGGTATGGCCAGAGTATTAATTTGAATTTACTATTGATATTTTATTGTCGCGAAAGGTATCAAATTTCTAGTTATATTAATAGTTACAACTTTGCGTATTTATTACTGTGATCATGATTTACAGCCTCCGTCCATATTGGCGACGATTCGACGACGCTTCGGTACAGTTTTGCACGTATAGCCTATGTGAAATACCTAATTAAGTTCTCAAATCAATATTTTACGATACACTATAAAAAAATATTATACCTGACAAGTTAAATTATAGCTATCATCTAATAGAGCCATCGGATAATAAAATGGCACGGTATATAGAAAGATAAACATAAAATTATCTTTGGACAATTTTGTTACTTAGCAACTGCAGCTCAGGCCTTAAAGTTAAATAAGCGCTACGTTTAATTACAATTAATATTTTAATTGGCTTCTTATTATAACTTTACTTCATGAACATTTTATTAGGTCAATATAAATTTTAGTATTCGCTTCGTACAACATAAGTTCTTGAATGCGGTACTTTACAACGCTCTTGCCACCTACCATAATGAGTTTAATGTAACGAGTTGGATATACATATTATTTAAGTTATTATAGCGCTAATATATTTCTATAACACTTGTAAGTGATGTTTCGTACACTTCAAACACATTAAATTAGTCACGTATTTAATAGCGGGTGTTTTTATAAACACTATGATAAATTAAAATTATGATTACGAACGCAATGCTTTTATTGATTATGATAAATATGTTTCTCAAACAAAACTTATAAAACCGCAAAAATTGTATGGATTCTGACATTACATATTTGTTAGAATCTGTTTTTAATAACAAAAATAGACGATTCGATATTAAATATCAATGTTTTTTTTACTGTAGGCGGAAGACCCGGAAGACGAGGACAAAGGTAGTGTAGCAGCCAGCGAGCCTGCCAAAAACACGACGGGCGTAGACATCGACCGAGCGGATGAGGCCACGCGCAAGCTGCTTCGGCGTAAAGAACAACTCGAGAGCAGGAAAGCGTCTGCAGAGAAACATCGACAACGGATGCAGGTATGTAATACATTGTATCGATTGTTTTGATGTCAAGAATATAGAAAATGAGCTTGCGACTCGTCAATGATAAGATAATAAGGAAAACATCTTATGAAATGCAAATCACGATGATCTTGGAATTGAATTTACGCTTTGCGCTTATTTTCAAGCCCGTCTGCCATAAAACAGTGCCTTTAACGTAGTTACCTGATCAATACAAATAAATAAAATTGATGTGTCTGTTTTTAATGTCAAAATAACAATGTTTTTTCAAGCAATAAAGGTCTGTAGATATTTAATATTATGCTAAATTCTACGGGAGCGGAGCAGTTAGGTCGAACGCGGGTCAAAGCGCGGGAGTAGCTACTACTTAGTACAACTAATTCCACGCGGATGAAGTCGCGGGCAGAAGCTAGTAATACCAAAGAATAAAGAGGGAAAGAAGGATTACTTAGCAAAAGTATTTAAAGAAAAAACGACTTTATATCATAAACAATATGGTGCAATTTAGCTCACCTTAAAGTAAAGCTTACTTTTCTTTGGTTGCCTACAAAATTCATTGCAAGCAAATTACAACTTTATTTGTTAGTATTACGATTCAAAATACTCTAAACCTATGCAGCTCACGATGCAGCTCTGAATTGGTAGGGTTGACGGCCACTAGAAACTACTATCGCCAGCGGCACGTAGCGTAGACTGGGTCGTGTTAAATTTTATTAATAAGAAATTATTTTCTTAAAAAAAATACAAATTATAAATATTTCTATATTTAATTTTTAGCACAAAATCTTGTGCTTCAGTTGAGTAGGTATTGGCCGTATTAGGTAATTAAGAAATAAAAATTAAATTCAGTTTTTTATAATCAAATTTTTATTTTATGGAAAAAAAAACAGTATTATGCAACCTTTAAATGCCTAACCTTGACATATTTCTTAATTTCTTTCTAAGAATCTTTAAAATTACGGTTATTAAATTTACGTAGTTTCTATTTATATGTACGTAGCCGGAAAAATAATTATATAAGATATTCAGCTAGAATTTCGAAGCGTAAGTATTTAATTGCGCGGGAAACGTGCGGTGCGAGCGCTCAGCCGCTCAGGCGGGCGTGCGATAGTCCTCTGTCGTTTGTATCGTCGACTATACACCAAGCGGTAGGCATTTAGCGCGTAACCTTGAGCGAGTGACACAGGCCTGGTAATACTTAAAAATCGAGCGTAAGATACGAGTGTAACAGCTTAGTCGCGCTAATATTTTATTTTGGTCCATTATTTATTAGAACTATACTTACAGGAGATCTTATGTGGAACCACCGGAGGGGCCGAGGCGGAGGTGCGGCCTCGCATGTTGGTGCCTGACACCAACTGCTTTATCGATGACCTGGAGCTGCTGCAGGCCGTGGTGGCGGCGCCCGCGCAGCCCTACACACTAGTGGTGCCCGTTGTGGGTCAGTATAAGATAAAGATATTGACGTCGATCATTTATCTAGTAGCTTTTATTTGGAGCAATTCTATGCTGGAAGCTTCTGGTTGCTAAAGTTAAATAATCCCCGTAAATCGATAAGTTGACAGTTGCCTGAGCTATTTTACTATTGCTAATATTCGAATTCAGGTTTGTACTATTGAAATGCTACCGAAGTGTATATGAGTTGTGATCGATGGTTCCTTGCAGTGATGTCGGAGCTGGAGGGGCTGCGGCGCTGCGCACGCGTGGGACCTTGGGCGCGCGCGGCGCTGGCGTGGCTGGCGCGCGCGGACGGCGTGCGCCTGGCCACGGCGCGCGGCTCGCTGCTGGCGTCGCGCGCCTGCACGGCCGAGGCCGACACCGGCGCCACCAACGACGACCGCGTGCTGTCCACGGCGCTAGGCCTGCACTCCAACCTCACTGCAGATGCCGGTCCGATCCTCCTTCTGTATAGCTAGCTCCTAAGTACTTTTAATCGTTATATCTCTCACAACGGTCGACGATTAGCCCGCCCGAATCTGTTAATAGAATTATTATCACAGTGAACCGCTGCTCTAGTATTAGGAATCGGGTGATTACGATATCATCTTTGGTGTAGGTGCGAATAAATCATATAATTCAGGCCAGATTCACGGAGAAAGATGCCACAGATTAAACTTGAACGATAACTTAACCAGTTAAATGTTTGCCGGTTCTTTCATACGTGTTATTGAAATATGTGCTCCTCGAGTTATGGTCGTATAGAGGTAGATTCGAACTTATAGGCGGATAAGATAATTTGACAGCCGTCAGGAAGTTATATCTAGGTATAACAGAGTTTTAAATGATTTATTTGTGCTTGCAGACAGCCGCGGCGAGGACGGCAGAGAGGCGGCGAGATCTGGTCGGCGTGTGCTGGAGGTGGTGCTGCTGACGGAGGACCGCAACCTCCGCGTCAAGGCGCTGGCGGCCGAAATCCCCACCAGGGACCTGCGCTCCTTCGCCGCGTGGGCCGGCGTCAGCTGCGCTCCCACTCCCACGGCTGTAACGGTCAGTGCTAGTCTCCATGAGATGTTCGTGTTAAGCCGTGTCTCTTGCGATTCCGACCCTACCGTGTTGTAAAACGATCGATATTTAAAAGATATCTTTCAATTATAATGGAATTGAGCCAAAGTTATGAGTTGAAATTGGCTGTTCAAATGTTTTGTCCAAGTATTTAAGTCCCAGGAGACACGGCTTAACATTCGTCCCGGGACGTTACTGTCATAACTTCCTAAAATTAGTTCATGAGCCAGTTATTGTTATTAACCACTAATGTCCGGATTTCATTACGTTAATTATAAACTTATTGTTATTTTTCTTTTATATAAATTTGGTCTAGACCGCCACTGCTAAAATTTATATGTGCATGCTGTGCTCACTATTTTAGAAAGCATACTATGAGTAATTTTGTATTGTATATTATAAGAATAAGATATAAGGTGGTGGTGTGCATTCAGTTTGTGAGCCATAAAAAAAAAAAAAAATTACATTTAAGTCTCTCTTGGAAAGGCGTGTCCAGTTCGCCATTTAATAACAAATAAATACTGCAACATATGCCTAATTATAATGTATATTTCAGACTACTCAGCCTGCTGACGAGACGACGGGTGCGGGTAACTGACGACGGCCCGGGATGGGAGTGACTACTGTCTAGAGTTTAGTTCATGTTTCATTACTTTGTACTACGGAAGCGAGGTGACTTAACGTTGCAAGGAGTATAGTGCTTAATAAACATTAAACAGCGACCCACCGGCCCGCCGGATCCGGGGACGCGCCTCATCTTAGTATAGGAATTGAATAGATTAAGTAAAATTAATACACCAATAGATGGTTAAATATATTAATAGGTTTTGTTAAGGGCTTCAGGATTCCACCTCCGTGTTCCTGGGCTACATTTACTTTGTTATTTTTTACGACTTTTCCGTTTTATTTGTAAGGATTAGGTAAATCGGAAATTCAGTGTTGCTGAGCTATTATTTTTATTTACTTTTTTTGTAATATAGCAAGTATATTTTTTATTATTTTCTAGTTAGGTAATAGTAACAAAATGTACTGTATTATCTATCACATACATGAAGTACACGACCCATAGATTTGTAATATCATTTGTATACAATATTATCAACGGGTTCAATTCTGAATGAAATTATGGACGAATGAATTTATCGCACGTTTAAATATTTTTGATTTAAGAACTATGATTTTAATTGAATATAAGTACATGAATAAAGTATATTGTAACATTTAATACGTTTTTGCATGTTTGCATCGAAATGTCACGTGCCATTCATTGCTCCTTCTTTTTTCTCTGCTAGACGTGTGTTGCTTATCAATACAAACGAAAACATACCCGCTATGTACTCCCGTATTGAAATATTTAAATTGCGTTGCTACTAACAAGCAACTTTATTGGCTTAACACACCTATCTACTGTTTACTACTTTTTATATTTCGATTGAGCAACTGCATCATGATATTTTTTTAATAAAATGTAGTACAAAAATGTTTGACTTTACAAGGACACTTCGTGTTTTTACTCAGGTTTGTATAGAATTAGTATAGATAACACTGACGCAAATATTTCATCACTTTTATATTTATCAGCATCGAAAAGTTTTATCTTCAAATTATGCACTTGAATTGTTTCAATCATTTTACTTGATATTTTATACTGAATGTGATAAGCATGCATGCGGTACCTAATCTGATACGGTGCGCTTATTTCAAAAACCACTTAATGGTTGGACTAAATTAAATTAAAAAAATTAATGAAATAAAAAATCTCTGTGATTGTTAACATTGTTTTGGTTGCAAAATTGCTACAAATTCAAAAAAATCACTTTTAACTACAGATTATAATTTTACATGTAGATAAAATAAAAGTATTGTGTATAAGCAGATTTATAACGACTACTATCGTTAACAACTATTGTAACAAAGTTTTTCATTTTTGAAACATTTGATGCTGTTACTTTTGTCTCGATCATGACGTTTTAATTAAACATTGAATTACTTCAACACCAAGTGTTTTGATTTTATCCCTTCCTATACTTATATATAAGTCCTATATCCAAACACATCAGTGTGGGTGCAAAAGCGTGAGTGTCACTAGATTGCGTATTTTGTTCAAACCTATGCTACGACTGCATTGAAAATGTTTTGCTAAAATTTTTGTACAAAGGTTTCGATCATCTTGACCTATATTTAAGTTAAGAAGTGTAAAGATTACGATATGTTATATGAAAAATAAATAAATATATATATATATAGACTGCCCTGCTCCCATAATCAAAATATTGGTACAGTACTCCTGGGCGTCTGACGCCAGCCGTCCCGGTGACGTGTGGAATACTGCACAATTTTTAACTTGTTATGCCACTATAGGGATGTTCACGGGCAGACCTTTAATAACATCTGCTACCATAATATAACATGTAAAAAAAAGAATAAAATAAAAACGAAAACCTAAGGTCATGTTTGCTTTGTATACCAATCACGAAAATTGATGATGGATAGTTTGCTAACACGGTAAATGCTCACGTCTGCGATTTGGTGGCCTTGGTACCTGATGCAATAATAAAGTTATTATTTCCTTTTGTAAAAAATACTCAGTTGATATGAATACGTGAATAGTATAATGTATAAAGAATAAAGATTCTTGCTTAGATGTTGTGGTGATAAGAGGTATTTAATGTTGGAGGTTAGTTGGTGCTTTTGTTTATTATTTTAATATTTCAGTGGTTTGATATTTTTTACAGTCAATAAACTTATACAGGTTTGGTCCAAGGAAAGGCCCTTGAGGAACACCTACTTACAGTGTAAGTAGCACTTAGTAAATTGTCGGTGAGCTGATACTTCGTACTTCAGACATTTTTGAGCTTACCTAACCAATTTATTCGAGGAAAATTCAAAAACCTCTACCTCTTGTGCGTAATACAGAAACACAGTTGCACGACTCATCTTCATGAAGAAAGTACTGCTCATAGAAATATCTATTCGTAAATAGCACGTATCGGTGAAAACTTTATTTATTGAAAACATTGTTCGTAGATATCACGGTCCATAGAAAGCTCCGTTGACAGAGATCTCTGCTCATAGAAAACAGTGTTTCTGTATTACGTTCCAAGCTCATACTCGTAAGTTACATGTGTGCAATATTTCATCAAAGTCGACCACAAGGTAACAGATAGTTTATGGGTGAAAGAGAGAGTGAGAAAGAACCACACTCACTCACCTACTGTACATGCCTCTCCACATATTTTCATTATATATTTTGTGGGATATTAGTACCTAGAATAATTTGTAAATTTGATTGCACGGTTGGCGTAATGGTTAAAGTGGTCATCTCGCCGCTTTCAATTTCGCTGGTGTTGTGGCTTCGATTCCCATATCCCATCTTTGTGGATCACACAAAGATTTGTTCTGACTCTAGGAGAAAGAAAGAAAGAAAGGAAGAAAAATCATTTATTCTGGCATATAAAAAATTAAATACATAAAAAGCGTCTAAAAATAAATAATTTGAAAAATAATTCTTAATGTCAGAAATGGTACGCATCTCAGCACAATACTGCAGCGCCAAAAAGCACCGCAGCGCTGATAATTTTGATGCGCCCTGAGAAAGAGTAGAAATGTGAGAGAGATTTAAATTGTGTTTGTGAAATGCGTGTTTGTGAAACCCCACAGCACAGGAGTTATTCCTAGTGCGGGCAATGTTTTTTTTAGAAAAAGGTATAAGTATAGATATATTGTAACATCTTATTATACCTACGATAAATTAAGATAATTGTGACTGACCCTTTAGATACTTTGTAGGTCATTGAATGTTATGTTAGCATATTTTAAGACATAATATAATTTACTATAAATATTTATGTTAATAATTAACTTGATGACAGTTTTCTGTATCAATTTCATTAGTTTATTATTCTAATTATGTTATTATTTAAATATTAATCTACTGATAAATGATTAATTTAAATAATCTTTAATCGTGCTCTTTTAATAGCTGCATTGCAGTAGCTGTAAATTTTGATAAAAACGATCACAAAAATTTCAATATTTTATGGTAGAGGAGCCCATTAAGGGATTTCGGGATTTATTCAAGCGCGGCAGATTAATATACAGGGGGATACCTTGTACCCGGTTAAGTACCTCCACCAAACATGAGGCCCATATATACGGCCGCTCGTGCAGGATACAGGATCAGATTAGTAAAAAAAAATTGACCATCAGAAATTCTCGAGCGCGTCAGATTAAAGTAGGGTGAGTTAATTACATCCTAAAAAGTGTATATTCCACTAATCTGTCAATTTGAGAGTGACGCAAAGAAAGGGGAGGGCAGCAAAGATGTAAAAAAAAAACGTCATCTTGACATTCTCGAGCGTAGCTAATTCTTTTTTTATTTTGAAGGATATAATTCAAGAATAATGAAAAATATATAATCTGACGATTTCCGCAAGCCGAAATAAGAAAAATTCCTCGATAAAGTTAAATGCGTGTAGCTGCGTGATGCTTACATTTCCTTCTCCGCGTTTCTATTCCTTTCTGACTCTTTCTCTATCTATTACTCTCTCACTCCGTCTCCACTCTGGTTTCTGCTGCCATGACGAAAAATGAAAAAATCTAATGAAAAATGAAAAATGATCGAAGAAAAATGTTAAAAACTATCAAATAGGTTTTATTATAGTAAAAATTTTGCTGTGCCGTATAAATATAAAATCATTAATTATCATATGAATTTAATTCAATATTATTTATTTAATACTTTATTGTAAACTAAATATCTACCTAACTATAAATACATAAAATAAAATATTAACATCAAACTCGGTCAAATTATAACTACACACACACAAACACACACATACAATCAATAAATTAATTAATAAAATGAAATAAAATAATTAAATACATTATGCGTCATAAAATTCCTCCGCATCACTGTCCACAGCGGATACCGTGGCCAGAAGGCTGGCAGCATTGCCACGTTGAATGGCAATGCTTATTCGCTGGGCGAAGTAAAAACCAGCCCTCTGGTCGCGAGAAGCGTCGATTAGGCGCTTTGAAATATCTTTAAATAAAGCCCGAGCACTCGGACCCCATGGTCCTAAAGTTTCAACCCCAAACGGCTCAAATATATAACCACTGACGAGATTATTATACTTGCGCCGTTTGAGGTTTTCGGCGGATGCTGCCGCAGCACCCGCGCAACTTACAGTGCTTGGAAGATGTGATGGCGCAAGGGTATCGACGCAAGTAGCGTCCCATACCAAAGGCCTGCCCATCTTCCATGGCAGTAACGACATACCGTCTGGTCTCTTGCCATCGTCACGCGCCAAGCCATTAGGTTCAAGAACGGCTGGCACGCCGGCGGTGACAAGAGTACGACGTAATATATCGTTAAGATGCGCGTGCCGCGACATGCGACCTGCGCTTTTGCTGCACGATAGGACATGGTGTCCGAGGCAATCGACGCTCTCACCGCAGTGACAGGGATGCGGAGCGACACTAGGTAGACCCAAACGAAAACAGGTGGCGATGCGGAATGTCTCGTTGTCCAGCATTGTACCTAAGCTAGGCGACGGGAGCGCAAAAAGCCAAAGACCTGACTCCCATTCTCCCACAGCCAACAAGCGAGCGCGCTCGGCCGCATTAGAGGCTGTATTCAAAAGGTTGTTCATCCTTTGATTACAGAGCGGCCCGTCCCATTGTCTCTGGGAGAAAGGGTTAGTCGGTACGGCTGTGCTCGGACAAGCCATCTGCCAGGCGGTCACTGCATCGGACTTGCATAACACTTCAGAATTAACCAGTGTAGGTGCTAAAATTTTCCTGGTTAATTCTTCCGTGCTATGGACCGACGACAGGAAGGCCGGCAAACTAATATCTGAAATTTTGCGAATGCCGAGGCCGCCCAGGCGAACCGGTAAGGACGCCTGTAGCCACGCTCGGTCATTCAAAGTTACATTAAGAATTTTGCTAATTGTGTTTTGGATAATATTGTCCATTTGGCCTAAAAGAGTAACGTTTTTCCAAAAATGAGTGGATCTGAGGGCATGAGTAAATTTAGGGACGAAAAGACAGTATCGAATAATCGTGAAAGCCGAATGCATATTAATTTGGAGAAGGCGATCCGAAATTTCGTTAAAATTTTGTATTTTTTCTGCTATGAAAGCATCATAGGCGTCTTCATGAATTGGAGCTCCTAGGAGGCGTAAGGAATCTTTTTGAACGATTTTAATATTTGGTGCCAGAGATTTAAATTTAGATAAAACCGAAAACTTGTCGACTAATTTGTCACTAAGAAAAATTTCGCACTTATTTGAATTTAGTTCTAAGCCAATGGAATTGAATTTATTTTTTAAAAAAGCCAAATCTTGTAGAACTGTCTGTACGTCGCCTCCTAGGGTTCCATCATCCAAGTACCAAATGTTTAATTTAGAATTTAACTGTCGAATGATGGGATGTATGGCTAAACTAAAGATGACTGGTCCGAGAGGGTCACCTTGTTGACAACCAACCGCCGATTCCAAAAGATTTTCCTTAAATAATAATTTTGAAGGGTGCCTATAGCTTTGCCAAAGGTATTTATAAATTTTGGGTGTTTTTAATTTAGCTTCTGTCAACAAGGTGTCCCTTTTTACAGAATTAAATGCGTTTTTCACGTCAACCTTTAGGATGACCTCTCCTTCACCACAGCCAAGATATGTTGACAGTGCGTGAACGGCCGCTTCACAACCTCCCCGAGAGCCGAAACCTAATTGGATAGGTTGGAATTCATTCCGCAATTCCTCACTGTAATATTTACAACATATCTTGGCTGCCACACGCCGATATGTGCAACCAACGGCAATGGGACGAATGCCACCATCCTTCTTATTTAAAGCACATAAATTTGCTCCATATAAAATACTGATGATGGCATCGTCCACATTACCGGCGAGCATAAGATTAATAAGTGCCGTAAGCTCCTTCAACAGGGCCTCACCAGCTTCCCCGGCGCCCGGACACAGCAGATCCTTTAAAAGCTGCGGAGTCAGGCCGTCGAGGCCGCCAGCAGAGCCAGTTCTAAAGGAGCTAACGGCTGTGAAAACGTCTTTGGCTACAATGCTAAGCGGATCTTCATTATTAGGTGGTTCTGGGAAAACGAGGTCATCCGAAGGCGCTGGATGCTTGCTCTGCAGAGCTGTGAGCGTTTCTTCAGAGCAAGGCGCCAACACATCACTGCTAAATAATAATCTGGCAGCACCGCTGATGTCACCTTCCCCTAACTTAGATTCTACATATTGGAATACTGATTTCGATTTATTGTTATAAATGGGTGCTTTATATTCAAAATTTTGAGCCGAGACATAACAGTTTTGTTTAATTTGGGCCGTTAAAGATTGTAGATGGTCTTTTTTTGCATGTAGAATCCGATAGGGGAAAGTAAGCAATTGCTCCCAGGCCGAACACGAGTTCTCACGGACGACAAGACCTATGCAGTTAGCCAAACTTTCGGCTACTGAAGGTCTCGCGCCACGAGGAACTCGTTTTAAAATCGGAATAGAATTTTTAAGATGGGTAAGTTGTTGCCAGAAAGGATTTGTAATATTATTGGAAGCTAACGCAGTAGCGGGATCCGAAAGTAAACTACGGGATTTGTGTACTTTCCCAAAGTGTATGCTCAGACCCCGCTTACCTTGGAAGTCCTGGGAGCAATTGGGGCATCGCACTCGTGATGTGGTAGGTTGACTAGCGCTCACGATATTTGCATCACCACCTGGTTGAGTCAAGGGCATAGAAAAACTTATATTTACACTAAAATTATATAACTATAAATATATTTACAGATTATTAATAATGTCTATAAAAAAATATCTTCGAAAATTTTGCTGCATTTAAGATTTTTCTAAATCAATCAATCTAAATCAATAGTTTACAATCGATAATTATGAAAAATTTTAATTATTATGCAAATTAAGTTAGCTGACATATAAATATGATTTTTATTGTATAAATTATTACAAAAAAATAAAAAATAAATTTCACTTGTAAAAAAACTTCAAAAACTGTAAGTGCAATTTTTAAAAATATTTTTTTGTTGTAATTTAATTATTAAAAATAAAATCAAAAAATTAAAAACGTCGGCTAACTTAAGTATCATTATTTATTTATTTAACATATTATGTTTCTTTTAAAATAGTTCATTATTTATTATTTAACCTAGTGATAATATCTTATTAATTAATATTTATTCAAAAATAATGTTAATTACACGAATTGAAAGACTTTCAAGCTGGGAGAGTTCAAATGCATAGAAATATTATTTCTTTTAACTCAAAATATCACATAAATTTTATTTAGAGCTTAAAAATGACATAATTACAATTTTAACCGCCCAGGAATAGAATTAGCGGGCAGTTGCAGGGATGGCCTTTAGGGTGAACCGTTTTTCTAATTTCTTTTTGTCAGATCAGGCGAATCCCTCTATATAATCGTCAGATTATGAGCCAGTACGTTTAGAACATAAAGATGATCCATATATATCTTAATCTGACGCGCTTGAGTATTTCAAAATGGCGAATTTTTTTTGCACATTATGAGAATGGCCGCGAGTTTGCGTCCCATCGAAATCGTCAGATTAGTGAATGAGAGCTTTTTTTTGGTGCACTTAACACTCCCTTAGAAAATCTGACGCGCTCGATTATTTTTATTTTTTTTTCATTTTCAACCCTTACATACAACCAGCCGCATCATGCAAACGATCAGATTAACATACGTTCATTGTTAAAAATACGTAGGGCATTGATGCTATCAATATCTGACGCGCTCGAGGATGTCCATGCAACAGTTTTTTTTTACATATTTAAAAATCTATAGCCGCTTCCCCCACCGATGAAAAGGTATATATCATATAACATTTTTTCTTCTTATCATCTAAGCTTTGCAACCCAATAGGTCTCTACGACGCTCGAATAAATCCCCATTTAGCATTGTGGCCTCCCCTACTATTAGAACATAAAATCAACACATGAATAACGAAAATTTCACGCAAGTGGACCAGGGGGAATCATGCTAACTAGTACTACAACTTCTCGTCAAAATGAGTAAGTAGGTATTAATCTTCGTTTTACTTCACAAATAGCGAATTCAATTTTACCAGTATAACTCTATCTAATAGATTATTAGTTTTAAAATAAACTGAAATATACAACGACACACTTCATTAAATTTAGCTTAACATAACATCACGGCTATATTACCTAAAAGGGTGTGCTACAAGTCTACTACTCTTATGGTTAGATCCCATGTGATAGGAAGTAAGCCTATCGCCATCTAACGGGCACAAAACTAACACCGTGCTGCTATTAAGAATGTCCTAACGGGAAAATCTTACTCGGAAATTGAACCCTAGAACTCACAGTGAGTTTATAATAATTTTAACCTACCGAAAAATATTCTACATCTATGAAGGACATTTAGAAGGGTAGTGTTGATACTACTGACCCAGTTGAGCAGGCCCATTCATACAGTCGATCTATTCATAAGTAAAATTTGGCTAAAGACCGAGAGCGTGTTGCGGTGGGTGTGGCTTTTAAGTTTTTGATTTCCAGCTCTAGAACTTTTGTACGTAAATGATTTATCGTAAATAAAATGCTTGCCTTTGTGCAAATGAGCAATTCCAAATAAATAATACAACGCCGTTTGTGACGTGGACTTCCATTTTGTGCTCTTTTTTAAATAGATGGTGAAAATTGAATTATTATAAAAACAAATTGGCATATGTGACCGTCATTTATAATGAAATTAACCTTAAAAGATAATTTGCGGATAGTACAGTTCTCCTCCGTGTGTTGTCTAGCGATTGACATTCAAACAAACAACGGCCAGTGTTTGTGTTAGTGTTGTTGAGAGGGCTTAGAGTGTCAAGGGAAAAAGTGGTAGATAGAAGTATGTCATATTTGTTACTGCATCATTCCTTAATTATACACTTTAAAATTATGAGATCAATTTTAAAGTTATGTCACGTTTTATACAAACAAATTGGTGTATGAAATACCTGGTGGCGAGGAGAGGTGAGAAAAATATAATAAGTTAATTAGTAGTTTGCTTATAACCTTACACAACTGTTGACTAATAGTGCATGTGTCTTAGGAAGACGATTTAATATTTCATTCTGATCGTTTAATTTTGGTTAAGATTGACAGTTTTTAAGTGAAGCTTAGTTAAATAAATATCATTAAGTTAAAAAATAAAATTGTTCGTTAGATCTTACTTTCGTATGGATTGTCTTTATAAACACATCGTAAAAATTGTGTTTTAATTAATTATAACGGGTTTTTTTTTAGTTGTGATAAAATTTTGAAATTGCTCAAAGAGCTGTTGTCATGAAAACATTATGGCCACGCGTGTTTTTCTTCAACGCTAGAGTAGTTCCCAATAAATCAGCTATTTATCTATATAAAAAAATCACAATATCATATTTAATTAAATCGAACAAGAAATCCGGTTTTAACACGGAATTTTGTTTAGATCAGTAGATATTTTTATGCAGTTGCAAAACTTGCGGTTAATCGTTCGCCAAACCTACTAAGCTTGCGTGCGACATGCCATTAGATAAATAAAACACTTTTTAATATCACCAAGAACTCGCGAGTCGATCTGTTAACAACTGCTGAGCTCGTTGCTGATTACAACCAAAAATTTTATCACCTTCATTATAATAATATTATAATTATTTAAAATCAATTAAATCGCAGGCCAATAAAGTGCAATGTGCGATATGCTATCTCAAAGCTCTCCGAAGTTAAAAACAGCTTTTATCTAAATCGTTTTCACACACATTTGTTATTTAATGGATATATGATACTAATTGCTCATTTGGGGGATTAAACGGCATGTCTAATAGACTATAAAGTGGAAATGAATAAATTGGTTGGACGGAAAGAGGTCGCTCGCTCTTATGATGCGCCGCGCGTAGCGGTTGCGATCTCCATACGAAAAATATATTTGTGTAACCCACGGTCTGTATATTTGTATGTGAAGTCCTATACGATGCCTAAATTTATCTCTAGGTATTCTAGGATGCCGAGATGCTATTTATAAAGCTCTGTCGAGATAAAGTCCCTCACACACTTATCATCGGGGGTATCACGCATATCCATGGGCTACGTTTAGGTACCATTTGTCATAATTCAGCCTATAGATTTTTGTACCTAATTGTTGCCATAGTAAAAGCATCTATTTACTCAATAACATCGTACATATTGAAAGGCTGTTGTAGTTTCAGTGCTGTTTTATATCTTATGTGCCAATGGCATTTATAATAAGATTTGTTCTGACTCTGGGTGTGCTTTGTGGGTGTTGTGAAATGCATGTTTGTGAACATCCCCGTGATAGAGTAGTCATTCCTAGTGCAGGCGTCATAAAAAAAAATATTTCTTTAATTTTTTTGCTGCAGTACCATTTATATATTTAATGATTAAGTAGTCAAATAATAAAAGTGCGTATTCAATAAAACAAAAACTGCTGATTGAAAATCTGATGTTGCCTGTTTATAACCATGGACATGGGAGGCAAACTCATCAATGGCTTATAGGACATCGTCATACCAGTGCGGTGAAGTATTACCATAACACTACATACATAACCTAAGTCAATGATGTCGAAGCGGTCAACTTGATTATGAAACGAACGTATGAAGACTTTCCACTCATATTATTCATATATAATGTAATAAACAGTAAATCTATTCATGTTTTACTGGTGAGAAATTCCAATGTTAAGGCTTGAGCAATGGGAATTGGCAAAGTTCCGAGGTGAGGCTAGGCGCGCAGCGGTGCCGGGGCAGTAAAATCACCGTTATACTTATTTACCGTGCGCATCTTGCTGTAGGCGCTGTTTGGCTTATTTAAAATATACACGACATGGATGCACATGTTCTAACTCATGTCCGCTTTTGTAACTTTAATTATACGTAATTAAGCATCACCTATGTTACAAAATGACGAACACTTTCTGATTGAGGCTTTGTAGATATTATCTACTTTGGTGTGTAATCATGGCGGTTAGTAGATAATAACATACAATTAATTGATTTTTTACTAGTTTTTTCCCGCTACTTTATCGCTTTCAGTCACAACTTACAGTATGCACCGAATTTCCGGTTCACTGAATTGAATTATTTACATTGAACTTGGCGTCGAATCTAATATCAGTTTAAATTTAGTTCGAACCTAAGTTATTATCTCCATATACCATTGCTATTGATTTGTGTGATTTTGTTTAATGCAATATACAGACTGGCAGACAGAATAGAGAAAATTATAACATTGCATTTAGATCATTGATAGTTGATTCCAATTACTATTCTAAAAACCTGTCTAGTGCTCGTCGGGCCACGGGCAAAAGGGTTATTGTTTTGAACTAGTAACAACTGCATATAAGTCTTTATATTCATTGATTTTTATTACATACGAATTGTTCCAAGAAACTAAATTTTACAATGTGGGTCCCTATTACTCTTGAAAATTAAAGTTCTTTTATTTCAGATTTCTCGAGTTAACTCTCTCTCTCTCGTCTCGTCGCTACACCTCGGACAGACAGACGTACATGGCGTAACTTTAAGGGTTTCTTGTAGGTACTACGGAACCCTAAAACATGTAATGTTCAGACCGTTAGGCATTTTAAAGCAATATATATAAACAATAGGTAAATCACGTAGTATTTATTCGATTAGAATCGTTTAGTTTCGAGTTTACAATAATATATATCTACTTACTGTAACGTTCGAGGTATAAATTATACGATTTACTCCTATAGATAAGTCTGTAATTGCATGTTCTGCATGTACCTGAGCTACGATTTGTTGATGCTCAGGTATGTACCGATATCTACCATAATTTGATATGTAAGACGTACCTAATGCGTGGTAGGTGAGGTGCAACTTTATATCAGGTGTCTACATGCATTATATAATGCTCGATGCTCGATGCTATTGCCTCTATGGTCTAGTAGTTAGCGTATGCTCTTACCACAAGGTATCAGGTTCGATTCCCGGGTCGGGCAAAATGTTACTTGGGAACTTTCCGTCAGCAAATTCACAATAGCAGCACGGAGTTGGAATTGTGCCCGAAGAATGGTGATTGGCTCACCCTTTATCCCATGGGACTTAAACTTAACAAGTGGAGTGTGGGTGTCACCTCTGCCACACGTTTCTGGGTAATATAGGCGTGATGTTATGTTATGTATATAATGCATTACAATATAGAGGTATTACGCCACTTACTCTGATGCTGCTATGATACCGTCTAATATACCAGATAGTCCAAAGGTCCTGGTGGATCAGGTGACCTATAGAAAAAACTCGTACACTGCTACATTCTGTACCTTTTAATCTTTTAGGCGATTTTATTGTACATTTGCTCAAATCTATGATAATATTTATTTATGTATTTAATCATATGCACTACCAACAGTAAAATTACAAAGATACTCAATATTAACATTAGTTTGCTTAAATTATATGTAATTCTACAAATAAAAGGTGTGCATAGCATTCACATTAGATAAAATATGTGATAAAAGTCTTGCAATAATATATGATAATGACATTACTTTACAATTTTGTAGAGCATTGATACGTGATTAAGACTGTATCTTAAAATTATATAAAACCTAATCGTCCTATTTGCTATACTTTACCATAGAGCTTTTAGCACGATAATTTCTTAGTCCCACTCCTGGCATGCCGGCCAACTACAGTTCGTGGACTTCACACACCATGGAGAGTATTATGTAGAATTGTCACGTAGGAATGCAGGTTCCTCACTATGTTTTCCTTCACCGTTAAAGCGAACAGTAATTAACATTTCGCGGCGATAGGCTAGTGGGAGCATTGCTAGACTGCCAAATAGGCCGACTTCGGTGAAGTTATATTGTATTTCTATGTGTGTAAATGGCATCGTGACGAAGCCGCTTAACCATATGAAATTCGCAAATAAGAATAAGCTTGTAATAATCTTCAAGACGCAAAGATTTTTGATCTAATAAAATAATTTTTAACAAAAAAAAAACCGACTTCAAAAAGTAGATAAACTAAAAAGCAAAAAATAAATTTACTTCGCACAAAATAATACGTTTATACATTTAGTTAAATAGAAATGATTAAATAATTATTTTATAATTCTGAAGTCGGTGCCAAGTAAAAGCTATAACAACCTTACTACAATATCAAATTACAGTACACACAATAAAGAGAGGCGTAGTTGTGCTAGTGCGCGGTCACCCAGTATTGGTACTTACCACAGAAATATAACTAATAAGTATTCAGTCAGAAAATAGTTGTTAAAAAGATTGATATTATCTATACAGAGTTATTGTTTACTTGGCACCGACTTCAGAATTATAAAATAATTATTTAATAATTTCTATTTATCTAAATGTAACCTAAACGTATTATTTTGTGCGAAGTAAATTTATTTTTTGCTTTTTAGTTTATCTACTTTTTGAAGTCGGTTTTTTTTTTGTTAAAAATTATTTTATTTTACTATTTTAAGTGATGGGTAGACCCAGCAAGAATGTTTCTCGAATGAGGAGACGACGGTTACTTGACGGAAAAATTATTTAAGGTGCCTATATTAAAAGAATTATCCCCGTACTCCTAACCGTTGAGGAGTTGTACCTTCCAGCATCAACTCAGCAACATACAATACTGACTACTAGATGCAAATATCCAAGTAGCTTTAGATAATATACAAAAAACAATATAGAAGCCTTTTAAATTTGAGCGTTGCCCTCGATTTCTCTAGGATCCCATCATCAGAACGTAAGTTAAAAAAAATGGGACCACATGACAAGTATATTCTTTCAAACAAAAAAAGAATTTCTTAAATCGGTCCAGGCGTCTTCGAGTAATCGGTGAACAAACATAAAAATAAAAAATACAACCGAATTGAGAACCTCCTTTTTTTGAAGTCGGTTAAAAATATTCTAAAATGGGAATATCTAAGGTTAATTTTAGGTTTTGCCATAAGAAGTGTGGAAAATCGCAATAAACTAAGATTTTTCTCTTAAAATCTTTGGTGGCTGTATATACAGCTATTATATATAGCTATTAGCTCCTGCCAAAATAGGTGTATTATTTCTCGTCGACTCCCTGCACTATGGCCGCCGAAGGCGAATACTCTTGACAAGCTCTTGATAAATGAGAAAATTGAAGTGAGGCATCGTCAGTGTACCCCCAGCCTTAAGGCCATACAAATTAGCACGTTTTCAATTAGTATGAACCCACCTCATAAAAGTATTTTAGTAAGGCAATTATTTCCGTGGACGTTGTTCAGAACATTAATTTGTAACCGCTTAATAGTAGGTACCTAACGGGGTTTCTCAAACGGGACAGCTATTAGATATTTACTAGATTTCTAGAAAATAACGTAAACGGTCGTTTTTAATATAAAAAGCGTCAAGTCACGATTTAACATACATATGAATAGATCAGATCAATTCATGGAGACCTGTGACTGCGATGTAGATAGATAGTATTTGCTTCTTACTTTATATTATTGTATGAATAGTAACTACTCTGAAAAACTATAGTGAATACAGCCGATTTTTCCTGTTCTCATCATTATTTTATTACGTATGTGTACTGTAATGTTCTTTTTCTTAGAATGTAAGTATCCTATTAAGGTCAGGTAATATTTGGTAAGGTACAAGTATCTCTGAGCGTCGTATGGCCTGCATTCTGCAAGCAGGTAAATTTGGATTTTTTCGGTTAAGTTTGGGTTTTTCCGATGATGAGGAGCTCGTGGCTAAGTCGACGCCTTGTGGACCGATCGATTTTGCAGGTTAAGCAATGCTAACCGCGGTCGGCAGTGGATGAATGACCATTTTTAATATAACGAGTTTTCCACCGTGCCTCGGAGAACACAGCAGGAGCTTCTGCTGCCTAATGAATGTTTGTTAACATATCCTAATTACCAGTAAGTAAGTACAGTGAGCACGTATTGTTTAAGCAACATGACCAATGCGCGCGCGCACGCAACCAAGCACGATGTACTAATATAATCCTATCAGGTTTCACTGCACCAAAGACATTTTAAATATTTATCTATTTACTAAAGTCAACGAACCTCGTTAGTCATTTTAAACGACGAATATCTATTTAACAAATTAACTATTTAAAATTAAATAATCATAATATTATTATCGGATGGATAATATGCTACGTTTTTTAGGAATTGTGTTAATGGTATACTAAAAATTAATTAATTAATTTAGATAAACTTGACAATATATTTACTGTTAGGTTAGCTGTGGTGGTTGACTTAAATATAAATAAATATAAAGAGTTAGTTATATTTAAAAAGTTGATCCATTTGATTTATTTTTTTATTATCTTTTACTAAAGATGAGGTTAAATTACTAAAGATCATTCATTCATCATTCATATTAAAATTCAAGAAATTGGTAGCATTAAAATGTATAACAATATTAGATGTCATTTTATTGTTTGAGAAAGATTTCTACGAATTAACTATAGAGTTTTTTATTACCATCGTTGCCATTTCATTTCTATACCTATTTATTTACAATATTTATATATATATGCGATTGGATTTAAATATTTATTTTTAAAGGAAAAATTAGTTATTAGAATAGGCTCCAAGCTATAGAGTATGTATTGTTTAACGTAGGCATTAGTTGCTTGTTTTTAAGAACGCATTGCACAAAACATTTAAAGTTGGCGCCATAGTTATTTTTGTTCAGCTCAAAAATATATCACATGGTTGCACCAGATTCCATACAAAAATAGTCTATCTCCTTTACAGTTTTATTATATGTATATGTTACGGTGAATATGATAAACTGTAAAATAAATATCGTGGATAAGGTGATCAATTTATTAGTTTAAACCCGAAAAAAAATATGCTAAATTTTATACATTTTCATTAGAAGGGAGGCAGAGGTTTGTAAATTTTGGTTTAATAAGTGATAAGGTTAGGTTAGTATTATGACCAACAACCAGTCAGAATCGAACTGCTTGCCGAGGACTGTATTGACTAAATAAACTACCAGTAAAATTTCTATTTTATAATCACATTTAGCAAATCACACTAATAATTAACTGTAATTATTAATAATTTATCACATTCATCGTAACATATAGATTACGTACATGAAATTTCGTCAGTACTATTCCTATAAATTAGGAATACACTTCCTCAACCTGTACATAAAGAATTAAGAAAGCACAACTGTAAGCAACTGTCAACATTGCCTCATCGCTATCCTCAACGCTTAAACTGGCAATTTCCTTATAGACACCATTGATAAACGTCTACGTGTAAAACCCAATCAGTATTGTGAACACTTTAATTGATTGCCCGTTTATGGTCTTATTTAATGTTTAAGCCAGGTTTATAGGGGTAGAAAGCCGACACTAACTGTATACAGAGAATCAATGATAGATCTCTTATTGGCATCGCCGTCGTCATCGGTCGTACGCCGCCGTATTTCCCGTACATCAACTCTGCTGTAAAAAGTTATTACTTTACTAACGATTCTTCACTAATGATGCGAAGGGAGAAAACTTCACAAAAAAACCGGTAACACGCATAAATTACTATGTGAAACATAGTGCGTGTGTACGTTTTTTGCTCTTAGTGCATAATATGACCAAAATACCGTTAAAAGTTCGTAGTAATTTGTGTCAATTTCTATTTTAATTTTACAGCAGACAAGATGTGGGCTTCGGACTGCTATTATAAGTAAAAAATTCAAGAAAATTAAATGTTAAGGACTCTTTATTATTAATGGTCGAAAGACGTTATGCAGGCCAACCAAAAGGGCGTCCTAGTAGCATCCTATTGGTCTAAAGCTGTATAAGCTGGAAATATTAAACAGAACTACAATAGTCACTGACACGAAAAGAAGAATGGTCGAAAAAAATTCAAGATTATTTGTTATGATTAAGTAAATAGGAATTACTATGACAACTTCTGTTTTACTAATCGTACATGTTTTGTCATGTAGTGGTGACATTATAATTAATTACGAATTAAGTATCTTCCTCGACCTTTGATTTTCATTAAATTACCTTTTTATTATCAATATAATATTCAAATTCACATTCACACGGTCTGACCATGACATAATACCCATATTATACGACATTGATCGTTGTTTTAGTAGTATATTAGTTACCTATGCATAGACTAATGCGCTATAAAATGAACTATTTAATGACGTCTGAGACTGAGATTACACATAACTGAAAAAGTATTAGTGAGTTTATTAGTGTTCTTAAACATCTGACAGTATCACCGTCTGGCACAATCCGTACGAAGATAGTCCAGCATTTTCGGCTAGCAAACTGCGGGTAATGTAGAATAAGTTAGTTAGAAATGAGCCTAATAAACATGGCTGGCAGCAGGTTATAGCAGCTACTGTATCTATAGATGATGTAAATGACATCGTGACGAAGACGCTTGCCAGTGATTCAATACATGATACTGACCCAGATAAATTTACGTTTTGCCGCGATTTTTTCGACTGATTATTTAAGAACTTTACCTTAGAGTGCCCTAGACTATCTCAATACATTTGCAATTTTCCGGTCAATTTTGCGATTTGCCGGTAAAAATCAAAAGTTTATAGATTTTAAGCTCAAAAATTTTCGCAAATAGAGCTTAAAAATCCTTGACTTAATCACTGAAGACTACTGAAGAGTGTTTTCGTAAGCTAATTCTCATACATTTGCAATTTTCTGATGACGTAAAAAATGTTGCCAAGACTTATTCTGCGATAAAAAAATTACAGCCAGGAATTACAACAAAGAGAATCAGGGATATGAGAATTTTATTCTTAAACAGCAGATATTGTTACCTCATTAAGGAGTTTGTATTCATAATGTTGGAATATTTTCAAGTAAAGTCAAAACACTCTAGTTTGACCGCACCTAACGCTTTAGTCGCTCTATGGTTTTATATCTGTCTCAGATAATACTCATAATTTTGTCATTATTGTGAAACAAATATATTAAGTAACTCGGAAATTACGGGACAATCTAAACTATTTTGAGTCAACGAGAGGGTTGAAGATACGTCAAAGGTTTTTGACTTACTTTCTACTTGATTAGGTACCACCATAAATATAGAATAGTACGCGCGAGATCCTAGGTCTATGGGTAGCACAGCGTAATATAAGATTCAATGAAACATAGGGGACTAATGTACATGTAATGTACAGAGGATGACATACATGGACTTGTTTGACTTTAAAGTCGGTATTGTTTTTGCCGAAATTATTTCGAAGTTCATTTTATCTCGATATAAAACTTATTTACTTGTCATATCTTTATATTGTCTTCATTTTTTTGGATCGAAAATGTCAAAACAGTTATAAGTTGAAAATAGTGAACTCTATTTATTACATGTGATTACAACAAAAATGTGTCTGAGTACGGCCTAAGAGTTTAAAAAGTTAAGAGTATATTCTATAAAACGTGTAAATTATTAGCACGTCCTTGCAGATCCATTTATAATAATTTTAAAATAGTTATCCTGCATTTTTAAATAAGTAAGTACGAACATTAACGTGGCAGACAGTAAGTTGTTGCGTCCGATGTTGGAAATAGCGCAGTGGTATTAATAGAATAAGTAACTGGTTATTAGTAGTTACAAGTACTGGTAAGCACGCTAAACATAGAACTCAATAACATTACATTTCCATGTATGTAGCAGCTAACTTCAGACACGATCTTGTATTTTATTTTTACTTACGCTCAAAAGGAAGATACCAATTGGATGAATGCACATTAACGAATAAACATCGTCTATCGCCACGCCGATATTTCTTCCAAGGATAAGGTAGAGATGTGATGATAGGTAAAGATGAAATTGCTCTTGTGAACCAGCTTGAGGGAGGAGGCACCGTCATCCTCATCATCTTTAAACTGACACCAAATAGTACCTAATGCTTGCGGAGTAGAGAGAATCTCTAATTACTGTGGAATTGGAAGCAAATCTTTTTTTCCCCCAATGAATGTGCGCAATATAACCCAGTCCACTGCACACCTTGTCTATAAAATTTTATTAAAGCAACGTGATGTTATTGTTTAAAATTGGGTAAGTGTCGGTGCCTTATACTCAGAATCTTAATTCCTCTAAGCCTCATCAAAAATAGACGTATATATCTAAATTATATTTGCCGTCAAAATCCGTTCGAATCGAGTTTCGAAATTGTTTTTTCTTTGAGGAAATTCTCAAAGCATCCTCATGCAATTTGAATAGGGGAAAATGCGTTGTTTTATAATCTGTACTTCTAGAATAGGTTTCATGCTATTTACACAGCTTTATTCTTAACGGTCTTTATCGCGACGTCAATTATACCGTAAAATCACTTATTAATAAAATATATCAGGCTCCTATTAAGTAGATTCGCATGAACAAGATAAGACTCATCTTTTTATGGTTCGTGCCGATATGTGACTAATAAAAACATACAAAAAGATTCACATTAACGTTTTTGTACCGATTCACTATCGCACTATCATGAGAGTCGTGCTTTTTGCACACCATTATTACTTTAGAATACGTCATCCCGTTGACATCAGCTTACGCTTATTATATATTATTGTATTATATTATGAACAGTTCCGGTTAGCGTCTGCCACGAAGCCGCGATGATCCCGCAACGAGAATGAATCATCTGTCCTATTCAATTTAAGAATTCCATTTGTATGTCGGAATTGCAATAAAAAACTTTTACTACAGACTGTCTAAGTACTCGTTTCTTTTGAAAACGCCGATACTAAATATTACCAAAATAACAAAGATACTTCAATTTCCAAACGCGGAATTACATTGATAAACTTTTTTTGCCGCAATCTGATTTATGGACTGCAAATTATAAGGAATTACTTAAATATACGGAAAATGTATATAACTAATAGCTACGAGATCGGCGCAGCCACGCGGAGATCGTCGAGTTCCGCAGATTGAAATGCACAATAAGTGGCGTGGAGCTACTAAGTTGAAATGTTAAAATTCTATAATGCCGTTTGGAATATTAATTTTAGCCGATGATTGAATTTTTTACAAGGTAATCAATGAATCGTGCTTGGGACGGGGCGGGTTAGCTCATCCGGCAAACATTTTGGTGGTTTTTGTGATGGAAACCACGCGAGGAAGGCCTCGGCGTACACGATTTTTATGAACAAATGACGGCATAGTTGAGCTCACACTCGAGAGACGCTTTTACCAGTGAATTTGTGCTTAGATTTGATTATGCTTCAAAGTTGGTATATTTTCTAACACGCACTTGTCGACCCAACACGAACCCAACATCGTGATTCGTTTGAGGTCTAGTGTTAAATTGTAAAATACAAGGATATGTTTTGTAAATGATTTACTAAGTTTCAGTTAACTATTACGTGTCATATCGCATGATGTTCAGCTGTATGCATGTATTTTTTGCAAGAATTAGTTACATTGTAGAAGCTTTTCTTTATTTTTCAATCTCGTACATTACATGAAGGCCTTAGTTACAAATGGAGGTTATTTTTGCGACATGACACTCATTCATAAGTTGAATGTTAAGGTAAGCAGAGACATGATAATATTAATAATGTCACGTTCAATAGCTAGTTGAATGAAATGACGCGCGAGCATTGCGCAGTGCTTCGTACATTAGACATCAACGCATGCGCACTATGCGCAGCAATCAAAGCTGCGTTGCCTACTCTGCTACTGGGAATCGCTTTTTATTCATTGATTGCTTTTAAAGATATGAATGCATTGATTTGAACATTTTAATGTTTCTAATACGTTACGGCATTCTACAAAAACATGAGATACTTGACAGTTTAGATAAAATCAAAGATCTTGGCAGTAGTGAAGTTGGCTGCGATGTTGTGATGGCTGTGCTACACTTCATTGACCAATCGACGGGCACCGCCCTCGAGCGTGACCAATGACAGCAAACGCGTGACCCGACATTGACTTTTCATTTGCTAACTTCAAAACCATCTGGATATTTGATTTTATCTATAACTAAAAATACCACTTCATTCAATTTTTTTTTGCAATTCTATCTACAATTTTCTTGTATATTATTATAGCTTTACGTATTTAATTTTGATTGTTTAGTAGATTTTTCGAAAACACGGTTATGCCGCACTTCAAAAATAACTTTTAGTTACGTATAATCTAGCACAGCTATTTGTTAGTGCAGCTAAAATTTTAATGCTTGCTTATACTGTTAGGTAGTAACCAATACACGAAGCGATCAATCGAGATGTCTACTTACGTATTACAATCGATTATACAATTAAGTAATAATTATACAATGTTGTGGGGACTAGGTAGTGAGGAGAGGCAAATGAGAAAGGACTTTAAGTCGAAGGAGGTTGGAGGATTTTCGCGGTGCATCGTTGTTTCACTCATTAATGAGTTTCGTTGTAAAATAAGCTGAGGGCTCTTAACTGCCATCGAGCGAGATTGCTTTTCGTGGTTGGCATCTATTAATAGTTAGTTATAGGTAAAACTGAAAGAATTGCAGGCACGAGAAGGCTCGTGATGGACATCTGCAGACAATGCGTCATAGTCGTGCATGCAAGAATTACCTCCTTACGATAAATGCTAGGACTCTCGACTTTTAGCAAATTACTCGTGGGTGATGCAATCCACGTCTACTGATAAAGTGTTTTCTCGGTACGTGTGCATATTTAATTTTATACGAGTCATATTTTATTATTTCCTTTAAATCAATAGAATCTGACATATCTTAAAGGTAAGATTTGTGTGTGCTGAACTAAGTAGGTCTATCTATACATTGGATTGTATGCATGTATTTTATATTGTATTTTAATTTATATTTCTCGGTTTCGTGTGATCATCAAAGTTTTGTTGCACTTCTTTTTACCACAGCTTCATCACAAATTCGGCTATGCCATTACTTTGTACTTTATCATTATTGCAAGTTCCATTTGTTAATTTTGATTTTAAAGAAAAGTTTTATTATTAGTCATTATTTATTTTTAGTTAGATTATTTTTAGATATTTAAGATATTAAAACGGCCGTGGCGTAATGGATAAGGTATCGGTCTTACGATCGAGAGGTCGTGGGTTCGAATCCTGGCCATTACACCACGGACGTGAACTTCCTCCTAACACAAGCGAATTAAGCTTAGCTGGAGGGGGTTAACAAGAATACTAGTAATTTGTATCTGCAAATTACTAGTAAGCTATATTAAAAAAAAAAATATATAAATAAATAAAAACCAAAAGAAAAGGTAGACTAATATTATTCATTTTTAATTTTTGGCTGTTGTGATTGGAATCCATTTTACCAAGGCCAGTGTGAAGTAAGTAGCACATGCATCCAAGTTAGATTAGTTTATGGCGTAGATAAAGTCTATTAAATAAAAACTGCAATTTCTTGACCGAGTGTGTTTAGGTCAATAAAAGTTAACGGAAACGACATTCTATCATTTAAAATATTTTATTACAGTATTTTTAATTAAGTTAAACGTATACATGTATGGACGTGGTACCTACACATGTCTACGATAACGTCAGAATTGGACCTTACATAAATTGTTTAATTTGCATATGTTACCGTTTGTGTAATTTAGAATTTTATGGACAATCAGTACGAGTGATCGCTATTAGAATAATTCATAAACTAATCGTTCATCAAATTACATTTGACGGGATACAAGCTATCACTCATATTTATGTAACCGACCTACAATAGTGACGATAAAGATGCCAAGTTTTATTAAAATACGTTACATTTAAAAATGTTTCTAAATCTGTCAGTAATCCCTTCCAAGCAGCTATCATATAGTGTAGTTTATTTTTATAACTTGTTTTTACTACTTTCTTTAAAAACCTGTTGTGGGGTGTGAAACAAAGTGGTTATTATAATGAATCGATCAGTGAAGCACAGCACAGCACAGCATCCGCTTCGGCGATGACAAATTAGCTAATGCACTAGACGTGAGAGCACGCTAATGACAAAGAACAGCCAATATCTGCCAAGGTCACATGACGCAGGATTGTGCATTGTATTGTTATAGAAATGTAGTAGAATCTTACAGCACAGCTTTCAATGTGGCGATGACAAATTAGTTAATGTCCTAGAGAGCACGTTAATGACAAAGAACAGCCAATATCTGCGAGGGTCACACGATGCAAACTTGAGTATGAAATTGTTGTAGTACTAAATCTAGTAGATCTTACAGCGACGCCCCATCAGCATATCACAGCACAGCATCCGCTGCGGTGATGACAAATTAGCTAATGCACTAGACGTGAGAGCACGCTAATGACGAAGAACAGCCAAGTGTATCTCGTTGTTGTAGTAATGTAGTAGAAGCATACAGCGTAGCACTAGTAGCACAGAACAGCACAGCATTTGCTGCGGTGATGAAAATTGTTCTCCTACTCCATCTCCTGGACAAACTCTTATATAAAACACCACTTCAAGATAATTTTTAAGAATGTGTAGCAGATAAGCATACAGTCTGAAATCGGAAAATTCATCATTTTTCCGTGCCAAATTTTCAATTTACGTTTTTTTTTCGACTGTATATGGACGAGTAACATTTCTCTATACTATTCCAATCCATTTATAATTTCCCGGTAAACTTTTGGATTTTCTAATGTTTTTTTCCTATTTGTAGATTTTTGCGATCAAACTTTTTCACACTAAAGCTTTAAAATCATGTTTTTAATCACTGAAACTTTAATTACGAATTAGTAATATTTGTGAGAATGAATTCGGGTATATTTGAACACTACAATAGTAAGCGCCATCATCTAAAAGTGTGTTGTCCTCAAAATAGGAGTGCATGGATGAATCAAAGCGTATTTTGTATGGCTCCTCGGGTTTATAATCATTTACCGAAAGTATTACTAGAAATTAAGAATTTTCATAAATTTAAACACAATGTCAAATCTTTTCTTTTACAAAAGGCTTATTATACCGTGGAAGAATATTTAAATTATAAAGTTATGGAATGATATTATTTTTTGATTTTATTTATTTTTTTTGACTTGTGTGATATTTTTTGACAATGACTTTATTCTACATTTCAATTTTTATTTTTTTAATTTTAATAATTGCTCAATGTAAAATCAATTATTTAATTACTCTATAATCTTATATAATGAATTATCACTATCTTATATCTACCTATTTTGTATGTCGTGATGACAAAGCATAGCGCTCTAAAAATTGTTAAGACCATTATTGTATGTACCTATGTTTTACAAATAAAATATTCTGATTCTGATTCTGATTCTGATTCTGAAAAGTGTTTTACCAAAACTTGCGTAGGGTATATTTTTTTAAGTTTGATGCTTGTTGTAATCCAGGTTTTTCTCAATCTTTAGCAATATGTTCGAAATGCCGAGTAACATGATTTAAAAATAAAAATTCACTAACATCAAGTTTTTCTATTTGTATACATACCTACGGAAACCTATACGGTTTCCAAATGCGAAAATTAAACATAGTATTGTTACTGAAACAAACATTTTCCTACATGCTTGCATAAGTAAGGTAATCGAAGAAATATCATGCAACACGCAATGCAACTCGCCGGCATGTAGGCCTACGCTAGATACCCTTGAACCTAAAGTGGCAGCTCGCGGCCGCCTTGCCAATGACCCCGCACGCAGCGGCGCCGCGTCGGCCCAGCTCGCTAATTGTTACGTAACTCACTTACGTGCAACCAACGACCACCGCCCGACGCATTCAAATCAAAGGTACACGCCAAATTTACGTTCTCGTACTCCCAAGTGGGGATGATTGGCCACCGAAATCCCCACACGGCGATATTCGGACACGCAAACAGGTTCGGGAACGCGATTGCAACGCTGCTTGCCAATCCCGAAGGGAACGCGGAGTCACTGAACCTTCACGTCGCATGCTACATCTCGTTCCTGACTTCATAGTTCTTGTGATTGTAAAATATCTTTGTTATGCTGTTATTATAAAGGCAGACGGGCATTTGCAAAAGCGAGCAAAACCTCCTTGATGTCTTTTCGTTTTACGGCACGTTTTGCACATAGAAAACGTTTCGTTCCATGAAATTATTTGTAGGTGTTTCAATAAATTTATTCTTTCAATTTATGGGGATAATAATATAGAGTTACTAGAATGGCTGTGGTGTCACTTTCTGTACATGTAAATGCAAGGACGAGACAAAATAAACTGAAATAGGATATAATAAGAATTGTTGCTAAAATTTATTTTGTTTTTCACCACACGGACTTATGACGCGATTGTTGACTCTACTGATACTGATATGCAAAGATAAAATCAAAGTTTCGTCTTTAATACAATGTTTATAACACTTATACCGTACCTAAAATTTGGGCCAGTCAATAACGGCTTAATAACCATAACCTATATTAAGAAGTTGTTATATCAATCAAGTGAGTACCTGTCTCTTGTGGATCATGGCGGTCGGGCAACAGCGTGCGGGACCGTTATCATATTATGTTATAATGAGAGGAAATGAAATGTACCATAACATATAATTACTTGTTAACCAGTACTTTCAGTATACGACTGGCATATAGCATGTAATTTAGTATTTATATCTTGAGGTTGAATACCTGGAAGGTTTAAGGCTAGGATCACAAAACCTGAGATGGTTAATAGATCCTTAAATGATGATTACAAAAAATATAATTATATTAGGTTCTGAAACTGATACCTAATTAAGTTAAAACCGGAAAAGATGCTTTAAAAGTGTTAAGTTATTAGGTTTTTTTTATAGATCTAACATGTTGAGAAATAGTTCCAAAGCCTCGGGGTTGATTCTACTTTAACACTATATCTCACAAGCTTAAATATATAATTATTTGGGCGAATCCATCTACTGATGAAACAAATTAAATTGTATCTCTCTTTAGCCGAGAATATTGAACCCGAGATTGCCGGATCAGCAGCAGGTGTATGTACGTGCGCTCGTGCACGCAGGCAGCAAAATGGACATTAGAAATGATTTTTATTCATGTAATGATGATGAAGAATACTCAAATAATTCATAAAATGCATGTGTGCCTAAAATAACTGGACTACACAAAAATGTTAAAAGCAGTAATTTATCTAGCTGCGTCCGTAATAACCGTTACCCAAGTGAAGTAGCAATCTATATCGCGGGCACTTATTTGTGTGGTACTTGCACACCAATTATATGCATGCTACTCAAAAACACGTGTGTACCATAAATCCAAATAAAGCACTCAATTCGTAACCGTGCCCGCAGTACTTACACATCATAAGAGTAAGGTATTTTTCTTCCATTTATATGTTGAGCAAGAGACAGCGCGATGCCGCGGGCTTTTGTGCTAGAATTTTGATTGATATTTTTTGTCTGGTAACGCGGCCACAATAAGATGACAGCGGTAACAAGAGAAGTGCGGAATAGACTTAGACGTCGTAACTGAAAGTATCAAGGTTAGTCGATGGCGGGGCGGCCGAAACTCGGCTAACACTAACAGTACAGCCACGCAAAAACTGCACACCCAAACGAATCACCCACTATCACCTTTGTGAGCGCTTCCATTTAATGATGCCGGACTAGTGAATGGACCAATACAATAACATGTTCTTTATGTCTCGACTCAATGATAAGGATTTCATTAACACGTCGTGCTCGTATTCGTAATGGTAACAGAGACACATATTTCCTGTGCGTTTTTTCCTCGACGGAGAGAGTCGATCGCTATTGAAAAGGAGGTGATGAATCGGAATATTCCAATTACAATTTGGCGAAATCCAATTAGCGGATTCATCATCGAATTACTCAAACAATCGCTGGCACTTTCGTTTGGGCGCGGGGCGGCGCTCGGCGTCGGCTCGGCGTCGATCGAGTGCTTTGAGACCGCTTTCTCGGCCCCATTCTTGACCATGAGTCGGAAGGCGCCGTGTTCTCATAGTCGACAAAACGATGTATCTATGTCGATTGCTTGTAGGCGGCCTTGAGCGGCAACCATTAATTTGTGTGCAGAGCCGACGGCGGAGTCCCGTTATGGCGAGCGCCTGAATCTTATGCCCACTCGCCAACATCACCAGATTTACTGTCTGGGAGCTCGAGACGTTCGTTAATCATGCCAATATCTAACACACGTCAAACGTTTCCTCTATTAGTTAAATTAGTGCCTCTAGATCTGTATAAAAGTAAAATGTTGATGAATTTACCGTTAACTAGAAGCTTTTTTGCATCGTGAACTTTACAGTAAATATACCAAAACAACACTTTAAATAAAAATAAATAAAATAACAATTTGTTGCACTCAGCACCATAAATAGGTGGGTGCCACCGGTGCCCGTGCCGTCGATGGTACTGGGCGAAGATACGGTAGAGGCGCAGAAATGACCAGCCTAGGACATACCTACAATATTTTTCACCAATCCACCACCGAGACTGTATGAGCACCGAAGCTCTTTCTAGGAAAAAGTCAGTCATTCTTAGTTCTTATAAAAAAAAAAATTAGAAACGACTCAAAATTCTGATAGAGAAAATAAGCACCAAAGCTCCTTCTGCGCGAAAAGTTAGCTTCAAATTTAGTGCTTACTAGTTTTTACAGAAAACATTTTAAAAAGTAGGCGCTTCCTCATTCTCGAAGTTTTCACGGCAAAGGTTTTGAACAATTGAAAAAAGATAGAGATCTATAGAAATTAGAAACTAATTTCCAAAGATCTCTGTCTTTTTTCTTCTTGTTTTTAAATAATATATTTAAAAAAGTCGGCGCTTTCTGATTCTTTAAGGCAAAGGCGGTCTAGTGCGACTTCTGAGTTAAAAAAATATCGAAAAAGCCTTCGTGCACTTCAATTCTGACTAGCTAACGATTTATTGACTATTTTTCCAAGAAGCTTACTTTTCTCGTGGTGGTAAATGGTCACTGTAAATAAAAGTGCTTTTCTATTTAATTTGCTAAACATTATGGAGAGAGAGAGAATCAATGGATGACTTCTATATAAAACTCTAACTGTAGCTTTTGTTAGTGCCCGTAGATTTACCAATATTTGCACATAATAAAATCCCGCTCTCCCTAGCTATGGTGTTAACTGCATTGCTACGCTGCCATTACATAAAAATCAGATGAATTGTCTTAAAATCACGTAATATATTTCCATTACTCGATATAAGTAGGGTGGGAAAAAAGCTCGGCCAGTTCTACAAATAGATGGTTATAAAAATAATAGAATACGCGATTGAATATGCAGAAATGTGTAATGAACTCTATGAAATGACGTCACGATGTCGCACAGTTTGCGATGTGAATGCAAACACTACAATTCATGCGAACCGTTTATTTGATTTTCACACGCGATTTTTATACACATGTGCTAACACCTACAATTTGCTATAAGTTCATTACCATGTAACTAGATGGAATTCGGCTAGGTATTTTTATCGCTTTAGCCTTAAATGTAGGTTAAACTTTCAGATGAAAATTGTTCGACAAATAATGTGTCATACTATTTTATAGATTCGTAAACAAAAAAAAATGCTACTAGTCAACGAAAATAGCGTTATTATTTTTTTTTAACTAGTAGCTACATCACGCCATGCAGTCTCGTATGATGTGAGTAGTTGCAAATATTGCATATTTTTCTACAAGTGCATTATTAACAAATATGCAAAAGTCATAGCACTTACGCTGCGAAACTGTTGTATATATGTATATTATCGCAATTATCTGTTAACGTGTCTAAAAAAACAGGATGACACATTATTTGTCTATCAATGTTCATCTATAAGTTTAACCTATATTTAAGTTTAGCAATAACAATGTCTTACCGAATTCCATTTAGTTACAGGGTATAAATGACATAGTGCTATTCAATACATAATTCTAAGTTCCCGGGTGCAAAAACACTGACTGGTTACCCTAGACAATCCATTGCAATTGCAAAACATTTGCAATTTGCCGGTCAACTTGGTATTTTCCGATGAAATATTTTCCTATTAGCAAATTTTCATCACACTTACCGCACTATTTTAATTAACAATGAAAAGTGTTTTCGCAAGCTTCTCAAACATTTGCGATTTTTCCATGACATCTAAAATTTTTCGAAACCGGAATGTGTTGTGGAATTTTCTGCTGGAAAATGTTTGCACCCAGAGTCTTAGAATCATGTAGTGAATCACTGGTAGGCCGCTCTGTCATGATGTCATTTACACCCTGTATAGCAAATATACAAGTCATTGACCTTGCAATAAAATGTAAACTAGCAGTTGATTTGTAATGAGCATAAGACGTCCCGTCTTCATTCAGCATCAGTCTTGGGCAGTTTATAGTTAAGGCGGTGGTTTTTACTCCCTTACAAAAAGTTAAAAAAGTAAGAGCTAAGAATTTAAAATATAACAAAGTGAAATGATATGAAGCGAATCTTAATAATGAAAATGGTAAAGTATCATTTTAGCTTTGCGCTATGATTAAAAATAATCCACGAGTAGAACTTAAATTTACCGTTGCAAATGCTTTAAGAAAAACAGAAGCCTTCCCAGAAAGAAAATGTTTAGTAGCCATCAGGTCGCTACTGAATGATAGGCATAAAATGGCAATGGTTAGTAGCCAATTTGGTGATGATGAAAGATAAGTATGCCCGTGCGAAGTGTAAGGCTGGCGACACACGACAGATATTCCGTGCGATAATCCGATCTGATAGTCTGGCGGTCTGTACATCGACCTATGCTCATGTATCCGGGGAAACGCTTTCAAGTAGTGTTCAAGTAGTAGAAACGACTAGATATTGTTACAAACATACATTATTCCCAAGTAAGAAATTACAAAAATACCAGATAATTGTTGAAATCAAAATATGCGATGGTGGTGTTTATGGCCCAGACTAATTATGATGGATATGGAGTAAATAAAGACAGTTTGTTTTCTGTCAAAATCAATTTTCATCTTAATTTTAGAAGAGAGTGAATGAGTATTTTAGATCAATGACAATAGCTTTCAAATGTATGAATGATTTGGATTTAAAATGACGGCTGGATACGTTTCCATATCTGATAGCACCATCGTTCACTTTGTAAAGTGTGCTTTCAGCCTTACTAGGCCTGAGCTAAGTGAGCGTGGCGAGTGGCGCGACGCGAGCGACGCCCGCCTGATGCCACACGGCGCCGTGTGATCAGAATTTGTATATACGCCTGGGAATAGCTCGCGAAGATAATGCTCTCATTCTCTAACGGAAAATCCTTTGCGTTTTTAAGCGGAACGCAACCGCGAATGAAGCTGCGCATTTTAAATAACTGTCCACGATGTACATACGAATAAAATTACATCATTGTAGTGTCCAAACGCGATAGCAACAGCGGGACATTTGTGTAAATGGGGAAAAGCTCTGCGTTTGCGCACGTACGTGTTAAACAGGCAGGTCGTTTTAAACAGGATCATGCAAGATGAAGATACACATACAATTAAATTAACATTAGTAATTTAAGTAAATTATATTAGATTGTGATGAGTATTATAGTCAATGATATTATATAAAAACAAAAGCAGATATGTTATAAGCGCTCGCGCTGTGAATACTCAAATACGTCCCAATTGGGACGTCTTGTGTTTAGTTTGCGTGTGGCCTGCGTCGAGCGCAGTCACGTGCCAGACGCCATGCGCCATGTTCAAGTTAAGAAAGAGAAAGCGATATTGTTTTGACGTTAGAGCGATAAGGATGCGTGCGCTGCGGACATTTGTCAATGTGTGCAATTTGGAATAGCTCGGAACGGATTTAAATCGTAATTTCTATGAACGTAACATATCTATAGTTCTATAATATCATTGATTATAGTCAAATGATTCATTTTAATATCAATGTCGATATTGTGTATCCATAAAATCTTTAGCTTCCCTAAAGTCAAAAGTTAAGTATTGTAGCGAGCCACGATTTTGGAGCTTGCATCAGTTGCATCCATATAGCATGCTTGTATACGATGTTGCCGCAAATTTTAATATGCATGACGAGTTACCGCGCGCGGCGAGTCTGCCTCGTTGAACTATATGAACAAAGTTTGCGATAAAAAAGAATAAAAAAACTAAATATTCAAATAGATCTAGCGGTTTGGATACCAAATTTTTTAATCAACCGTTACAATGGCGAATTATGTAAATTTTAGAATTTCAAACTTAACATACACATTACAGTAAATTTAAATAAATTTTGCATTGTAGCATGTTTTTTTACGAGATTTCTGGTGACAGAATATTATTCATTTCTTACTACGTGACCTGGCGAACTTTGTTCCGCCTTAGAGGCCATAAATGAATAGATTTTGGACATTGCGGAAGGATTCTAAAATTCTTTATGCATTTTTAGACTTGTAATGGATATTATTGAGTAGCAAATGAGATAATTGGCGTAGTCAAGAGAGTCGTTGCACTAGAACAGTATATGCTTATGTGTGTGCCTATAATTGCTATATCTTGTTACGTTACCAACTAACCGGAACACAGTGATATAAGCACTTCAGTACACAGTTAGGTAAGGGCAGTAGAGCGTACTTCAATCAGTAGGTACCTACGCTTACTAAGGTTCTACAACAGGAAGTTACAGTTTGAATTTGCATATACTACAGTGCCAATTTCATGAGCCGCACTATCTTCAAGCCCTTCAACTATCTATATTAAACGTTGACTTTAGAACTTTAGAATAGATCTTGACTTGATTGAATAGTTATTTCTTATTTTTTAAAGGCACCTTTAATGTTTGACGTTTCAGTTGAGCTTCGCAACATTCTAAATGACTTAAAAAAAAAATCTTTTATCCAATAAAATCGGTTAAGTTTTTTTTTAATCAATCATTATACTTATTTTTAATCTATATTATTATGATTTCGTACGGAGCCGGCCAACTTAGAAAACACATTAACAATATAGATTCGATTTCAAATCTATATTGTTAATGTGTTTTCTAAGTTGGCCGGCTACTAAAAGTTTTAGCTAAAACACGCTATAAGGTGGATTATAGGTTTGGGTTTTCCAACTGAGCCACAAAAGAAATAAGTGTTAGTGTCGTCGGTTGCAAACCCAAACCAAATGGTAAGTTGAGCGATGATGGCTGGGATGACGCTTGGGTGCGTGCGACACGACGTGACCGCGCGCCGGCATCGCCGACGTGAGACCATTGTTGCCTTTAATAGATAATTAGTTAGTTCCCGTTACTTTACACGATCCGATCGCCACCGCCCCACCACCCCACCGCCCCACCGCCGGCCCACATCGCCAGATTGCCACTAACTGCACTGCACCGACAATTTAAGATACGCCGAAACTAGAACACACCAGTATTAGGCCTTTAAAAATTGTTACGGAACATTTTGAAGATGGTGATTTGACTTCATAGACCTATTTTACTATTAAGAATAGTTTTTTCTAGCTTTCACTAATCAGCAGATTACAACGTTTTTATCCGTTGTGATGAAAAATGTTGTTAACTTTAATACTTATACAATTTTTATCGAATAGATTTAGCAAACGAGCTGCTGAATGTAATACGGTACCTCACGGTCCTGTAAACATAAATAAAGGACTTTAGATCGCGTCCAAGCGGAACTAATTAGCCAACAAAAATCAAAGCTTGAATATTCGACATTTATTTCTGTCTCGTTAGACTGTTTACTGGTAGTAGAGCTCTTGTGAACGAGCTCGAGGGCAGCAGCACTATCGTCTCACCTTTAACCTGCCGCTCAATAGTAGTGTTTGCATTACTGTGTTCCGGTTTGGTGATGTAGGCAAGACATGCGTATTCTGAAAATGAAATCATATTGAATTAAAAAATTAAACAGGTTTATATGTATGTACATACATACATATAAACCTGTTTAATTTGTTTAAATGTAAGTATATTTAGAATTTTTTCCTTTACAACATTGTTTGTTGTTATTCAGATGAGTATTTAATTGTACCTAAAGCTTCATCGTATCTAGCTTGCACAACTAAAGCATGTATGTATATGTGCAAGTATCTACTTACTTACATATTGAACTCAAAATATAATCGAACTAAATATAGCTGAAATTGAAGATCTACGGCGCCAATTATTCAAGTAAATGGCAGAAAAATAATACTGCAAGTATTGACTACATACAGGCAGGAAAGCATGGAAAATATGTAACCCTAACTAATGGTATGTCGTTACGGAAAACATTACTTTACAAAAACAATACCGTAAAAGAAAAAGGCTTCCTCCAAGATTATGTTGATTTTATTATGGTTATTAATATTATTCAACGTTCCCATACTCTTTTATTTTTCTCACTTCTACACACAATATCCTATTACTAGGAAATTATCGTGTAGGTATACTTCATGTATGAGATAATATAATTATTTATCTTGAGCTGTTATAAAGTTTGCCATCAAGCATCGTTTGTATTAATTGCTATCCAGTTTGTCATAAAATTAATGCATTTCTTTGATAAACCCACTTAGTTATCTAAGTTACAGATAACAAAAAGGAAATAAAATATACAGTTTATCGATTAACTGTGGTCACCGAAGCGCCGTTGATCCCTTAGCAGTACAGCTAACGTTGCAAAATTTACAATGCAATTCACTTAAATCGTGTATTCGCATACTGAATCGAGACTGATTTAATTGTTTCAACATTCTCACGAAAGTTTTAAAGTGGTAACGGGACTCGTCATTTAAGTACGTACTAGAACACAACAAAAAGTGAAGCCGGAAGCGCATAGTTTATACGTTACGTGATGATGCTGCACTTGACATACACCTTATTACTGTCGTTAGATTTATGAACTATATGGATACGCCATTATGAGTACTTATGCTAAACGAAAAGGAATTTGCATTTACCTATTTATTGATAGAGATCTTTGGAATGCCAAGATGCAGCGACTTTTTGCTGTTGGTTTGGAGTAAAGATTTGAAAAATCGCTTATGAAAGAAAAGAAAATCTTGTAGCAAAAATAAAACATCTGTACCGCCTTTATTAGTACTAAGTTGCAGTTTGCCAAGCCGTATTTCTTCTATATTTCCTAAAGTTTTGGGCCAAGAAGGTTATATTTCAAGTAATTACCATTATTCAATAGAACATTGCATTATTTTTCGATTAAATATTCCTTTTATTAATTTGGTAATGTTTTATTTACATTTCAAATGTAATTTATTTTCTCAGTTGATTATGATATATTGCAGAATATGGGCATAAACAATTTTAATCAATCTTGACGAGTTAATTGCCAAATATTGTTGAATTAAGGACACCTGCCTCTACTTATCATTTTATTCGTCGTTATAGAAAGATATTGCTTAATTCAAAATTTAACTAAACATGTCGACATGATACAGTGTTGGTCTCTTCAGAGTTTATTTTCATTCTACATACCTGTTTAGTCGTTAAAGGTAAAGTATCATTTTCAATTAAAACCGCAAATAAATACTTAATTGCAGTTGTGATGGAGGATTAAAGGCCAAATTAACAGATATCATAAAGAGGTATCGATATACAAAGTACTCAAGTTATTGAGAACATTATCAAATGCACATTAAAGTGAATGATAAAAAGGCCTTAAACTTTGTACTGGCATTACACATGGCGTGATGATGTATTCTGCGTCCCCGTCAACTTATTATTGAATGGAAGGCCGTAGAGATAAAGAATAACATGGTGGTGTAATCTCTATTTATATCTAAATGGTAGAATATCGATGCTACATAAAGGAAGTAAAGGGCAAAAGATAGGACGTCATCACATCTAATCGTAGATGCTACACGATGTGATGTAGGCATTATCATAATCTTGCCTACGTTAAGGCACGGTCTTTCCTCACTCAGCTAAATTTTATCTTGAGACACAATTAATACTATTATAGTAATCACTTATTCTTTGAAATTTGAGAAAGTAAAACACAATTGACAATATTTTAATTAGAGTAGAGTGTTGACTATTGAATGCTCTCATAGAATAATAACAAAACCGTATGACCTGCAGCAATGAACTTCATTTTACAACATTGCATTTTTATCAATGACTAGTTTACGAGCGCGAATTTGCCCGCGTTAAAATACGTGACATGGTTACGAAGCCGTTTATCAATGGCTCAGTACATTGTTCTGAGAACCATAAATATATAATAATTTAGTATTTTAACAGGGTCGGCCTGTCCATAGGATGGATGAAGCATCCGCTCCATGCGCCAAGGGTCAGGGGGCGCCGATGCGAAGTCCCCTTACTTTTGCTGGCGAAGGCCTATTAGTGCCCTTTGCGCCACACACCACTTGCCATAATTCGATCTTGCTCTTAACAAAAACCATTTTTTTTTACAGGAGAAACTGTAGTTGAATGAAAAGTATTAAAACATTATAGAAATACAATTCTGCCACTGTACAATATTTTAATAACAGCAGCTCGTTTTTCTTTCGAATTTATAAAATTAATATTGTTATGTTATTGTGTTTTTTCGTCGAGCAATTTACGCGGCAGGAAGTCTGCTGAAAACATTTCCTGTTTATTCTGTTACGGCTATTTATTTTACACCCATAGTAAGTAGCTAAGAATAACGGGTGAAAAGTGGGTGTAATACAGCTTCTATAAATAAGGCTTTCATTCATCATCGCTTAAAGATCATTAAATCTAAAAATATTGCAAACAAAATCAAATGCTTTGAATGCGTTCTATAATTTAATATCACTTTATTGTACAATTTATACATCTTCAAAACAAAAATAAAGTATTATGCAATTTCGCTTTATCGCTTACATGCAAAAAGGCAGAAATATTTATAACAGGTTCGCTTGTTAGACGCGCCTTAAATAATATCTCGAGATATTCCTAGCCGGATGTGAAACACAGCATTTGCATTTTACAACTAGATATCATGTGTAATCCCAGGGATTGTGTGAATTCTTTATACAGGCGATAAACTTTAGTGCCCCTAAACCACCGATATTAACTCAAGTGATGTCTTTAGCAAAAACAAATACGATGTTAATACTCGGCCTTCGTCGTATCAGCAACTCGTTTGATAACCCTAGTTCTTATAAAGACATTTTTATACCTACCCAGAATAACTGTTAGCGAGATGCACAGCCTCTATAATTAACAGCTCTTAATAAACCTGAACTTTTTGTAAACTACCCTCTTTTGTAAAAAAGTAGTTTGATAGAGTGGAGTAGATTTTATGGTATTAGTGGCGCCTGTCTAGCGCGATAGTGCAATCTAGTTTAGTTATAACTCTGGTAAATTTAAAAAAAAACGGGGTATATCGATTTTTGGTGAGAAAATTGCATAAAACTATTTTGAGATAATCTTCACCATTAAATTTTTAATGCTATGTGGAGTTTAAGTATGACATACATAACTACAAATTTTCTTTTGTTTCAGGTGCGTTAATAATAACGCATCAAAAGCTTTCGATATTTTCAACTACATGTTAACTAAATTATTAATTGTACCAAGAGAGATATCTATACATATCTACCGTACGTTATAATATAGCAGATAGATATATTACAAACTTTTTACTTAACTGGTTAGAGAGCCCAATCCAGTCAGTATAAAAAAAAGAAATATACTTACAAACTAAAATAGCCCAAGTGCTTGCTTTTTAGATATTTTCAGTAGTAATGTTGGTTATAAATTGTAATGTAACCTATCTGAGGTTACGTTTAAAGAGAAAAAATAAATTAGAGATGATTCACACATCTTGATAATGTCCCTGGAATAACAAAATGTGTAAATAAGACATGTACTAGTTGAACACAGTTTCAGTTCCGCCAATTTCGGTATTTCCGTAATTACGACGAGAAAAACGCGTTTACTTATTGTATGCCTATACCTTTACGAATTATTACGAATACTATTAATGTTAAGTCATTTCGCTATAATGGCAGTAAACAAAATCCGCAGCAGGTCATGAACGTTGTATGAGTCACGGTACAAGGAAGATCGGGAGGTAGGTAGTTATGCCGTCATCTCCCCGCCGACGAACCTCACGTTTCTCCGTTTATACGAATACCAATTCATTAGTTATCTTTATTATCAATATTAAACATTAGCAAATCTTAATAATAATCGAAATCTTAAGATTTCTACACTTTATTTATCATAACTTCAAAGATTACCAGTGCTGAAACTTTTGTTGATATAAATGATATGAACAGATATGGAATCACACGAAATTTTAATTTCTGTCATTCAAATATTGACCGTAGTGTGAATGTATTTTTTTTTGTTTTTAAATAACGATTCTAACTTTATTTAACAATTATTTACAATAAAATTAAATTTCTAATTAATATTAAATTAATTAATTATATCTAAGTTAATAAAAATAAAAAAAATAACAAATAACTAATAATAATATTTATATACAATAATATACATAGAAAATATAAAAAGATATTTACAAAACCTTAAACAGCATCAAAAAATTCCTCCGCATCGACGTCAAATGCCGACATCGTGCCCAGAAGGCTGGCAGCATTGCCACGTTGTATAGCAATGCTTATTATTTGTGCCAAATAGAAACCAGCCCTCTGGTCACGTGAAGCGTCGATTAACCGCTTAGAAATATCTTTAAATAATAAGCGAGCACTAGGACCCCATGAACCTAGCGTCTCGACCCCAAACGGCGCAAATATGAAATCTTCTGAAAGATTACTATTTCTTGACCGTAGTTATATATAAGGATTAAGTGGCACTAAATTTTCGAAACCAGCAGTTTCCCTTACAGAATCGCACCACCGGGCGACCAATCATTAACCTAATGCCAAATAGTAGTCTTACACTATTGCGTTCTAGCTTAATGGTGACAATACCCTGAAAGAACTTAGTAAACACCCTGATCTAATGAACAGGTGGCAAAGAAAAGTATCGTAGCCTTAATGCGTAGCAGCACATTGTATTTGTAACATGTAATCTGCAAGGACTGAAAATGCCACTAACCACAGGAACTACAAGTCTGGTCGTTACATACGACTACTATAATTTGAAAATAACTGTCTGTCTGTCAAGCATTCACAGCTAAAACTCTGAACCAATCTTGATGGAATTTGATATGGGTATAGCTCTTGAGCCATAGGGAGGGCCTAGACTTCTTTCGATATTCCACGCGGGTGGAGCCACGGGCACAAGCTTGTCATAGTATGAATAAAGCTTTAGATCGTTTAATTCGTGATGCATATTTACTGGAATGTTGGCAAAAATGGGTCACATGTTGTAAACGTTCCTTGAATGGTGATCCATGGTCTGCAGTGTTTGGTTTTATGTTTCAACCTCTATTAATAAAACTACATAGTAAAGTCTGAAAGGTGATGTCATGGTTCCTTTATTTTAGGATTTTCGAGGGTTTCTAAGGCAAGGCTATTCTAGCTAAAACCGCACGTCTTCGCAAAGCGTAAACCAATTATTTATTTGTTGAGATGAGTATTTATATTATTTTACATAGAACTCAAAACATTTCCTGTAACTAAATAACTAAAGTGCGCAATTATTTTTTGTTACCGAGATCAAGTTATCTCGCTAGCGCCTCACGAAGGATTTAAACGTGATCATTTAAGAAAATGGAGGTGTACGTAATAGATGCTGTTAAATGAGCGAAACGTTACCACATATCTTTACGATTACTTTTGTATTTTATAAATATCACGTAAGAAAATGTTTTCACGTTTTCTCAACAAATGTGCAAATGTTCAATTAGTTAGGAGAACGTAATTTTTTTCGTGAAACAACGTAAATGACTAGAAACTGTGGCTTCAATAAATGTCGCTATGTCGCATTCACCCTGTATAGTAAACAGATTTGTAATCTACATATGATGGTAAGTGACAACTACAGACCATGAACATGCCAAAGATTTTACAGATGCTACCTGTGATGTTATGTTTTATAACAGCAGCCCTGTATCGTAACGCGTGTCCCACTGCTGTGCACGGGCCTCTTCTCATGAACGAGAAGGGTTAGGCATCCACTAAGTTGGTCAAGTGTGAATTGGTAGACTTCACACGACCTCGAGTTCTTTATAGGCACTCTCAGACATGCAGGTTTCCTCATGTATTTTTTTCCCCGTTAGTGAGCGATAATTTATATTATTATGATAAATACACACATATCTTCGAAAAGATGGATCTTAACGATTTATTGACAGAGGTGTGTGCCGTGGGTTCGAACCCGAGACCTCTGATTTCGCAATCCTACGGTCTCCTTCTGGGGTATCGCTGCTATCCTATGTTATGCCTTGTGTGCCTGCAATTACAAGATTATGTCTCACTACCGCACCGGCAAATCATTGCAAGCATGCTATTTCGTGTTAGGTTAAAGGTAAGACAGTACACACACAGATATAATCTATCTCCTTTATATTATAGGATATTAGACGCTATAAATATCTTCTTTGTCTTAACAATTACACTTGTTTGTGTTGTTCAGTAGCGCGTGCACTCGAATACTCTTAGGTAGGTACATTCAGCGACAAAAGACGTCAAATTACTACACAACAATGACATTTTATTTCAAATCACCTTATCAGTTAAATTTATTGAGTAGCCGTAGATTTGGAAATATATTTTTGGTGTTGTTACTTTTGTTGCTGACTCTACTATAATATGCATTTCATGAAAATACCTCTTTCACCATGAGAGTCTATGATGGAGGCATTGTTACAATTTGATTATCTGGTTTTGAATCAAAGCAACAAAAAAGCTGAAAATTTTGGCGGTTACATTTAAGTATAAAAAGAACGGGAGGATGATAAACATCAATCTTTTTTTCTTAAAATTACTTTATCCTTTTAATAAGTATTATAAATCCGTAAGTTTGTGAGAATTTAGTTGTTTCTTTTATGCTAGAGCGAATAAGATTTTGACAAAATATTACACAAATAGTAGAATTACAAGCTAGAATTAACGTACTGGGTGTAAATAACATCCTAATAAACATAATACAAAAAAAAACATGGGAAATTTTCACACGTCATCAGATAATTAACTTTAGATTTTTTTACACGTCATTAGAAAATCTCAAATCTGAGATGTAAGCTTAAGAAAACACTTTTCAGTGACTGAGCCTACAATTTTGAAGCACTGGTTTCAAAAAACACAATAAATCGGAATAAGAATAATCGGAAAATGCCAAAGTTGACCAAAAAATTGTTAATGGTTATGGTAGAGTAACATATTCCGGCATCAGTCGAAAAAAAGTCGTTAAAGAATTAACTAAAATTCGAAACAATTATTTTTTATAAAGCCTACTTTTTTAACGCACCCCGCGGGCTAAGCCAAGGTTAAAATAAATGTAGGATAACTTAAAATATTGTTTTCAGACATTTCTGTAATCGATTGTACAAGCCGCCTACCTCGTTTGCTCGATCATTGTTTTGGACGACGGTTGCCGCCATTCTCAGTATATTTATGTCACAACTTCTAGTCATTTGATTAGATAAGTTACATACACATATATTTAACGCATATAATAATATGATCTTTGGGACTGGCGCAGTTGTTTTTAGCCGTATTGCTTTTTATATGTTTGGTAGCAATTGTATATATATTATGATTATCATCACCTGACCTAAGTTTTTGTTATGTAATGCGTATAAAAAGTACACGATTATATAATATACAATCAACTCGTATATCACAGATGATAAAAGCCGATTAGGTCTCATCGGTTAGTTTTTGGATGATAAGTAATATATGTATAAGGTAGAATATTGGCGTGATTCTTAAAACTACTGCCTTAATAGTTGTAGCCTCTCACCGCGACGTCTCGGGTTCGATAGCCGGGTCGGGCATAGTGTTATTTGTGAACTTTCCGTGAAGAAATTGTATGAATTTCATCGATCTACTATCATCATTACTATGTTCTATTGATCCCTCAAATCTTCCCTGTGAAAGATTTCATTAAATACTACCGGAAGTGAAAGATCTGTGAGTCGTGCAAAGTTTATTAATGTTATCTTAATTTCAAAGGATTTTCCGACCTCGTACAAAAGCATCACAGGTAGAGTTCTTACCTTTTCTATTAAACTTGTTCGTTCTGTATTCGGGAGATCCCTCCTCCCGGATACAAAAGTGTAAGATGTCTTAATACCTGGCTATTACCGTGCGTACGCGACCTAGACATTGATTCTGAAAATATATTATCATCCTATATTATTGTGTCCATTATAAACTCATTAGAGAACCGGGCAACGGCACTCGGCCGGCGCCAAATTACCAACATTATCAATTTATACTCGCCGTGCACAAACAAAAAAGTCGAATGTAGATGGCCGGTTCCCGTTAACAAATTCGTATTGTGCAATGTAGGAGAAAAATTGTAACGCGTGTTTTGGGCACGCTGTTTTTGTGGTTGGATTTGATACCGCTAAGGTTCAGATGTTTGTACATACACGAGTGCTTTCACTGCGCCGCGCATCAATCATCGCGAGGTGAGACGCCGCGGTCGCGCCGCACCCGCACCGCTGTCGCACCGCAGCCGCTCCGTCGCCGCCTCGCGCCTGTCTCGACCTGCAGCTGCTCTGTGACACTTCATTAAACTTATAATTTATAACCCAGGACAGGAGCTACGCTCGATTCCCAACATTAGTTACTATTAAGGTTACACATTAATCTATGTTCTTATCTTTGAAACCTGGAAATGCATCTGATGATAAAAAGAAGTTCACGCCAGTTGTTTAGTTGTATTACAACTAAATACATAGTTTTATTAGTTGATTTATTGTTCACGCTATTTCATGCGGATAACAAACAAATACAGCTAATAAGTATTTTTGTTAATCGACTATTCATTTACTAAAATCGTGCATATCTAACAGGTAATGTAAGACTTATATTTGTTCGAACGGTTTCAGTGTTAAAGGTTACTTCCTGCTTCGTAGCTTGCGTAATAGGCATCGTCACGTCTCCACGGCTTACATTTTATACGCTGTACACAATTTACTTACTATAAATAATATAGGCAGACGATCGGCCTTCACAAGGACGCAATAAAAGGTCGTTTACAATATTTTCGATTCAACAAAATCAAACGCGTGAACAAATTATCATATCAAACTGTTTTAATTGTGATTTAGGTAATTGGTTGCGAATTCAAGAAAAATAAACTTGTTAAAAAAGCAATTTACACCACCAGCAGTCGTTAACTGCGTCTCGTCTGGCGATTCCATTAGGCTCCCCTGCGCAGTGAGTGCTGCTGTGACCCCTCGCTGGCTCGGCGGTGGCGGTGGCTCACAACAACACTCATCCAAAACTTTCCTACCTGAATCCCATTACCTCAAGTGCTCATTCAGAGGCTCGATCATGCCTCTGATCTTTTGCCTTCGTTCTTTAACAATATTTTATCTCATACAATCCCCTCTGGCAATTCGAGTTGTTATTAAACTTTTAATCGAATATGTTTTTGTTTGTGCAGTAATTGGCAGTTGATATGACAAAAACAAGCGCGGCACGGCAGTACAGCAAGACGCCATTACGAGACGGGAAAAATCAATGAATCTTATTTCCCATATCCGATTGTTATGACGTAGAAATATTAGATCTCGGCGTTTCCTTTGTTCTTTTCTTCTGTTTATGTAAGACAATTACCTTGCGTTATTTTACGTTTTACTTAATAGCATATTATATTACATAGGATAGGTACCTATATCTAAGTAAGTATATAATATTCAGGCACAAAGTAGGTTTGGTTAGAAATTGTTGTAATAAATTCAGTGTGAACAACCAAAGGAGTCTAAAAGTAAACATTATGGTATAAAGAATAATAAGCCTTTTGTATCTGTCAATTTGCGACGCCAAAACGGGGCTTTGTTTTGTTTTTTGTTTGCCATACACTGTTTTGTACGGCGAGTTTGGTAAATTGCGATCCAACTGACGCGTCATCTGATATCGTTTAGTAAAACCTACACTGGGAATCACTGGGGAAGGGTTCCATTTGCAAATTCGTCACAAAGTGTTTGTATTGTGTATTATGTAGAGGTATGTGCTTATCTTTATTTATACTGTACCTACGTTGAAAGTACCTCTTTGCAGTATCTTTTACAGAGAATATCTATCAAAAAAGTTTGTGTTTTCGGGCGGGGAAGAAATTGCGCTGCGGGTTAAAAGTAGATTAAACGCCTTACGCCACGAGGCGAAGTCTATATATACTATTTTATGATTTATTTTGTTTGTTTTGATTTTTTTTTTGATGTTTTGGTAGTTTTTGTTAGTTTCTGTAGTTTAGTAAATTTTGTTAGTTTTGAATTATTTTTGGAATTTTTGGTAAATTTCGGTAGTTTCTGTAAAACATCATCTACAAAACATGAACTATCTACATAAAGACACAAAACACAACAACCACTACCAGAAAAATTACAAATAAAATATTTAAAACTTTTGCCGGAAATCAACTTCAAAAAGCGTAGCTGCAAGCGATTGTTGCCTGTGTCTATGCGCGTATGAGTGAAGCAATTGTAAAATAACCTCAGATAGGTTATCTAAGGTTATTTACAATTTTTCTTCCTCTTTAAGTAAAGTTATAAATCTTTCCAATAGAAACTTAAATTAATATATTTATTTGCTTTCTAGGTATACTATAAAGTACTATGTATCACAACTTTCACACAACGCCATCTAGTACCAAACTAAGCAGAGCTTGTACTACGGGTACTAGAATAACAGATATTAATACGTATATCCTTTTCTTTTTTCGTAAATACATACTTGGAAGAAAGTTCGATTTCACTCAGGTCTATTATTTGTATCAAAAATCAAAATGAGTTAGTATGAGTTGTTTTGAATATCCCAATATTATGTTCAATACTAATAGCAATAATTGTAATAATGGTTATTTATTGTTAAGATAGATAATTTTTAAATGACAAACATGAGATGAATCCCCGATTTTAAGGGTAATTACTTTCGTAAGTGCCTAATACTTATACAATCAGGAGATTTTCAATGTGGTTGACTGAATAGAAGAATACGAGAGTGTTCGTTTGACTATAATAAGCTCCTTGTTTTATGGTGCTCAAACATAATTTGCGAGATGTAGGCGTAATAATTTATGTCTTTATCTTTGCCGGGATGTTATGTTATGTAATTATGAAAATTATTCCACTTATTTGCACTCGCTACAAAAGAGCCTTCCTGTCTACGATCGTATGTAATTCAGCATTGCACTTGAGTAAAAACGTGAACGCAGTGTTTATGTTAACAACGAGTTGGCTGATTAATGTTCAATTGCGGAATCATGATGGTAAAGCTTGAAGCTACTTCCTCTTACTTGCAGCAAGCATCGCCGAGAGCTCGTGATTTATCGCCGACTCCCGCTTGGCTCCGTTCGATTTCATATGTAACCGATTTGCATGTTTATTATCGTGATTATAGCCATTATGTGGCTGCAATCACGAAGCCTCGGCAAACATTCAACGGGCACAACCTCCGCTAATTTTGAAATGCATTAAAAGAGGAAAAGCATTTCCGGTATTACGTCATGGATTTTGATTCTTGAATCTCGAAATATCGTTGTATTGATAATTTAAATAAAATAAGTATTTTGGATGAAAGGATTGCATAAATTCATCAACAATTAAAATAAAAAAGGTTTTATGCAAATAAAATACCTGCCACACCTGCAAGAAGTATCGAAGTGACCATAGAGCTTTTTTTTTGCCGAACGCTGAATGATACCATACATTTTTAACGAAAGAAGGGTTTGAACTGAACCTATCCTGACCGTTTGATTAGCTATTCAAAATGTTTCGTTAGAGTGGTAATGATTTTATTTTTATTTAACTTCCGTTGGGTGACTTGTACAAAGTGCTTCTGCATTATTGTTGGCAAACTCGATCGCAGAGTAACTAAGTGGTTAAAAGTAACTCTATTTTATATCTCAAGCTTTACCTTACCTTTACCAAGGAGCACGTAAATAGCCGACGGCCCAACTAGTGTTATAAAATTTTATTTATTCACTAGTTAAATTCCAAAAGCATGCTTAAAAATTGCCAGGATAAGGATAAGAACATTGCATCAAATTCCGATATTTAAAAAAACGTGATACTTTTGTTCATCACATTTTGCATTTTCCAATCAGGCGTGCCCTGCAAGTAAAGGAATATCCATTAATTATGGGACACCCTGGGGTGCATGAAAGGAGCCTCCCCGAGTGACGTACACAACAATTCCCTACGTCCGGCGCACCCTGGGCAATTCGCGAGTTCTCCAAAGCGAATTGGCTAATCCTTTCACCACGATGGCAAGTCAAAACCTTGACCACCTTAATGACTGTCCAAAATGCCCTACCACCTGCACAAGAGTGGCCACTTATTGGACCAATAAAATTTGACTCTGCCATCGACACGACGAAGAAGAAGAAGAAGATGGGACACCCTAATATATTTTTTTCATACAATTATTATCAACTACTAATGGCCTAATGGTAAAGTATTTACAATTATTACCATCGACGGTTTCCGGATACAAAACAGAATGAAAAACGTAAGTAATTACTTTTACTCGACTAATTTCTTTGACATTGACATGAGTGTAAAAGCGATAGGAACCCACTTACGGTTTTAGGGTCGGCACGGAAGTACGTACGTACGGGCCATTGGGTTCCGTATCTTAATGCGGACAGACAAACAAACACTCTGATAAATGCCCTCGTTATTGTAACGGTAGGAGCGCTGCATGATTCTTTTCGAGGTCACCATATTTCTTTGTAAAGCATGTTACATGCTTTTTAGATGGATTATCATTTGAATTTTTTTGCGAAGAAAAATACCACGAAATATTTAGATAAATTGCATACAGATTGAAAAACCAGTTAGAATACGGAGATGCCAGATGTAACTATGTATAAGATAGGTATGTTATCTGATGTCTAACATCATTCAAGTAGAAAGATGGGATGGGTGTGCTTTTTCAATAAGCGCTAAGGGACAAAATGTCCATCGCAATTACAAACGCAATTATGATTTTCTGAAAGGAAAAGCGTCTACGCTGTCGCTGAAACTTTTTAATGTGTAAAGTATTGATAATAACTGTGCCTTCCCGGCATTAATCTAAAATTGTAATTTATAATTTATTGCAGATTCACATCCAACTGCCTCGTTGGTCTAGTGGTTAGCGTCTCAGGTTCGATTCCAGGGTCGGGCAAAGTGTTATTTGTGAACTTTCCGTCAGGCAATTCTCGATAGAAGATCTGAGTTGGAATTGTGCCCGGTGGATGGCGATTGGCTCATCTTCTATCCCATTGGACGTAAACATAACAGGTGAAATGTGGGTGTTGTACACCTCTGCAACGCCCTTCTGGGTAATATAGGCGTGATGTATATGTTTACATCCATAGTTTGTTACTAAAATTATCTTATTATTCTTATTTATGTTTATATCTTAGTTGCATCCGTTGCACAACGTTCAAGTTTGTCACTGTCATGTTTTCCACTTTGATTTGAATAACTCTTAATTGTCAATAAATGAAAATACAACTCTAAAGCTAACTGTGAAGCAATGCAAATACAATATGTTACCATCAAGGATGAAGATAAAATGGCGTAAAAAGTTTTATATTGACCTCATATTCATAAGCACCTTCACCTCAAAAGTGTTTCTAAGCATATTTACATAAATTTTGAAGTTAGTCTAATCAGAGATATATTCAAGTATTATTGACAATGAACTTGTCAGTTTCGTCAACATAAAAAGGGTTCGCATAATGCGATTGCGTTGTGCTGTGAGTCAGACCTCGTCCCCTTACGTTCTCACAAAGGTATTCACGGGAAAGACTTATTAAGTCATTATAATAATGTCACCGTGAGATCAGAAAGCACTAAATGAGGCAAAGACTTCTAGATTTGACACGCTGTTCGTGCAGTTTAGAATTAGCCGCATCTTCCAATTAAGAATTTCATTGATGTTAGTCGTGTTATAACCAAAATACACGTTGGCACAGATAAGTGGCCTACTTATGGTCATGCGAGTGTTTATAACTGTTGTGTATGGAGATAAAGACAGGGTGTGGGTACCGGGCAGCGCGGCCCGGGCACATTACAGATGATGGCCGAAAGAAGGCCGCGGAGTGACCTTCCAAATGGTGGGCGCCGAGCGTTGACCGCGCGGAGGTTCGTCACACTCGAGTGCGCGAACGATGCCTACCTGCCCATTCTGTATTAATTAGGTACTGGCCGCAACGATTTTGCGGATTGAAAAGTTTGGTGTTTTTTGGGACAAAGAATTGCTTGAAAAAGTATTTTCGTTTTTATGCTGGTGGAAAACTAGTTCGGGTTAGTAGCGTAGCCTTATCGCGTTACGTTTTGCATTCATAGGAGTTCAGTTATTTGCTAAATATGGGTTATTTAAGTGGTACAAGTTATAATAGACAAAAACAATGTATCGTAAAAACATTTCAAGAAACATATTATAAAACAATTAGGACATCATTATAAAGTTTCTTCAGTTCCCCAAGCTCTTAGTCATACGTTCATCAAGACAGATTGTTTTAAAAAACGTAGTAATATTCCATCAAATGGAATCGAGTTCACGTTCACACGAACACCATGCATGTATTCGTATTCGCTAAACGAAACTAGATCAACGAAGAATTATATACCTACCACATCGTGTCTTGTGTGTAGATATGTATCAGTGTTACCAGGTTATTAGAGTATCAAATAAATAAATCATTGTAACTTAAATATATTGTTCATAAACTTAATAAATCATGACTTGTTAAATTTATCGATATACCAACCGTAGAATATCAAAAGTTTGTATGAAAAGGTCCACCTAATCCATTTTATCATCACTTTTTTACCATAGAAAATTTTAAATGAATCTTTAGTTCACCCTAACGTAAGTTAAAATTATAGTGCTAGTCAAAAGATTGCACATGTAACCTATGATGATGCTCAGTCTCCCATGTCGTAATTTCAGGATAGCTAGTTAAACACTACGATTTGTCGTCAGATTTTATGAGGAGATGCTTTCTGTTCTCAAGGGCTGTACCACCACTTTCAGAGAAACTGAAATTCACGCAAATTTCAGACATAGATATTTGACCAAAGCATTCGTGACTTCCGTTATAGACTTTACCGGTAGTGGGCCGAACACTGTGTTTAGTTCTAGACATGTTAGAAAGTCCAAAAACCAATCAGTCGAAAGTGTGAAGGATTAGTTATTGAGGTCTTAATTCGTTGTATGCCAGGCGCTACGTGCGCCCGCGCCGCCGCCATCGCCACACACTACATTTTATTCGAATCTGAGTATGTGTGTTAGCCAATTCAGGCTTTAAATCTCACCACTTATCAAAAAACGATTCAACCGAATTATGATTTCATCCGATAAAAAATAATAGGATATGTTTCACCTCATCGCGGCATCGTATGATTCTAAAAATGTATATTACGTAGTAGATATAGAAATTTTCGATTAAAACATAAATACTATTCGTATTGTGGTCTGAGCTTTTATTCCTGAACAGCTAATTGCCTAAATGGTCCAGGGCCAAGGAACTGAGAATTACCATAATTGATGAGATATGAAGTCATCCAATCCGATTGGCGATGGTAAAAAGTGGCAGAAATTTTAATAGCACGTAACTGATTGATTCCTTGGATATGACGCATCGATATTATGAAGGACGGTTATTTTAAGTACAGCGATCGTTATATTGTTTATCCGTGTTCTTTTCGTGGTATCTAAATGTGTACCTGTTTATTTATGAACGATGGAAAATCCACTGGACCACAGCAGTGATTTTTTTAAGCATTTCGTAGCGTATTGGACTCAGTATCTAGAAAATTAAGCAGTAACAACATTTTCCACAAATATTGTAATCAGCGACAGAGATGTCTACTGATTTTTTATTTGTCATTGTCTTATTTATTAATCTAAAGTCATTTAAGTTGCTTAAGTATGTTAGCCAATAAAAAGACACCTTTAAAAATCAGTACCAAGACACAGCCAGAGATTCATGCTGAATTAACTACCCATTTGTATATATACTGTGCCATTTGGCATTTGGCCTCATTTATTTACACGCGCCACTTTTTATCTTGTATCATTAAATAAATAATGCCACCGTTCATCTTCCCAAACAAGAGACACAAATTGGTACAGTTATTCAAAGAAATAATCTATCATAATTTGTTATATCTACCAGGAAAATATATTCAAATGTTTGGCAGTAAGTAGACATATCAACGTCAAATGGTACATAACAAATCATCGATAAAAGTGACTAATAAGTCATTAATATTCTGAATATAATAAACACACATGAGCTTACTAAATATAAAAATAAGTTGTAAGGTGCCTTGAGGTTATTATAAAACCGCACAGAAAAATAATTGCAAGTATTCCATTATTGTGGTTACGTAGAGAAATGTTTTTTAGCATAATTATGTAGAATGATGACCATTTTACACCGGTAGCCAGCTCTTAATTGACTTGAATTTTAATAACAGTTAGCGCGTAGTTTGTACAAGTTTGCCAAAATAATTGTGTTTAAATTGAAGTTTCGTGGTCATGTAGCAGTAACTACATATTTTTTATTTGCTATATTTTAGTCTTGATGTAGATTCTATATTTGCGCTTTAAAGAACTTGTGTTAAAATAGAAAATTTGTCCAGCAGTAAAGTTCGTGTACGCTAAGTTTTCCGACTTATATAATGACCAAGAATATCAAATGATATTCACTCAAATTGGAGTCAGATCTGATGTTACTGATAACAAAATGTCATGCCGAGCGCCTGTAACCCTTTTAGACCATAATTCACTACTACTACTTGGTACTGTAGTGACCAACCTATTCAGTCCCTACAGAAAGTACTGACACACTATATTTAAGCATTACAGAAAATCTGATTCTAGAAACTTATAGATCTGACATGTCCGTCAGTCAGTGAAGATGTTTTTATAAATAAATTGAAAACGATTAACTAAAAAATATAAAGTAAAAAAAAAACACATAAAAAATAATTTAAATACCCTGAGGAGTGCATAAGAATAGTACTGAAGCACTACAGTACAGTTAAATAAGTCATACTCGGTTACTCTAAATATTTCAACGCCTGACTGAATAATAATTAACCAATATAAAAAAGTCACTATAAGCTAGCCCATCGCTGTAAACATTTTGACGTAAAGTCCTCTTAGCTTGCACAGCCGAATAAATTCTTTAATAAAATAAAAATAAAAACCGGCACCGAACTGTTTTCGCTTCCAACAGCCTGTCTATAAGAAAAAAAAAGAAAAGAATTCTGGCAAAGAAAAAACATTTCAAAGCGTCTGAAACTAAATAATTCTAAATATTACTCATAATGCCAGAAATGGTACGCATCTCAGCACAATACTGCAGCGCTAAAAGCACCGCAGCGCAGATAATTCTGATGCCAGATAGTGATTGTGACAATAGAAAAAAAAATACATATTATTATTATTTTTGTCACAAACATTCAATATTTTTGAGAAACAACTAAATTAATTATATAATTACGATTTTAACAACTAAGCGACTACGAAAATTTGTTTGTGTATTGCTACTACTGTTCTTTTAATTACTTAATTACATAGATAAGAAACAAACTACACCTAACACTTTTAAAAATAGTAAAGTAATACATTAACATAACAAATCATATATGCAAACTCATATTCAAAAATAATAATTACAATTTCGTATTGATGACAAATATATTTAAAAATCTGGAACAAGGAACGCACACTTAACGTAACGCTTGTTTAGTTTGACATTTTTGAAAACCATATTTTTTTTTTTTTTGGCAATCAGCCGATATTTTCAGCAAATTTTGCCAGTGTCATGTAATGGCTACACATGGGTTTTAAGACTAATTTATAATATATTATTTACAACCATAAATTGTCAACAATGAAATGGTACTTCGAATTATACTCCATACTTGACACTGGCAGAAATAGTCTCCGCATGGAGACTCAGTTACCATTAAATAAATAAAGAAAGAAATGGTACTTCAAATTGATTGTTTTTATAGCATTTAGCTATGCTTATATAAGCATTCTATTATCATTCTATTATATATTCATTCTATTTTTAGTATAATAAAATGGTAGATCGGGGTTCTCATAACACGTCCAAGCCAAACGTTCTTTTGTTTTTGTATTAAATAACTTATCCACCAAATTAAAAACAATGTGATGTGTATTTCGTATTGTTTGTATAGTGTAAATAGTTATAAAATGTATATACCGTGTTTTTATAGTTATAAGTGTGAGTGATTTATGTAGGACAGAATTTTATTATTGTATATTTCACAAGTTTAGGTATTTGATCGGGAGAAGTAATGTTGTTGACTTTTCGAGAAGGAATCCCATTGAGATAAATTCATGCACACGCATGCAAACCACAGGTGATTCTGAATCTTAATTACTTTGTTGTTTTGCCAGTAAATGTTTTTTGTACACATTTTTAAAACTAGAAACCGTTTTACAGGCACTCTCAGCAGCCGACGCCAAAGATAATGTAATACTAGTCGACGCCTTAGAAACAAAAGATTCCACGATATGCTCCTGTGCGATGCAATGGTGTAGATATCAAATACTCTGATGCCTGATTTCATATTGCCAGCTTTCTTGCCTAATACTATGGTTTTGCAGTGAGTACAACTCCAAATAACAATGTTGCTAGATGTAGTTTCTTTCTTGACTCCATCCGCATTAAGCATCTTCCTTAAATATGGTGTAACATGTGTACGAGGTGGTATATGGGAGTAATAGTGTGCACATGCATTTTGTACTCGCTGGATGAGTCTCTTACTACTACCCAGCAAACATGGGCCCATACACAGTATTGGCACAGTTCAGCTTAGATAGGATGAGAGACTCAAACAGGATAATACGTATATATCCTCGCTTACACCGTGTAAAGTAGCTTCAGCCGGTAAAAACAGTTACGTACAGCTTCTTGTACGTGGGTCTCAAAGTGGAGTTCGTCAAAAACCACTTCCAGGTTGCGGGCTTTCAACAGCTGCTGAATATTGGATCTGTGTGAGTACGTACAAGATTTTCAAATAATTGTCAATGAGAAATAAAAGGGGCACTGATTTGTCACAGTGGAAAGCCGAACGCACTTTTTTTTTATTTATTAAAGATAACCGAATAGAACCAACTATTAAATACACATATATACGCCAAGGGTTAAAAACACGGATTTTAAAAATATTTAATGAACGGTTCCATGTGATGATCAGACAAGTACTAGGAGTCTCCAGCGCGAGCATCGCGAGGCTATGGGGTAAGTACGTGCGCAAAGTAACCAATGGGGAAGATGGGCCTGCTGACTGTCTTTAAGACTGATTTAGTGCTGTCTTAGAAAACCAGGCCTTTTTTGGTATGGTTGATGTAATGGTCACCCATTCATTGACTGACTACGCTAAGCATTGCTTAACCCCAAAACTAATTGGCCTACATTCTACCTGGTTATCACTTGTCTTATTTACTAACTCTTCAAATGACGTCTATCGCCATAGGGAAATACGAAAACGAATGTAAATAAGAAGTGCGCAATGCGAAGGCGTTAGTATTTTCTTTGTTCATTAAGTACGTGTGAAAAGTTTAGTTCCTTGCTGTGTTATCACCGTTACATTAACTGTTGACATGCGAGAATTAGTCACCGCCTAACTATCCGCGTTTACTTACAAGAATAAAACAAATGTTTACTTAACACATCAAGTGTGCTCTCGATTAATATTTAATGTTTGACTCCGAAACATAAATAAGAATATTCAATAAAATACTTACTGAACTATTGAACTATTTTCTTGAGCTAACTACAGCTCATTTACAACAAAGGGAAATGAGAGCTCTCTTTAAATTTATTGAATTGTGAAAGAGTAAAGTTTTTTCAGTTTACTTTTTAAATGATTGACAGGCATCGCACAGCTCTATTGAATCTAAAAACCATAAATTTTAAAATATAATATCAATTAAGTTGAGGTACACAATAAAATATATACGAAGATTGTTTGCTAAGGGTCAATGGCCTTAACGCGTCTGAAGTCACAAGATTCTCCAGTATTCTTGAAATGAAAATAATTTTAAAGGAAAACAAATTAAGTGGCGTCAAGTTTCGCAAAAAGTCTCCAATGAATAAATTGGCCTATTAAAGTAATAATGTTTGAACGGTTTATATCGCGTATTAGCACTTGATTTTGTGCTTTTGTGTGGTGATAATTTGGTGATATGCCACACCGGTGTGAGACCGTGGTGTTGCCCGTTCTTGTAGTAAAAATTAGTACAATACTGGAAACATCAGTACTAGAAGGTTTTTGAGAATTTTGACGATATACTCGTATGTTTATCGTAGACTTATACACAATCAATCTATGTCTATGGTATTTACTTGCTGTCAAATAGACTACAAGTTTGCTACATACTCAGAGTATAGATTCATGGCTACATATGAAATTATTTCATTGACATAATGTATTCGGAATAGTTGGTTTACTGATTCTTTTTCGAAATTTATCAAAAATGATTGAATGATTTTAAATTCAGCTTGTTTCGTTTAAATTTGTACACATGGCAACACTAGAGACACGTGTCTGTCCGTTTGCGCATTACTCAGTTTGTTTGCTAGAAGAGTGTAACGCCCTTTGTTCCTTGTTATGTTACAAAATATTGAACACCGTTTTATTTAACACCACCTCTCAAATTGCTTATGACATGTTTTGACAGCTAGACGTTACGGTCATGTTCAAAAAGGAGTTTCGTAACGTCACTAAATAGGTGAAGTTTAACCAAATTTATAGTTGAGGCTGGCAACAATTACATTTAATAGGCATCGAGACATAAGTGTTATATACACTGACAATTTTTTTTCATGGTCGCTGACTACGTCTAGAATCGAAATATCGATTGAATGTCCTTAAGGTGTGTAGTGTGTCTATTACACACCCTGAATTCTTCAATTCTTTAACCTTTTTGTAAGAAAATGTAGTATGATAAGGAACGCAGATATCGGTAATTTACATTTTCTGCCTATAAAATAGTGCGAAGTATAGTCACCGATATTCCTTAGCAGTTGGTAATATTGTTCTAAGAAACTTTGCTACGGTAAAGATAAAATAAATAAGTGTTACGCATCGTATCTTAAGTGGAATATATTATAATGTTTACTTTTGCGGTTACGGGTAATTCGGAAGGTAAGGAAAATAATGTATTATTACAGTGCTTACGAGAAACAGTTTGCAGAGTATGTTGCTTCACAGATAGGTGGACTTGGGACTGAGAATGACCCGTACCTCGTTCATGAAGAATCTTTTGATGGTTAAGAGACCTGCAAAGTAATTTTCAGATGGACAATGGCAACAACCCCTTAAATTACCCCACAATAAATACAAGTAGCTAATGTGTACATCTCCTCCCTGTTTGTTCTGCCAGAGTAAACATTAAAATTAAACATTAGATACAATTTGTCAGATAATTATTAGATCAGGCAATGGGATTTATTTTATAGATTGCTCTAATAGATTTAACTATAAAGCCTTATCTACATTACGTACAAGTTGCAATAAATTAATGCATGCATTGTGAAAGTTGATGTTAGCAACCAGTGTCATAATGAAAATTAGTTTTAATTGCCACTACTTATTACGTGTTTTCTGAATAAAAAGTCTCCTTAGGTTTTGCCCAAATTCTACCATTGAAACCGCTTCATTTCAAAGAAAATTTGCTGATCTCAAGGGTGTCTGATTGTATTGATTGTAGTCTAAAAATGTCCTGGCTAAAGCGCTTTCCTACAGGGCCCACTGCTGAGATACACTTAGACGTAGAGTCTAATAATAGTTATTTGTGCAACAAGAGAGCAAAGTTCGTATTTACTTCAAGTGCTAATTTTGATTCTATATGATCTACATTCTAGATTAGAATCTTGAGCGTAGTAAAACTCAAAATTAGCACTCAAAGAAAATTCGAACTTTGCTCTCTAGCTGTACAAAAATCTGTTGTGCTAAATTTTGGATTCCTATAATAAAAATAAATGATCAACAAAGTACGAGTCAAATTATGCAGAGTTCTTATTTAAGTTTAAAATTAACTACTATTTAGAAAAGATTGTGTAGCTGTTAAAATGTTCAAGTCAGATACCTGCCCAGAAGTGCCCCGCCAATATTATTAAAATAAATCTAAATATTTTTATGATAAGACAGCAATTATAGTGTCTGAGTTTGTCCTTTTAGAAATAATCGAGGTACATTGACATTTACGAATGTTTTTACCGTATACCAATGGCAAGTATGTTTCTATAAATATCTAAATCAAAGAACATATTAAGAGTCTATATTATTCTAATAATATGAAAAAAGATAAACTATATTAATCTAAATTACCCCATGTAATAAAATCCAAAAACATTAATGATACTAATCTCTATCTAATCTAATGATAAATAACATGTACTGTTAAATCTCTAGGCTCTACTAAATAACAAATTTAAATTGAAATGCTTAAGAAATACCTAGTCTATATAAGACTAAGACTAATTCAGAACAGGCCGACTTCAATCTAAGAAGGGAAATTGGATTCTAATGGTGGTCGTATAAAATGAAACGATCTCGCCAAATTGTAGTAATAATAATACGTTATACGGAGTGTTCCGGCCAATCTTGTTAGAACCTACTAGTGTATTTCCTTTAAAATAAAAATATACCGTTTATTTCATTATAAGTGTTATTAATTAACACTTGCTGTAAATGAACCAGTTTATCTGTATATCAATTATTTTATTACAGTAATAACATTATTGCGACTTATTTATTAATTAAGGCAATAATTACGAATAAAAACATTTTTTTCATTTAAAGACAGATTTAGAAACTGTAAAAGGTGAGATTTTTTTTTAAGTATGCTTGTCTGTTCAGAATGGTGAATTGACCGTAAAACCAGGCTTTATAAGTCTTACATTGCTCTATCAACGGTATTTCTTAAAATGAGTACATGTACAATTCTATGTAAATTATAAAATGTGTATGTTTTTTCTTTACAAATAATATTGGAGTGTATAGGTTCTAAAAACTACGAGAAGATATCTAAAATAGATAGAAATATTGCAAAGCTCGTCTGTAAAAATAAAGCAAAGTGCCTTCTCTCACTTAGATTTAACTTTACAATAATTTAGTGTTTAATCTGTCAACAAGCTAATGGCGTGGAGATCATGTTACTGCAAGTACCAGTTTGATGGCATTCGAGCTGGTGGCGCGAGCATGCACAAATCTACGCGATGGATGCGCCAAAGCAATGCCAATGAACTTCAGCCGGCTATTGACGGCCATTGCGTTAAGACAAACAGAGGTTCCGGCGCTGACATAGACCTCCGTTCACTTCACCATGTATGCACCTATACGACCAACCTCCTGAGAACTTCTATGTAAATAATCACCTAGAGTAAATACGGCATTCTTGTAAGCATGTACACCTTAAAGGTGGAGCCAAACTATGCAAATGCAAATCATTTTCATTTAATAGTTTTAAATCTCGTCAAAAATAAGTTAGCACATATGGTGGTAATGTAGCAGGTCGGTGGCGCGCGAATGATATCCTGGTGGAGAAAGTAACGTAACGTTCATGAGCGACAGTAACTGGCTACCATTAGACTTCAGTGGCACAAAAATATCTTAAACATAATACAACATATTCAGCTTTACAGTTCTTCGTTATAAGAAGGTCAAAAAGTATATGTTTTTAATTTAGACAAACTTTTCCAACGTTTTGGAGACATACTTAAAATAAATTGTATTTTACTATTTTCATATTTTACTGATCACTTGTACCGACAGCGATGTTATAATATTGTCGATATTTTTTTACAGCACGATATAATAAGGCACAGTCTGCGTCCACCTTTATTTCCTAACTGTTCTCGTGTGTCGCTCAGCTCGTAGTAACAATATTTAAGGAAATGTCTACACATTGACAAAAAGTCTCCGAAATAGGTAACTAGTGAAAGGAAGTTAATTGATTTTCTTTTTGTGTTGCTGAAAACATTTTATTATAGCCACATTTATCCACTTATCTGTGTAATCCGCAAGCCATTGTTAGTGTTTCATATTTTTTAGCTTTATATTTACTGGAAATCATTTTACTTTCTGTAGTGAAACACTGAATTATATACATATACTTAGTGGTAGATTGGGAAAGGGATCCCTTGGCTTCTGGACTCACGTGTCGAAGAAATATGGGGGTTGTTTCAGTTAACCCTGCAGGCCGTTTATCGTTTGTCAGGAAATGCGTGGGGGTTTACCGCCGCACTTGCCGACACCAAACGCTGTAAAAGTTGATGTACATGAAGCGTATCTCTAAAAGCTTTGATTTTTCGAATGCAGCCTCTACTTTCGTTATGTTTTAAGATGAGCACGGACTAGATGTTGCCATTATATATCTACCACTACTCACCAAACGTTGTATAGATGTGTTATTTGCTATCTCGAAAGTCCAACGATCGTAAGCAGGTCCGCGGTGGGTCGGATGCCCAATGCCCTAATTACGTAAAAGCAACTGTCTCGTTTCCGTTTTATAGCGTGTGTGAGTGGATGGACTCGCTGGTATTCTGATGTTATTTATCAAGGCCATGTTCAAGACTGACCAATGACCGTATACCGCACAAAGATCGGGATCCTATCGTTTGAGTTTTTTTAGGTTTCTCTTGCAGAGTTTGTATGTCTATAGGAAAAAATGATCCCCCGTAATTAATTCTCAATATCACGGAGGGTAATTTAATATTTAATTCATAGGACATATTTTCATATTTTTAGTGTACTGGGTTCGATAAAAATTCCTGCTTTTTAGAAATATGTTGTGTGCAACCTGTCTGCAAGACGATCAAAGAATATAACTTGAGTGCAGACGAACCGAGACCTCTATTGGCAAAGCAATGAACCTAATTGAATTTTAAATACGTGTTCGGCTTATGGGAAACACTAAGGAGGAACCGGAGTGCAGCGTGATCAAAATGTAGGTATTATGTCAAGTACCGTTGAGAAGTGGCGACCTGTCCAGTTTGTTTACCATCGGATCGGCCGATAGCACTGAGACATATTTGCGTTATATTTGCATATTTTTTGTGGAGAAATTCATCAGTGGGCGGATGGACGCAAGATTTATTATAGATGATCAATATACCGATATGTATCAATTACTTCATTAGTGTAATGAGTAGCAGTTAAAACAACATCACAAGATTGATTGTCACCTATATTTGAATATCACCGACTTTTGTCTAGATAATATATAACCTCTTTCAAATTTATTATTTTATTGTTATCGCACTGACGAATATAATTTGGTAAAAGTTCGATAAATGATGATGACGGCTCGTTATACAGATAAAATGTTATAATACGAGTATATTCAATAAATAAGAATATAATTGCCTAAGTGATAATTAAGCTAAGGATTGGTGGCATTTTGTTAAAAAAAAACAGCTTTTCTGTCTCTCTCCGCTATTGTTAAATGCTGAGGAATCGAAGATGTTGTAAATCATTTATATGTTACGTAAAACCAAGTAAAATAAAATGTACAAGTTGTAAAATGGACTTTAACAGGTATTATATGGGAATAACAGTTATTTGAAACTTTAAAGGTTATATTGTTGATGTTTATGAGGCTTAGACGAGGAAATGTAATATAAACTTTAAGCTCTTACGCTAAAGCTTAGTGATAGCCCTGAGTTTTTCATTGGTAGTGGTCAGTTGGACGTAGACCCTCGAATACCGTGTTTTTATACTAACGTAATATGTGTTTAACAAAATTATATTAAAACACGAAAATGCATGTTTGTTCGTGGCCATTTTGTCAAATTTGTTTAAATCATTAATTGAGTTACATACAAATTGAAAAAATCAATAATAATTTTGAATGTTTAAGATATGATTTGTCTTTAAAAATAGATAAAAACGTAATAAAATTAAAGTTGAACGTATATTTTCCCCCTTGACTACGGCCGGCGTTAGCGGAGCGATGAGCGTAGTTAATAGCGGCATTTGTAGTTTGTGTAGCTTTTGCGTTTCAATTGGTATCTTTTGCACTATTTACAAAGCTTGCTATATATATAAAAACTTTTCGTTTTTAGAGAATAAAGTATGTATCTATAAAATGAGAATATGTGTACAGGTGTATTACATATATTTTCAAGTTAAACTAAGTTCTGTACTAGGTTGTAATGTAGTCCTGTGTCGTAGTGCTTATAGCACACATATTAAATAACAACTTTTACTCTTAAACCCGATTTCACTAGATCATAATAAAGTTTAGTGCTGGTTAATTCGATAATTTTTTATACAATTTAGCATTTAATTTGTGATGTAATTAGTGATGAAATTAGGGCTACCAAGGATTTATACAGAACTGGTGAAACAACTATATTACTTGTATAACTGAAAAGATTTGTGCGAGCTACGCTTTACTATCTCATTTCACATAAAACGCCTGAAAACCAAATATAAATCAACTTCAGCCAATGCTCAAAGGTCTACCGTTTGTATCGTTTACCTACCTGTGATTACCTTCGGTTTACGTTGTTGAAACGTGTTGCGTCCAGCTTATAAAGATTTACCTTTTGAACGTGGGCGGTTGATATATAAAATTATAACTATCTTTTAGACACGCTACGAACAGAACACGACGATTTTGACGATAAGAAAAGTCAATTTGCGAAATATGGTCAAGAATATTGCGTGTGTGCGGTAGCCTTAAGGGAAGCTTAGAAAAAACTTAACCCTAATTTAATCAGAGTCGCTTTCTTGCAGACTTTGGAACAGCTGCATTAAAACTTTTTCTACTTCAAAGAAACAAGGAATATCATTGCATTTGAATAAAGTTATTTTTGTCTACTTTTGTTTCTATTAGCATAAAAGTATGTAAGATTATACACGCTTTATAATAGAAATGACTATAGCTAATTTCTAAAATAAATCGATGTTCCTGCTGCCATATCGTCCCGTAAATTGGCCTGATATGTAATTATTGTGCAAATTTGTTTATTTTGTATAAGATAATATGATGAACTATTTAATTTGATGTCCAAAGTCCAAATATCAAAAGCGGTAGATAGTTTTGCTTCAAAGAGTATCAGACATCCATCCAAACATCTTTAAAAACTTTCGTCAAATATGCTTCAAGGCACGTCATACTATTCAGTACCACGGCGATAACTTCCTACCCGCTACACGCCGAAACATATCGCCTGCCTTAGTCTTAGTAAATGAGTAGGAGACAGAACATGGCAAGGGAAATCCATCAGTGACTAGTAATGGCAGGCCTCGACCACCGATAAATCACTGCTGAACTGAGGATCGATGGACATTATATGGGACACAAATCTACTTACATAACCATACTAATAAACGCATGTACGTGCCAAATAACTCTCAAACACTACAAATAATGATGAATTTACAACCATTGTCGATAGATTAGCTATGAAGCGGAAGAAGAACGGATAAAATATTATTTTTGTTGGTAATATAGCATCTAGGCAACAATTTTAGTACTACTAAATAAGAAATAATTATACAAAATATAACTTCGTGATCCCAAACAGAATAATTGGCTGATCGGTTGCACTGCATTTGTATGAGGAAGCCAACATTTGATGAAGCCAACAATCGTGGATAGATTCATAATATTGTTAGATTAATTGTTTGAATAATCAAAATGTAGTAAAGAAACATCTAATTGCTATATTGTTTAAATTTAATGTACTAGCTGTGAACTCAAAAGTACAAAATTCAAAAGGACTCAATGTTTGATTTTTATTACGCTTCGAGAGGACAAAGGAAACGTTTGCAGAAAAGTGAATCCACCATAAGAGGCAGTTAGTTTCGGTGGGGTCAAGTCAGTTTGGTGGCGACGCGGCAGTTTGTGGCCGTGGTGCATTGTCCCCTTACCGCCATGCCATATGCACCGTGCACTGCGCTAGTGCGCCCGCGCAGATCGCCACGGAATGTCAGCCTAGCCTCGAGATTAATCGTTATACTGCCTAGATTCTAATGCAGTATTGTTAATTTTAACGATGCATTCGTGTTGATAAAATAAATTTTATTGCTTTCTTGACATCTTCATGAGCCAATGACCCATAGTCGCTTACGGTACTGGCCAGCCATGTAAGTGTTTAGACTTGCTATGTACCTTAGCACAATATGGGGGCCAGGCGCACTCGACGCGAGATCGCCTTACCTTATCCTAATTGGCCTATTTACCAACAAAACTCGTCCTCTGTTATCCTTTTGGCATACCCTTGGCATCTGCATATTTTATTTAACGATGTAAGCCGAGTCTTTATTTAGAATAAACATTTAAGTTGTCCGTTTCCCAGGCTTGGGATATTTATATCGACAACTTTCTCGTTGGGAGTCATTTAAAAACATGCAATGGTCTCAGACGTGGACACGAATTCAGCGGAGAAGCAGATATTACGAAGAGACCAATAAATGATTGCAGAGCACTACCGTTTAATCTCATTAAATATTTTGGTACCCGGTTAGTACAGTTACACGCGTCTGCTTACGACTTTGCAGTCTGCAAGCGTTATACCTAGTGTTTTATTTATATTCACAGGTTAAACTTATTCAACAGATTTGAATCTTAAGCTTGATATGTAAATCGGCTTAGAATTCTAAAGAATAAAGGCAGTCAAGTGCGAAATAGACATCGTGGGATCTGTGTTTCGTATACCTAATTTAATTGGTGGCACCTACTGACTTACAATAATGGTATGCTGGACGACAAGTGACCCACCAAAATATAATTTGTTGTAGCTACTGACGTTTATGTGGCAATGAAATCCATAACTTTATTATAATATTTTCTGAATTAAATGCTATTTCAGTATACTTTGCCATCAATATATACTAAATGGCGTTACTAGTTGGTCTAAATGCGCAGACAATTTTATATGACTGCGGAAAAACCATTAGTACCTAATGTATTTTATTCATCTGCCTTCATCCAATATCCATGGAGTCTGTGAAATTAGCGAGTTACGGAATGCAGACTAGGTTATGTGTTTTATATTCTTGGTAAGTATTTAATTATATACTGAGCTTAGTTTGAATATGTATCTTGTTAGGTATATATAGTATACATAGTTAGAGTCTAATGGAATAACGCAAGCGGCAAGATGTCAGATTTTGGGTTTTGAGTTTAAGTTGCATCAATTGTATGTAGTATTGGGGTGAACCATAGAAATCTTAATAACTAGTCTAGAAATGCTATCGACTATCTTTTAACACTGGGACGCATGTCGCCGGTTTTCAAATACCACTTTTTGTATTCCTGCAAACAAAATTATTCTTTTTGGCGATGACATTAAGACGACAATTCCTCAACTCGCACTTGTGTTCGATTAGACAAATGCGCTTGTATTCCTGCAAACAAATTTATTCTTTTTGCGATGACATTAAGACGACAATTCCTCAACTCGCACTTGTGTTTGACTTGACAGATGCGCGGCGACAAGGTCACGCGTCTTTGACATTTCTATTGCCTTATTATTAAGATTTCTATGGGGTGAACATACTCATAACGCAAGCATACTTAGCTTAATTCGAGGAGAAATCTGCAAATAAAATTACATGTAAGTTTTTCAACATGTTTCAATCGCAATAATAAACTAAAAAATGGCTAAGTTTGGCGAACCAATTCTAAAAATACATTGTTAAAGGGAAGAAATAATTACCTGATCTTATCTTAGATTTTTTATCCCGATAAGTTAAATTGATCGCTATGGAACCTTAAAAGTGATCGTTTCGCTTCACCAGCGAACAGTGATATCATCACAAGTAACGCAAATCATTGACAACACCAAAAAACACAATACCCCCTGTTTGTCCTTGCATTGTTCGGCAATTTGTCAAAGTGTTCTATTATAACACTTGCAAATCAACTGATGATTGGATCACAATATTCTAGAATATCTTATTTAAATCTTGAAGCGTTTTCACAGTGTGATCTAAGTTGCACTGGCTGACTTCGAGATTAAGCTTGAGTTCATTAAACTTCTAAAACCGCGATTTAAGCTGAACCCGGCTTTACACCGGTGAAATTGGGTGATTTTTTTTAAACACAGTTAAGAATAACAGAAGTACCAATTGTCTGAGATGTTCAATCATCTTAGTGGAGTGTTCCGCAAAGGGTATGCCGTGGTCATTAATAGGTGTGCCGCCGCAAACCTGAGCCTTCCTCCCTTGTTCTTGTGAGCAATGCACTTGGGTACTACAAGTGGCGCTTCTTATTTTTCAATGAAATTAAATATATAAAAGGCGTTTCTCGCAGATTTGTATTGGTTTCATAAAACGGCCACAACCTGAATTAACAGGCGTATAAGGTATTTATTTATAGGTAATTATTTTCTATATTTGTAACGTTTTGTTGATGTTCATGTGTTGTTATAGACTCTTAATAGCCTAAAAGTCTATTTGCTACATTTACCGTAAAAATTATGCTGAACTTCCAATCTTTTCTCTTGCAGTGTCTTACAAATTATGTTGTGCGTATAGATAACAATAAATTACAAAATAAACAAAAAAAAAAAAACAATTTTGTAGGTCACAGGATAAAACCTCGTGCTCTTTCTTTTTGAACTTTCCAAGAGACCATTTTCCATAAGTAGTTGACGCTGGCTAAAATGCCAAAAAACCGTGTACAGTATATGGTACCGGTTGGTTTTAGCATAATCGTCTAGGAGAAACCCATCAACGCGACGCATAGAAATACCAAAATAATACTTTCTTGTCAACTTATTCGGATAAAATAGAAAAACTATAATCTATAATTTCTAGGGCCAACTATGGGTTCGGCCGACTAGTCGGCTAGCCGATTAATCGGTGACTAGTCAACAGGGCCGACCATTGTATTCACCTAAATTAAAAAAATAAATGCATATAAAACCTATTTATAAAGCAGCATAAGTTATGTAGCACTTCTGATCTTCTAAAGATTATTGGCATTGATAATAACGGGGTGCATGAAAGGAGCCTCTCCGAGTGACGTACACAACGATTCCCTACGTCCGGCGCACCCTGGGCAATTCGCGAGTTCTGCAAAGCGAATTGGCTAATTCTTTCACGATGATGGCAAGTCAAAATAAAATTTGACTCTGCCATCGATACGACGAAGAAGAATTAGTAATTAGCTGACTATTTGCCGACTATTCAGCGGCTCCAAAATTGTTTGGCTAAACTACCTTATTTGGGTCAGTAGAGAAGGTAAATACTTCCGTGGGTTTCTACTTTAGAGATTATAGTTTGCCTGCTTATTTCTCTACTATATTTATACTATATTTATTCCAATTTAATGAAAGGTTCTTTCTTTTATTGAGTTCTTTCATTGAATTGCAATCAACTTTTCCTTTACCACAATATTCATAACATAACCGATCGCATCATAAAAAAAATAAATTGCATTCGCTGTATTTCATGTTAACACAATTCGCATTGAAAACAGAAACAGTTCCAACTTGTCACCCGACAATTGAAAAAGTGAGTCCCACTTATGCAAGTGACAAGTTGTACACTGGTTGTTTGTATCGTGCGATTTAATGAGACAAGCCGCCTGGGCCTGGCAGTGGAAGCGTTTTTCATTGGCTAAATTAATTCGTTGAACTCATACGGCGCATGAGGGCTGACTAAAAAACTTATGGGAACTGGCGGAAGTACAAACCATTACCAAATGTTCGCCAACTTCTCAGAAGACAGCCTTTGTTGTGATCGGCGACCAACGCTTTTAGAGATGCAATTTATTGTTCCTTATTTTGAAATAATTAAGTTTATAAAGTTCTTGTGTCTGTATAAAATTATAAGTGTTCAATTACGTAGCATGTAGTACCGTAAGAAAGGTTGGCTAATTTAGGTAAAAGACAATTGGATCCGTGGAAATTATTGCTGCTTCCCATTATGAACTAAACTCTAACATTTATTGGTATCTTGTGGGTACCTACTCCATAATATAATTGTCATATTTTACCTGATTATTTTTTAATAAAATAAAACTCAAGATCGTTTTAATAAATTTAATTGCATTGGTGAAGTCGGACTTAGTATTTGATTGTTTTATCAAACTATGAAAGCATTTCATAGTTTGTAATCCTGAAATAAAAGAAATGCAATTGCATTTATTAAAAAAAAAAAAAAAATATCCTATAAAATAATTCAACATCTGTTTAACAAGTTGGTCTAAAAAAAATACTGCACTTATTTGATATTAGATTAGTACTTATAAAAGTACTGTCTGTTTTAATCAAACTTTACTTTAATGTATCAATAAAAGGTACAACGTGAATTTTAGTCTAATATCTACTTAACAATGTTTAATAGGCTACACATAACGATAGTTAAACAAAGGTTTTAAAATAAACATCCCTATTAAAGCAGGTATCTAGTTACTGCACAACAATGTTGCGAACTGTAAAATATTTTGTTGTAAAGAAACATCTTTAGTAGTAATAATGAATGAGAATTAACGTCTCTAAGCTCAAAGGGTTTATTATGTAAGAGTCCTTGTGAAACCCTAAACATTTGAGAGTAATTAGAATTAATGAGAAATGGCCAAAGCGTCCGTTGACACGAAGTAACGTGATACATTGCTCGGCCGCGCCTGTGCCGGGCCGGGGCAGCCGAGCTCGTCAGCGGAACTAAATCTTTTACAACTTTTTCTCTTCATTTTACAAATCGCAAATTTTGTTGTTTCATTGAGGATTTGGTTTCACATTGAGGGTTTATGTTACTTTGAGTTCTTGTTTACAGAGAATCATCACAGGATTGTAAATACAATTTGATTACGTGATATTCTTGGTTGGCACATCAGAGAACTAACGACATCGGTGTTTAAATTTTGTGTTGTGATGTTTTCGTCCATTGGGCATGGAGTTTATTAACTGCACTGCTCTAGTAAGTAGATTATTAGGCAACAGGGAAGTTACAAAACTATCGTGTTTTAACGTTGCATAAACACAGTCAAACACCGTGTGTACGCAAGTATTCTAAAAACATAGCTTTTTAGTAGACATTTTTAGTGATTCTTTCAGCTGGCATAAATTGTAATTTTTGTTACAGTTCTGTTCAGCGTAGGCAGAGGCAAATCTTTAACTACAAAGAAACTAAAAAGTCTGTTTCCACATTAAGTCAGGTATTATGTCTCAATCCTTTGTTATCAGACAAAAATGTAGCATAGGGATAAATTTCCGAGGCCACCTGGGCGGTACTTATGAAGCAGTGAGAATCGGCCGTAACTCATGCGTGGCTCACAAACAAACGTGTAGGATGCAAATCCCGGGATCCAGCCGCAACTGTGAACTCACACACTCCCAGTACTGCCAGCTACTGGTTCTTCAAAATAGTTGGCAAATTGTTTAAAATGAGAACATTCCGCTTTAGTAATTGATTCAGCTCTGGAAGATGCATTTTTTTATGACAATGTATTAAAAATTGCACCTGTCTATAACATTCAAGGTATTGTGTCCCAATATAATATTCTAAGGTGAGGTTTTGGGTCATGTTAAACGGCACAAACAGCTGGCCAATAAAATAACAAAAAACGAACCGAATAACTTTTGACGTCCATGGAGCTCCAAAATTTCGGACACAGTGCAGAAACCGATACCTGGCAACACTTCACACTCCGTGCCATACTCAATAAGAGCACACCAACCGTTGCAGGCGGTCAGCTTCCGTCTAGACGGAGATTATGTAAAACGGAATATAAGCTTATTCGTTTTTCACGGCCCTTTATCGCAATAGCAAATTTGCATTACGGACTTTGAAATTGGCACTTTTTTATTTTTATTGCAATATCTGAAAGGATAATGCCTGGGATCGTATTGTAATAGGTATCCTTGTTTGCATCGCAATGCTCTTTCATTGCCACCAACAAAAACAAACAAGATATCTTTGCTTTTTATTACAGAATGAAGAATTTATTTTAGCTGAGATTAAGGTTGTCAAGTTCAGGGTTCTCAGATTTCAGATTCATTTTCTTTCGGCGGACATTTCGCACACTTGTAACTTAACTTATTTTATTTTCTTTAACTCTCTACAAATCAATGATTTGTTCTCTATATAATTTATTTGACTTGCTCTACTTATTTACCGCTCAAGATAACTTTCCCAATAATGATATTTGTGAATAGCAAATAAACAAAATAAAACAAAAATAACAACGGCAGATGGCTCGAGCGACGATTGGAAATTAGCCCACTAACATTACCCATTGTTATTATTAATGACCGACGTTCGGTGACATGCCCTTCGGAATATTTACAAAGGAACACCAAATCCGCGCGCAAAATGCTTGCTTGGAACCCTCTAAATAGGAATTGCGGAAACTTAATATAAATCGAATAATCCATTCTTGTGCAGGGGATGTTTTGGGAGGATAAATCTCAATCGGGGGTGAGGAGAGGCCGGCGGTGCAGCGGGAGGGTCGCAGACGGCGGTCTCTGCTTCAGGCCATCTGCCGCGCGATAAAATCGATATTATTTACCAACCGAATGGTATCGGTGATTCTGGGTTTCGACTAATCACATCCGCACAAGTTCAAGCCCCGCACTTGTAGCGTACCGGCAGTGACTCAGCAAATATGGAAAAAAACACGACGACGACCCCATGACGTACCAAGAATGTTCTCGGTTTATGTTTATTTTTTCTTTCTTGGAATTTCGCATGATTTTGATTGGCGAGATTTTTCTTTGTCTTCTTTACATTTTGTTCTTTTACTAACTCTTGCTTAAACCACTATTGTTAAAAAAAACAACAGTGGATTGGGCAGGTTGGCTGATTTAACCACTTTACAAGTTTCCTTTACTAAAACTAAACTAAACTTACTTTTATTAACTAAACTTATTTTTTTAAGATAACGATAAAGTTTGCTAAATTTAGAAATCATTTCATAGTCAAATATGTCAAACATTTTTGAGCTTGAAAATTTTGAATTTATATATTACTAGCTGACCCGGCGAACTTCGTACCGCCTTAGCGTAAATTTGATGCACTACTTTATTTTGTATAGCTGACCTATCTTATGTATGCGTACCTATTCAATTTGAACTGGAATCTATAATATCCTCCATATAAAAATGAATACCTATTTCCCTGGTCTCGTCATACCTGAAAAGGTCTTTACTAATTTTATTAAATAAAAAACAAAATATATATTTTCACAGCTCGCGGTTATGTCTGTGGTGTCATAGATCACCACAGAGTTTTTTGTTTTTAATTAGTGACATTCGTAACGCGCTTTTTTTTAAATATGTTAAATGTATATTTTTCAATCTTTCTGACAGATTTTCTTAATATTTTTTTCTGTAAGAACCTTGTACAGAGTATTAGAAAACTACAAAAAAAAAAATCAGCTAAATCAGTCAAGCCGTTTTCATGCTATGTCGTGACAACGGAAAACGGGTTTCATTTTTATATATTTTTTTCCGTAAGAACCTTGTACAGAGTATTAGAAAACTACAAAAAAAAAATCTGCCAAATCGGTTAAGCCGTTTTCATGCTATGTCGTGACAACGGAAAACAGGTTTCATTTTTATGTATATAGATTAGTTTATATTCAAATATTGCAGAATTTGTATGGTTATCAAAAGTAAATTGAAATTTTTGAGCAAATAATACTTAAGATTCATATTTTTATACGAGTTTCTGGACGTTGTTTTATTTGTGTTGGGGCCTGCCATATACAAAAGACCGTCCTTCTATAGAATCTACCAAAATAATCGGATCTATTACAAAACCCGAATGTAATGATTGAATACTTGAATATTAGGGCATGCAATTCCGGAATTCCGGAATTCCGTAATTCCGGAATTCTGGACCATTTTACTGATTTTTCCAGTTCCGGAATTGAGAGGAAAAATGCCGGAATTCCGATATTTTTGTCTTTTGTATTTTGATGATTATTTTCTTCTAAACGCACGCAATCTAACGTCTGTAGATTATGCCACAAACTACAAGTCGAATGGGCAACACGCACGCGTCACACCGAGCACGGCGCACTAATACTTACCACTCCGGTACTGTGCAAAGTCGTTCGCAACTGATATCGCTGAGTCTCGGTCTTCGATTCCCAACGAACTAGGTTATTCCTTTAGTTTGTCCGCTCTTTGTTTGTCCATCCCCACTATCCACAGTGTCATCCCACACTCACCTTGACCAAAGAAAGGCAGATTGTTTGGTCGTTCTGATATTGCTCCCGTTGCTTGTTACAAAATTATGAGATGGTTTATCCACAGTTTTTGGTTTCTTACTACTTTAACGCAAATAGATTATTGTAAATAATACCTATGTATGTTTACTGGTGCAATTAAAACACTTTGTGTTTGATGTAAAAAAAACTGGTTCTTAATATAAAAATAATAGAAAATAATTTAAAATAGCTTAAACATACAGATTATTAACAACAACCGCATGAGACGTTCATTGGATGCATGTACAGTATAATAATGAGTGAGTGGCAGTAGATAAAACAAAACATAGAAGGTAGTTCACGTCGTTCTTTCGAACTAGTTCGTTCGCGAACGAACATGTGATTAAGACCTAAGACTGATTAACAATAATTGTAGACAGGAAGGACTATTCAGAGTATATTTTTTATATTTTAACTTTGATTATTTTTATAGCATTTAGCTATGCTTAGCAAATTATACTAAGAAACAGTTGAAAAAGATATGGGACCGGCAGGATTTGAACCTGCGACCTTACTGCACATCGGGCAGTCGCTCTTAGCCATCCAGCTACGGTCGCCTCTTACCGGCACATTAAATTTCTCAACTGTATGATACGTCATTTCGTGACGTCACGTTCATCCATTTGTTCCTATCTTAGGTAGGATACAAACCAACATGGCGAAGTTACATTCAGCACAAATGTTGTAACGAATGAACGTGTACGATATTTTAACTTTGATTATTTTTATAGCATTTATTATTTTTATAGCATTTAGCTATGCTTAGCAAATTATACTAATGTAAGGTCGCAGGTGCAAATCCTGCCGGTTCCATATCTTTTTCAACTGTTTCTTAGTATATTTTTCATATGTTTTGTTATTGTTGAGTTACATTTTGTTTTATATAAACCTTGTTGATTTTACTACTGTGAGAAAGTTTAATTATAAGAGAAAATAATGGCCAAATAATTTGTAGCTCTAATGATTATTATAAGGCTGATTTATTACATTTTATTTGATTTGAAACATTGTTTTTTTATTTTCCTAGATAGAGAAAGGGCCCTGAAACAAATATAAACCAAAAGAGAGTGAGAAATAAAAAAATAATAAAAAATGACAATTCCGGAACCAGTTCCGGAATTCCGGAATTAGCCGGTAATATCGGATCTCAGTTCCGGAATTGAGATCCTTCCGATATTGCATGCCCTATTGAATATATCTTTATTTTTACTACCGAAGTGAAAGAGATAGAGATATAATAGAACCATCGTATTTCACATTTTTGCCAAGCTTTTGTTAGACCCCGCGCTCGCTGAAATGACATAAATGAATTTCAAATATTGAAGTCATTTTTCCTCACCCTCGAAACAAAATACAGTTTTGCTAACTGTTTTCTCACAACAAAGAGCCTTTCCGAGCTGTGGGAGTAAAATTCAATGTTAACTTTTTTCATAATGCTTTATTTTTTTTAAATATAGTTCTGTTTTATTAAATCTGTCATGTCTGTGTGATTTATATTCTCATTTTATTGATCAATATAAATCATAACCGATATTAATATAAAACAAATTGATAAGCATTAAGCGTTTCTAATTCAATCATTTCAGAGTTTATTATACATTTTACAGTATAACAATGTGATTTTATTACAAATTAAAGATTATTTGATATATTAGTAACAGTAGGTCTCAAAATATGTTTTTTATGGCAGAGATGCTTCTCACCATAACTTATTAGTTTCGATATAGAAATGTTTCTCAATTGTTTATTATATATCTTACACAATACCTACTTATTTACTAATAAATGTGATGACACCCAAAATCATCAAATTATTACCCGTTAATTTAAGAGTAGTCGACAAATCAAGGAGAAGGAAAGGTTCTAACTGACTCTTAACAGTGTTTTAAGTGCTTTACTTTTTATCTTTGAATAATTTACAAGCGTTTCATTTCAGGTGTTCTTTAAACTTTATTCCGGTCTAACTAGATTATGATCTGAACTTTGTTATAAGGACCCCTGTCGTATAAAGGGACATGTTTTGTAAAAGTTTGCTGAGAGGTTAGTATATATTATACTACATAGCATAGGCGTTTAAATAGTGAACGTTTTACTACAAAGACCATTTGATACTTAAACCTATTCCTAATTGGACTTTTAGGATACTTGAACATTTTGCTACCTAGACGTAATGATCGTATTGCCCGCCGCTTCACCGAAAAAGGGAACATAAATTACGTGAAGAAAAAAATACATATTTTCAAAATACTACCACAAAAATGTTATCTACTTACTTATTGACAGAAATGATATTAGTGGCGATGGTGATAAAACAACGCTTTTCTTTTCAACTCTAGATAAGAAACCGTTAAAGGTTCTGCCCATAACATAATATATTTAACAATTTAAACTTTTATATAAGGGTGAAAATCATTTAAAATGACCATTGTGACAAAAATGAAACAAAAATGAAACCGTAACAAAAATGAAACCCGTAACAAAAAATAACAAAAATGAAATATTAGGGTCTTTTCACAAACAACACAAAAAAGGATTTTTATAGATCGAACACCATCCAGGAACAAAAATAAACATACTTAATTTATTTTCATGATTCGTTTAATCAATCAAAAATTCACATACATCAACAAAAATATTTGTACTCATTTCAACGCAATATATCCTTTTATAAAAAAATATAATCAAACATATATAAAAACAAACTTCTGTCCTCGAAATAGAAATTATCTTTATTCTATATAATTATTACTATGTATTCAGTCATTTCAACGCAATATATCCTTTTATAAAAAAAAATCTAACATATATAAAAACAAAGTTCTTTCCTCGAAATAGAAATTATCTTTATTCTATATAATTATTACTATCTATTCAGTCATCTGTAAAAAATTAGGTTTTTTCATTATTAACGAAGGTACATAATTATTATTTAAAAATCAAGATAAAACTAGATAAAAATAATACTTTCATGAACACAGTTGGTACGCTACATTCATGGTAGCTCTTGGTACAAATTATTCAAAAATAGAAAAAAAGCATATGCAACATAGCAACAAAGGAAAACAGCTACTTACTTTCACTTGAAGTATCAAAAAAAATATTTTTCTTTGAAGGTATAGTTGCTAATCGTTCAACTTCGTCGCAGTTGCGTAGGGAATAAAATTCATACTTGTGAATGCGGCCTTTGTTCATTTTTGTTATTCATTTTTTTCACGTGAGAAAAAAAACGTGACAAGTCATAACAAAAATGAACAATCTCCGTACTTGGAATATAACCTTAAATATTTTAAGTCAAATAAGAACATCAATGAGATAAAGCACCTTGCATTTAAATAAAGTTCTAATACAAACAGCTTATATGAATCAATTAAATGTATAAGTATTCTCTTACTTTTTAAGTTGGGTGGACAACAAAAATGAGGATTAAAAATTGTAATTTTCGCTCACGACACTAAAACACGCATTTGCTTACTTTTGCATACGATGAAAAAATGGCCGACACATAATCGCTTCTAGTATCTGATTGTTTACCAAATGGCAACACTCACTCTGAGTGCTGCCATTTGGTAAACAACAAATATTACTAAATTATGTGGTGACAAAAATGAATAACAAAAATGAACAAAATAATGGACGTTTATTTAGAGACAAATACTTATTTATAAAAGTAAGAAAATAATATAGATTTACCTGATAACAGTGGCAAATCTTATGTTTGTAACAAAATAAAAACATGTTTTTGTTTTTGTTTGTTTTGTTTTGTTTTTAAACTTTTTATTGTACCATAAACAATTTATAATGACAATTCATAACACACAATACAATAAAGGCGAGCTTAACTCAAATTTGAGTTCTCTTCCAGCAAACCTTAGAGTTATTGAGGAGAAGAAGATGCAAAAAGAGGGCAAAAACAAGTTTTTAAATACTGTTTCCAATATTTTTATTATGATATACTTTGTAACGCTAGTCATGAAGAGGACAAATAATTTTGTATGGAGAAAATTCGGGCTCGATGCAAAATAGGAATATATTTTACTAAATACTGTTAAGGTACATTGAACTATAAATTTATTTAGTTAGGTAATGTTCCCTTCAGTACAGTAAAGTACTTATAGCTTTAGTTAGAATAGTATTTTGTGAAATATCGGGCGTGGACAAATTTTAATGTCAAAATGGTCATTTTAAATGATTTTCACCCATAATTCGCGTTGTCTCAGCACAGGTCTGAAGCTTATAAAGTTGCTTGATTAACTTTTGGTTAGTCGGTTTCAGCCGTGAGTCCGTGACATGATAGCGAAGCAGGGTAATCTCCGAAAGACACAACGTCCTGCATATGTGAGTGAATCAAACCCATATGGACAAAGGAGACTCGCAAAAATTGCCGACGGTATTTATTATGTAAAAAGTAAATGATAAAATACTTTCTTGCATATAAGCCAACTTAAGCCAACGGAACGTGTTCAATCATATTTATAATTTGAAAATTCTCAGTAGTATACTTAAAGGTCTGAAAACTAATTTATTGCTGTCTATAAGTACTTATTTTTGAAACATCGTATAAATTATTAATTACGGCTATTAAGTTGAAAAACAAGTATTAACTATTTTAATTACTGCAAAGTCTGGATATACTTTTTTATAATCATCTTTAAAAGGGGAGGATCTCACGTGAAACATTTTTGAGGTATTTTTCCTTATGTATCTCATACGTTTGGCCCATTTGATGTAGGTGAGACGTAACGGAGCCGCTGCCAAAAAAATTGTGCATTCCATCCGTATATTTTATGAAACCCGAAACGAAACATGTGACAGGACAATTTTAACTTTTATTGTTCTTTTAACTTTGTGACAAATCCAATGCTACTACTTAGGTTTTTAAATTTCAGCTACCAGTGTTGGAACTTCGGTTTTTGTCTATATTTCTTAGATTAGGGATCACCTAGGTGGTGGAACGCTTTTTTTAATGATTTCATTACAAAAGAGGGTTTATAGGATAGGTTGAATTAATCAACAATAGAATTTAAGGTAAAATTACCTACTGATTATTATATTTTAAAAAGTTGTAAATACATTTTCTACAATTTGCTTCAAAACGGAAATGAAACATTGCAACGAAAAACAGTTAACAAGTATTTTGGCGAAAAATTATTATTAATACGCAACGGGGGTTCACAATGACGCATTTATTTATCATACTGAGTAATTTAATTCAGCTTTTATGATGAAATAAAATGCTGCAATTAACAATTCTACGAAATAATTTCAATAAGGAGTTATAGACCTGTTAGTGACGACATTGATTTCTTTTGAATTTATCTCAGTCAGTGCACTATCATGATTCACGTCGAAGGAAAATACCTGCTTTCGTGACGTTGGTCTACAGCTTGTGATGTCAAGTTCGTGGTGAGTTGGCTTGAAAGAATGGGCTGGCGAATGGACTGGCCAGAGGTTTGACGTATTGCCCCGATCTGCATGCGATATAGCGGAGGGATGAGTCATGAGCGGCCGCGGAAGCGAGAGACCAAGCGGATATTAAATACTATTAGTGCAGAAGGTCCACTACTAGATGCATCTGTGTGTCAAGTCATATTGAAATTAGATCCGAACAGGAGGAACCGAGGACCAAGTTGCTGAATCTCTGCCGAGAAATAGGTATAAGCTAACTTGAAACTGCTCAATGTTATAGGCATGCAAAGAATTTCTTCCTCTTTAGTAAAATTTACTTTGATGCTGAAATAATGTTATTGAGATCTAACTATTAGGTCATTTGTGTTACTCTTTGCCTTATCAAAGTTGCCTTCTTTAGTCGATAATTTATAGAAGTCTGTTTACAAACAGGCCGTAAGTAGCTCGGCAGAGCCTTCTCCTCGCATGCATTAATCGTCGCGGGCGCCGCGCGGCCGCGAGCCGCTGCCTTCAGCGCGGCCAGCATTCCGCGCGAACGTTGCCTCCTGTGCCCGTAACCGTTCTGATGCAATATTCAACTTTACTGCGTCCTTGCAATGCCGTAATTCATTACAACAACACTTTAATCGCTGTCCACTCATTTTTATCATTTTTCTCGCTTACAGGTTCCATCATGTCTTACCCAAGGCCACTTTGGCGACCTTAATTACCCAGTCTGGAGCCACAGGAATGGCATATTTAATATCATCGAACAGATTAATCGAGTAACAGGGATGGTATTAACTTAACTACGGCTTAGCTCTTAAATAAATGATGCGATCCTATCATTTACTATCAAATAAATAATTAAGTATTGCCTGAAGCAGTGCAACTTCATCGTGTTCATAAATATCCCATTTCAATCTTTTGGAATCGATTTTGTATAAAAGATGTTACATATCTTTGCGCCTCTTTTCTTCGTCTTCAGAAACAAAGGAGAACGCTTATGTTTTTTAATGCCGGCGACAGGTTCTATTCAGTTTCTTAGCTCTAATATAAATCTAAGATGTAGATTATTGAAATAATAATGCAAATAGTTTAATACAGTGATTGTCTTTTAACTTGATTTTAACTTTGAATTCTGGCAGACATGATTTATATAATTATGTAATGTTATTCTTAGAAGAATACCTACCAAAGCGTTTTCTCTGAAACTGAAAAATCCTTATCTCTTGGATTGAATTAGTTTTCAATATTGACACTCAATCTTTAATTTGGTTTAGTATCATTCTTCTCTATCTTCCAACTCCATAAAATATATAATATGTCAATTGTTTCCATTTCAGTTTTTCTGGCAACGGTACTTTAAATCACGAAGATGACAATCTTGTTTTACGAACTCTTCCAACTCTTTCAAGGCGATTGATTTCGTCAAGTGGCCAGTTGAGTGTAATGTCAAACGGATTGAAAGTCGAAGTCCATATGACTACTTATGTATTGGGTACAGAAAGTATAGAAACAAATATAGTTCTAGTGGAGCATGTTCACGTTATACAAATAAGGTAGGTGGCGAGTGTCAAGACGAGTGGCAAATTGGCGTTGTCTGTGCATTTGTTCCACACCGGCGCGCAGCGATCCGGCCGGCGACGACGGCGCCCCGCGACCGTCCCATGTCTATGTTATTGTCGTTTGTTTCGCCGGATAGTCCGGATAACTTCATTTACCAAATAGAGTACTTCTTGTTTATTTTACAAATTGCCTTGCCTGCAGCAGCAGATCTCATAATTATGTCATAAATGTTCTGTAGACTGTTCAACAATTCGGAACTATTGAAGATTTAGATTACATTTGAGATATTATAGTCATTGACATATATTTAATTTAAGATTATAGTAAACTGTTAAGCGTTGTTATCGTAAGTAATCTACTATTACACCGTTTTACCGATATAATAGCAAAATCTGATGTTTAGGCAATGATTTTCCAAGAAATGAGAACGCTACTTGACAAGAGTTTTCCTGTTCATTGTTACACTTAGATTGACTTGCAACTGTGTTTCAAGAGAACATTTATAGTTTTATAAGATATGTAAATATAGATCAATTATACCTGTTTTTTTTTTTTAAATAAAAATATATTTATCCGTGAAATAAAGTAGGAAAAGGTTGCAGTTCGGTCGACAAATGTCTGAAAATGGGACCATTAGGAAAATAAGCGCTTATGTGATGATTTTGTTACATGTAGAAACAGCCTATTTATCAATCCGTATATTTATATCACATCCAGAAACACGCTACATTGTTCAAAATACGCGAAGTATGACAGTAGACGTTTATTTTCGCCCAGCTATCCATAAGCAATTTCAATCGGAAATTCTTATAGGTACCATATATGTGGTATCTGTATAGACAGCTCGATAACCGATAACCTCTTGGCACCGAAGGTACCTGAGCCGATAGCTCGGTTAGAACTGCCGTTACTTGTAAAATCACACGCACAATCCTACCAGCATTTTTGCTTCGGCGCTTACACCTATCGATGCATCGGGAATGCTATTTCTAATTATAGATATAACCCTGCTAAATAAAACTCGACTTAAAAAGTCAAATACTACATAAACTCGACACAGTGAACATCAAGATTATTCATTTAGGAAAAACTATATCCACATTTTGCCTACAAAGATTCCTTTGTAGTTAATTTTGCAAAAAACGGCAGGATGCGAAGTTGGAGGCGTGTCGAGTAGAGCGGCGGCGGCTTAGGGTTGAAGCGAAAGATACGATGAGTGCAATTAGCAGTGGCCTGAAAACTAATCGGGTCGCGCGCATTTGTGCTTCTATAAAATAAGGCTTTCATAAGTAGAGAATAGAATACGCTTTGCTTGATTAAGATTCTTTCAAATAAGGATTTCAATTAAAGAATTTTCATTTAGTGAGTGAACACCTGATAAAGAGGTTTGGGGCGCGTAGACCTGGCAGCCCTAGATTCAGCAGCGCGCACCGTGGCAACGACGGAGGCGGTGGTGCGGGGTGCGGGTGGCGGGGTGGTCACGCGGGGGTGCGGGGGTGAAGCGGCGAGGCTGCTGCGAGTGTCCGCGGCTGTCAGGCCGGACTAACCCGTCGCTCCAGGTCAGCGCTCCAGCCGGCTATTTATAGAGGTGCCCCTTAAACAGAGTAATTATTCATTGATTAGCACTGCGAGGAATAGGGGATTGCGCTTCTGATAGCCATCGCGCAAACGAGAACCGTCGCCGGCGCCGGCCCGCGCGTCTGCCGTCTGCAATATACCAACTACATCCATAATAAAAAATTATGACATTCTATCCCATGCCAATATAATGTGCTGTAGGCGCAGGCAATTCTTAAATAGGTTGGTATTTATATCTTTACAATAAATAATATATGCGAAGGCTGTAGTTTTAGGGTAAATTGAATTTGAAACCAATGCAAGCGAACCTTTAGAAAACTGGTCGAAAGTCTCAAAGCTGTAAATACAACATGTATAAGTAGAACTGCTACTGCATTTTTCTTCTATCGTTTATTTATGGGCGCGGACGTGAGGAGAATCGAATCATACAAACATATAGCTTATGAAGCAGACACAACCTACTTAAGTGAAATTAATCCAATTTCTAGACCTTCCTAGTTTACGGTGATTTGGGGGAATAATAAAAATAGTAAACAAATATGCGACAATAGATATTTACAGAGTTGTGTTCTTTGTTCGTGAGTAAATCTGTAAGTTCTTATAAAATCGAGCGTCTTTGATCCATCAACGCACAGCTTGAGTTACATAGCCTAAAAAGCTGAAATTTTGTTCCGTAGAATTTTTTTGCCCGGTTAGGAAGGATTTTCAGAAATGTAGATGAAAGAGCCAGGCTTTGAAAGAGCTGATGCCTTTTTTTCAATATAGCGACATTCTACCAATGTCTGATTCTACTCTATTTAAGAAATCACTGGAAAGGTGTCACCCACGAACATTTGATAGTTTTATAAAAATAAATGAAGTCGCAAAATTATGATACAGTCCGTATCATAATTTTGAGACACAAATAGTTAGATTTTTCGTGTATTTTTTTAATAGGCCGTTTCGTATATTGTCGAAAAGGATACGTCGTATTGTTATGTATGTACTTACTCAAGTGCCAACAACATACCAAAAGGAAATCTTAATTTAATGTTATCCGATTTAAAGGGTCTTTTAATGCTTCGAAATAATTTCTTCCCTGCTCTTAAATGTTTCGAAAAATATAAAAATAAAATCATTAAAAAAAACATCAATATCGGAGCTATATCTAAAATTTTAAAACTATTGTTCGCCGTTATGTTTTTATTACCGCGACTACCAAAATACTTATTATTAAAAAAAAATAGTCTGTTTAATTTCTCGCCCAAATGTTGCGGCTTTAAACTAATTTAAATGCTGTTATTTGGAGATCTCGGACACTTTGTATGATATGATCTATGGCGAATAAGTCCCGGTCAGCACTCATTCTAATTTAATCATGTATTTATTTGACAGAAATCTATTAGAACTTGTTTTATGTTCGAATAATGCATATAATCATAATAGATCACAGTAATTAATTCAAGTTTTGTAACTTGAATGAATATAAATAAAAATCGTATACAATAATAATAACAAGAGTAGGTATTTTAGTAAAGACGGTTGATTATGTTGTCCAATTTGCATTTGATAATAATCACGTTATTTGCAGCTTTACCATCAGAGTATAAATTAGGGCAGTAGGCAGACAGAGATTTAATTTAATTTTTATAATATATACGACACAGAAAAATATCTTTGAATAGATATAAAGATGTTGTACGGTAAATCTACTGATACCTACAGATTTTAATTAGTTTGATTGGACGGATGTAGGAGTAAAATATATATTTTTGTTTGGTACCTACTGTAAGATATATTTAGGGGTTCATTGACATTCTTTACCAACGCAAAAAAGTGAGGTTAGTATCAATGTCAATGACGTATAAAGAGACTGCTTGCATGCTGATAAAGGACTAAAAACCAGGAGACGAATATGACAAAATACGTTTTTTGTCATTCTAAGTATTATAATATAATTTTAACGGCAAGTCACAAAAACAAAATGTTCTGATGAGCTAGACCACTACCTTCATAGTACATATTTTCTTTAAACAACGACATTTCATGAGATTGTAGATGTGATATTTCAATAAATCTTAGGTTGAAAACAATAAAAAAATATTTAATCAACTTATCATTTAATTGCTACAGTTGCAAAAACGAAAAATTTGCCTAAAAAGTCGAAGTTTTTTGAGCACCGCGACGGTAGCACCTTGCAAATTCTAGGTCTTTGGAAGTTGCAGATGTCATACTACTAATAATTATTCTAACAACATACCAAAAATTGCAGCATCGTTTGAGTTTCTACGGCCTAAGATTTTAAATGACTGTGTTAAAAATGTCCGCTCAAATAACGTTGCTATTTATGTAGTATTCCATAAAATGAATGTTTCTTGCAAGATGCTTGGTTGGCATATTAATAGACATATAGGCCGATACTCCGCTGTTACACATTAAATGACTCATAATGAAGTATTCCAGTTCTACGAGTTACAGCTCGCATCATCGTATGCAAAGCGTGAGACTATTTTATGAATTAGGTGTCTACGCGATAATTAACTTCTGCCACAAAAATAAGCAACCCGTTATATTTCAATATTATTTGGCACACTGGCCACGGTATGTTTTGATGACTAATTCGATTGTAAAACGAAAATGATAAAAAACAACGTCCTTAGGTTAGGTTATGATCATTTAAGTCCCGTTTGACACTTGTATCACATTTCTTGCTGCTGATAAAATTAGCCTATTTGATTAGAAGAGGGTAAACATTTCATATGAGATTAACGGAACAGTTCGCAGTTAGATTGGCCTTGTCAAGGTGTGTTATTTATACGAGTTGTTTTTTGTCATCGATCGGCGTGCCACAATGGGTTCTCGTGGTTAAGTGTCATACATACGAGTAGCTAGTTAGCAGACGTGTATGACACCGACCGTTTTTCAGAATCTGAGTTCGAACTCGTATCACGTTTTATCGAATGATGGAGGAACAATTCCCAGGCCTGACCGGTTTAATCGGGAAATTCGTGGAAGGGTCGCCGCGGGCTGAGAGTCGAGTGGTCAACTCTCGTCTTATACGCCATGCTCGGTGCGAAATGTAAGGAAAATCGTCTTGTAATTCACGCGAACAAATTTCTTTGTTACCGAACCCAAAAAGCCATTGAACGTCGAGGTATTTGCGGCAGATCGTGTATTTTATAAAGATTTGTGAAATCGTTGGACATCATTTTCCAAAAAAGCCCCTATAGTAGGTACAATAAATGCACTAAAAAGTAAAACATACATAAGTAATATTCAACGTCTCGCCTCGTCTGTGTTTAACTTAATAAAACACAGTACTTAACGGCTTTAAGCTGCCTATTTTGCATACACAATTTTTTTTATAATTACTTCAAAAGGTAAAATTTGAGCTTGTCATAGTTGATCTTTATGTGTATTATTTATGTAACATAAAATTAGGGTAATAAAGATTATAATTTTAAAGCTTTCATTCAAACTGTTTTAGGTATCAAATTTTATTGTTGCATTAATTTGATCAATTAAAATCAAAAACTGTACATTTATAACTATAATTAATATAATTAACGATGAAACTGATACTAAAACGGTGTTTTGTAGATTTTTTATTCGCATGTAGAAGACAAAAAAACACGCCAAAACTATTCGTGTGATAGATTTATTTTCAATTTCATTTAAATACCAACATAAATATTATTTTAATTTGTTTTTTACTGCACTGCGGGGTATATTCGCATATTTTTTATTATCTGAAGACATAGATACGACCTTAAAGCTAAAGATAAGATTAAGAAATTAATTATCTTAATCGTTCGTACCTAATTATCTATATGCTTTATAGAGTTGTATTACAATATTTTAAGATTGTCTGTAAACAAGTTCGCCTACAACAGCACAACACAGAAAATAATAAACTCTGTCTTTAAAAACACAATCACCCACATCTTTTGTTATCAATTGTTCCCAAGCTGGAAGCTGAAATAGTTGAAGCCAATAAGTTGATAATAATAGATGAGTATTAACTGTTAGCGGAACTGGATGCATTCGGCGGGAGTGCGGTCTGGGGTGGACAAAATCAATAGTCGCTACCTACGAATAGCTACCACTACACCCGTGAAATGTGCACACATCGCGGTTCTTTATTCCTCTCATATCCCCGAATATTCGCTCAGCCCAACATTATTGTCTCCAAGCAGGTGACGCGCCGTAATCAACCTTATATTTACGCCCTACGTATGCACATTTTTTATGAAGTATGGGTTTTATGAGGCTGGTAGAGTCGTGCAATTTTACCCCTGTAATTTGTTCGGCTTAGAATTTATTTTGGCTATTGTGTTTTTCATCACATACTCAACTTATCAAAACTTTATGTTCTAACCACTTCCTAGAAAATTACGTAATTCGGAAAGCTAATTAACACAAAAGCTCAAATTGCCTCTTTGAGTGAAATTGGGCAGATTTCTTTGTAAAACTGTGCTTCTGCACTTGCACTAGTAGGTATATGTACGTAGGATCGGATAAAATAGCGTACCTTCTTTTAATAGTAGGTGTAATGTAGTCTGATTAGTAACATTGTTAGAATAATGGTTCTGCTACGCGGCCCTTCTTGGAATGAGAAGGGATATTTAGACAATCAGTGAACTATGACTGAGGAGCACGTCAGTGTAATTATGAACATTAGCCAGTACGTAAACATAGTACACCAACAAGAATCTAAAGAGTAATAAATTCAGAACTGGTGCAAATGAATTGTGACCACGTCGGATCTTTGTGTTTAATAAAACCACCCCGGTTTTCAGACACGGGAATTTATAAAAACATCTAATAAACTGTATATCAGGCAATATTTTGTAGATAACTTTCACTGATAAGCACAACAACATCAACTACATATCAATCTTGTGCCTCTGATTGCGAGTTTTTATACCAGTGGAATAGTTTACTCTTCGGATCATAATAATATATTCAGATCACAGCGAGCTATTTGGGTCTTTGGTCCGGGCGTCTAATGTACTTATGTTTTGGGTAATCAACTGTTGCGCCCCGATTTGGCACACAGATTAAGATTTGCACACAGAATGAGCTTGAGACACGGACAACTGAAGCATACTTAAACGGTCAACTATCAATCATATTTCTGCTACAGTTACGTCTTAAAAAAATGTATGTCACATTGCGGATGCCAAGAAAATACCCTAATAATAAATTAGCATAATAATGTTTGAGGCCGTTATGTTAGGATTGAGTCCGTTTTAATTAATAAAAAAAGTGGCGCTTCGCAATGTCACTGGCCTTAAGATTTGACAACAGCCAAATCTTGTATTGAAAAGATATTAACAAAAACTTAATGCGATTATTGCACTTGTAATATTGAATCATTTATTTTGGGACAAACATAATTTATAAAATAATAATGCCACAAATACAAAGCAATTTTTTTGGTGATGCCGCTCCGCTAGGTCGGTGGGGCACGACCCCTTTCTCGAGTTGTGAGTGAGAGAGAAAATTACGGGAAATATAATTTGTTATATGGAAATCTACAATAACAGCGCATTTCAATTTCAACCGAGCTCTTAACAAATACAATTAATGTACATTTCTGCATTTTTTTCTTGAGCGGAGTTAAATAAAAATTTTTAGTTTTTTCGTAGAGGTTGAATTTTTTTTCAATAATAGATATAATTTACTTTTTGAAAAATAGTTTCCTATCTTTCAAGGATAAAAGTTAAATTATTAAGGGGATGATTGTTATATTAAGCAGAAGCTTTACTTGACTTCTCATAAAATGCCTCTAAAATGTTTGCAAAATTAGCGAGCTGCATAGCAATACAATGCGCTATTTGATACAAGCTCACATGTTTATGTTTCATTGAGGATGTGTGCCACTAGGACGTCCTTTGAAGGGGTTCTTTTGATGTATCCGGCGTACCGGCATGACTGTAAGCCTTTATAATTACTGAAATATTAAACGATGTGGCAAAATGTCTGAAAACATATACATATACAATGAGTACGTAAGAGGCTCGGCTCATTTTTCGGAAAGAAATTTTCTATTAGTAGGTGTTCCCTTCATTTCAATTCCCGGACTATGTTAGGCTGCGAGTGCTTCAAAAATATTATAAGAATAAAATTATGCAGCTAACTGCCGCGATGGTCCAGTGGTTAGCGTATGCGCCTTTCACCGCGAGGTCTCGGGTTCGATTGCCGGGTCGAACAAAGTGTTATTTGAGAAATTGCCGGCAGAAAATTCACAATAGCAGCACGGAGTTGTAATTGTGCCTGGTGGATGGTGATAGGCTCACCTCCTATCCCATGGGACCTAATCATAACAGTGAAGTGTGGGTGCTGTACACCTCTGCCACACCCTTCTAGGTTATATTGGCGTAATGTTATATTATGTTATATTTTATGCAGCTCTTAGAAATCAGCCAAATCTTTTACTATTACTGTTGTTGTTAAAATTGTTGCTACATTTGTAGCATAAAATACACGATAAAGTCCGTTTTCGTCCACTCCTGCTATTGTATGTGTTTAGGTGAATAGAATAGAAAAGAATAAGCTTTATTTTTCAGAATATGGTGGTTTACAGGTGTTCAAGGTATTTTAACAGCATATTCTGCTATATTAGGCGTGTAAATATTAAGGTTACTTAAAAATACACAACATTGTCATTAAATCATATTATATACACACTAACAAATTCATAATAAAATTAAATTTGCTCGAGGGCGGCAGCACCACTGTCTCACCTTTAACCTGCCACCTGCTTATATTACTGTGTTCCGGTATGGTGGTGAGATCAGGCCCTGAAATTACAGGCACATGAGGCATAGCACCGTAGTCCTCAGCTGTAGCGACGCATCTATAATCTGCGTTTGTGTATTGTTGATGTCCATGGGCTGTACTCCACTTACCATCAGGTAGACTACACGTTCGTTTGCTGTGGACGTAGTATAAAAAAAAAACTACATTACAAACAAAAATACAAACAAATCAAAGTTGAACACAATCATATACCACATTATAATTTTTCTAGGGTACAAGTGTTATTTAGTAAATTTATGTATTTTTCACCTACTTAATTTGAGGGTTTGGCAGCTGCAATATTTTTCTTTTACAGTAAGCATAAAAAATACTATTTCATCACAAATAGATCGTCTGATATCTGTCTGTGGATCAGGTGATTAGTGTCGAAATCTGCTGATCTGATTTAGGTATTGTCGGCACCCAAACATAATGTTATTCATCAACTCGTGTTTCATGTGTGACCTACATTCAGTACCTATTCAATAAAATACAGAAACGCATCTCTAGCACCTATTGTATTGGTTAAAAGGCTATTGTTTTTTTTTTTTAATTTTCATATGAGACAATGTTTCAATTTATTTAAATATTTACAATACTAACCTAACTATAATTTAATATTTTAAAGTAATTAAATAAATACCTAACTATACAGGGTGTATTTTTGAAACGGGGCAGTAAGGGCAAGTACCTTAACCGTTGCAGTTACAGCAAAACGTTCTTAAAAGACCTTCCCTAACTTTTTGGGACATTTTGAACTGCATTCACAGATTTTGTAAAAAACTTACAGTTAGCAAAAAAAATGCAAAAAGTTCAAAATTTTTTTTTTTATGCCAATCGATTCTATTTCATGTGGGGATCAAAAAACTCTATGGGACCATTTTAGCTTTCAGTACTAGAAAAGACAGAAATCGCCAAAAACGTTTCCCATACATTTCGGCAACAGAAACGAATTTCTACGATGGTCTAACTTTTTGTTATGGCCTGGAAGTGGGTAGAATTGACTGTAAAGTAAATAAAAAGAATTTTTACCCTCAAATTTCGAATTTGATTCGAAAATCTGTGTGTTATACTTAGTTTCAGCTGAGAAACTTCGTATGAGTTATTAATTAAGGATTTTCGCTAAAATGTCTTCTAATCGTGAAAAAATTGACTTATTAGAAGCGTATTTTGAATAGAGAAGCAACCTCTAGCTCTAATTTATTACATTCACAATTGATCAATTTAGCTGCAGAATCAAATAGTAATTATATGCCACTACGGCCACAAAAATGTACTAATTACAATAAAAATGATAATATTAACCTGGTGCATCAAAATATATATTGTTTAAATCTGGGTAAGCAACTAGAACTGGAATTATTCATGAACTCTGAAAATATTAGTGTTATGTGTATTACTGAACATTGGCTTAAGGGGCATCAGCTCATGTTTAATTTCAGCAACCACCAGGTTGGTAGTTCATTCTGCAGGGTCAACACAATACCTGGGGGGTTCCCTAATTTTACTTAATAAAAAACTTAAATTTAAAGAACGGAAAGATATTGTGTCTCTCTCTGTAGAATGTTCCGTTGAATTATCCTGTGTACAATTAGAGCATTTCATTATTATATGCGTATATAAACCTCCTTCCGCAGACCTTAGTTTATTTTTAGAAATCATGGATGAAGCCCTATGCAGAGTAAATAATTTGGGTAAAACAATTTTAGTCTGTGGAGATTTTAATATTAATATTCTTGTTAATACAACTGCATCATGTAAAATTTTAAGTCTTTTTAAATCCCATAATTTAATAAACTTATTTATGGAGCCTACTAGAATAAGTGCCACCACGGCTACATGCTTAGATAATATTTATACAGATATTAAGCCAACTCACAGAAGTATTATTAATAAGCTAGATTCTGATCATTCTGGGCAAATGATAAGTTTTAAAATAAAAAGTAAAAATGTAGTTAGGAAAAAAATTACTTCTGTGCCAGTAACAGCTAGTCGCTTTGAACGTATGAGAGTAAATCTAGCTACTAACTTACCTTTCTTAGATAATAACATAGAGCCTAATGTGATGTATAATTTGTTTTTTGATGCATTTCTTCGGGACTTTAACTCAATATTTACTTCCAAGGAGATTACTGTTACTAATAGCCCCGTCTTTGGTGACTGGGCAACCGCAGGTATCCATAAGAGTAGGCAAACATTGTACATTTTATACTATGAGAGACAATTTAATAGCAGTGAAGAGTTTAAAGAACATGTCAAATCATACTCGAAGATTTTTAAACGCGTCTGTAAAATTGCCAAATCTACATTTATTAAATCTAAAATCAAAAACAGTAGTAATAAAATTAAAGCCACATGGAAAGTTATTAATGAAGAGACTGGGAAGGGTAGAACAAAAGATTCAGACTTTAAGTTAAGTATCGATGGTCAAGTAACCAAGTCAGATTTAGAAGTTGCCAATGCTTTTGAAGGATTTTTTACTGCTTTTCCTGTCTCTCTAACTAGTGCTTTAGGCTCTTCCTCCTCCGTTGCCGAGTCGTTACTTAAAGATAATGTGCCTGAGTTTTTTAATAATTTCGCATTTCGTCATGTTAATGGATCTGATTTTAAAGCCGCGTTTAAATTAATTAATATTAAGAAAACGGCTGATCTATGGGGCATTTCTGTACATATTATAAAATCGTTGATTGATATTATTGCACCTGATTTAATAATGATATTTAATAGATGTATTGATTGTGGTGTGTTTCCTGACTTAATGAAATTAAGTAAAGTAATTCCATTGTCTAAATCAGGTAGTACATTAGACCCCACAAACTTCAGACCAATATCGGTGCTACCTACGTTTAGTAAAATTTTTGAAAAAATAATTCTGGCGCAGTTACTTAAATATTTTAATGAAAACAACCTGTTGCACACTAAACAATTCGGTTTCACTCGCGGACGGTCAACATGTGATGCTGGGGTTAGATTACTTGAATGTATATTCGAGGCTTGGGAGGAGTCGCGGGACGCCTATGGGGTGTTCTGTGACTTATCTAAGGCTTTTGATTGTGTGCAGCATGAAACTCTAGTCAGAAAATTACACCACTACGGTATAAGAGGCATCGCTCTGGAACTTCTTACTTCTTATCTAGGTGATAGGATTCAGAGAGTTGATGTCAATGGAAAGCGATCGCATGGATCAGCTGTAGCAATGGGGGTGCCACAAGGCTCTATTTTGGGCCCTTTCCTGTTCCTCTTGTACATTAATGATTTACCTCATCTCGTTAAGGACAATCATGAGATAGTATTGTTTGCGGATGACACTTCTTTAGTTTTTAAGGTAAATAGACAACAAACAGTAATTGACGATGTAAACAATGCTCTGTCAAAGATAGTAAACTGGTTTAGTGTTAACAACTTGCTTTTAAATGGTAATAAAACAAAATATGTTAGATTTTTTACAAAAAATGTTAAACAAGTCAAAACTAGTGTGTTGATGGACAATGAGGAATTGAAAATGGTCAATAAAGTTGTCTTTCTTGGTATAACATTAGATTCTAAATTACAATGGGGCCCACATATAGAAACGTTATCTGGTAGACTCAGCTCAGCAGCTTACGCGGTAAAAACAATCCGTCAACTGACCGATGTTGACACTGCGCGTTTAGTTTATTTTAGCTATTTTCATAGTATAATGTCATATGGTTTATTGCTTTGGGGTAGTGCCACGGATGTAGATTCAATCTTTGTGCTCCAGAAACGAGCTGTTCGAGCTATCTATATGATGAGTCCCAAGGAGACACTAAGAAATAAATTTAAAGAGATAAATATTATGACGTTACATTCTCAATACATTTATGAAAATTTATTGTACGTCCACAAGAATCAAACAAAATTTAAGAAAAATAGTGATCTCCATAAAGTAAATCTAAGGAACAAAAACAAACTGGCTGTGCCCACTACTAGGCTCCATAAAATCTCTAACTCGTTTCCAGGTCAATGTATACGCTTCTACAATAAACTTCCATTAGACGCAGTAGAATTATCGATAGGTAAATTTAAGAAATATATTAAAATCAGATTATCTCAAAAAGCTTATTACTGTATTTTAGACTACATAAATGATAATAGTATTTGGAAATGAACTGCTCTTTTTATGTGTTGTAATTGTTATATATTATTATATATTAATATAATTGTATATTATTCATTTCATTTGAAAAGATGGTGCACATGAGTTTCTCACCAGCTCTTCTCATAATGCAATACCCATCGGAGCTGGTACTTAGTTTGATTTTAATCTGATTTTAAACAGTAGGATTAAAATTAATCTAAGCCCCGGTTATTCAAATCATTGTAATTAGTATAATTTAGTTTTACTTATAATTTATTTTTATATCATTTGTTTGTAATATTTTGACGTGTTCAAGCGCCTCCTGGGGCCTATGAAAATAAATGATTTGAATTTGAATTTGAATTTGAATTTGTAGAAATTCGTTTCTGTTGCCGAAATGTATGGGAAACGTTTTTGGCGATTTCTGTCTTTTCTAGTACTGAAAGCTAAAATGGTCCCATAGAGTTTTTTGATCCCCACATGAAATAGAATCGATTGGCATAAAAAAAAAAAATTTGAACTTTTTGCATTTTTTTTGCTAACTGTAAGTTTTTTACAAAATCTGTGAATGCAGTTCAAAATGTCCCAAAAAGTTAGGGAAGGTCTTTTAAGAACGTTTTGCTGTAACTGCAACGGTTAAGGTACTTGCCCTTACTGCCCCGTTTCAAAAATACACCCTGTATATAGGTACATTGAATAAAAGAATAATATAAAATTATTAAATAAACCAAAACTCAAAACCAAAAAATTCAGGTGTCAAAAAATACGTCTGCATCGATCTCGAACGCAGGTAACGTGCCCAGAAGGCTGGCGGTATTGACACATTGTATGGCAATGCTGATCCTTTGTCCAAAATAGAAGCCAGCCTTATGGTCACGTGAAGAGTCGACTAATCTTTTGGTTATCTCTTTAAAAACAGAACGAGCGCGAGGACCCTACGGTCCCAGCGTCTCGACCCCAAACGGCTCTAATACATAATGCCCAATTAGATTATTGTATTTAAAATAAATAATTGAATTAATTGAATCGATAACTCTAAACATAATATAACATCACGCCCAGAAGGGTACCAGAGGAGTAGCACCTAAATGGACGCAATAGTTCTTGCTATTATAATATTTTGATTAAGGTTCTTCTTCTTCGTCGTGTCCATGGCTGAGTCAAATTTTATTTTGACTTGTCATCGTGGTGAAAGGATTAGCCAATTCGCTTTGGAGAACTCCCGAATTGCCCAGGGTGCGCTGGGCGCCGCGCCGTAGGGAATCGTTGTGTACGTCACTCGGGGAGGCTCCTTTCATGCACCCTTTGATTAAGGTGTAGGTATGGTTTGTGTAGTTAGAGTTTGTAGAGCCAGGGTGTGTAAATAAGGAAACTTGTCTCTACATTAGATTTGATAGCTTTTTGTTACTGCGACCTATAAATAAGGAATCTTGTTTTGGCAAATTTTACATAAACAATTTTTTGGTACAATATTGTTGTCTAAATCTAAAAACCAAAATCTAAAGAATGTGAATAGACGCTTTTTAACTAAAATAGGTTTATTTTTTTTTATTAATATAGGCTTTCCGAAATATATTAGGTTTTCAATATCAAAAAACAGATACAACATAATATACCGTCCAAAATAATCGTTCACATCAAGGCTTATCTAGATAGCGACGCATCGTAAAAAATAAGATGCTAATTCTATAAGATTAGCCTGAATTGTCTTGTAACCTAGTCAAAATGAAATATCTATAAGAATACTAATAGAATTTTTACCGATGTTAAATTGCTCCTGTTTCTAATATAAGGTGTTTTTAGTGTGGCTTGGCGATTAGCATATTGTTTCAAACAGAAGTTAGTATAACATAAAATATTTATGTAGAATAGGCGAATAAGTTGAGAATGTTGAGGAACAAAGAATGACATGTGTTATACATAAATATACTTAAACATTTATTTTTATATATTTTAACACGCTTACGCTTCACCTGTATCTATGTATGTATGAATGTATGTATGTATGTATGTATGTATGTATGAATGTAACCGACTCCTTTGGACTCGATTTTGACCCACTTTAAGCGGAAGCTGAAAATGGTAATGAACAAAAAATACTAGTATTATTGTGAAAAAGCGTGGGTTGCTCGATAGACGAAAAATATGGCACAGAGCGCCCACGCTTTTCACAATAATACTAGTATTTTGTGATCATTATTACCATTTTCAGCTTATATTAGGAATTATATTTCACTTTTTAGTTAGAAGTGAAAGCGTGTTTTTAATTTTTTAAAACTATTATTTCTCTGAACACTGTACCTATACGTTCGTGCGTGTGAAGCTTATCAGTGAAAAAAATATTGTATCACTGCTGAAGGCAAAGAACACTAATATTAATAGTTGAAGAAATGACTCTGTTTAGAAACAAAAATAATAACAATCTGGAAATTAGTGGGAAAAGTTCACAAATTATGCCGCATTTTGAAGAATTTCTCAAAAGTCGTAATAAATGGTACCTCGGTACCTCCTTCCGGCAGATTATAGGTTTATGCCTCGGTTAAAATCGTTACTGTACTTTTTCTTAATTTATGTTAATATATGAAAGGAAATTATTGTTCATGTTTAAAAGTTAATGAACTGAAGCTAATTGACCTTAATTAATATACAGCAGGACATTTATTAACTTTCTAGCATTTTTACTAATTTGTTATACATAAGTTACAATATCAACTTGCCTACCGTTTGATCATATAATATAAAAAATATCCAACGAAAGGACAAAAAGCCGGTTATGCAAATTTTGCATCATTCTACCTCCTTATGAGACTTTTATTATATTAATTGGCATTCTTCCGGAAAAATATCGATGGCTTAATTAAAGAAACATTTGGACATGTAACGGTTGTCATTCATCGTAAATTATGAGGAGTTACGAGGTGTTTACTGTTTAGTCAAGGACATATAAATCACTAATCAATACTGTTATATGTAACACTGTATTTAACTGATTGGATACGGAATCAGTTTTGCTACTTACTTTCGGAGAAAATTATTCTCTTCTGTATTCATGTATATTGGTGGTGTTGATGAATCTTAGAGTAATAGAAATGCCTTACGGATAATATTTTTATTATCATAGCTACTTTATACTTATGCTCGAGCCAAGATATGCCATGATATGCTCAATCGTTACCATTGATAACGACATAAAACAAAATGAATATTAACATCTAAGATAAATTAAAGAAGGTAAACCCTTCTATAGCCACCACTTACATATATAATAATATATTTTAAGTGTGTTTTATTATTTATATACATTTTTAAATGTTTCTGTTATTAATGTCGATAAAAAGTAATCATATGTCAGAAATATATAGAGAATAATAACTCTGTCAGAGTTTCTTTGCCATTATTACACATACCTAACAAAATGTTCACGATTTTCATTGAAAATAATTGTAACATTGAACAAAAGTATTGAACGCTGCATGACGCGACTATTACGTGATTTCACTTGAAGGCAACAGATAAAAAAATCACCTGTGTCAACTTTGTTTAAGAACAATACAGCCTTTGTGTGAAATCATTGTGATTATGATTAAAGAATGTCTCACCTAAATATTATTTTTATTTATTTATTATACTTTTAATTTAATCAACGATTAACATAAGAATTTTAAATATTACTGGTGATTAAGTTATCAGATGTGTAATTTCTGTTAAGTGTATAAAATTAGAAATTAATCACATTGATTAGTTTTAGGCAGGTGTCGAAATAAGTCGAAATCATGTGAGTATTTCCATTCCATTAGTAAAATTAAATTTCGACATTTTAATTTTCACATCACGGTTTTTGGATTCTTCTCGGATTGCCGGAGTCTTTTAAAAATCTTTTTTTGTTTGTTCGCTAGCTCTTTTCTTCCTTCAATAGATAGACACATTTAAATTTCCTTTCCACAATCAGTTTATTTTCTTTCTTTTTGGTATCCGAAAAAGCGTCTCTTATATTTTTTGACTTTACACGTAAGAGCCTATAATAGTCATATGAAGTTTTAACTTGATTATATATACTTATAGCCTAAAACTTCTCGGCAAATCGAGTAAAATAAAAAAAATATCAACACCTTAACACAAGTGCTGATGACAACTGTACAAAGGTTTTATGAAATCTGACAAAACGTGCGCAAACACATACCTATAAACAAATTATATTTTATACAACGTTTGCCGTAATAAGGATTTCAGAAGGTATCGAATGAAACCACATAACTGCTTTACAACATTTACTTCAACTGCCTCGTTTTTACATTACTATTACAATAATATTTAATTTATCAAACCTTGGCATGGCTCAGCAAAAGCTAAAGGTAACTCCTGAGCTCCTGAAAAAGCGTTACAAATATATATGCAAACATAACATAACATAACATATCATCACGTCTAAATTATAAAGAAGGGTGAGGTTGTTATGACACCCATACTTCACCTGTTATGTTTAGGACCCATGTGGCGGAGGATGAGTCAGGTTGTCATTTACCGGGCATATTTCAAAATTCACAAACAATACTTAATAATACTTTATTAATATAATCCGTTAATTAAACCCTTAGACCTAAGCGAGCTGTTACAAATTAAACCGCTAGACCACGAGGCAGTCACCTGAATAATTGGTTTTGGTTTGTGCAAGAAAATGCATTATTTTCAGTGTGACGATCAATTCTTCTCACGTGGCAGATAAAATGACCTCACTATTACCGACGTAACAACACCATAAGCAGTCAATTCGTACGTATAACACACACGTCACACTTCTTTTTCAGTTGTAAAATGCATTATATGTTTACAAATAAATAAATATCATACTTACGACAAAACTTAGCAATAATGGTATCTAATTATGTAAACATTTGACGCGAGATTGAACTTCCTACGGGTTACGTTATGTTACCGGGGGTCGCTCCCTCCCTGGATGGGTAATCATTTAATTGGTATTTCTGGAAAGTTCTCTGTTTCTCAGGGTGTTTGTTCAGCCATTGATTCTGTATTAACATTGCCATAATCCATAAATACCGACCAACCCCTACTCATTAGTCTTTAGGCATATAAGCTCGATTGCAACATTCCTAGTATAAATAAAAACAAAAATAAACTGCTTGTTTTTTCAACGTAGGTACATGTCCGTTAATGAACATGACCAAAGTTAAACTTTGATGAAATACTTCTTTTATTTTTATTTTTCCTTCATATTTGCATTCTGATGAGGCCTAGAAAAAGTTACATATGAAAACTTATGACCGAGAACAGAATTACAATGCATTGATATTTTCGTTCATGCGTAACCACGTTTCAAATAGACAAGTACCGTCACCAGCTATGCATTCATCTTATAATAAATATTTCAGGACAAGATTTTACTAAATTTTTGATTAAGTACTCCATGTTGGATTTTACTAAATATATATTTTTTTAATACCCATAGTGTGTATAGAAAATATAATGAAATTGGTGTAAATGACATCGTGACAAAGTCATTTACCGGTGATTCAGTAGGTACATGATTCTGAGAAAAATGGAAAATATCATTGGAAAACCCCAAAGTGGACCGGGAAATTGAAAATGTAGAGATAGGATTAAGTTTATCTTCCATGATCAATTAAAAAAAAGACAGTCGAAAAATGTGACAAATATGTAGAACATTGTTGTCTATATAATATTAGATTTTGTAATGATAGACAGCTAAGGTAACATCGTATCACTACAATTGCTTTGCTACAAATCTAACTACCTAATATCAATATGAACGGACTACTAACACATCTAATGATAAGTGGTAATTAAATGTACCACTTTCGATTAGACAGACCACGAATTCATTTGCGCTATCTGTTCTACATATTATAAAGATTTCCATTGACAGCGAAGACAACCAACGGAGTTTAATTAAATAGACATAATATTGAGCATTGAATTGTACAATTTGTATTGAATACAGATGAGCAGTGAAAGTTTTATAAAAACCTTTCAATTGCGTTCATTTGACGCGTGTTTAGGCAGACAAATGGGATTAATTTTGATATCATTAATACTAAAGATGAAAGATTTATTTTCTATGTATTTAAAACTCTAATATTTTTGGAAAGATGAATGATAATTTTGAGGGGTAATAAATGGAGGGCTGGTAAAACCTCGAAACTGACGTGCGAGTATAAGAAGATAAATGAATTTTGAGGAAACTAAAGAAGTATATGACGGAACTGGAGCAGGTGTTTGTTCTCTCTGCCTAACCCTCTGGGAAATCGGAGTGAAATTATGTATGAGCCAATATACTTACGTCACTTTAAAAGATTATGTAAAATATAGAAAGCTACAACTACAATTTCATAAAACTCAATGTGGCCTTGAATGACCGAGCGTGGCTTCAGGCGTCCTTACCGGTTCGTCTGGGCGGCCTCGGCATTCGCAAAATTTCTGATGTTAGTTTACCAGCGTTCCTGTCCTCGGTCCATAGCACGGAAGAATTAACCAGGAAAATTTTAGCTCCTACACTGGTTGATTCTAAAGTGCTATGCATGGCCGATGCAGTGAGCGCTTGGAAAATTGCTTGTCCGAGCACTGACTTACCCTCAACCCCGTTCTCGCAGAGACAGTGGGACGGTCCGCTTTGCAACGCTGTCAAAAACAATCTTTTAGATACAGCTTTAAATGCGGCAGAGCGGGCTCGTTTGCTGGCTGTGGGAGAATGGGAATCAGGAATTTGGCTTCATTCCCTTCCATCGCCCAGCATAGGTACTATGATGGACGATAATACATTCCGTATCGCCACTTGCCTTCGCTTAGGTTTACCATGTGTTTCTCCGCATCGATGTAAATGTGGTGAAGCGGTCGGGAGCTTAGGACATCATGGCCTATCTTGTAGCAAGAGTGCTGGTCGTTTTTCACGCCACGCAAATTTAAATGACATTATTCGACGTGCTCTTGGTACCGCCGGCGTGCCTGCTGTACTAGAACCCAATGGTTTGGCACGAGACGATGGCAAGAGACCGGACGGTATGTCATTGTTGCCATGGAAGATGGGTAGGCCTTTGGTGTGGGACGCAACCTGCGTCGATACCCTCGCGCCATCTCATCTTCCAAGCACGGCAGTTTGTGTGGGAGCAGCGGCCGCCTCTGCAGAGAACCTCAAGCGGCGCAAATATAATAATCTCGTCGGAGAATATGTATTTGAGCCGTTTGGGGTAGAAACTTTAGGGTCATGGGGTCCGAGCGCCCGACTGCTTTTTAAAGATATATCGAAAAGATTAATCGATGCGACTCGTGACCAGAGGGCTGGTTTCTATTTGGCACAAAGAATAAGCATTGCCATACAACGTGGCAATGCTGCCAGCCTTCTGGGCACGATGTCGGCATTCGACGTCGATGCGGAGGAATTTTTTGATGCTGTTTAAGGTTTTGAAAATATCTTTTTATATTTTCTATGTATATTATTGTATATAAATATTATTATTATTTTTTTTAATTCTTAGTGTATAGTTGTAAATATTTAAGTTATATGTTTTAACAAATTAAAAAGAATTTATTTATTAAAAAAATAACATATTTCATAAAGGAATAAAGAAATTAAGACTTGGTAACAGTAATTCCTTGATAGATCTTGTACTGATGAAATTAATAAAAATTCTTTGTTTTATGTCGGTACTTCGTCACTTAAATATTACGTGCGTCTGTACACAGTAGTTTATTTTCAATCACTACTGGTTAATCTGATTATATTATATTACTGTATAATGTGGACTTAATACGTAATAATGAAATTATTTTATTCGTTCCGCCGCGCCGTTGGATTTAGAACCAATACTTACCTCATTCTCGTGCGTAGCCGTTACGAGCCTTATTAATAAAATTTTCATACCTAGAATTTATGTCAAAGAATGCAAAAAGATACAAAATATGCATACACACCTTTCTGTAAAACAACGGAGCGTCGTGGCATCGCGGTAAGCAAAAATTTACACCGTTTTTCCAAGATTAAAGCAAAAGTTAGTAACCAGTAGAAATTGAGGGCGGCAATTTCTGGGTAAGCTTTTTAAAGCTACTCGTACCTTTATAGCATATTTAATTATGTTTTTATCGATAAATTCGAATTAATCTGCCAAATCCTTGTTAAGTAGACTTTAATTACAAGGGATAATTAATGTTAACAAAATATATATATTGTATAATCTTATCACGCCTATATTATCCAGAAGGGTATGGCAGTACATCACCTACATTTCACCTGTTAAATGTAGGTCTCATGACTAGGGGTGAGTTTTACTGCTAATAAACATGAAAATGTAGCATTGTTAAAGGCCAAACAGTCTCTTATTTAAAATTTTAGTAAAAATCTAAATTGCGCATTATTCAAACAAAGCTCTTTTTAGTTTATCATGAAAATTTTAAAACTCAAGCCTGGATATGCTTTATCTGTCAAGCTTTGCTATGTCCTGCTTGCTGAAACGAAGCCATGTTAAAAATTAAAAGATCAAATAAAATTAAAAAAATATATATATTTTAATGATTTCACAAAATTATAATGTAATTTACACTATAATTTTGTAAAGTCAGCAAATCAATGAAATTATTTTAATGATTTTACAAAATTATAAAGTACATTTATTTTTTTTGCTTTTAATTAATCCTTTCTTTAAAAATAACAATTAAACATCTATAGATAATTTTATTTACACTAATTTAGCTATGATACGAAAAAAAAACAAATTAAATTTCTGCCTAAAAACTTTACTTTGCGAGTATCTAATTAATTATTTAACGAGATTGCCAACACTTGGCCCAATTTCACCAAGTTCGAAGGTAGTAAGGTCATTGCCTAATTCCGAATACCTTTCTGAATGTAAATTAACACTAATTTGCTTAAAATTCATATCATTGTTTGTGTAAATTTGTGTTTACGAAACTCATAGGGTGATAGGTTCATCTCTTTCCTTTTAACAGGTGGAATACAGATGATTTACAGGTCACCACTGCCACCTCCTGTTTTAGGTACTGGGTTAGATGTTAATGTCGTAGCCATAACATAGTTTTAATGACTTCGTGAAAGACTCGAAGCTAATTAAGTTCAAAACTTTGCTTTCTACAAAATATTAAGCTGTCTGTCTACTGATGCGGAGTGCGGCTGCATAGTGAGGAAATGGAGTCATTTTAACCAATAGGAATACACCACTAGAATTGATCGGGAAATTTATACATTTCTATCGTTCCGCTCCATTGGACAGGCAACCCTAAAACCCGTGAATATGTTGGAGGACCACAGTATGCTATCGAGGTTTATGGTAGAATTACACAGTTTGACCTGACGGTAATAGAGTTTCGTTTAGGGATATTAAAAGGTAAGAACAAAATTATTGAATTCTTCTGTACGCTGCTAAAATCTCCTATTTTTTTAAATAACAAGTATAAAAAAAGGTTCATAAAAATATATAGTCGCATAAGTACCATAGAGAAGAACCCGCGTCATTGTATCCGCAACTTTGTAATACTTACTGCAAAGCCTGCAACTAAAGGTAATGTCATACGCGTAAGCTCATTGTTTCATAATGCATTGTGTTGATTATTTGTTATCTCATAATTATACGTAACATGCGCACTGATTACGGAAACGGTCACGACGCGTCGCCGGCGTCGGTGAGAATTTAGCTAATTGGCCATATCTAATAGATAAGCAATAAAATCAATGGGGAGGACATCGGCTGCATCTTCAATTTATGCCGAGTGGATTCGCGATGCGTCGGGTAGCCGGCCCCCGCCACCGGACCTCATATTTATACGCTTTAGCAGGCGCCGCGAAGAGTTCAAACGTGCGTCGGGCGCGCGGAGCAGTAGACGGTTAGAAATCAGTAGAGAATCGCATCGCGGCATCGCGTTGGTAGACTAGGGCTTGTGCAGTGTGCAGTGCGTGCGTCGTGTGTCGCTGAAAGCTCGCCGCGAAGCCTGAGTGGCTCGCGAGCGCCCCAGGCCCGCCTGCCGCGCGTCAGTGCCGGCCCGGCCGTGCCAAAAGCACCACGTCCCGGACTCCGTACAACTAAGCTAATATTGGACACTGATACACTACCTGTATCAACAACTTTCAATTAGTACTGCGGCCCGTCCTAGTGTACGCGAATATTTTCTGTGAAAGAGTGGTGAGTTATTTTTCTATTAACAAAAAAAATATGATTTTTGAATTTTTGTGTAATATTTGCGGAATAAAAAAAATATATATATACAAGGTTATGAATCAATAGATATGTGTGTAGTTTAATACATCGATACATTGATCGGAAGCGCGCTCAGCGAGACATCTGAAAAAGCCGGTACGCGAGCTTTTCTACTCTGTTCAGGCTCTAGAGAGAATTAACACTGTATCATAAAATTGCTACGCCTGTGGTCTTTAAAGTCAAATTCATTGCGGTTTTAACAATTATGCAGTGATTAGGACAATATTATATAAATATTACCAAAAAAACTTCTTAAAGTATTTTCTAAAAAAAATAGTTGAATTTGTAGTTCAGAAAGTATTAATTACTCCTATTTACATGGGTTGCATCGATATGTGATCAAATTTTACATAACTTTTTTTTTTTTATTAATTTAAAAACAAATGGGATAAAGAAAACGAACATTGTGGGTCCTTAAGGTCCCTAATCCTCTTAAAAAGGTTCAGCTGTGACTCAAGTAAATGTACTAAAGTTATATTTAAATTTAAAATCTTTAAAACTCTGCTCTTAGATTGGCAAGGTCTAAATTTTAAAAATGTTTAAGTAAAATATTATTTTTTTAATTTTATAACTTTTCTACTTTGTATTGTTTGGACCCAAAATTGTATGACAGCGAAACAGACTCCTTTCCTATTGATAAGAAATTCTATTTTGCTTAATTCGACTTAGATTCATTATAGCTATTATCACTTCATTATCCAAGTTTAAGTTTGATTGTCCGACAACAGATATAAGAGCTGACAATAGGTAACTACGAGAAAATTCCGAGCAGCACAAAAAATGCTACGTGAGAAATTGTAATGTTCGATTCAATACCCATAAATTATAGTTAAAATGAAGAATTGCGTATTGAAATTCAAAATGATTGCAAATTTGACCTAGGCAATAAGCTTTCAGAGCGCTAAATAGGAATAGAAATGGCATAATAGAAGTGGCATGTGGCGTGAGTGGAACGGACAGCCGCGTGCCTGCAACGAGCGTGGCCGATGCGATATTTCACAGCCACCACCGCTAATCATTCACGATTGTACTTACAAACTAGATTGAAAATAATTGAAATCGAATCGAGCCTTTGGTGCATTACCTTCATAATAATATTGCTCATTTTTCAATTTAAAAACACGAGTATAAATACTTCCTCCTTCCTTTCAAGTATTACGGTAGCTTATACAATTAAAAAGGTTGTGTGGTTGAGATGAATCATGAAAATTTTTATAATTAATGTATGTTCTTTATTTACGATTTATATAATATTTTAAGGCATAACACATTATTATTAACATAAAATAATTAACTTATTACTCGATCAGCAAAGCCGATTAATTGAGTTTTAAGAATTCACACCAATTTCGTTATTATTCACCCTTTTATTCTATTCTCCTCCTAATTTAAATAACTTTGTGGCCAGACCCAGAAGATGCCTTCCAGTTTACAAAAAAAAAAACACAAAGGTTTAATGCTACTTATAAAAAGTATGGCTCCCCATCTCAAAGGAAGTTTTCCAAAAGTTGGGTGGCACGTACACTTGGGTAGGAAACGCGTAAACATTTTGCGTCAAGCACGTTTGTGACTTTATCTTTTTAAGTAGTCCGCAATATACTTAAGGTTCCTGAATTTTCATGGCAAGTGCAAAAAGAACGATTAATATTTGTTTAGCAAGTAAAATGTTTGGTGCAAAATAAAAAAACATTAAAAATTATTAAATGATAGTATATAAGTATATGATATTGAAATGCCACTTAAGTGATAGGCAGTGTGGCTATCATTAAGTGGCATTGCAATATAGCATAGTTTTCCACATTTCACATACGCTCATAAATTAACTTCCTTAAAACATTCGGCTAAATAAAAAACAGTATTTTTTATTAATGCACTACGGTGTCTTAAAAATAAAAAAAGCTATAACGTTTTCCGACGCTCAACTACTCTGTTTAATTTTCCATCGTGATGTATTTTCCCGTGCCAGCTTTTATCTCTTTCGAAATCGGCGGCTGTTTCCCATTGCTGGAGTTTATCTTACGTTCAATTCGTTGCGGGTTCCGTATCCCCTCGGGGCTCATTTACCAGCTAAATTTATTATTCGGGGTCAGTGTGTTGGTCTTGCGAACCGCACGAAGTTACACTGGAATAATAAAACCACATCAACACCATTGGGAAATATAAACACATTTCAAGACTCTCGTAAAATCTTTACACAGGTTTAAGCACCTGCGTGAATTATGCTGAATGCATCTTGCGCAGGTTAATTGCATAATATTATACAATTAACACCGGAACAGTTTTTTAAATTAATACATGCCACTTTTAAGAAACTGAAAAGAAGTGTATGAATCATTCGTTGTTTGCAAATTTTTATTAATTTTGTTTGCTATTAATAATTTGCTTTTACCATTTTTAAGCAAACATCAATTTACTATCGTTGCAAATAAATTGTGGTAACATTTTAATGCTTTCCTATTTAATTCAATTCACCGCTTAAATTCTATTGACGCCACTTTACAAAATTCTATTAAATTTTGTTTGAAATCGATATTATGTAATAGTGGAGGGTTGTAATATCATTGTGATGGGTACTTACTTATTGATAAATAAGAGGTGGGAATAGGTAGTTTCGGTAGTTGCGAGTGCGGGCGGCGCGGGTGGGCCGGCGCGGCCGCACTCGAGTTCAAGTGCAGGGTGAAGGTTCCGCGGCGGTTGTCCGTCGCCGCGCCGCAGCCGCCACGCCGCCGCGCCGCACGCCTGCCTCAAATAGCATCCGATCTATTGTTCACTATAAAGCCACCAAACTGTACTTTCAGTTCTTCAGTCCGATTTTCAGTGGTAAAAAACAGGTCGCTGAAGTGCTAGGTGAACTTTCTTAAACCGCGACCCTATTGCTATATTGACCCAGTATTCAATAGTGGGTAACTAGTGGGTAGTTGAATAATTTAAATGAACGTGTTACCTTTGCATTTTTCTTAGTCACTGAGCTCAGGCATTTGTATCACATTATACTAAGTCAGTATTCTTCAGTTGTACTCAATGGAATTCGATAAAACGCGGCTTAAATTACAAGTTGGATGACAGACTACCTAAGTCTGAGCTATAAAATTCCATTTAAATCGATTTCTTCGTGTTCTTATGACTAACAGATTGACACAAAAAAGATATTGTTGGCTTCTGTTGAAAACCGATTTATGTTAGACAAGACTGGCAGTAATGTTAACGCACTTAAGATTTATAATACAATATCTATGGCTAAGAATTTCATCTAGAATGAACTACTTTAAATAAATATTTTATCCTATTTACTAGATTATAACAAAGTATTTAACACTTAAAATACGTTTAAATGTATCTTATATTACAGCTATTTTAAATACCGAGTAAATCGGAACATCCAATACACAAGATAGCAACACACAATATTTGTTAAAATAAACAACTGATTATAATACATCACACGGGCATGATCACAAGTAGAGCAATGTCTGTGTTTGGTTATTAGATACTAAAAGACTTTCGTTATCGACTCTGCATCCATAAATAGAAATAAAAGTGAAAATTAGCTAAAAAAGTTTAACGATTCAATGCTACCTACGCCTCCTTAACTCTTACATGGACATGTATTAAAAATGAAAGTATAAACTTCGTCGCTTAGCATAGTTAATGGTGCTTTAAAACCAGTCGGTCATCTATCATATTTTCAAGTAAGTAAATGTCTTTTGATACTAATAGTAACGTAACATAAACAAATAAACTAAAATGGTTTTGCATACGTAATAAAAAATAGCAAATCAAAAGTAAATAGCTGCAATCATTGACGATGGTAGATGCAAGGTCGACGGGCTTCCGATTCTTTTGTCTTTTAAGCGTTTCTCACTTAGAGCGCGGAAATACGCCTAGTTGCCGGGAGCTAAATCGCTGGATGACGCTCTTCCTTTAAATACACTAAACGACCGTGATTTTAACTACATTTTTTGCAAACGTCTTAAAACAATACTACTACTTTTATACTTCACGTTCATGGTTTACGGAGAAGCCCACACTAATTGTCTGCATATTTAATCGTGTCACAATTTAAAACTAAGCCAGTGGAATATGAGTTACGGTAATTCTTCTGAACCGTGTCGAGTCATGGCCGTTATTATAAATGGCGGCAATAAAATTAAGCAACGTTAAAAGTTGGCGTCGTCTTCGGCGACTCCAGTGACTCCGCATTAATGAAAGCGCGTCAATATGCGTGCGCGCAATGCCGCCGTGACAGAATGCGTCCGTGCGTCCGCCGCCGTCGTCGTCCGTCCGTCGCGTCGCAGCCCTGCGTGCCACGCGCCGCCGCCGGTTCCTGAGAAAATGGCAACTTATGGGGAACTGAATCTGGGCCTCACAGGTGCCATTGACCCCCGTAACCTGCAACACTCGGCGCACATGTGCTGCCATTCACATTTAATATTTACCCACATACCTCCACTTGATATAGGTTTATAGACTCGTAACAATCGAAAGCCACAATGGAGCAGAATGGTCCATGGTTTTAATGACTGCGGTGGATCGATTCTTTGCGATGATCCTTGCTGAGATTTGCCTTTTTCCTATTCAAGTACCAGTGCACAGTATACAAGTGTCTGTGTACGTGATCTATTCAGCGTTGATAAATTCAAAAACACTGATAAATGAAATGATGATTTATAATCGCGGACAGTGTTTATCAGATGGAAGTCAATGTGGTACGTGAAGGTAATGGCTTAGTAGATGAGATCCAAAGTCGGTTGTCCGCGAGAGCAATGTGTCCGCGTCGTCGTCGCCGCCGTGGTCACACTGCCGGTGTAGGAGCTAAAACCGTTACCGGACCACAAAAATGACGCAAAAAACCTCGAAAACCGTTTCTGTTTCACTTGTTATATTGTAATTTTGTGACGTGACTTTATTTCATGGTATATTTCATGAGATTTATTAACAATGAACAGCTCACGTATACCATTATGTAATAATCAAAGCGTGTAGTTCGTGAATTTGTTTATTGTAAAAATCACGGTTCGATTTATCTTTTGTAGATTTTATTGAAGCATTTTTAATAAACAAGCGCAGTAAAAGTAATTGGCTTTAGAGAATCGTTCGAGCTTGAGTTAAGCGAGTACCGGAGGTGAGATGTTAATTTGAAGGAATACATAAGTATTGTTGTAGTACACTATACTACATACAGGATGGTTATTAGTTTCCGATGTACATGGTCTCGGTGCATGTGTGTAAGAACCTCGCAACGGTCGCCGTCTGAATATCAATATCAGAATAAAAGCGAGCCACGATGGCGCATGGCGGCCACAATGACCGATAAAAGAGAAACACACGAATATGGCCCTACACAAAGTCTGTTTAACATTCACATTCAGCGGTAACACCTCGCCCGATGCTCGGTACCACTGATCGGAATGTAGGTTATAATGCTATTTAGCCCAAGTTTTTTGCCGGCTCAAGTTTTTATTACTTACAATGGGTAATAGTTATCTCTTTCCATGGCAATCAATCTCATATAGGCGTGAAAGTATTGACGTCACTGTGCTAAATTTTGTGTTGTTCGATATGATGTTACCTGGGGCGATTCTAACGAGTCCATGCCTTTTACACTCTCAAAACTAGACCTTCATTCTTGGTATAGTACGAGTACCACTGAGCTAGATTCGATACACTCTTATTTTTTGTTTAGAGAAAAACACTTTTTCGTTTAATATTGTGAAGTGAATAGTGGTTTATTTCTTAATAAAGGAAAATAAACATCGTGGGCACAAAACAATAAACTTGAATAATGGCTAATCTAAAATATTATTATATAAATCTCTGCTTTCAGATTGCCAAGGTCCTGCAACTTTTCAGGGATTGTTAATTAAAATAGTCTAATTATAAAACATTTTTTTTCAAATTTATTTTGAATCAAAATTGTATGAAAGCGAAACAGTTTGCTTTTACAAAATCTTCTGAAGTAACAATTTTATTACTTGTCACACCAAAACCGAATAATTACGTATGTTTTTTCAAACCTTTTGTGTGTTGCTTATCGGTGAAGCTTCAATAGAAATTCCAAGGTGTATGTTTTACAGCAACGCAAAAAGCCCTTTGCGTTGGGCTTTGTGAAGAAGAAATGTTTAAACGTTCTTCAATAATAAATGATAATATCGATTGCAAAGACGTTCGTTTCGTTCGCATTCTTCTCTAAGTGTCGCTATAAAATTTAACTTAACAACAAAGAATAGGGTGGTAGGGTGGTGGTATACTTCTGAAAATATTGATAACTAGAACATGGTTTCGTTTTACCAACGGGTCTCAGTTAAAGCGGTGCATTAGCTGCTTCGCTTAAAGAGTGACTGCGCGGTACCCACGCTCATGGCACTCACACTCTAAATAACAAGACAAATATACATGTCTACTTTACCATTTACTGAGTAAAAATTCCCATGTTATGTTTGAATAGGTCTTTTACCAATTAGTATTTGTACCGACTAATACATGATGTTCGACCCGGTGAGGTTTGTCTCACTCGTGTTCATTCAACACTTTGTGGTGTCTAAAACATAACCCCGTGTGAGGGAGTAAGACCCGCCGACCAACAGACGATTTTTTATGTTCACATTGTGAACTTTAACAATTATATCGTTCAAATAAAGAGTTTGAAACATCCTTCAAAATACTGGTATTGAGTGAACACGTAATGGACAAGCGAGGAAGATCTTGAAACATCGTTCAGCGAACGTTTTTAAAATATAAATTGTTGGAGACGCGAGTCATTTCAAAGAACCTTTACCTCTTTTCGTGACCAACAAACAAGATTCTTTTTGACCTTTTTATTATCTTTGAGTCATTGATACACCGTTGCTAATACTCTGCCAATTTTGAGAGTATCGCGTCGTGACATTCAAATATTTGAGTGTTCGCAAAACAGGACTGAATAAAATGTCTTAGGTAACACTTGATAATATCCAGGTTGTTTTATGGTGCGGAACGTGAGATGTCATTGTCCTACGAGTGAGTAAGGCGCTTGCACCTTCGCCGCGCTCCACCGCCAACGCGCCAACGCAACGCCGCGGCCGCGAGCGCCTCTCAGCGCCTTAGCTTTTACACAATTTTTTATATTATGTTCAGCATGAAGCCGTTAGGTTTTTATGCGCACCGACATTTCCCGCGGCTCACATCTGCTTCGAATATAGTAATCATAAGCTTTTTAACTTTTCACATAGTTTTTATGATGATGCTAAAATTTGAACCACTTTTTAGTAGCGACTTTGTTAAGCTTGATTATAGAGATTAAACAGTTCAGTGATTTTGTTTCACAACGCCGAAGGTGAACAAATAGATATTTAATATATCCTTAGATCTAAATATTCACCCCTCAAATATCTATAGGTATAGTCGTTGTTTTCCTTTAATCTTGAGAGGGTCCCGATGAAAGTAATATGTCAACTGTTGCCGTACATGAATTATTCACGCTAGAACAATGCCCAAAGGAAATGAATATCTAAAAATCAATACAAAGAACAGGAGCCGAGAGAAATCAAAAATAGAATGGGAAATTGATGCAGTCATGGGCTTCGTGACTTCTAAAGTTCGGTATTATGCAGGGAAAATAATGAATATTGCAGAATCTAGTTAAAAATAGATAAAATATTGCTTTTCCGCGGCATATTGCAGAGAATTATGTTGTTAATGTATCTCTCGACTCATAGTTGTAATAGTGTCGTCGTCATGTTTATTTATTTACTCGTGTCTACGCGTTAAAACGATCATTAGGTTATTAGGATTAATTTGTTGTAGTACTTCCTGGTTCGTGGCGCTTCCCTGAATTTGCTCCAAACATTCGTGCGCCGACGTCTTCACCTTGAAAGAACATAGGCAGTTTTTTCTCGTCTGTTTTTTCCATACCAATAATGATAATTTTTAGAAGTATTCATTCAATATCTTGATGCTGGAGCTAATCACGAACGTGGATGTTCTTATAAGTGATGAAAAAAATCGTGGCTGATGTCGATTATGGAACTTTGATAACTATAGGACTGACGTAATCATTTATACGCTTCCTTACTTTGATTATATTTATATTTCAAGCTAGTCTATCACTTCAACATTATACATACTTTAATTATAAATAATAATATGCTTAGTAAAACCATCTTGCAAGCTTATATTTACTGTAGAAATTCATACCAAGATTAAGGATTGACGTTTATTAACTATTAGCGACCCGCCCTGGGTTCGCTCTAGGTACTTTGCAGTATTATAATAAGCAAGTTTTGTTCATATGAACTTTCTTTTGAATCAATCTATCTATTAAAAGAAACCGCATTCAAATCCGTTGCGTAGTTTAAAAGATCTAAGCATACTCGTACATAGGGACAGGCAGATAGCGGGCAGCGGCTTTGTTTTATACTGGTCATAACTTATTATTGTAAGTATTTTCATGACTGATATATGACGTATTAATAATTATTTAATATTGATGTTTTGTACTGCAATGTAGCGATGATAAAATGCAATCTCAAAGCGCAGTGCAAGTGTTAAGAATCCTTATCCGCCACTTAAATTGTCAAGGGGTCAACAAAAGTTTCGTCCCAAACAAATTAAGATGGACACCAAAGGGGCAATGTACCTGTTTAAAGACATTGGTTGGCAAATTCGTTTAATATATTTATAAGTTTTATACTAATAGAGGACACAATTTATATATGTAAATGGTGCCCACAGCGAAATCCTTATCAGAAATATCCCATCAAAGCCGAAAGAAAGCATAAACAGAATTGAAATTATAAATTGTTCCGTGTTAATGTTTACCAATTTAATTTTATTACATTACCAGTTTCGCGTTTATATCTCTGAAAAATAACTCTAATTATAGTTAAATGCACATCGCCCCAATAAGTGGTTACTTTAAAAGTGCGGCATAGCCGTAACGGTACAAAACCACGTCAATTTGGAATCTGTAAACTGGCGAGCTGCGTAATGTAAAAGTAAAACCAGCTAATTTCCTGCCCCAGACTGGCTCAAGCCGAGATCCCCAGATATCGCTCGTTTAAAGTGTGACTCGCAAGATTCGGCGGTGATATGAAAACCGTATCCTCCTCATACAGGTTTGCAAATAAACAGTTTCAAATTAAAGTCTGCAATTTGGGTTTAAAGTAAAGTTAATGGGTTTTTTCGGGTAATTCGTTCGATATATTGTTGAATGATGACTCAAAGCAAATGCTTGCAACTACATAATCGAGTGGCAAACACGATATCACGGTGGTGGCCGCCACGGCAGCCCGCGGCCCGACGCTTGGGACGCGGTCATTGTACCGATTTTCATGATACAGCTTCGCTTCGTTTTGTGCAGATTATACTAAAATAACATTCCTTAAAATTAACTATTCCGTACTTACGGTAAATAGGTAATTACCGAATACTTGTTTCGCTGTAAAAACGAACGGACGCGCTGACGGTTAAATAAATATTATATAAGTCGCCGGTCCCGTAAGGGAACGAGTCGTGAGAAAAATCACCGATTATGTATTTACTTAACATTGATTGTGAGTTGTGTGAGTGAAAGAAGCACGATGGGGAGAAGACGGTCTCGCCGCGGCTCGGCGAGCGGCCGACCGCCGCCATTGTGGCTCCCACTTACTAAATCAATATTTGCGCAGATGTCGGCGCAAGAGCATGCTATGCTTGTACCGACCTAAAATTCATACAGCTTATATGGCAATGTTAGCGGTAAATTTTCTCGGCAGCTACTTGTAATCCTTCAAATGTGGGTCGGTGCCGCACGCATTGGCTGACCCCGGCCGTGCTGCGCTGAAGGGTAATTCATTCAAATTGATCGCGCATCTCAATAGCTTTCAACATTAGCAGAGTTCGAATATTAGACCTCGATATGTTTAAGGTCACGGATGCCGCTTTCGAACAGTGCGTTTCTGAGCGCCGCGCCGTAAAAACACTGATTAGCTATGATGCCGTGATAATTGACGGTTCAGCATTTGCTATCATGTATACTGCAATTACTCGAGCAAGAAAGGGACGAGGGTCACGGTCCCCTACCGACACAGCACTTAGCGAATGCTTTTTACTCACGTATTTTGTTTTTTTTCTTCCACCGTAGTTTCCAAGTGAAAACGAATAGCATAATTTTCTAAACGATGCCCACGATTCCCCTGTAATATGATAATGCGATGTATAAATATTTCATGTCTAGGGCTCTTTATATCGTTTTTGCGCAATAACCAGTTTTCTACAATGCAGTTCCACGGAGAAAACAGGAGCCCTATAGCTATTATTGTTATTTTTGTGGTGAACTCTGTGCACGTTAAGTAAGTTTATGCAAGTGCATTCCTGCCACTTAATAAACGTATAGTGAGCTATTCTCACGTCAACCGACTCTTATCGACTCTCAGCAAACAACTATAACTTGGCGCATTTATTTTACGAGACGAACAAATATTAAGTTTGTAATTGTTTTCTTGAAAATCATCTCCCAGGAAATTAAAGAGTAACGGCAAATAGTTTAAGAGTTTAAGCCTCGCTACGTGCCTTCAGCCGGTCATTTAAAGCAAACTTTGACGTTAGGTGTAAGTGCTTACCATTCATTCCTTACATAGAGATATGGCCGGTAATGACTGGCCGGCCGGTCAGTTATCGGCCAGACGCTCGTAAACAGTGCTCGACACGAAGCATTTGAACATGGCTGCAAATACAAGTCAATAGACATCATGCCGAGGGCGCTCACTTCCTGGTAAGAGGACGTAACTGCTACGTTCCACACGTCCATAGAGCGTACAGCCTACACGCCCGCCCGATGTCATAAAAGCTCTGCTGAATTTAATTATATCTGCACATAAAAAGGATGCGGGACTCAAAGGTCACTGATTTAGTGGGCAATGAGACACACATGGTTTCCTCATAGCAGGGGTGTGCCGCGGCACGGGTCAGCGGTCGCCCTAATGGCCAGTGTCAGAGAGCGACCGCCGGTTGCCGCGCGGGGGCAACACGCTCGTATATATTTCTGCGTCAAGCGTCGGGTCTGGGGGATGCATCCACTACCAACACTCACAACCCTCGCAACGTATCTTAATGACATCATAACCTTTTCTAAGAACACCTCTCTTTTATGTAAGGACATCGTCCGTAAATCTCAAAAATATGAAAGAGCTCTTCTAAAATTTCCGTAGTGACCGTTACACGACGCGTGACTTTAAAATAGTTTGAAAGACTGAAAAAGAGAAGAAAACTCGGCAAAGCATGCGGAAAAAGTCTCCGGTGGAAGTGAATTCAACAAACGGATGTAACTCTTGCTTTTTTTGAAATACGTAACTAGTAATTACATAACAAAGCATATGAGTAATATGAGTATATCGTGAGAGGTGTCAGCAAACGGCAACCTGGAACGAACTCAAATGAAGTTATAGCTTAAAGCTAAGTAAGCAGGCGACGTTCGGGGGCAACGCTCATCGTGTGAGCGACGCGGCCGGGCAACAATCGCGAATTCAAGCGATGCCTAGCAACAGCACTCACACTAACGGTTGCTTTCTTCAACACACAGACATACTCGCCAGGTCTGAGCTTTGATGCTCTTTGTCACATTAAAACACAGCTTTACGCGTTAGATTAACTTTATGGCCATATCTTGCTATTCTAACGCGCAGTGCGAAATCATGAGGACATTGACAGAGGACCCGAGAATATGTGAAACGAGCAATATATAATGTTTTTGTAGAACGAATCAAAACCACGAAATAGCCAAAAATCCGTAAGAGAGCTCGTTTAGAATGTTAACTCGATGTGTAACGGTGATGAAGACGTCTACATCGGATTTACGTTGCTAAATTATTCGGAGAACGTTGGCAATGCGTGCGTGCCATACTACCATCGCTAGCAATCCCCGATCTCTTGTTTTATTAAAGAATTCCCTCTCCCACCCTCTCCAGGACACTGATATGCAAAAGTATCACATATTTTATAATGTGTTGTTTGAAGAAAAAATCGTTATATTATTATGAACTTTTTGCATCTAGTTCTTAAAGCTTGAACTTGATCTTGAACTCAATAGCGAGGTTACAATATTTGCAACCTCGTTTCTAAATTGCAAGACGTTTTCACAATAAAACAGTTAGTTATGCATTCGTAAAATTGGCATACATTATTCAACACCTGAGTAGAAGCACTCTGTTATATTTTTATGAAGCAATCTAGGTAGAGTATATGTATGTATCCCATGACACAAAATTTGCACGGGTCAACGAACCGCGGGTACCTCATGAAGGAAACTAATATTTGCTATCTTCCTACCCGTTCCCTTGAGGCACACAAACCCACGCCGAGTTACTTCCACATCGTGCTTCCACTTTTATGAAGAGGTCCTATCCTTTTTCCATTATTATTATCAACCCGTCGTTGTTATATCATACTAAACAGTTTAGAGAATTACATAACAAATCTCGGAAGCGAGGCGTGTAGGTATGCCGCGGGCATAAAATAATTGGCATTGAGGAGTCGGTGTTTATGTGGTATGCGTATGCTTGCAGGCACTGTTTAGTATGTGCGGGGCTGCTCGCGCCTGCCGTTAATCGACCGCTACACTTCAGTGACAATTATCGCCTAATAATGATGTCGTGTCGACTTGTAGCCGAATCTAATAATGTCGCCGAGTCGTCGTCGCCGTGCCCACGACTCTATGCTAATCACTTGTAATTTACGACGAGCGATAATCGCGACACGCGTACGTGAGCGCATTGTGCGAACTAAACGCTTGCGAATGTGCCTGCGCTTACACCTACTGTGAGAACACCGTGTGAGAATTTACCAATCGATTTGATATAAAAAGTAAAGCTTTAGATCGCTATCAAAGCCTGCCAATCCACGTCAGAATTTTCTGTACGATAGACTGACTATCTCAAATTGCTCTATATTATATTGATGGAGCTCGCGGAACACGTTTGATTCAATACTCGGATTGCATCTTTATCTTATTCGGGAAAAGTGCCAAGACAGTTACTTTTTTTCTGGCAAGGATATTATAAGAGCATTGAAGAGAAAAGGAAACGTATTAGTTTTTCCTCGTCGTGCATCGTTTCTGTCTACATATGTATGTATTTGCAAAAAGTTGGACAAGAATTGAGCAAGCGAACGATTCGAAAGTTATATCAGACAGTCCGGCACAAATCTATGTTGTATTTTGCTGCCTGTGAACATAAGTGGTTTGGTACAGGCTCCGGGCGGCAGTCTCCGTGGCTCGGTGCCCTCCTGCCGGGTGACCCGCCGGTCATCGCGCCTCGCATCTATGCGCAAACTCTTAGCATGCTATCCTGATCTAGCCGTGCACTTTTATGGACTAATATTCAATGTAATACACGAGTTAAAACCTTTGACTTATTTATACGCCTTCAATATGCAGTATATACTTGCAAAAATGCCGATGCTTGTTACTGAATTTATTTTTCACAAAATAAATTCTTAGTAAAAACGCTTTATCAGAATAATATTAAATATTTGTCTTTATCTCGATTTTACTTAAGAAGACAAATGTGTCTACAACGCAGAAGCTTTATATAGAAGTTTGATAAACAAACTTTAAATTATTCGCACATGATACGCAAGATGTTACTCTTGGGGTTGAAAAGGGAAATTTTACAGTAACGTGGCACTAAAAGACATTGCCGTTTCATACATTCATTCATTATAAAAAGTTTGTTCGTACGGCAAGTAGCTTCGAGCCACTTCGAGCATACAGAAAAGTTATACACAGTGTGATTTACCGTAATTTTTGTTATGGACTAGTATTTTATAATACTTGGTAATAATAAAAATCACATAATACGCAATTTACGTACAAATGGTAGAGCATAAAGAGCTTTTCCAATATTAAGGCAGTTGCGCTATTCAAGAGATTGGTGTCAATGCTCGCTGCGGTTACAGTGTTCCGAAATTGTGTGTTGGGCAACATCAAAATACGGACATGCCGCTACGCGATGGCTGGCCACCGACCCGAGCCCTCACAGCGCCCAACACGCCCTTCTGATTCAATCATTTTACTCATTCACCGAGATAATGGAACCTCCATCGCGTTTTTCATATTTTTACTGCATCGATATTCCTACAGACAAATTTTATTGTGGTGGCACGGCTACACTAGCAAAAATTTATGGACAAAGTTGAATGCGCATTACGATGCTATATATGCTATATATGCTATATATGCTATATATGCTATATATGCTATATATGCACTATAACAATGGCAATGCATCTTAAATGTTTTGTAGGTAATCCACGAGCTGAGTTCACCAATATTTTCAGGCAAAGTGCATGCTCAATGGTTGATCCGCTGAATAAAAATATATCTTTAGTTATAGTAAAAGAATATAAGTAGCAGAAAGGCGCTCACTACATGAGAAGTAAATTCCCGAGACTACCGGGTACGTGCGTACTACTGCGTAGCGCCTCGTAGCCCTCGTTTGTAGATAAGTGCTTTTGATCAATGACAGCGCCACGAGCCGTCTCAAGCTCTACAGTTATTGTTATGAGCTCACAAAAACAATTAAGTGCGCCTCATATTTTTTGGCTTTCCATCTGAGTGATTTTCAAATTTAGGCTCATTTTAATCAGATTAACTGTTACTTTTGACGTCATATTGTGAGAAAAACGGTATGCCAAATTATACTTGAGAAGTGGGTCCCCATTGTGTTTGAATGAAACATCGCTTCGTGTTCTTGTTGATTATTTCGGTTCCTACGTGTGTATGATAAGTGCTTCTCACATGTTTGTTGTGGTTCGATGTAAACAAAAAATAAACTTAGTAAAAATGTTGAATAGCAACACGACATTGTGAATGGGCCTTAACGTCCAAAGCACGTGGTATTTTAGTAGAGCAAATAAATAGATAGTGGTGAATTTCGCGCACCCTCACCCTCTCGGAGGTGACTTGCATAGAGTGTCTAGACGGGAGGACCCCTGCAATAACCATATACATTATACGTATATATATTAGCGCACCTTTCAATAAAGAGGGTATTTAATCAGGAAGTAAAAGAATACAATATTCCTGACATCTTTTTTCTGAATGGTTTTTTCTTGGAAATGAAAAATAGACAGAAATGACAATAGCTTAAGAGGTGCTTAAGCGTAGACGTAGCACGTAAAGTGGTGTGTGAATTTGTGAGGCGTTTTTATGACAAGAGAAAATAGAAGGATGGCACGAGTGGAGGGAAGGGTGGTCGTTGAATAATGCGTGTAAGGAGTGTGCGGTACGTAATGAGTAGGTGTGTGTGTGCGGAACCCAGCGACGACGCTGAGCGTTCCCACGGAAACGCTCATCTACGGATTCAGGAGCTACAATAATTTCCTTCATCGCAATTCACTTTTTCAGTGCGCTCGGAATATTCACCAACAGAGTTTCCCGTTCGTTGAAAACTTTGTACAGCGAGCAATAACTTGGCGTCTGTAAATACCGTGCATTCCTATTTGCGCAGGGAAATTATCGTCTACAAAATGATGGTTTTTATATTCCATTTGCTGTTGCCCGCGACTTTGTCCGCGTGAAATTCGACATATGTCCATGCTATTTCTTATAAAATTGAGGCACTTCCCTTCTCCACTTCGAACCTCATATTTACCCCCTTAAAGAGTGTTGAAGGAATTGCCAAAAAATCTATCTCATTGTTAATTTATGTCATATATAGAACCTTTGTACAGGATTTCGTCAAATTTCTTCCTAATTGAAAAACTTACAACCCCAAATTTACCTCCTGGGAAAGGGGTATTAAAAATCTTACCTATTGTTACTTAACGCCATGTGAGGAACCTTGGTGCAAAATTTTATAAGTTTTCCTTTAAAATTAACGACCCTCTCATATAAACTTACACCCACCAATTCAAGATTCTAGGCCCCAGCGGTTAAGACACTGCGTTAATTAACCAGTCAGTTAGGCCGTCAGGCGAACAATTATATAGATAAATGGAGATGTGTGGTCGAAAACTGAAAACACACAAGACAAAATCCTGTTTTTTTACGGGATATAATCCCACCCACACGCCCACCACTGTGACTCCTGTGACGCCAGGATCTACAGCGGCAACCAACTGAAAGGCACCGTGCATGACACACGGGCGAGTTAAAATTGTCTTGGAATCCGCAACGAATTTAATCAGAAGTATATAGTTGGAGTTGGAAAGTATGTATCTTCTTCCCTCCAAAGCAAAGCGGGAGACTGAGTAATGCCAAATATAGACAAAGTGTCTATATTATTATGGAAAGAGTGGAGACATCACGAACAGTGACAAAAACTATGGGGCTTAAATTTGATTGCTAGGTATGGCAGAAACGGCTAAATGCACGGCAATTTATTCCTGTTGTATTTACTATAGTAGGTTAAATAGCGAAAACCAATTGCAATACCTGTAAGAAGTAGAAAGGCTGCATTTTACCGTTGCATAGGGTGACAGAAAGCTATATTTATTGTACGGTCTCTAGGAATGCAGGCACACGTCTCGTTTCATTGAAAATCCTTTAAAAGTGCTCACTCCTAACATTGTTTTGAAATGCCGTCGTTCCAGGCACTGAATGGACAGTTAAGGTTTCCATTCACTCACAGGTAAAGGCACATTTTTGTGCAAACCTCACGTTTCCGCGTTCCGTGGCCTAGCTTGCATGAAATGTGCCATTCAACGTACTATGTAGTACTCTCGTATATTAAGATAAGGTAAAGGTAAATACTTTGTAACTACTTAGTCATAGAGGCTCGAGATTGTTGGAACTGTTCATAATATCTTGTAACATGTTTCACATTCCTCCCACGCTAGGACGCGCATTGTACTCAGATATATCCAGAGTTATATTATTTGATATACCAATTCATTGGTGATATGAAATAGACTATTCCATAGAAATATCTGTGGTGACATTTTCGCTAAATGTTATGAGTCGTCTTCGATCGTTAAGAAGTTTTACAGGATATGAAAAATATTAAGGCACAGTTTCGAAGTGACGTGCTCGTTATCTGAATAATAGTAAATCAGTGGGCTCATTACAAATCGAAGACATAATGTTTAGGTATTTAATTTCGTTTTGCTTTGTCATAAGTTCAATCTCATGTGTTACTAAACATAGGTCAACAAACAAAACATGGCATACATGAATACAAAAGCCACGTTGTTTTATGTCATTACTCTAAAACAATTTAATATTAATAATGAAAAAAAAACTATATTTAATTAGTTGTATCAGTTGTGTAATTATCGATATACTTAATTGTTAATAAAGCAAAAGTATAAAACTTTAAGTAAGATTGTCAAGTGCAAAAAAGTTTGAAAATTAATTTTGGAAAGTAACATTAGGTTTTATAGTTTTTTAAAATTAGCTTCCAGTCGCGGCTGCCTTAGTGTGTTTCATCGATAAAAAGTAACTGCTAATATTTTAATTCAGGTTATATGTTACTATGTGCCAAATTGCATCAAAACCCGTCCAGACTCATCCAAACATCTTTACTAACTTTCACATTCATGACAGTGGAATTAGTAGAAAGGATAGTAGGAGAACCTGAACATATTATAACACGTGTATATAAAATGCTACCAGACTTTATGTGGTGTGTACATGACACGTTTCTGATTTAACTGGATCTAATCGTATAATAATGTGTTTCAAATTATATAAAACAATATCATAAACACGCACATAGAAAACAATTTGTACTAGGGGACAGTTTAAATGATTTGTTTCACCATATTTTTTATTGGGAGCTCGCTATGGAAATAAAAATAATTGTTTTTTTCCGCGTCATTAGGCATCTTTGCTTCGGCTGTTACTGCGTTCTTCCACCAAATAAAAAGTTTTAACTATGGGAAGCTGTTTTTTGGTAAATCGGCTCTTTTAACAATTTTGCATACTCTAACTAAATTTAAGTTAGCGTATCTCCATTAAGTAAACGCTATGTATTTATATGTCTGGCTCGTAGACGTTATGCTACATCAACACTTTGCTATTTGTCTTCTTAAATAATAAATCATTTCTTTGGGCATTTTATATGCTAGGACGTTTTGATCGTGAAGCATCGGATGCGGAAAGTGCATGCGAAAATAAAATGATAGCATTTTGCGATGTTGGAGGTGGAGCGGAGATGGGATTGGACAGTAATTGATTCGATTGTGTGATTGTTGCAGACGGACGGGGTCAAATGGATCGGTGGCGCGCGGCGGGGGCGCTGCTAGCGCTGGCCGCGTGCTTCGCGTGCTCGGCTGCGGGTAAGTGTCCTCTTTGTTTACTATTTAAGGAATTTACAACGTTTAGGCTTTTCGTATTATTTGGTAAAAAGATTAGGGTGTGATATTGAAGACTATAATTCTATAAAGAGTTTGAAATTGCCGATCTACTGACAGATGTGACTTAAATTAGATGCTTCACAAGTCGTAGATAGTATGAATTAACTAAAAAAACATACGGTACGCAACTAGTAAGAAGGCTCTTATTAAAATTATGATTAATGTAACATTTAAGTTGCATTTATTTATGGATAGCCGTAACAGATAATTATGTAAAAAGTGAGATTCAGTCTAAAAAATTGCTACTACTAGTAAAATATATAAACCTTACAAAAGTACTCATATGGAAAATGGTTTTTTTTTTCGAGATTTGTGACAGACATCTTATACAGACATTGACACAACAATTAGTTTCTTCCGCTGCGGAATCCGCGCGTTGCGTCGTCGCTCCGTACACCAGAGTCCTTGTCGAAGCGCCCTTCTGCACCCTCCTACACAATCACCACCGCCGTGGGGTGTACTATTGTTTGCACTACGCACTCTCTTATTTTAACAAAGCCTTTACAGTCAAATTGCTTGAGAATATCGGCGGCAGAACTTCGGCTTTTAGTTGTTTTAAGAAGATAATGATATCGTTGCTTAGCGTCTGACGTAGAGTAAATATAATTTTCGGATAAATATCCAATAAGACAACTCTTGCCATGTTTTAGTGGAGGCCTATGCTGGCAAACGTTGTGTTTAATGAAATATTATGTAACATAGTTGAATAATGTCATTTATATTTAACAAGGACAAATCTTTGACAACTGCACTACAGTAAAATATAAAACAATAATTAGAGCAAATCAATGGTAGTAGCAATATAGAGTTTACAAAACAGCTTTGTAAAACTTATCTTGAAAATTATTATAAATCAAAATAACAATATATAGTATGTTCAATAATCCCAAAAAGGCAGTTTTTATTCCTCAATTTTATTGATTTGGCAAAATATCGCAGGCAAAATAATATTGCCAGAATTTACAGGCCTAACAAATTACAATAGCATCTTTATCTGTACAATTGCTATGAAAACCTACATAGATAATAGTCACGAGAATGAATTCATATCACATAACAAATATCTTAGTTTTTTTTATTCGATCCTGGTCCATCCTGAATCGTCTCCACAGCATCAAACTCTTCTCAATATATTTGCTAGCTTAAGAACATTTACGATTTCGAAAAATATAAAAAAAAATACTTTAGAACTAAAATCTAAAATGACTTCACAATTAGTTACATAGCTATTACAGAGGGCAGTAACATTAAGTACCGGCCAATGACTATCTCATAGAATTAAATTAGCACACGTAAATTAATTTAAATGGTGCCTGAACACTGATGCACAGGACTCATATCTACATCCACTTACTATGCAATCGACAACGCTATTTAGTCTTCCTTTTCTACTTCACTCATTAATATGTATGTATTTTAGTACATCCAGTTATTCATAGGCCTGTAAACATATGAATTGCAAATAACATATAAATTATATTAAGCCCCGATTATGACAATGTGTACGGTGGTAATAGCATTCCGACTCGAACGGTTACTTATGGTAATTTGGTCTATTCGGGCTACAGTAATTCTTATTTATTGCACTTTGATGGTGTCGGGCAACTAGTTAGAAGCTAGACTGTTCAAGTCTATTTATTGGGAAGATAAAGTGGTTTTCTATGAGTATCGTGCGTTGACTACAATCAATTTCCGGGTAATAAGGGTCTCTACTTTAGTAGTCTCTCATAATAAAGTTAGTAAATATGAATATTTGTCGTTTTCCTTCTGATTCTTAAATTATTGCTTTTTGTAATAATATTTTAAAGCAAATTATAGCTTTGCTATGCCCTTTTGTATTTTATGTAATATTATTGTTAATAGTGAGTGGCTGAATTGGCAAAGCACCTGGGGCGTTTACCCAGGGGGTGCAGGTTCGAATCCTGCTGGCTTCTTATTTTTTCAACTTTTATTTTAGGTTTACTTCTACTTGTGCTCCAGCTGCTATGGTTCCTAAAGCGGTTCAGTTAAACTGTAGGCGGGCTTTTACATCATTATTTACGATTAATACCAAAGTTGACCGGATAACCCCAAAAGTATTGACTATTCCAGCTAACGTAACTAGTATAGGTCGTTTCTCTTTCAAAGTCAGTCGGAAAGGAAACTTGAAATTGAAAAAATCATGAATTGTCCGATGATTTTTTTTTCACTATTAACACCCAGTTTAATATACGAAATAAAGATTGCACAATCACAGCCAGCACCTGTCGGGTTTTGTCTTAACTTTAACCATATCAGTTCGAACAATCGCATAAACGATTTATCTGATCTATCACACCAATTCTGAGGTCATTGCTCCCAACCCATTAATTTATACGCACCATTTCGATATGCACTTTATTTATTACCTATATTTATGTGTTCGTGTCATAATCATTACAATTACGAACACGGTGCACGTATTATATTTATTATACCACAATTATTAGCTTTATACTAAACTTGTTATTATATTTACAGCTTCTTTAATTTATTACACCATAAAGATCAGTTATTAACATATAAACTCGTTGTGCAAGTTCAAGAATAGCCCACTGACCTAATCTACTAATCATTTCTTTAATTGAATAATAATTCAAAGATACCGATAGATAAGATATTTATGTTTATATATTCAGTATGATTAGGTGGATACATTATATTCTAGGTCACGCACGATTTTCGTAGATAAAACTAAACATATTAAGAATACTTTTTTGTAAACATTAAACATAACAGATAATTATTTAGCTAATTAGGTTTTTACCTTACTGGTTGTTCTTTATAAATTATTCTTACAATAAAGTAACTAATTTCAGTGACGTTGGTGTTTCCCAATTAGTAAAATAGACGGTAGCCGTAATATTTTGCAACAATAAGTTGCAAAATATTTACCCAATTCAGTGAGGACCATGTCGCAAAATTGCCAAAATTATGCTGTTTTTGCTCCATTACAATTTAATTATAATACCTAATGTAAGTTCCATAGTATTATATAGTACAAGTGTCGATTTGGATGACTCGCCGGGCACCGGGCACCGGGCAGATAGCGCATGGCGTGCGCCGAGTGCCCACCGTATCTTCCCTTACCCGCAAATAACAGTACAAAGGTCTGTGTGGTGCGTGTCTGTTTTGCGATGCATGTTATTAGATGAGGCTATTTCGGTCCAAGCAGATTTAGTATCCGCAGCACGGTTCCTTCAAAGAATTCGAATTCAATTTATGTTATACATAGGAAGTATATTTAAATGCGGCCTACAATGTTTAGGTCTACCCGTGTGAACTTCATCGCGCATGGCGACCACGGCGACATTCATTCATTGAAACAACTATCCATATTAATGTAGTGCAAATTTTAAATTCATGCTGCCTCCTCATTTCGATCGCCTCGACCCGTGTTCCTAAGCGCACGATTTTGCATTAAGTAGTTTTTTTGTTCGTGCAAAGCCATTTAAAACGTCACACTTATACGTAAAGGCGATTCATTAGGTATCTGGGAAATTAGAGATGCTACGTCACGTACTCGAAAACTCGGGTATGATTCGGTACTTGTTATTCAGCCAGGTGACTTGGAATTTGGGCATTTTGTCGCGCGGCGACACCTACTCGCACGTGGGAGTAACCCACTTAGAGCAGGTCGTTTTGAGATTTCGGCTAGTATTATTTGCATTTAATAGAAAGCAAATGTAAACAGGATATTTGATTCGTCCGTTAACTGTGTTCCGTTGTTTTTACGATCAATATCAATCGTGAGAGTGGAAATAGTATAATTGAAATTACGGTTGGCAAAAACTGGATGCTAACGACATTCCTGGCGAACCGTTAGGTGGACGATCTGGCTGCGGCGCCAGCGCTGCCGGCTTGCCGCGGCCGCCATATACAGCCGCGCTCGTCGGCAGCGCCGCGCCGTCGCTGCACCGCCGCCGCACCGCCGCGGAACCGTTACCCACCTCTGATAAGCGCACACATTGCATTCGCCGCCATGCCGCCGCGGCCGGCATCATCAATTATACAACAGCTTCTTGCATTTCAAACACAACGTTTTTGCTAACATTCAATTTTGTATTTCGATACCCGACTGCGCTAAAATTAGTCAAGCCATTGCAGTGTTTCATCGATTATTTGGTCTGCAGTTTTTTATGAAATCGAGGCATCCTTTTCGAATATTTTTATTAGTAGCGTAGTTTGTTTTATTCAATAAGATAGATATGCACGTAAGGCACCAAATCCTGTCATCAGTTACTGTTTCACTTGGTATATTATAAATAAATAAATATTTATTGTTCATTTAATACATACATCAATCAGATACATCACTTACTGGTCTCCACACTAGGATTCCTGTCTCGTTGAGTACAGTCTCTTTCATAGTGTTTAAGAAATACAATATACTTATATACATTTGAATTCTAGTAAATGAAAATTTATCACTGCAAGAATCACACTACTTCTGCTTCATGGGCACTATTTATAGCCGATCAAAATTTAGGTTGATTTTTCCACTACATAACACAAAAAGGCATATCTGAAAAGGGGCCGAATGAAGTCTGCATCTTTACGTGACTATTTTAAGCAAAATATAAGAACGTTATAAAACCTGCATATTTAAGAGATAGTGGGTAGGAGCTAAAATACATATGGTGTTTAGACTCATGTCCCTTTTTGTCCCAAGTTTTTCAGGATGACTATCCTGAAAAACTTTTATAATAATTGTATGGTCAGTTACGCTTAGAGTAGATTAATATAAAAAGCATAATTAGGGTAACACATAAAAAAAAAACTTTATAAATATAAAAGAAGAACATAACGCCAAAGGAAATTCGATATTAGGCATTCACCCAAGACTTATTGTCTTGTGCACCATTCATTCAAAATTAAGCGCAGCCATAACTTATTTGGCTACTTCAAACCCTTTCGTAGAGCATGAATAGCGACTAGCAATATTAGGAATAGTTTCAGGTCTAATAAGGTATGGCGAGTAGTGGAGAGAAGTCGCAGTTAGGACGTTAACGACTACTCCGTTAGTTTAATTACAGCTTTGTCGCGTCGCGTCGGCTCGCAGGCTTCAGTAATTATCCGCGGTGAGACGGATATGTAAAACGGCTTTAAAACGATGGACGATCACGGCCGCGACGATTTGCACCTAATATCCTGCACAGCTGTAACTTGCTTATTAAATCAGTCGTAAAACTGCAGTAAAACATTCTCGGAACGTTTCCTTTAACGCTTGTATTGATATTTTTATTTTAAACTAACTTTTGCCCGTGACTTCGTCCGCGGTAAAACTTACACCTCTAATTTCATGGACACTTTTTTCGAGGATTAGACACAAAAATAATTATAAACATCCAACTTGTAGTTCCTGAAATTAGAGCTAAAAAAATCCCCGGCTTGACATTATTACATCGATAAAAAAGGCCTAAGTTACGCGCTCTGTAGTCCTGGATAGATGTTGAGCAAAAACCTATGCTAGCTTATAAAAACATTGTTATTTTGATATTAGTTCCGGTCATTATAATATAGTCCACCAAGGATCGCCGCCACAGGACCTAGCTCTTACAAATAATTTCGTGCCCGCTCCAAAATGTTTCTGATTTTCAATAATATATAAAACTAAATAAATGAAAGAAATATCTTAATCGAAGCTGTATTTAAGGATTTAGAACTGAGAAGTTAAAATGACTCCACTGAGTTGCTATGCATAATTAAACTAATAAAGTGAAACAGTAATTTTTACTTCGTAAAACTGATTAGCCGTGAGTTAACATGGAAACTATTAATCTTCAGGTGAAAAGCAAGCGTAGCTAATTTTACACGCGTTTTCCATCACAAGTGCAATAACAGAATTAGGCACGATTAATATAGAAACAGTAACGAGGTATTCGTTCAATATGATTGAAAACTAAATTGTGCTTTTATTTTAGACTAGCTGACCCGGCGAACTTCGTACCGCCTTAGCGTAAATTTGATGCACTACTTTATTTTGTATAGCTGACCCATCTTATGTATGCGTACCTATTCAATTTGAACTGGAATCTATAATATCCTCCATATAAAAATGAATACCTATTTCCCTGGTCTCGTCATAGCTGAGAAGGACTTTACTAATTTTATTAAATAAAAAACAAAATATATATTTTCATAATAGTGTTTATTCCGTAGGGTTCAATAATTTCACTTATATTTTACAGAAAATTTATTAATATATATTTTTTTTTCCGTAAGACCCTTGTACAGAGTATTAGAAAACTGAAAAAAAAATCAGCCAAATAGGTCAAGCCGTTTTCATGCTTTGTCGTGACAACGGAAAATGGGTTTCATTTTTATATATACCTATATAGATTAATAACACAGACAAATCAAGGGTTTTGACTTCATCTCTAAAATTTGACAACTGATTCTAGGGTACTTTGATGCGTTGATTGTCGACATATGAATTCAGATTTTCGAAAGACCTCCAAATTATCCAGAAAAGCTAAATCAAATCAAATCATTTATTCATAAAATTATGGGTAGTTACAAGATGTCACTTAAAAATATTGGTCCACCAAAATTTGCCCATTCAGAGGTATGAATTGTTATACTAAAAAATCTACTCTTATTATTATAATTATTACATTCTGTCTTAATATAGATACAAAAAAGAAAATCAAGAAAAACACCAGTGTTCTATCATTTTTTTCAATTACATATTTTATTCACATATATTTTTTTAACTTCCACAAGAATAGGGTAAATAATTTGGCTGACTTTATTTAGTAAAATTTCATAGCTATTGAACTGTAGGCGCTCGGTCAAATTTAGGTAAAACCTTTAATATTAAACAAGTAATCCTAAAAATAAATTGATAGAATTTTGTTAAATATTTTTGAAATCATTAAAAAAGGTAATCAGATCTTCGAGAGAAAAACCATTTCAGGTCTGTGTAATTCTGTTGTTTTTATTAATATATATTTCTTTTATTGTTTTCAGCTCCTACAGCAAGTAACCAGACAGCTTTAGATTTGTACGAAGGTGAGTTGGTTATACACTGATATTTTTTGATTTTATTATTCCTATTTAATTAATTTTTAAATATATTTTTTAAAAAACACAAAATATTAATAAAATAAATAACTCTTCCACTGACATCGGGTGCAGGGACCAAGCTGTAGGTGGTGATGCTCCAGAGAGAGGAACATCCTCCCTAGCGGCACCGTGTCTAAAAATACTGCCTTCTGCAACTGTCCCTCGATCCAGCTGCCTAAAGCCTCTTAGCTGGCTAAGAGGCTAGATATTAAATGAGTGATATGAGCCTCTTAAGGTGTTCGTCGGTGCTTGCTACTTTTTATCCGTTGTATATTTTTCTTGATGTATTGAATGTGAATGCTTCCATTATCGAATTGGAGTAAGCAGCACCGTCCTTCGAGGTATACTGTTTGTAGATACTATAATAAAATGTACTTTTTAATTCACAACCTTCCATTTGCTATAAATCTGTGAATTTGATTACTAAATACATTTCAGGTGTTATATTATATTATGCCTATTATAAAAGAACAACTTATCAAGCAAAAACATTGCTTAATTCCAGGTGCTCCAGAAGGTTGCTACTACAACTTTCAGCATTATGGCGAAGGAGACAGGATTATGACGAACGAGCCGTGTCTGAACTGCACTTGTCACAACCGGATGCTCATGTGCTACCTGAGGGTTTGTCCCTTCACCAAGCCCATCGGCCAGGACTGCTCCGTTGAGAAAAGGGCAGACCAGTGCTGCCCCATTGTCACATGCCCAGATGGTATGTTTTTAATTGATAACCATTTGAACTTTGTCTTTCTCTCTTATTTTTTTCGTTTTACAGTTACCAACAAATATAAGTAAACATATCACATGTGTTAAATATACATTAATGACATAATATCATCAACAGCCAGACTTCACCTGTTATGTTTAGGTCCCGGGATATGGATGAGCCTATCGCCATCCACCGGCCAATACCAATCCCATGCTGCTATTGAAAATTACCTGATGGCAAAATGCCAAATATCACTTTGCCCGTCTTGGGAATTGAACCTGGACCAACGAAGCAGTTATTAACTAATAAAAAAAAATGCTGTTCGATAATAAGCGTAATTTAAAAATCGCATGACTATTATATTACTTTTCAGTGTCGTAAATGACGTCGATCGATCTTCAAATGTTAGAAATATAGTAAAATTACAATAATTTTTAGTAACACAATATGAGTAAAATAGAAATAAGTTACTTGACAAAATTACAGCAACTGAAGTTCTCTACCACTCTTTTTTTATTTGTTAGTTAGGTATATTATCAATATATTTTATCTTTTAAAAGTAGTGCCAAAATATCTGCATATTGTTATCCAAGCCGAAATTAAAGTTTAAATTACAAAATAATCAAGATAGTTTTGAAGAAATTGAAAGCAAAATTAAATATTTGTTCCAATTCTTTTGGCGCTAGTATTAAAAACATGTACAAAAACTAGACGTCAAGAAGTAGGTTAATGTTCTAGATATCAATAAATTATACATCACTTTCACCTATCATCGTGCTACTTTATGAGAGATTGGTTGATCTATAAGATCCTAGATCGATTTCTGGGTGAGACAAAACGAGTTAGGTTTTAATTAAAAAAACACTTTTGTTTACTGCTCGAGAGAAATACCCGTTTCATATTACCAATGCCGTGCTGCGGGCAATCTTCAGCAGGTTTAACGCAATGCTTTATCGCAAAAAGTTAATGTTATTTTGTTATCAGTTCCAGTTGACCTGCTCACATCAACGTCGACCTCTTCTCCAGCTGAATATGGAGCAACTGGACTCGGCAAACTTGACAAATATGGATGTAGTCTCCACGGCAAATATTTCCCAGAGGGGTCCAAAGTTCCCCCGACACCGAACAAACCCTGCGAACATTGTTATTGTATTCGAAACATGACGACTTGCGTGATGCAAGAATGTACTCTACACGTGGATGGTTGCACGCCCATTTACCACAAAGATGTCTGCTGTCCCGTCCGGTATTCCTGTGGTGAGTTCTTACATTTATTTACTGTACATTCATATTTAACTGCGTACACAAAATCACAATTTTAAGAAGATTTTTGCCGATCCTTTATTAAGATTTTTAGTATTTATGATATATTATTTGAGAGATACAGAATAAAATATTGACAATTTACCAGAACATTTAATGATTATTATCAAGTACTTTTATAATTGATACTACGAAGGCCCTTGTTTTAAATAAATAAGTATAAAAAAATACAATGAAAATTAAGAATTTTATAATTAAATTGCAATTTGTTAATACTTTCATATATTATTATGTACTACAAACTATATAACAAAATAAAATGAAACCGTAACTTCATTTCAGATCATCCTGAAGACGAAATGCCACTTCTAGACGACATGTCGACTACTGTACGCCCGACGCCCGGATTCTTATTAACAACAACAACTATATCGCCAGTCACCCAAATGACACAAGATTGTGTACATAATGATCGAATTATTGCTGATGGCGCTTCCATTACAACGGAAAAGGCTTGTGAACATTGCTACTGTATGAAAGGTGATATTGTCTGTGTAGTACAAGAATGCGGCGCGCCGATGGAAAATGAAGGCAAAAACTGTACATCTTTGCCACCCCGAGAAGGTCAATGCTGTCCAGATACATACATTTGTGAAGGCGATGACATTAGCACTGAACTCTCAACTGAACCTGCCACAGATTCAATATTAAATAGTCTCACAACATTGTCACCCCCGAGAAGAGGTGGCGTTGAAGGCAGTGGATACCGTAATGAACCCAATGAAGTGTATACGGAAACACCTACTCCAGACTTCGAATTTGAAGGTAGTGGTGAAGAACTGGAACAATCAAAACCTACACATGAACCATTTGCTCCAGAAAAGGAACCTGAAGATGTGTCTCCTCAATTGGAAGAGGGTGAACAATACATCCCAGTGACATCTAAATCAACCACTTTTGAGGAACCTGAAACCATAACTAAAGAAATTGATAGAAACGTTATACTAGATGAAGGTCCAAAGCAAGAAACGGTAGAACCTGAAATATATATTCCAACTACACATACTCCTGTCGATATTGATGATAATATTCTGACTACTAAAGACACTGAAGATGATCATGTTAAACCGCACGAGGATGTGAGCATAACGCCAATTTCAATGCCAGACAGCTATGATAAAACTACAACTGAAGCAGTAGAGTCTCTTAATACAGTTCCAGATGTTATTCCTGAACAAGACCAAGACAAGTCTCACGAGCATGCTTCTAAGACAACAAAAACACCAGTTGTAGATGAAATTACTGAACCATATGTCACCTCAGGTCCTGTATCAGAAAAAACTTCAGAACCTGAATATGTTACACCGAGCTCTGATTTTGAAGATGAAATAAAAAAAGAAACGCCTGAAACATCAAGTGCAGTACCTGAACTTGTAACTGAAAGAGAAAGTTCAGTATCAGAGACTGACGTTAGCGATGTGACTAGTGCGCCCGAGGAAAAGGATAGAAGTACATTAGAACCAGAAGAACCAGAAACAGATATTCATGATATTGACCAACACACGGAAAAATCGGAATCACCCATTACCGGTACTACAAGTATTCCAGTACAATCGACTGAAAAATTAACAACTGAACCTGATCATGCTCAAAACACTGTAGCTGATGAAGATGGGGTTCACCCTCACATCATCTCAGGAGAGATCGATAAAACAACTTCTTATGATTTAGATATAATGGTCACCGAGAAAGTTACTAAACAAGACATTCTTGAACCTCTTGGACATACTACAACTCAAGTTCCTACCTTGAATGAAAGTGAAACAACAGCAGAACCTGAAAAAGCATTTGGTTCAACTTCAGTCCCTACTTCGGAAGAGATGCATTCAACAGCAGAGCCTGATAAGGGATTAAATACCATACCAAGTGAAATAATTGATGAGACAAGTTCTGCTTCCACTTTGACGGATAAAACTAAAGTTTCTTATCCGGAAACTACTGGGTCATCAGTAGAGATTACAGAAGTTGATATTAAATCATCGACAACATCAGAGTCTTCAACGTCATTATTAGACAACCAGGCAGTCACTAAAGGTGATCAGTATACTATAACCACTGAACCTTCATTTAGAAAAGAAGATGAAGCTGCGATGGGTACCGAAAAATCCAAGGAAGAATCTGGACCGACAACTATTAAGGCTGAATTTGTCGATGAAGGACTGATACCCACATCAACACATGGTGAGAAATCAAGTACCGTTTCACCTCTAGATGAAGACATAACAACTATGATACCACAGTATAGTGAAGAATCCGATGAATCTAAACAACCAACAACAGAATCAGTTAGTAAAGTTTCAGATATTGCCGAAATAATTTCAGAGATAACCACTTCTGCTGAAGAAGAAGCAAATGCTAGCAGCACTGAAAAAGCCATAGATAGTGAAATTCATGAAGAACATAGTCGCATTCCAGGCGAAGGAGATTGTTTGTTGAATGGTGTAACATATAGAAATAATACAATTGTACCTAGCACTAATAATTGTCACACAGGCTGTAAGTGCGTCAGTAGTATTATTAAATGCGATCCTATCATATGCAGCCCACCACCAGATTACATGGATAACTGTCAATCTATTTATGATACCCCCGATTCTTGTTGTCCTACATATGTCTGTGATCATCCCAGAGAAACGTTACCACCTCAGTCCGACAACCAAATGTCTGGAACCGAACCACCCGCACCTCCACCGACTATAGAGTGTCGCGGTGATCAGTGTGAATTGACTGAGCCAGCAAAACAATCAGTAGATGTGCACACAGTTGAACATAAACCTGAAATAAGTCAATGTGGAACTGAAAGCTGTGATGATGGTTTGAATAAACCTTCTGCTGAGCAACCAGGCTGTGCTGGCGGTAAATGCGAATTACCTGGAACTGAAAGTCAAGTGAAACCATGTGAAGGCGATGCATGCAAAGTTGTTAGTGAAGAAGTTCAGTCACCACAACCTTGTGAAGGCGAAGAGTGTAAGAAAATTGAGGTCCCTATTACTCAAACTGTTCCTTGTGAAGGAGACTCTTGTGCCAAAGTTGACTGTGGAATTAATGGTTGCGATTCTAGTGATACTGTACCTTCCCCAGAAAAGCAACCACAAGAAATTGTACCATCTGATTGTAAGGGAGATGAACCGTGTCGCCGAAAAGATACTCCTATTGATGAACATTTGCCAAGTAAATGCGAGGGCAAGGATTGCAGAACTGATTCTATTTCTGATAGCGAATCACCAATGCCAGAGAAGCCAGTTGATGAAGATAAGCAGTCCCATATAACTAACGCCGAAATGCAACCAGAAACAACACCAATTGCTCAGTTGACAACGGAACATGTACCAACTGAACATTCAACATACGTAACAACAAAGCCGGAAGCAATTACGGAAAAATTATTAGAAGTACATAATACACCACCAATAACAGAAGCAGCGGTTTCTACCCATGAAGAAAACACAACACCTACCCATATTAAATCAGAAGAAACTGAGATACCTATGGAAAGTGGAACTGAGAAACCTGTTGTAAAAGACGAAAAAGAAAAGGAAGAAATAATTACCATGAAACCTGATGATAGAGATGTGGAAGAACATACAAGTAAACCAGATTCAGATTATCATACAAGTACACTAACCTCTGATGCCGTTTCTGATGACCACACTGACAAGACAGGGCTGCCAGTCGACGAAGCTCCTACAGTGACAATCGCTACAATTGAGGTTCATACCGATAAACCAGCCACAGTTGAAGTAGAAGGCACAGAAAAACCTAGCTCTGAAGACGAGCATACTGTTATCAGTACCATGGCGATTGAAGAATTGAGCACAAAGATACCAGACCAAGTCGAAGAACATACGGATAAGCCTGAAATAATTGAAGACACTTACAAACCTGCAGAACCAGTTGAAGAAGGATCAACAAAGATACCCGACGTTTACATTCAAGAAGTAACTGTTATACCATCATTCGTGGACAAAGATACTACAAACGCCTATGATGATAAAGAAGTATACACAAGCAAGCCACTATTAGTTAAAGAGGAAGTTATGCCCGATGACGAAGTACCACAAACCAACAAGCCTGCAATAGTCAAAGAAGAAGAAGAAGATATAAAGGCACATGGTTATGAAGAAGTACAAACCGCAAAAACACCTTTAGTTGACGAAGAAGGTACAGAAATGCCCTATGGTGAAGAAGTTCAAACCGATAAAACACCATTAATTAAAGAGGATGGTATGAAGAAACCTGATGATGTGGATACACTAACCGAGAGGCCTTCATTAACCGAAGATGATGTAACAAAGACAACAGATGCTAAGGAGACATATACCAGTAAACCACAATTTATTGAAGAGGACGGAACTGAGATGCCTGGTGACGAAGAAACACAAACTGATAAGATACTATCAATTGAAGAAGATGTTAGTACGAATATATCAGATGATCAGGCAACTTCTAAACCACCACTTATTGATGATAATGACACAAGGATCTCTGGCGATGAAGAAGCATTAACTAGTAAGCCTCTATTGGTTGGAGAAGAAGCTATAAAAATACCTGATAGTGAAATAGAGCATTCTGATAAGCCCACGCGTGTCGAAGAAACAAGTACAATATTAAGCGATGTTTCTACTATACCAACGGATAAACCAGCCTTAGAAGAAGTAATAGATTCTGAAAAGCCTAGTTATATAGATGAGAACCATGTTAAGGAACCTGCTGTGAGTGAAGATACAGATCTGCCCATTTTGGTTGAAGAACAAAGCACTGACATTCCTGAAAGACATGATTATACAGATAGAACTGAAGGTGCTGACCAAGAAGTGACAACAGTTCCTGAAACGGAAGCTACTAAAAATCCAACTGATACTGAAGAACAAACTGATGAAATTACAAAGAAACCAGATGTTGTCGAAGAACAATATACTAGTAAACCAGATTCGGTTGAAGAACAAGGTACCAAAATGCCTGAACATGTGGAACCAGAACATAGTGATAAACCAGATCTAGTTGGAACAGAAGTGCCCGAAATTCATGATGGCATTGAAGATCATACCGATAAATCAACTACTATCGAAGAAGGTACTTCAATGCCTGATATAGTAAGAGAACATACTGATAAACCAATTTCAGTTACGGACGATAGCGCCATGACATCAGATAGTCACCATACTCATAAACCAGAATATGTGAAAGAAGACGCCACAAGAAAACCTAGTTTGGTTGAAGAACAGACTGGTGAGCCCAATTTGATAGAAGAAGATGCCACTAAGATACCTGATATAAGTGAAAATGAAACAATGAAAGAAAAACCAGTACTAGTTGACGAAGAGCTTCCAGAAACAGGAGACCAGGAAGAACCTTATTTCAAGCCAAGTAAACCTGAGTTGCCTGAAGGTGAAACCACAGAATATTCATACACTATTGATGATGTCACTAGAAAATCAACCCATACTGAAAAAGACACAATGACTCCTGAAATTGAAGATGGCACAGGCACAAAAATACCATTTGTCACCACCGAGAAAACAACCGTTAAGCCTATCGATATTGACGACGAAGCCAATGAAAAGCCATTGATAACCGAGAAAGAACAAGAAGATCCATCTTCTGTGAAAAAAGACGGTGAAACTGCTTTAGAAGAAAATCAGACACAAACGTCTCCTAAAACACCTGAAAATCTACCCACAGATGATGACAAAAATGTTCCGAAAGCTCCTAGTGAGGAAGGATCTGGCTCTGAAGCACCAGAAACGTACACATATGAACCAGTAAAACCTGAATCTCCTGTTGAAACATATACTGACACAACAAGTGATGATCTAGAGAAAGCGACCAAAATCCCTATTTATGAGACTGAAACTACAGCCAGCGAAGAAGTTACACACACTGAATCTTTCTTAGAAACTATAGATGAACATAAACCAGAAGTAGAACCTATACAAGAAACCGCAACTGCAGGATCACTTGACGACATGAGTCCACATTCATATGTTACAAAATCTCAAGATAGTGATACTACAGAACGAACAACAAAGGTACCTTTACCTGAAACAACATCTCAAGATACTTTGCCACCACTACGAGAAGGCGACCAATCTGAGTTTGTTACACCTTCTCATGATTTGTTAAACGAGATCCATAGTTCAACAAAAATACCGGAATTAATGGTTACGGAATCAGCTGAAACAGTAAGCAAACAAGAAGAAATATATACTGATATGCCAGAAGAACCATCTTCAGTCACGATCTCACCCGAAAATGTACCTGTTGAACCGCAAGAAGGTGGACAAGCTGAAATACCAGATTCACCAATAACTGGGCCGGAGATTGAGATCAGCACAACTAAAGCAGATGCAGATATTACACCAGAACCACATGTTTCTCATTCTACATCGGAATATGAAGGTAAAGTTACAAAAACACCTGAAATGATTGATACAGATGCGAAAACAACAGAATCATCTGAACCGCATGATGTTGAAGCTGAAAAAATGCCATTACAAACAACTGAAAGTCATCTTGAAATAATAACGCCTGAAAAGGAAGAAAGAACAACAAGCACTGTTGCTCCTGAAGTAACTAAACCTGTTAAAGGCTTTTCAGAAATAGGAGACGTATCCGTTACTAGTGAACAAGAAATTGCAACTGAAATTTATGGAGAATCAACAGAACGTTTAGAGCCTGCTTCACATGAAAAAACAGACATGACGCCTGAGAGTCCATCATCATCAGATACTAAGACAACAAAGAGACCTGAAGAGTTGTACACAGAAAGCCATGACACTGAAGGTCATCATACTACAGAGACAAAACCAGAAACAGGTACAGAATTATTTAAAGAATCAGCTAGCACTACTCAAATACCTGATCAGTCTGTGATTTCTTCAGAATCTGACAGCAAGAGCCCAGATAATTCTGGACTGGCTACAGATTTACCAGTATCTGTAGTGACGGAATCTCAAGAAAGGCCAGTAGAAGACATCGCTACTCCATATGAAACAACAGCAAAAACTCCAGATTCAACTGATGAAAAGCAACCTGACGCGACTACAATACCTACCAAAGTATATGTACCTGAAGAACAAGCTACAGTCAAACCCGAATCTTATATAACTGGCATTGAAGAATCAGATAAACTAAAGCTTACTGAATCATCTTATACTGTTGCTCAAGAGACGGACTTAAAAACGGAAGAACCCAAATTACCTGATAGTCAAACGACCAACATTGTACCAGAAAAATCAACTAAACCGGAAGAAGGTGAAGTTCAAGCTCCAGTGTCTCATGGTGTGCAAATGACAGAACAACCTACCGATGTGCAAAAGTCATCTACTGAGCAAGCTACTACGTTTGAAGAATTGCACACTGAATTGTCACATGTTCAAATGACAACCGAGGCATCGCTATCTCTTGTCACTGGATCTCGACTAACAACAGTACACGAAACACACACAGAATCTCATGAAGGAATAACTGAACAGAGTCCAGATGAGGCAACTTTAGTATCTGAATACACTACTAAAGGTCCTGAAAAAACGTCTGCTCAAACTGAATTCTCAGAAACAACACCATATTTAATAGAATTGGAGGAACATACTCACAAGAAAGAAGATGAGATGTCAACTATTTCTCCTCTAGAAGAAGAACAACAAACTGATAAATCTATTCAAGATATTTCCACACTATCACCTACTGAAAATAAGGTGGAACCAGACGTTTCAACACAAACGCTGCCTGAAGATGAACATGTATTTAAGACAGATGAACTCCCTACAACTGCCGTCCCATCTATAGAAGGCTACACCTACAAGATTCCAGAAAATGAATTTTCTATTACTCCTTCCGTTATCAAACATACAAATGCTGAGGCGGAAAAGGAGCATTCCGAAGCTACTGAAAAAGTACCTGTAGATGAAATTGAAACAGTAACTAAGCAGTCACAAACAACCGCTGGATCGAGTGATGAAACAACCTCTACTGAAGGATCATTACTTCATCAAACTACATTATTCGTACCTGTAGATGTATCTGAAAAACTGCCAGAGACATCTTCGACAGAACCTGCCCGAAATGAAGAACCAACTGTGGTACCAACTATTAATGATCAAAAAGATGTGACGACACCCAAATCTGCTGACGATTTCGCAGAAACTACAATTGGTATTCTAACCGAGGCCACCCATAAGTCACCCATACCTGACACAGACATCACAGCTCAAACAGAAAGAGAGTCTGAAGCTACTGATAGACCATTACATCCCGACATTCATGTTGGGTCAACTCTACCTGAAGATGAATCAATACTGTCTACAACAAAAGCAACTACCATTAAACAGGATGAAATACTATCAACTGATACTGAAGATAAATATGGTAAGCCTGAAGAAAAACCTACTAGTGAAGTCCTTCCACCAAGTCCAACAGCAGAAGTACCAAAACCACCCACCGAAATGCAACCCACTGATGATATGCCTACTCCGGATGACGATGGACGTTTCCCTACTGGTGGAACAGGTTATGGAGAACCCGACTACGTTGAAGAAGACCAGCAATTCGGACCTGGCACTTGTCGATATGGAGGAAAGGTTTATGTATCTGCCCAACAGATACCAAGAGATGATCCGTGTGACTTCTGTTTCTGCTTTAGAAGTGACATTATTTGTTTACAACAAAGCTGTCCGCCTCCAATTCATGGATGCCACGAAGAACCTATCCAAGGATTCTGCTGTCCGCGATACGAATGCCCGGTGTCAATGGCGACCACCGTCAACGTCACGACGACCACGACAACGACCACCACAACACTACCTCCTCATTTCCCAACCCACTCATACAAAGGTGCGGCGCAAAGAAGAGGCTGTCAAATAAAGGGACACACCTATAAAGTAGGAGAAGTTGTACGCTCATCCTCCGGACCATGTTTACACTGCACGTAAGTATTTTAATCATAATGTATTATATTAATGATTGCAATCGTAGACTTTTTATTGACTTATTTACATTGAAGTCATTGAGTTTTCCTCCGTGGTCTAGCGGCTAGCGTATGCGACTGCCGCGCTGAAGTATCGGGTTGAATGCCTGGTTCGGGCAAAAAGATAAGTTTTTCTGCGAAGAAAGCCTAACATCTGCCCAGAGACAGGCAGATGGCGGTGTTTTCATCCTCCGTTCGTGTCGGTCGATCCGACCAACAAGCTATGAGAGTGAGGGAATAGTTAATATGTCCCGCGCAGTTGACTGATCTCCGTTGAGATAGGCCGCCGTAGCTGAAATCCGGCTAGGAGCACATTATTTACTTAAAAAAAGCTTTTTTTCTGTTAAGTGTTTTAATCGAATGTTTTGTGTTTTTCCGAGAAACTTTCATTAATACTATGAATTATATTTCACAGATGTGGAGGAGACGGTCAGATGAAATGTGATCCCAAGGCGTGCACTCCCGAGCCCATGTTAAGACAAATGATAGCAGCCGCCGTATCAGCCAAGCGACGAAGATGAAATCCCAACATGAGATTCTAAAATGTCTCCAATGTACGTGATCACAAGGATCGCCTTTGTGATAGTTAATTCCATCTACTCTTCTTTGCACAAGAATAATGCTCAACTCAAATTATCTCAGGAGTAGTTTAAGATTTCGTGTCATATGTAGTAATCTATATAATTGATTTTTTTTTTACTTTTCATAAATATCGTGGCACGTGCAACTCATTTAGTAAGGAAATAACTAACTGTTCATGACTGTGATTAAAATATTAAATTTTAATGTTTATTTCTGAAACTGAAATTCTTAAGTCGTCATTTAAGGCTAATTTATTGTATTATTTATGTTTTGTAACAAAAGTCAGTGCCAAACGATAGTGCTAAGTTGTAAACGACTATGCCTTTATGATAAAGAAGTTCAAAAATATCAACCACAAGCAAGTTCGTATTGACCAAAGCGAAGCTACATACTTACTAAATTACTTTAAATAATAACAATGACGACCAAGTTCAAGCTTCACAGGTCATTTAGATCGCCGAAATCTTGACCATTTTTAATGTAAACTTAATTGTTTTACCGATTTAAGCTTAGTCAATTTCTTTGTTTTTACACGATGTTACAGTAAGCGATCTAGTATCGTGTAAATATAAAGTTATCTTAAGGATCCCTGATGTTGTAAATGCCTTACTTAATTTGTAATAATTTATATATTTTAGGTGTATAGTACTTAAGCCATGTTTTGAGACCAGTGACTATTATAATTTTAGAAATAAAAGGGCATTCGCGATAGATTAGAAAAGCATCGATCGACGTGTTCGCCTTGGCCGATGCTTTTCCCTCTTTCACGTTTTAAAGAAAGTGACTATCCTTGTTTTCTTTAACTCGTCGAAGGCGCGTCATTTTTGCTAGCACTTACTCAGTGATAGTGGCCAATATTTTAATCGTTTTGTAAAAAAATACTTTACAATATGATTACAAGAGAAAACATATTGTAGGATCTTTTGTAACTTTTGATATTAAAGTGCTGGTAGTATTTTAAAGAAAAACAGATCGAGATGGGTACGAAAGTTTGACGAAACTATTGCGGCCGCGTATGCAGCCAGGAAGGTTCATGGACGTGTGACCGCATTAATTCGTACCAACCTTTATCTGGACGCAGGTTGTAGTTATACTTTTTATTTATTTAAAGTCGTAGCAATAGAATTATTGGTCTAAAATTATATTGTGAATTGAATATTTTGCCGTTTTTAAAAAGGAATGCATTCAATCACAACAAATTATATCAATTAAATCATATTTTATTTGTTTATATGATAATTTACCAAGACTAGCAAAACGACCTAGCTGTCTGTACAACTGTGCGAATGAGTTTTGAATAAAATATTTCAAATGAATTTGGTATTTTTTTTATACTTTACTTCGCCACCTGTTCTATAATTCTAATGGAAATCCAAAATTGCAGCTCACATCTGCTACGAAGATTACCTTCAAGACAATATGAATGATGGTCTAAAAAGTTGTATTTGGAGATGTAAGCAACGCTTGTTTAAAATGTATTCTCCCCAAAAATGTAGTCGTCTATAGTTTTAAGTACGTGAAATGTGGTACAATCACGTCGATAATGTAATTAACCAATAAATATCCAGATAAAAAACATGGAATGAAAAGTTAAACACATTTTACCGACTTTATTCTTTGAATCAAAACCAATATAAATATACAAACGTATACAAACACAACCTGTAGATATAGTCATAATAATTATTTCGTAATAGTTATAGACCATGACCATATTAACCTAATATACCGTGAACTGTTTTCCGAACCGTGGACCTCTATCAAGAGCGAAACGGAAGAAAAGATTGCGACAAACGATGTTCATAGGCCACTTAGCATCAGGTGGACTACACTGTTCGCTACGTACTTCATATATAAAAGGCACGACCCTGTAGATGTATTTAAAACACCAAAGGACAACGCTAGCCAGGAATAAAATAAGTAAATAAAAAAAAAACATAACGTGTTCATTAAAAAAGAATAGTTAACATAAATATTGTAAAATAATAGCTATTTTTTTATAAAATATCTCATTAATGCGGTCACCTGATAGTATATTACTTTTGCTTTGTAGTGTTTTCGCCCTGTAGATTGTGATTTTTCAAACAGTGATTTCAAAAGTTAAAAAAATAACTTAGATAAAAAGACCTTTCCAATGATATTGCACGTGTTGTTATTTGTTCTAATAGTGCAATTTCATATGCAAACAAACATGATCATTAGTTTTACAAGGAAATTCTCTTGCAATCTCTATTTTTTTAATCGCGATGATCAGGCAATAGAATTGCGTTTTAAAAATATAGAGATGGCGAGATAATCATTTTGCAAAACGAACACAGTGTAAATGGGCCATTAGTGTCGCATTATTCTATGGTTCTTAGGCATAGATTTGCAATATTCTTTATTCATGTAATTTGCCATGGAAAAGTCATAGATGCGATCAGTCCCACAAGCGTATTCCGTGATTTTTTTTATTTTAAATTAAAATAATTACACACATCAACATTGTCTAGGATTATTCTATAAAACACTCTGTAATTTAAATACTATTTGTACTACGAGTACATACAAAAAATGTACATTGAAAATTATCTCTATAGTATTGTGCTTCCAAATTTGAAAAGTATATTTAAAAATTATCATTTTTAAAAGAAGAATGCGGGTTAGTCCCACTTTGGATTTCACAATGTTAGTTTTTGTTGCCATAACTATAGCTAGCAGGGACTTTTAAGAAGAGAAATAAATGGTTAGAGCTGAAGGCTTCATGGAGGCAACTAAAGTTTTGTTGCTAACATTATATGAACCAAGTAGATAATAGTAAATCATAATTTACAAATTATGGTCATGTCATCGTGTCACCAGAGATTTAACAAAACGACATTCAAATTACAAAAATCACGACACCACCGCTCGTATAGAAAAGCGCTTATATACATATATTGCCAGGGGGCAGCTTAAAAACACGACTATGAAAATGGTGCGAAAGCTCCTTACCTACTAACAGTTGCTCCATTGTGGCCAAACTGTGTGAAAAAGATAATAATGAGCAAACCTTTATTCCTGCATACGCTATAAGTTTCAGATTTGTAACCTGGTAATCTTGCATGAAAGCCTTAAGGGATCTAGAACATTTCTCAAATGAGTATCGAACGATGGATTTAACGGAACTATGGATTACATCCAGATTCTTAACCTTATTCCTGCTGACTTTGTTTCTATGGAAGTAAGTATGCACTACAATTTCAGTGAGTAATATTATTATTTTTTTAGAGTACAATATTGAACATGTCAGAACGGAATGTTAACCTATAAGTGGGTGAAAAGTTGAAACTGCATTATAATTAAAACTGTTGCAATAACTCTTCATATTTATCATTTTATTAAGAAAATATATCTCCTCCTAGATAATAACGATGTTATTCAATTTATTTAATTATTTATTTAAATAAAAATACATGGAGGAATACAAAGCAAGTACATATTACATTAATCAAAATATTACAAGAGGTTGTAACGTTGGCACCTGTACTAGTGAAAACCACTGTATCACAGGTACCAGCGCCTTCCATTTCTATCAACAAAATAACTTAAATCTGATGGACAGATATTTCTTTCCAGTGTGTAAAAAAATTTTTTAGAGTTAAACAACACGACTATCAGATAAACAATAAAAAATATACATAAGTATCGTTTAGAGTATGACGTGATTTTTTTTTTTTTGTACATCTCGAAATATATTAGTTTACCATTCTTCGAATGTTCGTGAGCAAAGCGCTATCTTGCGCATCCCAACGTAAACGGAAGGCGCTACCGTTTCTTGAGTGAAGGCACAGACACTGTAAGATGGTTTTATTTTGATAAAAAAAATGGCTGTCATAAAGTATGAATAATTTACTATTACGTTTGAAAGAATCACCAGCAAATGTTCACCAGAAAGTGCGTCACTAGAAATTATGATCGGAAAACCACGTTTCTTGTGTTGATCCCTCACCCACAGGTTTTTTTTGTTTAACCAAACACTTGAAAAAAACATTATTTATTATTTTATTTGAATACAACATATATAATTATATTTAATACTGTGTTACAACCTACATCATCTGCAAAGAAGTTAGAGTCATTCTCTTTGCATTCTTTATAGTTCACCTTTTACTGTGTAGATGGCACTGTACGTCCAACGAACATTCACATTTCGAAACTTAATTCAAAATAGCAGCAATAGGTGGCGTTATACGTTTTAAATTGTGATAATAGAAGAATATCCAAATAACGTAACAGAATAATACAGATTTTAAAGTAATATTTTATTTTAAAATTAACGAACGAATACATTAGCACTCTTCAAATATTGTCATTATGATAACGATTATATTAGTTATATGCCATGATAGAAGAAAAATTAAAAAAAATATTTTATTATTCGTAACTCGGATACGCTACATCCTTGCATCTTAAAACTATTTACAACGTTTATTATATTTTTTTTGCCCGCCCATATAAAATATCAATACATTGTAACATAAACAAAACAAAATCATATTTTCCTTTGACAGAATTTATAGAAAATAATTTGAAACTACCTGCACAACCTACATATTCAAACAGTGTAAATACCTGTTCTTGAAGTTGCTCCTGCTACTCTCTTCAACTTTTCTACTTTTTGTTCAATAATCATAACGTGGAAATACCATTCCCTTAGATGTGCTCCGCTTTTATTATTCTGTTTTAAAGTTACAAAGTTGTATGCCTGTTTTTATAATAACATGCCGATTACGTTAGTTTTATTTTGTAATTATTTGCCCATTTCAATATCATGTCGTTGATATGATATTTAAATTTTAGTATGAAGCTCATATTTTTTTTATATAATTTTCGGTATACTTATAGCTAGGACGTACATTAGTGAATGCTTATAAGCTAATCATTTAAGAATATAGCCGAGATCAGTCAGGTTTCAATTACGTTAGTTTATTTATTACCTATGAGTCGTAAAACAGCAATACACAGACAAACATTAAGCAATTATTGCCTCATCATGTCTAAAATATTACAAAAACTATTATCGATATGTGGAACAAATAGCTCTACATTATAAATGCGGAAGGATGTGAGTATGTATGAATGTTTGTCACTCTTTCACGCAACAACTACCAGATCGATTTTGATGAATTTTCACAAGTATATAGCTAATAACCTGGATTAACATTTAAACTACTTTTTATTGAGGTACAACACGGGCATAGCCGCGGGTAAAAGCTAGTATAAAAAAATGATTTTGTAACTGACAATGGATGGAGGCTCATTCCGCCCGATAATAGCTTATTATTGAACCGCATAATTGAGATGCTTAACAATAACAAAAAAATATTTACTGTCTGTAATAATAATGTTGTGTTCGCTGTGCAATATTTAAGAAACAAAGTGAAGCTGTAACCCAGGATCCTCTTTTATCGATGTTATAATATTTACAAAATACTATACTAGTACTTGATTAGTCGATTTGTTTTAATCCAATCGAATGATATCAATGAAGTCGCTCAAAATCATAGTAACATTGAATACGGCTCGATGATCATATTTTATTGATTTTTAGTATTATAAAATCATGGCTAAGCTTTAGAGCGGCCAATGAATCGTGTATTTAGTTTAAACTGGGTTTGTTTTGTTTATAGAACAAAACAATGCATGCCATGCCTGTTTAATTTTAATAAGGCCATAATGTAGGTATTTGTCAGTCAAAACTCACGCAAAGAGCACAGTTCATAAATTCAAAGCGATTTGCACTATAAATAATAAGTAGGTTATTTTATTTATAATTCAGAGCCAGAGACTAGGAGTCTGCCAGTGGAATATCCATATTTTTCTCAACAAGCTATTTGTTACCTACGTAGAAATATGTACCCTCAATTTGAATAACTCTGTCTCGCTTGCACCGGTACCCGCTTGCCTATGTTGTCTCTCTCTATCCCATTACTTTTATATTGTTCGCTAACTTTCTTGTTTGTATAAGCAAATACACGTATTTGAAAGTTTGTATATTTGTAGATTGTATTTTAGGATGATAAGTAGATGCCGGTACTCACAGTTTTAAAGATTTCAGTATTATATTGTATTTAGAGGTTATTTCCTAAAATGAGGTGCGATCAAGTGACTAATGAAATTCTTGGTGACCCAGATATTACGTGCCTTTTATCTTATTACTTTTCTTTGAAATATTTTCATATTCATGCGAGAGCGCTGACATAATTTGGAAATTTACCTCCTAGGTGTAATGGATAAGAACCACTTTCCAATGTATAAGTTGTACGCTCTTCCTATAATCTGGTACTTTATACTGTACAGTACTTGCGTACAGAATAAGCCTAAATTTCTACAATGTTTTAAACCGACGTTTATCGCTGAACGAACGTTATCAGTCTCTCTGTCCCGTTCAAAAATAGAATGAGAGCAAGAGAAATCGAATCTAAATTTAGCCTTAACCGCGGCTTAAAAGTTGATAAAATTGTAGTTCATTATTTTTCTTACTAATGTCAATAATTGTAGATTCATACAAATTAAATCCATTGATCAACTAATATGGAGCTTCTACAATATAAAGTTAATTTCGATATTTGCCCTAAGATGCGGCAAATGTCGAAAATGTGAACACAAACCCTCAGTAACATGCGTGAAAATTATGCAACGTACAATTTTGTATGTTATTCGCCTGTTTTGTATTCGCTCATTACGTATTGATGGCTCGTACCGGCGAATACGGTTTTATTCCTGTCTAATCTTTCAGTAAGCTTTAAATATCAGGTTGTATCTTAATAAATAATAAACTATAAGAAATTATTGTTCTGTTTATTGAAGTAGACATTGTGCCATACTTACATGAACTTTGCGTTGCTTTTTGAGCAAATACCTAATAGAGCTTTGCAAACGATGGTAATATTAAGAACTAACTTGAAAATATTGCCATTACGTTAATTATATTGGTGACTTTGCCACTTGGGCCCATTATTAAGGCTTCACTGTCCGTCAATTCGTCTATATAGCATTGGAAGTTCTGGGAAGTTTATTGTCATGTATTTACTGTGTAACTACACGTAGTTATAATATTAGAAGAAGTATCGAACACGAGTATCGTAAAACTCATGGTCGCGGTACTGACTCCAGGAAAAGGGCAAAAGAAATGTATGAAGAATTATGAACTCATAAATAATGCAAAGCCTACATTCTATGTTGTTCTCCAATTTAAAGAAAAACGGCTGATTTTATCCCATATATTGTTTATGTTGTGAGGGAATATGAAACAACATACGATTGTTAATGTCTCGCAAGATCTTTGATAAAAATCTTTTTAAAATAAGGATATTAATAAACCAGAGGCACTGTTTAAATCAATATTATATTGTTGTTTTTATCGTATCGATTCACAATATTATACTATACGAGATATTTTTACGATAGATAATTAACAGAAGAACTACGTTAAAATTGACATGACAAACTTAAACAGTATTTGTTTAAAATATAGTGGAAAAGACATAAATGCTTAATATTTTTAAACCCAATTTCCCAGGTGTTAGATAAAAAATATTGACAGGATAAGCCAATAACTCACATAAATGAAAATGACAGCTGTGTTCTTTATTTTTTTTTATTTTTTTTAAAAAAAGCTTACTAGTAATTTGCAAATACAAATTACTAGTATTCTTGTTAACCCCCTCCAGCTAAGCTTAATTCGCTTGTGTTAGGAGGAAGTTCACGTCCGTGGTGTAATGGCCAGGATTCGAACCCACGACCTTTCGATCGTAAGACCGATGCCTTATCCTTTGCGCCACGGCCGCTTCAATTCGCTTCTTCTAGTGTTACTTGTGTCACTTTTATATTCGGTCAGGTTATATTTTCTGGGTCGGATAAGAACTATCCGGAACCTCAAAAAATGGTCCTAAGAGTTGTTTTTGGCATTTATTTTAGAACTGAAAAATAACTAGTTACTTTACACTTAACAACGTTTGGATATTTATTTAAGATCAATAAAAAGCTCAAATGAAGCTACAATAAACTACCCTCATTCGTACTCATTAATAAGAAAATGAGGTTTTCTCATTTTCTTATAACATAACAACAATAGACATTTTGGCTGGCGATGACTACCCGGCGAGTCCTCAACCATTGTCATAATCAAACCCTTTCAATTTCCTTGATTACGAACATGGCATACAGGGAAGAAAACAATCCCGCCAAAATTTCCAATTTGGCGAAGAAAATCTATTTAGCCGTTGTTGTGCACAATGAAAATGTAAGTCGGTTCAAAGAAGGATATATATTTATGTTATATTTTTAGAAAAATAACATTCGTTTAAAAATCGACTTTAAAGTCTGGAGCATCGTCAAATGGAGGCTTCAGGCAACTGGGACCGCAATTAACTGGACCCACGGGATCAGTTGCCGGATTACAAAAAAAATATTATTTTTCTTCCGTCAACTGGGACCACCACACACACACACAAGTAATCTATTGTCCAAGCCACAAGTCGTACAGTCAACAACAAAAATAATGTTCGCTAAAATAGTTAATATAGCGTTACGTGCATGTCGTGTATATACCTTTTAGATACAACACTAATCCGTGATGGTAAATCAAAAACTCTTTTGGCTATCATTATGGGTAATGGGTTGCCAAACTGCAATATAATGCACCATAGTTTGGCAACTCATTCCATAATAATAATTATTAAATTTTACTGATATTCTTTGAAATGTTAATATAATGCAAAATAAATATTCTAAACGTATGGGCTTATTCCGCATGTTATGTATATATAAAATTAAATCAGTTGCCACTTAAAAAAAAACTCTAGTTGTTATTATAATTCTAAAGTTTTTATTTTAAAAATGTGTTAGCGACATTTATTCAAAAATGTGCTAACACATCGCATCATGCTAGATATTCTTCAAATATCGTCGAAACGTTTCGCTTCAACATTCCTTATGCGAACTGTCAAAGAATGGATCGCCCTACCCGAGTCTGTGTTGCCGCATGAGTCCAATCTGGGTGTGGCTGGTAAGCGTACTTCACCGTAGACCGCATAGTCACTTACCATCAGGTGCATACGTGGTCAAAAGAGTGCCGATCCAACCATAAATAAATTTATATATACAGGGTGGATACGACATAGCGACATTTATTGAAACCACAGCTTTTATACATGGCCAGTATGCATTTCCACCGGATAAAAAAATCTCTGGCGAAAAAAAAATTCACGTCTTCCGAACAAATTGCACGATCGCAATGTTCAAATTGTTCGGAGAACGTGATTTTTTTTTTTTCGCCAGAGAATTTTTATCCGGTGGAAATTGATACTTACCATGTATAGAAGCTGTGGTTTCAATAAATGTCGCTATGTCGCATCCACCCCGTATATATATATACAGGGTGGAGGCGAAACACAGAGGTATTTGTATAATATAATCTATCCTCGAAAACAACCCATTGTCATTACCTAAACATCAAGAGTGGATTGTATTTTAAATGAACGATGATCTCAGAAGAGTTTTAGCACAAACCAATCTTCTATGCAGAGCGACAGACAAGCTCGCAAAGCGCAGATATGCACGTAGAGGTGGAATGCAAACAACCACCTTCCCTAGACTGACCGATACAGATACAGATACACGCTCACCTATCGATCGTAATAACCGTTTAGATGGCACCCCTATTGATACTCGTCGTAATCATACGGGATAGAAGATTGTCCATATTGCACGCTACAACATTTGGGGCCGATTTCACTTCTTAATCTACAGTTTTATTAAACTCGTATATCTATCTCGCTCTCTAATTCAATATTTGTACGGAACAGAGAGATCGCAAACTTAAGTTTGGCAATAAACATAAATTTAACACGTTGGTGAAATAGGGATGGTGACTGATACCGCAAAAGTAATAAATATGAATACCTTATCAAAATATACGTAAACAGAAACAATTTGCAATATTTTTTTTCATTTTATGATTATTCAAAGTTTCACGGGCAAGTCCATTTTTAAAGTACGAAATTATAGTTTTTTTTTCATTGACAACCTACACAGATAAAACGATTTTCATAAACGCAATATTTCATATAGCTATCAAACAAAATTCATAACTTCGCACACAAGCTACAAGGTAGTGACGTCACGCCTTTGTAGCCGTGTGTTTGAGGCGTTTGGGCGAGTCTTTTTGAGATATAATGTGAATTTAAAATAGTACTATCTCAGGAATATGTGATACCAAAGTAACTATTTTAATTAAGTTTCATATATCGAAAGGTGTTTCAATTACATTAATCAGTCATCTAAGCTGGGTACATGAAAGGAGCCTCCCCGAGTGACGTACACAACGATTCCCTACGTCCGGCGCACCCTGGGCAATTCGCGAGTTCTCCAAAGCGAATTGGCTAATCCTTGGATGGCAAGTCAAAATAAAATTTGATTCAGCCATCGATACGACGAAGAAGAAGAAGAGTCATCTAGCCAATTAGCACCAAATATTATTAGAAAAAGATTGGCTCTTAGGCTAATTAAATTAAATATAAATAAGTACTTACATCCATTACCTGACTTACCTGTATTAGCAAAACAGTTTACCTAAAATTGAATGGTACGTCAATCTATTCAGGGTCTTGCAATTAGAGATGCATTATATATAGGTAGTGTTAATAAAAGTGAGGTAAGCGTAAACTAAAGATCGTCATTTGCCATCATATCAGATGATCTCGTGTTTAAAAACTTATTAATTATAAAATAAATTATCAGAAAACGCATTAACAATTCAATAAACATTCACTTGAAGCGACTGGGCAACCTTAAAACTAATTAAATCAACTCACTCACAAAACCTCTAAAAACCGCATCAAAATGTATTCATCGACATAATTTGTATAGCGCAGACATTCCATATCCGATATTGCAGACAGACAGCTTCAAACTTATAACTACCCTCTTTTTACGTCGGGCTTGAAAAACAAATCATAATAGAGCATAACTCGGAGCTGCGGCATAGAAATAGAGCCAAGTATTTAATTAAAACTTAAGTAATGAACAATGTCAACGTGGCCTTGCCCACACAAGTATTAGGTACTCATCGTTGCTCTACATAGAGTATCGATTACGTAACATTTTACGAGCTCCGGTGAAGCCAGACTTATTGGCAGTTTAAAAAGCTTTACTACCTACTTTTGTATGTGAAGCGGATTTTGTTAAGTAACTACAGTTCACCTGTAATAAAACTATGGCCCAAAAGCTTCTGCAAAATATTAAATTTATATAGCACCCCAGAGAGAGTTAACCTTTATTTTCTTCTGTGGCCGAATATAAAATATAATTTTTAAACAAAAAAGAAACATTTATTGAGTATGATTGAGTAATCAACATTAAAACGGTTGATTGAAAAGGAATAAGCCAGTGTGTGCTGCCAAATTTCCCCGATGTTCATTACAAAAGCACCACCTTTGCCTGTACGGAACAAACCTAAGTGTATCTCTTAAAATATTGTTGATAAAACTGTTTACAAACCAACCTAATTGATGTATTAGTTTAAAGACAATGATACAATAACAAGACAAATAGCCGACTATTCCCCCTGACATAATATTGCCCCGGGGCAATGACACTACCTCAAAAACTGCCGCGTCTGCGATGTCTACTATGGTACTGTACAGATTTCTAACTTTCAAGCAATCGACGGAGCATTCATGTCTCATATGAAGTCTAACAAAGTACTACAAGAAATTCAATTCGTTCATAAAATGGAGGATCAACTCAATAAATTAAAAGCATCTATGTACCACGTCCGACAAAATTTATTTCATACCGATACCGTTTATATCTATTGACGGAAATTACAAATATGTATTTCGAAACGCCTCGGGAAAAATGTCAGAGATAAATGTTTTTGGAAGTAGTAAGATAATTTCCAAAAAGGTTTTTTAAATTGTGATTCGCTCATGTAACTATCATGAATGGAATAAGAAGATAAATCATCCCCAGAGACACTTATAACTCCAATTGAAAAAAATAGAAATACAAGATTTCATCTTAAGAAATGTACAAAATGGCAAATTTTTATAGAGGGATTTGTCCCAAATAAGGTTGTATCTATTTTTTGATTTGGCTCGGGCTCGCGGGTTCCGTGCACCCACCATCCAAGCCGCGGCGCCGCCCCGCTCCGTTCGCGGTCTCCATGGCGACCAGCTCAAATGACGTATCGATCCCGCGGAGGGGGGCGGGGGGGAGCTCGCGGGGTGGCACCACTCCACCCGCCGCGCCGACCCCCTTGCACCCCTGCCACCGCCACTCGACCGTTGGCCCATGCAAAATGACGGATGTAAACTTTGGATATACCTCCTTCCAAGGAAATGATATTTTCATTAAAATGAAAATGAGGTTCTTGATTTTTTCTTTAAAAAAAGCTTCCTCGAATACAACTCTAATGAGCCAGCCACAATCTATTTGTTCTGAAGGAAATGTTATGTTCACAACAATGTGATTGCGTATTCTCGTACAAGTTCTTTTGTTGACATATTTTCATCTTCAACGTAGTGCTGTAGACAGCTTTGTAAAAAAATAAATGACATGCAGAACATGCAAACCTCGTAACGTTTGCTACAAACACAAAGAAACGACAATTCATCCCAGAAATACGGACACAAACTATTAGCTATAGTTAGAGAAGCTAGTGCTTCGGTAACACCAACGAAACTTTGATTAGTTCGAGATATTAATTTCCCACCTATACTAAAATGCAATTAAAGCTATGCAATGTTACCAACACAGTTTCAGTTACAGTTCATACCTAGCACGTGTTCAGTTTAAATTAGATGTTCTATTCTTCGAATCTTACACACAGGTAGGTAATAAAAAATGCCTAGTAATTCATTATACCTATCAAAAGGGAGACCTTCTAGCTGTGGGCCTATATTGAATCCTAAATGTTCCAAAATATATCTGTTTATTAGTATAATAATAATGTCAAAGACAAATTGATTGCTGTCTAGCAATAAAAATAATAGTAATTTCCTAATGGATTATCGACTTTTTAGAGCACCTGGTTTACGAAAACAATAACAAAATGTATGAATAAATGTCTACGCATACACATTTCATTATGATTTATTATTTATGAATTTATGAGAAACCTTACTAGTCCCCACATAAATATTCCCAAAAAATACCTGTCATATTTTACATATCTAACATTAATATATTTATTACTATTTTTAAATTAAATCATTGTCGTGTTTAAACGTCTCTTCTAAAATTTTGTTTCAAACATTAACATAATTAAGTGGTTCTCAAAGTTTTCCCATTATAAACTTAGCGAGAAATTTTATTTTTCCCTCAAGTCACGCGGCTATGTGTGCGCGCGTGTGCACGACCCAGCGAATTGGATTTTCTCTAGTGTGAGTAAACCTACTTTTGCAAAGAGAACAGGGAAACCTTGGAGATTCATGAAATATTAATATAAAACGACTCAGAACTTATTCCTTAGGTAATTTAAGCTTATGTTGCAAACATAATTTACAGTAAATTATACACATACCTGCTATCGTAATAGCTGTTTTAGGCTCGTAAAAATGCGTATCTACTTATACTATGTATTTTCTTAACCAGTTGCTGATACGATATTTGTAAGTAGTAATAATAATTTCAGTATAGTTAATTAATATCTATGCATTAAAACAGCACCTAACAATTAATAGTTACATCTCGAAACATGTTGTAAGCGTTTATATAAACACAATAAGACGACTATGTACAATAATTTCCAAAAAATAAGAAATAAAAGTCTCCAATATATAAACTTTATGGTTTTCAGTTCTACAGTCCTCATTTTATCTTGGGTTTTAAGTGAATTAAAATGACTATTTATTTGAGCTGAAAATTGCTACAAACAGTTGCATTTAAATTCGTTTAAAAATACAGTAACAAACTTTTCTTTAAAAACTTCTGGTTGAAAATATTGTTCACAAAAAATAAAAGGTGAAAACACTATTCTAGAGATTTAAGTTTCAGTCATAACGTCTTCCCTCGATGCGAACTAAGAAATATAGATCCTCGCGAGCAAAACCTGTACTAAATCACTAGTCTGCATTATTACATACATATAATCCCACTATAAAAGAATAAACAGATTATAGCATTATCAATAAACAACATCTCGGTACTAGATCGTTCCAATACCAGTTTTTATGATCGTTTGAAACTATAACAATTTGATTTTGGAACCGGTATTCAATACTCTGTAATTAATGGTAGGTAATATACTATTTTTGGTGTATAACGTAGCTCAAATCCTTTGTAGATCTATGTCTTTATAATCCTTTCATCACTTACTACTTTTGTTGACTGTATTGGTAATAGACTACAAATTCTTGAATAATTTTCTATTACCTACGATTTTGTTAATTACTAGCTTTAGTTCGCGTGATCCTAGTAAGTCTTTTATATGCCAATAATCTAATATATACAGTGTCGATTGAACATAAGGCCATTTAATGAAACCACAAACTCTAGACGTCAGGGTGCATTTGTGTTCATTTCTACTTTTTAAAAATAAATTTAGTCCATCAACCATGTATACAAATCTCGTGTCACATCAAACAATAAACTGCTTCAAAACAGCTTAACTAGTTTTTATGATTTTTGTGTATTTGATAGGTAGAGAGAATAGGTCGTAGGCTATTTTATATCGACGTAGGTACCACACAGGCGAGGTCGTAATCGGCGGCTAGTACTTTTATCTTGAATGACTTTATTAAACAAAACAAGAAAATTTTATTAATATAATGTATGTTTAAAGTAATCCGATTCCGAAGAAAACACTATAGCTCGATCGTCACAGGCACGGCAAGAATTATCGTGCAGTTTTCTTTGCAAATTGCTTACATTAAAAATATAATGGAGGTGAATAATTTTAAGAGTAAAGCAGTATAATGTTTATTCAATATTCCGTAATATGTGTTTAGTTACGGAGTCATCATTATCAAGTACAGTTAACAATTTCTCCCCAGGACCGGTTCTTAAGATTGAACAAACTTACTTATGTTCGCTTTATGACTTAGGACTGGTTATTTTAAGTAATAAAGATATTATTATGTCCATTGACCTACCTTTATCGTTTAAAAGTTTTTCAAGTGCATTTCTTTTATGGTTATTATGAAATAGTTTATCACAAAACGTGTTAGGAAATGTACTATGTGACTTATATTAAAAAAAATCGGTGAAGAGCGTTTTGTACCGCATATTAAGGGTTCCGGACCAAATGTACTAGGAAGGTTCTAAACCCAAAATTTAATAGTTTTCGTTGTATTTACATAAAATACAAAGTAGGCAGCTTAAGGAGTGATCAAACGGCATCAATCGTAAATTATTCGTAACTCTCTGCTCTTACTGAAAATTTCCTAACGGTAAAATCTCAATTACTACTTATGTTGCCCGACCCGGCAACTAAAACTCTATGGGTCTATGTAAGCCACAGTGGAGAGCCTCGGAGTTGCTACTTTTCATCAATTGTCATTAAATCTTGATCATCACTTTACCAAGCAAGTTCTTCTTGTTCTTCTATCTGAGACAAATATAATGACATGAATGTACCAAAATTTTCTATAAGTACAAACTTCAAAATCGTTATTAGATTGATAAAAACCCCCAAATTAGTTGAATATTCTGAAAATTTTATCAAAATCATGACAACCGTTTTTGGAATCGATCCATGATGCAAAAATTACTCGTTTAATTTATCGGGAGTACTTGGAGAACAAGCTTCGCTCGGTTTAATACCTTACAAAAACATACGACCATTTTTTTTTAAACGGTACTTAGCAGTTGGCTTAAAAATCACACATAGATAGATAAAAAATAATTACTCTATTTCTTAAGGCCACTGCAACAAGCCGAAACTTCTTGGGTCTATGTAAGTCACAGTGAAGAGGCACTGGGTACTATTCAGCAACCACCTTTGATCATTGACCATTACTTTGCTAAGCAAGTGCTCAGTGAGATAAAACTAATTAAGCTCAACACGATGGGTCTATGTGAACCCCGGGTACTTTCCGGAATCCAACATCAGACCCTGAAAATTACTTGTCATTAAAGTGCTCATTAAGACAATTCTTATGAGGCCCAACACGATGGGTCTATTTGAACCAGTATAAGAGATCCCCTGGAAATCCAAGTTCAGACCTTGAACATCTCTTGTCCTGAAATTGCTCTGTGAGACAAATCTAAAGAGCCTAAACACTAAAGACCTTATATAAACCATAAATTGAATATCCTTGGGTATTTTTTGGCTCCATGATCAGCATAGCTCTTCAATCCATTGTATTGGTAATTCAATCAAACTGTCTTAAGAGCCATTTCGATTTTAGACCCAAATGGATGTACTTACAATATTTAAACTTAAAATCATCATAAATTTTAAAATAAAATCATCTCCCCCTCAAATATTATTTTTATCCCCAAATATTATATTACTATATTCTATTTTCATCCATATCGTTAGAGCTCCGGTAGGTTAAAAAGTTTTTATTAATTTTATATGATTCATATTGGCCGCGAAGAATGTTGTTGAAAAAAACGTGACATTAAAAACAGCCATAGAACATGAATTTTATCTCTTTCTACCATTATGTGAGAAAAGAGAAAACGGGATAAATAGTATTGGCCAGCTTAGTGGACTATAGCCTAACCCTTCTCAATATGAGTAGAGGCCCGAGCCCAGCAGTGGGACATGTATTAGATACAGGGCTGCTATTATTATTATAAAGACCTTTTTAATGTAAAAAGTAAACAGAGCTTCATCATGCTAAGTTTTGTCTCACATTTCAGCCAGTTAGAGACACTAATTTATAATTTTCGGCTTTTTCCCAATGGTTGTGCTACGAGAATAAGATAGGTCTCCCAGCGACATGTCAAATATCAAGATTCTAGATGGACGGGAAATACCCTCTAGGTTTACGGTTATTTGTTTTTCCATACATTTATGAGGGATTATTGCGAAACCATCGGAGCTGGTACTTGGATTAATTTTTAATTCAAATCTTTAACTTAAATTAAAGTCAATCTAAGCTCCAGTGATTTAAATTATTTTAAAGCAATAAGTATTATACTTTAATTAGTTAAGTTTAATTTTTATTTTATTTTATTTTACTAGAACCCAATGGTTTGGCACGCGACGATGGGAAGAGACCAGATGGTATGACATTACTGCCATGGAAGATGGATAGGCCTTGGTGTGGGACGCAACCTGCGTCGACACCCTCGCGCCATCACACCTTCCAAGCTCAGCTGTCTGCGCCGGTACTGCTGCTGCATCCGCAGAGACACTCAAGCGGCGCAAGTATAATAATCTTTCAGGAGATTACATATTTGCGCCTTTTGGGGTAGAGACGCTAGGTTCATAGGGTGCGAGTGCCCGCTTATTATTAAAAGATATTTCTAAGCGGTTAATCGACGCTTCACGCGATCGGAAGGCTGGCTTTTACTTGGCTCAAAGAATCAGCATTGCCATTCAACGTGGCAATGCTGTCAGCCTTCTGAACACGTTCACTGCAGTCGAGGTCGATGCGGAGGAATTCTATGACACCTTACCTGTAAATTTGTAAATAGTTATTTGTTATTTTTTATTTTTAATAACTTACATATAATTAATTAATTTAATATTAATTAGAAATTTTATTCTATTGTAAATAATTGTTAAATAAAGTGTAATGTGAGAAGTTAAATTATAAAAAAAATAAAAAAGTACAAACAGAAAAAAAATAAAAATATTTATATTGCATTTTGGTTTTTGTTTTAACGTGTTCAAGCGCCCCCGGGGCCATGGACATAAACGATTCGATTTCTTGATTTCTGATTATCTTTTGAATGTGTAAACTTAAAAAAAAACTTTAATTATTTACAGTTTAAATGGCCCGATAATCAACGTATTTGATATTAATTTTAATACTGTAACTTTGTGCGTTTTATAGTAAAAGAGTTGTGATAGACGGACAAACGAGTGATCTTATAGGGGAAGGGTTTTGACGAAACCTTAAAAATACCGGCCAAGTACGTGTCGGGCCACGCACAATTGGGTTTCGCAGTCAGACGTTACAAAATATTTATGAATTTAAAAGGGAGATTTAAAAACTTAACTATCTATATCAAACATTAACAGATTTCAACTCGCCTGCTTGAGGCCACACGTTCTCAGAATGCTGGTATTTATTTTTGCCAGAAGTTGAGCATTGCCATACAACGTGGCAATGCTGCCAGCATTTTGGGAACGTTGCCCACTGGTAGCGGTCTTTTAGATTAGGTTTGTACATAAATTTAGCTATTAGCCATTTATTTTTAGGTTAGTAGAAATGTTGTTTTTTTTTTATTTTTAATTGATATCATTAATAAACATTTAAAATACTTGAAAAAAAAAAGAATTAACAACTTATATAAATTCTAAATTAAGGTACGAGTTACTGCATTTTACACTTTGGGCCCCAATTACACTAGAACTAATTAAGTTAACGTAGCCGCTATAGTTTTCCTTGAAAGGTTTTTATTACATGTACCTTTATTTATGTTTGACCTTTCGAGCCAGCTACTTCGCTTTTAAAGAACGCCCTACTTAAACAAAAATGTGCTCTTTAAAGTTAATTTTCTTTCAAACGGATCTCTAAATCAAAAAACTGTCTTACCAACCTCTTTATGTTTTTAAAAGATCTATATAACGACATCCCACACTATGGGGTACGCGACAGAAAAAAAAGATCATTCCTACTTTACATGTAGTTCAAATCCCCACATATTAAGTGGAATGATTTTTTATGTAGCCGAAAAAAAGATAAAAAAATTCCCCTTTTTCGACATATTCAACAAACATATCCATGCCAAAGTTCAGTTTTCTAGCACTAACGGTTTAGAGCTATGCCTCGGACAGACAGACAGACGGACATGTCGAAACTATAAGGATTCTTCGTAGGTACTTCGGTACCCTAAAAACAACACAACATTAAATATAAGAAACTAAATGCATCAATAACGTTTGCTTACATGACATACGTTCCACAAGATTCTCCTTTTACGAAAATATAAGACAATTTATAACATTTTCATTGAACATTTAAATCTCCACACGTTTGTCTTGCTAACGAATGGTCCTCCAATCTCTTGAATACCCACTTACCTACATATCTTTTGTGGTTGGGCTCGTTCCCATCAAAGTTAAACGAGTTTCTTATAACTTCTGTGCTTCTAATTATAAATGTTTTTAGTATTGCAATTGCACTTAATATGTACCTATTGCTTTACAAAGGAAAATAATGTAAAATATATCTTCACTACTTCGGTATTGATAAAAAGGCTCAGCAATTGGTGACTGAATGTTTTGCTTAGAAAATGCTCTTGACGACGCTAATAATTAGTTATCCTTAGTTATATAATAAATTTGAAAGTAACTCGGACTGTCTGTCTATAACGCTAATATGGCGGTCCATCCACTTCACCAATCTTGATAGAAATTGTGACAGTGAGGACGTACCTCTTACCCAAATTCCTTATTTAGATAGATAGATAGATAGAGAATTCTTTATTGTACACAAAGAAGAAGTACATAATTGTGATACACAGTCTAATTGAAACATGCACAATGGGCGGCCTTATCACTATAAAGTGATCTCTTCCAGGCAACCTTATTTTTTACTTAATAAAAACAGTAACATTGTAACATTTATCAAATGATTAGAAGGCCTTTGACATTAATAGAATTAGCTAAAAACAACTCATTGTATAACTTTAAAGTATCTAAAACAAAAACGAAACAACAATATTGGGGCTCGGGACCTCTTCAGATCCGCTTGAATGTAACCGCAGACACACGCAGACACACGCATACACGCATGAAAACTTACCTCTCATATCTGCGTGTGTGTACTGTGTGTGCAACACTTTTCCTAAGCTAGGGACGAGAAAACAGGATTGATGCGTATAAAGTTGCGGTTTTTTACCGACTTTCAAATGTTATGTTTTTCGCTGGTGTGTATGCATTTTGAGAGTGTTTTGACACGTTTTCTCCAGTCCAAACATTACCAGTATTAATTATAAGATATAATTCGATTCGTCCTAAAATAGTTCAGTCATTTGTCCTAAAACAGTCTTTATATACACATATATGTAATCCGTCTTTGCCTTGTAAATATAAAGTTAAACGTCTTGTGGCACAACAGAATCGATAAGTGATGAATCTTCGAAAAAAAAGTCATGCATTGCCTCAATCATGATCATGAATCTCGAGCAAAATAATCGAAAATTTATTCTTCCATGGCATTAAAAACATTAAATCTTAGACAAAAACAAGTTAATGGATAAAAACAATAAAACAAAAAATAAGGTCAGTATGCATCTTCGAATATATTGCTCGAAATTAATGATTGAGGCAAATAATGATAATCAGTCTAATACAAACCTCTCAATGTTCCTAAGCAACAGATTTAAAAACTATAAACCAAAAACAAAACATAGAGGGTAACCAAATAACAATATCGTGAATATTCGGGACCTCTTCAGCGGGGCTTGAATGTAAAACCGCAGACACACGCATACACGCACGAAAACATACCGTACGAGCATACGTGTGTGTGTATATTGTGCATTCTGTGTGCACAACACTTTTCCGAATCTAAAGAGCCAAGATAACAGGATATATTGGAAACAAAAACAACAGCAGCAGCTCGTTCCTATTATATGGTACAAAATGGAAAATAATAAAAAAAGAAATACGCAAATTTAACTCCTGATTGCTACCAATTTTTCAAACTTTTACACCTTCTTAACATTACAGCAAATGCACTAAATTTAACATATTTAAATGCTTTTTTTAAACATCTTGTGTGTAATGTTTATAACCTTCGTCTTACCACTCTGTCTAGTTCTAAGAGCTATTTAAGTACAACACTTGGCTATCTAAATAGAGCTAAATGCATCGTTAGATCTAAAAACTACGATACTGCCATGCCTGTAATTTTAGAGCCTAGCCCTTCTTCTTAATTGAAACATAGCACAAATACTAACTATCTGTCGGCAGGTATATGGCGAGGCAATCTAGTATAATCCCTTACTTGTTTATTCCCTCAAACCATCCCTTTTATTCCACTTTTATTTAAATTTTAAATAAGTAGACCTGCATTATTCAGAAGTACATTTCCATAATTAAAAACATCCCCATTACCTGTACACAAACATATTGAAGTAAAAAATCAATTAATATAATCAGCGCCATCACTACGAGTACAGATGAGACAAAGCAAACATTGTTGTTATTAACATTATGTACTTAATTAATAACTTGATGTCCGGGAATCGTCGACTTGCACAATAGGCTAGGACGGGACACGTCGATTCCCCTCACCCCCCGCACTTCACGTTCACCCCCCGAGTGGTCCGTCGGCCCCCCGCTACCCGCCCGCTCTGGAATGCCCATTGTCCCGTCGATATGATGTTATGCCAAGTATTGCCAAGCCACTTATGTCAATAGCTACATTTTGTTTGTATGAACTATGAATTTGATTAAGTAATTCATACATTCTTTTCCTAGTTTTGAACAATAGCCAAGTATTTAGTCATTTTGATAGGTTTTCGCGTTTTAGTTTCCATTTAGCATTAAAGTGTGGTTATGTATGATGATAACCTGTGGACCCTGTATATTCTTGTTCTAGTAATTAGGTTTACCTTCAAAATCAGATCATAATTAAAAAGAGAAAACTGGTATTTCGTGGCAGATTACGAGTAATGTGTTATGTGCTTATTTTATAAAGCATTGACAAAATATGCACCCAGTACAGTCCATAATGAATATTAAAGTACAAACCAAGCGCTACATCTTGTATTTAAAAAGTTTAAACAGCTAAAATGTTTTTTAAATGCGAGTATTTTAATTACTCATTAGCAAATAAAAGCAACAGAAAGAATGTTAAAAAGATAGAGTGCGTGCTCGACACGCAGTAGTAAATTGTTTTGTGGCTTCTGCGATTCTAGAGCTTGCACATTTGCCAATGTAACATAACTTAACATCACGCCTATATTACCCAGAGGGGAGTGGCAGAGGTGAACAACACCGACTCTTCACCTGTTATTTTAAGGCCCCGTGGGATAGGGAAATAGCTATCGCCATCCGCCAGGCACAATTCTAACTCCATACTGTTATTGTGAATTTCCTAACAGAAAGTTCAAAAATAACACTTTGCCTGACCCTGGAATTGAATTGCCGAGACCTCGTGGTGAGAGGCGCAAACGCTAAACACTAGACAATCGAGGCACTAGATATTATCTAGTAAAAACATAATTATCTTGGTTACTTAACATTGTTATATTTTAAATTTTTATAATTATGTTTGTTAAAGAATGTAACCAATCCGTTTTTTTGAGATACACATGGTGTCTCTGCCGATATAACAAATCATAAGGCTTCTTAGGGCATGAGAAATTTATAAAAACACAATTAGGCTTTGATTTTAGAAAATAATATCGAGTATCGCCATCAAAATATTTATTAAATACATTCTAAAGTTGTATTTATATACATTTAAGAGTTATATCATATAGTATGTGACTTAAGTAATTATTAGTATTATTACATAGTTTTTGTGCTGCCATAAGCGGCCATAACATCCAACAAAGCATGCTTTAACAAGGTAGATAAAAGGCTTTCGAGTAGGTATGTCAGGCACAATAGGCCAGGCAGAGTTTATCGCGAAGACAAATGCTCAGCGACAAATCATGTTTAGACGAGGGCCCGACTTGACGTTGAAGAGCGATGTATGAGGACGTGTAATGTATGTATGTAATATAATGTAACGCATAGTTGCATCGAGAGCATTATAATGTTATTGTGAAGTTATTAGTGGTTGAATCAGCCGAGAGGCTCGGTGGACGGAGTGAGCACAGCTGTCAAGGCCAAGCGAGGTCAGTCCACCGACGCTCTCCGAGCCACGATACCCGGGACCGGTTCTACAATTTTTAGTCTCTTTTTATTTTCATTTTTGTATACACGACGCTGAGACTAAACATTGTTTATACGAGTCAGCATCGAATTAACTTTTACTGCGCGGTCAACTGAAATTATTTAATATGAATTTTAATATCGTATTGAGTTTTAAATCTGATATAACTTCATGTTATTGCATTTAATAACTATTCGAGTTCGATACAAATTGTAAGTGAGTAACTATGCGCACTTTTTTCATTTAATACAGTGTTTGATTTGAATAGTAATAGTATATCAATATCAGATCTATGGCCGACGAATATTAATCATATTTTTTTAGATTGAAGTACGATTAATCTTTCTGGTTGTTATTAAAGATTATGTTCGACGTACTAATATTTTGTTTAAATATTATTTTAATCACAACTGAATCGTAAAACCAATACAGATTTATTTTCTTGTTTGACAAAATGTAGAGCACACCACCTAGAGCTGAACCAAAACGTTATGTATAAATCTCTTATGTGCCCCAAAATACGCTTACGAATAAAAATATGGGCATTGTTTAAATTCAACGGCAGTCTATTTATGATACCTACTGGGTTTATTTATTTTTACAGAGTTTATTTTTTGTGGAATGGTTGATGGCCACCAGATGGCGTCCATGGTTCACGGTGGATACTGTATGGTTTCATTTCTTAACAGCTATAAACATATCCCTCGTCTCTGGCTAAGAAATTTTTACACATGAGTGTAAATAGCATCACGTACACAGATGTTCTCGCTCGGATTGTAGTGGGGATTTCCCAGCGATACCATTCAGGAAGTTGTCTAATTACACGTTTTGCGTAGTGCATCGTACTTTATTATTAGAGGTGGTAATTAAGTAATAGTGCTTAAGGTTTTAAAACCTGTATCAATTAATTGGTAAAGGAACGAACACTGATTTTATACAGGGTGGATGCGTTATGGGGGATCCACTCTTGTTATCGTATTATTTTTAAAAGTGGGAAATGAAGACTGACCAATTCAAGAATCTGTGTTTTCAATAAATGTCTTATGTCCTACCCCTTCGAACGTTATTGTGCCAGGTATATCGAAATTATTGCTGAACTACATTCACATAGTTAAACTAAGGTTCGTTTATTCAATTTCTAACGTAAAATATGTGTACGTACAGATCTTGCCTAGGTTATCTCGTTAATTCTCTTTAGGTTTTTGCTGCATTGAGTTCAAAAACTCTATTTATGTTTATGTATACACATTATCTTGGGTAACGAATACCAGAAAAACTACTGTATGGTATTCGTATAACTTCATTTCGTATAAATAAGTTTACAGGATGACATAACAAAAAAAATGTACATAATAATATCTCTAGTATCAGTAGTAGCGTAAAGTCTGATCAGACAGTTTTAATGTTCACGATTTTCTTACAATGCCTATTATCTTTTTTGAATACTAACTTGCTTTTTTATATTTTTCTGAAAACTGTCATAAATTTCTCTTCCTGTTACTCGATTTCAGCTTGACGGCGTAAACTAGATCATCCTGTATATGTAATATAGTAGTAATAAGTACATATTACAGAGTGACAGTTCCATTGCCTATCAGTGTGGGTTATCAAAGTAGGCACATGATAATTAAATAATAAATATTGATTTAATCACTATTGATAAGTGTAGAATTTTTAAATACCATCGACAGCCAGACCATAACCCATGGAGGCATATTGCTCAGACCTCAACGACTATGTATTTTATTATTATTTTATTTTATATTTTTTACTACGTATTTTCTTACATTGCAATATTTTAATATATTTTGTTACTATTAATTGTTGACTTGTCTATGTTTAAAGTACTTAAATCTGTGTGTGTGTGTAAATGCCGAGACAAGAACAGTGTAATTATCCGTTTATAATATCCATTGAATGGAGGCTATAATTACATGTTACTAGTAAAGTAAATTATGAGATTGGATATTAAATAAAAAGCATTAACGGTCATATTATTATATTCTTAATATAAGAAGACATTAGGAAGGGAGTAAGAAATGAAGTAATTCGTAGAAATGCTATTTCAGGACTCGTCTTCATTAAATAATCCAGATGTTTTACTCGATGTACTGTTTAGGTGAAATTCCAAAAACAAAAGTGTACAGAAACAAAATATTAGGAAGGTCGGCTCATACATTTTAAATGCATTCAACACCTAGTTATATTTTGTACTAGCTGGTAGCGACTTCGTCCGCAAGGATTTCGATATAATGAATAAAAATTTAGCGCATGTGCCACTCACTGCGAAGTCTCGGGTTCGATTTCTGGGTTGAGCAATATACTTATGATATATTTAGAGAATGAGGGCAGCGTCATTTAGAATTTTCGCGTCAGGAAAAATAGCAGTACAACTTTAGCTATGTGCCCGCTGGATGACGATAGGCTCACTGCCTATAAATAAATAAATAAATATTTCACGACTCACACACAACGCCATCTAGTCCCAAACTAAGCAGAGCTTGTACTATGGGTACTAGAATAACTGATACTAATACATATATATATACTTTTATTTTGTAAATACATACTTATTTTACATAGAAACACCCAGACTAAGACAAACCCCCATGTTCGGGCACACAAAGATTTGTCTTAAGTGGGAATCGAACCCACGACCTCGGCGTCGCAGGCAGGTACACTACCCACTCCGCCATCCGGTCGTCAAATATATATCTATCATCTGTTACTTAAACATAACAGGTGAAGTGTGGGTGTTATACACCTGTGTCAAACCTTTCTGGATAATATAGGGGTGACGCTATGTTTTTTTTATGATAACTGCTCCCCACGTTTTTACCCGCGTTATAGTACTCTGCTTCGCTCCCGTCGTGCGTTTTTGCAACTTAATTCACGGCTGCTCCGCTCCTATTAATGGTAGCGTAATTTTCTTAAGCTTTTAACCTTTGTTAATAAATGGGCTATCCAACAAAAACATAATTTTGCAAATACGACCAATACTCCCTAAATAAGATTTAAGATTAAGATATTAAAACATTTTAAGAAAGAATCTGTTCAGTACTTTCCGCGGTAAAATACCAATTTCGTTTTTTGCTTCAATATCAATAATAAAATATAGTCCAAATTTGTTTTCTAAAAGACCCTCAATAGTCTTCATAATTTGTTCATAAATTGATAGACTATTCGTCACACCACCACCACAAACAAGTTTTTTTCAATGCAGGACAAGTTGTGTGATGTAGCACTTTTAATCCTATATTAATGCCATTTATAGCAAAACCGACTAGTTGGCACATCTCTACAAAATATTAATTAAATGCAATCTACTCTGCAATATTATTTAGTTAACCAACACACGAATGTTCTACAGAAAAACGATTTCCCTTCCAACAAATTACTTGCAGAAATGTCATGGAAAATGCAGAAATACGTCACGTAAACGAATCGCCATTACAACTTTATTTTTATAACTAGTCTTGTGGCAACTGCATGACATTCTAAAAACCTTATTATTTGTGTTTTGTGACAGAAATTATTTACTTCGAATATTATTAAAACCGACGTGAGGTGAAGACATTACGCCCAGTTGATGAATCTACGTAATAGATTCGAAACTAGTCGGCTTATCCCGGCTAAAATAACGTGAGTAACCCGTATTCTCAATAATAATACTTCGAATATGTTATAAGAAAATATAGGTAAAATAATTCTATCATAAAATTGGAACTGCGAGTTTATTGAGGATAATTTATAATATTTACAACATTATAGGTTCCTAAATGATTATGGTTATTAGTAATAGTTATGCCTGTGAACTCTGGCTCTAAACTTTCTTAAACATTTATCAATAAGTAGCTTGAAACGGTGGGTTAATTTATGAAATGATAAATCGTGTCATGCATACATGTGTAAGTATGTATGACAAAAAATTTACAGTGGTACACAGACGAACAGATTCCCTGTACAAATGTACATCTTTTTGGAAAGTATTGTTTGTGTAATTTGTGCTCCGACGTGACTTCGAAAAAGTGTAGTTTGTGCTTCAACGTATAAACAAAAATTAACTCCATCAAATCAGAAATATCAAACTTTACTGAATGTTATATTTATATAAATTTATAAGGAAAAACTAGTAAATCTATATTATATGATAATACCTTCAATAAATTTATTGCTTTATGTTACAAAGTTCGAGTTATAGAAAATAAATCATAAATGGAGTTAGAAGTTGCTGGATTGTAGAGCTTACAACTTTGTCTGCCAGTTTTTTACCCAGAATGTCTAAGACATACAAGCCAAGTTTGTCGGCTATATTTATATTTTTTTATCTCATATTCTAAATAAAAACAGTTTTGGTAACTGTTGGTTAAAACTACGTAAGTGACATTTTCTGTCAAGTAAGATGGTAACTGAAACCTGCATACCTGAGAGTGCCTAAAAAGTGCTCAAGGGTGTGTGAAGTCTACCAATCCGCACTCGGCCAGCGTGGTAGACTATGGGACTATGGCCTAACCCTTCTAATCATGAGAAGAGGCCCGAGCCCAGCAGAGGGACATGTATTAGATACAGGGCTGCTATTATAAGGTGGTAACTTACATATTAATTTTCATAAATAAAACCTGCGTAGTGCAAAATACTAGCATATTCAATTAGATTTATCTTAATTTCATTACATATTTAAAATTCTATCAGATAATAATATTTACGACTCACCTAATAAGATAAAGCTGATGCCTCTGATATCAAATACCATGTCACCACGCACATGTATTAAAACCGGACCTGCTAACTTAATTATAATACCAGTATTTGTATCAAAATGGTGGTAAAGCAAGATAACTGGTATATAGAACACTTTTACTACATAGCTGCATACTATTTGGTTTAATCGGGTTTGAATGCGAGCAGTGTTGTGCCGCTTTACAAAAATATTTTACATTTTTCACGCAGTTTTTATTCGCTTTCGTGACGAAATGATTAGGCATGGAATAATATAAGTATAAAATTATCGTTATCTGCTTAGGTAGATGATTCTAGGAATACTTTTTGCAATGATGTGTAAGCTGAAGTGCTGCTGCTCCTGAGGAAGGGAAAACATCGAGATCAAGTCTTATCCTTATAACGTCGGTACTTTGTTATTTCTACAAAATTTGTAAAAGTTAACATCAGTCACTTGATTTATTCTAAGTGGTACACCTCCTTTTAATAATAAAAATCACACAACAGTAATTGCGAACAGTAATATTTTTTATGGTATTCATGCTTCGCTAGGTATGTGTATCACTTAAATAGCGTCCAACGCTGGAAATGTTGGAGAAATATCAACGAACTGGAGAACAATGGAGTATTATGTGGTAATATTAGAAATATATTCGTTTGCTTATGCGTGGAAAAAAGTATCTAAACATATCGCAGCATTGTTATACGCGATGCAGGGTCGAGACCGCATACATATACTACCTATCTACATGCACCTCTGTGGCTTTGATACGAATCGTTATTCGTTTTACATAAAATTGAAACGGCCTCTTTTCGGTTCGGACATGATTGATTTGATGGTATATTAAATTAAGTTTTGGTCAAAGGTTTAATATCATAGAGATTAGAGTAAGTACCGAAATTGTCGGATGTTATGCCGAATTTAGTCAGTATAGGAAGAGAATGGGATAGGATCCCCAGATGTAGACAAGATTAATAAAGTGCTTATTTTCCATGAAAGGTAAAACGATCAGTCAAAAGAAACTTATTATTATCGTCCCCACAATGACATAAATGAAGTGACTTAATTGTTTAATCAAAGTCACGCGTGACTGAAATCCACACTCAACGTCAAGATATTTTTTATCTTATCCTGGTTTGGGACAGAAAGGATCGAGTCTCGCTGGCTGCGACCAGAATTCTTTGGTCTCCCGCACTCCCCGCAGCCTGTAGTTGTTGGGCGTTGAAGAGGGTGGTTAAGCACACGCGAGAGGTTTTGTATGTTGGCCACATTCGAGGCTTCGAACAAGTAACTTGTCGGGGTCATAACCTGTTTGCGACCCCTCCCTTCGGGACTGCTATGCTCCGTGTACTCTAGTGACCCGAGATCCGTTGGGGAACAATCAAAATAATATTTCTTTGTAAACTCTTCTATATTTAGCTCCAATTTGTGTCTAATTAAAGAACGATCTTTTTACTTTATGAATTTTATTAGCATTTTTATGGTCTGATGCCAGTTAAAACAAACAAAACCTGTAGTGGCTTATAATTAGTTACCTATGATCATGGACTGTATGTAAGAAGGATAAGGTATCTAACTTTACCGTAAAAGATATTCCACAAAGCTTTACTTTAAAAACAAAATGACAAAAACCTTTTAGCTATTTACTCTTTCTAAAGTAAATATAAATAAATACAAAATAAGAACTTACTAAGAAAAGAACCAAATGCAAAATGTACTTGTTTACAGTAAATTAAAGTCAGTATAATATAAAAGCATCAGTTTGTGATACAAAATGTTAATAATATGCAGTTGTTAGGTCAGGATAAATAAATAAAAAAATAATGTGAAATCTGAACACAAAAGAATTGAAGGCATACAAAAGAAAGGAACAGAAATCTATAAAAACCTTTTATTGTCTTTTTTTAGTTCTTTGCCTTTTTATAAAAAAAGCCAGCCACACTTTATTTAGACTATGAGTGGTTCGTGGAAAGTTCTCAAGTCCTTGTTACTTGATGTCAGGCTTAATAGAGGCATAGTACATTCTGCAATAGGAACGAGACACAAAATATACCATACATTTGTATATGTGAGTGCATCTACTATAGCTATGCCTGTATGACATGAACATGTTATTCCCGTCCTGCTTATAGAAGGGCATAAAATTTAAATTGGCTGGAATTGTCGATTTGAGTTTGTTTGCGTAGGGTATTTGATTTGTTGAAATGACGTCGTAGACATGTTGTATTTATTGTGTGGTGTTCTGTGGGCCCGTGGATATTGTTAAGGCACACAATGCGAGAGTGCAGCGGGCCGTTGTGCCTTGTGAAATGTTGCACGACTACTTTTTTCGTCTGGATTCTCTACTCACGATACTCGTTTTTTAAGCCGCGAGCTCGAGATGTACAGGTTTATCTGTTTAAAATTTATTAACATCGAGAAACAATTTAAAACCTTTTCTTTAAACGGCCCGTGAGCGATTCATGATGAATGGAAATGTACTTATGCTATTATGAAGTTATTGCTGCCATCATATGAAATATATGAGTGTTTCTAAGTTTTATATCCATTATGAATATCGATTCAGTATTGATAGGAACTAAAGGTAAGTTATTTTACTTATCCAACGTATCACGTAGTTATTTTGAGCAGCAACCTTAATATCAGGTCATATACTACATTATATCATGATCTTAACATTTCATTACACAAAACTAGTAGAACAGGCTAAAAGCTGCATATAATTGTAAAATTATATCATATTTAATGCTTACAATCAGAAAAAAATTAAAAGCTACATCAACCACTTCTTTGAACTATCCTCGTTTTATTTTATAAAGTTTATTTTAAAGGTTTAAAATAGTTAACTTGTATAAGGTCAATTGCATGATTCAATTTTATCACTAGCTTAGTTTAGTACAGAATTAATCACCCTTAATTTGTACGAGCTGGATGGAAATACTCCATAATTATAGCTATTTACAACAGCGAGGTCGGAACGATCTGATCAAAAAATATTACTTTAATATTACGAAATTGTTCGCCCTAAAGCCTTGATTTCACAGGAAAATACGAAACATAAGTTAGACAGCACTTTTAGTGTACCAAAATAAGTATTTTTTCGCTGCTCATCGTAATAGTTCACAATTAGCAAAAAATCCCAAGTTGTAACAAACTGAATTAGATGAAACCTGAATCAAATTTTGCTAACTACAAAATTATTAAATAGTTCGGGTATGCCATGTTGCCACTTTCTGGAATGCTCAATAAACTATTCCTACTTAGCAATTGCCACGTGGCTTTTTTCCCATGATACATACTCACGAATCACTCTTGGCAGAATTTTGCTTAGTAGAAAAATATGCCCTGTAGCTTTTGCCCATGAATTTATGCTCGTGGCTCAAAGATCCCTCTTAGCACTATCTCTAACAAGCAAAATTAGATGCCATATGGCTTTTACTGAAAAATTCATAATCATGGTTCACTCTAAACTCTAGTCTCTTACCTAAGAATTGATTCTCGTGGATCACTCTAAGCTCTATTTCTACCAAGCATAATAAGATGCCATGTAGCTTTTGCCCAAGAATTCATGCTCGTGGATCATTCTAAACTCTGATTCTACATTTTCTATTAATCAGAATAAAATGCCATGGAGCTTTTGGCCATGAATGCAGCTATTGCTTGTAAATCTAAGAGTCTAAGCACTACCACAAAATTGTTGTCTCTTTTTGGACTTAATTATGGTATTTTATTTTATTTTATCTTGCTGGGCATTTTTCAAATAAAACTTAAATTTTCTTTGCTATAATTGTGGATTCTTAAATATGGAACTAATATATATAATCATATTCATTATTATTGAAACATATTTAGTAATAATTTATTTTATTCTTATAATATTTTCGACTCTCAATAAAGAATTCAAATTAGGCGTTGTCGTCTTATTCTAAATTAAATTTCTTTTTCAAATTAAAGTCAGACACTTCGGAACAACTTCTTTCTAAATTAGTTATTCATTTGTTTACGCGTTATTCGTTTTTGTTGGTGACGTTTTGTTTATAAGGGCTGCGATAAAATGAAAAGTTATTTTGTATCCGAATATGATTTTCACCATGGTTGGAGCCATGGTGAAAATCATATTCGGATACAAAATAACTTTGATGTGTATAAAGATCCCTCTTAGCACTATCTCTAACAAGCAAAATTAGATGCCATATGGCTTTTACTGAAAAATTCATAATCATGGTTCACTCTAAACTCTAGTCTCTTACCTAAGAATTGATTCTCGTGGATCACTCTAAGCTCTATTTCTACCAAGCATAATAAGATGCCATGTAGCTTTTGCCCAAGAATTCATGCTCGTGGATCATTCTAAACTCTGATTCTACATTTTCTATTAATCAGAATAAAATGCCATGGAGCTTTTGGCCATGAATGCAGCTATTGCTTGTAAATCTAAGAGTCTAAGCACTACCACAAAATTGTTGTCTCTTTTTGGACTTAATTATGGTATTTTATTTTATTTTATCTTGCTGGGCATTTTTCAAATAAAACTTAAATTTTCTTTGCTATAATTGTGGATTCTTAAATATGGAACTAATATATATAATCATATTCATTATTATTGAAACATATTTAGTAATAATTTATTTTATTCTTATAATATTTTCGACTCTCAATAAAGAATTCAAATTAGGCGTTGTCGTCTTATTCTAAATTAAATTTCTTTTTCAAATTAAAGTCAGACACTTCGGAACAACTTCTTTCTAAATTAGTTATTCATTTGTTTACGCGTTATTCGTTTTTGTTGGTGACGTTTTGTTTATAAGGGCTGCGATAAAATGAAAAGTTATTTTGTATCCGAATATGATTTTCACCATGGCTCCAACGTCGAACTCGGCAGACAGACATAGCTTGAAGAATCAATGACGAGTTCGACTAGCCACCACTAACGAACTAACGAACGCACGATAAGTTTTTTTTGTTTTTACGTTCATATTGTATTATTTTATTTAGAGGACAAGCCTTGAATGTATAGAACATGCAAGTTGGTATTGAAGAATTGAAATGGATTCTACACAGTTATTGGAATGGTTCATCATAACAACTTGGCCTGGCGGTCCAGCTAACATGGGTTTTAAATCTTATAATTATAGCCAAACATTAAAGTATGCAATTAATAGTTATTTATAGTACGCTCAGACAGGGTAACTTTGAATCGTCAACAGTGCGTAGCCAACAGAAGTAAAAATATATTGTTATTGTCATGATTATAACAATTACTCCTATTTACCAAGATCATGTTCTTGGCAGCGTTTGTTGCTCTGGTTTGGATTCTTAGTTAAAATGTAGTTAAAATATTATTATTTTCGAATCTTTATCGGTAATTAAAGTTAAATATTGCGTAGAACTGATAAAGTTTGGAGCATGAAAAGTTCGAAGTAGTTTTGGGTAACATTGAACGGTACAAAGTTATAGAACACTAATTTATTTAAAAAGTTGCCGCCAAAAATGACCTTGTCATTTTGTTCATGGAATGAGGACTTGACTTTATTTATTAAGCAAAAATAACTAACAAAATGCTACTAGTATTTGCGATCTTATTCGATAAACATGTTTTCTTATTTTATGATGTTATGAAAGTAAAATATATTTTTATACCAAATTTGGTTTGGTGGCACCTTGATTAATTTTTGGCAAAAACAAGCTGTTTAATACCTTCATATATTTTATAATTATGTCATTTTTATATGAAAGGGTTTATTAAATTTAAATACTTTATTAGATTAAAGCAAAACCTTAAAATATTCAAATAATAAAGGATTTTTGTCCTAAAACTATATTTATTCAAAGTTACTAGATTCTTGGTATAACTTTGAACAGATTGTTTGTACAGATGTCGGATAGTTTTTTTTTTCTTTCAATTTATTGTGTTTTTATATATTATGTAAGAACCAATTTAAAAGAACTCTATTTATTCAATAAAATAAAGAAGAACTTAGTTTAATAAGATTTTCATCTATAAAAAACTTTCAAAAACGTTTCAAGTTACACAATTTAATTGTACTAGTGGTAAAAGTTTGATATTTTGTTTGAGTGTGGTTTTTAATCATAAGCTTTCATAATTGTTGACTACTGAGCAAAGCAAGTGTTTAGAAACCATAAAGATAACGAAAAATTATCCCTATAAAAAAATATTATATTAGTAAACTCGAACACTACTCACTCATTATTACATGACATTGAAACACTTCTTGAAATTAGAAAAATCATTAAAATAATTGCTTTGTTAACACGTTAACTTCCTAAAATAATAGAGATAAAAGATACAATTTTATAATAGACTTATAGATTAATAATAGACTCGCCCAAACGGCTACATAAGCGTGACGTCACGTAAATGTATTTTGTATGTGAAGTTATGATTTTTTTTTATATTAAATTAAAATTTATGCAAAATGATTTTATTACATAAGTTAGTATAAATTGTGTTGGTGATTTAATGATAAAATTATTTTAAATTATTCTGTACGTTCAAAATGGACTCGTCCATGAAACTTTAAATGATCATAAAATGACTAAGATTGTAACAAAAAATTCTTGGTTTGCTTCGTCCGGAAATCATAATTCAGATATTTTTGTAAAAAACTAATTCACTAATAATAGTAATAATACATTAAACAAATATGCGTTTATTATTTATTCGTATATGTCATTTCTGTCAAAGAGTTTTAAAAAATGTAATAAATAAGTAGTAGTAAGTAAAGTAGTAATAAAAGAGTAATAAATGATATAAAAATTAATAAATTTTATCTAAAATTAGCAGTAAAGACAATTTTGTTGATTACCTACTTACGAACGGAATTTGCGAATACTGTCAAAAGCTTCAAGAAAAACAACAAACGATGCCATCACTACAACTGAACTTACTGAATTCTGAACTGAATAAAATCCGAGTCCAATTTTAAAACTTATTATCAATTTACTTCAATAAAAATAAACTACAACATAAAGTAAATAAACATATAATTAATTACGAAACAAAAAGCTCTTAAAAGCTTTCCTTTTCAAACTCGTAGGGTTGGGGTGGCGCCCCTCAATTATTATGCCTACCAAACTATATTCATTCCTGTGTATGTTTTATGTTACAATCTGTATAGCTATAAAATAATATACATATTTACATCGTGAATAATTGAACACGTTGTTCGTTTAGATTGAGAAAATTAATCCCGTACCGTCTTAATGAAATAATAAAAAGATATCTACCATAAATACGGAGCACTGAAATAAAATGTGAAAACCGTTCAGTTTTACAAGACGATGACTATAAAAGTAAACGGTAACCATTTCAGTAAAATACAGAACAGAGAAATAGTAGTAAATAAAAGGCCGGCCAGACCGACGGACAATTTTATAACTTGACATAAATCTACAAGTGTCGCAAATGTGGTAACAAATTTCAAGCATGTCGAGAACGAAATGTTGTTTGACAGCCAGTCACGCTCCGTGAGCTATAGATAAGGACGTTTAAAAAGAACACCATGAGCCTAGTCGTGTTCCCACATTATAATATAACGAACTCTTTTTATTCAGGTGTACTAATTAAGCTCGTCTACTAGGGATTCAACTTTTGGTAACATTTATTTCCGAGATTCTGATATTTCGGCAATGTTGCTAGCGCTATAGTCACGTAACCATGTCAATTAAAAAATTAATTTAATATGCTCTTTTCATTTAAACCTGAAGTTCCTCTAATTCACCCATAAGTTCCCCTAATTTGGTAAACCAGGCAAAATAACTTTTAGAAAACATTCACTACTAAAAAGACAATTTCTATTGGCTATTTCCTTTTGTTTTACACAATTTCATATTTTAAAGTACAAACACAGATGATTCAGTTATACAACAGATATTGCTGCGGCGGGGAAGAACCAACACAATTTGATTGCCTGCTAAAAATTGCTTAGGCAATATTCGAAAGTAAAATTTTAATGAAAAATTAAAGAATTCAGTGTAATAACGATTGCAAAATTATGAAGGTACCATAATCTGAAACATAAAAATACTAAATTGAATCCGAGGTTTATTAGATGATGAATTCATTTTAAGGAGATTTTATAGTAAAATATATTGAAAATCCTCGTAACGTTCTTCATCACGTTAGATACAGCAGAAATCGACATGAGGAAGAGCCATATTACAGCATAGAAGTATGAACGACAAATTGAATCCCGAGCCTAATATTAAATTTAATTTAGGGAATGTTTGTTTGAATTTTTTGGTTGTAAATTGGAGTAAAATGAAGGAGCGTCCCGGCGCGGGCCGGAGTGGAGAATAACACATGGGGTGCAGCGAAGGGTGCGGCGCGGGGCGGCCCACTGAAAAGTGCGCGGGTGGGGCTGAACAAACTCGCGGGGACACTCAACGAGAGCTTGCCACGTTTGGTATCTTTAATCGGAACGGGGTATATTATTTTGTTAGTTTTTAAGAACATAATTCTACAAAATTAAATCGTCAGTGTGTCTTCACCACAGAAGCCATATTCATAATTAAAATAGTATTCGAAATCGTAAAAGTTAAGTTAGCCCCTTTTGATACCATTTTGCATGAAATCTCATTCAAGCAATTTAATAAGAAGTTAAAAATTGCCTTCTATAAAAATACCTGTCAGCATTATATACCTATACTTATCTTTATTTATGACTCTGATAAAAAAAAATACTATTCTGGACTCCTTAACTGTATTCTGTTCGTAAATCATGGTGTTATCATAATAAACACATTCTAAAGATGTCGAATATTGATTTAAGTCTACTTCGAAATACAGTTATTGTAAAAACAAAACGAAACAATAGTGCTAGTAAACTAGTTGTTAAAATACAATAGAGATAAGAGTGTGGATAGAAAGTGTGTCACATTCACGATCCAATGAAGACGCATCCGGTCGTAAATCTTACGTCAAGTATTCACGATAAACTAAAAAATATATTAACGGTGCAAGTGTAAGTACTTGATTTGGCATTTACCTAATTATGTTAAAGTTTTTTTTCTCCGTAATAATTTAATTGAAAAATGTGCAAAAAGTCATAAAAGTCGAAGATATCACCTACTCTAATGACAAACAAACTAAATAATGTCTTATCTATAGAAAACGCAAATATTAACCAAGCAAGAAAAACGGAACGTATTCGCGTACAAAGTTGAACGTCCCTCCAGCATGTACTCTCAAATAGGGGAACAAGCATTTTAGCATTACCCCCGTGCACAACTCTTCCCGCGGGGAGGGGGAGGGCCCACGGCGACGTAAAAATCAATATGCTGGAGTTGTTAAATCACGCTTATAAACGAGCACTCGTCTTCGTTTCATTCCTGAAATTGCTCAAGTATACGAGTTTAGTTTTCATTAAAATTCCTGTACGACGACAAAAAGGATACAGCTAAACTGAACAAAGTAATGCCTTACGGGCTTAGCTGGGAATCTACCACAATAATTGCACCCTCCCATTTTTTGTAAATTAATATCAATAGATTTTCCTGTAGAGGTTTGTCATTGAGCTCTCACGGCTAAATGAGATTTAGCTTGAATGCGGTCCCGGAGGGCATAGTATCGTCTTTTGCGGTAGCAATGTAGATATATTATAGTCTAGGGCTCCAGCTACTACTTACTACTAGAGGTCTGTAAACTTGTTCGCTTTATTTATGTAAAACAAACATCTTAGTTGAGTCTCATATTGTAGATTTGCCGCATAGAAAAGTATAGGACATATTCTGTGAAAACTGAAGTCTATAAAACCTCTAAAAAATTCAGAATTTTGCCAATAAATATCAAATTGATCATGTAAAACTTAAAACACTCCAGCAAGCAAAAAATCTACTACATAGAGACTTCACAGCATTTTTTTTAAACGATGCCCGCACTAGGAAAAATTTTGTTGTCCTGTGTCGCAGAATTGTTCACAAACATACAATTCACTCACGCAAAGCACACCCAAAGTCAGAACAAATCTTTGTGGATCACACAAAGATTTGTCCTGTGTTGGTATTGAACCCACAATGACATCGCAGTTGAAAGCGGCGAGGCGACCGTTTTAACCACTACGCCAACCGTGCACTCAAAACACACAAGATGAACACAAACAGCTAAAGCATTAATTCATTTTTAAGATTAATTTATTTAAAAAGGTGACCTATTAAATATTAAAGCGGCATAAAATGCAGCTAAAGTCATAAGAATGTTGGTCAGTCAACAGTAAAAAAATAAATTAGACTGACTTAGTAGGTTAATCCTTTTTTCTCGACGAACAAACTCTTCCCCTTGAGGCAACAAACTAAAGCCGTGTTGACTTTGTGATGCCTTTCCCTTATTCTCTTATATTTTTTAGGTTTGGGGCTTGTTTGTAAGGAGTTTATTTAAACACCTTTAACAGTTTAAGAACGAGTGTAGTACGTTTTTTGTATACATTTTAATATTTTGCCGATACCATACGTTGCCGTACGTTCTGATAATTTAAACAAGATTTAGGGCAAATTTAGGAAGTGCCGGATAGCTCTTATCTGCCCCAGAAAATATAACCTGGCCGAATACAAAAGTGACATAAGTAGGGTAAAGGCGGGATAGATGCCCCACTTTTTGAAATTACCTCCTAATTTTGAAAATATTCATTGTATATATAAATAATGAGTATGAATTCAGCTAGTTTAGTCCTTTATGTTTAACTGTGATTTGGTTTTTTAGACCAATTAATTACAGATTTTGCAGAATTTAGCTTTTTGTGGAACTCCTTTTTTGGGGATAGATGCCTACCCGTATGGATAGATGCCCCACCATGAAAATACTAAGAGGGATAGATGCCTGCGGTGCGGGATAGATGCACTTTATAATGTATTAACGAAAAACTAAACCAAACTTTTATAAGGTTTAGAGGACTTTTATAATTTTAGAAGTAGAAGGCTACCCCTAAAACAGAAATTGTTTCCAAGAAATATGGCCCTAATAATAAAATGTATTTTGCAGTTTTAAAAGTCTTTTAATTGTCTTAGAATATAATTCTATCATGAGATCAAATAAAATTACATTAATAAAGTTTTATAAGCAATTTCAACATAAATAGAAATATTATATGATGCATCAGTACATCGACGTAATTAAAAAAAAACGGAATTAATGACTACTTTAAAAGTTACACAACGGCTAAAACTTACCTTTAAAACTTTGACGTCTTTGTAAACTTCGCCGCGGAGATGAATGCACACACAAGCTAAACACGTATTCACAGCACGACGGCCAATGGCTACCCGAGGTGCGGGGTGACTGCGGCTCTTAGTTATAATATTTTTTTTTAGTGGCGACTTTGGGAAGTTAGGTTTTTTGAAAATGAGGCATCAATCCCACTGGGGCATGTATCCCGCCTTTACCCTAACACTAGAATAAAGAGCACAGCTGTAATTTTCATTTATGTGTGTTATTGGCTTATCCTGCCAATAAGGTTTATCATACACATGTGAAATTGGGTCTAAATAGCTTGTTTTTAAATTAAATACTTAAAAAAATATTATTTGCGCGATCTGTTTTATATAAACATGATTTTTACAAAATTATTACATTACAACGCAACGTACCGTACGTATTTTCATCAGCATCTGTAGGAACACTTCAGTTTTTCGAAGTCCTACCGTAAATGTCACTTTTACAGAAATATATTGTAGTTTAAATGAAGATCTGTCTGTATCATAAAAGTCACCATTGTGACTATTATATTAAATAAGTCACCGGAGCTTTTGTCATAAAAACCATGGTATAATTTTAATGGAAAAAAATGGAGGAGGTTCTCAAGTCAATGTGTATATAACTATATATTTTAAGTTTTTTTTTAGTTAGCCACGTATAACTTTTTACTGAGTGGGTCTGATTTTAATAATTATTTTTTTATTCAAAAGAGTATACCTTGAGGGTAGTTCCATGGCAACAATGTCAGAGACTGATAATTAAAGAAATAGGGAAATTGAAAGAAACCCTCAAATATTACAGGAAATAAGAGTGTTTTCATAAATTATCATACATATTTTCAGTATAACAACACCACATCACACGTCAAAGTCAATACGAATCAATCAATTGTGGACTTTAGAAATGGCTTATTCTAGTAAGAAGTAGTTTTATTGGTTTATTTATTGCCGTTATCGCTCGCTCTTTTGATTCGAGGTATTGTAATTTTTGTCATGAAATTGATGATTATGGAAATATGCACTGCCAAATAAACATAATAATAATAATATATTAATGCAAAAAAAACGTGTTTCTTAGAAAATAAGAACTTCAGAAACATTTAACAGAATTATAATTTAAGACCGTTCTTTCTAAACAGATTTGTATAGTATCAAAACTAAAAAGAAAACAAATTCCCATCGCATCAAAATAACAAGTCCCAGTTGCTCAATAACTCAAATATTAACGTGCCAGTCCAATTGGAGGCATTATCTAAAATGAAAAATGATAGTGACCCAGTCTACAGAGATTCTATTATAGAGATAAACATCAAAGTATTCAGAGCAACAATTATAGCCTTATAGTACACGATAAATACGACGTTGTACCAACAAAATATACGTCTTTACTTAAGGTGTCGATTATCTGATAGGAGCAACCCTTTGATCCCATTCATTGAGTTGAGTGGAATTAATTAAAAAAGGTCAACGGAGAAATGGAGCAAACGTACTCACTATGCTGTGTTTCCCTTGATAAACTCCGGTTAACTTCCTAGAGGATTTGAGTTTGACTTATTAAGTATTTAGGTGAATTATGAAACATTTATCTTTATGATTTGTTTTAAAAATAAAGAGATATAAGTTTACCTACGTATTTGTATTTTAAAACTTGTGTTTACTTTTAAAGACTTGTAGCTCGATAGCTTAACAACTAAACTACAAATTTAATATAATCAAAGCCGTTTCAATATTTTTCAGTTCACCACCTAAACTGAAAGTCAAGTAAAATCATTGATGTAATATAAATGTCATTGCGTAAAATAAAACAATTTAAACCAAGAGCACTAGATTTGACATATCACTCGAGTACCATAATATGCCGCATAATACATACTATGATTATTTTTTATTTTGCTCATGCTTCTTATCGACTTTCTCAAGTAACGGATATGTTTTAAATATAGCCTGATTGCATACTTAATACACCTACAATCAGAATCACTAACATTTTTATCTCCAATTCGATCATAAAAAAATTATCATGTAGTTTTTTTATCGACCAAGTATACATTTCATCTCCAACGTTGACCCGACAGTTTTCCACCGACACTCGACTGGACTTCGAAAAGCTTTTCAAAATTTTCTTATTTGAAAGAAATGGTCTTTCATGTTGTTCTAGCAACATTTAAGTATCGATCGAATGCTGGTATATCATGATATTTCTACAGTTCTACAGTTTACTTTAATGCATTTTGTGTACGAGGCCTTCTGACAGTGACTTATAAAGTTTAGATTAAGTTATTAGACTAGTTTTATTTAAGATCCAACATGTATATTTTTCTGTAAATAAAAATGTTATCTAATTACTGAATATATTGTAAACCACCTAAATTTTGTACTATTTATTGGTCCTCCTTTTTGTATAATTGCAGACGAAACCTATCTAAATATAGAAATATATAGGGATATAGGTTGAAATTATTAAAAAATATTCACGAAGATTAGATGTTAAACTTAGGTATATTTTCGCATAATATGTCTGACTTCCGGTACGTCCGTGTCTCACAGTTGAGTTTCCCCGTAACTATTCTTACTGGCAATCTGAAATTATGAGAAGATAATGTGGCATTAACCCATCAGTAGAGATATTATCGCTCTCTTTATAGAACGGCCGTGTAGTCCACCTTATGTCTAGCGATGATAAGTGGCAATTACTGGCCTTGAACTACGCAATCTACAAACGTGTTAGAGTAATTAAAGGACTTTTATCGCAAATACAGAGGAGTGAACACTATCTAGTGGTGGTTTAAAGGTGAGATTGCGATGCTTCCTCCCTCGAGCTCCTTCACAAAAAATATTTTCGGTTTCAATTTTTTATCAAGATCTCTTCCAACTCGACAAACATGTGATGGACATAAAGATAGTAACCAATCTGAAATAAAATACCTAATTCTTCTTTTGCCAAATTTACTCAAAATATTTAAATATTAAGAGGTACTTTGAAGTTTCGCCTTTGAAATTAATCGCAAAAGACCCTCCACAATTGTATTACGTCCGCGCCGCTAGATGTTCTCTTTTTCCGTGATGATTGGTATTGAAAATCTACTAAGTTTTGGCATTTCGTGCATGATAGTATATAACATATAGTCGTACCACTTTTCTAGCAAATAAATAACTTTGACTTTGATATTATTTGGTGATCGCTCTTACCTATTTTAAATGCACACACAGGGAAATTTTTAGATTTATAAAATTACATAAGTCGAGCCCTTGCAAGCTCTCACTCTATTGAAACCGCTATCAAGATCAAAAATAATTTAAATAACGATAATAATAATAATAATAATAATAAAAACAACTTAAATTAAAATAGCGGTTACTTGGTTTTGGCTCGTATCCGTTGTTTAAATTCACCGGTTTCCAACCGAGTATTATAAATCTCAAAAATAATAATAATATGTTTATTTGTTAGAATATTGTAGTTACAAGATGTTACAGTGTTTGGAAAGTCCATAATACTCTACCGTTTCCGGTGTACAAATATTCAAAACAATAGGGAGTTTACATAAAAGCTTAGAAATAATTAAGTTATACTATATACTAAAAACACAATCAAATTAACAAGCCTTATTCTACGTCATGTATCTCTACTAATTTAAATTTCGCATCGAATCTTTCATCTAAAAAATCTTTAGTTGAATAGTAACATTTATCTAATAGGAAATTAAATAATTTGTAATTCATAATTCATAATTCATAATTCATAATTCATAATTCATAATTCATTTATTACTTTGCGAACACAGGTACAATAAAAGGTCTTAAAAAAATTGATACAGATGCTTTCCATGTCCAACCGTATGGCGTTGTTTCTAAATTTAACATAATTCAAGGTCTTAAAAACATCAGGTAATTTATTATATACACGAATAGCCATACAAAAAACATTATTAGAAAAAAGTGAAATTCTTTGTTGTGGTATAGACAATTTATGAATTTTTCGACTCTTTCTTATTGCTACATCATTATGTATCTCAAATAGAGTGATATTTTTATATACAAAAATACAGAGTTCAAAAATATATAATGATGGAAGGGGTAATATTTTAAACTTCTTGAAAAGAGGAACACAGCTATCTAAAGGTTGGGCATTACTTATGATTCGTATACTTTTTTTTTGGGCACGAAAAATTTTGATGCAGTCTACCGAGTTACCCCATATAATAATGCAATAGCGTAGAATTGAGGAGACATATCCATGATAGGCAAGTAGTGCAGCTTCAGTACCTGCTATGCGCGTTATTCTGCTTAGAGGAAACACAAACTTTTGAACCTTAGCGCACAGTTCGTCTATATGTGCTTTCCAGTTGCATTGCTTATCCACCCTTAAACCCAAAAACTTTGCATTTTCCACCTCTTCAACAGTGTCATTTGCGTATTTTATTTCTAAATGTGGTCTATTACTATTATAGCATTGGAACTGAATCATCTTTGTTTTACTAATATTTGCCTGGAGATTGTTATCTTGTAGCCATTTTATTATACTGTTTAAGGTGTTATTTATTTCGTCCTGGTATTTGTTAATATTCCTATCTCTAAGTTCAATGCTAAGGGTGGTATCATCAGCATAGAGTATGCAGTTATGTGTGGTGATATTAGGCAGATCATTGATGTAGAGTAAGAACAGAAAAGGGCCCAATATACTGCCTTGGGGAACACCACAGGAGTTTTGGTGGTAAGATGATCGGTAAACCTTTTTTTCATATGCAATACGCCTGGATATCTCTACGCATTGCGAGCGATCTGTCAGGTAGCTTTCTAGCCAATCTAACGCGTTACCTCTTATTCCATAACGATTGAGTTTATACAGAAGTAGTTTATGGTTCACAAAGTCAAATGCCTTTGACATATCGAGTATAAATTAATTTCAAATCAAAGCCATAGTGGAACCATGAAGTCCATAGATTTCTGAGTTAGATAGAACATACAACTTGAAAAAGCTGTTTTTTTGCATACTATAAAATAAAGTCGCTTTCTTGATCTTTTATTTATACGTTGAGATCTTTTAAATTAAAAAACTTTAGATTTGGATATATTATTTGGAAATTTTCTTCACTGTGGTTTTATGTGTTTATTACCTACATGCATGGTTTTATGGACAAACGCTATTGGTCGAAATGCCAAAAAAATACGCAAATTGGCGTTGTTAAACTTAAATAAAACCGAGCATTTGGTGTCATAATAAAAATGTTCAAGGAGTCAAGATCTAATAGATTATAATTATTTTTCTTGGCCGGCACTTTCAAATTTGGATCAAAAATGTATGGAGCGTGGCGGCTGTCCTTAATATTGCACCCAAGCGATGGCGGGGCGTTTACCTTGTATAATGTATACTTATATATATGCATAATAATAATGCATGCACGCTATTTTTCTTGATTATAATACTACTTGTTTCTTCTTTTCTTGTCTTCTCTAAATAAATAATACTGGGTGGACGTGAGACAGCGACATTTATTCAGACCACAAATACTAGAAATGGTAAATGTTCATTTCTAACGGTTCATTTATTTTACGAAAAAATCAGTTCAATTTGGCCGAACAAATTGAACATTGAGATTATTCATTTTGCTGCACCAAAATATTTTTTTTTTATTAAAATAAATAAACGATAGAAATAAACACTGACCATGACATGTCTAGTAACTGCGGTATTAATTATTAATGTCCCTATGTCGCATTCGCCCTGTTTATTTGTAGAACAATGAATGATTTTTAACGGACTTACTTAAGTTTAAAAAACAAAATATCACAGATTAAAAACATGCATGATCCTATGATTAATAAAATATTTCAGAAAACATCCTCGAACGCAAAGCAAGGGTTAACAATAACGAATATTCTGCCTGTACGTGTATGAAAACAAGCTACGTCAATAACACATAAACTCACAGATTTTCACATACGTGACGATGCCGACACGACACCGAATTTAGCCAGTCGGGTACAAGTGACAAGTTTTCTATATTATGCCTTAGTACCATACTTTTCCATGAGTTTTCATGATCTATGATGTGACGGTTTTATATATTCATATTAAATGGTAATCGAGATAAATATATCAAGATACCAAAATATTACATAAAAATAAATGCATAGCAAAGCTAAAATTTGCTTTAAATATTACAAATATCAAGATACCATTGACATTGACTATCAGATTTTCTCGCAAAGAGTATACTAATATTTTCTTGTATAATTTTATGCATCGAATGTAGCTAGCAGTACTGTAATATGCATTTAAACTGATCGTAAGTGGCAGGAAGATACTAGATTACTTCACGGAAAGATAACATATTTTTTTAGTAATGAATGCCATGAAATTGTTGATATATTTTCATGCAGTACACTCTCATGTAAAAGGTCGGCATCGGGTCGTTATCGTCAGATGTAAATCGGGATTACAGCAAGCGTACAATTTGTATAGACATTGTGTGTTCGTTTAGAGATCACACGTACGATTGCTTTCTTGCTTTCTTATTTTGCCTGTGCATTGGTAGTTTCGATTTTTGATTGTTTGCCTCGATAAAGGAAACAACTTATAGTTATTTTTGCTGATTATAAATAGCAACTTTAAGTTTATTGTTTTTATTAACTGCTACTACATTAATATCGTACTGGTAACCATTTTGTTAATTGAAGTGAGTACAAGACAGAGTGGATGGCAATCACCATCAGTCGAATGAAATGCACGATGGAATTTATTTAACTGTTTTCCTGAAATAAATAAGGTTCAGAGTCGACATTATAATTTATGCTTTATTAAAAACACCCTTTGGTGTGTAAGCGTATTACTTTTTCTGTATTCGTTTTTAGTTATATTACCTTATAAATATAATTCAATATCAACTATATAAAAAGAGAGGCCTATGTCCAACAGTGGACGTCGTTGGGCTGAAATGTTGATGATTATGATGAAAAAAAATCTATTTGTAGAACGACTAATTGAAATATAGTCCCTAAATTTTTAATTAAACATGTCTACTCTATTCTATTCTGGAACATAAAAGTCTCCGACGTAATATTAACGTTCATGATATTAAAATCAAATTATGATATTTAATTTTAAGTAAAAAGTGTACGGTTTATACAATAGGTAATATATGTTATTATCGCGATAAAACATGAAATAGTTGCCTAAAAGTAAAAAGTAATATTACTTGTCCCGTTAAAGTGGGTCACCCCCTAGCGGGCGCGAGCACCCCGCGCCCCCGGCCCCCACCCCCGGCGCCGTCTCTCGTCCACCCGCGACTCTCCCCCTCCCCATCCCTCCCCCAACATTCATTGTGCCGCAATATATTTCTTTTTATGTGCAAACAGAAAAGTCATTTATTTAAATTTTCTCACGAATTCGTATCGCAATTTTATTTTATTATATTATCTGTATCACATTTAGAGTGTTCTGTATGTGTATTGCTGTATCAACACGTTGTCGTACAGTGTCGCTGTGGGCGCTGTGGCTGTCTGCGTGCTCACATTCAATTGAATTCGTTCTAGCGTTCCTAACATTGATTGCTTTAACATATTTTGTATTAAGGAGCACTTACCCATTATACTTTATAATGTTCTCCATAAATTAAATCTTTATTGAGCACATTTAATAGAACTTCGTCTTTTCCAAGCCTGCGTTATCGCTGTTGTGTCCCCATGTAATTAAATTTAAAGCTCTCAACGTAGAAGGGAATAATATTAAACTCAATTGCATTGCAAAGATCACAATTTTCCGACTTCGAGTCGAGAGGAAGTTGGTACACAAGATATTTAGATAAAAGGAAGTAAGTATCTATATGTCGAGTTGCTTTTGTGTTTTAGTCATATGTACCTGAATATGTATATGTTATTAGATTATGATGATAATGAAACTTGATAGGAACTTGATACAGTTAAAGATTTGAAAATTCATTTTGTTAGGGTAGATAGAGGAAAATCAAGGGGTAGGAGCTGAGCACCATTACCTCTTACTATCAGTCGCAAAATAGTGCAAGCACGTTCCCCGTTTTATTTTTACCCTGTTCAAGCAACAACATAACGTTATCGTTCCGTTAGAGTATGTAATTTTCTGCCATTTTATCCAATGTGGCCAAATTCTTACGATAATATTAATATATATATATATACATATATATTGCCTAGTATTATACAACTTGAGTGAAAAACCGTTAGCCTCCTAGTTAATCTTAATATAATAACTTATAGTTATAGTTCAAAATATTCATTACCTATAGATATTTATACTTCAATCGTTAGGAAACTTTGAGGAAGTCAATATCCATCAAAACTTCCAAATCACTAAGATTAAGAGCGTCTTGTGAGTTTGAAATTTAGTTGGAAGTGCTTTTCAGCTTAATTAATGTTAATGAGGTCAACCTTTCATACATGAAACCTACTTACCGAAACTTATTTTGAAAAGGTATAAAGTAAACAGCAAGGGGCGTTCAGTCGAGATGTTTCAAAATGGGAACAGGAAGCATCTAGCTGGGATTACTTGAGTCGACTTCATGGTTATATTGTTGTACTAGATGACCCTCGCGGTTTTGCTATTATGGTAATTCATTTTATTATTATTTAAATTCAACTTGTGTCATGCAAAATTTGAAGTTTCTAGCCCCAGTGGTTTAGGTTCAGCGTTGATGAATCAGTCAGTCGGGCGAACAGTTATACAGGATATCCCAGGTTAGGACGTCAAAATTGGTTAATGAGTTAGGTATGACAGTTATCAAAAAAAAAATAACAACAAAAGGGCCATATTTCAAAAATTGTGGCCATATACAAAAAAAATAGAAAATTATCATCCTTTAACGGACATTTTTTTTTTTTTTAAAAAAACGTCGCTCGCACTAGGAATAACTCCTGTGACACGGGGGTGTTCACAAACATACATTTCACATACACAGAGCACACCCAGAGTCAGAACAATTTTTTGCGAATCACACAAAGATTTGTCCCATGTGGGGATCGAACCCACAACACCAGCGCAGTTGAAAGCGGCGAGGCGACCGCTTTAACCACCTCGCCAACCGTGCACTCAATTTTCAAATTCTTCAAATTTCGCTCTAATGAAAAGAGATATCTATACTAATATTATAAAGAGGTAAAGTTTGTGTGTTTGTTAAATTGTCAGGGGTAATCTCGGAATCTACTGCACCGATTTTAAAAATTCTTTCACTAATAGAAAGCCACATTATCGCTGAGTGTCATAGGCTATATGAAAAACCGAAAAATTAAAAGGTTTTTACGTGGTAGTCTGTTTTGTAAAGAGAATCGGAGAAAAACTCATCGTTATACGTGAAGGCCACAGCAGCGCGGCAGCGGCGCGCGATGGTTTCGGCTTATTTCGGTTCGCGTTCGTGCTCACTTCGGAAGAAGGAGGCGTGACCTTCCTTTTACATCTGAGAGGTAGGTACCCGCGCGGCTCTTTACGCAGCAGACGTCCCCAAAATTGAATTTTTCGTAACACAATTTCGACATTCATTAATTTTATTTTCGGTACATTAAAAAAAAAATCTTTTATGTTTATATAGTTTTCATTTAATTTAGGTTATAGATAGGCATTAAGTTTGTTTCATGTACCTAGATATTAAATTAGGTTATAGGTATTAAGTTAGTTTCATGTAGATATTAATTTAGGTTATAGGTAGGTATTAAGTTTGTTTTGTGTAGATATTAATTTAGGTTATAGGTAGGTATTAGGTTAGTTTCATGTAGATATTAATTTAGGTTATAGGTAGGTATTAAGTTTGTTTCGTGTAGATATTAATTTAGGTTATAGGTATTAAGTTAGTTTCATGTAGATATTAATTTAGGTTATAGGTATTTAGTTTTTTGCAATTAGGTTAGGTTAGGTTGTTATTTTGAAATCATAACTTCTGTCAATATGCCTAAAAGAAAATCTCAACTGTCTCGACATACATCCCTGACACGAGCGAGACAGTTTTGAACAATTAAAATTATCCTGCGACTTGGTCCTCATGGAATTCGTTAATCGGAAACTCCGAATTCGTTAATCGGAATCTCGGGAATCTTCTTTCACGAATAGAAAGACACATTATTGCTGAGTGTCATAGGTTATACATATAAAAAACCGAAAAATAAAAAGGCTTTTACATGGTAGTCCGTTTTGCAAAGTGAATCGGCGAAAAAACATTCGAATGAAAACGTTTCTTACGAACGCTGCCTTAACTATAAAAGATATATATTTTTGAACATTATGCCCAACGAAGTGGGCACGGGTCAGCTAGTTAAGTTATAAATTAATTTGTTATGGTTGTATGGTGGCATGTAAAAAATTGTTGTGGCAGCTTGGATGTAAATGATGCTTATTGCCCAAACAAAGATTCAAAGTTAAATTATTCGTTTTCAATTGACTGATCGTACTAAAAAAAATTATGTAGTAGTCGAGTTTAGCAAATAGCGTCAAAAGTTGGCTTATTTAATACGGATTTCTTTTACGGATTTTTTTTTTATTGTGAATGTTTTTTTATTTTTATACCTGGGTATTAAAATAAAAAAACGTTCACAATTCAAAAAAAAATCCACTGCTATGAACGTGTAGTGTTGTTCGGTACTTTGAGGTCATTTTTAGGGTTCTGTACCCAAAAGTTAAGAAAAGTCTGTCTGTCCGTCTGTCACCAGGCTGTGTATGTGTCTGATGAACTGTTACAGCTAGACAGATGAAAATTTCAAAGTTGATGTAAAACTGTTGGCGCTATAGCAACATACTAAAACCAAACACCAAATAATCATTTATGGGATACAAGAAACGTGATTTTTTTCTCGCGGCCGAGAACCAAATTTTAAGGGTTTTGTAGGGTTATTCTGTAAAGCAATGTTTTAAAGGTTAAGTTTGAAATGCAAAAAAAATACAAAATTAAATTTCGCCCAAACGTTGCTCGCGTTAAAAATATTTTAAGGAAACAGTTACCCTACAAAACTTATTACATTTGGTTCTTCGCAGCGAGAAAATTGGGGCAGCCCTTAGTATGGGATGCTACTTGCGTTGACACTTTAGCATCGTCGCATCTTCCGGGGACTCATGGTCCAGGAGCGGGGTGGCGGAATCAGGCGAAAACCTCAAGAGACGCAATTACAAACTCCTTGATACTGGTAATATGTTTGTGCCTTTTGGGCTGAGACGCCTGTATATTTAATGTATAGATTATAAAATTGCCTTCAATAGCTCAATAATTTCTACTTATAAAACCAAGATTATGGAAAATTTATTGCTGCGGGATAAATGAAACCAAATGAAACAAACACTTTTAATTGCGTTCGAATTTGAAAAAAATAGGAATGACTTACCTTAAATCTACTGTCATGTGGATCGAGCCACTGAAGTGCTTACGTTCAACACAACCACGTCGGTTTGGGTTCAAACCAGACCACAAAACCGAGGCATTTCGGCGAGAAGTACTACTCCACGGCGGCAACCCGCAACCGAACCGAAAACGATATCGTACTATTAATTGGTGAATACATCAAATGATTTGGATAATTATAAAGTAATTGTAATCTACTTGCATTACAATTACTTTAAAATTATTGTAGACATATTTCCTCAATTAATGTCAAGCCGAAATCGGGTAATAGGGTAAGTTATGACAGATTCAGTTCCAAGTTCCATATTTGAAAAATAATAGACAACTTAATTTTTTTTTTGTTATTCGATCTTGAATAGTGTTTCTTTAAGCTATGGTCATAATAATTAAGATTATTTGCGACAACTTGGAAGCAAATGTCACTTTTTGCCCAAACAAAGAGTGACATTTGTTAGACAAGTGTTAGTCAATTCATAGCCCAGCTTTGACTGAGCGTACTAAAAAAAAGTACTGGTCGAGTTGGGAAAGTAGCTTCAAACACTTGTAAATTTATTTCTTAATTAGCGAACAATTTATTTAAACAGACACAGTACGGAATTATTGATCATTGGTAGTGTTGATCGGTACATAAAGGTATTTTTTTCTGGCGGCCAAGGACAAAATGTTTTAAGCTTTGTTTCCTTATAATAACGCAAAAATGTTTTTACTTCGAGCAACGTTACGGCGATGTTTCATTTTGTAATGGAATTTTTTAAATATTTCAAATTTGAATTTCTCCAAAACTTTGCTCCACAAAATATTATTTTCCATATTATTAAAAGGAAATAGTGACCCTACAAAACAAACAGATATTTGATCCTTGGACGCGTGAAAAAAATTGGTCTCAATGTACCGGACAACACTATTACCGTCCATATTTCCATTCTGGGTTCTGTTCTAGAAAAAAAAATATCACAATCTTTATTGATCCTTAAATATATGTTTAAAAATATATATTTTATTTTTGACCACAGATTAAAGAAACAGAATTCAGGATACAACAATAACAAAAAATAATTTAAAAGTAAACACCTCTAGTAGCAGAATTAAGCTAGTAATACGTCACATGGTGTAAATTTAAACCATGTTTTTTAACTGTCCACAATTTTTCAAATATGATTTTTGGATTATGTTACTATTTATCTAACTTGAGATCTATCCTCTACCTATTACCCAGCTTGACGTCCTAAACTAAAAAAAGCTCTTAATTCGGCACAGCTCAGAAATTATATCGGTAATATGCAAATAAATCAGTTCAACCGCATATCAATGAATCTTTTTAAAAATGCGGTAAAGAGAACAAAGCAGCTGAGTTTTATGTTATTTTATAAACTGAAAATATTATAATCTGTGTTGAAATGTCGGTCTCACAATGCCGTACAGCTGTTAGTAGTAGCTAACAATGGCACAATGAAACATTGTGTATTTTTAGTTTGTAGGCGGTCACGTTATAAAAATAAATATGCACAGCCTCTATTTCACGCGCCTTGGAACTGCTGACCGAAACTAAAAGTAATTAGAGAAGGCCATACATGGTTATATTTCATATTTGATCCCGTTTAGTAGTATCTGTACAAATATATTACGTTTTAGTGTTTTAGTAATTTTATTAATTAATATCGAAAGCTTAAGGAAATGCGTTTGTTTTGTTTAATCTCAAAAACGCCTGGAACGACAACCTATCAGTATTCAGATAGTATGCCTAGTGAAAAATTGTTTCGTCATTAAGTTATTTATGGCAACGTTAAGAGTAAAAATAATAATATAGCCAAAATGTAGTCTGTAGCTATATCCGTTCTTTAGAAAAAAAACCTGAATAAGAAATAGTACATTGTACACCAAGGGATGAAAGTAGTTGATTTCATTGAGGGTGTAGTTTGAGGCCCGAAGCGTAGCTGAGGGCCTTAATACACCCGAAAGAAATCAAACTTTCGCCCGAGTTATACATAGTGCTTTATACTACACCTACAAGGAAAATAAAAAGATTGTGCATTTTTCTCACTTCTCCATTGCAGAAAATCTGCATACGCTTTATTATATCTGATCCTTGACTTTTGTGGTAAGAGGTCCTCAATCACTGCTTGAGCAGTTACTTTCAATTTCTCCGGAGTCAATAAATCGTCAGTATCACTATCACTCGACATATTAAGTTCTTGCAACAAATTGTTTATTCAAAAGTTTTAAAATGGTGAGGAATTTGGAGCGAAATGCAAAAATTTTCACAATTTTTCTTTCATACGCGCATATAGACACGGGTAACAATCGCATGCTGGCTGCATGCGATTGTTACCCGTGCGCTACACTTTATGAAGTTAATTTGTGAAAAAACGTTTGTAATTATTTTGTAACAGGTAATAATAGTGATTTTAGTGGTTTATTTATGGAGTTATTATATAATTAAAGTTACAATAATTTATTTATTTTTACAAAAGTAGTTATTTTATTATTTTAATATTCTTTTTTATTTATGGTTTACCAAAAAGTACAGAAAATAAAATGAAAAAAAAAGAAATTTAAAAAAAAGTTCATTACTCCCATAATTTAGGAGTAATATTTCAGACCTCTAACATACATTACATGTTCCTTTTCAGAACTCGTCTGAAATGACTAACTTTCTTTGATAGATATTCTCCGTATTAGATACTGCAAAGAGGTACTTTCTACGTAGGTGTAGTATAAAAGATATATAAGTATTGTGAATCTAAAATGATTGCTTTTAATAATAAATGTATTAAGGCAGTGACAAACTCTAACAAACTCCTCAAATTATTTCAATTTAAACTTCAGAGCGCAATATTCATTGGGTTATAAATTGTTGAAGTTTATTCATCTTTATTTATGTAGTGGGTGGGTTTTTGTATTCTGCCTCCAGTTTATCTATAATTAGTCAGCAAATCTCCCTCTGTGTACCACATATTTGAGTTATTATATTAATATTTCTATTTATTTAAATAAAACGAAAAGAAAACAGAAAGGTGAACATTTTTGGAAATGCCAACGGAAAGCCGGCCATTTAAAAAGAAAATTGGTATGGCCGATCGAGCTTGGAAAAGCACAAAGGTTAACTATATGCTGCTACGTGGTTGAACACACTGATATTTTTCAAAATAGGCTAGTAAGAAAAGCAGCTAATGTCTTTTTATAAATATTAAAAAAAGTTTCGGTAATGTGTGCCATTGCACACATTACCGAAACAAATGACCATGGATTCATTAATCCATGGTCATTTGTTTTTACAACCAAAGCTCTCACCCACGACCGATGATCGGTGATCGGTGATCGATTAACAAAAAACTACAAATAGAGGTTTGCAACGGAGCAGTGAGGACTGGAGTAAGACCGGTGATTGACGGATAATCGAATTACGTCTCGTAATAATCCTTTGATGGGATAAACAACACAAATAAAAGAAAAAAACATCAATTAATATTTGTAATTATTTAACTTTATTTAGTAGAACTATTTACTAATAGTCCACTCGTATTACACAAGGATTCACTTAATAAATGGAAATTACCCCATTCGATGGTTTTATCCATGAAGCACCAGTTAGCGTTGAATCACCGGTAATACCCCGGTTCAGACTGCTTAGGTGCCTCTACTTGTAAAATCGAATAAACCAATCAAATAGAAAGCTAATAAACATCAAAGAAACATAATTATACCCTCTTCCCTTTCCTTCCTAAAAATCCTTTTTTTTTAAGATTTGAATTAAAAAAAAAAAAGGATCTTTGAGAACTTTATTTGCATAAAACATGGTTTCAATTACAAATTGTTGTTATATATCAGGTAGGTACAGCATGTTTTGCTCTTTAATTGAGAGCGTGCAAATATTTATCACATTAAAATAACATGTCATAATCATTATTGCATGCAAATATTAGTATTATTATGTACTACAATTTATAAATAATGTCCATGTCAATAAAATATAATAAATAAAATACGAAAATTTAAATAAATTAATCATCATTATAATTATTGTTGAGAAATTCGTAGACAGAATAAAATTGAAAACTTCTAATAAGTAATATATTCTACAAAATATATTTTATTTCATCTACAACGAAGTATTTCGCGCATTGAAGCTTTGTTGGTACCAAGCAAATTTCTAATGGAAATGTTTACCCTCCCTCTCCGACTTTATCCATTTTGTTCAGATGTAGGACGAGTACAATAATACTATTCTTACTTTTCATAAAGGAAGATAAAGTGCCTACTTAAGTACTTCCGTACTAAAATATAGTTAGATTTATTGTTACAATACAAAAGTTCTTGTATCCTAGTTATTATCTTTATGAAGTGGAGATCCCACCAAAAATATTTTCGTATAAAATGTTGCCCAGATAGGCCATACTATGGCCTGCAGTGCCAAAAAGTTATCAGATCTCATTCAGATCTCAACACCCTTATTGGCTAGCGTATGCGCCTCTCACTGCGTGGTATCGGGTTCGATTCCCGGGTCGGGCACAGTGTTATTTGTGGCAATTCTCAATAGCAGTATGGAGTTGGAATCATGACCGGTGGATGGCGATAGACTTACCCCTATCCCATAAACATAACAAGTGAAGTGTGGGTGTTGTACACCTCTGCAACACCCTTTTCGGTAATATAGACATGATGTTATGTTATATTATTGAGATAACATAACATAACATTACGCCTATACCCTTAAATTTAATATTTAAGTTTCTTTCGTTAATTATTCTAGATATCAAAACGTTTAAATCAGCTAACTGCCCCATGTTAACTGTAATCGCAACTTGAGGCGTTCACACATGGCAACTTTAATATCAAAATGTATTTTTGACATATGTTTATATTAATATACATTAAATTGAATACAAATCACTTTGGAGTACAAATTGAAAAGGATGTCATAACATAATCAAGTGGCACAGACTGTAAAACGCTCCGTGCAATAAAACCGGTCAGCAGAGATCGGCGACTCACCCTCAACACTACTATACAACTTTGATAAACGGATTATGTTTTATGCGATTCAATGGCTTTATAACATTTTACATTATGTATTTTATATATCTTATACCACTTCACCAAGCGAAACAAAATGTTACGACTTCAAAACTACAGAACGTCATACATGCAGGGTAGATGGCGACATTGCAACATTTCTTGGAACGATCGCTTCTAGACATGGCCAGTGTTTATTTCCAACTGTTAGGTTTAAATCAAAATCATTTATTTTGCAAGAATATAGTACAAATACAGGTGTTAGTAATTAAACAATGGTTCAATACATTCTACCATAACAATGGTGTGCAAAAAAATAAAAATATAAGGAGTCATGCAGTAGAAATTCAACATGCTTTGATTAAATTTTAACAATAATTATTATAATATTAATTTCATTCTCAATTCAATTACTCATTATTACAATATTAATATTATTCTTTATATGTCATATATAATCTTTAATACAGTAAAACATTTATCTAATAACCATTTACTTAATTAATGCATTGGTAAAGGCAAGTCCTTAAATTCAGTTAGTAATTTATTATATATTATTTAGTAGATAGTTATTTCTTATTTACATAGTTATCAATTTATCTCTTATTGGAAATAGATACTGCATTGGACCGAGTGTTTGAAAAGGCAAATGGAATTATAATTATTATTTGAATTATTATGATATCATTTGCAATTGTTTGGCTATGTTTATGGATTGACCAATCACGACTCATTACCCGACTGCGTCAGAAGGAGGGTTATGTTTTTCGAGAGTATGTATGTATGTATGTATGTATGTATGTCTATTTCTTTGTGCCGCCCTACAGCCCAAACGGCTAGACGGATTTTGACATATGAGGTGTCGTTGAATTCGTCAAAACAGTGATAGTGACATAGGTTATATAAATTTTCAAAATGGTGCCGGCAAATGAAAAAAAGGGGGGGAGGTATGGATTTTCTTTTCATCATAGTAATATGGGTATCAAATAAAAGGCCATGAAAAGACCATTTCAAAAATATATACTTCTTATCACATTTATATTACTGATTAAACACAATTTACCAATTTATATATCGGCACGCTCGCGCGCCCGAAGTGGGTGGAAGTTAGTTTGTATGTTCGCTCACGCTAATCTTGGAAACTGCCGGTTGAATTTGAATAATTGTTTTTGCATTTGATAGTTTAACTCACGATTAAGGCTCATTGATCTCAAAAAGATTTGATTTCTACAAATTAATAGATATAAAAAAACATGTCGGTTAAAAGAACTAAAAAGAGTGAAATAAAAAATAATTATTAAAAAAACAAAAAACCCGACTGCTTAAAAAAAAGAAATGAAAAGATAAAAACAAGTATAGCATTATCTACATTAAATTCATTAACACCAAATGAAATATGTCAAACTAAATTCTTTATGATGTTGCAGGCGGGGACTAACAATACTTTGTTACTACTACATATATAACTTCGTTTGTCACCGCCTGCAACATCATAAAGAATTTATAAAAGCAGGGCAAAAACTTTCACGACATAATAACGACTGACTACACTAGGTAAGCATGTGTGAGATACATGTTTGAGAAGTGTTATATACCCACTATTTAGGTAAATAACTCACATATCTTTAACGGGTGTAGTCAGTCTTTACTGAAACGTTAAAGTTTTTGTCCTGCATACCTAACTGTTTGGCCCACTGTACATACGGTAGGTAATAGGAAAAAAATGATATGCACTATTGTTTATAGATAGCATTTGATACACTCGTATTGATATTAAGAATTGAATACTGACCTTGTCTAGAATCCGCGTGGTTTAAATAAATGTCACTGTGTCGCACGCACCCTGTATACCTTAAATATTATTATGTATCCTACAACAGTCAAGTAAAACAAAATAAAATCTGCTACTCCAAATTAATATAATAGTGTGTGCTAAAATACGGAAAGAGCGATTCCTCCTATTGGAACAACGCCATCATCGAACGTTGGCTTGAGTTTAACAAGTCATTACTTTTTATTAATAGAGTTTCAAACCTGTGTTATACGAGACATTAGGGTAATATGTATAATATGAAAATTAAATCACCAATTAATCAGAATAAATTAAAAATGATAAAATAATTGTAATTATGATATCTCCTATAAACATCCTATATGAAAGAAAGAAGAAAAATCATTTATTCTGGCATAATTGCGTCTAAAACTAAAAGAAATTATAACAAAATAAAAACATTGTTCAATATGCCAGAAATGGTACGCATCTCAGCACAATACTGCAGCGCTAAAAGCACCGCAGCGCTGATAATTCTGATGCGACTTTTCCAATCACTGTGTTTAATGGTATAAGAAGTAATAAAAATTAGCTACGTAAGCCTAAGATAAAATAATATACACCCAATTATATTAACAAATATCAAGAGCTTAAAATTAAGTCGAAAAATATTGCTAAGTATAATTTGATTTTGACTATTTTTATACCCGCGTACTCCGCGTAGCAATCTCGTAGCACTCGGCGTAGAGCCAAAAAATCGTAGCGAGTATTATGTGCGCTTGTTATTAAAAGATGATAATTATTATTATACTATGTAGGTATGTTACTGAAAATTTGTGAATGCCTTTTCAACAGAGTTTGGTAAATAAAAAGGCTTTCAATTTGTCGTATATGTTTTCATTAGTAAATAATATAAAACTCAGACGGTTTGTCGATTTTGATTATACTTTACATTATCTTAATAGAATACAAAGCCTGGTCTGATATCAATTATAGAATTAAGTGTTTTAGAAGGTTATGGATAAATATCTAAGTCAATATTGTATGGTAAGGGACCGCCTCTGCCACAGACAAGATGGTTGTTTGGTCTGGTGACATCACTAATTATTTTATCAGCGTTCTTATAAAGTACTAATGCATTTGTAACAACTAAAAACTTTATTAATGCTTACCCATTCCAAGAACTACCGCTTAGTAAGTAGTTTAACCCGCAGGTCGATCGAAAAAATACTGCCTTTGTAGAAATTTAAATTAATGGATTCTTCTTCCTTCCTTACATGGAAGAATTTTTTTAATTATTTCGTAGTTTCCTAGAATTTAGCATCGGTAAAAAGAAGATCATCCATATCTTCTGAGCCTTTTCCCAATTGCATTGGGGTCGGCTACTATTCTAACGGATTTTGCTGAATATCAGTATTCTACGTGGAGCGACTGTCATTCCACCTCCACAATCCAGTACGACCTGATAATACTCTTTGCTAGACTAGTTTTTTGACTTTTTGGCCTCTGACTACCCGTAACGACTCCTGGTAAAACGTGCTCTCGGGAATTTCATTTCATTTATTTTACTCATAAACAAATACACTTGTACTAGGAAACAGTTGGCAAGATATAGGACCGACAGGATTTGAACCTGCGACCTTACTGCACACCGGGCAGCCGCTTTAGCCATCTAGCTACGGTCACCTCTTACTAGAACCCTAAATTTCTCAACTGTATGATACGTCATTTCGTGACCGTACCTAGATGGCTAAAGCGGCTGCCCGGTGTGCAGTAAGGTCGCAGGTTCAAATCCTGCCGGTCCCATATCTTTTTCAACTGTTTCTTAGTATAATTTGCTAAGCATAGCTAAATGCTATAAAAATAATCAATTAGAAGTTAAAATACACTTGTGTTTCAATATAATGTTTTCTTAAAACTAGGCACCTTAAAAATAACAATAAGTAGCCATAATTACAAAAATGATTATACGAGGAATACAAGGCAAATAAAATATTAAAAAATTGGCAAGGAAGCAAAGGCACGGAGGAAAAGTTGTTGTGTTAAGTCACCCATCAATGATGATGCAAGATTGATTGTGCGGCGTGGCTTAGACTTATCCAAGAGCTCCTCTCAGCAAAAGCTTATATTAGTGAATACACGTCGAAAGCGATACGTATAAGTTGCATTAACTTCAGTGAGTAAACAAAACACTTGACGCTTTAATTACCGTCAGAAGTCGTCAATCAAAATGATTGGCATACACAAACAAGCAAATTACAGGTGTCCGTAGCTAAACCGTCACTTTCGGTGCGAGAAAATGGCGATAAAAAGCAAGTTAGCGCGTTCATTCATGTTACGAGCGGCATGTCGCCGCCATTCGATATTGCAAGTACAGAAAGTCCACTGACATTTATACTAAAGCAAGATACGCATATAAAATAAATAAAATAAAATAAATATTTCACAACTCACACACAACGCCATCTAGTCCCAAACTAAGCAGAGCTTGTACTATGGGTACTAGAATAACTGATACTAATACATATATACTTTTCTTTTGTAAATACATACTTATTATACATAGAAACACCCAGACTAAGACAAACCCCCATGTTTATGCACACAAAGATTTGTCTTAAGTGGGAATCGAACCCACGACCTCGGCGTCGCAGGCAGGTACACTACCCACTCCGCCATCCGGTCGTCAATATATAAGACCAGTTTAGATCAGCAAACAAGAGGACACCTGGCTAAGTCGAAGCGCGGACCGATCGATCTTGCAAGTTAAGCAATGCTAACCGCGGTCGGCCATGGATGGGTGACCATCTTAACGTTACGAGTTTTCCTCCGTGCTGCCGCTTCCCGAGAGCTCGTTAAGCCGCCGGTCTCGGTAGCCATTAAAGATCTATGGCAGTCGTTACGAGGCCAGAAAGGTTGTTAACTTGTCTAACAAAGACTTTCGTACCGCCTCGTACTAGGTTGTGGAGACCTGATGGCAGTCGCTTCACGTAAAATACTGATGTATTCAGCTAAATCCTTTGAATTTATTTTTTCGATTTGACTCCAATGTAATTGAGGAAAAGCTCGGTAATACCCAATTACGATATAAGTTGATTAATTCTTCACGCATTAATATCAGCACTATTTAGTCATATTTGGTGGTGGTACATAGTTACGTGGCATATTTAAAAGAAATCAAGATTATTTTTGCTAAGCTTAAAATTTTTATCACGCTGATATTCATCTTCAATCTGTAGTCAGACACTACTTAAATGCGGCATGGATGGCATTATATTACAAGAACATGATAAGCTTTACCTTCTGTATGTATTATATGGTGTGGCAGTGCTCCCCGCTGGAACAGCCTGGCCCCGCACGCTGTCACGTCACACGCATTCTTTGACAACTGCTACCTCCGATTACCTTTGAATTCTTTCCAATAAATACCAGATACCAGACTCTAGTGAACTATTTGTGCTCGCTATGTTGTAACCATATGCCAGTCGCTGATTGCTTGTTGCTTTTGTACGGTAACTGCTAGGAATGCTGCAAACGTAACTATTACGAGTATTACTTAGTTGCCGTCCAAGTATTTTTTGTCTTTGGACACTTGGTATGTTTTGTATCTGTCATTTGTTGTATAAAACGACGTCTGCGCTGATAGTGATAGTTTACTAATGGTTTTAATCGGCGTAGACATCGTCGTAGTGGTCATTGCGTCAATGGTATCAGTCATTACTGGAGAAGTAGAGAGGTAGGTACTGAACCGGAATGTAGTGCAAAGTCGGAGTGTCAGTTTTAATATTTATTGAAATGTAGAGTTGGTAGTATACTACTGAAAATTAAGAACAGCTTAGGTTTTTTTAATATATTACACTTATAAGGAGGAAGTCTTATTCATATAATGTCTCAATCAACTAATAACGAACCAAATAGCAAAAGAACCTCCATCCCTTTCGGCATTCCTCGACAAAGCCTGATAGATGTCGTCAAATCTCCGCATGTTGCGAAAAATCAAGGAAATGACATCGCTTTTATTTTCATTGAGATGGGATATAAACAAGACTGTGGCGCACGAGTGCGGGCGGGGTCACTTAAAGTTAGTGTCGGCTCGTAAACGTATCGGCCAGGCGGGGCTACTGAACGCGAGCCGGCGCGCCCCCGCGGCGACCGCACTCGACACGCTGCCGCACGTCGCCGACGCTCTGAATCGCACCCATTCACACATTCGCTTTAACTGGATATACCCACTACTTGAATTTCGCAAATTATATACTAGCCTTGCTAAGGTCATTTCCGCCACTTAAGTGCTCTAATAAAACACGCGACTGTAAACACAAAGAAAAGTAAACAACTTAACCGAAAATATTTTCACGAAATTATAAACGATGACTTCATATCTGATCATTTACGTTTCCATAATTCACATAAACCTGTATTTTATGTATGATACTGACTACCGAAATACTTTTTTGTAACTTAGCTGCATAATTTTATGAATAAACTAGCTGCCCCGCGCGGCTTCGCCCTCGATAAAATTTTGCCCTCGAAAATATTTTAAAAGTATCCTATGTCCTTCTCCCGGTTCTAAGCTACCTCCCCACCAATTTTCAGCCAAATCGGTTCAGCCATTCTTGAGTTATAAATGGTGTAACTAACACGACTTTCTTTTATATATATAGATATAATAGTGCATAATTGTAGACAAAAAGATTGGCACTCAAAATTTACTTTAATTTATTTTGAACCGCACAAAGTCAAAATATTAACGTAAAATTTCCAAAAATCTAAAAAAAAAGATAATCTGTACGATAAACATCAATACCTGAAAAGAATACAACTTTTCAATACGCGTGATATTTGAAAACTATCGGTGAATAACGGTATTTGTTGCAGGGTATGTCCACAATAGGCTCCCCTGGGAAAGGCGGCGGCGGCGTTCCGACAACAGACAGCGGGTGTCAGCCGCCACGTGCTACCCAAGGCCACTCGCTTAGTGTCAAGGTCATTGCCACTCCAGCTCAGTACACGCGGCACCCACGCCTCTCCTGTCACCACAAATAGACCGACCTACTCTACGCCACTGTGATCTACCGCAACAACTCGACACTAACCTGACTAACCCACTACTCCGTGCCCACAAGCCGGACAAGTTTTTTTGGCGTAGGAGACACGATCACCTGTTCTTCTTTATATAGCTTGATTGAGCAACCTTTATACGATTGACTGGGATTCATTTGTACGTTCGTCGCTTCCGAGATCCATTCTTGCTATTGCATGGTACTATCTCTCGCACAAACTCTTGCAACTGATTGCAACATTTCTTGACTCACCACTCAACTTCAAACAGGAGTCATTCTTGTTTCACTCCTCGGAAATGAAAGTATTTTCCTCTTTGAAAGATTACAGGCCAATGAAGGAACAGTTATATGTTAATTTTTATATGGCCCAAATACCAAACAAAGTAGAGGGTAGCTCCCGACCAAGAAGCGATAGTTTTAATAATCGCGACAATTACTAAGCATTCCATCTTGTAACTGAACAGCATAATTACATTATTGCATAATATAATTTTACGCAACATCAATCTCTTTACTTATTTTCCAAACTACGTATAGTTTATGTAAGTGTGCGTAACATGAGATGAACTCGTCATTGAGAGCATTTTTTGCGTAGCTATAATTAGCATAATATATACCGGATCCACGTAATAATGTGTAGCTTACACACTTAACATTAAATGGAATTAAACAACATATCGAGAATGAAAAAGAAATGAGACCAAATATGTATATGGCAAAAGACAATGTCTCGATCATTATACTTATTTACCATACGAGTGGCGTTGCTTGAATACCAAGTATGATCATAACCGCACAGCCTAGTATCCACTAAAGCATAAAATCTTGCTCTACTTTCGAGCAACTAAACGTCTATTTGCCCCCTCATTTGTCGAATACTTAAATATGATGCTACCATACTCTTGATAAGCTACTATATAATTACTTGCTTGATGCCCGTGGGAAATTAATTTTCTTCAATGCTCTTAACGTTTGCAACGATTCATTACTTTCTTAGGTAATATTCTTTTGATGTTAAAATGAAAATATTAATAAATTAGAGGAGATACATGCTTTAAAGTTACTGATTGTACCTTTATGATGATGGTCAAAGAGCTTTTCTTGACATAATGATAACTATTTATAGGGATGTAATATTAAAATAAATATACGTCAAATTACCTCATGTACGCGATCTCATGTACATGATTCTGAGATCTTGGTACACATCGGAAAATCGAATTTGGCAAAAAAATGACAAAATGTATATATATATACGTCATAATAGGTAAAATCGCTAATGTAAAGGAAGAAATAAAAAAACAAATAATATATGAAAACTGTTAACCGGCAATCCCAGAGTTAACGGGAAATTGCAATGATAGTCTTACAAGGCTAAAGTAAATCTTCCATTCGTAAAAATTGTGATAAACAATTTTTTTTCTCGGAATAGTCATGGACTTTCTGGTAAAAAATGTTTTACACTCTCAGAATCTTGTACGCGGCATAGTCACGGTGGCATTTATACCAGCACCATGGTATGGCACTCAGTATAAACAGAAACCATATTTTTTGACACCAAAGTTTTATTTCTAAATTACTTCTATGGAAGTGGCAAACACACCTCCCGTGGACATGGTGGACAACCCGGCCAAGGAAATAATGAAAAAAAACATTGCTGAACTAAAATATTATTATGCCAATTAACAAATTTTGCAGGTATTTAATAACCCAAGCAGAACACACATAGTAGTGCAGGTACTACAAATATGGGGCAGGTCGTAAGACTCGTAAGCTTCGTAGGTAATATTTCAGTAGGTAGTGCGTGCGGTGACTGCTAAAAATACATCGAGTGAAAGGGTTTTAAAGTAAGAATATATACCAGACAAAGTCACACCTAAGTTCACAAACTACGTAAAGTTACGAAAGCTTAAGATCCTAGGGATTCCACTAACTTACAAAACGATCAATTTCTGGTCAGTGAACCCAAGCAACATAAACATCAAGAATTTAGGTAAGACATAGTTTTCTTTTGTCATTATCATAATATCTCCAACGTTTATTTTGTCCACGCAGAAAAAACATTACTTTAATCATTATTTTGTAATAGGTTGTTGTCGCAACAATTATACTAAATAGAAAATGATAATGTATTATTTTCTTTCCTCATTAAATAAGATTGATGTCGTTTCCATACTCCGCGAATGGCATGGAACACGGAGAATGGATGATAATGAGCACAGAAAATCTGTACATTGTCATTTATAAAGGTAGGGTTCGTATTTCATTATTATGATAGAGAACTTATTTGAATAATTTGTTGTTTACGTGTTGATGAATGCTAATAAACATGTACAGCTAATAATTTTTATTTGTATGAAGGGCGTTATACTCTTTATCTGCCTGCACTCGAATAGACAGAGGAGCGATCAGTAGGTACCGCAATCCCTTCGGCTGTTTCACAAGCAGGATCTCTAATGAATGACGTCAAATTAAGCTCTAAGCTTAACAGAAAACATTACTGGAACCTTAATTCGCGATTAAGGCAAACATAGTGCGCGGGGTGAGTGGTGGTGTGGAGACGAAGGCTGCGGAGTCAGTGCATGTGCGGGTGTGTGTCGGGGCGGCGCGGTGGGGTGCGCGCGGGCGCGGGGCAGACGCGCCGCGGGCCGCCACTTCTCTGTACTCGAGGAGCCCCGGTACACCTCGGTTTCCGGCGGGTGCTCCCTCGCGGATTCGCAAGTGTATCCCGCCGCGCCGGGCCCGCGTGCCGGCCACGTGGCTACTGGCGACACCGCTTTTTTACGCGCATTCCATTGATAACATCTAATTAAGAATCGTCGATTAAAGTAATTCACACCTTCCTTATTAAGTGCACTTTTATTTCTTATATTGTAATTGATATAAGAATTATGTAATTAATACTAATATTACCTAATCATTATATTGCGTAAGCGTGTATAAATAATAAGCATTAAAGTCTTCAAAAATATTCGATTTAACTTACGACTGTAAATAAACTTTATAATAACTTGCGAAGTTTGCAGAAATGTAATAATAGACTTTTTAAAAGTTTAATCATTTTAATAGGTAATTAGTCTCTTAATATTATGTTCATAAAATTAAAAATAAGGCGTCGCTAAAAAAAATACTTACGTCAATGTAATTCATTAGTGTTGCCGTCGGTAATATAAAACACCGACTTTAAAACTAATAACATATATTATTATACTCTTTAGCTACCTGAATACTAATTAGGAACTAATAGTTGTTGAAAACTAAAACGGGATATAATATGCCGATTAAAAAATAAATGTATCTAGCTTATTGTAAATCAAAACCTTTTTCGTGACTCTTCCGTACTCGAGTAGCCTTAAGCTTTTACTCTTAGTTATATTATAAGTAAACCTATGTTTAAAATAGTTTGGATATTGGCCGAGAGAAGCGGCAGTTTCAAAAGCAAGGAGGATAATTGTGCGACGAACTGTAACCAGTTTAAAGCAGTAAATGGACCGTCAATGTACCGATTGGAATAAAGTGCTCAATCCAGTAGATGAGACAGCATGGAGTCAGTGCAGCCCTCACCGGACGACCAGGAAAGAGCTTACAAGCTCTACCATATGTACAAGGTGAGATTAATTTTCCGTTTGTCAACTATACTTCTTACATCACACTTTCACTTATATTTCTTAACATAGAAACTAAAGAAGCTACTTCTTCGTGAAGTATTGATGTGGATGATCTAGGTAACCGCTGTCGCTTCAAAAATCGCTGTCACCATTATAAAATATACAGGAAGAAGCAGTTGAAATTACCGTCGAGAGCTGGCTTGTAAGTGGTAAGGCAATTGAACAAACGATCAACATCTACAGAATACAAAACAAGAGGTAATTCTAACATTCTAAGATATTGATGTCTTCACTGTAGTTACCTACACTAGTAACAGTATTCTACTAATTGTATTGTTTTAACAAAATCTTAACACAAAATGTATACTTATTAATATTTTAATATCCCAACTAAATAAATGTTCGTTAATTGGTTCAAAAACGAGGCAAGGGCATTGGCCGTGAGTTAGCTAAGAATAGAACGCTATTACTTTCCGTGGGTGTTTCAAGAGTTTTCCAGGTGACGAACAGCGGCATCTGTTGGCGAGTTTTTTTTTCAGCTTTAGCATAAGCCATAATTAAATTTATATCAACATAACATCACACAACATATTACCCAGAAGGGTGTGGCAGACGTTTACAACACTCACATTTCACTTGTTATGTTGTAGAGGGGGTGAGCCTATCGCCATCCACCGGGCACAATTCCAACTCCGTGCTGCTATTGAGAGATTTTTGATGAAAAGTTCACAAATAACACTTTGCCCAATCCGGGCAACGTACCCGAGACCTCGCGATTTATTACAACTAAAAAAAAAAATCATTTATGGATAATTAAAAAAAAAATAAGCTATATATTATGTTGTTACATAATTCATTTAAATGTTAAAACACACTTCTTATGGCAACACGTTTTACTCAGCAGTAATAAAGGCACATTAACCGTAATTTCAAGAAATATTCTACAAAGCTTCTTGAGTCTATTTTTACGTCAATCTTTTAGATTGACATTAAAGATAAAAGTATTACCACTGATAATACAACAACAAACTTCTTATGCGAACTGCCAAAAAATGGAACGCCTTGCCTGAGCCTGTGTTTCCGCATGAGTACAACCTGGATCTCTTCAAAGCAAGAGTTAATAGGTATCTCATAGGTAAGCGTGCTCCACCGTAGTCCGCATCATCACTTACCATCAGATGAGATCGTGGTCAAACGCGTGTTTATCCAAAAAAAAAAGAACAATAACGCCTTATATTACATAACGATAACATTCTTCTTATAACGATTTTAAAGTCGGTCGACTTTTAATCTGGTAAGCGGTTTTGTCAGGTAGTCATTAACACCCTGTATACTATATGACTGATGTTTTTCCCTTTGCAATATCGGGTGAAAGGGAAGCTGCCATCGCATCATGCAAAGGGTTACCGTGTTCATGCCTGAAAATAGGTGACCGTTTCCTAAAATAAACTCCAAAAATATGATTGTAGATAAATATACCTTTATTTATTAAGAGGGAACAATCGATAGCGTATTTCTAATACAAACCTAATCGGGCTGTATCTTAATATTGCTAAATCTTTATCTATGATAAGTCTTTATCTTTTTATAGACATCATATCCTATCCAAAACTCTAAAATACATGATTTTTCGTGGCCAATTTGTCAAAATGGTTTTAATTATTAAATGATTTAAATACAAACTGATAAACTATAATAACAATTTTGATAAAATAGGCACTAACAAAATGCATTAAGGTGTTTTAGATATGATTTATCTCTAAAAATAAATAAAGAATTAATAATATTAAAGTTATAACCCGTTTTGGTTTATACTGGATATTCGATTCTTTCGATTGTTTCCTCTACAGCCTTAATAAGAATGGCACTGACTACGGGAGAGTAACGTTACCTTAGACTATTTCAGTTCATTTGCAGTTTCCTGTTAAACTTTGGGGCTTTATCGACTATACTTTTCCTATATGTAGAAATTTCCGATATAAAATTTTCGCATTTAGCTAGAGCTTCAAAACAAGCCGATTTTCCCATGTGTGGATATTTTCGATGGAAAATTAGGGGCGTTCATCACGGTGTCCTTTACACCCTGTATTTCTGCAGGATGATATCTGCAATCACTAGCAGTCTTGTTAGGAAAGTTATTCAACGCTCTCAGAATACAGTTTGCAGTTAAGCGTTTACAGGTGATTTCTCAATCAACGGATAAAAGCGACTCTCAGGATAAAATACAACGCAAATAATGAAAATGACAGTATATATAAATAATTTACAGATACTTTGAACAGATAAGCTTTCTCTGCAGACTGCACGATGGTAGGTCACAAAATGTAGCCCATGAAAGTTTACGTGGTTCGATCGATTGTTAGGTTAAGTAATGCATAACTAGTCAGTCCACGAATGGGTTCTTTCGTAACATATCAAGGTTCTACCTTAGCTCGAAGAGCGCGTTGTCGTTACGAGTAATGCGAAAACGAACATGTTGTGTAGCAAAGAGAAGCGTATCATTGCTGGGTACGGGGTGATACGTTGTCTAGTCAGACCCTAATTCCTACCTAATGATGTTTATTAAATTTAACTGGTTCCGCTGAATTCTTCAATATGTGAAAGCGTCCCTCGATGCTAGATCTTAAAAACTACTTGTATGTTAAGCCACTCTAAGTAATTCAGGAAAACAACAATTCTACAAAATGTCGGCTTATATTATGGTAAAAAACAGGGATAGTAATATACAGGGTCCATATTGCAGTTCAAGAAATTATATTTCCTACTAGCTTTTAGCTGCTCCCGCGTTCAACCTTACTGCTCTGCCCCCGTAGAGTTTAGCCTCGTGCTAAATATCTAAAAACCTTTATTGTAAGTTAGACTATCAAAAACAAAAATAATTATCAAAATTCGATCAGAAGTTTTTCTGCGTGATAGGTTCATCGATAAAAAGTAGCGATCGATAATAATCGATATAAGTCGGTCCAGCCGTTAAGAAGATTAGCCAATACAAACAGACGGACAGACAGATAGACAGACAACAATTTTAAGAACTGTATTTAAGGCAAAGGTATCGTGCAAACAACTATACTAGTTTCAAAAAACATTTTTATTTTGACATAAAAAAAAAAATCCTATTAAACTAAAAATAAATGACTACATCTAAAACTATGTACAAACCTAGTTTAAAAGACCACTACCAGTGGGCAACGTTCCCAAAATGCTGGCAGCATTGCCACGTTGTATGGCAATGCTCAACTTCTGGCCAAAATAAATACCAGCATTTGGAGAACGTGTGGCCTTTTTGACATTAAAAACAGACACTTCAATTTTAATTATTCGTATTGATATTTTTAGGGTTCCGTAGCCGAATGGCAAAAAACGGAACCCTTAGGGATTCGTCACGTCTGTCCGTCTGTCCGTCCGTATGTCACAGCCACTTTTTTCCGTAACTATAAGAGCTATACTGTGGAAACTTGGTAAGTAGATGTATTAAGATTTTTATACAAAAATAGAAAAAAAACAATAAATTTCAATTTCAAAAAAGTGAAATTGAAATTGTTTTTTTTATCAAACCGTGTGGGTCTTCAAAAATGATATTGAGGTTTCTAATATATTTTTTTTCCAATAGACTGAATAGTTTGCGCGAGAGACGTTTCCAAAATGGAAAAATGTGTGTGCCCCCCTCCCCCTCCGTAACTTCTAAAATAAGGGAATGATAAATGTAAAAATAATATATGATGTACAGTCACGACCAAAAGTCCATAGGCAATCTCAAAATGCAATAGTTTGAAGTGTAGTTTGACTTACGACCTTCTATTTCCAAGAAATAGACACATGTTGTTTACAAATAATTGTAGTTCATAATTTTACTGACTTTGAATGAGTCAAGGTGGCCGAGCGGTTAAGGCGTGCAGTTAAATGCGTTTAGCAATGAGCCGTGAGATCTAATCTCGCTAAGTCCTTTCTATACTTTTTGAAGTTTAGGGTATCAATAATTATATTTTTGTTATTAGAACATCCTTTCCGTCCTTGTTGTCATGATGAATCATTTTAGTAACATTTATATTATTGGTGGGTTACAATAAAAAATCTTATGAACGGTTACAAGGGCACTTCTATTATATTATTAATTTAGGTAGGAATGTGACGTCACAATTATCTTAAAAGTTTATTAATTGTATAAATAAATATAACGAATAAACATTTTTATCATCATTCAGCATGACTTTTTTATTTCTACCTTACAACAATGACAATAAAAATAAAAATATACGTAAATTGTTAAATAATAATAACATATTTAACTTATTAGTTATTATATTAATCAAAAATCTTATAAACGGTTACAAGGGAACTTTTTTTTATTTAGGTAGGAATGTGACGTCACAATGCTCTTAAAAGTTTATTAATTGTATAAATAAATAAAACGAATAAACATTTTTATCATCATTCAGCGTGACTTTTTTTATTTCTACCTTACAACAATGAAAAAAATAATAATAACATATTTAACTTATTAGTCATATTAATATGTAACTATTTATGTATTGTATGTAACTATTTAAGCATGAATACCTAACAAGTTTCTGCTTAAAATATTACAAATATTATTATGATTTCGTAAAAACAAAATACAACCACAAAGTAACTAAGCTTCAAACTCAGATTTAGTTGATCGTGATCCCAATGCTTACCCGATAGCCCGATACAGCTACCTGCACATGATAGATAGATGCGAATTGTAAGAACAGGTCGCCACTGAGACGCGTTTAGTACGAATGCGACAACTTTCATTAGTGTGTGTTATCTATCTTATAAACTGCTATACACGCACGCGACTTCGTTAGTGTGTGTACTGGCTGTATCGGGCTCGTACAGTTCAAAGCAATGTAATCCTTAGCGTGCCTATGGACTTCTGAGCGTTTACTGTACATTACCATGCAAACTGCCACCGAAAATTGGTTTGAACGAGATCTAATATTTTTTTTTTTTAATACGTTATAAATCGTAAACCGCATTTTACCTTTCATTCAATCAACTCCAATTTAATAAAGAATAAAGAAAAACATTTATTTAGATGTATAGTGGTACGGAACCCTACGTGCGCGAGTCCGACTCGCACTTGGCTGGTTTTTACTACTGTTTTTTAGGGTTCCGTAGTACCTACCTACAAGGAACCTTTATAGTTTCGCCATATTCGTCCGTCCAAGGCATAGCGTCGAAACCGTTAGTGTTAGAAAGCTGACATTTTGCATGAATATGTATGTTAACTATGTCAACAAAGTGGTATAATAAAATCTTTTTTTACAGTTACCTCTGAACTATTCATAGGTAATAATATCAATCAATTATATTACGCGCGCAGCTTATTTTCGTACAACCGTGCCTAAGAAGCATATTAGGTTTTAGCAAGGTTTTGAAAAGGTTCTAAAACTTTTGTATAGAAATCGGACAGTAAGTGTTAATCTTTTACACTAATGTCCATCCAAAGGTTGCCTGGAAGAAATCGCGTTAAGCGATAAGGCTGCATGTATTGTTATTTAGACTTGGTACAAAATGTATTTCCTATGTTGTATGCACAAATAAAGTTTTATCTAATAAGCTTAATAACGTTGTGTTAACCTTATATTCACCCCCTGAGTGGAAAAAGGGCCATCGTCTTAAAACCTTTTCTAGAGCTACAGGAAAACCTTTAGCTTAAATTCAGAATCTTTCAAACTACTTACACAGAACCCAAATATAACCTTAACAGCCGTAACTTAACGTTAATATAACCTTGCAACCTAAAACCTTTTTGATGGACATGATTATTAACTTTGCTAGAACTCTCGGGTTTTACAATATTTCTGTTTAAGATATATTTACAAGGAAACACTAATATTTAATTATAATGGTGCCATTCCCGTTCAATACACAAAGTTTCATGTTTCAGGTTCAATAACAGGTGAAATGTGGGTATTGAACACCTCTGCTACACCCCTGTCTAAAAATAATAAGCAACTTGCTGAATTTAGGAAATCAAACAAATAGTGTGGTTGGCACTTTGTCGTGAAACTTTAGGATAATAGTGCTATATACAACACAGGCTTTACGTAACTTATACATTTTTGAAGATATTTGAGTAAATTATAAATTACAAAATAAGGTCAAGGTTAAGGCAATCCGACTTGATGGCAGAGGTATGTTTATGCGACTTCTTTGTATTAAAGAAGATATTTTAAAAAAAGCTGACGCTTACCACGCACTCTGACATTCGATGTAAAGGAGGTTCCGAAGCTTCTTCTTCGCCAACGTCCGAATGAGTTTCAAGAGAAATATTGGAAAAGGACGGCGCCTTCAGCGCCCCCTGACTCTTAAAGTCCTGTATGCAAAAGGCGTTTTAGTACAGTTTCTTAATTTTTAAAGAAAAAAATACGAATTAAAATGGCATTTTCGGCGCTTCCTGGCACTTGAAGACTAGACGGCAAAGGCATCTTGGTTAATTTTTTTTTTGTTTTAAAAAAAAACAAGATTTTTTTTTTAATCGGCTAATTCCAAAACTTGAAGAAGTACAAACGAAGGTATTAGGGTACTAGCTATGGTGACGTTACTCTTACGTAATACTGCGAAAAATAGTGAAAATCTAAATTTTGATTTAGTTAACCCATATACTAGCAAATAATGTGTACTTGTATATTGTTTCATTTCAAATTGCAAGAAAAAATTGTCATTATGCCATTGGTAGATCACACAAGGCTTCGTCAATAAATAGTCGATCTTGAGTCTAATTAAGGCTAATGTCTACCCCTGATCGACAGACTGCTCATTATGCTGTGATATAATTGTTGACTGGAAGTTTTTAACAAGAAATGAGTGAATCCAGTTATGAAGAATTTCGTGGAACTCCAGAAGAGTTGCGACAACTTGCTTCTAACACAGAAGTTTGCATTTTACCAGAAAAATCACGTGAAAAGTCTTTGAAAGCGTACGACATATTTAATAAGTGGCGACTTTCCAAAAGGCGCTAAAACGCATTCTGAATCGGTATTACTGTCGTATTTTATGAAATTATCCAAAGCTAAGCAATCGAGTACGAGTTTATTAAAATCTTAATATTTTCTCACTGGAAGAGGTGAAAAGTTGTATATGGTGAGAAAATTTTAATTTCCAGTTCGTGATCTTTTAAATCGCGTGTGAAGTAGTCTTTATTAGAATCACTCGCTACGCTCGTGATTCAGTCGAAGTAGTTACAAGCTCAAGATTTAAAATTGGCACTCACAACAGAAATATAAACTTTTTCTCACTTGTACCATAAATAACTATTTTTGTAGTTTGATTTTTCAAGCTTGATTCATGGATAAAATTGGATGGTATTTAGAAAATAAAACATAGAATACAAAAGGTTATTAAAAGACGATGTTATTAATCTAAGTGGGTCATTTATTAATATTATTCTTATGATATTTAAACATACTTATCCTAAACAACTAGATACATCGTTACTACGAGTAACATTCATAAGTTACATTGTTTTCACTTCTTATTCTATACTATACAAGTTTCTAGAATATAGAAACACTTAACTTTTACTCAAAGACTCTTAAAACAGGACTTACCTTAAGGAGATCTTATGTGGCAACCTAAGTGGCTATAATCTTCTCATTACAAATTGATGCCATGTCGGCAATATTTACAACATCACATTACGTGTAATAAACGTATTTTCGGCGAACAATTTAAAACAGTTTAATAAATAAAAAAATGATCATTTAATATGCATTGTTTGATTTTATACTTCTTAAGTTTGGATAATTCTTTGTGTTTGTGTGTCCAGCAATTGACAATTACACAGGCTGGGTGCGGTTGTTATTCATAGAAATAACAGTTTCTAGACTCTCTTTACTAATATTTTCTCTAAACGTTTTCCGAACAAATTCCATCTCAGTGTCCATTTGTTCAGAGACCGTGGAATTCTTTTTACCGTAAATTAACACGAGTGGAAATAAACATTGACCATGTCAAGAGATTGTGGTTACAATAAATGTCTTAACTTCGCATTCACCCCGTATGCTGAAATGATGATGATGAAACAGGTTTGGTGTATGTATGTATTCTTCGCTTCTCTTGTAGTATGTTGGACATTTTGCTATATATTTATAGTCAGCGAAGTAAATCGTCAAAAAGTAATTAAAAAAAACAAGAAAGATGGAGATTAGACAAGACGATGCACACACTCCTATAGAATTAAATAGAATAAGAAAGTTTTTATAGATTAATCAATGTTTGTAATTTGTGGCATTGAAATTAATATAATAAAATAACGTGTTTTTAAAATAAAGTACAGAGAAGTATTTAAATTTAATAAATACGACAATACGTTTTGTGCATCAGTCATTGCGAGGTTTAACATTATCGCATATACGAAAAACAAATGCTTTTTATTTTCTATATGGATACACATTTCAGAGAACACACTTTACAGGTAAGTAGGCAGACTCAAACAATACATAAACGTACTAACTATTATGAAAGTAGTTTTTATATCAGTAGGTACTGGGTCTGACAAAATTTAATATTCATGTAGAGTTCCAAATTTTACAGACATCCTGGGACAAAACTAAGTAGCGCTCTTCATACAGAAGCGTTGGAGCTTGTGTAGAGTTTTACACTTTTTTAAGAAGGTTTAGCAATAATTTAGACTTTGCACAGAAGTATAATATAATAAGAATGTGCTTTTTGATATAAATAAGAGGCACATTTAGAGAATTCACCATGCAAGGTATTGACTTGTGATGGGCCTTAGTATTTATGAAACCAAAGTGAATATATACGGAGAATATAGGGGCATAATTAGTATTATCCCGGTATATTCTAGATGCAGGAAAAGGATCCCATCACGTATTAAAGACAAGTAAAGTGCGGATTTGTAAAAAAAAAATATTTCTATAATTTACCAGCTCGAAATATACCTACTCGATTAAAAATGCATTTTTGAAATCCTTTAATGGTAAATAAGGCTATACCCAACATTAAAAACAACGATTAATCTATCCCTCCATAAAGCCCTTCCGGTCTATATATTATGTATTTGCTCCGAGGGGAGATTTAAAAAAAAGGATTGATGAATCAGGCGGAAATTAAAGCAACTAATGTTTTCATTAATCGTCTCATATAAAAATACATGTAAAAACATATATATGTTTTGCGGTTTTTTAGGGTTCCGTAGCCGAATGGCAAAAAACGGAACCCTTATAGATTCGTCATGTCTGTCTGTCCGTCTGTCCGTCCGTATGTCACAGCGACTTTTTCCGTAACTATAAGAGCTATACTGTGGAAACTTGGTAAGTAGATGTATTCGGTGAACCGCATTGAGATTTTCATACAAAAATAGAAGAAAAACAATAAATTTTTGGGGTTCCCCATACTTAGAACTGAAACTCAATGTTTTTTTTTCATCAATCCCATACGTGTAGATGGCTATTATAACAAAGATACTTGGAACATTGCCTCTGAAGTACAGATAAAGAATATGTCTGCCAATAGTGTTGTAATAGGATTGAAAATTACTGACACCGAGGAAAAGAATTTTGTTTGTGAAGCATGTGCATATGGAAAGCAGTGCAGGCTACCATTTCATAAATCTGTACGAGGAGAACTACAGCCTGGTGAATTAGTGGGGTATCTATGGATAGGTCTTCAAAAATGATATTGAGGTTTCTAATATATTTTTTTTCTAAACTGAATAGATTACACGAGAGAAGCAAAGTGGAAAAATGTGTGTGTGTGTATCCCCTCCCCCGTAACTTCTAAAACAAGGGAATGATAAATGTAAAAATAATATATGATGTACCAAACAAACTTCCACCGAAAATTAGTTTGAACGAGGTATAATTTTTTTTTTAATACGTTATAAATCGTAAACCTGATTTTACCTTTCATTCAATCAACTCCAATATAATCAAGAATAAAAAAAACATTTATTTAGATGCATAGTGGTACGGAACCCTACGTGCGCGAGTCCGACTCGCACTTGGCCGGTTTTTTATATGAATTATTACATATATACGGGGTGGATGCGACATAGCGACATTTATTGAAACCACAGCTTCTATACATGGTAAGTATCAATTTCCATCGGATAAAAATTCTCTTGCCTTTTATATTTCATATGCTGATGCAGAAACCATTTCCTTATTTTGTCCATGTTTTTATGTAAGCAATCGGTTTGTTTTAATACCTCACTGCAAAGTTTTAATTTGCTTCTTCTATGATTATTTTCTTTGCGTTATAATCGTTTTACATTGCTGTATCATATTAAACCATTGGTCTATTCTATACCTGTGTTACTCTTCAATTGTACATTTAACAATATTCTTTGCTTTTCCAAGTTTATATTTTGCCTCGTATCATTATGTAAGTAGAATATCACATACCATACTAAACTTTAAATTCCATTTTCATAGCATAGGTTGGTGCGTTTCAAACTGTAGATCTATCTGTGTACATGAACACAGATAAATCTACTACTGGCTACCAAGGAAAGTAATGGATATTGCAGACACCATGGTAAAGCTTTAGATTGCATGTGCTTTGTAGGCATGATAGGAGGTTGGCTAAGTTAGTGGTTCCGTATAGGAATAAGAAGTAAAAAATGCAATGTTGGTTTAGCTTTTGGTGGGACAGCAGCGCCATCGGCGTGGTGCGGCGGTCTGGGGCACTACGGAGGCGAGGCGCGGCACGGCGCCCCACCGCAGCGCGCGCCACGATCGCCACGCAGTCTTCCCGCGCGGCCCGCACGTGCGTCTAGCGTGCCTTCCTATCGTGCTTCTTCTAAACGTGTCCGTACGAACTCCAAATACCTCTATACTCAAGTGGAACAAATTAATATTAACAGAAATTGATTGTGTTGCTATCTCGTCGAGGACCTCCCCGGTCCGATACCTCGTTCCGGTACTTTAATCGTACAAACTGCAATGAATGAATGACTACAGTGCTATCAATTAAAGTTGAAATTGTATTATTTTCTATTTCCTCCGTAGATTAATTAGATCTTACATGGGACCGGAACGTTCGAATTAATGTATGTTTATTGAACCTAATTCGCTTTGCTGGATGGGATATGTCTATGGCAGCTAATTAAATATTTAAATGGTAGGTACAAACTTTCTGTACTTGTGTAAATATTTAAGTTATTTATATCTACGAAACTTTTGATGTAAGTTATGCAGCAATCTTTCTTGTTCGTAGTTTGTAGATACGTATCTAAAATGTTACTAACTGTTTAATTAAAGTAATTATTTAGCTATTGAATAATTTGAGCTTGTTAATTTAAGTAATTAATATTGCAACATTTCGGTTTGTGAGTTTGTAGTACAGACCTACATATTTAAATGATTGCGGAAGTAATTTCAAATCTGATACAATCTGAGTGAAGCCTGTTTTAGAATTACCTTATTACAAAATAGACGTTTATTTATTTATAGGAACATTACTATCGGTAATTGAGATTAGATAATACATTTTACATGTAATTTGAGTACTAAAGAAAACATTTGGATTAAAACTTTACACCTGGTAATTAGGTATGCAAATATATTTAAAAATATTTTTGCAGTAAGTCACGCTTGAATAATTTTAGTCGTAAAAAGACGTTTATGTATTTTATATGGTTGATAACATTACATTATCTGTAGCAAACTGGAGCATAGATATTGATATAAAGATAAGATAATTGTAGAGCGTTCTTAATTATGTTATTTATTCCGTATTACATTAAAACCTTCATTTTGATTAATTTAATGTGATGGGGTATTTTTATTGCCCTTATGGTAGACCAAACGCAAGAGCGAGTCGTAGTCGTGAGTCTTCGGGTTCGATGCCCGAGTCGGTACTGAGTTATTGAATTTTTCTGTTGGGAATTTCTTAATAGTGCAGCAGCTAGGTGTCTGGAGCTATTCCCCGATAGATGGCAATAGCGTCGCCTCCTGTTACCCGGTATTAAAATACAAATTGTGATTGTTGGTCTTACCGTTCTTACCTTTTTGTGAGACAAAAAAGAACACCTTTAGTTATAAAATATAGAATCAGCTGCCTAAAATGTCGCATATTTTTATACAGTCGTAAACAAACATGTAAGGTACGGGCTGTTCGTTACGGGCTGGTTATTTAATAGGACTTATGGTTTACTGTAACCTTATTTTTGTAATATAACACTACTTTGTTACTGGTGGTTTATTCAATCCACTGTTTTCTATGGTTTATGTAAACCTTACGAAATAAAGGGAGCTGTGTGTTTTTTTTAAATCATAAAACTAGAAGCATAGATATCTACTTAGATTAAAATAAGTCTGTACTCTTCTAATGTATATACAAATGATTTATTTGCCGCTTAAAACCACGTACAAGTTGAAATCAAATTATAATTTTATTACTTCAGACAAACAAAAAGGAGACATCCATGTACCAAAGTAGGATAGCAGTATTTTTGTCTCATTCTAACTTATAAACGGGCCCTATGCCTCCCCTTCCCTCCTCGCGATCCACCTCACGGAATAAAATTATGATTTAAATTTATACGTAGATCATTTTGTATATACCCTTGCCAATTTATTATAGGTTAGCATAATAATAATACTAATAAGTTCAAATAACTCTAGATCCGGTAAAGTTTTATACAAAGGTAATGTGAAATTATTGTTTCAAAATAGGTACTTTAAATGATGTAAATAGAAAAGTACTCATAAAACGACCTACTTTTACTCAGATATCTGCTTATGCTAATATTTGCTGGTGTATGTAAATATTACATTTAATCACTATCTTTTGGCACGTGGTATATTTACCAGATAACTACAGGTAACATGAAATTCCTTTTTTTATATTCATTATAAATTACTTTAATTATATTAAAGGCCTGTTTTACATTCATTACGTAAACGTTATTTGTAGGATAAATATATCACTGGCAGTGTTTGATTTTCACTGCGAAGTCTGTTACTTTGGTAACGTTATAATTCATAAATATAACTCTTTTATAGCAGGCCTTTAAAGTAAGAATCAGTAAGGTAAGGTAACATCAAAATATTGAAGCTAACAAAAACCTTTAACTAATGAAATAAAATTGATTTCCTTACTAGTGGTCGATCCTTGACTGACAACTTATCATAGCAAAGATTCATTTAGTTGAGTACTATTAAAATATTTTTAGGTATTCTGCGTGAGAGTATACTTACATACAGTTTTACTCGGTCAAGTAAATCCGTCGAGATCGTCCACTTCATTTGTTTCCATCCAATTTCATTTGATTTCTATCGAGCCTCGTGGTCCATAATATGTTAGATTTTACTCGTCTTAGAATCTATCGAATAAAACTGTATGTAAGTATGAACCATAACTATAACTAGCAAGTAGAGTTAAACAGCGGAAATAAAAGACATTAAATACAGTAGGCCAATAAAAAAAATACTTTAATTGCTTGAATATTTAAGTGAGCATTAATATAATTAAACCATTAATACTATTTACTTACCAACCATGTCATTATCATGTAGTTAAAAAAATTACAGTTAAAAAAATACAGGAAACATGCGGTAAGAGACCTAGCTCAGTATGAGCTGTGCAGGATGCTCAACACTGATATTCAGGCAGCCCCAGAACGAACAACATAAATTAGAACATTAAGGCCCAGTTTCTAAGGTCCTTATAAGTTCTTGATTTGCCTACTCGGAACTTTTCAGACAGATAAACAGTATTGTTGAAATCGCCCTTTACGAAACTTCTTATCATTGCGGAAAGTTTTTTTTAATTAATTCAAAGCTAAGGCCTTACATAATCCATTGCACACGCTTACAAACAATTGTATTTTTTAACAACCGGAGAAAAAAGTTAAAATGTTGTTTATATACCTTACAATTAGTCGAAAATATATGCTCCCAAGATCTGGTTAGTTAAGTTACGCTTCCATATATTTGTTAGAAATTGATTGCAAGTTCAGTTCAAAATCAGTTCAATGACCGGCCTTAAAATAAACTTCAACAATTAAAATCACTTTTCTCATCAATAGCTCAAATTATAGATAAGTTTGATTGTCAGGTTCAAGCGTTTCTACAAAGTTCACTTCAGTTTCTCTTGACTGGAAAATATATATTATAAGGTAAACTTTGACCCTTAAAAATATATCTCTCACAGTTCATAGTGTGACTTCTACAAAAAAATCTTATTTTTTAACCTTATTTTTATTTTATCACGTGTTTGGGCATTATATATTGCAATAGTCTTCTAAGAAACACGATACACAACTCAAAAGACTGGCGTAACTCTGTTGACCGTACTTATTGCTACAATGTCGAACTCACGTAATAGAAAAAACTAACAAACGAACTAAAAAATCTAAAAAAATATATCGAATTTCAATTTTCCGGCAATACTATCCTGAATAATAGTAATATGAAATACTACTTAAATACAACAAATAAATAAGATCAAAACATTTTCACGCACAATACACATTTTCTCAAAAAGAGAAATTTGTAAAACAGCTGCTATGGTAGTTTCTCTTTCTCAAATATTATAAATAAGCAATTAATGATAATCAGCAAAATGTAATTTTCTAACATCTAGAATGAGGCCTACAAGAATTTCCGTAGAATAATTAAATTTTATTAGTCAAATTAAAAAGCTAGCGTTTCGTGTCGTAGATATTTTTTAGGTTTTAAACTGTGACGTTTCCATTTCGCGGTTTTTTAACATAAAAATAAATATTATACTATTCGTAGATATTTTTTAGGTTTCAAACTGTGACGTTTCCATTTCGCGGTTTTTTATCATGAAAATAAATATTATACTATTGAAAAGCCGGTCAAAGACCTACTTATTTCAGACGAGATTATTTTAAGTTTTCATTTGACCCTTTTCCGTTATAAATTGCTATTATTTGGATCCACTTTAAAGACCCAAAGTTTATGCCAGTATTTAGTATTACGAACAAGGCAACAATTTGATTTTTGAAGCTATTATCCATACCCAATATAAATAAATATTGGTGGTGTTTTTATATTATATTGCTTAATTCATATTTACATGACATGTGATTGTGAATTTTTTTGAGATACATAAATAAATATTTTATTGTTGCATTTTAAATTAACACTAGTAATTAAATCTTCTCAAGAACGTCATAAGCATTTTATCTATGGTAAAACAAACAGATCAACTAAATAAAACCACTGGAAAAACCTGAAGCTTCAATTATATAAATCCGTAATTAAAAATCTGATTACACGATAATGACTTCATGGATGCAATCAGTCAAGTCGGCTTAGCGTCTTTAAAAGGGTTCTTCTACTGAATGTTAAAGCTGAATTATAAAAACATACCTTAGAAAAAACGGTTACCGTAAAAACGGAACCATTGAACAATGTGGTGAAACCTTACGACGGAATTCGCAGACCCGTGTGATAAACAAAAATGTGTTAAGTATGCCCGGCATTTCAAAAAAGGGAATTCAATAGATCAGTGTACAATTTACTTCTTGAATAAGTCGTATTATTATTCATCAATTGATGAAAATGATTTAAGAATTAACTTGTTTTTTTATTAGCTATTGCTCATGAATTATGACTCCCAAACACAAATTAACTTTACTAACAGTTTAAACGATTAGGTTGAAGTTAATCATCAGTTCATCACATTGTTATTAAAATACTTAAAACGTAGCAATCAAAATAAAATCTAATTACCAAGTCTTATAGCTAGATTGAAATCTCTATAATGTACTAACTCACTCGTTAAGTATATGAAAAACAAAAATCTGCTTCGCAATTTAATGAGACTAAAGTATTTTGTACAGACAGATGTCTTACGAAAAAAACGTTGAACGAAAATATAGTGAACTATTTATTTACCCACTATTCATATTCTATAAATAAATATTCTACCTGTTTATTTTCAGAAGAATCCAACGGTCCCTACAAATTGTAAGTTATGATGAGAGTTGTTCCAATTGTAATAACATCAATTGATTTAACGCTGTTTTAGTGGAGGAACAAAACGAGGTCATTGACCGGCAATTACGTCCTAGAGACTCCACTCTACAATAGTAATGGATTTAAATCTAATCATAGTTACGCTTTGTTAATATGAATTTTCTAGACGATAATATTATTTCATAGAAAAGATAGGTATTAGGGTACATTTGTTTTTCTTGTATGGTTTTATTATACATACTACTTAATATTAATATATTTTGAGTTTTACCGAGATAGACTAGATACTCTGTAGTACTGTTATCTATGTGAAATCCTGTAAAGTAATAAAATCATTTAAACAAATACACAGATACTTTCCGAACTGTATTAACTTGTTGCCTACTTTAAAACTTTCTACTTTCCACGCTCTAAAAACATATTAGAAACATCGTATCGTTATGGATGCCACATTATAGTGCACCATTTACTAAGAATTAACAGTTCGAAAATTAAATTATTAGTAATTATTGCATCCTTAAATATAAAGTTTTAGTAGTAAAACATAATTAAATAACACATTGATAAATGCCGTTTAAATTCGACATATTGCTGCAACTTTCAAATCTGCCGCATGGCATATAACCTGTGGGAAGTTTCTCCCCGCCTGCTCATTCTGTCAAATCTTTGACATGTCAAGAAATTACTGCCATTTAAAATTGTTTTAGTTATCGCTCTGTATATTCTCAGCGACAAATAAACCGGTTTACATTGTCTTCACATTAAAATGCAATAAATAATAAATAAAATATTGATATTTCATGTTTATTTCAAAAACCAATCGCAGAAAGCAATTATCGGCGTGTCCTTTCACTTACTTGTTGATAGTGTTGTGTATAAAGGCCCAATGGGACCGCAGCCGGTGTGCTACAAACCGGTCCGGGCCTGAGACCGACTTGTGGCTCAAGGTACTGGTATTACAATGTTGATCAATCGCATTTTGGAACAACGATTAAAACGGTAAGGAATAGTTCAAAAAGATTCCAATGTCTTTTTTTCGACACCGATCATTTCTTTGTTTTCTTTTTGAAGTACTGGGAATGTACAAAAGGTAGCCTGTGACACTTGGAAAGTTTATAATATTAGCTGAGATTTAATTAATGGCAATCATAATACCAAATATTTTCTTCTTAACATATCTTGAAAAATGTAGAGCGGTTGATTTATATTCGCCGCTGATTTATATGCAAAACTTAAATGCCTCTCTTTTATTTTAATTAAATTATACAGCATCTCATAATCGCCAAAGATATTTATTTTACTTTAATTATTTTTAATTAAATTATTATGTGATTAATGTCAACATTTAGAAATAATATAAAATCTGAAGTAACTCTATACTCTAAACCAAAATCAGGGAGACAATAATCGAGCTCCAAAATGTAATTCACAAATAAATATTTGTGAATTTGACACTTATCTGGTCAATAATGTAATGCAATGAGCTCTACATCAAGCCCCAATTTCACCAACATGTTGAAACGACGAACACTGAACGAACGTTTTGACATCTTTTATACTCCTTTCGAACATTAAATGACACACAAAAATCTAATTCCGGTTTGGCGCTAACCGAGGTTTAAAACAGAAGTTTAGTGAAATTTTGTCTTATTTGTCAAATATCCTAAATAATCAAATGGTATTAAGCAACTACATCGATAGACCTATTATTGAAGACTCTGTAGAATAACTAAGGTAATACAAACCCTACATAACTGTTACAATTTAAACAATGAAGGCTTAATGGAAAGCAATAAAAGCTTGACTCCACAGGTACATCCAAATGCAGGTAAAACAAAGAGCGCTTTACAATTAAACAAAATCACAGTTATAATAAATGGGTGCTCGGCTAAACGAATGCTCTGAGATAGAGAATGCCATTTGTGTGCGCAACTCTCGCCATTCAATATCGCAATGTTAAGAAATACAAACTGGATCGAGAATTGGCGCACAGACTGCAATAAGTAATACGAAATAAATATTATTACTTTTCTAATGGAGACATTACAACTTGATTGTTAAATGCCAGACGGCAGACCTTGTTGGATGCCCGCGGAAACTCTGATCTAGTACAAACAAAGCTATGATATGAAGCTTTTTACCTGACTTCAAGAAAATTTATCCAACTATTCAAACTTACCAGAATATTGGCTAACATTAAGGTTTCAAGCACGGGTAATTCAAATTCGAATGCAGACTAACGACCAAACCATGAGAAGAGTTCGGTTGAGATTTAAATTTAGACCCGAGTAAAACCTGTTTTATTGATGCCATCCAAACATTTTAACTTGGAAACACATTCTTTTCTGGCAACTTAGTAAAATTTAAGATTATAAAGCAATTGGTTGGGTGAACCCTGAACACTAGAATGACTACGATTACCTATTTGAATAATGGTCAAACTACTTGCACGAACATATTAAATAAAACGCTATCATAAAAGCTTTTAGTTATTGGTGATCGAGAGTAATTGAGATCGTGTTTCGTTAGTTACATAATGTTTTACGAGGCATTTTAACTGAGCTACACTATAATCTAAGCCTTAGAATAATTTACTTTCCTGTAACCCATACAGATTATAATCAACAATTTACCCAATGCAAGCCGGGGGAAACTTAATTTTGTGTAAAAAGTAAAAAGCAATAAAATTGATGGTAACTATCATGTCGGGCAGTTAACGAGATTGTTGTGTACCGCGGGTATTGGGATTATACTTGTGATCGCGAATTTGTTCCCGCCCCGCTCATCTTACCAGGAAACTTCCCGGGGCCACGTCTAACAACATGCTTACCTATTGTAATTATGATAAATTAGATGAGCCTGTCTTTAAACTTCTAGCCTTCTAAAAATAACCCTCTTCAAGAATATTTACCATCACAGTTCAGTTCCATTATTAAATTTAATATACCTACTCTTACAAATGTTAATTATAAAATGATTTTGTAGTTCTCTTTTCGAATAATTATTATGAATGTTATGATAAATTCAATGTCGCATTTCTAGAAAACTCTTCTAACTAAAAGCAACTTTTAAAAATAAAAACTAGTTGTATTTTGGAATCTTTAATAGTGGTGTTTAACATTTCACCCATTCTTGGTATAAGTAATTTATGTAACTCTTTTTAAAGTTCAAATTGACTTCTTTCTATATTTATTTAATTTCTTCTTACATCTCCAAGTAGAGTAATAAAATTGTTATCTTTTGGTTTTTTTTCTTTTAGCATGTACACCATAAATAAAAGTACATAAAAATAATTCATGTCCAATTATTTCGTAAAACGATTTTGCTCTATGCTTTGCGAAATATCTTATTATCTAACATGAATGTGAAAGTTATCAACGTAAAACAGAAAGTCGATTTAAATGTTTATGTATCAAGTGGATTTTCTTTCCTATATACTTTAATGCCTAAATGTCGCATCAATTGCGGCTGCTGAGCATGAGGTCCCAGATGTAGTTCTCAGTTTAGGCAAATTTTGTCTACTTAGGCAATATTATTACTTGTGTGTTAGATAGACTTGCTATCATATTAATTAAGTTTTTTTCATTGTTTCAGAGACCAGAAAACCTCGAATCTCCGCTGCTTGTTCCTCGCGACACAAAGAACAGCATATACACTATGAATGATCAGGTCAGTATAGTTTTATTTAACTTGTTATCATTTTTCAAATATTAATACCTGTATAATGTATGTTTGTATTATTACAATTGAATTGCATATTAAAAAAGCTAGTTGTCATTCTCACTTAATTATTTAGGGCATTTAAAGACAATAATTTGTGCTAACCTGATTTCTTGGTTTTCTATGAACATCTTAATTATATCATTATTGTGGAGCTATGACCTAATTTTACAACCCATAAAATATTAACGAGGATATTCTCAATGTAGTCACCACAAAGTGCCGATTGCACCAACGTGTTTCACTCAGGTTTAACGATAAGCTATAGCTTTGGATCTCTGGCCCGTACAAACATTGAATCAGAGGGAGAAATCGGCCCTTATGCGTACAAAAATTTCATGATTGAACATATTTTATTACACGTGTTTCATTCAGTAGCTCTTGGTAACGTAATGTAATCAATATGATTTATATCTATGATCTGATAATTTTATTTTATCACTAGAATTTGGACGATTCCTATATAGACACTGAAAATAAAGTGGCCCTTAATCTCTCTTGTGACATCTTGCCAAGTTCAGATTCAAGTACAAACAAAACTACGTTACCAGCAATTGCCAAAATTAATATTTCAGTTCTGTGTAAAAAGTGGAAATGTTGCCGATAACTTGATGTACAAGTACATAATATATATGAAAGAGATTACGCTACGATGAAAACATGTGCTACGCAACTTAGCCTACGTAGTCTACGTACATCGCTAATCTACGCTACACAGTCTAAACACTTACATCTTCTACATTCATGCTCACCCGGTTGAAGCTATGAACTCAGCAAATATGATATAGACCATTTTTGATTAAAAATTAAAACATGCGCGTCTCGCCGAGATCTACGAAGTATTTAAAAATAAGCTTAGCAAAGAATCCTACTGGTATTAAACCTACCTTCGGTGAAGTGACAATAGTTATTTACGGTACTAGTGAGGAAAATTTGGTATCCCATTTGAGTGTGGTTTTTTTATCATGAGCGTAGCGAATAGCAGTAGCAACTGAGCTATGGGAATGATGAAAAACAAATATAACGAAAAATCAAATCCTCACGAGTTTTGCTATAATATATACTGGTTTTTACCTCTTCCGGTAAGAAAATGTTAAAATTATATTATGAAACTCAAACACCTCACATGCTTCTATTATTCCAGAGATATCTTGATCAGTTTAATCAATAACTTATATTATTTGCTAAATAAAACTGTAGTAAACACAATAACTACAATTCACCAGAAAAATATTTCCCGCCATCATTATCTATTTGTTTATTTGTGGCAGTTGTTTTTTTTTAGTAAGTTTCGTTCGGAAATCATTACAATAATGCGTTAAGTACATAAGTTATGAAAATAATTTATTTATGTTTTAAAGTTACAATACATACCTACCTAATGTAAATGATTAATTTTATATCTAAATATAAAGATATATAATATTTGTTGATTTTAATTAAAGATGTTGAATAAAACCTTGACTGAAATTATTTATATTTTCGTTTATTATTTTAATGTTTGCTCATTGACGTATAAAGTAAGGACACGGCTAACGCGCGATAAATGAACTGAACCTTTTTGGAGTCAATGAGACTACAAAAAGCGCGTAGTGAAATTGACTGTGGTTGGCTGCCTCCGTGAGCGGTCAAACACGACAAAATGCCTAATTGTGCACTGAAAAGTTGTACGAACTACCAAATTAGACACAACAAAAAAGATTATGGTATTACATATCACCGGTAAGTCACAAATATCATATTATATCCACCTCTTTACATTATTTTATCAATTTTATTTGCTAAAATTTTTCGTTCCGACGCCATATTCCTTAATCGTGAATATACGCGTGACATGACTTTGGAACTGCGCAACTGCGCTTAGTTGAACTATGCCGCGGGCGTTCAAGAGAATATTTTTGGTAATTTAAAAAAGTATTTGTTATGAATTGTCATATCATTGTGCAATGTACTGTTATTGCGTAAAATTGTTATAACGCTAGAGATAATATATGTACAGTCAGCAACAAAAGTAGCTAAACACTTAATTTTTTTAAGTAAGTACCTAATTTTAATAGTCAAGAATAGTCTATAATTTTGTTAAAGTTGATGAATTGAAAAAACTAAATAAAAGCTTGTAACAAAAGTTCAATGATCTTTTGGCCTTTCACGGATTATAGAAAATGTTCACCAAATGATTTAAGTACAAATTACATTTGTACATAAATCCTTACTAATATTATAAATGTGAAAGTTTGTAAGAATGGATGTATGGATGTTTGTTACTCTTTCACGCAAAAACTACCGGATCGATTTTGATTAAATTTTGCACACATGTAGCTTATAGCTTGGATTAACATATAGGCTACTTTTTATACAAAATAAAGTAGTGCATCAAATTTACGCTAAGGCGGTACGAAGTTCGCCGGGTCAGCTAGTCATTTATAAACATACCACGTGGGCGGAGCTACGACCAGAAGCTAGTAAAAAAATATTTCTCGAAACAAACATTTTATTTTATTCCTTAAACAAAATATGACCTACTTTTAGAATTCCCGTGATGTACTGTTCTTTTAATAATATAACTATAATAGGAGTATTTTTAATTTTGTAATAATAAATATTTTACACTATTGAAAGAATCACAATTTTATTGTACCTTCGGCAAAAAAAATGCTAACGAAATTTTATCACGCCCTTACAAGGTTCACATCGCGTGAATGCAAAGTCATTTACATGGTAGTTCAATGCAGATGGCGTTACTGATCCTGCTATTTATAATGTCAAATTTGAAGGGCAATGTGTTCGGACAAGCCATTTCTATAGTATATATTTCTATGTGTTTGCTCCATTTTTTTCAAACCCTGCAATTAGATATTATGTTTCGAAATTAAAACATTTTGGCTCACTAGTACCTAAGTTAAAACGAGATTTACTCACTGATATCGGCCATGCAAACAAGCCTTTTTATGCTGGAGAGGTGAAAATAGATGTTTTCTATCTATAATATCAATGTGCATCAATTACATCTCTAAATACCTACTTTAGGTCCCTTTTGTTAATTTTAATTGTAAATATGATCAAAACATTTATTCAAGCGTATGCTTCGCCACGATATTCATGATAAACTATTGATAAACTTGTATTACCAAGAACTGTTCTGATTCATAATTCCCATAAATTATATCTTTATCTCCATTGTATATTTATAAACATTACTTTTCACTAGACCTAGGTATTGTGACTTTTCTTTAACGGCAGTAGACACGACCTAAATATTCGTGTACCTATGAATAAAATTAAGTTCTATGCGTAATCACTGTGCTTGTGCACAAGAGATTTCTCACCTTAAAACGAGGTTAAACCTAAAATCTGAACTATATAATGGCAAGCCTAGGTATATACTAGGTATAAAGCACTAAAAACTATACATATGTAACATAGTTTTTTAGTGCTTTAGGATACGGTCACGGTAACGTATTGTTAGATTTTGTATACATATAGTGACCGGGTAGCTAAATTCGATTTAGATGTTCATGAGCAAGTGCCCTCTTAAACCAGGTGGACTAATAGATTATTTGAGCATCCGTTGCATAAGAAAGCCGCTACGGCCTGAAATCTTCATCAATTGGTTGGTGTTATTTTCGCTAGAGACGCAAAGCGTGATTTAATATCAATTCTTCATTTGCTGTTTTAAAATAAATACGTATTTTTTCTCGGCACTCAGGCACGAGCACTCAAAGAATTTAAACATCAATATAAATGATAGTGATCGAAAACTATCTGGGTATTAATTATTGTAACAGATTGGATGCACGAATTGGATCACATAATCTATTTGTGGGTGACGGATCCAAACCAGGTGACCGTGTAATGTCTGCCCACATGTCATTGCTAGCAGGCTTGCATAAGCAAAGCTTGTGGCAAAGTGACTGAAAAAAATATTTCTGCTTATAGTAGTAGATATCTGACATTATATTTTTAATATTAGCTTCCATCTCTACATTATTAACTATAATTGAGTTAAATTCTTAAACCTCCAACCGCTTCAGAAAGTAAAACAATATTTTCTCATTTTTCAAGTTTTTTTCACTAATTTGATAACTTAATTATTTTTATAAGTGATATCAATTATTTAATACTTAATTCAAAACTGTTTTATTTAATTCATTGTTACTATGTAATCATAATCATCTATGCTTACTATAATAGATTGAAAAAGGCCTTAAAAAGCGCCTTAAAATGTATAATGTCCTAATTACATTATTTCTACGTTTTACCATGAAAAAGACCATTCTACTGAACCAATAACTTTGAATTCTGCAAATTCCAGTTTAAATGACACAAGTCAGCTCCACGCATTGTAAATTTGTATCATTGTAAGGAAAATAGACAGCCAACGACAAGAGAGGTCTATACAATGGTACAATTATGCCGAGAGCTTTTTATCGTAATTAACATTGTATGGCAACTTCTTGTTGCCTTCTGTTATTCTCAGAGATACTTTCTTACTTTGTATGACTGTATGACTGTACGTAGGTATCATTAGTACATCTGTAAAAAAACCTGTGTAGCATAAATCACGTAAATGTACCTTGAAAGAATACAATATTAAGGTCCGGTTTCACAATCGCTAAGAAAACTTTAATTAAAGGATTACCTAACAAATTGAAGTGACACTTGTGTTCAATTTTAAGTTTGAATTGTGTCACTTTGATATTCGGACCTCAACGTGTTGAGAGTTTATCTCAATGGTTGTAAGGTTCCAGGAACCATTGAATGAGATTAAAAGGTGCACACACATAATCAAACTGTAGATTTAAAAAAATGGTAAAATCGGCCCATAGCGATATACTTGTGGACTACAAGTATATATACGCTATGCTATGGGTCGATTTCACCAATTTTTTTTACGTTATCCAATTTCTATCTCGATCCAGGATCTTGTCGTCAGTAGGTATCTATTCTGTTCCAGCTTCTTTCAGAGCTTTCCTTATGTATGCCTCTAATCTTTACCTCCCCTTGGGGGACCTACACAATTCAACAGTAATTGTTGTGGTTGAAAGACTCCTGTAGGTGCTAGGTAGGTATTTAGTAAGTAAAATCGTAAATTTTTCTGATTAAAAAAATTGTGCTTTCAGTCATTTTTATCTTTTAAATGTTATTGCTAAGAACCTTAATATATAATTCCTACAATAGGTACCTACAGCCAGTACGGGTGGCAGAATTTGTAAATGCCTAGACTTCACAACATAACTACAACCATCAGCTACGTGTTGTGTCAGTTCTAAAATCTAGCCAAACAGTTTTATTTTAGCGGTATTACCATGCGGCGTACTGGAATCAAAGTGTCGTAATAATATTGGATCCACCTTGAAAAGGTCTATAATAATCGCAAATATTCCAAGGACAGGCGTAATAATCGAGTGAACGCATTTATCTACGTATTTCTTGTTATTTAGATTACGGGTTTATCAATTAATTGGTTTGTTTATTAGCATCAGTACTACAAAACCAAAAAAACCGGCCAAGTGCGTGTCGGGCCACGCGCAGTAGGGTTCCGTAGCTAGTCGTAACAACATATTTCGACTTAAAAGGGATTTACTATCTGTATTAAACAAGTAAAATCTTCATACAAGTCATTACTTTCAAAGGTTTTTGTAATTTGCACGAATTATTCTAAGTAACTGCATTTTACACTTTGGACCCCAATTACTCTAGAACTAATTAAGTTAAAGTAACCGCTATAGTTTTCATGAAAAGTTTATTACAAATACTACCACCGTGATTTTTTTCAGATTTTTTATGCTATCGGTTTAGCTTTTAGAAGGGGGTGGGACGCCCTACACGTACAAAAATTTGCTCTTCAAAGTTAATTATCTCGCAAACGGATCCCTAAATCAAAAAACTGTATTAGCAACCCCATTATGTTTTTAAAAACCTATCTAACGATACCTCACACTATGGGGTAGGCGACAGAAAAAATATCGTCCCCATTTAGGCTTCGAAACTACTTGACCGATTAGAGCTCGTGGCTAAGTCGAAGCCGCGCGGACCGATCGATATTGCAGGTTAGGCAATGCTAACCGCGGTCGGCCGTTGGATGGGTGACCTTCTTCACATAACGAATTTTCCTCCGTGCATTAGATGAGCACGTTAAGCCGTCGGTCCCGGTTGCCATTTTGACATCTATGGCAGTCGTTACTCTAGTCTTAGTATGTTTGTAGTACACGAAACCAGCTAGCACGTATGACGAGATGTATGAATGTTGAGGAAGCGAAAGAAGTATGTAAAGAGCGAAGCACATGGCGTTCCATCGTCTCTGCCTACCCCCGTGGGATAAAGGCGTGATTTTATATTTATGTATTATGTATGTTTATTTTTGTTTCAAGAATTTTGAACGAAATATTCTGAGTAACTGCATCTGACATTTCGGACCCTTATTCCTCTTGAACTAATGAAGTGAACTTATCCGCTATAGTTTTCCTTTAAAGTTCATTACATGTACTACCGACACAATTTTTTTCAGATTTTGGGATCCAGTAGTTTAGCTTTTAGAGGGGGGGGGGACGCTCTACTCGAACAAAAATTTGCTCTTTAAAGTTAATTATCTCGCAAACGGATCTCTAAATCAAAAAACTGTCTTAGCAACCCCTGAACGTTTTTAAAAGTCCTATCTAACAATACCCCACGCTATGGGGTAAGCGACAAAAAAAAAAACATCCCTACTTTACATGTAGAGGAGCTACCCGAAAAAAAAATATTTTTCCAAATTTTATTCTACGACTTTTTTTGTATAGTTAACATACATGTTTATGCAAAATTTCAGTTTTCTAGCACCAACGGTTTCGTCGCTATGCCTTGGACAGACGGACGGACAGACGGACATGGCGAAACTATAAGGGTTCCTTGTAGGTACTACGGAACCCTAAAATAAGATTTTAAAACAGTTTTACTTCTACTACGTGTACAAAATAACCTTTCTTAATCTCATTCTTCCGCCTTGGTATTGAATTATCGACATTACTTTTTAGTATTTAGGCGTTATTTTTTTCGATACCAAGTCCTTGGCACGACTGGCCATCATTTATACCTATAATAATTTTCTTTTATAATGAAGAATGCTCTATTCTGTAATTTTATCTATATATATATCTATATACATATTCATATTATTATAATCAAATTAAAATTTTGCTATGTTGTATTTTGTTACATTAAAGATAATACGTGGGGTCTTTGTAACAGGATTAGAAACCAAACATATTTTTTTTAACGTTTGTCTGTCTGTCTGTATGTTCGGACGGGCATCACGAAAAAACTACTGAATGAAATTGGATGCGATTTTCACAGTTGTGTAGCTGGAGGTCTAACTTAAAAACTGGTATATGTCTTATCTTTGATCTTTATCTCTAAGGGGGTAAATTAGGGGGTGTACTTTATATGGGAGGTTCGTCAATTATAAATAAAAATGCATGAAATTCTGCCTATAGGTTCCTTTCCCATACAACATAAATTAACAATTCAATATATATTTTTGGAAACTTTACTCCCCAAAGGGGAGTTACTCAATCTTAAAGGAAAGTAATAGTAAAATTTTAAAAATATATTACATAGACAAAAAATATTTTAAGACACACTGAAAAGAATTTGCGTTACACTAGATACTTTACTGGAAATTAAAATAAGTGAACCCGATGCGAATATATAACGAGCAAACTTTTTGAATAAAAGTTCGAGTGAATGTTACTAGTAAACTAAACACATAATCTTACACACATCGACTATACCATTATATACATCAATCGGATTGTTTCAGACGTTTCACACACCATCTTTCGGCGACGAGGAGTTCGACATACCGCTAATACATGGGCAGCACACCACCAACAATAGTGTGCAGAATTCGCACATACAGTATGCGCAATTGCATCATTCCGCTCCACAGGTTTGTATTTTTAAATGCACATTTTGTTACTGATTAATGATTACGGAAAGAAGTTGTAATTAAAAGATAATGGTATGATATATGCAGAATAATGGTAAGATTTTAATAGGTGCGTACGATGTAAAGTTAAAAATTCTTACCGCAGTAATTACCTAAACAATCATTATAATGATGAAAAAAAAATGATCATCACGACACTTGCGAGCATATTGTTGTGGTTACGAGCTTCGTACTTCGTAGCTGCCATCGTATCAGGTGGCGGACGAAATTGCAACATTATGCCGTATAAAACACATTGGAGTATTCCAAAATTACTTTAAAATTGTTTTCAGTAACTTAATCGCGACTAAACTCTAAATGTTCTTAATCTTTTTTATAAAATGATCATACGTATAAATAGTATGACTCCATTATCACGCGAACATTTGCGAATACACCGCATTAACAAAATGCTCGCATGCAATGATACAAACTGCGAACGTAGGAACTTCATGTTGCACAACGTGCTCGATATCTGTCCCACTTTTCAGATTGGTTTTTATTGAAATTGAATTGCCTATCAATTGTTTCGACTAGTTCCATTCCATGTTTTACAATCGGAGCTGACTCAAAATACAATAATTAATTAATAATAATTCTATTGACGGAATAAAGGAAGAGTTCGGTGCACTCCATCTGTAATTATTTTTTTTATGAATAATTCTATATGCAAAGGTCAATAAGATTAATTAAGTTAAGTAAGACAAAGTGCAACCTTTTTTAAATGTCAAGCACCGAAAGGTAAATAAAACCTGTTTAAATCATATCAATCAATTTAGTTTTCAAGTAACTATTGTAATTCTTTTTCTTCTCCAATAGATGTATTTTATATTATGTATTAGAATAGTAGTATTATTTATTTATTATAAAAATAGTAGTTATTTATTATAAAAATATTATCTCTGACAACAATAAAATTTTGTAAGATACTAAATTCGAAATAAGCGTCATTATGGTGGTTTTACTGGTGGTAGAGCTCTTGTGAATGAGCTCGAGGGCAGCAGCACCATCATCTCACCTTTAACCTGCCGTCAAATAGTAGTGCTTTCATTACTATGAGCCGGTTTGGTGGAGAGTTCAGGCCCTGAAATAACTGGCACATGAGGCATAACACCGTAGTGCTCGGCTGCAGCGACGCTTCTATAATCTGCTTTTGTGGATTGTTGATGTCCATGGGCTGTACTCCACTTACCATCAGGTGGACTACACGTTTGTTCGCTGTGGGCGCCGTATAAAAAAAAATATGGACAACAGTGCTATTAAGTTCCCGGCGGACAATAAGAAAAAAAGAATTAAAATAAATGAACTAAATACTTTCAAACGGTGGTTAGTTTCGTGTTTCAGGGGGTTTAAATTTCACTTTCATTAATTTGTCACAAATGTCAGTTATGTCATATTTTGACAGTTCAGTAGATAAAACTCGTTTCTTGTTTTCTCTTTGTTTCACTCTTTCTTCGTTTATCAGTAGTATTTTATTTTTCCTTCTATTATTTTATCTTATAATTAGTATTGTTTTATTTATAATTTTATAAATTTTTGATTTCTTCGTCATGTTTCGTTGAAAGCTGCTAATATAGTGGAAAACATTCATGTCAAAACTCCAGTTAAATTATTACAAAATAATTTAAAACATTGGTTACATTAAAACGCCAATCGTTGAATTGTCATTCGCTAAGCAGTGGTATTAAATTATATGAAATATAAACAGTATATTGTTGACCTTAGGTTGGTATGATGAATCCTGCTCAGGATGGGCTATCACCTCCCGGCGGCGCTCCGTCGTACCAACAACCTCTGTACCTGCAGGAACCTCACACACCCGTCACATCGCACAGGTAATATATCTGCATTAACTTTATTCAACCGTAGTATATCCCAAAATTATTCAAAACATAAGAAAGTTAAAATAACAAAATTATTAACTGACTAGTACATATATTTTACTTCAGCTATTTCTTGTTATAGGTTATATATACATGCATTGGAATAGTAATAATAACCTAAATATGTTAAAATGTATGCTTGATGGTTATGTTGAATATCTGGTGATAACGGTGAAATTTATAACATAAGTGCATGTTTGCTTTGTATAATATAACAAAATAATGCAATAGAACTGTTTATGCTTTCAAATATCCTAAAGATACAGGTACACATTTTTTTAATCTATATTTATGCAGTAAACTCATTTGAAGATAGGACTATTATTATTTACATAAATGCCAATAAATATTGAGTACAGTACTTAGAGAGCTTTATTAGTAATATATTAAGATATTAATTAGCATGTGCCTTGTATTATAGCATGCTTGCTATTATAGCAAGCAAATGTTATCAGTATTTAATAGATAAAGATAGCTAAAATATAATGCTATTGATGAAAATAATGTGATTTCAACTTGTGCTCTGGCAAAGTTGTGCATATATTGGCAGATTTCTTACTCTCCTGCTGTCATGATAACTTATTTTTTTAACAATAATAAACTCTTTTCTTTTCTAAAATAAATCACATACCTATCCATTTTTAATTACCCAAAAACAAACATGTTAGCATCTGGTACACCCTGTTCTTCTTTGATTCTCAGATCAGCATGGAAACACACAGACAATGTCATGATTAAAATGTAAGTTCAGACTTTAACATAACTAAAGTAAAGTAGGTAAATTATCAAATTATTTGAAGTCTTCTTCTTCTTCTTCCTGCCCTTATCCCATTATGCTTAGGGTCAGTGCAAAACATATTTTTCCTCCATTCTCCACAAATATTTAAAGTAATGATAATAATGAAGTGCCAAAGCACTAGTTGAAACCACATAAAGATGTGGACTATTGCCCTACTACTTGGAGTAATTTTATTGGCCTATTTACATGGAAGTTGATGCTTTATTTAATCACCCTGTCCATATTACAAAATTAAGATAAGTAGATTATTAGTGCATATAGTTTTAGATCCCAAAATATTCTACAAATTATTGTATTTTTTTATGATCTAACTAATGTCAAGCCTCATCAAGAGCTCTGTTATCTTTGAATGTTCTCTGTTGAATAAACAGACATTTTTATGTCATTCCTTTTACAAAACGAGTATGGGAAGAATGAATCGTAGAATAGCCTCAAGAACAACCATTTAGTAGCTATTTCTTTGTAGATATTAAGAATACTGAGCCTTGAACAAAGTGCATTATGTAAATGGGCCTTATTTATAATACATATATTCTAAATTTGCTGAATAATACCATTTTGTAAAATTCTGAGATGATAATATTTTTGGTGTTGTCACTTTGAAAGCTAAACTATTATGCATCATATTACGAAAGATTATGTTTGCAGTGGAGCAGGTGCGCCAGCTGGTAATTACATGATCCAGCAGCAGCCTGGAGGTCAGCAGAGGCTACTGATGATGCAGCCCACCCAAGTGATGAGTGGTCCACCGACGCCAAGCACTCCTACCCAGCCCGCAGCCCCGGTGTATGGCTCACCACAAAGAGCATCACCCCCTGGCACCACCAGTGATGATTCTGATGACAGCGTCCCCTCGCATCACTCACAGGTAGAACAACTATTAATATTTACTATTGGTGTTTGTGTAATATTTATTTGTAGTATTATTACATGTAACTATTGCTAGATTTGCTAGCCATACTTTTGCTTTGTTTTAGCTTTTATTATGCCAGTTGTTTCATATTATCTAGTGACTTATTGCAATATTATGTCCACAAAGAGATTTGCTTGCTATTAGTCCTTTATGTGTATATTTGATACAAAAATATAAATTACTTGACAAAATGAGACTACTATAGTTTTATAGTAATTTCTGTGTGGACTATAACTTAGAATTGTTGTTAGCATGTTGTTGTTTTTGCTTTTATATGTTTATGTATTTTTTAACAAACTTCAATATTTTAATCTTAACTGCCAACTAAAAAGGTGGTCAGAGAAAATAAAAATAATTTAATGTTGTGATGTCTTACTAATAGTTTGCTGTTTAACCTTATTTTTGGAAGTGAAACTCAATAATATCTTTAAAATTTTGCATGCTTTTGGCATTTTTAACTTTATATCATCCCACTTTTCCCTTCCATTGAAAACATACATTTAATCACTTTATTAAAGTTGTTGAATTTTGTTTAATATAGTTCATTGGCATACATATTATTTTTATTTGTAGTTAAATTAAGAGATCAAACAGTAGTAACACTAGTATAAAACTCTAATGAATTGGTTGTTTGTTGGTAGTTGCCTGGTGATGCGGAAAGCCTTCTGCCTATCCATTATTGCTCAGCGAGCCGGCAGCAACAAACTACACTTCATCAGGTATAGGCAAATTTTATCGCTTTACATAACCTACATATCTTTAGGAATATATTTAACCTTATGTTACTTATTTATGTTGCCAATGAACTGTATTTTTAGAAATATTCTATTTATATTTCATACCACAAAAGCTATATTAATGAATTGTTTGTTTTAGATTGGTGTTAGCAATAATATAGCTGTTAAAAGGTCATCTCCTGAACCCATAGATAATGGCATAAATCGTGGACAGATGCAGAAAAAGCCTAAAGTTCAGAAGAAAAAGAAAAAACGTGATCCTAATGAACCTCAAAAGTAAGACATTAAATCATATCCTTTTATAGAAGCTCCCAAAATTTCCTGTTTTATTAAAGCATAGATTTGAAGTATTGTAAAAGTATTCAAATGTGATATTACTTACAGGCCTGTGTCGGCATACGCGTTATTCTTCCGAGACACTCAAGCAGCCATCAAAGGCCAGAACCCTAATGCAAGTTTTGGTGAAGTCTCGAAAATAGTGGCGTCGATGTGGGACGGCCTAGACTCGGAACATAAAAGCGTGAGTTTGTATTCGTTTTATTACTAAATATTGTGTAACAATATTATTTACAACTCATAAACTATATTTTATTGTGATTGTTTTAACAGGTGTACAAACAGAAAACAGAAGTAGCTAAGAAAGAATACCTCAAAGCTCTTGCTGCATACAGAGCTAGCCTAGTATCAAAGGTAATATTTTTATTATATTATATTTTTCGATTAAGATAGAAACTAACACACAAATAGGCCAACGTAAGATAAAGCCACAATTCAGTTAAAATCTTGCTCATTTACAACTTTCAAATTTATTGGATGAATATAAATTATCATTGTGTACATAAAAAATCTTTTTATAAGGATTATTTTATATAAAAATAGTAATATACAGATTTCGTAAAAATAGATAAATAACTTAATTTTAGAACAAAAATCCACTTACTAAAAAGTTTGATGAAATTTTGTACAAAAATTCCAACTGCATTGTTTTCAGCGCCATCTGTTGTAATATTATCATATTTTTTACGTTCTATGCCATATGCGCACGCTATTGGTACACATTTTATCGAATAGGTGGCGCTTTTTACATTAGTGCGTTTGACAGATGGTTTCTTGAGCTTTTGGCTTTCTGTTGTCCTTGTTTGATTTGAGCTTGGAGCTTGTATAAAAATTCATATTGTGGCTTAAAAACAAGCTTCAAGCTTTTTTGTGAGTTTATAAACGGTGAATACTTTAGCGGTTCCGATGTCTGATAACTTTTTCTTTAATTTGGTAAGAAATATACACACAAGCTTTTGTAAATTTTTAGGTTATAAAGTGAGCTTTTATTTTGTACACAATGATGAAATAGTTTACTTTGGTACTTTTATGTCTGTGTTTGAGTAATATAATCATTCTGTACGTAAATAAGCTATTAATGTTTTATTGTTTAATTCATATTCCAAAGATAAAATGACAACAGTTGTTTATACTGAGCTTTACTATAATCTGATAGCAATAAACTAAATATTAATTTTAGGGAGGAGAGCAGGATAACCCTACAATGTATAATCACACCAATAGTGCCAATCCAACCTATGGTAATTATTACCAAGGACAAAACTATGGTAACAATGGCCATTCACCACAAAATTATGTGGCAAATCAAACGCCGCAAGGGTACTCGCCGCAGAACTATACAGGCGGTCAGCCACAGGGCTCGTACCCTGCCCAGCCACAGCAGGGGTATCCACCAAACCCTCAACAGTCTCCGCAGAGCTACCAAGGCAGTATGCCCCTCACTCCTCAGACTTACCAGGTAAGACAAAAAGACAGGTTTTATATTTAATATAATACAGCCACAACATTGATTAGCGATAACTAAAAGCTATATTACCACAAAACTTGTGTAACAAGTTTGAAATAATAAATAAATTCCTAGTTATGTGTTAATAAAGTTTATTATTCTTCATATTCTTCTTAAAAGGCAGCCGTTTTTATCTGCACAAAGCCTCATATTTAATCGAACAGTTCAGAGATTAAAAACTCATAGTCAAACATACCCTTTTTCCGAGATTTTGGCTTCACACACAAAATCTCGACAGTAATATTATGATTTAATTCTTTAAATGAGGACAATTTCTGTAATCTGTAATAACTCTCTGACATTTAAACTGTAACAGTGAGATAGTCTAATGTAAAACTGGATCTGGCAAGGTTACCAACAATCACTTAAACTCATTGTTATTTTATTTTTAACATTGTAATATTATTGGATTTCAATTTGTTTTAATTTGAACAAATAAACATTTCTTATAAAATGAGATGAGCTTGTTTTACAAAACAGAATATCAGTTACTTATTACGGGACACTTACAAGAAAAAGTAAAGTCATTTGGTCTTTAATAATAATAATAAACATTTATTTCAGGCATAACTACCCATATTAAAATTACAAACTATAAACTTAAATTCTAACATCTTAACTCTACAATTTCACAAATTGCATATGAGATCAGGATATTGGTGATCTTAATAAGTACACTAAACGGACAACGGTAGCCACTACACTGTTGCTGCTCTTGCTAATTCGTTCATAGAACGAAGTCCTTAGTTTCCTCATTAGTCCATGGAAATCTGTAACTCTGTTCTCAGTAAAAAATTCCAGACGCACTACACCGCCAGGGCAGGTTGAGCATAGCCCATTAAACTTAACCTGCTTCTAACATATTTTTGTTGTTAGCAGAATGTGCCAGGGCAGTCACCGCAGGGTTACCAAGTGAACCCAGCCACGTCACCTCAAAACTGTCAGCCTAATATTGCCCAGCCACCACGAAACTATCAACCAACCCAGTCGCCTAACAACTACCCTGCCAACTCAGCTTTGTCACCGCCTGGGTACAGACAAGTGCAGTCGCAGTCACCTCCAATGGGCACGGTGCATACTTCAATGCAATACCATCATCCCCAGCAGGTAATTATAATATAAAATTACTAATAACAAGTTCCCTAAAAAGAATTGTGAATATATACATATACATATTTAGATCTGTGATATTTGTCCCCAAATTATTTTTATTATATAAGCATAAAGCATAAAAGCATTCTCACATACTTTTTGCTTTATATAAAAGCAACTGAATGATATGTATATTGAAAAACTGTTTCCTTCCATATGATTTACCATGTGAGATAGGAACAATATAATTATGTATCTTGTACTACTGAGGTTAAATCCTTAAGATTGAAATATAACAAACACAAAATTCATTTCATTTTGTAATTTTTGTAACAACTTTTTAACCTATGTTTACAAATAAAATACTTGACTTTGAAAACTAAATGCAACATATTTTTAGCACATGCAACAACATCAGCAAATACAGCAAGCACATCAGGTGCAGCAGTACCAACAGCAACAACAGCAGCAACAACAACAGCAGCAACAACAACAACAACAACAGCAGCAACAGATTCATCATCAGCAACAACATCAACAGCAGCAGCATCAGCAGCAACAACATCAGCAGCAGCCACAACACCAGCAGCAGCCACAACACCAGCAGCAGCCACAACACCAGCAGCAGCAGCAACAACAACAACAACAACAGCAGCCGCAGCAGCCACAACAGAATCAAAACCAAATCACGAAAAATGAACAGCATTCTTTAAATAGCAATGGAAACTCAGGTGTTCCATCACAGACGTCAGATGTAAATATATTTGTTTTATGTAACTAATTCTCATACACAAATGTGTTGCTTTGAGCCGTATAGGTTTTATCTGTATTTAGAGGGATCACCTGGTGAACTGGATTCGTAGAAGGTACTCTTTTACTGCACACATAAGTGCAGGGCAGTGACTCCTTACTAGTAGAATCATTTTTCAGGGATTGCTTATATCTACAATACGTCACGCCTATATTTTCATTACTAGGTTTAGACTAGGTTTTAGATAAACATGGTATGTACCTGACTGGCGATCATGAAATGTCGGGTTCGAATCCCAAGTCAGGCAAAATGTAATTGAGTTTACATTCTGACTTTGATATTTGTAATACCCCATAAATGAGAATAGAAACTTAAACATATTGTTTGATGCATTAATACCCAAGCTGCATGACAATTAACAAAAAAATCATGATTACAGCAAAATGAAAATCAAGTTCCACCATCGTGCATCAGGCAGGGCTGTACCAACCCTGCCATAGCTAACAGTGAGTGGGAGGATGAATACTGCTCCAATGAGTGTGTCGTCAGCCACTGCAGGTATTATCATTCACCTACCTTTTGTAGCCCTTTTTCTCTACCCCATTATGGCCGTTGTTTTATTCAATGCTATTCAATGAGCGTCCTAAATGTCATCTGACATTAACAAGACTGTGGTCAAAATTCTAATGATCATGATTCTTGTGTATGTGACTCCCTTTTGCATCCTTTGTACACCATTCAGTTGTTGTACTGTTCATATTAAGTTGCCTTCTGCACTGGATACACAAGGCCTTACCTTTACCTCATAAAAAAAAAAATATCTTCAATGTTACAAAAATAGTTGCCGTCCGTGACTACTTATTAACAGACCTACAATTATACACAAAAAATAAAATTCGTACAAGCCATCTAGAATCTCGGAGGAGTTCGATAACTAACACTGTGACACGAGATTTTTATGTAGATAACATTGATGCTGTCATAAGGTATTGCATGAAATACATAACAGATCAAATGGTGGAGTAATATTATTGAAATTGAAAGACTTGATCATTAAAATTCATCAACCTTCATGCATTCCCCACTCATTGCATTTAAATTGTGATGAATAATTTCAATTACAATTTTCAGAGATGTCTTCAGCTCGTGGGTGGCATCAAACAACAGTAACCAAATTCAAAATTTCTCTGCAGTCAAATAAAATTAGAGAACTAACTAGGTACATATCAAATTAAATGAATCCACTCGTATTATATGATGTTCCCAATAAAACTAAGCAATAAGTAACGTGAATTAATTAATTACCTGGTTATGCTTGATTGTGTTTTATCAAATTAATGGCACCAATGTAAAATTAAATGGATCTGTTATTTTTTAATATTCACTTGAAGTTATTATTAAGATATTTGTAAAAATAATTATTTGATAGTTTTAGTTTTTAAGGCTCAGCCTGATTTATTAGAGGTGAAGTCAATTTTATTGTATTGAACTTTGTTTCAAAGATATGTATTTTAAGTATTCCAATTTAAATGTGAATATTTTGTACCATGAGCAGTACTTTGTTGAATGATCTTAACAGATATTATAAAATATATTAATAAAATGAGTGAGAAATCATTTAACATTTTTTTTATGTGTGATAATTGTCAGTTGTTTTACTGGTGTTAGATTTTAACAGGGTTCTGCTCATGACTATAGTTTAATTATTAAACGCATAATGTAGTGAATACAAGTAAACTATTTTTTTAAACCAACAAGAATCGGTTGTCGCCCGAAATAAATGTATAATGGACTGGTAGATAAGACTATGCTATCACGATACTCTTTACATTAATATATTTGATAATATTTGTGCTGAATGCAATAACTGTCATTGATGCGTGCTAAAGGATACTTCCAATTATTTCCTACTTAATCTAAAATTGTAGCGTAATTTAAATAAGCCACTCGAACCTGCCGAAGGGCATGCATTTTACTGAGTTATCTTGTTGTTTAGTTATTTGCAGTATTGTTAAATTATTATTTTTTAATTGTAGCATTTATTGTACTTGTAAAATGTTTAAATGACAACTGTCATAATAAATCTCGTTTGAGGCTGTAGAGCAAGTGCCGATGTAGATTCGGATCTTAGCACCTAATAACGTATAGGTGAAGTTATAATATGGTTAATATGGATATTGACGATTAAACATTACGATTGTATCGTATTTTTCGTAAACTTAGTAATACATTATGGTTATTATTAGCAAGTTACATTACATTTAATACTTGATTGCATTGTAAATTTTCTAACTATATCTTATAGCAATATCTACCCATTTCGCCTAGGAGTTGCGTTTAGTATGATAGGATTTAGCTGGACCAAAATTTTCTTTGTATTCAAAGCGATGATAATATTTTAAGATAAATATGTTTTATTGTATGTCCAATACCTTATGATATAGTTACGTAATTGTAAATAAACACTCGCAATAATAGACGTAGAAGTAGAGACTACATAAGGCATATTTTTTTTAATTCATGTTATTTATTTAGTAGTCTCATTAGAACTACATTATTTAGATAAAGTTACGTTTAAAAAATGTAAAATATAACAATGTATAAATTGTAATTAGAAAAGTGATTCCATTAAATTTCTTAAACAGCAAATTTGTTTTAACTGTTCGTTATCTAACGATTTAAATCCTTGAAATACACCCAATATGATATACCGCGCTCCTAATCCATCCCTTTCATGATTTCTTCACCTATCACGTCTCGAAAGTTTGAGCAAAGAAAACTACTATTCATGAGAGTCAAGTAGCTTTTGCTATGCATGATTCTTGTCAAAAAACCGTAGCAACCAGGCCATGACATTATGATGAAAAGAAAAATATTTGCTGACGTCTCTGATAGTGTTGTAACTATATTTTATTAAGATTGTTACATAATCGATAAAAAATTCGTCGTGTCTTCCTTCAGCGATCTAAACATTGAACGATCGATATACACTCAACTTTGACGGAAACTAGCATGAATCTAACGGGTTGATGGTTCCTAAAAATCTATTGTATAATTTTGATGGTTTTTGGGTTGTAGGAGACACGACTATATTAGATCATGTCTAAACACACTATCGCCGATAAAAGGCGACTGAAATTCTGCAACTCCGCTGATAAGTATGATACACCATAAGCTAGTGCACCTCATACTTCGCACGATTTTAACTCACAATCAGCACGCTCGTAGTTACAACAAAGCTAAAATTATTGCAAAAGTAGCTGGACTGGCTCCTGTCATGTTTGAACACGTGGATGTAACCAGACTGCTTCGGGATATCGTGTCTTTGAAAGTACATCTTGGTTGAGATGCAAGTTAAGTTCGAGGGCTCTCAAACTACTATCAGTGATCTAAGTACCAAGGTAATGAACTTACGTAACAATAATTTTTGAGACGTAGCTAGTCGCCGCTACCAAGAATTATGTACTAGCTGTGCCTGCGTGTCACGTCTTACGCAAGATTGACATACCGAACAACATAAGCTCATCAGCACCAAAACTTGCTTACGCCGCAGCCGCCCACTAAACCTCTACCCAAGGTAACCAACGTAAAAATCGTAAAGGGTACTAAAAAACTCCAAACAAATAGTTTCAAGTATATTACAAGCTGATTCACAACAATAAATGAAATAATACAACATGACAGACAAGAAGGGTTTCATCGTCATTGAACGATTAATCCCATCCTTATTGACCACAGAGAACAAACTAACTAGGTTCCAACTAGCCTCTTTTTATTAATTTTGATAGATCACAAGAAAAGTGTTTCAAATCTTAAATACGATATTTATATTGTAAATATAAACCTGTAGTTTAATAATACGTGTAAATATCGTTATCCCCTACATTTAGTTTAGTATATCAGTAATGTACTTCGAGTAAGTTCTTGATAAGGCAATTTGACGAACATAGAATGATGGACGGGAATGATTTAGTGTCTGAAACTTCAAGAAAAGGTGTTATTTCGCAAGCCTGGACCCGTATATCTCAGGTTTATTAATTATCCTATATATTGTACATTTTAGTAAATAATCTTGTAGATGACATTACTTCCTCGTCATGAGTTGTCATGTTTTCTAACCGCGAATTACAAATTTACATTTTACTATTTATAGTACAATGTTGGTTTTATTTAATGCCTTCAATCAAATTGTTCGATATCTCACAGGAAAAAAAAAATAATTAATTATTTAAATTAAAGTGTTTAATTGGGTTCAAAGTTTGAAAGTGGGTCTTGTGGCATGTCTACTAATAAGAATAATTAGTTAATAAAAATCGTTAACCATTCTACAATTATTTTAAAACCATGATTAAAACAGCGGCAAATAATTTAGTTTCTGATAAGTGCCACACTTTTATGCTGTATCATGTGTAAAATGTCTACTTTTATCATATAGAGGACTATCATTTATTCCCTACTAAGTGACCCTACTAAGTGATAAGTGATAAAATATCTGAATTCTTATTTTATCTTTTCCACATATTGTGTAATGAATATACCTAGCTTTTAGAGGATATCTCTTCATTGTAATACCTTAAGAAAATAATATTCACATTGTCAACAGGTATATCAAGGTACATTAGATAAATGGACCCCACATACCAGATTCCGATGGGTTGGGAGTTTTGTACTGTTTGGATTGTTCATGCTTAGAGTATTCACAAAACAAGTAAGTTATCTTATCTCACTTTACCCTATTAAATGGTAAATTAAATAATGCTGATAAAAATATGGTTATCATAGAGTACCATCAGCTCAGATGTAGTTAAATGGTTATTTTGTATGTTTAGTTATAAAACACAAAACAATCTGAATTCCAATATGGCCTAAGCAGCAATGTTTAAAGCACTGGATTGCCACTAAATTAAGTTGTATGTCAGTTGGGTACACAGAACTAATTATGCAGAAATAATGAGTATAGCTAATATTATTTTATGAAATGTCAATAATGAAAGTCTTCATAATCATCTGTTACCACTGATACAATACAGTTTATAAGCCTGTTTCTTTTTGAATATTTTGTATTTTATTACATAATTTACATAGCATACTTTTCTTTCAGGGATGGTATATAATCACTTATGCCTTGGGTATATATCATCTAAATCTCTTCATTGCATTCCTTACACCGAAAATTGATCCCGCCATGGACTTTGATGGTAAATATATCAAATTATATTTAGAACTAAATAGATGTCCTTTATTTATGTAATAGGATTATGTGCCACACTGTAGCTTGGTCACAAACTTGCACATAATCCTATTACATACATACAGTTTACGTTTGGTAAAAAACAGGTCACTGAGAATTTTACTACATATTTACATTTTTCCATTCATTATTTTAAAGATTATTTGCAACCTCAATTATTTTTTTTTTTTTACTTTTTGCCAGAATCAAAAACAGTAAAATGTTAAAAAATTGTCATTAACATTATTTCAGTTTGAAATATTAAAATGCAGCATGAACATATTTATTCACCCAGATTTATAGAACACATAAATGAAAACCAAATCATGTTTGCGAATGGGACTCATATACTCGTATGTAGTTTCAATTGTCCTAATTGAACCAATCACAATTCCAACTAGAGTCCTGTTCATGATTATATTAATGTAATTTAAATGAGCCATGATAGTTTTATCATAAGTTTTTCATTCACCATTGTTATAAGTTTTATCTCTTTGTAGAAACTATTATTTTATTAAAATATTGTATTTTAATGTTAAATCAAAAGATATAAATTTGGATCATAATTTAATCTGAAAATCAGTGGCGTAACTATACCATTGGGGGCCCGTGACAAAAATACTGGATGGGGTCCTAGTAAAAATCGTTACATGAAGCTACTTACCAGTAATTCAGTACTGGAATGCAAAAATAAAATCGAGAATTCCCGGACATTGCAAGCTCGCCCGCGTTTTATAATTATTATTTTTAGATGAATGCGTTTATTTTTTGTTTTGATATATTGTGTTGAGTTACTTTTGAGGTTGTGGCATCTTGGGCCCCGAGGCCTCCTCAGGCCGGGGGCCCATGGCATTTTGCCACTCCTGCCACTCTATAGTTACGCCACTGCTGAAAATCCTACAGCAAATGAACATAACATAACAACACCTATATTATTACCCAGAAGGGTGTGGCAGAGGTGTATCACACCTGTACTTCAGCTGTTATGTTTAGGACCCACATGATAAGAGTTGGGCCTATCGCCATCCACTGGTCACAATTCCATCTCTGTACTGCTATTGAGAATTTCTTCATGGATATCCTTAACACATTTGCCTGTCTCAGGAATATAACCAGAGATAATAACTATAAAATAAAAATATGACACATTTATTGTCAAGTGAAAATATAATAGTATTTCATTATTACGTAATTTTAAGGTCAAAGACATCAAAAAATGTTTTTATTGCAAAATAATTTACCATTTGGCAATGTTTTTTCAGGTGAAGATGATAATGGGCCCGCCTTGCCAACCCGGGCTACTGAAGAATTCAGACCATTCATAAGGAGGTTGCCAGAATTTAAATTTTGGCTTTCTGTTACGAAGAGCACTTTAGTGGGCATTGGCTGTACATTCATTGATGCCTTCAATATTCCAGTATTTTGGCCAATTTTAGTCATGTATTTTATTACCTTATTCTGTATTACTATGAAGAGACAAATTAAGGTGAGTTTTGTACCAAGTAAAATGTAACTATCACAGTCAGCTCAATAATAAATCAATCATACATTTCAACCAAGAAATTGAGAATTTTATGGCTCTTTGGCTTACATCATTTCTATGCTGAGAGAGGCCTCAGCGCTTAAGAAAAATATAAGAAAGAACACACTAAACAGAGAGTCTATTATTATGGCTTCTGCATAATTATAATGCATTTGTTACAAGCCTATAAAACTAAGAACAATGTTATCTAAAATGTATAACTGGATTTAACTTGTCTGTAATGCTCTCACGGCTAAATTACTGAACCAATCTTGTTAAAAATTTATATGGAGGTAGTTCAAAACCTGAAGGACATTTGCTACTTTTTATCGACATACTTACCACGCGGGTGGGGGCGCGCGCAGTAGTTAGTTATTTATAATATTATTTAAAATTTTACCAGTCACACTGTCATTTTCGCCACATGCGTCTTTATAAACGATAGTAAATAAATAATTAAATATCTTACATGATATCGTAAATTAAACGACGACCGGATGGCGGAGTGGATAGTGTACCTGCCTGCGACGCCGAGGTCGTGGGTTCGATCCCCACTTAAGACAAATCTTTGTGTGCATGAACATAGGGGTTTGTCTTAGTCTGGGTGTTACTATGTATAATAAGTATGTATTTACAAAAGAAAAGTATATATGTATTAGTATCAGTTATTCTAGTACCCATAGTACAAGCTCTGCTTAGTTGACTAGATGGCGTGTGTGTATGTTGTGAAATATTTATATTTATTTTATTTTAAATAAGGACACAGTCCAGTCAGTTTCCATCAAAATAAAATGCAGTGATGAGAAAAGGTCTTATTGCTCCCTTCCATATTTACGAAATTATACTATAAAATATACTAATGAAATGTTTGTTTTGTTCACAGCATATGATCAAGTACCGGTATCTACCATTCACTCATAGCAAACCAAAGTACAAAACTGTTGATTCTGCCGTTACTGTGAACTGACGACATACATATAATGTTAAAATAGTAATATAAAAACCTTGAAGAGTCTTAGTTTAATTAACTTAAAACTGTTGTATGCAAATATTTCTAAAATACAGTGTCTATTGTATGTTTCCTCATGTTTAAGTTATTTTTCTTATTTTAAGTAAATGATGTGACATGTGTGAATACTTTTTTATAAATGAAGCTACTATTTACAATAATATCACGCAATAGTGCAGATCTACGAAATCAGACATGGCTTCTAAGCATTTGTTTTATTTGAAACTTATTATATTTTTATTCTCTATTTTTTTCCTTTTTAAATATTGCAACAAAGTGCACACTTGCGCAATATCGCCGACTGTATACCTAAATTAACGCCATCTATCGATCGTTAACACCGTTGTGGGATATTTAGAAAATAAACACGAACTATATTATAATGGATATAAGATAATAAAAATCAGCGATAGCGGAGTGGGAAACCGTAGGACTGCGAAGTTAAAGGTCTCGGGTTCGAACCCTCGGCACCCACCTCTGTCAATAAAGCGTTAAGATTCGTCTTCTCGAAGATATGTGTGTATCTATATATATAAAAATGAAACCCGTTTTTCGTTGTCACGACATAGCATGAAAACGGCTTGACCGATTTGGCTGATCTTTTTTTTTGTAGTTTTCTAATACTCTGTACAAGGCTCTTACTCAAAAAAAAATTAAAAAAATTTTTTTATTCATTTTTATATGGAGGATATTCCAGTTCAAATTGAATGGGTAGGCATACATATGATAGGTCAGCTATACAAATGGGTAACAGTGTTACACAAAATGGTGTGACACAACGGGAACAAAGGAAATAAAGGAGTGCATCAAATTTACGCTAAGGCGGTACGAAGTTCGCCGGGTCAGCTAGTTTATCATATGAATTGTCGCTAGCTAACGGTGAAGGAAAACGTAAGGAAACCAGCATGCCTGAGAGTGCCTAAAAAGTTCTCGAGGGAGTGTGAAGTCTACCAAACCGCACTTGGCCAGCGTGGTGGACTATGGCGTAACGCTTCTCATCATGAGAAGAGGCCCGAGCCCAGCAGTGGGACATGTATTAGATACTGGGCTGCTATTATTTTATGATAATTTTGGATACATGTTTCTCATGATTTCCGAGTGCATTGGATGCTCTAAGTGGATATCTCCAGGTTTTTCTGAGTCTGAGCGATACCCAAGTGAGTAGTCTACGTTATTATAAAATTGAGAGCAAATTGAATGTTTTTGATCATTTTAGCTTTCGGCACTTTGGTTGAGAGAAATTAGGTACTAAAGCTGTTAGAGGAAACTTAATATCAGTTTTGAAATCGGCACACCAAAATCATTAAAATTGATATCAATATTCCAGGAAAATGTTAGTGTTATTTTGTTGGCCATTGTGATCATTATTCGGACGTTTGTTATCCTTGTTTAGGAACCCTTTACTATCTTAATAGATCGATTGGATGCTGTGAGTTAGACACGCAATCCTCACTTCCTGAGCTTAATATTATATGACGTAGGTGTATGATAAAATCAGGTTTTTGATCAAGAGCCGTCAGAAGGCAGTTGAGAATGTAACAAAATCAATTTTGTTATTATTATTTTAGCAGTGATAATTTTACTTACATTTAGCACCGCCAATAAAATTATATCATCTTAACAAATAAATAAAATTGAAGGGTATGTTCATAGTATAAAAAAAAGTTATACCTACCAAAAAACCAATTTACAAAATTGCTGTCTGTCTGTTGGTATCGGCTAATCTTCTAAACTGATTTTAATAAAAATATTTTCAGTCTGATTCTTAAAACAGGTTAAAGATATTTAACATTTCGCTAACTTCCACGAGAGCGAGCAGTAAGATTGAATGCGGGTCAAAGTCCTGCACTTTGACCCGCATTCAAAAAAAAAGTAATCCTACTACACCGAAATCCACGCTGTAAAAGCTAGTGATGAAATTATAAAGACCTTGCGAGGTATAATTTGATTTCTGATATTTAATGTCGATGTGAGCTCACTCGATCCGTAGCGCATTTCGTTTGCAGTTTTGTCAACTGTTATCTTATCATTCTTATCTACACGTAGATAACAGTTAACTACCACGTGTGGTCGACGGCGACGACTGGACGCGGGAATATCATTTGTAGAATGAATAGTAATAGTAATACCTATTCATTAAGGTGTCCAGTTCAATGACCATTCTATTTTCCTAGAAATAGCACCAGATTCAACAAACGAAATTGTTCATTACATTTTCACAATGTGGGTAAACCTATTGTTTAATTAATTATTAAACAGATTTTTTATTATTTTTATAGCATTTAGCTATGCTTAGCTTAGCTTACTTATGCCCGGTGTGCAGGTCGCAGGTTCAAATACTGCCGGTCCCTTTTTTTTTCAACTGATTCTTAGTATTAAACAGATTATTATTAAGTTCCAGAACGACATACGATACGTTTAATTTTATAAACCTCTCTTTTAGTTAGCCACCATTTGTTAATAACTAATCAGAATTTAGGTTACGTGAAAAAAGGTCGATATAAAGTTTAGTAGAATTCACATTGTTATCACAATGCAATTCGCCAGTGACGGAAATAGCCACCGAGAGATAATAATACAAAACAATTGTTAGGTTGATACATACATATTATACCCCTGAAATAAAGAGTAAAAATAGCCGCTACAGCGATAAAAATAATGTTAGTCGGTAGGTAGGTACATATCTGTTGTTTGGGCAGCAGCGTGCCGATAACTAACTATAGTTTGAACACGAACTAGTACGTGCGAATGACCCACATAGTAAAATCAACCTCGACTATTATAAAGGTAGTTAAGTAACCTACGTAATAAGTAGTTTTAGCCACAGCTGTCGCCTTGTTTCGTCGCAATTCATAAAAGCATTGATATCATAGAGAATTCCATCACGAAATGAGATATCTCGTCTTTATTATTTAATGAAATTATACTAGTGGTCTGTATGGGGAAGTAATTTTGTAAGACACATAAATCTGCTGTTAGGAACCATGACATCGATTTTAGTAGAAACCAAAGATAATGTGGATAAACAAATCTGCATAGGTACTTAGATTTAAGAAAACAATTGTCTCGGAAATCCAATCCAGTCGAGTTGAGAAATAAAACTTACATTATTTGTATTTGGATATCGATTGTGTAGGTCATTAGCAGTTTAATCTTACTATCCTTTCTATGAAACATGATATCTAAAATGAATAATGCATTGGATTTTGAGTAGACGTTCATAATGGCAACTCTTTCTTCAATGCAGTTACTGTAATAAGCGGCAACAACTACTTATCTAAATTAAATTAATGTAATGTATACAATGCATTCTATTCATTTTAGAGGTTATGTTTCATAGTAACATTTACTGCTGACTTAGACAATCGATAACCAAATGAAAATAAAATGTAGGTTGTTTTTTTATTCGACCGGCTTGGATGTCCGAGCAGAGTACTAGTTTTTTCTTATCGTATGAAGTTTTTATTTTTACTGTGTTTCTTTACAGACATATTATAGCTATATTTAGTAATCATTTTTATATGGATTCTTTTTCAGCCAAGACAGTAGAAGTTAGGTATGTACACAATTTTTTTTTTACTTAAGCTAGCTTTTATCCGCGACATTGTCCGCGTGGCATTCGTAGTGTTAACAGAACTAATAGCTGCAATAGTTATTTTTGCAATAAGAGAGCAAAGTTCGTATTTTCTTCGAGTGCACTCAAAAGCACGAGATGTAAATGACTTTAATCTCGCGTCGCACATACAACTTTTCATCCCAGCAGCTCAAAGAGGCAAGCAGTTATTAAAACTCAACTTCGAGCGTGAGAGAAACTCGAAGCAAAATCGAATTTAGCTCACTGCAAGGATTCGAAGCAAAATTGAATTTTGCTTACTGCTTTCACACAACAAAGAATAATATAATAATAATAATTTTACACCTTATCCAGATGATGAGGTGAAAAACTCCTTTTTAGGCTTAGGTATTGTGTAAATGACTATACAGGATTATAAAAAAATATGTTATTTTGACATTAAACCACTGACACTTCAATTTTGTTTATTTTTATTGATAAAATTTGAGATAATAGATGTCAAGGTCAAAATTTACGGTAATACTTGCAACAATTGGGCTGTCAAATAACACAGAAAATTTTCCCCGGGCCGGGTAAAAGCTGTCAAACCCCATAGATTGACTTTGAAGTCAATTTTATTTGGAACGCGCAGTAGGAAGAATGTCATTTAAACTTATTGTTGTCTCTAGTTGAATGCATGTTCTCTGGATAAAATCACGCCTTTATCCCATGGAGGGAAGGCTGAGACAATGGAGCGCCATGTGCTATGATTTGATTTGATAATTAAATGCTATCTTATCATGCTTAAACACTGGCACACTAAGTGGTCACTCAGTTAAGAATCAAAACTTAGGAGCTTAGAAAAGGGTGTTATTTTATCTGTCAGCAATTAAATAGAATTGTTATCAGCAAAATAATAGAACTTTCAGAAAAATGGAATATTCACCGCGCGCGCTCAAGTACGCTGCACGGCTCGCACGTAATCATTTTTGTAATTTTGTATTATCTACGTATTGCTAATTTGTATTAATTATTGCGTAGAATTTACGATGAGGTATTGCAGTGTCTTTGGGTGCCTCAAAAACTACTCAAACACAGATAAATGTTTTTTTCAGGATTCTTACTGACCAAGAAAAAAAGCTTTTAATGTTTTACTATCTCGGCCATCTCGGGTACTGTATACCGTGTACTATATCGTCGGATCAATCGACATATTATTATTGTGTTTATGCAATTATGATTAAAAGAAATTGTACCTATACTGCAGAGGTGTGTGTGTGTGTTACCTATGGAATTTATGTTACGACATTAATCAAATTAGCATCAATTTCTGAAAAAGTTTTAGATAGTTATAAGCCTCATCAATAAAATGCTAACTAAACTATTACCTATTACCATAATATATCCGTGGCTGGCGTGAATACATTGATAAGTCGACTTGCATGATTTTTTTTTATTTGGCTCAATGGCTTCCTATGGTTAAGACGCACCCCTGAAAAAAAATACAGCCCAAAATATTAAAAAATGGCGGAAAAAATGCTGGCGTTCACCACTGAATAACTACACTTTTACTGAACGCCATCGGACATATCGACATATCTAATTAAATATTTGCTTATAACTATGAATGAAAACTCACAATACTATTTATCAATTTATGGTCCAATCATATTAAAATACACGAAAATATACAACTAGACTTACTCATTTAAGAATTTCAAACATAAATTGACATGTCTAGGTAAAAAGTTCTGACCGGTGAAAATAGATTGATCAAATTTTGATATGTCGAGTTGTCCAGTTATTGCCGCGTAATGCTTGCAACTTCAAACATGATATGTTTAATTGTTAAAATTCAAACATTGCTACAGATTCCTGAATTATTGAATAAATGTGTTTGTTAGTTTTTGATTATTTTTATGTGTAAGCCTATAATCGAATTAGTTCGGTTCACATATTGAATCATGTCCAGATTTTCCATTGGAGGCACTGATGTGTAGATACGTTATTTTGTTAAGCAGGTTTATTATTTTGTGACTCAAGCTTGCAAAATTACCAATTAAAATAACGCCTTGTATTTAATATTTTTTTTTATTTAGGAACATATTTTCTAATTCTAAGTAAGGTTTATTTCCGACCGACTGGGAACCAAAAACAAAATGTAATATTGGCCGAGACCAAGGCTATACTTTTAACGCTTTTTTAATTTATGTGTTGGTAGCACTGTTCAACGGATCGTGTTTAAACGTATGCAGTGTTGCCAGTTTGGTGATTTTGTCCCTAGATTTAGTGATTTTTAGGGGCTACTTGGTGAAATAATGGAAAAAATGTCACTAAAAAAATATCTGGTGATTTTTAATGATTTTTCAAAATCTGGGGTTATTAGAGAAAACAATGTTAATTTAGCTCTTTATAAGCTAAATTTAGCGTTATTTTCAAGCAATCGGCTCCAAAAAAATCAATTTAGCTCTTTTACTTTAAAAATTTTGCTCCTTTCCGACACATCTAAACTTTCAAAATTTCAAGTGCGTATCAGATTTTATGTTGACAATCTATGATATTTAGTTCATAACATTGTGAACAGTGAATTAAACCAAACTTAGTATACATGGTGGAATTGTCATGGTGACGAGACCGCTTACCAGTGATTCAGTGCAAAGAATTTCAACCCTTGCTAAAATTAATTCGTTAGTGAATTTTGACATGATTCGATTCGATTTGAAGAAATCTAGAGATATTTTTCATTTAGTTGGAGATTTTTTTTCTGTGAGCTGGCAACACTGAACGTATGTCACTTTCTCAGTCGTTAGTTTTCTTGTTGCAGTTATTCTTTCTTCTGTTAAACAAAATAATTTCCTTAACGTTGTTAATAATTGCGGTGTTACTGTGACAATTACAAAGAACGAAGGTGTTTATTAAGTAGTGGATTATAATGGAGGACAAGGAAAAAGTGAGTTTACATTGAGATACATTTTGTTTGTTAGAAAGGTTATTTAATTTAATTTTAGGTAATGTTTTAATGCGATAACTAACTTTCAATTAATTTAATGACCTTACTGTTGTATTTACCTACCGTTAAGTTCTATGTAATGTTTAACGTAGTTTATGTTTTATTTAATTGCAGACTCAGATGACGTTGAATATGTTATTGGGTAAAAAGCGAAAATTGCTGGAACTTCGAGAAGTTGTAAAGGCCAAATCACCTTGCAATTGATTAAATGATCTGGAGCAAAATGGTAAGAAACCCAGAAAAAAAAAGACTCAGATGAAGATAAATCATTTATATGATTGGGTACAATTGATAAGAACGTGTAAAGTACAAAAACCTTTCCAGGTTGTAATAATGACATTGGAAGATTTTTTCGATTTCTCTTCTCTAAAAACCAAAAAAGGTCCCTATTCCATAAAGAAACAGGATGAGTCCGGGGAAAAATTTTTGTGGCAACCAGTTAAATGGTTACAATATGATAAAACTGTCTCAGGAAAGTTTTTGTTTAAAGACAATCTCGATCGTAATTCTTCATTTAAATCAATCAATTTTAATAAACGAGGAAAACTTAACAACAACTCTTTTCATTTGAACCAAATTACTAAAGAGTCCTTGCCTATCAGTGCTGAGAAGAAAAAAGATTTGATGGACCTTCTTGATTTAATTGACGTATCTTTCCGTGAATTTTACAAAAACCTAAAAACTACTGATTGTGAGAGTACTGACCCAGATATCGATGAAATAAATCCTGATTTAGAAGAAAATATTTAAATACTTTTTAATAAGGAAAAGAAAAAGAAGCTGAAGAAAAAGAAGTTAGAAAAAAGAAGAATAACGATAAAGAAAGAAAAGAAAAAGAAAAATATAATATTACTTATATACCTTTTTACGGAAAAATATTTCTTTTCTCTTAAAATTGTAACCGAAACAGTTGATTATGATTAAAGAAATAAAACTTGACACTTTAGTATTTTTATTATATTAAATACCCTTAATATATGGGTGAATAAATTGACAAGTCGTTGGTGAATGAATTGACAAGTCTTATTCAAAGAAAATTATAATAATTTAAGGTAAGAGGCTTACACCATTTGAAAGATCAGAAAAAAAATACCTTTTTACAGGCTACTACCATTTACTAAATAAATATCCTGATTTACCAGGCGACGCCAAACTTTAAATCTGCCGCCCTGTAAAATTGCCATTTTAGACTTGTCAACGTCTTCACGCCAGGCACGGATATGTACCTAAATATTTCATTGTTTTTATATCTACCTAATTAAATAATGAGTTAAACATTTCATTATAATATTATGTAAATCAAAATGTAGTGCTTTTCATACTAAGCAAATAACATTTATATAGAATAAATAGTGACAACCCAACGCATCAACGTAAGAGTAGGCTATTAACTCGTCGCCCGGTCTTAGTTAACCTACTGAGCTGACACTATGGCTAAGGCGATTCGGTGCCTCTAAAGCCATGTCTCCTGCGACCTAAGCACTTGAACAAAACATTGAACAGTCAATCAAAATGCTTGATTTCGGCTCACTGCCGTTAGAAATGAATGGTATCGTTTAAAAATCAAAGATCTTGACGGTTTTGAAGTCAGCCGCTAATGCAATGTCACAGGTTGGTATTGGCCACGCTCGAGTATGGTGTTCGTCTATTGGTCGAACAGCCATCTGCAGCTAACTTCAAAACCGTTATAACATGGGTCGCAGGAGACCACAGACTTGGTATTTATTATATTATCTCTGTGCTGGAGACACAGTTTTAGTGATGTCTTATCAGTTTCTGAAAAAAATGTCGTCAGTTCTTAGTCTCTTGATATTAAATTTAAAAATCTTTGAAATCTATACCAATCGTTTAGCTTTGTTAGATCATTATTTTGATAACGTTGTCAGTAAACAAAAGACAGTTTTCATTTATAAACTATTTTGTCAAGCAGTGTACGACTCTTGATCACGATCAATCTAGATCACGCGAAAACTAAAATAGGACACGATTGGCTTTTAATATGTTTTGTTCAGGTATTTGGGTCGCAGGAGACACGGCTAAATTGGGGGCGCATGAAAGGAGCCTCCCCGAGTGACGTACACAACGATTCCTTACGTCCAGCGCACCCTGGGCAATTCGCGAGTTCTCCAAAGCGAATTGGCTAATCCCTTCTCCACGATGGCAAGTCTAAATAAAATTTGACTCAGCCATCGACACGATGAAGAAGAAGAATCATTTTATAGAGCGATTCTGATGGAGCGTTCTATACGGCTTATAGCTGATACTCAATACAAACTACAGAATTTGCAGGACCCTTGAGATTTCAATGAAACTTATTACAAATTGGTATTTTATTATCACAAGAAGGAGATTGAATACGAGCACCAACAATTTTGAAATATATAATATAAAATAATAAAGTTATTTTTTTAGAATATGAAATGTGTAGCTAACATTTCATATTCTAAAAAAATAACTTTAGTGCTGGCAAGGGGAAGTGGTACCTAGGGATATAAAAAAAATGCTTACCAGGTATTCTCAGACCTACAAGATTATTCACAAAAATCCTCAAATCGGTCATGCATTTCGGAGGAATTCGATGACACTGTAACGCGATTTTTATATATATTTAGATATGAAGAGAAACAGAACTATAAAGGTCTATTTTTATTAGGATATTAATGTTCTGTGTAGAAATAGTAGTATTTTTTACGGTACACCCAATATATATTTAGTTTAAGCGTCTCATTTTTTTTTCGTAGATCATAGAAGTTATATTTTACATGTGCATACGTATACAATTCAATTTAGTATATAATTTATATACTTTTATTTGGTTTATATATCGAATATACTGGCAACCTGTTCCTTAAATTGCCAGTGTTACTATTTAATGATATTTTCAAAAGTAATAAAACGCGCTCGATATCCCTGTTTATTTTATTGACCACTCGCCAGATGTTTGCGCATTGTTTTCCAGTGCGCAGTAGTTTCTCTGTCGTGAAATCGGGATTCTGTTTTAGTATTATATCTATTCTGCCATTTTGAAAATAGTGGCGTGTATGGATTAGACCTAGTGTTTTTTATGTGACAAATATGTCCGGGAGCAATGATAAAGTGTCGACTACGCAGCGTATGATCCAAAGTGTTGCTTTCCCTCCCAGTCGCAAGCTCTCAGTAACGGAAGTATTCGATGAGAAATCTGGAAAGCCTCTTCCTGAGGTGCTAAAGCAACATTTTATCTTAGAAGGTCGGATCGAGGAAAATGCAGCTTTACGAATCATCCAAGATGGTGCCACCTTATTACGATCAGAAAAAACGATGATTGAGATAGATTCCCCGGTGACTGTGTGCGGAGACGTCCATGGCCAATTTTATGATTTGATGAAATTGTTCGAGGTGGGAGGCTCACCCTCTTGTACCAAGTATTTATTCTTAGGTGATTATGTCGACCGAGGTTATTTCAGTATAGAATGTGTTCTCTACTTATGGGCTTTGAAGTTATGTTATCCGAAGACGTTATTCCTATTACGCGGTAACCATGAATGCCGACATTTGACAGAGTATTTCACTTTCAAACAGGAATGCAAAATCAAATATTCTGAGAAGGTGTATGATGCATGTATGGACGCGTTTGACTGCTTACCTCTTGCTGCTCTTATGAATCAGCAGTTCCTATGTGTGCATGGTGGTCTTTCTCCTGAGATCAACAACTTAGATGATATTCGTAAACTAGATAGATTCAAAGAACCACCTGCATTTGGAGCCATGTGTGACCTTCTTTGGTCAGACCCTCTGGAAGATTTTGGCAATGAAAAGAATGCAGAGCATTTCTCGCACAACTCTGTCAGAGGTTGTTCATATTTCTATAGCTATGCAGCCTGTTGTGATTTTCTACAAAGAAATAACTTACTGTCTATCATTCGTGCTCATGAAGCTCAGGATGCTGGCTACCGAATGTATCGCAAAAGTCAAACCACTGGATTTCCAAGTCTTATTACAATTTTTTCTGCACCCAACTACTTGGATGTCTATAACAACAAAGCTGCAGTTCTCAAATATGAGAACAATGTCATGAACATCAGGCAGTTTAACTGTTCGCCTCATCCATACTGGCTGCCCAATTTCATGGATGTCTTCACTTGGTCTCTTCCATTTGTTGGCGAGAAGGTTACAGAAATGCTGGTCAATGTATTGAACATCTGTTCTGATGATGAACTCATGACCGAGGGTGAAGATGCATTGGAGGAAGCTAATCTCAGAAAAGAAGTAATCCGCAACAAGATTCGTGCTATTGGCAAGATGGCCCATGTGTTCTCTGTTCTGCGTGAAGAAAGTGAATCTGTTTTACAACTAAAGGGGCTCACTCCCACTGGTGCTTTGCCATTGGGTGCACTGTCTGGCGGAAAAACTTCCCTTAAGAATGCCCTGCAGGGCTTCTCTCCTAATCACAAGATTACTTCATTTGCCGAAGCAAAGGGGCTGGATGCTATCAACGAGCGCATGCCACCAAGGCGCGATGGCCAGCGCACTCCAGATGCTCAGGAAAAGAAGCCTCATGTGAACAGCAATGCAAACTCGTGAAGTGCTAGCTTCTACTTCTCTTCTATCCTTACAATTTTGATCCACAATTATAGTGGTAGTGAAATATGTGTGAAGGAGACTCAGCTTTTGGAATGATATTTCACATTCATAATAACTAGGTGGATTTGAAGGGAATTGTCATAATAGATACAAAATATTTTTAAATTTGGATTTAACTTTTTTTCAATAGTTGAAGTTAAAATTTCTCTTAAGATATTACCTCTCGATATTTAACATAATGTCAGATCTGCAGGCAACAAATTTATTTAGTCAATTAAATATTAAGGTATGCACATTTATTTATAATGCGCTGCACTGTTTAATTTTTGGTAATGTAATTTTAAATTTTTCATATGAAAAGACATGATATTGTAATGTAAATTAATTCAGATTGTCTACTTATACTCTACCTATTGTTATCTACATTAGTGAAAATTAGACATGTCTATATTTTCAAAGCATAATTAGCTGTGATATTAAGCGACGATCAATGTATTATTTATAGCAATTCGCTAGTAGAGTACAGGCATGTTCATTGGCTAATCATGCATTGAAATTTGTTAAGAAGTGAGTATCTCCGAGATGTGACGTGTCTTTATATTCTATTAAGTAATAAAATTAATTATGTACTAAAGTGTGCAGCACATGGTGTGTTGTTGCTGTGCGTGTGTGCTGTGTAAATATGCCTTGTGCGTACACACACGTTATTGCAGCTTTAACACTTGAGATAAATATTACTCTCTTTAATATCTTTGCTACAAGTTGTACTTAATTGTATTTTATTGTACAAAATATATTAAAATTACTATCTATGAAATATTACTTAAAATTAATTTATAATAATAATATTGTATGGTGTATGCTGGCCCCTTGTTGCCTGCATGCAGCTGAACTTGTATGCTGGAACATCACATATTAAAGTTTCTTAGCCATAATGTTTCGGTATATAAGGCGTAGTGGCTGGTCTAATTGCAGATTTTCTTACAGCTTCAATTCCAAATTTCACTATATATATAATAAAATAAGGTTTAATGACCTATGCACTGTTGGAAAATCTCTTTTGGTCTGCCAAAATAATCATTAAATTGATGCAATAAGTTCATATTGTGAATACTAAAAGTGGCTTACATCATTTTCAAAGTCAGTAACTAAGTATTTTATCTCAATTCAGTGTGTAGTCCTTCATATGTTCTGTACTTTTAAATAAATTTTACCTATGTAAAAAACTAACAATATATTTAATTTTATTTTGTACTAATCATGGGAAGTGTTGTTTTATCCTTAAAAATATATTAACATTGAGCTCCATAATATTATGGTTTCAATAAGTCCTTCGCGAAAAAGTAGAAAATGTGCTTATTGATCTCACATAAAAATAAAGTTGCAGTTCAATATTCGGAATGTGTATAGAAAAATAGCACTTATATTCCGATATGAAAACAAACATGTCTTTTTATCATAATGGAACGAAATGTCTCGTACTAAGATTAACATCCGCGCAGGGCTATGTAGAACATAATAACGATCTCGAACGCGAGCGCGAATATCTTAACGCTGTAACCTTGACGTTGATGGAAACTGTTCAGTTGTTATGCTAAACATCGTTGCTAGTCATTTACATTATTTATTTTTATTATTACAGTTGCTATGTACGCATCTGAATCTTGTATGTCAATAAAAAATAGCCTATATTATTCCCGGGGTCTTGAAGTATCTCTAGTTCTCTACACCAATTTTCACTAAGATCAGTCCAGTAGATATGAAGATATTTGGGTATAAACAAACAAAAAAATATTTCCTCTTTATAATATTAGTGTAAATGAAAGTTCATTCAGATGTGCATCTTCTATATTTATATTTATTTATTTATGTATTTTTAAATCAATTTGTTTTACAAAACAATATGTTATACACACCAGCACCTGTCAGTATTTGGCCGCCATGTCATTTAAAACGCGTTTTAGAACATTTTAGGTTACATTTCGATACCTTCAGATAAATACTAGTCCGTATTTTGCTCAATGTAGGTTGATACAATCATTAATTGTTACGTATATTTTCTGTCATCATAATATTAGCATACAAAGGCGACCAGTTCTGCATAACTTTAACATGCGGCTATTTGGCTGTAAGTAACGATTACCTACCCACATTTTTATAACATATGGACATGCTGAGGATATGGCGAGAAGTAAACGCCCTGCCTACCCACATTGTGCCTGTGCTCTGTATCTGTAAGTACTTTTGGTAAGTTTATGTACCTAGACGCCTAATGATAAACATCATTGATATAAATCCTGAAAGTGACTAGTCTTTCTGCCAGAAGAAACCAGCCCTTTAAATAAATTAAAATACCTACTATTCAATAATGTATTTGGATGTCATTTAATTTAAATATACACGTGAAAAATATTTGAACCGTTGAAAATGAATACTCACCATGAATCGAAGCTGTGGTAATAAATGTCGCATCCACCCTGTAGGTTCTCGATCAAAACCCTATTGTTATACAAAAGGGTTTTGATCGAGTGCCGTCGGATGGCAAAAATGTCGAAGGCATGTCAAATAAATTTCATTAAAAACCGAAACGTTGAGATTGATGATCAAAAACCTAAAGTGGTTTAGGTTTATGCTAAAATTTACTTGACTCAGAATGTCGATTGCCATAGAAACACTATCATTTTAGGTGTTTTCTATTTGTAATAAGTATTTACAAAATACAAAGTGTATATTATTATGTATTAGTATCAGGTGTTCTAGTAACCATATTACAAGCTCTGCTTAGTTTGGGACTAAGATAACGTTGTGTGATATTTATTTATTTTACATATGGCACCCCTCATTGAGGTTCTCGCCCGTGCCTCGGAAAGTCGTCGGTCCCGGACCCCGGTTGCCATTTAAAGATCAATGGCAGTCTTTACGGTTAGTCAGAGACCAGAAAGTCTGACAACTAGTCTCACAAAGAGTATTAACTCAATTCAATTGTAGAAACTAACCTGGATAAATGCAAACTATCTAAACCTAACTAAGACGATTTTTGGGTATGTTGAGAGTAAATACAATTTGTGAAAAAAAAAAAAATTTGGCTATGTTGAGAGTAAACATTTTTTATTGAAAGTGTAGGTACACGTGAAAAATATTGAAAGCTCGTATTAAAATTAGTATTTGAGGTCGAAAATTTCTGGGTATGCTTTTGTCCTCTCCTCGAGTCAATGGCTTTTATTTATTGTTTTAAGTGGCGTTCGCCCAGTAAGTGGCCACCTTGACGCCCTTTTTATAAGCTTCTATTGAATCTTGGAGAGGATAGGTGAGTAGTGAGTAGGGTGCATAAGCTTCCTCCACAAGACTACAACATTGCTTTAAATGACTTTTGCTATATCGTATTATTCCATACTAGGTTGTGGAGGTCTGATGGCAGTAATTTACCCAATTTACAATTTAGAAGCACCGACACCAATAACTATTTTTGCCGTTATTTAAATGGTTTCGAGTTTTGAAAGTCGGCATTTATTTTTAATAATTTTCTTTTTGTCTTTGTAGTGGTTAGTAATACTAGATCAAAAGGTGGGGTGCATGAAAGGAGCCTCCCCGAGTGACGTACACAACGATTCCCTACGTCCGGCGCACCCTGGGCAATTCGAGTTCTCCAAAGCGAATTGGCTAATCCTTTCACCACGATGGCAAGTCAAAATAAGATTTGACTCAGTCACCGACACGACGAAGAAGAAGTAATACTAGATGATATCGATTTGCTGATAGAAATTATAGAATGCCCCATCCAAATCAGAAAATATTTCTTAGCACTATAAAAATAAATAATAACTGATAAAATTTATACGAAAACCTTTCTTAAGTTATCAAAATTCGAGCCGTACTTGCCGAATAAATTGCGAACATACAAATAACCGTAATTTTTTACAGGTTTTTAGCACGCAAGATTGCATTTTTTAATGGGGTGATAGAGACATAAATAACATTCAGTTGTCATGAGAGCAGTCGAGTGCAAAGGTTGGGTGGGGTAAAGATTTTTCGAGATGTGTTATTTAGTACGTTGTACATATAAATCAATGCAAATAACCTCCTTTTTTAAGTCAATGATGCAATGCTATTGGTTAGTAGGTATTTCGCCACTCCGCTTTGGTGGAGCGAGGGCCTTTGACACTATCGCTTGATGGATTAAAAGTTCTGAAGATATATTTTTCGGATTTAGCTGGTTTGATTATTAACCGATACAAACATATTTTTAATAAATACTTAATGTAGGTAAATTGTTTTTAAAATCAAAATGAAAGTCTTACATAAAAGCACGCCTATATCCCACGGGGGATGTAGGCGTGCAGAGACGCCATGTGCTTACATACTCCTCCTTACATACTTCTTTCGCTGCCTCAATATTCATATTCGCGACCGCGTGCAGCGCGCCATTAATTCTATTGCCCGTATCACACTTCTCTCAACATCAGCATGTATCTTACCATCTCTTGTTAACACATTTCCCAAACATACAAATTCGTTCAACCTGTTGTAATTCTTTACCTTCTATGATCACCTAGCATTCGGTCACGGCCAAAGTCTTCTTTTAGTAATATCTTCTATCTATATTGTTAGATACTTTTCATTCATTCATTCAATTTGCCTTGCCTTAAGGTTTTCATATATTTCGTTAATTACATTATCTCCTTATAGCAAGGTAAGTAGTTTTAGTTTTTTGTATATAGGTACTATATATACGTATTTGTATTTAAAAACCAATTGACTAAAATACTCCTGTAATTAGATAATTTTACTGCACACCGGTTTCGCCAAGTCCATCTTCCTGTTTGTCCATCTGCATCTGCGGCTCAATATCTCAATATCGAGACTAATTATTGTAACGTCATAACATCATAATCATTCGGCGTGATTCATGTCAACTAAGTGGTGAAATTAATTACGCTCGTTTGGCTTCACCCTATATCTTCAGAAGTGACGAAGTTATATAATGCCCACTTAATCCTTTAATTGTAATCTGAAGTAATTGCACAACTATTGTTTTTATATCAAATTATTTTTAACCAAGCCTGATAATAGTGTCCTAATAATCTCGCTGTGGCTTATTATGATGCGATTTTACCTGTTTTTACCCGACTGCGTCAGAAGGAGGGTTATGTTTTTCGAGCGTATGTATGTATGTATGTATGTATGTCTATTTCTTTGGCACGCCCTACAGCCCAAACGGCTTGACGGATTTTGACAAATGAGGTGTCGTTGAATTCGTCGAAACAGTGATAGTGACATAGGCTATATAAATTTTCAAAATGGCGCCGGCAAATGAAAAAAAAAGGGGGGGGAGGTATGGATTTTCTTTTCATCATAGTAATATGGGTATCAAATAAAAGGCCATGAAAAGACCATTTCAAAAATATATACTTCTTATCACATTTATATTACTGATTAAACACAATTTACCAATTTATATATCGGCACGCTCGCGCGTCCGAAGTGGGTGGAAGTTAGTTTGTATGTTCGCTCACGCTAATCTTGGAAACTGCCGGTCGAATTTGAATAATTGTTTTTGAATTTGATAGTTTAACTCACGATTAAGGCTCATTGATCTCAAAGAGATTTGATTTCTACAAATTAATAGATATAAAAAAAACATGTCGGTTAAAAGAACTAAAAAGAGTGAAATAAAAAATAATTGTTGAAAAAACAAAAAACCCGACTGCTTAAAAAAAAGAACTAAAAAGATAAAAACTGATGTTGCAGGCGGGGACAAACAATACTTTGTTACTACTATATAACTTCGTTTGTCACCGCCTGCAACATCATAAAGAACTTAGTTTGACATATTTCATTTGTTGTTAATGAATTTAATGTAGATAATGCTAAACTTGTTTTTATCTTTTTAGTTCTTTTTTTTAAGCAGTCGGGTTTTTTGTTTTTTTAATAATTATTTTTTTAGACAACTCATGACCGACGACGGCAAGATGCCTAACAATTTTTCCTGTTGTTGTGTTTTATGGAGCTTACACCGGGCCATCGAACACTGTCGTTGGTGCCTGACTGGAGTGGAGTAGCTAGAACGGCTTAGCGAACGCCAACGATCGTTTGTTGGCATTAGCCGGCGATCTATAGCGTGGCGGTGCCATCAAAGGATTTGTTGGCGTTAGTTAACCAGGAACAGGAACCAACGAGCGCGTTCGTTGGCCCGGTGTGGACGCCGCATTAGGAAAAGTCTGCTTTATGGAGTCGCGTGACTATAGTTTATATTACTTTATATTGTAGATTTCATGGCTAACAGTGCTAAAACCTGCTGATGCAGTACTTAACTATTATTAGTGCTTACAATATTATAACGAATTAGCTAGAGGGTAGACAGAAAATTTATATAAGAGACTGGCTGGCTTACATTTAAATATTATAATAGTAGGTAGTTTTTGCTGTCTTCCACAGCGCTAGTGGCTAGGCTAAAGCGTTCTGGGTTTGATTTACGCATAAAATACAGTAGATATGAATTTAATTATGTAGGTATGCGATTATTTGATCTGACTGCTTTGTGTTCACTTAATATTTATTCTTTTAAGTAGGTAGGTATATTATTTCTTAGAATAATGACAACTAGAAGGATAGTCTTCATTCAAGAGCTGAGAGATCAGCAATAAAGCCGACTTCAATTAGAACAATTCAATTACAGTAAACCTAACAGTAACCAAAACCTTAAGGCCGTTTACTGTATTCTTTGAAGTAATACACAGATGAGGCGTTAAATATTACTTAAATATTTCTGTAATTGAAGTCGCTTATTTTGGAATTTTTGTTGTTAAAATAATTATTATGTTACATTGACGCAATAGGTAACTGTACGTACCTATAACGCTGCTAAGTTTACATACGTATCTTTCTAGGATTTCCATGGTGCCACCAGTCACAGCAACCTAAATGCTATGGGGTGGTAAATTATTTAAAAAAAAATTGTGTTGAAGCCAAATCTACTTTTGAGTATGAAAATTCAACATGCAAACAATAAAATTAAAGCTACTAATAAACAGGGCCGACCGAGCCACGTTATAACCACATCGAACTTAATGTAGATAACCGACTGACTACCGGTACCTAGTCTTGAACTTGCAGAAACATTCAATAACTTCTTTGTCAATTAATATGACCAGTTCCTTTTGTTTAAACACACGTCACAGCCGAAACAGAGGTTAGGGGCAATGTGAGTGAGTGTGATGTTATATTCAGCTTTCATTATAGGGCTGATGATATAATCAAAACATTAAAGTCGCTTCATTCTAAGATAACAACCAACTTGTTCCCCACAGTTTGATTTCAGTAATAGTAGAAAGTAGAAAGCATTGTTGTGGACATACAATATTTAGTAAGTGTGTTGATGCAGAGTTTTTTTCCAAATTTCAAATCAAATTTGTTTAAAAATGGGCTAAAACTGACCCTAGTAATTTTAGGCCTATTTCAATATTAACGGCATTTACTTAAGTCTTTCAAAGTAATATTGCAGAAACTGGAAAAAAAACTGAACCGATGTTCATACTTACAACACACGCAATGGTCACAAATTAGCGTGCTCGCATCATCGATTGCACCAAGTGCACAATTCGTTAGCCGGACTAAGTTTGTGTTCGTTTTTATAATCTGCCGCCACACAAATTCAAGATTACTGTAAAGAATCACCTTATGCAGAGGGGTTAATAGACGATTAACGATTATTTGAATGACAGAACAGCATGAAAGAAGAACTGATTTACTTATTTCCTTAGCTATAATAAAACAATATTGTAAACAAACATTAGAATTTGATAAAAAATTTGCCTCGAGTTCTTTTACCCTTAAATTCACTTTTATTAATGAAAGTGAGTTTAAGCTCCGCGAATTTAAAGTGTGTGAGTGCTTTGTGAAGTCTAAGGAATCAGATATTTCATTTTATATCATTTCACTGATCAATACTTACATCCATGGGCGTACCCGCCCTCTTGAAGTCGTAGGGTACCGAACTGCTGCAGTCGAAATGTTTAGTTTTAATTTTAATTTGGTGAATTTTCAGCACTTAAGTAAGTTCTTATTTTTTTGCTTTCATTTTCTTTTAAAATTTATTTTGTGTATTTGTTGGTTTGGTAATTTTTCAGTTTCTGGTAATTTTTAACCGACTTCAAAAAAAAGGAGGAGGTTCTCAATTCGGTTGTATTTTTTTTTTAATGTTTGTTCGCCGATTACTCGAAGACGCCTGGACCGATTTGAGAAATTCTTTTTTTGTTTGAAAGGATATACTTGTCATGTGGTCCCATTTTTTTCAAGTCACGTTCTGATAATGGGATCCTAGAGAAATCGAAGGCAACCCTCAAATTTAAAAGGCTTCTATATTGTTTTTAGTATATTATCTAATGCTACTCGGATATTTGCATCTAGTAGTCAGCATTTTATGTTGCTGAGCTGATGCTGGAAGGTAAAACTCCTCAACGGTTAGGAGTATGGGGATAATTCTTTAAATATGACACCTTAAGGCCGTTTACTGTATTCTTTCAAGTTATACACAGATGAGACGAGACGTTGAATATTACTTGTATATTCATAATATGAGGTCATGATTTGAAGGCTTCTATATTGTTTTTCGTATATTAGGTACCTAAAACTACTTGGATATTTGCATCTAGCAGTCAGCATTTTAAGTTGCTGAGCTGATGCTGGAAGGTACAACTCCTCAACGGTTAGGAGTACGGGGATAATTCTTTTAATATACCTTAAATAAGTTTTCCGTCTCAAGTAACCGTCGTCTTCTCATTCGAGAAACATTCTTGCTCGGTCTACCCATCACTTAAAATCGTAAAATAAAATAATTTTTAACAAAAAAAAAACCGACTTCAAAAAGTAGGTAAACTAAAAAGCAAAAAATAAATTTACTTCGCACATAATAATACGTTTATACATTTTGTTAAATAGAAATTATTAAATAATTATTTTATAATTCTGAAGTCGGTGCCAAGTAAACAATACCTCTGTATAGATAATATCAATCTTTCTAACAACTATTTTCTGACTGAATATTAGTTATATGTATTTCTGTGGTAGTGTAAGTACCAATACTGGGCGACCGCGCACTAGCACAACTACGCCTCCCTTTATTGTGTGTACTGTAATTTGATATTGTAGAAAGGTTGTTATAGCTTTTACTTGGCACCGACTTCAGAATTATAAAATAATTATTTAATAATTTCTATTTAACAAAATGTATAAACGTATTATTTTGTGCGAAGTAAATTTATTTTTTGCTTTTTAGTTTACCTACTTTTTGAAGTCGGTTTTTTTTTTGTTAAAAATTATTTTATTTTATTGGTAGTTTTTGTTTCTTTGTAGGTGTAGTTTAAATCACTATGTATCATCACTCGAGAGAAAATTAATTTATTTTCTGGTGTATCTCAGCTTCGCTTGTGTAATGTACTATTTAACCACTTTTGGCGTTTATACATTTTAGTTAACAATGCACTGCGTTCAAAACCATTTAGCAGCATAGCATTTTTTTTGTAAATAATGTAAGTGCTAAGATAACGTCATATAGGACGGTAAGGAAGGATATAACATATTGCGCCGACACCAAGTAATTGGGATAAGGGTAAAGTGAATGATGATTTAAGAAGATTTAAGAATTAAGTCGGCGTCTTTGACACTATGTGACTTGTCAGCAAAGCAATCCATTGCCACTTCTTAGTTTTTAAGAAAAGTGGTCGAATCACTTAAAAGCAACCATTTCAAGAGTAAAATTTTGAAAACATTTTAAAAATAAAATTCTTATTTTTTTTTTTTCAATAGGAATATAATACAATTTATTATAATCATACACCAGCAGCAATGATTTTAAAGAATTTACTAAATTTATAGCAATGGAAAGCAAGTAGTCAACATTTTTAACACTACGTTACTTTAATGCAAATTTAAGATATATAATTAAATTTGTAGTATAATCAATATTACTGATTTGGAATTTTGAATCTATAGTGCAAATATCACTCCAAATATAATTCACAGAAATAAGCTGGTTGCGTTATTTTAGAACTTTAATTTTAATATTGTTGACAAATAATTCACTAAACTGTTATTAGAATTGTTAATTTAAGATCAACATATTTTTCTGTAAATAAAGATATATAATCAATCACTAAACTTGGAACAATCATGAACTAAAATAAAGATTTTAATTAAGAAGAAGCCTTAATATTACCGTTAACGCTAAAAACAACTTGGGGATAATGAGTAAGACAGTAGTTAATCTTAGATACAGTAATTGGTACTTTCTTATATAGGACGAGTGTACATTTTTTTTGGCTTCAGCAGCAAGTTCTAACAACTCGATTGTAGATTTTCTCACGAAACATTAAAATTTTTTGTTTTATGAAAAAAAAAACATATACTGCAAAATCAAACGGTCGAAACCTCGGCACTCACCCTAACAGAAGAGATCTGATCACGGTACTATGCTTGGACCCCGCTAATATACGTGATGCATAGAAATCTTAATAATAAGGCAATAGAAATGTCAAAGACGCGTGACCTTGTCGCCGCGCATCTGTCTAGTCAAACACAAGTGCGAGTTGAGGAATTGTCGTCTTAATGTCATCGCAAAAAGAATAATTTTGTTTGCAGGAATACAAGCGCATGAGTCTAATCGAACACAAGTGCGAGTTGAGGAATTGTCGTCTTAATGTCATCGCCAAAAAGAATAATTTTGTTTGCAGGAATACAAAAAGTGGTATTTGAAAAACGGCGACATGCGTCCCAGTGTTAAAAGATAGTCGATAGCATTTCTATTGACTAGTTATTAAGATTTCTATGACGTGATGTGACGATAAAAAATATTATGTATTTAAAAATAAGTAAATTCTTGTTATTTATCCGAGCCGATTCGAGCGTGGAGGGCAGCTTGCCCTATAAAACTAAAAATACCTGTAGCGATATGAACGGCCTTAACAGTTGACACCGAATTATAAAGGTACTTAGGTAGGTACGTATTACGCAGCTAGGTAAATATGTACTTGTACATTCTAAAAGGTGGATAAGTAGGTACTTACTAACAATGTAATGTACCCAAAATTAATGAGGTTAAAGAAACGGTCAGTAGGAACACAATAGGTTATGGAATGTGGTGATGTAGAGGGAACGTGAGTTGTGATCATAATAATTTATTAGCCTGTGACACGAAGTTTGGTGCGTCCCACAGTGAGACGGAAATCGAGTAGTGAAGACATAGGATCTTATCAGAAAAATATTTTTTTCTAAATTGGGAAGTGATTTTTACGTGTTTCTGAACAGTAATTATTATAATATTTACATATTTTTCTAGTTTTTTGGACATGTCGCACAACACCGGGGCTCGTGCTACTTTGGGTCAATTTTTTTTAGTTTATTATTTTTATCTCACTTCACTTATTTTAATATAATTTATTTATTTGGATCACCAAATTAGTATACACCTTACATGCTAAAAAAGAATATAATAATGTCGCGCCAATTTAGCTCGGAGTGCATTAATAATAATGGGTGAACACGGTCACGTCAACATCAGTTTCCAATTAGAAAAAATGCCGGTATTCAAGTATTCAAGTCTTTATTGCAAGACCCTTTCGGTCGGTAAGACCCTTCACAACTCGATTTTCGTCCCACTGCGTGTCCTGTCAATTCCTTTTTTTACGTGTAAATTAAAACTTCTGGCTCGATAGTAGAAATAAACAATCAAATAATCCTCGATGCAGTTGAACTTTAACGTCTGAAAACCCAATGATATCAATATTCCGCCTCAACTGATTTAGAGCCAGCTGAATATCAGTATTTTATTTATGCAGAACGACTGTCATCTGGGGTGTCATCTGTCATTAAAAATGCTAAATTTTATATATTAATATTTTAAATGATAAATATGCATTTATACATTTAAAAAATAAAACAAATTATAAATGAAAATGAATGTGTATTAGGAACTTTTAACTTTTAATGTTATTTCAAGAAAGTTATTCGTGAGTCCTGTCCTGTAAGTCGCCGTTTGCCCAATGCGTAAAAAACATTTAAAATTACGTTACACACACAACTTCCTTGCCGAATGAATCGTAGTCTCAGAGCAATAATCCAACTGGAGGTGTAATTGTCAGACGATCCCCACTGCCAAATTTAATGTGGAAGAGCGTTGATGAAGATGAGCGAGATGAAGTTATTTTATATTAGCTCATTAGGTTTACTTGTGAAATTTTTGTTTTGTGTTCTGCCTTACTAAATCTCATACATTGCATCCATATGTGTCGTTCGGATGTGTAGAACTGTACACTGTGTGATGATGATGATCATACAATTAATTCTTATTAACAAGCGAGTGTCGAGATCGCACATCTTTCTAGATGTGATGACGACACTCGCTACTTTGAGCGGCTAGCTAGGCCATATAGGCTTATTCGATGTTCAAGTTTCAAAACACATTTTAGATTTATTGATGGATATTGGTCCTTTGGCCAATAATGTATGAGAACGGGAGCGGAACAATGTCCTTTTGCTTCTCAAGTATTGATTATTTGACGCGATTGATGAAATTTGACTGCTTTTTGGGACGCATGACACGTTTTAAACGATACATTACATCATTACAAGAAAAGTACTCGATACTAAGAAGTATCGATACTTTTGTTCCGATACTACTAATTAGGTACTTTCTTTTCGATATCGTGTCCCTAAACATAGGTAAGACCACAAAATAATCGTGGTGGTTTTGGGACACATTAAAAAAAGTTAGGGATGATTATGTTGTTTATGGTGATGCATGTTAGAAATCACCTCCCATCATTGGCAGAAACTTGACTTGGTTCCAACCCCAAACATAATTCCTGAACGTTTAAGGGAGTCTGTCTAGGGTGGAACCAAAGCCGGATCCAGCTGTTGAGCCAGGGGAGGGTCACATAAACAGATTCGAGTTCTTTCTTCGCGAAAAATGAAAAAATCTACGGTTTTCCTAGGCCCAGAGAACTGTCATAACCCCCACAACCTCCCCCCTGGGATCCGCGCCTGGCTGGAATAAATTAAGTGTCTGCCAATGATGAGTGATGATTTCTAATGGTGGGTCCACACTGAGCCAACGAAGGCGAACGAATGGGTTCGTTGGCCATGTCTGGACGGATTGGCGATGGCCAACGAACGTTTGTTGACGTTGGCCGGCGATCCGTAGCGTGGCGGTAACATCAAAGGATTTGCGCCATTGGACCGAATTCAGTTTGGACGGTCGCCAAACACCAACAAACGAACGTCAACGGAATGGTTGACATTTTGACATTCGACGGTCTGTTTAAATGTCAGAGCATGTGTCTACGTAGTAAATTACATTATCTTGAAGCTAAGTAGTTAATAACACAGAATAATAGCTGACTTGTAAATAATAATCATGGACATAAGACAGTTGCCAACCCCATTGACACATGATATCCTTAGGCTATGATCAAAATACACTTTCGAGTATTGTCTATGGAAAGCAATCCGGAATCATGAGCAAACGATGTTTTGGTCAAACACCAAATGTGTTTGGACGTTTGTCCGAAGGCCAACGAACGTTTGCTACCAACGTCAAAAAACCTTCGTTCGCCTTCGTTGGCTCAGTGTGGACCCACCATAACACGATGTAAAGAGATGCCTACTATCACCATAAACAACGTATCATTATACAGAAAAAAACCTTAATACTATGAATAATGTTTTTTTTAGTGTATTTATTTTCTAATTGCTAATTTTATTCAATTTTATTTGTATTCATTTTTATAATGTGTTTTTTGTAATTTCTTTCTTCTAATTTTTATTCGTAATGTGTGTATGATCTCATAAATGTTTTATGAATTTATTATTCATTTACTACGACATATCATTATTTAGTTCATCATTCAAAAGTGGTCGCCTAGTAGGCGTTAATATAAATGCAAAAAACCCTAGTTTATGAAGTGCTACATAACTTGTGTCGCTTTAAACTATAATGCAATTGGTGCTTCAACGAACAACACAGAAATTCTGTGTTGTTCGTTGAAGCACCAATTGCATTCGTTGCAGTCGTTAAATTTCAATACTTAACCTTTATATTCTGTGACAGAATATAAAGGTTAAGTATTGAAATTTAACGACTAGTCGGCCAAACCCATAGTCAGCTTATCTCTACTTTAAGTTTTTATAATGACATAATGTTGACTTTTCGTAGTTCATTGGGAAAGTTTAGGCTAGACAAATATTAGTGTAATAAATGATACATTTTGATCACGGTTTTCGTTTGCGTAAATACAACATTTATAATAAGGTAAAATATAAATTAAAATTAGCCATAACAACATTAGGTTGAGGAAACAAACATTCATTTACCTAACCTTTTCCCAATTACATTGTTATCGGCATTTAGTCTAACGAATTGAGCTGAATATTAATAATTTACATGAAGCGACCAGTCGCATGCCAGCATTCGATAGCGACAACCCAATACCAGGGAATACAATACTCTTAGTTAGACTTGTAAGGCTATAAGGGCACATAGGCGTGCTCCATGCTTCGCGCCTAGTGAGTTAACGCAAAACAAACTTGGAATCTTCTCAACCGGCCGCACTGCGCGCTTGGCGTTTAGCTAAAAATTCAAAGCACTAGGTACCAGCCGTTAAGCAAGCCACCGGGCTGACCAACCTTACCCTAAGACAATCTGAGCTCTGATCCAACTACCCGTAACTGGGCGTTTTTCAAAAAAAATGGGCACCCCAGGAATGAGTTGTCCACCAAAAGCAACAGTGTATTTCTTAGCAACCCTATAAAATTTCACTAGCAAAATTAATATTTCTACTACATAAATAATAAATGATTATATTTAATTATAATATAGCAGTGAAATCCATTGTAAAAATTTAATATTGGCAAAAATGTATCTCAAAAAAGCAGAATTCAATATGTCCACCATTCGCCATGTTAACTTTAAAGTTAAAAAAAACGCCCAAATTACATTTATATAATATTAAGTTGTTTGCAATTGAAGTATTATTGTTATTATTATTGATCATAAGATGATAAAAAAATATATAAAGGAATTTGAATAAATAAAATAGGTTTGAAATCTGTCTACCAAAAACGGAAGTGGTGGAATTTCCAGCTAAGTAACGATAAAAACAAGGACTAGACAATAAAAAATACTCTGTATTTTATGTTTTGTTTTAGTCTTGGCAACATTCGTTTTATCCCAAAAACACTGTCCTCTCTTTCCCGCTTGTTTTAGTCGTATTCCGTTACGTTGTGTTGTGAGGTTACATGGTGTGAAAAAATTGTTCCATTAAGAACGGCTCGTTAACGAGTAAGTAAGGAGTTTATTAATATGAATTTATGCTGTAGTTGCTTGTTAATTATCAGTTAGTAATTTTTAAGGCACAAATTAAGAATATTTATCAGATTTCTTATAAAATAATTGCCAGCAATAGTTTGAGGTTATGACTCGTAACATCCATTAAGAAACGTTACGTATAAGCGGAACACAAACGTTACTTAATGGAATTATAAGGACGTGTTTGCATAGATTTTTAATCAGTTACCCGACTGCGGAAAAATTTGTAAGTTATGCTTTTACGAGAATAACGCTTACCAGGACCAGTCTTTAAAATGATTTATTGTCTGTTTGTTTCATTCCTTCACTTTATAATATATTACGCCCAATATTTGATATCTATCATAGAAACTTTGTTAACTGTATCGCTGTAACTGTCCTCTTATATCATGTTATAACTATTTTATTTCAGATAATAATATTAGTATATTATGCCTCTCACGGGAACAGAGCGCGCAAAGCGGTTCAGAGAGAAATTGAAGCAAGACCCAACAAGAAATGATACATACAAGAAAAAACAACTTAACACTGTCTCATTGGCAGGCGTATCATTTACCATTAGATGAGCGACCTGCTCGTCTAGTCACCGATTAGATAAAAAAAACGTTATTTAAACTGACTCTAATGACTGACTAAGTTAAGTACAATTATAAACGTAGCCTTACTTTATCCCATAAGTAACTATAAGTTCCACCTAGGTAACTGTCCTATGAAAATGTGATTTAAAATTCGATATTTCTTTAAATTCAACTGTTAAGAGGTATCTTAGAAATATAATATTGTTTTACATCTCCAAAATTTATTTTGTATTACCTTCAAATTGTGATAACTTTAATGTGATGTTAAATATAAGATATTTTGTTTGGTGTTACTGGCACTAAAGTTACGTAATGGATGTTTCACCGATAAATTCTCGGTTGTTAAGAAATTATCTTTAAGTTTAATGTTGATTTTTTAAAAGAAGAGTATCATATTAGTTAATAAACAAATAAGTGATTTTAAATAAATAGTTTTATTTGTGTAATTATGCCAAGTTAAATTGTTATGTAATGGAATAAGAAGTGTTTTACTTTTGAAAAGAGTTTGATTTTTTTGGTGTTTATTTTCATTTATCCGATATAAATTTTATTAAGTCATTTAGTTTATTACATTATCTACATATTTATCAACTATTTCATACAAATACAGTTTATTGGAAATTATGGTTCCACTTAAGTAACGAGCCATTTTATTTGAAAAAAGCCCAACTACTGTTATAGATCCGCTGATAGCAACCGGGACCGACATGGTTTATCGTGTTATATTATGGACACCCACCCAAGAGCTGCCCGGAGTTACAAAGCTTAACCTGCAAATCTATCGATCCACTAGGCTTGACTTAGCCACAAGTTCCAGCTTCACATTAGGATGAGGCAAACAGAATAATAAAAAGAGAACAGGTAATGAGATGTATTTCAAATATTCACCTTAGCTGTTATGTCCATTAAGATAAAGTTTCTTACATACAAATCGTATATTCAAATCACACAATTGCGGCACAGTATTCTCTTCAATCTCTTTGTGAGATGTCACATGAGTGTACTTAGCACATTTGTTTGCATCTCTACATATGCAATTATCCAATACATTGTTGTTATTCTCAGTTCTTTTGTATGTGTAATGGGTATGTGGATCACTTATAGTGTTAATGCTATCTATGTTAGCAGTTAACATTAAATTTGAACTGGGGTATATCACAAATGCAAATATAGTTAAGCAAACAAGGCATTGTATAGGTATTGCTGTAGACCAGTACTTTAATGGGTAGTAGTAAATATTAAAGTAGTGCAAATAATAATCAGGTGTGATGGCCCAAATACAGTATATGGCTAACATGGTTTTACTGAATAAATACATGACAAACCCATACAATGACCTAGCGGGTGTTGGAGCTGGTGTGTGTTCTGGCATTGTAGTAATTTTAACTTATGGACTTCCAAACTGGTCAACTGTTTTGACAATAAGTTTAATATTTTTGATAAATGCATTAGATGCAACACGCAACCTTTTCAGCTCTTCACCATGAAAATTTCTGCAACAAATGCAAAGATATCTTGTTAATAACACAAAATCACATAAAGTTATTTATGTCCGCAGTAACTATAAGCTAAGACCTTATAAATTAGCTATATAAAATGCTGTTTGGCAAGTTCTGGCAAGAGAATTTGAATTTCTTTTAAATACTTTTTCTAATATTGAAGAATTTTTTTACGGTTCCGTAGCCGAATGGCAAAAAACGGAACCCCTATAAATTCGTCATGTCTGTCCTTCCGTCTGTCCGTCCGTATGTCACAGACACTTTTTTCCGTAACTATGAGACCTATACTGTGGAAACTTGGTAAGTAGATGTATTTGGTGTACCGCATTAAGATTTTCATACAGAAATAGAAAAAAAAACAATACATTTTTGGGATTTCCCATACTTAGAACTGAAACTTAATTTTTTTTTTCATCAAACCCATACGTGTAGGTTCTATGGATAGGTCTTCAAAAATGATATTGAGGTTTCTAATATATTTCTTTTCTAAACTGAATAGGTTCCGCGAGAGACGCTTCCAAAGTGGAAAAATGTGTGGCCCTCCTAACTTCTAAAATAAGGGAATGATAAATGTAAAAATAATATATATGATGTACAGTGGCGACCAAAAATCCATAGGCAATCTCAAAATGCAATAGTTTGAAGTGTAGTTTGACTTACGACCTTCTATTTCAAAGACACAATATTATATTATTGGTGGGTTACAATAAAAAATCTTATAAACGGTTACAAGGGCACTTCTATTATTAATTTAGGTAGTGACGTCACAATAATCTTAAAAGTTTATTAATTTAATAAATAAATAAAACGAATAAACATTTTTATCATCATTTAGCATTGCGATTGCGGTGCTACTCAACAAACAATGACACAACTCCTTGAATGCCCCAATTGCCCTGACAATTGCTCCCTGAGCGATCTGAATAAGGCCACGGAGAATGCTATTAATGTGGCCGCCTACTGGGCTAAAACTTTGACCATTGACTCGTAAGAAGAAGATCATTTAGCATGACTTTTTTATTTCTACCTTACAACAATGACAATAAAAATAAAAAATACGTAAATAGTTAAATAATAATAACATATTTAACTTATTAGTTATTATATTAATCAAAAATCTTATAAACGGTTACAAGGGAACTTTTTTATTTAGGTAGGCATGTGACGTCACAATGCTCTTAAAAGTTTATTGATTGTATAAATAAATAAAACGAATAAACATTTTTATCATCATTCAGCGTGACTTTTTTATTTCTACCTTACAACAATAAAAATGAAAATAAAAAATACGTAAATAGTTAAATAATAATAACATATTTAACTTATTTGTTATTATATTAATATGTAACTATTTATGTATTGTATGTAACTATTTAAGCATAAATACCTAACAAGTTTGTGCTTAAAATATTACAAATATTATTATGATTTCGTAAACACAAAATACAACCACAAATCAACTAAGCTTCAAACTCAGATTTAGTTGATCGTGAACCCAATGCTTACTCAATATAGCTACTTACTCATGATAGATAGATGCGAATTTAAAGAACAAGTCGCCAGTGTGACGCGTTTAGTACGAATGCGACAACATTTCATTAGTGTGTGTTATCTTAAAAACTGCTATACACGCACGCGACTTCGTTAGTGTGTGTACTAGCTGTATCGGGCTCGTACAGTTCATAGCAATGTAATCCACAGCATGCCTATGGAGTTTTGAGCGTTTACTGTACATAACCATGCAAAATTCCACCGAAAATTGGTTTGAACGAGATCTAATAATTAGTTTTTTTTTTTAATACGTTATAAATCGTAAACTGCAGTTTACCTTTCATTCAATCAACTCCAATTTAAAAAAGAATAAAGAAAACCATTTATTTAGATGTAAAGTAGTACGGAACCCTACATGCGCGAGTCCGACTTGCACTTGGCCGGGTTTTTTTTTTAGTTCTTGCCATAATTCACGAAAACAGTTGGGTTTGACCTGTGTACAACGAAGTCTGTACTTCTATAGTAATGTGTAAGTGAGAAAAAATGAAACAAAAGACTTGCCTGACTGATGTGCGCCCCAAATATGCATGTTATTACGGTGTGCATTTTATTAAAATATATTAAAATTTTGTTTGACCAAAAATTTGCCACAAGAACAGCATTATGAGTGGCACTCCGCAGGCTGTATATGGTACATAAAGGGCATGTAAGAAAGTGTGCCATTGTTTGGGGACTGGCACTGCATTCACAATCGGCAAAGTCTGCATAACCCCACTTTGCTAAGTTTTCCGGGCAGCAGGCAACTTGGGTACAGAGCCTATTTAAGGCCTTCCATTGTGGCCAGGCTAAATCGCTGCCAGAAAGTAGTTTTGTTTCTGAGATATCAGTGGCTCGACAGGATTGTGTATAATGATGATTGAGTGTTGTGGCTTTATCTTAGTAAATATTGAAAATATAAGAGCTATACTTACACAACAAGGTTCGTATCTTTGGTTTCTATGGTTCTAGTTACCCCACTTCTCTTCAACTCCTTGTCTACACTTACAACATCGTACACTAATGAAGCAAACTCCGTTGTTGGAAATGGAATACTTAAGCATCTGTAACATAAGTTTATACATTGTTTTTACCAAAGCCGTTTTATTAAACGTCATTAAAAGCAATTATAACATGAATTAGCAACTATGTACTGGTATGATAATAACAAACACTGTTTGATATTCATCATAAAACAGAGATTTTAGTATGAACTGCTCCAGTGCGCTGTTAGAATATAATTAAAAATATTTGTAATTATATACAAGACGATCTTATTTTTAAAATGTTAACAAAACATGAGAGAAACACTTACATATTCATGATTCTATGTATTAATCATTAGATACTACAATTCTTGGCTATAAGATACGCTGTCGGTTGACTCAACCTATGAAATAACTTGGCATCTATAAATTTGTAATATAATATCACTACTTGTATTAAAGAAAATTTATATGATAAATAATATTTCTATTAAAAAAACTTGCAGAGAAACTAGGTTATATTTGTTATGTTTTTTTTTATTTTTACATTTGTCATTTTGTCATAATCATCAGTGCTGCCAGGCAACTTTATGTTTTACCGGATCGTACCAATAATAGAGTACCGAAAGATCGTACTATACCAAGAATAAGAATTAAAATATACTAGACTGACAATCTCAATCTCAAATAATGCATGCAACCTATCTAAATTTTCGAGACTTTTGTTTTTACCACTGAAAAACGAATAATCTTTTGCCATTTTCTAATTAATTGAAGTTCAAAATAAAAGTAACTTTTTTTTTAATGAGTCGGAAATTACTGGGTCATTCGTTATCCAGTGGCAAAAAAAAGTTGCGGGCTATTTCACTTTTCTTGTGCTTTTACCGGTGTACATTTTTTTGTATGAGATTGTCAGTCTAGTATACTTCAATAGTCTTTATTAAAACTATAGTCATTTAACTTATTTGTATTTTAATATGTTACAAACTCAGAGTAAGTATAATGGTGGGTCCACACTGAGCCAACGAAGGCGAACGAATGGGTTCGTTGGCCATGACGGATTGGCGATGGCCAACGAACGTTCGTTGACGTTGGCCGGCGATCCGTAGCGTGGCGGTAACATCAAAGGATTTGCGCCATTGGACCGAATTCAGTTTGGACGGTCGCCAAACACCAACAAACGAACGTCAACGGAATGGTTGACATTTTGACATTCGACGGTCTGTTTAAATGTCAGAGCATGTGTCTACGTAGTAAATTACATTATCTTGAAGCTAAGTAGTTAATAACACAGAATAATAGCTGACTTGTAAATAATAATCATGGACATAAGACAGTTGCCAACCCCATTGACACATGATATCCTTAGGCTATGATCAAAATACACTTTCGAGTATTGTCTATGGAAAGCAATCCGGAATCATGAGCAAACGATGTTTGTGCTACCAACGTCAAAAAACCTTCGTTCGCCTTCGTTGGCTCAGTGTAGAACTGTAGACCCACCATTTGGCAAACAATATTTTAGTAACATTTGGCTTAAGTTTGGGAAAAGTTTGGCCTCTGTTCTAAACCATGGTTTTGTAGGCACCACAAATAGAACGTTAAAAAAATTAAATTAGAAAACGTACGTTTGTGAGTGATGGGTCTGTGTATTTTTTTGTTAGTGAGTTAGCGTGGTAACAACTTATATTATACAATTCTCGTGCATTGACTACATAAAAAAAGGCAGGACTCCGTCTCTTGAAACACTTACTGAAGCACCCATAGTAAGTCACACGTACACACAGAACGCACACATTGACACAATAGTAAGTCAATCGCCCGCCATTACGCTTCGGACTGTGCTGTTGCTCGGATGTTCAAGTAAAATAATTAAAAATGCCGTCTTGTGTTGTGAAAAGCTGCCGAAACCATAGCGCCTCGATAAAAAAAAACCAGGGGATCACTTTTCATAGGTAAGCAAGTAATATATTCAGCTTATTGCCGAAATTATATTGTTTTCGTAAAAAAATATACCAAAACTATCAGTGTTGACAGTCAATAAATATTTTCATTTACCCTGAATTTGGGTAAATATTTTTTAGTAGTTAATACATTTAGTATAAATTATTATTCTATGTTTTATAGATTTCCTGCGGCAAACGACGCATGGAAATATTTTTGGGTAGAAATAATTAGAAACTGCAGAAATTATAACAGTTGGTAAAATTAAATCAGCATATGAGATTGTAAGTAATTGAAAAGCACACCACTGATCATTATTATTTATTGTAAAAAAATGGAACGACACAATTAATTTTACTGTGCTAATGTTAAAGCAATTATTGCTTGAACATTTGCACAATAAAATTAAAAATAAATGTTAGTAATAATTACAAAAGAAGTTAATTTATAAAAAAACAATTTTACGAAGATTTTTTTTTTGTAAAATTTGATTTAAATTGTCCTATTCATAACATTAAATGTAATAGTGTCTGCTGTACGAAGAAGACGCTATCTCCTGCAACCCAGTTATTACTTGTGCAGGCGTTAGGGGATTCACAAGTTAAGGATGCTAGTGGTCAATAAAGATTTTTATTTTTGAAATAGTCAAAAAAACTGTTAATAAAAATGAATATTTCGTTGATTATTGTGTAAAACACATGTACGATGTGATGTAACAAATCGTATGATTTCTCACATTTGCGAATACGAATGTTGACCTTCAAATCAAGGGCCCGCAGAATGTCATACGAGTTTGAGATTTCGTGGCAGCCATGTTAAAACGAAACGATAAAAGAATTTAGGTGAAATGAAGCGGGAAGTCCGTCACAGGGTGTAAATTTTCTTGATTATTTTAATTGCCAATATTTCTTTAAATATTGAAAAATCGCATGTAAGTGAATATAAGCTCCGCAATTATTGTTTATTTTAACTTAGATATTTTATTTGGTTTGTACATTTTGTTGACGTTTTGAAGCACTTTCTGATAGTTTATGTAATAAAGAATTTTTGATTTTGAATTGTTTTTAATTTTTTTGCTAACTGCCATAACTTATCCTACTATCCGATTTCGGCTCCAGGTCCTAAACTGGGACACCCTGTATATCACTAAAGCATCTTTACCATCTAAGAATCAGGAAGGAACTTACATAATATATTATGTACAAAATTCGTTGCTTTGGGCACTCCTGACGCAAGGCAGCGAAGATGCTTTAGTGCAGCTACCCAGTTTTTGGAAAATATTTTAAAATTACGACTCCTACGGCGCTTCCTGATTCTTAGATGGTAAAGATGCTTTCACCTGCAGGCCCGCATCGACTGCTAGAAATATAAAATCAACTTTGTTTCGAAATTCAAACATAAAGTTGTTTTATATTGTTTGGTTTTTGGCCACGGTAGTATAAAACTACCTATATCATGTTTGATGGTAAAAAGCAGCAAATAAAAAAATATAAGAACTAAACCTCTAAAATATTTATTTAAATTATTGTAAAAATGTGGTTAATATTTCTCATGGCTGGTAACCCCTAACACACGCACACATAAACAGACCGCCGCCATTTTGGTGCTTCCATCATTTTATAGGTGACATTCTCTCCTGCTTTTTTTATGTACTCTATGTTCTCGTGTCACAATGTTAGTTACCTTACTCCTCCGAAACGGCTTTACTGATTTTTACCAAATTTTATATGCTTATTCGGTAGGTCTGAGAATCGGCTACTATCTATTTTTCATACCCCTAAGTGATAAGGGTTGTTGACCCTTAACATTTTGTTTTTATTTTTCTATAATGTGGCATTAAAAAATACATACACTACAACCCTAAATTTTTACCCTTTTATCACCAACCCCTATTTTTAAATAGCCATTTTAGTAAATGTTTTTCACTCTATTTCGATTAAAATTTATCTGAGCTTAACAATACTGAGTGATTAAATGCACTTAATTTTTAATGTGTATTTTCTAATAAACAAATTAACTTAATAATTCCAAAATCTGCTTATTTTTCGCCGGGTCAGCTAGTGTTAATCTATATCGCCCTAAATTATCAATACAAATAAATAAAATTGAATAAAGTCTGTTTTTAATGTCAAAATAACAATGTTTTTCTGAGTAGATATAGTTATTTGCACGATACCTATGCCTAAATACAGATTTTTAAAAAAATGTCTGTCTGTTTGTTTCGGCTTATCTTCTTAACGGCTTGACCGATTTTGATAAAATTTGACATGCGGAAAACCGTCTACAAGGCGCGTAATATAGGCTACTTTTTATTGATGTATGTACCTTCCACGCAGACGAAACCGCGGGAGATAGTTTGCTTGTTTGTTAGCGCCAATCTCGAGCACTACTGATTGGATTTTGATTATTCTTTTTGTGTTTAATAGGCTAACTATCCATTAAGGTTTTTTGATATTTGACATTAAGCTTAACTCCATGGAGGTGGGGCAGTAACGTATAATGCGGATCAAATCGCAGGAGCAGCTACTACTTATTATAACGAATACCACGTGGACGATGTCGCGGGCAAAAGCTAGTGTTAGGATGAAGGTTTAAAAGTGATTGAAGCCACGTTTAAATTTTATTTTGCACCCAATTTTAGACAGAGAGGCGAGATGAAGGTCTTCAGAAGCAATAGGATGGGCTAGTTCGGAGTTAAAGTTATAGTTGTACCTATGTAATATCGGATGATAAATAAATAAATCATCGCAAATTATAGCATCTTTTACAGACCTGTTATTCTTTTAAGGGCAGGCACCCACGTAAACATAACTTGAAGGTTTATGGCTAGGTTATACATTTATCTGAATAGATTTCTTTCCAAAATAACAAGAGTTTTTTTACATAACATACATATTCAAGGGCGTCCAACAATTATGTACAGAATAATTTTCCAATAAAAAAACCGACTTCAATTACTAATAATGCTTATAAAATAAAAACTACTAGACTAAACTGAAATAAATTTTTATGGGACCACCTGGCAGCTATTTCGCGTCGAACAAAAAAAGAATCACGCGAATCGGTCCATTAACCGCGACGTAATCGATGTAATTACATACATAGAAAAAAACATACCGGCCGAATTGAGAACCTCCTCCTTTTTGGGAAGTCGATTAATAAGATAAGGCCATGCCGGGCCTAAGCTTACATTATCAGAAGCTGTAAAATTAGAAGTATGTGTGACGTGACGGTATGGTAATAATTGAGCTAATATATATTATTAAGATAAGATATATTTTAACAACCTTCATAGAATTTTTAATCGGAAGTTAGCTCTCAAAATCTCGGATGGGTATGATAATAAATATGTGGCAACTAAATAAAATGCGTGTTATATTCATGTAAAAGATTTTATTAATATTCTCAAACACAATTTACTATGTACACATTACTTTGTAAAAATATTCATTCTTGTCTTATTACTTATTGATTCATTATTTTATAGGCAACATCATAAACATGATAAAAAAACGTGATAATTATTATGTATGAAAAATAGTAATTTCATTATAATTTTAAATAAGTACACGGAATCAGTTTTATTATGCATACTATAAACATGCACGAATTAAATACATCAAAATCGATGCACATCTGTTATAAATATAAATTATATCAACGTAATAACAACTTACTAGAATGGCATAATTAATTCATAGATATAATATATAATAATAATAATTCATTTAAAATTAACGAAATGGCGTAACCGAATACTAATATAATAAGAAAAAAGTTCGATCCGAACTCACATCGCTTAAATTCGAAAAATCGCAAATAACAGACGCGGCGAATCGATAAGTTACACGGAAGTCGGTATATATGATATATGAGGCTCTCGCGATAGCACGAGCGAGTACAAGGTACACTCCACTGCACAAGCCTAGCGGCGAGGGCCCCACGCGGCCGAGGCGGAGGGCGCGGCGGGGGCGGGGGCGCGAGTGGCGCCCGGCATGGTGGGGAACTCATGCGTGGACGCCGTGTCTGGCGCGCGTTGCTCCCACGGGCCACCCTTAACCACGAAGCCAGGCGCGGGCCCTGTCAGACCACCCGCTCCTGCTGCGGGGGCGCTGGCAGGGGGCGGCGTCGGCTCTCCTCCGAGCACGTCTCCGAAGTCACCCAGCGAAGGCGCCGCTGGTCGCGAGTACCGGTCGGAGACGTCTTGCATCTGTTCACACAGCAAATCATTTGAACATTTTATTCACCAACAGGTGAAATAAACGTATATAATAGTTATTTTCACCACACCAGCACGAAAAAGATCGATTGCTTGCGAGAATTCAGTGAGTAATAACGCTTATTACTCACTAGTGAGGCAAAGTGATTCAAATTTCGAAACACTAAATCCTTCCAATGAATAGGCGCAAAAAAAAAACAAAACAGTCACCATGTAGGTTAGTAATAAACATTGACATCAATTTTATTAAAAAACTACAAACGATACGTTTTAATTATTTTAAATTATATAAATACACGCTTATTTAGTATTTTCATGGTTTTATATTCGTGATTAACCAATAAATTAATTAAAATCGGGTAATTAATTTTAGACTCTATAAATAAGTGTTACGGAACGAATTTCCGAACGCACGATTTAAAAAAAAAAGGTCTGTGTCTATGTCAGTCATCGCGGGCAACTATAAATTCTTTTCAGTTTATGTTTAATTGTTTGGAACTTTTTAACAAAAAAATAGTGAATCCAGTGATGAAGAACTTTGTGGAACTCCAAAAGAGTTGCGGTAACTTGCTTCTAACACAGAAGTTTGCTTTTTTACCAGAAAATTCACGTGAAAAGTATTTCAAAGCGTACGACATATTTAATTAGTGCCGACTTTCTAAAGGCCCTAAAACGCATTATGAATCGGTATTACTGTCGTATTTCATGTAATTATTTCAGGTTAAGCAATCGAGTACGAGTTTATTTAAATCTTAATATTGTATCTCACTTGTACCATAAATAACTATTATGGTACAAGTGAGAAAAAGTTTATATTTCTGTTGTGAGTGCCAATTTTAAATCTTGAGCTTGCGAAGTAGTCTTGAATTAAATCACGAGCGTAGCGAGTGATTCTAATGAAGACTACTTCGCAAGTGAGAGATTTAAGAGGTCACGAACTGGAAATTAAATTTTTCTTACGCGTTACATACAAAACTTTTCACCTCTTCCAGTGAGAAAATATTAAGATTTAAATAAACTCGTATTCGATTGCTTAACTTTGGATAATTCTATGTAATACGACAGTAGAGAATACCGATTCAGAATGCGTTTTAGCGCCTTCTGAAAGTCGCCACTTATTAAATATGTCGTATGCTTTCAAAAACTTCTCCCGTGATTTTTCTGGTAAAAAGCAAACTTCTGTGTACTAGCTTCGTGGATGCGTTTGGAAGTTTGTTCCTTAACATTTATGTATGGAGTCTAATATTAAATACTTAATTTTTATTAAATTTAATGGTTAATCACGAATATAAAAACATTAAAATACTAAATAAGCGTGTATTAATATAATTTAAAATAATTAAAACGTATCGTTTGTAGTTTTTAAATAAAATTGATGTCAAACAACAAAACAGCCACCATGTAGGTTATAACCTACATGGTGGCTGTTTTGTTTTTATTAGCGCCTATTCATTGGAAGGATTTAGTGTTTCGAAATTTAAATCACTTTGCCTCACTAGTGAGTAATAAGCGTTATTACTCACTGTATTCTCGCAAGCAAACGATCTTTTTCGTGCTGGTGTGGTGAAAAATGTTATAACACGGAACTCGACCGTCGATCGATGCATATGACGTTTAAAGAGCCAATAAGATAGCCACGCATGCGCAGCGCGCTGTTTTGCCTCGATCGATGGATGAGTGTGTTAATAACACCCTAATACTTTTATCGTCACGGCCACGGCAAACTTACGAATCTGCGAGTCTGAGTTTTAGAAAAATCGATGTTGTAATGAAAAACTATACATAATGTGAATACTATACCTTGTAGCAAATTTACTTTTTTGTAATTCGGCGATTGTCCGAATTGACATTTTATATTTTTACGCGCAGAAACTTACCTAGTTTATATCGGCACTTCCAGAAAATGAGATTAATTTTGTGCAGATTCATAAGTTTGCCGTGGAGGTGACGATATCTTGTCCATTCGTTTATTTTCTTTTTGACACCTCACTATGATTTACCGTTTTTTTCGGCATAATATTCTAATGCCGTACTTTATTGACGAGCAACACTTTATAGTGATAACCGTGTGTCATAAAAAAAAACACAGATGATCTGAATAAAATGATCATTCTATTAAAAAAAAAAAAATTGACTCCATAATTAATGATTAGCAATAAATTAAGTCAACATATTGTAATTTCTAAATGAAACAAGTAAAATTGATTTGCCACTCTTCTTTAAAAAAACCTTATATTATACTAATGATTTATATTCAATTTAAAATATTTCTGTGCATTTTAATTCATATACAGTTCCTCTTAAATGAAATCTATTTTTATTTTAAATCGAAGCAATAATAAGTAAAGGCATGTTGAAATGTCAAAAAGAAAATAAACAGTTAGACAAGGTATAGTTGACAGTTTTATTAGCTAAAACCATGTTTAAACAGTCAAATGACGATGATGTAAGGTCGATCGATTGGTGTACTAAAATAAAAACCTTAAACAGTGCGATTTTAATTAAATCTCAACAAATTAGTGCGATTTATTATCAAATCCAGGCTGTAAGTGTTTTATGTGTTAGTGGTACTTCTTACCAAATTATTTAGGCGTTGGAAAATAAGACAATATATAAATAAGATCGTGTTGACTTACGTATTCTTCGGCAAGGTTGAGTAGATGGTCCTTAGCATCAAGTACATTGTCTTCATCGCCCGTGATGACGACGATGCTGTCATCGCCTTGCTTGGGGAAGCGGATGTCCACCTTGTACTCGTCCATGATGCGCCGGATGTTCTTGCCTCTGAGGCCGATGAGCCTCCTGTGCACTCGTGGGTCGATGTCTACTTCCTCGCGGCATTGATTGTCCTATACAAAATCAAATTTATTTATTGTTTTTGTATAGTATTTTCCACTTCACAATTTCAAATTGTATTTTTATGAGATGAGCCAATCGTAGCGCCGCAATAAGAATAGTCAACAGTAGTAGTAGAATAGTAGGTTAAAACAGCGCGTGTACGTTTCCGCACACACGCGAGTCCCTTATGGAATGGAGTACCCGGGGTACCAGGCGCGCGGAAGTATGTTTTCGATGCCTGCTCAGGGGAGAGACAGGACTGCCTTAGGTACCGATCGATAAAAACCGCATAGAAATCCATTCTTTCTTTTTTGAGTTAGGCACATACAGACAAAAAGATAAATGGTAAAAATTACATACCAGTTGGTGCACGATAGCCATGATAGCTTCTTTGGCTTGGTGTGCCTTGTCCTCGTAGCCCTGGACGGTGATGATGTCATCGTCAGGCTCGCCGCGCTTCGGCAGGTTGATTTGTACTCCGTAGTCCGTGCGGATCTTCGTGATCACGACACCGCCCTTGCCGATCACCAGTGGGTGATAGTCAGGATCCACTTTGAATTTCAGTTCGAAAGACCTGCAAAATTATGATATGTACTATGATTAGATATCTTCTCATTAAAGGTATGAGTCCGACCTCGGCAACAGTGCTGCATGTGGCGCTGATGCCGAACAACGCGGCAGTTTACGCCATCATCGCAATTAGACGCCAACCGATGGGAGAAAATACATCATCGCTCAGAATCGGCTGGCGTCCATACAAGCATTAATACTCTCATCGCAATTACGATATTGCTATTATCATTGTCGCAGCCACAGTGTATCCGATTGAGTTGCTGCGGAGCTCAGATTGTTTGAATTTGCAATTCCTGTGCTTTATAGATAAAATAAAAAGATTTTGGCGGTTTTCAAGTTGGCTGCAAATGGTTGTTCGACCAATCGACGAACACTGTATACTCAGGCGTGGTCAGTACCGACCCTTGACCGTGCAATACCGTCAAAACCTTTGATTTTAGCTAGACTTTGCTAAAACAAAACTGATAGGTAACAACCATTTTGATGAAATTAAATAAGTAATGAGTGATGTGAAACAAGAACAGAATTCTTGAGGCATCTCAATTCAGAAATCAGATCAGTTATCATTTCCACTACAGGAGGAAAATGCAAGAGATCTTTGAATATTTTCTATAAAAATACCATACCTTAGCTGCCTATCCTCTTTCTCCTTTTCCATATCGACAATCTTGTCAGCAACTGCAAGTTTGGCTTTTTCAACATTTGCAGGTGTTCCTGTTACCTAAAAGGCGAAATTGATCATTAGTCACTATAAGATTAGGTTAGGTTTAGTAATTCATGTTTAACAAGAGCTCTACATTGTCATTATAGTAAAGTAATATTATGAACTAAAAAAACCGGCCAAGTGCGAGTCGGACTCGCGCACTTAGGGTTCCGTACCACTATACATCTAAATAAATGTTTTTGTTTAATATTGGAGTTGATTGAATGGAAGGTAAAATGCGGTTTACGATTTATAACGTATTAAAAAAAACTAATTATAAGTTTGCATGGTAATGTACATCATAATATTATTTTTCATTTATCATTACCTTATTTTAGGAGTTACGGGTGAACCCGTAACTCCTAAAATAGAGAAAAAAATATATTAGAAACCTCAATATCTTTTTAGAAGACCTATCCATAAATACCCCACACATATAGGTTTGATGAAAAAAAAAAAATTGAGTTTCAAAAATTATTGTTTTCTTTCTATTTTTGTATGAAAATCTTAATGCGGTTCACTGAATACATTTACTTACAAAGTTTCCACTAGCTCTTATAGTTACGAAAAAAGTGCCTGTGACATACGGACGGACAGACATGACGAATCCATAAGGATTCCGTTTTTTGCCTTTCGGCAACGGAACCCTAAAACCACGACCACGTTATTATAGGTATACATACCTTAATTAAATCACTGGTGTCATCATTAGGCGGCAGAAGGATGTGTACATCGTAGGTTTGCATGAGATCCCTTCTCTTTTGTCCGGCCAGCAGTCTGTGCAGCTCATTGGGTACTTCCACGTCGATTGTAATTGGCACCTGCGCAAACAGACAGAACGGATATTGCAAATTAAAAAGAAGAAATAAGAGGAAAGAACATGAATAACTACTGACTACATAAGTGACCGACAAATATAATCATAATCAACAAAATAGGATATCAAGTTGAAGTTGACATTGTTCGATATTTAGCCACAGACAACAAAGTCAGGCTTATATTACACTGCGCTTTATGAGAAATAACAAGCATTAAATATGACAAAAACTTGATGCTCGCTTTGATATTTGAAGATAATAATTAAACAAAGTAACGTAAAAGTATAATCACCTGTTCAAGTAAAGCTTTTTTAGCTGCCTCACAGTTTTCTGGGCGTCCTGTGATCCTGATGATGTCATTGAGTCCAGGTTCGGTCTTGTCATCGTTTTCCTTCACTGGGACGTCGGCACCTTCGGTCTGGTCGCGCTCCGGGAACTTGATTTGCACGTCGTGCTCCGCCGTGATGTCCTTCACTTTGGAGCCCCGGGCTCCCATCACTGTGCGGTGGTGTCTTTGTGAGATCACGCACTCTATTGTTACCTGTGACAAAAAATTATTAACTTATAAAAAATAAATTAATGAAGATTAGTGGTTAAATCATTTGCAAGTCATACATGTTTTTTCCAAATCCGCTGTGGTTCGAAAGAAGTGTTCTTAGCACGACACACGAGACACGATTTCTCACTTTCTAGGTTTTACGATTTGCGAAGCGGCTACACAGATTAATAAAATTACACCCTCATAATACATACCTTAGCTTCCAAGTCCTCAATAATCTCGGCGATGCGGATCTTGGCGGCCTCGATGCAGTCCTTGGGCCCCTTGAGCACGACGCGCTCGCTGCTGACGCCCTGGCGCGGGAAGGAGATCTGCACGCCGCCGCAGTCGTCGGCGATGCGCCGCAGCACCTCGCCGCGCCGCGCCACGAAGTGCCGGTGGTGGCGTGGCGCCACGCTCATCTCGCCCTCCGCCACGTTGCTGATCTCCGCCACGGCGGCCTCCAGCTGCTTGCGCGCGGCTTCCACTTGCTCCTCGCGACCTGTTCGTGCGATTGATTATTCGAGTAATATATTTTGGAGATCCCGGAGATGTGGGTCCGATCCCACTGGGTTCTTAATGTTAAGTCTTAGCGGGATAGTTAAATGATTTGTACTGTCTTATTATTACAATGTCATTTACGAGAAAATATACCCACCGATAATGAAAATAGCTTCCTTATCTTCATCTTTTTCGGTAGGGAAGATGATACGAGCGCCGGTTTGCTCTCGTATCTTTTTAATATTAGCACCACTTTTTCCGATGAGGAACTTGTGATGCTCGGGCTTGGCGCGCACGTGCGCCGTGTGTGACGTCAGCTCGCGCTCGGACGCGTGCGCCAGCAGCTGCTGCTTCGCCTTCTCCACGTCCTCCACGGGGCCCTTGATCACCACCTTGTCGCTGTCGCTGTCCGCCGGCGGGAACTTTATCAGCACCCCCCCGCATTCCTCCATTATGGAATGAATAAGTTTGCCTCCAGCCCCGATCAACGAGTTGTAGTACTTAGGAGCAATAGTAACCTCCTCCGTAACGACGTTCGCTTTTTCGTTGTGAATTTGTTGAATCTTCTTGACCGCCTCCTCGACGTTCTCACGCTTGCCTCGCACCGTAATTACGTCACTGTCGTCACCTTCGGCTGGAAGATCGATCACAGTTTGAGTTTCATCGCGAATTTTCCTCAAATTCGCACCTCCTTTACCAATAATAAACTTATGGAATTGCTTGAAAATAGGGACTTCCTGGACGTATGACGATTCGGCTATTTCCTTGATTATCTTGTGCAGAGACTTTTCACACTTTTCGATGTCTTCCTGAGGACCTCTAAGCTTAATAGGACTCCTTTTTTGGCCTTGGTCGGGCAGGGAAATCAATACCCGTTCGAACTTATCACGAAGTTCCTTTATTTTTTCACCCCTTACTCCAATAAGAGATTTAATATATCTATGATCAACATAGACTTCCTTAGTCCTTTCATTTTCTAGTTTCATAACCATTTCTCTTAGTTCCCTCTCTGCATCAGTCACACCTTGGCGGCTGCCTTCGATGCGAATAATATTGTTTCCATCGCTTTCAATAATGTTAATAACTACCCCAGTCTCATCCTTCAGTCTATTAACTGTGAAAAAAAAGTTCATTTCAATATCTTCCATAGAATTTGTTACATTATATGAATGTAAACTTATTTTAAATAAACTTACTGTTAGTTCCACTCTTGCCAATGATGTGTTTGAAGAATTTAGGATCCACTGACAGTTCTACATAAGTAAGAGTAGCCAGCAGGTTCTTCACGAAGTTATCCAGTTCCACTTGAGCGCGCTCTACTTCTTCGGGGGGTCCATCAATTTTAACCTTGTCTTCGGAATGCGTAATATCAACATGTACCTAAACAAAAACGTTCCATGCATATTTTTTTTATATTTTTTGTCAAATCTGAAATTGAGCTATTGGCACCAAAAAGTAAATAATTAAATATTAAAAAAACATGTTATTGACATGCTGTGAAACTATTTTTATTTAATTTATACTTTATCAGTATCAAGATGAAGTCTGATCCTTTTTAAGTTATTGGATATGATTAGAATGTAGATATTTATAAAATCCCAATCACACAAATACCTTGGTCAACGTTGACCAAGTCAGTAAAAATGCTACAATAAGATTCTCGCTCAATCTTACTAGAGGAATTAAGATATACCGTGTAGCCGGACCATTAATAATTATTAGCTTACACTAAAATGTAGTTTATATTCAAAATATATACCTTTGAGAAGTCCTGAGTAATCTTTTTAATGTTAGAGCCGTTTTTGCCAATAATATATTTATGAATCCAAGTAGGCGCATCCACGGTCGCAGTTTTCACAGAGTTTGCTTTTTCACAGACCTTGGATAGAGCTGTTGGGAGTAAAAGAAATATTTATTTTAAAATATATCTTAGGTACAAATAATAAATATAGTCAAACAACAGTAAAATGCATTTGGTTCAACCATATAAAGAGATCTACTAATCAAGATGAATTAATAAATAAATGCATAATTACATAAGCATTGATAGAAAATAACTTGTTTTCATATAACAAGATTATTTACCCTGACTAAAGAAACATGTGTTATGTCTGTAGCTTTTATAGCTAAGTATTAATATTTGACTAACCCAAGCCAATTTTGTTGTGGGGACCATGAAGAGTGATGGTGCCCGTGGTTGAGTCAGGCGGGGGCATTTCTACAGAAACTTCAGTCTCTTTTAGAATCTCCTGAATCGTAGTTCCACGAGCTCCAATAACGTACTTATGCTGAGATTTGGGCACCTCAACACGCACCGTTGAACATTTCTTGAGCTATAAGGAAAGAATATAAAAGCTAGATAATACGTTTTTATTATTTTATTTATTCATACTATGGGATCAACTTGCTCTCGTCATACTCGTAAAATGCCTAATATGCATAAGCATTCCATTTATATTTTTTTCCAGTCCTATATCATCTCTGCAAATTTCTGATTATCAAAAGTCTTGCTCTCGACATTCTCTCTGCACTAACACCCACAATTTTCATGTTCCTTACATTTAATGAATTCTCTTCTCAAATATAAAGAAACTTGATATAATAATTATGATTACTTTTACTATAAACTTACCATTTCCTGATAGATCTGTTCGACTTGAGCCTTGGCTGCAAGCACTCCATTCTTCTCTCCAGCAATAACGATTTCATCGCTTTGCGTCGACGCTGGAGGAATGTGGATGCGAGCGCCGGTCTCGGCGGTGAGCGCACTGGCGCGCTCGCCGTAGGGGCCTTGGATGAACGGGTGGTAGATCTTCGGGATCTTTATGCGTTCCAGGGCCTTGCGCGACTGAAATTAAATTATTCTAATTAATAAATTTTCAATAAAATAGCTATGTAATATACTAAAAATAATTTTCAAAGACTAAATTATTGAGACAGTTTTATTATAAGAAAATATAAGAAATTCTACTCAAGTAATAAACTATATTATTATATATGAAATCATAACATAACATAATGCAAATTAAGTCAAAATAATCGACGTCTATGCTTTTATGTACGCACCTATTTTGTTAACACAATTGGAATTTAAAAGTAAAAATTTTAGTATGCAAATTATTGCTACGAAACAATGCGAAATCATAGTCTAAAGATCAATTACCTGTTCCTCAGAGCATACTCGTATTTCATGTTCAGCCTTTTCAATGCCTTCCTTAGTGCCAGTGATGGTAATGGTCTCGTTGTTGTCGGCGATGCCAGGCACACTGATTTTTGTGGCAGTTACTTTTTCCAACTCTTTCAGTTTTTGGCCTTGCTTGCCGAGAATCCAACGGTGGTGTTCCTTAGGGATGTTAACTTGCTTGCTGGCCTAGGAATAGAATTGTAACTATTATGCTACTGCTACACCTGCGTTAACGTTAACGTGAATTGTAATCACCAACAATGCGTTAATAAAGGCATTCCAAATATTCAAATTGGTGCCTTGGCTACATTTACGTTGCAATGCCAATAAAGCTAATTCTTCAAGAAATAACGTGTTATCCAGTGTGACCATTTGTTTAAATTAAATTAGTTTTGTACACATCATTTAGCCCGGCACCTGATTTTAGAGACTTTTTGTATTTATTCAAATGGATACGGTAGTATCCCATCAAAGATTCCTTTTTCTTTTTTAACTCATCTATTGTCACAGGAAACGACAAACTTTGGCTGATACGTCGCCAAGCGTCGCTTACGGCCGAGCGATTCTTGTGCGTCTGATGTTTAGGGTCCCATAAACAGGCTTCAGACTGTAGCTGCTCTAAAAACTCGAGAACTTTTTCGTTCGACCACTCCATTGTTGCCGCCAAAAGTGCCAAAACAAATTTCTAAACACCGATTTTTCACTGTTGCCAACTCCAATTTTTTAAGTTCCTAGATTCAGTACCAAAAGTCACCAGATCCCACCATGCTGCACACGATGACCTTGTTTTATTCAATTTAATCATTTATTTTTATTTTACCAATAAAATAGAAACAAACAGCAGTCTGTCAGGTTTTTTTTTTCTTTTTCAGTACATATTAGCTTATATCATGCACCTCAAAAGTCGTCAGATCTGGCGACAAAGTCGTCAAATTGGCAACACTGTCATCATACGTCAAGTTGACGTCAAGCGAAATATTATGTCATTAATGTAGCCAACGTCCGTCAGCGCGCTAAAGTGAACGCTAAAACCCTTTGATGTGTCCAAAAAACCGACACCCGACCTATCGCCTAATGTCTAATGAAAATAGCAATGCCGTTAGTCATTAATCACGTTAAACCTTTGGCCACATCTGCGTAAACGTGATTATTTGCGCGTTAAGACGCAGGTGTAGCAGTAGCATTAGACAACAAAAGTTTCAGAGAAAACCAAACCCCAATAGGCAAAATATTGAAAATAAGTTTTTGCCTGCTTAATATTTATACTTTGTCTTATAGAAAAGCGCGTGTCATTGTCACTGTGCAATTTGAAAGATCGTGTAAAGTATAGCAAAGCGATATACGATATCGCACATATATCGTAGAAAACACTCTACATTATATTTGGCTGGCTTTCGTTTTTGCTGCGTCACTGTTTTTAGGATATAATGGTCTTTATCAGACTATGTAATTCAATTATCTTATTCTTGATTTATTACCTGTTGTTGGAAGTGTGTCAAAATAAGGCGCCTTGCGTCAAGTACCGCGCTATGTTTGCCAGTGATCAAGAAAGTCAAGCTGCCATCCTTGCTAGTAGATATTTCGATATGGGCTCCAGTGTCCTTGGTGATGGACTGGCAAGTCCTCAAAGACTCGCCCTCGCCGAAAGTGTTAGCGTTGTCCAATTTCCTCTCTTCATAAGGCACGTGGAATACCTACAAATGTTTAAATGTGTAAATAATTGTTTGTTTCGGCCGTATCTTCGACTTAAACAAGTATGTACAAGCATATGCTTTAATGTACGCCTGCAGTGTCAGGTACTTCTGCTGTCGAGTCTATATATTTGTAACATAAATGTTAATCGCATCAGCGCAGAGAATGGCTGTATCGTAACAATGAATACTGTTTTCTGTTTTTGTTCAGTTTATTAGAGCGATTTGATTTTCATAATTTAGCTTGTTCGCATAGTAATCGTAATTAATGTTCGAGCGATAGTAGTTGGTGTACTTATCGATTGCTGTAGTCACCGAGCACCGTGCTCTTGATATTACATTTAGTTGCGTAGGCGACTGCCGGCAGCCCCGGACTGGGCTGTTATCGCGGCATTCCACGATCGTTCAGGCAAATAATTCGATTCGTGATCATAGAATGACTAGGTTTAGGCTCGATGGTTTATACTATACACAAATAGAGTGGATTGACCAAAAATTGCAAGCACTGTCTAAAGGCAGTTTTTTTTACTAGTACGTTGTAATAGCCTTTCATCAGTAGCGTTTAATATTTCTGTCAATCAATATGATTGTTATTTAAGTTAGAACTTAAAAAATGGCGGACTTTCATACAACCGTTTAACCCTAATTTTACCACCTTCGGAGTGGATTTTCAAAAATCCAAACCTCATCCAATACAAATTGTATACGGTTTCCACAGTTGTGTAGCTGGAGGTCTAACCTCAAAGCTGATATAATGTATTTTGTCCCTAAGGAGGCAAATTAGGGGGTGTAAGTTTATATGGAAGGTTCGTCAATTTTAAAGGAAAATGCATGAAATTCGGCATTGGTTCCTTACATGAAAAATAGATTTTTATTTAATATTACTCCCAAGGGGATGAATTAGTGGTTGTAAGATTATATTATGTAAAGTTAGTAAATTTTGAAGCAAGTTTCACGAAATTTTGATTCTCTACGCGACATAAATTAGATAGTTTTTTGGGTAACCCACTCCCCAAGGGGGTCAATTTGGGGTCGAAAGTGTATTTGAAGGATGTTTCTATTATCTCGAATTTAGTAGAAAATAGCAAGGAAAAATCGAATTCCGCGTTGTACAGAGGGTGGTCGCTACAGCAACCAATATAGGTATTAGGCTGATGGATGAGTTTTCTTGTAAGTATAGGAATAAGTTTAATTCATTGAAGAGTACATAACATGTAAGCAAACTTGTGTTTGTACATTCTACTAGATATCTAACAGGTACTGATAACTACAAGGAATCTTAAATTAACCTTATGATGCCCCCATGCATACAATGTCTATATATCAATGCAATTAAAATTATGTTTACATTTAGGCGCATGTTAAAAATCAAAACAAATCACATGATTATCTTGCTCCAAGCCACATGTTAGTACTCAGTACAACTTTATCATATTACAAATTATTTATCAAGTATTTTTTTTTATCTATCAGAAGTTAATTATATTGCAAAACTTATCGGCACCCATTAAATTATGATTATATAAGTTGTTTTCATGTGTCAGCCACGTGTCGCGAACTTTCGCTATAGAAAATTACGCGGAATTTGTGCCATTTGAGAATACAATACAGTCCTCAAGCTATGATTTTCTACCCAATTATATTTAAGTCTGTTTGTTCAGTCCATCGAACCATTGAATACAACACACTCTTCTGTATGGATAAATCTGTTTGAAATGATTTGATTGCCATAGAAAAGAGGGTCAATGCACTTTATGCCCTTTGTAATTCCCAGCACAAGTCTATTCACTACATGTAAATATCCTGTTGGAAAGTTAAGATAGTTGAATTTAATACAATTGTACTAAATACTAGTTTGTTTTAATGATATGTATGACATGGCAGTGTGATACAACATTTTTGGGTTAGTATGACATTAAGTAAAATTTTCTTAAGCATATTCTTTTAAATACAATAGTGATTGTAAGTAATTATAAAAAGGTCAATGTTATTCCTACAATGTTATCTGAGTCTGGCCGAGATTCCTTGTTTTTAAAACATCAAAAGTGATAAGAATTTAGAATTTATAAATGTAATGTTGTACTCATTTTCTATATAGAATCACATGCAATTTGATGTAGAAACTGTCTTTTAATAAGGTTTGGTTATGTTCATTTGTAGTTGTTTGCAAAGAAGAATGGAGTCTTAAATAAAATTATTTTACTTATTTAAGAGTAATCAATCTGATTTTTTAAATCTAATTTACATTTACTTTAAAATGATGTTTCACAGTGACTGCAAAGTTTGTTTACAAACAAGAAATAGCTTTAATTTAATATGTTCAAGGATTCTTGATCAAAAAACATACACATTTTTGACTGAACATAATGTGAAGACAGAATTAATGCTCATTTAATTTTTTTATAACTCTGTTACATTTTTGTAGCATTTCATTATATTAATAATAGCATAATATTCTTACCTGGGTATGCAGGGAGGATCCAACACGAAGCTTATTGGTAGCTTGTTGAATGTTACGTTGCACAGGTGGCTGGGAATGGGGCAAGGCCGGAAACAGGTCATCATAGGCATAGGAAGCATTGTTTGTTTCATAGTTTACGTTATTCATCTCCTCGACGTGCACAGGTATCTCAGAATGTACAGGAATCATATCTCCAACCATCATGGATTGCTGATGCATCATTTTCGTTCCCTCCAGCAGTCCTTGTTCGCGCCAAGTCGTTACAGTACTAAATAATTAAAATAGAGTTACACTTTTACTAATAATCAAGTCACACCAATACATAGTATGGCTGTAATTATTGTTTACATTATCATATTTGAACAATTGCCTCACTATTCATACTAAGCATGTGTTCATTATAATTCAATACAACATTATGCTGATTGTAACTACTGTTAGTGTACAGAAGGACACGAAAATTACAAGCATTTCCAATTTGATAATCTATGTTGATTGCATACATGTGGCTGATAAGAAAACTATATTTTTTAACAAATTATTCTTATACACTTCCAACATTTTATACCATCTATGTAAACACAGTCTTCAAGCAAAAAGCAATTAACAAAAAGTTAAAATGAAATGCTTACCAAGTTATTTTGCTTTTAAATTAAAACTCAATTTTTTATGTAAAATGATCCTATTGAACCACCATTTATTTAGAAATTTAGTAACTGGCTTTCATATAAAATCATATAATCCCAATTTATTGATGAGAAATTATTAAAAACTATGATTTGTCAATTGAATGTAATTAAGCATAATGTTAATCACCCAATAATGAGGGAAATTGTGATAACATGACATAATTTCATGGTTGTATACACATTTTTATATTCCTAGAATCTATATCCGCCTATTAAGTATCTCTACAATACACCATGTAGTGGGGATTCATTGGGCATTACTATGATATGAACTATTTGTATATGTGCTGAACTAAACCTACTAGGAATGGAATACTTGGGTATGTGTTGTATCATAGGGCTATGATATGATAGCCCAAACGGGCTAAGAACAATTTCCGATTGATCTCTAAGTGAAAAGACGAGGCTGCTAATGTATTGGCATCCCAATTTTGATAATACGTGTCACCTTCCAGCACGTTTGACGTGGAACTCGTCTGAACAAAATACAAAAACACTTACCGAAAGTACTGTAGCTAATCAATCTGGATGATTATCCTTGAGTCGCCAGGATCGATTGTTATTTCCCCTGTACAGAATTAACATTGATTAATTAAAAACCTATTATTAAAACCATAAAAATAATTTCTGAGACGGACACGCACGTACCCAGCTGCAGTAGCGAGAGAAATATGCGCACAGATAATAAAGCAAATTGTAGCCAATCGACGAGAACTGCTCTAAAACTATTTTTTGCTTTGGTAACATAAAAATCTTAAATTCTTAGCAGCTAATATACCTTCAATCTGAAATCCTTTAAAAAGATTTTTAAATATTTCATGATTTTAATACTATTTTTGCATTTAAAAATATTCTACAACAACGTCAAAAGATAATGCCAAGTATGTTTAAATATTTAAACATATTTACACTATTTAAACAGACCTAACTCAGACAATTAACGGCTAAATGTTTACGACAGATTGCTGGGTAGGCCCAGCAGGTAAAAAGTTACAAACTGTAATCTTCTTATTATTAACAATTACTTATATCTAAGACACATAGGTATAGAGGACAATGTGGATTATGAAAAATAGAGTATTATAAGGAAAGGATATGAGCGTGTCGGGGCTGCCGAATGATTCCGACGCGTGATTGTACTTCCGGAGACCAAAAATGAAACGGATACACAGATTCTGCACGTACTTCAGCTTATTTGTGTTAGAACTAGTGAACCTCGTTAGTTACAACTATGGAGTTTTGTATATTAACCATAAAGTTTTGACAACCCTGTTTGTTTTGTTGCATAGTAACATTGTAAAATAAGATTACTTTTATTAATACACATTTTCATCTATTTCTATTTTACTCAATCGTTTTATTATCTTAACATGGTAGCAGAGCGTGGTTAAACGTTAAACGTGGTTAAACGTGGCTAAACGTGGTTAAGCGTGGTTAAACGTGGCGCCGTGTTTTTAAAATTGAGTAAAAAAATAAAAAACTATCGAAGCAGAAAGTCAATTTTGAAAAATGCAAAGTTATAAAATTGATATCGGCCGCCTGGAAGGTACTAAGAACTGGTCAGCTTGGAAATATAAGGCAATGTTACTGCTAAGAGGCATGCCCGGTGGCTTGGATGCAGTTCTGGGTCATCTGGTGAAACCTGAGTCTCCTGGAAATATTGCTACTGCTGAAGAAATTTCCAAGTACAAAACTGCTGTAGATAAGTTTAATGAAATAGATACTTCTGCATTACTACTACTAACAGCAAATATGTCGGATGAGACCCTTCAAAAAATCATAAGATACAACTATTCCAAAGACGTGTGGGATGAGTTACATCATCTTTTTGATGGAAAATCAGAGGACAAAAGTTATGCTCTCTTAAGTGAAGAACAAACTGAAGCCTTAGTAGTACATAATAGTAATATGTTGAAGAAAAAATGTGGATATTGTGGCACATTTGGTCATAAAGTAAAACAATGTCGGAAATGGCAAGGAGATGGTAAACCTCCTAAACCATCAAAGCAAAATAGTGGTCAGATACCAGACAACCTAAACCTGATGCTAATGCAAGTTACAACAAGCAAAGAAGTAAATACATTGCATAGAAATGGTGATAATGAAAGTTGGTTTGTTGACAATGGTGCAACCAACCATGTCACATGTCGAAAAGACTACTTCTCTAGCTTTGATTATTTTACCGAAACGCAAAAAGTAACCACTGCAAATGGCGAATCAGTTAATGCTGTCGGGAAAGGTACAGTAGTCTTGAAAACTTTTGTCAATGGCAAGCAATCAAAAATAATGCTGTGTGATGTTTGGTACGTACCAACTATTATGAGAAATCTTTTTTCAGTCTTGGCTGCACAAGACAAATTAAATAATAGTGTTTTTGTATCTGAAATGGAAGAATGCCTACTAAAAGTTAATGGAAAAATACAACTGATTGGAAATAGAATCAAGAATGGAGGACTGTATAAACTAAATGTAGAAGTTATCAGAAATACCGATCATAATGTAAATATTTTATTTCCAACAGATAATATTCTACAACTATACCATGAGAGGCTTGCCCACCAGAACAAAAAACATGTTAAAATTTTTATTGAAAGAGAACTCGGCATAAAAGTTCATCTAGATTCTGAATTATGCACTGGATGTATTTATGGAAAACAACACAGGCGAAAATTTGGAAAAAGAGAACTAGTAAAAAGCGCTGCAGAAATTATCAGTGCTGATGTATGTGGCCCATTTCCAGTTTCTTTCAATAAGTTTAGATACTTCGTGTTATTTAAAGATAATTACAGCAAATACAGACACGTTTACTTCATGAGACACAAGTCTGAAGTACACCAAAAGCTTCAACAGATGTTACAAGAATGTAAAGTGGCTGGACACACTGTAAAAGAAATGATTAGCGATAATGGAGGAGAATTCGATAATGTGAAAGTTAAAAACATTCTAGAAGAAGCTGGAATCAGACTAAGGCTGACGATGCCATACACACCCCAACAAAATGGTTTATGTGAACGTGAAAACAGAACCTTAGTCGAAGCCGCTCGAACGATGATGTATGCTCACGAAGAATTACCCATCGCTAGTTGGGCAGAACTAATAAACACTGCCGCATATGTTTTGAACAGAACTGGCTCAACGCCAGAAGATGGCAAGTCACCGTACGAGTTATGGTTCAAAAAGAAACCAGCTATTAAACATTTAAGGATTATTGGTTGCGAATGTTTTGCTCATGTCCCTAAACAAAAGAGAACAAAGCTATCCAAAAAATCTGAAAAATGCACTCTTATTGGTTATGACGGCGATGAAGGTTACCGTTTACTGAGTCAAAACAACAAACTCATAAGGTCAAGAGATGTGACGTTTAATGAGACAGTTATGAATCCATTTGGCTTGGACGATTCTGAAGAAAGGAATACGTCAATAGAAATACAATTTCCAATTACAGCCCCACCAATGTGTGATACAAGGGAGGAAGAGCGTGCACAAAGCATTCATCAAAAAAATTCGTGCGTTCCTGTTGAGACTTCTCTTGATGAGTTAAATGCAGATATTATTGATCATCGAAATTCGAGAGTACCTATTGAGACTTCAATTGATGATTCAAATTTGAGCATGCCTCCCACATCGCCTGGTCTAGCTGTTGGCCAAGAAGATCTTAACACCTCAAATGAGAATGGCAATCCAGAACTCTATGACGACAGTGCTCCAGAAAACTATGAAGATGCTTCAGACACTGAAGTACAAGTAGATTCTGAAGACTTAGCAGATATAGCTAGTAGAATGACACTTAGAGATAGAAGTCATCTACAGCCACCTGTCAGATTTAAAGATTTTGCAATGATGTCATTTGAAACCATTAGAGAAATCAATGAACCTAAAATGTACAAAGAAGCAATTAGTGGTCAACAAAAGGACCAATGGCTCAAGGCAATGGAAAGTGAAGTAAAGTCACTAAAAGAAAACAAAACTTGGATTCTTGTTGACTTACCTAAAGGTAGAAAACCTATTTCCTGCAAATGGGTCTATAAAATTAAAACTAATGCTGATGGAACGTTGGACAAGTTTAAGGCTAGGTTAGTAGCTAAGGGCTATACACAGAAAAAAGGCATTGACTACGAAGAAACATTTAGTCCAGTAGCAAAAATGTCAACAATAAGGTCTGTTTTAAGTATAGCTGCAAACGAAGGTTTAAAACTTACACAATTTGATGTTTCAACAGCTTTTCTGTACGGTTCATTAGATGAAGAAATTTACATGAAACAGCCTGAAGGTTATTGTGACGGATCAAATAAAGTTTGTAGACTTAAACGAAGTATATATGGTCTAAAGCAGGCGCCTCGGTGCTGGAATAAGTGCATGGTTGATTATTTGAAAGGTATTGGATTTAAACAATGCATTACAGATCCGTGTTTATTTATCCGAAATCGTTTGAACAATAAGATTATTCTTGCTCTTTATGTTGATGATGGACTAGTAGCTGCCACAAATCAGAAAGATTCTGAACAATTTATGACAGAACTGAAGAGAAGATTTAAAATCACAACAAAAATATGTTCTTACTTTCTAGGATTAGAAATACAACATGAAACGGATTCAATTAAAATATCACAGAAATACTATGCACAGAAGGTATTGGATCGTTTTGGAATGAGTGACTGTAAGTCAGTTACTACACCCATATTAAAAGATGGACTACCAGATTCAGACAAAGAATTGGTTGATCCATTAAAGTTTCCTTATAGAGAAGCAGTGGGAGCTCTTTCCTATCTAACGGTTGGAACGCGACCAGATTTAGCATATGCTGTAAGTGTAGTGTCCAGATCCTTAGAGAAACCATCAAAAGAAGATATTGTTAAACTAAAACGTATCTTGCGTTATATTAAAGGAACCTTGGATTCTGCAATTATATATAGGAAAGGTTACAACACTGGAATTCTGGAGTGTTACAGTGATTCTGACCATGGTGGAGACGGAACTACCGGAAGATCTACCTCAGGTATATTGTGTCTTTACTCTGGAGGAGCAATATCATGGTCGAGCCGTCGCCAAACATGTGTTGCTATATCAAGCACTGAAGCTGAACTAGTTGCAGCTAGCGAAGCATCCAGAGAGATTGTCTGGCTGAAAAGGCTTTTACAAGAAATCTCAAACATAAAAGAAATACCCAAGTTAAGGGTAGACAATGATGCAGCTATTAAAATCTCACATAATCCAGAACTGCATAGACGAACGAAACATATCGCTATAAGACACTTTTATGTGAGAGAACTGGTTGCTGATGGAGAAATAGCTGTTGATTATGTTCCTACAGAATTTCAACTGGCAGACCTACTCACGAAGCCATTGCATAGGCCAAGGATAAAATCAATAGCAACACTTATGGGACTGAAGCTGTAGGGTTGACAAAAAGGGAGGATGTTAGAACTAGTGAACCTCGTTAGTTACAACTATGGAGTTTTGTATATTAACCATAAAGTTTTGACAACCCTGTTTGTTTTGTTGCATAGTAACATTGTAAAATAAGATTACTTTTATTAATACACATTTTCATCTATTTCTATTTTACTCAATCGTTTTATTATCTTAACAATTTGTTCGTTTACAATAACGATTAGTTGACATAATTTCATTTGGCATGCTAGACGTTAACGTTTTACATAATATGGCTAATCTTCTAAACAGCTGGACCTGTTCTAATAAAATTTTAGTTGCATGTAATTGACTACAAGGCATGTAACATAAGCCACCGACATTATTAGAAACGACCTCCGACTGCTTTTTCTGTCAAGAGATCAGAAGATAATAATCCATGTATGTACAGCTTGACATAAAAGTCGTGAAACGGTACTAAAATATTTAATTACTGTCAACACTCTTTTTGACAGTTGTCAATTATGTCAAGTCAGTACGTGTTGTGTCATTTCATAAATTCCGTGATTCTTTCTCGTGTTGTTTTTACATAATTGTGTTATTGTGCTGATATTAGTGACCAGTTGTGTTCAGAACAGTGTCTCCATATACACGGTAATTACGGTAGATGCACCGTAATTTAGTCTATATCTACCGTCAAGGTTGGTCAAGGTAATAATAAATTACAGTGTCCGTGTGAAAACAATTAAAATAAATATTTTCACCCAGCAAGGAGTCAAAAGAAATGCATAAAACTGCGTTGATTTTTGTCCAAAATGAATAAAACTATATATACCAAAAATAAATTGTCGTTCTTGGAGAGTCTGATACAGAATAAGTTAATAATTTACAGCGTTTTTTTTCGTTTATAATTAAAATTAATCATTACACTAGTTGTAAAACTTTAATATACAGATTTGATTGGATTTATAATGTTGTTTTCCTTTAAATTCCTTTGAAAAATTGCAAGGTAATTTGCACGGTACTCTTTTAAGCAGGTTCACCGTAATCTTGTCTGATTCACCGTATTTTTACCCTGGCAACACGGTAACTGTTGATTAATATATGGAGACACTGGTTCAGAATGAAAAAGACTGTTATTCGTAGCTCCGCCAGAGAGATAATCTATAAAGTTTATAAGAGATGTTTGGCAGAATGCGAAACTGGAATGTTTCTATTTGAACTCAACGATGTTTATAAAAGAACTGCTGAAATGACAAATAAAATATGGTTTTATTAAGTTAACAGACTTAATTTGTGTTAATCAACTTGCAAAATATAGAATTAACCTCATTAACAATGATTATTTGCATTGTAATAAATGTCTAAGAATTTGAGGTTATGTTATTTACAATGCATTTGTAGAGTAGCGCATTCAAACAATATTGATACTTCTTTAATGATATTACAGAAATTAAGCCCTGAAAGGTGTATTGTGCAGATTTTAGACGGTACGCGCCCGGATATTAATTATTTAATTTTATTTGCTTTTATTTTTATAGGCAGTGGCTGAACAGGCGTTTCAGAGTATCTCTGCCGATGATTGGATAAAATCATGCCAACACGTCATGAAAATAGAGAGCGATTATTACGAAAGGGGACAAACTCTGTATGACGATATGGAAAAAATTATCATAAACCTCCTAGATAAAAGCAGCACTAGTGAACAAGTGAAGATAGATTCAGATTAAATGTAATTGCATTATTTGATTTTTTTCATTACAATAAGTTCAATCGTTTTATTCTTTTTCTTTTCTCCCTCACTAAGATTTACTCCTGTATCGTGAATACAGTTACAAACATATAATGTTTGAAATGTTAGCGTTTTACTGGCGCAATAGACGGGCCTTTATACAACCTATTGTTAATTCATATCACGCGTAATATTATAATCTGCCCAAGATCAAGATTTTACGTAGACCTATTTAATATACCGACCTTATAATTAATATTTCATAAACGTATTAAATACGCTTGATAATAAATTAAAAATATTATATTTAAATCTAAGTATCAAAACCGTTATTGTCGTGGTATATAGGGTGGCTAGATGCGCGATTGTGGCGCCGCTATTATTTTCACGACTTTTATGTCAAGCTGTACACATCGTACACTGACATTTGCATTGACATCGATAAACAAAAAAGTTTAAAAATTACCTGTTGAAAAACAAATACATTGAAAAACAATACCTACATTAGCAAAAAAAACTTTTTATTTCTATTTCTCTCCAAAATAAAAATACCATAAGTGAGAACGAATAAGATTATATGGATATTTGATGTTCCATCTAGGTACTATCCTTCATCTCACGTTTGAACGTTCCAAACCGATACGATTTGTACGTACGTTCCGAGCGGAAACAAACCATACGTATGTTGAAATAAAATAAAATATAGGACTTTCAAGTTTCTGCGAAATAGAGGAAACTTATTGAGGAATGATAACAAACTGCCGTGAACAGAATTTATTACAGTATATATTATACTCTGCTTTTATGCAAAACTGAAATACTGCTTACATTGACCGTATAATATAATTATATCAAGTTGGTATTTTTTGTGATAATAATAATATTCTGGCAGTACCAACTATATTTTAGTGATGGGCATTCTTGTAAGAATTGAATCACTTATGTTATCGATTATTGATTCGAGTTGCAATTGAAGCGATATTTAAAGTAAATAACTTTTAATCTTATATAAAGGAAATCTTCAGTACACAGAATTATATCCGCATTTTTAAATAATGAATATTAGGTGTTTATTTGGTCGCAGGAGACACGGCTTGAGTAAATCGGTGACATCAACTCGAGCCAATAGCTGGAGACTCGGGTCGCTTTGATTGAATTGACTTGAGTTCACTCATCGGCCATCTTAAACGTAGTGATTATTTGGAATTTTGGCCCATCTCTAATATATAAATTCGGTTCTGGGTGAGTGGTGGTTTTGCGGAAATTAATTTTCATTAATTAGAAACGAGGGTATACGTTTTTATTGGTGTTTAGTTTATTCAGTGATTCCCCATGACATCTGTGCATAATGGATAAGATTCCCAGGACACATGAAGGTATACATTCCATTTTAATATACACGCCAGCCATATTTTGTAAATAGCCTAATTTCGTAATTCTCAACTACAAACAATCTATATTGTTAGATTAGGCTTACTCAGTTATCGAATCATAACAATTATAACTGCTTTGAACACTAACTCTAAACTGTATTAACATCAGTAAATTGAGTGTAGATCACCACGCCTTGTTGTATGTCTATTCGTCAATAGATTTTACAAACTGTGAACTCAAATTACAAATTCTAGTACATAGTACACTTATTGTGTATCATAGTCGTGTGAAATTTTCTTATGTCTGAATTTCTTTCGCATATATTTGATAATTTTAGCCACTTACTATGTTTTGGAAATTGTAAATTTGGAAGCTTTGCCTGCATGCATATTAAAAAAGAAGTAAAAATTATAACCCTTGGAATACTAAACCTAATTATAGAATACAATACATACTAGAACCTTGAAATTAGTGGCGGTTGTAAAGCTAAACATGTAAACATCAAATATCAATATTGATCAATTATCTATCAATAATATTGGTTAATTAGTATAGTATTCTTCTTTTTTGAGTTGATGCCATTCAAGTAAAATTAAAAGTGATCTAATGTAGGGCCATTATTACAGCAGTCTCATCAGCAGTCATGAGCGCCTTGCTTATATGGGTTTAGGGTATTACAAACTACACTACACTAGTACTAGTGTATAATATTTTATTTAAGTTTGGTTAGTAATAAACATATACTTATTACAATTAAACACTATTGAGTTTAGTACCTTATTTTTAAATACATTTTAATAAGGATGAGCATGAATAAAATTAAAGTTATTTGTACCTTTCCAGCTATTGAAGCTCAAATCAGAGAAATCCAATCAAAGAAGAATGAGCTACCAGAAAATGGCGCTAGTAATAAGGGAGTAGCTTTAGCTGATCAATACTATGACAGTGATATTTATGATAATGCGGGACAGAAGGGCAAGTCCCGATATGATGGCTATGTGACATCAATTGCTGCCAATGATGAGGTGGAAGATGACGATGTGGAGAATGTGCCCATTACACAAAAGAGGTCCGGCTACACTGCACCTGCATCCCTCTTGAATGACATTGCACAGGTAACCAATGTTACACTTATATTTATTTCATAATATTTGTAATTATAAAGTTGTTAGTTGTTTATTTTCTTACTAAATATTAGGATCACAGGATATTAACCATGTATATTTGTTTTATCTTGAACAAAGAAATTGCAACATCTCATCTCTGAAATATTGAAATAACTTGTTACAACAAATATACATGGTAAATAGCTTATGATATTTGGTATATAGAATATTAAATTATATTTATTTAAATATGCTTTATGTCTAAATAGAAATAGTCAAACTAGAATTGGGTTGGACATATTGTATCTGATCATATTACTAGTTTGTTTGCGCTACATACAGTCTATTAATGATTATAAGTTAAATTTCAGAGTGATAAAGACTATGACCCATTTGCGGATAAAAGGAGACCAACTATTGCAGACAGAGAAGATGAGTACCGGCAGAAGAGGCGTAGGATGATTATATCTCCTGAGCGTTCAGATCCATTTGCTGAAGGTATGTTGAAGTTTTAATTGGGACTTTGTGGAAATTTAAGCTATTTAATAGTTTGATATGAATTGAATGTTAAGATAACAAGCACTTGAAGTGCTTGAAATACTTCATTATAAGTGATACAACAAGTGAACTCAGGAAAATATCCTCTTATCAGTCACACCAGTTGGAAGATTAATCTATTGGGAAAATAATAATTTATGATTTTATGATGTAACATTGTGATTATCATAAATAATGCTTTGCTTTCAGGTGGTAAAACTCCTGATGTGGGCTCTAGAACCTATACAGAGATTATGAAAGAGCAGTATTTGCGTGCTGAAGAAACTGAAGTAAGTAATATTATTTTATTGCTTTAGCTAGTTAGATAAAAGAATTGTTACCTTATTAAGCAATATTGTAAATAGTAGCAACTTTGAAATCTTAAGCCCCACAGGTGTTAGATAAACCTTAAGGCAGAATAAGCCAAAAACACATATAAATGAAAATGACAGTGTCATAAGAGCTATGAGGAACCTCTGAAATTGGCCCTATATAATAAGCCTTTTATTCAGATCACAAAATTTACATTTAACTTAAATCTAACACTCTTAGGGTCTAGCCACATTTATCGACGCGGAATCGGCTTAAGCCGAATGCGTATCACCACACTACTCGACAGCGCCGTACGGATGCGATCACCTAATCGACAAACGACTCGTTCGGCCGGTGTCGCGTCGTGTCGGCCGGGTCGAGACGATGCGAAAGGTTTTAGTAACACGTTCCGTCGGCATAAAGACTTTTTCGATCGGCATTAGCCGATTCCGCGTCGATAAATGTGGGTAGACCTTTAATCAACTATTTGTTTTAAGATTATCTGAAGATCTGTTTGCCAATCAACAAAAGCCCAATAAGGAAATTGGCCCTAATACTGTTTAATTTATTTTACAGTTACATTGTACTTATATTTTTTATTGATTTCAGTTAAGAAAGAAGTTGTTAGAAAGAGCCAGGGAGGGCACCCTGAAGCCTGTGGCACAGTCTAACGGTGAAGCCACTAAGCCACCCGCCAAACGCAAAGGGCGATGGGACATGAGCTCCGAAGAAACACCTGTTGCTAAGAAAAGTGTTTCTACTACACCTAGTGCACAAGCCACACCATCATGGGATCAAGAGGTATGTCATTAGTATCAGTTAAAACAACTAATAGTGTATTTATTTTGTTCTATACAAGCTTTATTTAAAAGCTCTTTCATACAGTGTTTACGACCACAATTATATTACTTATTGAATTTAATTTTAGCGAGGTGCATGGGAAGAAACTCCAAGTGCTCCAGGTCGTGGGGGTGAAACTCCGGGCGCTACGCCATCGGCACGCGTGTGGGACGCCACGCCCGGGCACATCACGCCGGGCCACGCCACGCCCGGCCGGGACACGCCCGCGCAGCACGCCTCGCGCCGGAACCGGTGGGATGAAACACCCAAGACTGATAGAGGTATGAGGGTTTTCATATCTGTTTTTAGTTAATTGCTAATACTTGTTTTTAGTATTAGTAGTAGTACTATTTGTTTTTAGTTAATTGCTAATACTTTGTAATTATTATTTTCTTGGCAGTTAACATGTTTTACAATACAATAGTTGTATGAGTACAAGTTAAATCAAACTTTTTTTTTATTTATTAGCCTTTATTCCATACATTACAATTATATATATAATGTTCACATATGAGATACATTTTCTGTGTGTCCTCCTCCAACCTGCTCTCTGCACGAGCTCGTCCACAGTGGGCCTGCCAGCTTACTGATAATTATGTCATCTCCATCTCATAAAGGGACAAATCAAACATACTTGATCTAAATGATTTATCAACAGAAACACCGGGACACAACAGCGGCTGGGCTGAGACCCCGCGCACCGACCGCGGCTCGGGAGTGGACACCATTCAAGAGACCCCCACGCCGGGCACCAAGCGGCGCTCGCGATGGGACGAGACCCCCGGCGCGACCCCCGCCGCCGCCACGCCCACGCCCTCGCACGCTACGCCGTCGCACGCTACGCCGTCACATTCTACGCCATCCAGTGCTACGCCTACGCCACATACGCCTATGTTCACTCCAGGCGGAGTAAGTTATGAGCGTAATATTACGCAATTAAATCCGTGAATAGATCAAGGCCATGTAGATTCGTTTTCTAAGAAATCCTTCTTATCCTCATTATTCTATGGCTGTAGGTAACTCTTGTATAGTTCCTTAATCTCTATTAAGAAACTGTTACCAAATTTTGTTCTTAACAACACAGTATCTCTTTGCTCTTCTCTTCCAAACATAACTTGGAGTATTTTCTTATAATGTTTTTTTTTTTTGCAGTCGACGCCAGTGGGCGTGAAAGCCATGGCCATGGCCACCCCAACACCCGGCCACGTGGCCGCCATGACTCCAGAACAGCTGCAGGCTTACCGCTGGGAGAAGGAAATTGACGAAAGAAACCGTCCATACACTGACGAAGAGTTAGATACCATGTTCCCAGCTGGGTACAAGGTTTTGCCACCTCCTGCCGGTATGTATATGTTTATATGGGTCTACATACATTAAATTGTTAAGTTATTTCTATAAGGTTGAACAACATAGTTATTAATAATCACTTTAGTTTCAGGACATATGTGTATTAAACAAAGTCAACACCATGTGGAATTCTGTCATCACAACTAAATGTAAAATACATAATGTTGTCGAGTTTAAGATAGACTGAAATACTTACATTAAATACTTAATTTTTATTTCAGATGAATGATGACAATTTGGCTTTACAGTCTCAGCTGTTGGATATACTACCAGATTACAGCTTTTTTTTGTCAGTTGCTGAATCGTGTACTACGTTAATTGCATGTTTGGAAATTAATAGTATTGTGTAGTCGTGGACTAAGACCTTCGGGTGGTATTTTATAAATGGGAACCCTTTTACTCTATGGATATCAATTTAAGTTATTGGGACTCTTTTGCTGCCATCATATGCCGTCCGAGCCTTAGTCCGCCGCTCACATCTCTGCGGCATTGCGGGTCCCATTACTAACGCTGCTCGTTGTCTCCCAGGTTATGTACCGATTCGGACGCCGGCCCGAAAGCTGACCGCCACTCCGACTCCCCTGGGAGGTACCCCAATCGGCTTTTTCATGCAGACGGAGGAGCTGGGCGGCTCGGCGGCGGCGGCGGCGCGCTTGCTGGACCCGCAGCCCAAGGGCAGCCAGCAGCTGCCGTTCATGAAGCCCGAGGATGCGCAGTACTTCGATAAACTGCTTGTCGACGTCGACGAGGACGCGCTCTCGCCCGACGAACTCAAAGAGCGGAAGATTATGAAGCTCCTCTTAAAGATAAAAGTATGTACGATATATATGTATTTATTTGCTGAACAGTTGACCTAGCCTGTTTCGATATTGTCATGATGTCTGAAGGAGGCCCCCAATGTCCCTCTTAGTAGTTCTTAAAAATGTTTTTTAGTATTAAAATATTGTGGCTAGATTTGTTAATTTAATGCGTTTGGTTGTTTTCAGAACGGTACTCCGCCAATGTGTAAAGCCGCCCTGCGCCAAATCACAGACAAGGCGCGTGAGTTCGGCGCCGGCCCGCTCTTCAATCAGATCCTGCCGCTGCTCATGAGTCCTACGCTGGAAGATCAAGAGAGACATTTACTTGTCAAAGTTATTGACAGAATTCTGTACAAACTGGATGATTTAGTCCGTCCCTATGTGCATAAGGTACGTACATCATAGATAACATGTCACGTTTGTACAGTCTTGCGTGTGTTACGGATTAAAACTATTCAACTAAAAAGTTTTCTACCAACTCCTTATCAGTATAATTTCTATAGTGTTTAACGATTTTCAGATTTTGGTCGTCATTGAACCGCTACTGATTGACGAAGACTACTACGCTCGCGTTGAAGGTCGAGAGATCATCTCAAATTTAGCCAAAGCTGCCGGTCTAGCCACCATGATCTCTACCATGAGACCTGATATTGACAACATTGACGAATACGTGCGAAATACCACCGCCAGAGCCTTCGCTGTTGTTGCTTCTGCTTTGGGTAAGTAAAGTTAAATGCTTATATATTAAATAATAATAATTGTTCCAGACTGCTTTCAGTCCTGAACATATTATCTAAAATCATATTAATGTGAAGATCAATATAATGCACAAATATAAAACAAATATAATGCACTTTAGGCAACGAGAATTAAATAATCATTCATAAATAAAATTAATTTATATTGATCTTCAAATTGAAGAAGCTTCATCTGCTAGATTTCTGGGTATTAACATTGACAGTCAACTTAGTTGGAAAAATCATATCGATGAACTCATTAGAAAGGTCAGTAGTATGTCTTATGCACTTTTTAAATTGGCTCCCTGCATCAACATTAGAACCTTACTAACTGCATACCATGGTCTCATTGAATCCAAGCTTAGATACGGGATTATTTTTTGGGCAACCCAACAAATAATGATGCTGCCTATAAAAGTAAAAAATTAAGTATTCCGTTCAATTAATTAAGTTCCATGTTCGGAATGTAGAGTACAGAAAGCTTTCGACCGATGTTCACTAAACATAAAATTCTTACACTTCCGTCACTATACATCTTTGAAGTAGCGTTGTTTGTTAAAACCAATCTCAATCTGTTTCCTCGGCTGTCTGATCACGTGTCTCGCAACCGACGTCATAGCAATTATAAACTTTGTTTACATCCAGCCAAGACTACATTGGTACATAAAAGTATAGCGTGCATGGGTCCAAAAATATTTAACAAAATACCTAAGCAAATTAGGCATCTCAATACACAATTGTTCAATTCATTTTAAGAGAATGCTAATTGATAAAGCATATTATAACCATAATAATAACGATAAATTTTAAAATGATGCATGTACTCTTTTTAATATTTAATTTGTAATTTTAATTTTATTTTTTTTTTATTTTTTTTTAAATTTGTACACCCTTGAGGGTAAAACGTAGTGAAACTCCTATATACCTGTTTATACAAATAAATGTTTCTAATTTCTGATTTCTGATCCTCCACTGTTTGCTCTCTTAATATATATGGTCTACTAATTATAAGTTATTTCTTTTAGGTATTCCATCTCTACTACCATTCTTGAAAGCTGTGTGTAGATCAAAGAAGTCATGGCAGGCCCGACATACTGGTATCAAGATTGTACAACAAATCGCTATCCTTATGGGCTGTGCTATATTGCCGCATCTGAAATCTCTTGTGGAAATTATCGAACATGGTAAGTGAACATGAATTGGTCATGGCAGCACAATTTCCTATATAAATGTATATTTCATGTATTAAATTGTATTGTTTCTTGACTAACGGAAGCTGTTAGTTTATAAATTATACATGTGAAAGTTTCACACAGGTTTGGTGGATGAACAACAAAAAGTGCGTACGATCACCGCGTTAGCCAGCGCGGCTCTGGCGGAGGCCGCCACTCCGTACGGTATCGAGTCCTTCGACTCCGTGCTCAAGCCGCTGTGGAAGGGTATCAGGACTCACCGAGGCAAGGGGCTGGCTGCCTTCTTGAAAGCCATTGGATATCTCATCCCGCTCATGGACGCCGAATACGCCAATTACTATACTAGGGAAGTGATGTTGATCCTCATCCGTGAGTTCCAGTCCCCTGATGAGGAGATGAAGAAGATTGTATTGAAGGTGAGATATTTAAAAAAACTGTAATTATTCACACAACTATATAATAAATAAAATTACATTGGCTGTTACTGATTGGGCTTAGGATGCCACGGAATATGAGTATTAAAAGATGCTATAAGTATGAGTACAAATCTGAGTCATTAACATGCTTCTGTTGGGAATTCATTCAAGTATGGGCTCATCTTCTTTGTTTTATTTTAAGAAGAAACATAGGATACTTAAGCCCTAACCAAAAACGACTTTTAAGTTGTAACTTTTAGTTCTTTATAGTACTTAGGTATACAAGCTATAAAGTATAGAAGGGTACATTTTGAAATCTGTCCAGGGCCCTAAGTCTACTATTTCGATAGTGTCCCTATGGTCAATCATTGACACCAGTAGTCTAAAAAGTCTTATCTTTTTTCTTTAAAATATAAGTTAAGAATTCACTTTTGTGAGTCTATGAACAGTAACACTAAAACACATCTTGTTTAATTGTAGGTAGTAAAGCAGTGTTGTGGCACCGATGGTGTAGAACCGCAGTACATAATGGATGAAATCCTGCCGCACTTCTTCAAGCATTTCTGGAACCATCGCATGGCTTTGGACAGACGCAACTATCGCCAGCTCGTGGATACCACCGTCGAGATCGCCAATAAGGTGCGTATATTGTTTCCTATTATAAAACCCATGACCCATTTTAGTTACTTTATAATAATATATCATTATCAGGATTATTTACGAAAAATTGAATAGTAAAAACATCAATGTTATTCTTTTCTACTATATCGTGTTTCTGCAGTGAGTGGTGCATCGGGAAGAATGGGTAATAAACAAAATTTAAAACATGTTCAGACTTTTTAAATGGTTAATTATTTTCTACAGGTTGGTGCTTCAGAAATCATCAACAGAATCGTAGATGATTTGAAAGACGACAATGAACAATACAGGAAGATGGTAATGGAATCTATAGAAAAGATCCTTGCCAATTTGGGCGCGGCTGACATTGACTCCAAACTTGAAGAGGCTCTCATTGACGGTATTCTATATGCATTCCAAGAACAGACTACTGAGGTAAGCAAATTAATTCTATATGAGATTTAATATCTATTCATATTGTACTGCCTGTTTTAATTAGTAATAATGTGGTTAATTTTTATTATTTTTGTTCGCAGGACGTAGTAATGTTGAACGGGTTCGGTACCATAGTGAATCAGCTAGGCAAGCGTGTTAAGCCGTACTTGCCTCAGATCTGCGGTATCATCTTGTGGCGCATGAACAACAAATCCGCTAAAGTACGGCAGCAGGCGGCCGATCTTATCTCACGGATTGCCGTTGTTATGAAAACTTGCCAAGAGGTACATTGTCAATATTGTTACTAAAAAGATGTTTGTAACTTATAAATAAAATCAAGTTCAATTACTTACATACCGGAAAATGTCGTTAAAACTTAAATAAAGAAGAAGAAAGCATACAACAAATTGCAATACCTGAATATGTACTCCACACTTGACTATGGCAGTATTAGCTACCACTAGGAGGCTAAGTTGCCATAAACAAAAAAAAAGATCTTGACGGTTTTGAAGTTGGCCGCAAATGGCTGTTCGACCAATAGGCGGGCCGCGCACTCGGGGGTGACTAATCCTGACCTGTGTCATTTTATTTGCGGCTAACTACAAATGTGCCAAAACCACCAACATCTTTGATTTTATCTTATTATAATTTGACTTGATAGGCTTTCTCCCGCTAAAGCTCAACAACAACGTCTCTTCATTAGCCATTGTACTGTAGAGATTTTGTTTTTACATTTTGTGTTACAGGAAAAACTGATGGGCCATCTCGGTGTTGTGCTGTATGAGTACTTGGGAGAAGAATATCCTGAAGTATTAGGTTCTATCCTCGGTGCCCTGAAGGCCATTGTTAATGTTATCGGTATGACTAAAATGACGCCGCCCATCAAAGATTTACTGCCTAGACTGACGCCCATCTTGAAGAACAGGTAATTTATAATATGTTGAATATAGAAATAATTGTATTTGATACAACCTGTTTGTATATCTATGATATAAGTTTCTATTTTCTATTGTTAATGGTATTGACAACGTTCTTTTGTCTGTTGTCATCTGTGTGATTGGAAAATTATAGAAGTTTGTTTTGTGCACAGAAAATCTCTTTTATTACCATTATAAGCCCTCGTAAATCCTAAAACCTCAACAGGTTATGGGCCCAGGAAGACTCTGTTACAGGTGAAATTGAAGATCAGTGGAAAACAAAACATACAGAATTTAGAATTCCTACCAAGGAGCAACGAAACAATGGACGCGCGATCGATGAATATGGAAAAATTTGACGGCAACAATTTTCGGCAGTGGAAATTTCAGATGAAGTGTGCTTTGAAAGCAAAAGGTATCGACATAAATGAGCCAAAGCCTGAGAAAGATAATTCCACATGGTTGAAAAATGATGGGATGGCCATGTTTATTTTAACATCAAGCATGGACCTGAAGCAGATCACCCTTGTGGAAAACTGCGAAACTGCAAAGGAAATTATGATAAAATTAGAATCAATCTATGAACAAAAGAGTGAATTAAACAAAATGATAATTCAAGAAAGATTTTATCAATACAAAATGTCATCAAATGATTCCATCGCGCAACATATTTCCAAAATAGAGAATTTAGCCAAGCAGTTAAAAGAAAGTGGTGAAGTTGTAAGTGAATCCGCCATAATGACTAAGATACTCGGAACTCTGCCACCCAAGTATAGAACTCTCCGTCAAGCATGGTTATCTCTGGATCCTGCAAAGCAGAGTATTATAAATCTAACTGCTCGATTGCTGGATGAGGAAGCAAGTCTAACATGCGAGGAAGAGCAAGAAACAGCTTTATTAGTGTCTAAATTCAAAGGAAAAGGACAACCTAAGCTGAATGAGCAAAGTGGTGCTGGCTCTAAAGAAAACAACAATGGGAAGCATCGTTTTGAATGCTATAATTGTGGTAAAAGAGGGCATTTTGCTAAAGAATGTCGTGTCCCAAAGAAGTACACAAAGAAGCCCGATAATATGATGGCATTTAATGTTGAAAACTCAAGTATGTTAACTTATGACAATATGTGGATTTTGGATAGTGGTGCTTCGGCACATATAACTTATAGAAAAGACATCTTCTTAGAGTTAGAAGAATGTATTCACAAGACATTAACCCTCGGCAATGAACATTCAATTGAAGTATGTGGAATTGGAAAAATAATGATCGAAAGATTTGTTAATGGACAGTGGCATTTAAGTATGTTGAAGAATGTACTTTATGTTCCAAGTTTAAAAAGAAATTTGCTCTCGGAGGGTGTAATAATGCGACAAGGTTATTCAATTGTAAAAGAAAGAAATACTGCATTTATTTATTTGAACAAGGAATTGGTAATGAGTGCACAAATTACGACAAACAATTTGTTTGAATTAAATATCAAAACTGTAGTGCCTGCAAAATGTAATATAGTGCAAAATGGTATTGACATCAAGAAATGGCATGAAAGACTAGGCCACATCAATTTGAAAGAAATTAAAAAGATGAATGTAAGCAATGTAGTTGAAGGTTTGAAGATAGAAGGTGACATTGAACAGAAATTTACCTGTGAAGCGTGTGCTTATGGTAAACAGCATCGCCTACCATTTCAACAATCTTCTGGAGGTGAAATTCAGCCAGGTGATCTTGTATACCGTGATGTGTGCGGGTCGATGAGTCACACATCAGTTCAAGAAGTAAGAAGAAATATAGCAAACATTTTCATGGAAGAAGAAGGAGAAAAAGGAGAAGAAGAAGAAGGAATTAAAGACAATAATATTGAAGAAAATAGACAAGAAATTGAAGAAGCGCTATCGGAAGGCAATTCAGATGAAAGTCTGGTTAGTTGTCAGGATAATGATGATCCCACTTATGAAACATCACAGGAAATGGGAGATCCAGAACAAAGACAAATTAATTTAAGACCACGAGTCAACAGAAATATTGAAGCTTACTTTGTAGAATTTACACTTCCATCTACATATGAAGAATCAATGAAGAATCCTCAAAAGAATCAGTGGTCCAAAGCTGTGAATGTGAAACTTGAAGTTCTTAATGATAATAACATTTGGAGAGCTGTTAAAAGAGCTAATCAAACAACGCTAACTAAATATGGAGATATCATAAGAGACAAAGCTCGTTTATGTGCAAGAGGATTTAATCAAAGTAAACATAAAGATGTGAAATATTATTTTAAAAGAAAAAATATTGAAGAAGACTCAATAAAAATAAAATATGTTTCTAGTTCAAATCAATTGGCGGACGTTTTAACTAAAGCATTATCAGCTCCAATGTTTACACGTTTATGAGACCAATTGATATTTAAAAGTTTAAAATGTTATGTTTATCAGAATATAATATTGTTTTTGTTATTAGTAGTTTCTTCAATTAATTAAAAAGAATATAGCTTAAGGAAAATAAAATTATAGAGAGGGTGTTGAATATAGAAATAATTGTATTTGATACAACCTGTTTGTATATCTATGATATAAGTTTCTATTTTCTATTGTTAATGGTATTGACAACGTTCTTTTGTCTGTTGTCATCTGTGTGATCGGAAAATTATAGAAGTTTGTTTTGTGCACAGAAAATCTCTTTTATTACCAATAAAAGCCCTCGTAAATCCTAAAACCTCAACATAATATTCGCTTATTTCATAATTGTTATGCGTTTTATAGAATAATTTGCCTTATAAAAACTTAAATAACTTGAATAGGTATAGATAAAATCAAAGATTTTGGCGGTGTTGCAAGTGATATGTCGCAGGTCTGTATTGGCCACGCTTGAGTACGGTGCTTGTCGATTGGTTGAACAGCCAACTTCAAAACCGCCAAGATCATTGACACTTTTTAGAGTATTATTACATACTAATTATATCTAAGGTCTGTACTAAATATCAGTTTATTTTCAGACACGAGAAAGTACAAGAAAATTGCATAGATTTGGTGGGTCGTATCGCCGACAGAGGGCCGGAGTTCGTTTCCGCTAGGGAATGGATGAGGATATGTTTCGAACTGTTGGAGTTGCTCAAAGCGCACAAGAAGGCGATCCGAAGAGCCACCGTCAACACGTTCGGTTACATCGCTAAAGCTATTGGACCTCACGACGTGTTGGCTACTTTACTTAACAACTTGAAAGTACAGGAACGACAAAATCGGTAAGTTAGTTTGATGTTACGTAAAAGTAATCAAACAAATCCGCCATAAACATCCGCTGTTGGACATTTCCAAATATAGTTAGTAGCTAGAATCATACCACAATGCGGAGGCCTACATGCACTCTTATCTTATTTCAATAAAAATCTCCTTCCACTTATACCAGCACTTAAGAACTTCTCGACTCTAACTGCCCATTTCTTTAATTTCGCCGGATATCTAAATACGTAATGTAATAAATTATTGTAATTTATTTTCAGAGTGTGCACAACAGTCGCCATAGCTATAGTTGCGGAAACTTGCTCACCTTTCACAGTATTGCCAGCGCTCATGAACGAGTACAGAGTACCAGAATTGAACGTACAGAATGGTGTGCTCAAGTCTTTATCCTTCTTGTTTGAGTACATCGGAGAGATGGGCAAGGATTACATCTACGCCGTTTGTCCTTTGCTAGAAGATGCACTTATGGACAGGTACTATTTAAATTTATAGTGTTTATTTTAGTGTTACTAAACTTTCATCCCCCTCTCTCTCCCGGCTTATCTCCTAGACGAGGGGACTTTAGTATGTTTACCAAAGAATATAATATAGTAAGGGAGCTAGCCACATTTGACACTTATTACTTTATGAAACCTAGTCATATAAACACGTTTTCGACGTGTTCAAACATCAAAATATATAAAAACGTAATTAATTAAATTATATTACTAATTGCATTAAAATTATTTGAATCACCGGAGCTAAGTTGACCACAATTCAACTTAACAGGTTTGAATCAAAATAAATCTTAAGTACCAGCTCCGACCAGCGCATTGCATCATGATAAGAGCTGGTGAGAAACTCATGTGCCCCATCTTTGCCAATAATTGATGGGTAAGTTATAGCAAGCAAGACATAATGGCTAAAGATGTTTATGAAGAGAAAAATAAACTTTAATAATGCTATGGAATGAATTTCTTCACTGAATAAAATAATGCTTATTAATAAATTATTTTGTAGTATATAAGGTTTCAATTTCTTGCACTTCAAACAGGAAAAAAGGAGTAAAAGCAATGTGTGTATACTGAATAATTACAGACTTCCCCCTAAAAGAGCCACTCTGTGTACCCTGAACAACTTAAGTCGCAGCTCACATACTGTACACCTCCTTTTTGGCTATTCTTAGGGTGAACTAGTCATTATTGGTTTTTAATTTTTGGATGCCTCAACAGTGATCTCTTTTTACCAAAATGTTAATGTTTTACAAATACAAAATAAACTTCCAGGGACCTTGTTCATCGTCAAACTGCTTGTGCGGCTATCAAGCACATGGCGCTCGGAGTGTATGGGTTCGGATGTGAAGACGCTCTGGTGCATTTGCTGAACCACGTGTGGCCGAACATATTCGAGACGTCGCCGCATTTGGTCCAGGCCTTCATGGATGCCGTCGAAGGCATGAGGGTGGCGCTCGGACCTGTCAAAATCCTTCAGTATGCCTTGCAGGTATGTAGAATAAGATGAAACTTCAGTTAAATTTTGGTAAAAACATGTTTATCGGATCATAAACAATAGTTGTTTGAAGTAATGAAAGAACAACCAAAACCACTATTAATTGTTTTGTTTCGTTTCGTTTCAGGGTCTATTCCACCCTGCAAGAAAAGTCCGCGACGTTTACTGGAAGATCTACAACACATTATACATCGGCGGCCAGGACGCGCTCGTCGCCGGCTACCCAAGGATACAAAACGATCCAAACAACCACTTTCTCAGATATGAACTAGATTATTTACTATAAATCTAATATTGTATGAAACGTCTCGGTATGTCGTTGTTTGATTTCTGTAGTGTCAGCCAAGATACATGAGACATGTTGATGTAAAGAGGAAAAGCCATTACAATAATTTTGATGTGTTCAACTGCAATATTCAACTTCAATTAAAATATGTTAAACTCGGATCTGTAAGTCAAGAATAGACAATCCTTTTATATTCCAAATATGTGGTGGCTTTTGCTCCAAAAATAATACTTCAAATAAACCAAGGTTTCAGTAATAAATAAAAATGGCATTAATTTAATTAGTATTTTATTATATGTACCTTTCCAAGCGCAAGCTTTTATTTTGGTAAATTACATATTTATAATGGATAATACACCAATGACTAGAAAAAATAGCTTCGTAAAACTTAAACAAAAGTTTGTGTAATATAAACATTGAGCTTAAAACTTATTAATAACTAAATAGGGAGTAATATTCAGTCTATACTAAATCACAAATACGCATTTGGAATGTTAAATCCTCATAGACAGCAGTTAAGATTGGCCTAAGCTAAATCAGCACAGACCAACTACCCAGTGAAAACTCACGCGAGAGCAAATTTTTACGAAATATAATGGGGTTAAAGCCTCAAGCTATAAGATGAATACTTGATTGTCTAAACAAATCACTTACAATGAAAGCACTCAAATATAGTAAATTGCTGTAGAAAATAATATTCGTTTAAAATCCACTGGGGAATCATTCTTTCTTTTTAATTTACATTTTACAATAAATGAGATAACGTTAAAATACTGCATTTCATTGCAAAGAGCCGCCTCTCGCAGACACATGCACTAAGTTCCCCGCCAGCACTGACTGCCAGGCGGTACCCATGGCGTTGTCCGCCGTCACGCCCAGTCTCCGATGTAGAACACCGTCTGATGTAACTGCCCATACTTCGAGCTCCATAGCTGATATTTGTTTAAATGATAACTCACATTCTGGAAAAAAAATAGCAATTTTAATATGGTGACTGGAAGAATCATGACTTCGAACAAACAGTGAAAAATAAATAAACATGAAACTGTGCCGTTCTTAGGGAACAAAATTACAAATCAAGCCCAAACCAATTTTAAAAATCTTCGAAATCGTGAACCAATCGTGGAGGTTTGTATACATGAAACGTAATTATATTCACAACGTGGCCAGCAAGCAAAAAAAAATTACTAATACTATTTTGCTAAGCTGTAGTTATATTGTGCTGTTAAAAGCTTTTTACCGACAATATTTTTAAATTGTACGTGCTATTATTTACCTGTTAGATATTTCCATTCTTTTCCATCTTGTTTACTTCGTGAAATACCCGTCCTCACAGCAATAGCACCATTTGAGAGTATTACCCACGCTAATGATTTATTCAGTGAGACTGCCTTAGCTCCTACACTTGACTTAGGGCTATAGGGATGGTTGAACTTAGGAGGTTCTATTAATTTCCAGTTGCTTCCATACGGGTTTTCTTTAGATATGTTCTCTCTATAATAGAGTTCGCCTCTTCGTCCAACGACCCATACAACTTGATTACATGTGCTTATGGCTATTAGAGATTGTGGATTATTTACATGTTCCCAATGAGCACCCTGTAATCAAAACAAACGAAAATTACGTACAGTGGCGGATTTACCAACAGGCTGAGTAGGCTGGAGCCTAGGGCGGCAGACTGTTGGGGCGGCAAATTTGCGGACCGTTTTTTTTTGTGCTGCAGAGAATTTGCTTATAGAAATAAAAAATATTTCAGCATTATTCACGTTTAATTTTTGGATCGTAAAAATAATCTAGTACTTGACAATTGTTAAGGCAAGGGCGGCAAAAACTTCCCAGCCTATACCTTAAAAAATTGTAAATCCGTCACTGATTACGTACCAATTCTTACTTTATTAATATTATAAATGCGAAAGTAGCTCTGACTGTCTTTTATATCACGGCTAAACTACTCAACCAATCTAGATGAAAAATGGTATTGACTTAGTTTAAGACATGAGGAAAAACATAGGCTTATACATACTTTTATCGACATACCTCGCGACAAACGGAAGCTAGTATTAAATAATCGATTGAAATAATTATAATGGTAAATTCCAGTGTGCAAGTTGATACATTTATCACTATGTGCTATCATATCTGGCATGTGACCAAACTTCTGCCTATAGCGTGGACAAACATAATCTTATTTTTATTAAAACTGACGTCAGTTTGTAACATTGTTCAAATTATGAAATACGGTCTAATTATTTTGGCGAAACCGCGGTCGACTAAATAGACCAACATTACGTGAGTAACACCCGTATTTCATAATTTGAATAAACATAATCTTATTTTAATAGTAAGAGTTATTCTTAATTATTAGAATTGAGCACTTTTTGTGACCTAATATTTTCATGATTAATGCGTCTTTTCTACGTACTAATAACTAGACATCGTTTGGCAGAGAGTAGAATACGAGTGCACGTGCGACACGTGTATGACTTTTACAAATATTTATCTTGACTTCAGACTAGCCGAATGAATGATGTATTATCAGTATCTTGGACAATTGCCAGTGGCATTTCAGTTATGCATTGTGAATGTCGTCATCGCCGAAATGCGTTTATTCCCCGTCTTATTAGAAGTAGAAATAGAAATCAATTATTTGCCATAAACATAGTTACATAGGTGGTGTAACAGTAGTAGTGAGTTGTACACCATGTTATACCGGCAAATCGGTGTGCAAATACATTATTATTCATATATTTAGTATTACAGTATATATTATAAGCTATAAGACCGCATTGTTCTCACCGTGGGTGTGGAGATGGTTACTCCGGTTCTATAAATCGCATCTCCAGCTAATGTGACTGCCCAAACAGACACCTCGTCGCCGTTGGTCTGTTGGACAAATGGTTATTAATCGATAAGTGCTAATAATATTATTATGCTATTGTGATTAACCACGAAAACACAACGGTACAGTGGCCAAGCAATTAGGTATGCAGAATCCTACTTCCACGGCATAGTGAAGACTATCCACACGAGTTATAAATATGTAGGTTACATACCTAAATCGTTGGTATTTTAGGTACACTTATTAAATATGAATTTTACTCATACAGTCAGTGTGGTCGGTCTTCGCTGTGACGCAAAAAATTTAGCCCTGCATACATAATTACTTGGCCCACTGTATCTAGATAAACTAATATTGTTGCAAACAATGCGAGTTCGTAGACCTGAACGCTGTACAAATTACTTACCCATAAAGAAATATCAAGTAAGGCAGTGCTGCCGGCTCGAATCCATGGACCTTCGGTAATAATTTGCGCTTTCCTGTACCATCTGCGGCGGCGAACGCAGTCGGTAAATATCTTCTTGCCGTGATACGGTGCTGGAAAGTCTGTAGCATACTGCCATCCATCGCTGTCCACACCACCCGGAGTATTATAGTCGATCATCCATTCCGATATCTGAAGAAGAGATAAGAGTATGCTAAGGTTGTATTTACACCAACGGATCGGCGGCGTCAATCCGTTGGAATAACAGCCTAAAAGAAATAATCCCTCCCACAATAAAGACTCCCGATCGGCCGACTGCTCCAATTTATGGAGGCTATTGGCCTAAAGGAGAGTCCCAAGGAGGTCGACGTCAACACCCAAAGCCTCGTTCCAACAATAATAATAACAGAAATAATGGTATAATGTGATAAGCACAATACCAGCTCTTGTTGATTTAATCAGAGTGTGCAAGCACGCGATATCAGATAGGTAGGTATAACTAACGAATTCAATTTTAATAGCCCTTCGTGGCATTCGTGCTGTAGTTGAGCAATCGCGTGAATTAGCTACTAGCAGGTACTTCTTATTGATTATTTTTATAGCATTTAGCTATGCTTAGCAATATACTAAGAAATAGTAGAAACATTATGGGTCCGTCAGGATTTGAACCTGCGACCTTCTGCACGCCGGGCAGTCGCTTTAATCAAACAGCTACGGTCGCCTCTTGTACCCTAAATTTCTCAACTCTACGTCATTTCGAAATTAATTATCAGGTACTTATTAATACAACGGTACAAATCACAAAGTGTTTTGTCACATGCAGGCAGACTGCGGAAGAACGCGTTTGAACAACAGTTGCGCAATTTCACTTATTCAGGCAATAAGAGTTTTCCTCTATATCTATTATTATCGTGTCGTGAATAGGGCCTACGGTCGTGCTGCTCAGAATTTCACAGTAGATTCTCTTCAATAGAAACGCAGCTATATTGGCACAATGCAACAGTCAGTCATGTGAGATAGATGTGTACTTATTTGTCGTATTTAGCGTCCACGCGACGCACGCTAGCTTTGAGAATGAATGGGGTTACAAACGGGGTTTGCTCGTATTCATATTGAATGGACGTTTACCAAGATAGAATCACGATCTCGTACACGCGCTAAAATTACGACGTTTGATAGCCTCAAGTCTTACTTAGTTGTGCTTAGTGCTACAATATTTACCCAATGCCAGTGACGATTCAATAGCTTGGTATGTTCACGCGTTCGTTTGTGTTTGCCAGTAATATCACTCCACATATAACGATCGGTGGGTAAGCCAGTTGATGTGTATCCTGAGAGAGGGTTCCATCGCTGGTTTTCATAAATACAGTAAGTTTGAGTGTCTGTCATGGCATGAATGCCGTCCTTGCTCCCTATACCTGAAAAGAAAAATTAGGAAAAAATTACAGTCTGACTCGAGTCTCACTCTTATTTCTTCCGTTGATGGTAAAACACATCAGGGGATTAGGTGGTTTCAAAAAAACTCTTCCATAACTGCTATAAGAAATGAAAGCATCTATATGAGCATGCTGTTTTATCAAATAGGGACTACTTCACATGAGACAAGTCCGGGCAGGCAGACTATTTGCAGTTGGATCGTGCCAGTCCAATTCTGGCCTACGCGCTCTTATTCGTAGAATGGTGGATGCATACGATGACAGGTTTGAACACATCGATGTATTCAACTGTTCTCCTCATAAGTTTAAGAGTAGTTCTTACGGTACTATCAAACTAACTTTTGTAGGTATGTCATGTGACAAATTAATTAGATTTTTTTGTAACTTGTGCTTTTTACTAAATATTTTATGGGCTGGTTAGAGTATTTTTAGAATAAGTTTATTTTCTTTTTAAGCCTAGTGCTTTGTTTCTTATTATTCATATCCTATAGTTAATATGTGAATAGCGTCGTGGGCTGCAATATTGTTGATTCCCTTTATAAGTTTGTATCGTATTTTTAAGTTTTATATTGTAGCTGTTTGCTGTTCCTTTTGTACTAAATAAAATAAAATAAAATACTTTAAAGGATGCCAACAACGGAAGGACGAAGATTAAGTCAAGCGCAAAAAAATCGAGGGAGGCCGGATATGCAACCCACATACATAAACAGGTTGCTGCAAATAAAATAGCTAAACTATGGAGAGAAACGCGTACTCTGGGAAGCAGTGTCGCGTGTACGATTAGATGGTATATATGTTCTGTGGATTAGATGACGCGAACGCAAAAATGGCTGCCGCCCACCATATTTTTCCGCTCAATAAATAAATAAATTGGACATAATTACCTTTGAGAGGACCACCTCCCCATCCTCCAGTGTACACCCAGACACGATGATCATGTGATATACCCCAAACAACGCCGCTTTGGCAAGACTCCACCCTCCGCATGTAGCCTCCCATTGTTCGCCAGTACATCTCATCAGTTCCAATAATTAGATTTGTAGTTGAATATTCCATTGTAAACAATCTCAAAGGTCCTTGGACAGTCACTGATGAAATGGATTCAGGACTTAGTCTATGTTCATAAAAGCAGTAATGTCTATCATTTACTTTAACTTTAAACACATTTCTCTCACATATGATTTCAATGTTAAATTCTTGTCCAGGAGATAGAGGTAGTTCATGGCGCTGTTCTGCACCCCAGCTCCCACTTGCCATGGTGTTACAGACAACTGCCATCTCATCAAATCTGACATTAAAGTGAAAAGGAATCTCAGTAACCTCTGTCTCAATTTTATGTCTCTGTTTTTTTATTTCAGGACCTTGTAAGTCTATTTTAAATCTATTTATAGTTTCATGCAAACAACCAATCATTTTCAACATACTACCAGGAGGAAAGTTATTGTGTAGAGGTGTTGATAAACCAGGCATAATATCTTTGCTAAACACCTGGAATTCCTTGGTATATGTACCATTGCTTGTAGTATTTACCATAGCTGGCATGGGATCCCAATTCAAGACATCCCCAGAATTAGAAATAGTCCATATTGAATTAGCTGATGGTTTTCCAGTGAGTCCATTGATTTGGGATGTAATATCTACTAAAACATTTTGCCAATCTTCCTGTTCCATTTCTGATATAAATTGAACTTTAATGGAGATCTTGTTCTGACGTGGAATGGATAAAGTAATTCTTGGACACCCAGGTTCTGATGAATTAATAACACTTGTTACTTCCCCAAGATTTAAAATAAATTTAATGGTACCATCAGGTTGAAAAACAGATAATGTGCCAATATTTTCTAGGTCATGCCAATATAAAGACAAAATGCAGTCTTCACCAGAACTATTGCCATTGATAAGTCTAGCCTCACAACTTCTTGTCCAGCCTTTTTCTTCCACTGCTACGCCATACAGAGATAGGTCTAATGTCATATTGCTGTTTCTATTTTTCAGATTTTCCAAAATCTGAATTCGCCACTTGGAACTGATATCCATATTAAATGCATTGTGAGAGTTTGTAAACCAATGAGGAACTTGTATAACATCTACAGAACAAGCTCCAGCTTCTACAAAAGCCCAGGTAGTTTCACAGGTTCCCCAAGCAGTTTGACTGACTTCATCATCAAAGAACATGCCAGAATCAACATCAAACACACTGCTGTCACTGTCCGGCTGTGCTTCCATACCAACAACAGAGCCCACACTCCTCACTGGACTCCAAGCTCGAGGGTTTTTCAGAGTAGTTTCATAACTCTTACCTGTGAAATCTATATTCTCAGTGTTCTCATTTCTTTTTTTGTGAATTTCTTTAGATTTAATGGGCATGGTATGTTCAATTGGTGCTGAATGGGATTCTTCCCAGGAATTGTGTAAATTGATGTTAGACTTGCGTTCAACTATTGCCTCATTTAACATGCTGAGACTATGATGTTTGGCATTTGAAGTGGATGATACAACACTTGCTGAGCTAGATGTGCGACTCAGTTGCATATTTGCTTGAACCCTCCTCCATCTTTTGCCTGTTTGTTCAGCAGGTGTTATGCCACTGCGCCAATAAATACATTTATCAGTATCACCAATTGCAAATACTTGATCATTGATGCCAACAGAAATAAAACTCATATTGCCAGTGATTTCAAGCCATCCACTACCCATAGCAGCAGATTCAGTATTACCAGCTGTATTTCCATCTATACCTTTTCGAAACCATACCCTTGTATCAGAACTGACAGCCCACACAGCATTGTATCCAACAGAAAGGCATGTTAGTTTAGCTTCATTTGGGGACTTAACTTCTAACCATACTTCACCAGTAGGGCAATCTTTTGTGATGCCTTTTCTGACAATTGCCCTTCCTGTCCACAATAGTGCCCAAACTAATCCAGTAGAACCAACAGACATCTGTTTAATATCACAGTTAGGTGGAATGCTTATGTTAATCCATTTCAACCCTTCAGGAGATGTAGTGCTAACACCAGCTCTGTACATAACCCTGCCATGTGCAGTGATTGCCCAAACAGATAAAGTGCCTGGAGAAGCATATGGGATTTGATTGCCACCAATACTTATATCTATAAAGGGTTCTTGTGTAGGGTCTTTGTGCAGAGGAGCAATTGCACACCATGAATTCATAGCACTGAATTTTCTGTATCTTATCCATTTTCGTCTTCGAACACAGGACTTCCATTGTTTAGCAGGACCAAATTGTGCTGGGAAATCAACAGCATATGTCCATCCATCATGATCTAAGGGTTGTCCATCTAACGTCAGCTCTAACTGCCAATCACCCTCCCATTGCCAGGCCATTGAAGGTAACCTAATTCTATCGATTGATCTGTCTTTTGTGCCATCTTGGGATGAAAAGTGATATCTATCTGTAGGAAGTAGTCGTCCACTAAAGCCTTCTAGAGGCAACCATCGCTCATTTTCATAAGATTCTTCTTTAACACGAATTGGTATTTCTAAGCCATGTACATGAAGGTATATCTGTCGGTCTCCTCCTACAGCCCATAAGTAATGAGGCACTGCTGATAATGTTTTGAATTCTAGGCCGAGATACATGAATTCTCTCCAGCATGATCCACTTGTTGACAAGGCGTAAACCTTGCCTTCATTATTGATAGAAAATAATAATGAATTACTGGACATACTGGCATTCAATTAGACCTTCATATATCTAATATACACAAAACCATAACGTGTAAAAGCATTTACTGTGCAAGTTTCCTGTTTTGTTAAAACTGCATTGCTTGTAATAAAAATCTATACTCGGAGTTGGATTCTAAACGTTTATCTTGAAAGGGAACATGATTTCGTCTCCAAATTATGCTTATATAGAAATTCTAGTGTATCTATGTCGATTTTCACCGTTCTAACACCCCTCTTTTTATTAATACCGACATACGCTCACGAAAAAATACAAAATCTCGCATTTCTCGCTTCGAATAGTACCTACCTTCTACCATCCATACCAGCCAGCAAAATTCACTTGACATTGACACTTTACATTTGTCACTAATCTGACATGACAATAACTAAGGTCCAAAACGTTCGGTCTGAATCACTATATCGATATTAGCGCGCTAAAAGTTATTAGGTCGTGCTACGGCTAGGCTTGGCACCTATGGCTTTGGCTAAACTCCTCAGAGAATTAAGCCAATTGAAGGTGTCATTATCAAGCTTCGCCCACTGTCGAATGTGAATGACCGCCGATCATTCACTTAATATAAAACTAGTTGTCAAATCCCACTAAAGCGGTACAATTTAACCTCTCCTTCCGCTTACCCGCGAGTTTTGGCAGCATTATTTGCATAGATATTTGAGTTCAGCCAAAATCGCTCAATAGTACTTACCAAATCTGATAATTAGCGTTCCTGACCCCAAGCCTACCCAAGCTAGGGCAACATTTTTTGTCCTTATCAACGAGCGAGCGTAATAATTTGTCTATGGTTTAACCTTCAAAGGCAGATTGACCCAGCTACCATCAGTTATAATAAACCAATGGGGTCAACGGGCATATCACCCATTTATTCCCGTATTAAATTGCATTGATTATACTAATTAAGAATAGCCGCTATGGTTTGCTATTTAAAGATTTCATATTCTGGCTTCTGATCTATAAAACAATATTTATTTTGACTGATACATATTATAAGCGATTTAGAATGCTTATCAATATGTCTATGAATATTAGACTATTTCTTTTCTGCAATTAGCCTTTGGGTATTTCTACAAGCGAAATAATACAGTGTGATTCCACATTAGACATCACTTTATTATAGTTGGAAAAAATAATACAAAAAAATATATTTTTATTTTTAAATATGTAGGTACAAAGTAAATAATAAAAAACCGGCCAAGTGCGAGTCAGACTCGCGCACGTAGGGTTCCATACCACTATACATCTAAATAAATGTTTTCTTCATTCTTTATTATATTGGAATTGATTGAATGAAAGGTAAAATGCGGTTTACGATTTATAACGTAATAAAAAAATAAAAAAACAATTTCGGGGGAAGTTTGCATGGTAATTACGGGATATAATCCCACCCACACACCCACCACTGTGACTCCTGTGACGCCAGGATCTACAGCGGTAACCAACTGAAAGGCACCGTGCATGACACACGGGCAATCCCAGCGAGAGTTAAAATTGTCTTGGAACCCGCAACAAATTTAATCAGAAGTATATAGTTGGAGTTGGAAAGTATGCATCATATATTATTTTTACATTTATCATTCCCTTATTTTAGAAGTTACGGGGGGAGGGAGGGGGCACACATTTTTCCACTTTGGAAGCGTCTCTCACGCAAACTATTCTCAATATCATTTTTGAAGACCTATCCATAGATGTTAACACGTATAGGGTTGATGAAAAAAAAAAATTGAGTTTCAGTTCTAAGTATGGGGAACCCCAAAAATTTATTGTTTTTTTTCTATTTTTGTATGAAAATCTTATTGCGGTTCACTGAATACATCTACTTACCAAGTTTTCACAGTATAGCTCTTATAGTTACGGAAAAAGTGGCTGTGACATACGGACGGACGGACATGACGAATCTAAAAGGGTTCCGTTTTTTGCCATACGGTTACGGAACCCTAAAAAACTATAAATTAAAGTGAGTTTTTTTTTATTTTTCCCGTATAAAATTGTCTAGTTTCACAATTTTTCAATAATATGAAATTCAGTGCAACATGACATTTTTTTATAATAAATTATTAGTGAATTACATAATTCAAGTATAAACTGTATATTATAAATACTTCCTATTTTTTTTTTAGTATCGGTTTTTCAGCAAATTAATGACAAAGGTGAGAAAAATAAACAAAAATATGAATAACAAAATAAATATATTAACAATTTGTATAAACATGTTTGGTCTACACTTTGTATCATTACTTCTCTTCTTTCATTTAAAAATATAAATATAAAACAGATCTGCATTTATTTATCACACAATTATCATCTCTACCAAAATTTCACAGCAGTGAAATTATCCAGAGACGAATACTTTTTTTAATACTTTAAAATAATGCACAAATTTAATGTGCATATCTATTTAACTCTATTCTAAAATACTTGTAGAGTAATAACTTAGCATCATAAAATACCGAAATAAATAACATTTTTGAGGTTTATTTGAATATCACACATATTTAAGATGGAATCATAGAGATTTAATCAAACTATACTAAACCTACAAAATAACAACAAACATCTAACAACATATATCTAAAATAATATAAACAATTTTGCTAATATAATTAAGCTATGTCTGTGAGACTCATAAAGAAATTTTTACCAATTGAATTGGAGATTTATTTTTTAAAGGCACTTTTTCTTTGTCTAAATGTTTCATATATGCAAGGAAACATGTCCATAAAAGACTGCACATGCTTATAAAAGGAACCCTGTTTCTTGGCGGAATTACGCAGAAATTAAACATGGCCACTGCTGGCCAGATTGATGCCCCAACCTGAAAATAGTTAAAATTAATTATAAAACTCAGAACAGTGTAGCAGTGTTTAAGTAAAACTCACCTGTCTCTTGTTATGAAATTCAAAAAAGAGCCAAGGAGGCTCCTCAACTCGTCAACAAACATAATTATTTACAGAAATAATCTATAGAATTAATTAAATTATGCTAATAAAATTAATATGATTTGAATTAGGTATGTGTCTTAGTTTTGATTCATTTTAATTGAACTGTTAGGGTTCAAATTTAAATCTGTCTAGGTTCTGCTTTGGTTGTGAGATTTAGACCTCAAAACTAGCATAGCATAGCATTATAAAGCATATTGCATATATGCTATCTTTGGCAGATAGTAGATGTTCATGAATTTATGATATATTTTTGACATTTACTATCAGGTGGACTACACACCGGTTTACTATATAGTACACACGGCTACCGATCCACCTATACATTTCCAGTATAATATGGTCTCGCATTGTATAGGCGACCCGTGCAATGTGAGTCTAGCTTATAGTGGAAATGTATAGGTTGATCGGTAGCCGTCTGTACATCAAATAATAAAAAAAATAATTTAAAAAAAAATACCTTGTAAGTTGGCAAAAATTTTGCTTCCACTTCAGCCACAGCCTCATGGAACGGTTTTGACTCTAATAAACTCATACCAAAATAAAAGCTGCACATTGCTAATGGAGTGTATGTCAACGTTTCCACAAAAGTCTAAAAAATAAAATATTATTATAGATAATTGTGATATTGAAAAGCTTTAATGAACTGTAAGAGTTACTGAGTAATAAAATTGTAAGTCTGTAGAAAACACTGAAGTCTATAACATTTCAATATATACTATAATATGTACCTTAATTATTCCTGCACGTATTGAATTACCAGGCCACATGATATTGGCGATAGTTAACCAACTGTATAATGTAGGTGCGACATAACAGGATCCATATAAACCATACCGTGCGCTCCTCCACCAATCAAAATCATCTAAACAAAAAAAATCAAGTCTTAGACTAATAAAAAAAAAATCTCAATATTTTGAATTGTTGGACTTCCATCTAAGTAGAAGGCACTTGAAGATATTAGGATTGATAATGGTGGTTCTATGACTTTTATAAAAACTTGTTCGCAAGTGTAGAAAATCATAGAAAAGAAATCGCAAAGCAATGGTATCAACCAGCAAGTATATAACGTGATGAATCCGTGTGGGTATAAGAGACCCTTAACTAGCAGACATAATTATATTATTTTGAGTTGTCAAGAGCCACACTTTAATTTAATTTTATCATTTTTGTTACTTACCAAACCTTTTTCCTTCAAACGTTTGTTGAATTAAACTTGAAATAGGCCATATGACACTGTAGGCTGCCATCCCCCTTAAGAGAGGATACTTTTTGAAGGCAGTATAAATCTTGCTGTAAGCACCCATCCTTGTAGAGAGAATAGTCAAGGAAGTAGTTTGTCTTATATAAGTTCATAATTCCATAAGACCTTAGTGGTGTAAGGAAGTAACGTAGCACAATATTTTCTGGTAAAATGCCAATGTAGCCTCTATAAATAAGTTGATGAATACAAATATTTTACTTCTTATAATACAATAAGACTGTGAACGACGAACTACAGACACTGTTTATATGACCATGACAATGACAGTGCTCTGAATATGCGATGCGCTCACGCACACTGCCACAGACTATGATACCCTTCACACTGCAGAGACAAGAACCCCATAGACCCTTAAACATACAGACTGAATCATTAGCAATATTGTGGCAACATTGCGCAATCGGTCTGAATCAGTCGCTTACTAGAGAGAGATGAGTGCCACGCAAAACCGTAAACTACCGAAATCAAAAGAACGAATGACATTGAGCTATTTCCGGTTGTCTAAATGATTTTGACAGTTTAGTTAGTGCACAGACGTTTAGTGAAATGTTTTGGTTAGACTGGGAGGATACAAAAATATTGTTTTTATACCACAATTTAATACATTATCCGTTTATGATAAATAACTATTTTTAAAAAACAGCTGCACAAACCACGTTTTAGTGTTGATTCAGCAAATATTTGTCAACAAAAATGCCTGTGTATTACGAATGGTAAAGCTTAATATTTATTTTAAATTTTGTCTTAATGCCTTGTAAAAATATGTCAACCAACTATTAAAAATAATATTTCAGGACCTCGGCAAAAAAATCTCGGCGCAGAAATAACTGTCCAAGTTTTGAGGTGACCAGTTATCCTTTGAAAGCAAATGTGATGACAATGGTGAGTAGAAGAATGTTATTGTCTAGTAATGAAAAAACTAAGGCAAAGTAGCTTTTCCTGTAGGTGGACAGGAGCTTCAAATTGCAAATTGGTTATTGCTCCATAAGATTACAACTCATTCTTTAGCACTAGTAATAAATTGGTACCAGAAGTAATCATTCTTTTATTACATCTACATGGATCAACCGTTGATCAATACATTTGATGTTTAAAGACCCAATAAGAGTGCACCACACACACTCAACACTTTGTTTTGTCAGTGAATGTAAATGTAACACCCAAAAGGTTATATGCTTGTATGTATCTGTTTACTTTGTTATGTCTGATATAAACAATAGTACTATTATTTACCATGGTACCTATAGTACAAGCTCTACTTAGATTGGGACTTGATGGTGTTGACTGAATGTTGTGATATTTTTTTTAATCTATGTTGCAGAAGGAACATCCTAGTTTTAGTATTATTGATCAGATCAACAAATGGAGCTCTGGTTTTGAAGAAGTTGATCCTCTATTACGATTTGAACAAATGAATCTGGAAGAAGTAAGTACTAGCAAGAAATAGAAATATTGTTGGCATTTTTAAACTCTATAATAAAGAGGAATGATTGAATTTTTTGTATCTTTGTTTCTAACAATCTAACTCAAAAATTCAACTGACCAAATTTAAAATTTGTTTACCAGTATATATTTTCTTGAGGTACCACATCGGTAAAACTGCACATGGAAGCTAGTAATTAAATATATTCAAGCTAATTTAATTTACCAAGTACTAAGAATAAATTAATTACAATCATAACAAAATTAAATAGTCAACATAGACATGGGTGTTTCAACATCATAAAATATTGTTTCCTTTTAAAAGAAAAGTTTGCCATGATTACTATCGTGAGTAATTTGATGTTTCAGGAATTAAATCCCATGGAAGCAGAAAAGATAGAAGGAGTTAATTATACCAAGGCATGGAGCTTGAAACGTGTGAGCATTCTCAACAAATATACAACAGGGGAAAAGCTAACCATTGTGAGCAGTTACCTGCCTGGCGGAGAAAAGGGTAAATATTCAATATTAACATTACCTATTTAAAATATACTTAATAGATGAAAGTGAAAGCATTAGTTATCATATCATATTCAGTAGGTTTTGCTTTTCAATTTGATAAACAACTTTTTTTAGTGTTTTTTCTTGGTACACTTTTCTAAAGGTAGGATAGTGGATAATTTGATTTTACCCAAGCTCCATTGAGCAGCTTCCTTTAAATGCTATTTAATCTAACATTTTGAATTGAAATAAATGCTGATTATAAGACACAATTTGCAGCTTAAATACCTCTGGAGTCTTGAGTCTTATGAAGTTTTCGTCACATTTGATATGATGAGATAATAAACGGCTTGTTTGGAACTTACCGATCATATTTATTACCCTACCACAAGTGCCCTACCCTAACACTCCTTATGAGACTCAACCAACATATTGTTTTTTTGTTAGAATTATCAGCTCAGCTATGATTTATTTACCCAAGAAGTACTTAACAATGTGGTGTGAGTTATAAATAACAGCTTAGTTAGTAAATTCAATTAATTAAGTATAACATAATCTTTTAATTAATTACAATGAAATAATATTACTGTTATTACAATTTAATAATGTGTTTTTTCCTTTCTTTTTGTTTTTTTTTTTGTTATATTTTAAGTTAGTTCATTTTCAGCGCTAATTAGACAGGTTTCTAATTTAAATGAGAAAGTGAAACATCGTTTAGAACAGCTGGATGATTTTGATGAAAGTTCTGTAAGAAAAACTATGGGCTTGAGTCAACAGGAATTTGTCACAAATATTAACATGCTCAATGAAGAAATCAAGAAGGTAAAATAATTTGTTAAATAAATTTGTCATTTTTATTAAATATAAACTGTAAGCTATAGCAGTGTTTTGCCAAATTTTTGTTTAAGCAATCCTACGATATTAATAAGTTTCGAAGGAATTCCATCATTTTGAGGCGGAAGCATATTTGTAATATATTATTTTAATTTTTTTTGTATGCTTGGTCGACATTTAGTTAGATCAAGCCATGAATGAAGGCTATCACGTTTTAATTCGCCGCAAGGGTTGCTTGTGTAGCGTAAGGTCTCCGAAATGTCAAATGTCACTGCTGGGGGTTGGATATGCAGTCATTGAGTTTATACGTTTTTAAAAAGCAACAGATCTTTAGGGTGTTCTGAAGACAATCTGTTTACGTGCGACAGAGAACGCACTTGAGCACAAGGCACGTATGAGAGCAAGAGATACGGACGTATTAATGTCCCCACTTGAAATTTAGAACAAAATATCCCTACTTTTAAACATTTTTGTTTTAGAATTTTGTCTTCTAAACAGACTAAAGAACTGTGCCTCTATAAAACATATAAACTCAATGGTAGAGATAAATCAATGTCTGTCAATAAACTTTGGTGAGAGGGCGATAGCCCTCATTGTATGCTTGCTTTGGTACCAACGAAAATGCTTGCTTTGGTACCACTGAACGTAATTTTTAACAGTATATTACAATTTCAGGCGTGGGAGTCGGAACAAAGAGTGAAAGCATTTAAAATAGGGATCCAGTGCTCAAAGCTGTTGTCTGATATTAGTGTAATGCAGTTTTATCCAAGCAAGTTTATTTTAATAACAGATATATTAGACACCTTCGGGAATTTGGTGTTCAATCGCCTGAAAGATAAAAGTTTTGGGTAAGTTTGAATAAAAATATTTAAAAAAACAGTTTCTAACAAAAAGTAAGTAGGGTAGAGTAGCTTTTCTTATATTATTTATAACCAGGTTTATTTTCAACTTATATAGCAAACAAACCTGTAATTATACTCACTATAATCATAATGACTAAAAAGTGTTATATTTAGGCTGTGTTTAACACCTTACGTTTTTGTCTTTTCAGTCCAAACAGTGGCAAAACAGTTTACAACATCGATTCGAAGGCAGTTCCGGAATCAGCCAAAGAGACTTGTCAAAACTGGATGTACAAAATGGCTTCCATCAGAGAACTTTTACCTCGATTGTACATGGAGATGGCATTACTGAAATGCTACGTGTTTATCTCTAGAGATGAAATACAGCCTGCCATACAGAGACTGACTGCAATGATTAGAGGCATAGGCAACCCATTAGTATCGGCTTACTTGAGATTATATTTGTGCCACACCACTTCTAAGATAGTAGCCAAAGATGGTGAGGCTTGTTTTTATAACAATTTGATGGAGTTACTGGAGGAGTACCAGCAGGTACTTTTTTTCTTGAACATTTTATTACTATTGATTTATTGAACATTTTTATTTAGTAAGGTGGATGTTATAGATTGATTTAAGACTGCTTTATGATAGTCCAGGGTCTTCTGCTATTACCTGGTACCTTACTGGAGTAACAGTTCTGGTGAGTAGCTCAAGGAGAAGATACCACCTTCTCACCTTTAACCTGCGCTGCCGCCAAATACATAGTAGTGCAATATTCCAGCTTTTTTAATTGTATTTATACACTGAAATTTTAAATAATAATCACACCCTATCAATACATCAATAAATAATACTAAAAATGTAGATCCAGTACTGCATAACTAAAATTATTGGGAATACTTATAGTGTTCTTCTTGACGAAACCGTATCGCGATCTAATTCGATGACAATGCCATCCATCAAATGAAAAAGAAACACACCAATAGATGGCGTTAGTTTATAAGTATTCCTCTAATAAACTAACGCCATCTATTGGTATCTATCTGTCTGTTTCCACGCAGACAAAGTCGCGGGAAAACTAGTATTATAATATAATATATATACACCATTCGATAGTGTTGCGAATAAGGAATTAATAATTAATAATTCTGGGAATTAATGACATACTTCTAATTTAAAACTCAAATCAAAATTAATAATAATAATAAAAAATCATTTTATAAATCATATTTAAAAATATATAAAGTAAGGTTAAAAATAAATAAAGAGGAATAAAAAATCATAAATAATTCATTAAAAATCATTTATTTCAGGCTACAAAGACCCTAAGATAAATACCTTAACCTAAAAATACATAATTATATTTTAATATATATTATATTTTGCTTATTAATGATGTCCTATTTATTTGACAGATTTTCCTAACATCAATAAGGAAGAAGTATGAGATGCAACTACTAACGCAAGACAAGTACTTGAACCTGTATGTGCCTGCATTTGATTGGATGCTATTCGGTACTCTAAACTCGAATAAGTGTAAGGATGATCTTTTGGTCCAACTTCTTCAACAGTGTGACAAGATTGAGAACAAGTAATTATATTATAATGTATATAATACTTATAATAATAGCAGCCTTGTATCTATTACATGTCCCACTGCTGAGCTCGGGCCTCTTCTCATGATAAAAAGGGTTAGGCCATAGTTCACCACGCTGGCCAAGTGAGGAATGGTAGACTTCACACACCCTCAAGCACTTTTTAGGCACTCTCAGGCATGTAGGTTTCCTCACGTTTTTTTCCTTCACCGTTAGCGAGCGATAATTTATATGATAAATACACACATACATTTTTTCGGAAAGACGAATCTTATTGATTTATTGATAGAGGCGTGTGCCGTGGGTTCGAACCCGAAATTATATTATAATGTATTTATAATACTTATAGCTTGGCAAAAAAGAGTAAAAAATTATTGGGACCGCCACTGTGCTCTTGGTATGGCCTTACAATTGCAAATCAACCTATTAGCGGAATCAATGCAACGCAATTTTTAAAGGCGCGAAATTGTCACCCAATCAAGACGTTTGCCATTGTGTTGCCAGCAGACATAAATTAGTATCCTTTGCTAGACTACTTTACCAAATTATACAAAATGCATCAAAATGTAAGGTTTTTAAACTAGTTGCTGTCATTTATCATTACTTTGTTTTTCAGTGAACTGCTGCTCTGTTGCGTTGTATCAGCATTTGATTCGATGTGTGTGATTAAAAAAGCGCCGAAAATTTTGGATATGGTTCATAATAATGCTGACAAAATGGGTAAGTATTTTATGTTATCATTATTTTCATCTTATATATAAAATTCTCGTGTCACAATGTTAGTTACCTTACTCCTCCGAAACGGCTTTACTGATTTTTACCAAATTTTATATGCATATTCAGTAGGTCTGAGAATCGGCTACTATCTATTTTTCATACCTAGTGATAAGGGTTGTATTTCACGCTTATACCACATCCTTACACACTTACAATATTTCAGTTATTTTTTGTCTACTCTAGAAATTACCTAGAAATCATTTATATGGCAAAACAACGTTTGCCAGCTAGTTTCAGTATAATAATATAGAGTGAACGCGCTCTTCACTGCTCGCCATATGGGCGTACACGTATTTGACGTGTACAGTCAGCAAAAACAATAGCTGAACACTTAAAAAATTCAGTTATGTGTGATGTTCAAACTCACATTTTTACATTAAACTATAACTGGTATAAAATAATGCATATACTATTTCTCGATTACTTTAAGTTTAAACATAACATCACACCTATATTTCATTTTTTAAGCGCTAACTGCTAGACCATCAAGGCACTATAAGTTTTATTTCTTCAAATCATGAAGTAATAACAATTTTAAGAAATAAATGACTTTTAATAGTTGTTTGGGTTAAGCGACTTCTGTTACTGCACGTATACGAAAGAAGAATAAAATGCTCTGAAAGTTATAAAAAAATACCAAAACAACTAAGATGTCTAAGCGTGTTGTTCCATTGACATCAACCGATGTTGATCGGGCGCAATCGTGCGCTCTTTTTTCTCTTTAAATTCAAATGCTTCGCTCGATCTCGGTGTAATAACTTCCGAAACCGCTATTGGGCAATATATTTTTCTATAAATTAAATTGGCAAATTTTTTGAATATTTGTGTCACATTCTTTTTTAACTGTATGTAATTTAGTCTTTAGTACCTAATTATTGTATACCTAACTTATGTACGCATTGGTAGTAACTGTTAGTGCAATGAGTATTTGAATAATAAATAAATGAATAAATAAATAAAAATATATTAAGTAATTTGTGATTGTTTCAGTAATGATAAACGAAGTGCTATCATCCTTGGGCGAGCACCTGTGCAAGGTTGACAGCCACCGGCAGTCGGCGGCGGAGGCGCTCATCCAGACGTGGTGGAAGATCGCCACCAATCTCAAGTGCACCAACCACTTCCTGCAAGTCTTGGAACCATGGCTGCAGTTCGCTTGTACACATCTATCGGTACATATTGCCTTTATATTACACTAGCTTCTTTGCGCGGCCTTCTTTTACCTCGATAAAATTTAGCCTATGTTATTCAATGAAGATGAAGCTTTATAATGGTAAAATCATTTTTAAAATAGTTCCAGCAGTTTTTGAGGTAACTAACAACCAAAAAATCCCATCTTTCCTCTATAATATGCTCACTGTTGTCCGCGACTTCGTCCGCGTGGAATTCGTTATGTTAACTTAGCAGCTGGAACCTAAACCCCATGGTATTACCTGCATTCAATTATAGCGCACTGATCCCATTTACTTCCTAATAATTATGTATCAAATTTTAATCCAAAAAACTAAATAATTACAACCACAGGTCCTTTCCGTATATTACCGTATTTAATCGAACTCCTTTACGTTATTTCGCCCGTGGCTCGGTCCACTGATATATCTCTCTAGGGTCAAAAATGTAAAATGCAGTTTTTTGGTATATTTCGTACAAAATACCAATGGAAATATAACTTGTATGAAGTTGTTATGTCGACGCTTGTGTCGACGTTGTCATTTTCACGTAGTCTTACCTCAGAGCTTATCTTATGTAACCAGGCACTATATTTGGCAGTTAGCTTAGTTTTTGAAGTCCCCAGTTTCTTCCAATATGGATCAACCAGCACACAACCACATCCCTTCAATGACCTAAAAGTATCCCTTGGAGCACTTCGGCGCACCTAGACTGTGTGCGCACTTTTGCCAAAACTAGATAAACAAGAGATTATTTTGATATATCCTGTAACGTTAAAATAACATAATAATTTAACTAACTAACCGTATGAACTATTGGGGAACGACTGTGCAATGGTTTTTAACCTCCAGCTGTTGTTTTGATGTAGACACAACACGTGAACGTAATCCTGCGCGGCACGATTCGCTACATGGTGAAGTGCGGCAAGCCAGCCGACGAGTACTCTGGGAACTTCCAGTTCGTCATCAAACGCATGCTCAAGTCCATACCTGATGTTGAAGAGTTGTTCCTTATGGTAAGATTGCCACAATTACAATTTAATTTAATAAACTATGTATTAAATTTATTTGATATTTATTTTCAATACGTTTTAGTTTAGATCGCTAGATTTGTATCTGTATTTAACTGCTTCAAAATGTTGAAATTTAAGTTTAAAAATTCTATAATAATTTGGAAAATCACTACACGAATACAATTTAAATGTAGTTAATCATTATATTTATGCGTCTTTTACACCAAATATGGTTATTGCGTCGGTCCATTTCTAAAAATATGAATTAAATAACTAAAAGAAATATCGCCATCGATATCAGATTCGTAACGCAATACTTGCAACTATCTGTATGTCATCTATATGTGTCAAAAAGAAAATAAAGGCTTGGAAAGATATATAGATATAGTGACATCTACTTTGCGATAGTCACATCACTAATAAGTATTGTTATATTCGTGAATAGATTTGTTATTGACAGGCAGATGGAAAATAGATGTGGGCGGGATATTGACACCCCCTCACCCCCGCAAAATTTCACGCCTAATTTCATAGGTAAATCTAGTAACTGCAGCTCTACTCTTTTTCTGCTTTATGAATCTATTACGACCATTTTCTTGTAATATAAATTAACCTTACTTACACATTAAGATTAAACTGGTAGGTAAGCCGTTTCCTAATGTATCGGTGCGGAAGTGGGGCGGAAAAAATATGCTCATAGAAATATCAGGCGTTCGGTACAAAAACTAAAACCTAGAGCCTATTTTTCACACTCACATAAAGTCACGCCTTTTTTATGGGTCTTATACCCTGTCTCCTGCGATCCAACATCAGAAAAAAAACAGTTTTGTTTGGGGTTGTTCAAGTATTACGTAAGCATAAAAATAATATAATATATATACATACACCATTTCTTCTAAAGTAAGCATAGCTAAAACTCCCCACGCCGCCGCCGCGCCGTACAGTGCTTTCGAAATACTTGAACGGCAATCAAATTGCTTCATTTCATTTAATTTTCGTCAGAATTGAATTATGCCTTTCGTATTGTTTGATGTTTGTGTCACAGGCCAGGCTTTTCACTTCCCCAACCTCAACATTTTCGACGGTTTCGTGTAATTTTTTTTCTACACGTTTATATTTTGCAGGACGCCTTCATGCCGCTACTGGAGCTGGTGCAAACATCTAGCGCTCGCACCTTGCTAGCGAAGACAGTTCTGTCGATATTCTTCTCGAGATATACCGCCGTGCAGATCGAAGACCCCATTGTCATCTCCAGTCTTATGAGGCTGTGCTGCATTCTACATGACTCCATCAAGTATGTTTGTATTTGCAATATTGTTTACACAATAGAGAATATTGAGCTGTAGTCAAGTAAATGAATTAATCCTTACTTATATCATAAATGCGAAAATTTGTGAGTATGGATGTATGGATGTTTGTTACTCTTTCATAAAAACTACCGGGTCGATTTTGATGAAATTGACCTTATAGCCTGGATAAACATATAGGCTATTTTTCATCGACAAACCACCCAAGCAGAGCCACGGGCGGAAGCTAGTATATCATATAGCTACACCTGTATTGCCCAGAAAGGTGTGGCTAAGATGTATGTATACCATACTATCCGACAGAGGTATATACCATGCATACCCTACCCTTTTGAGAAACGGAACTATTTCTTTTAAAATTACTTTGTTAAAAAGTTCGAGTTATTATATTAGCAATGAATAAAGACCGCGACTCGGCAACCGTAAGGTAGGACGTCCCCCTGCCAGGTGGACTGACGACTTGAAGAAGGTCGCTGGAGGGGACTGGATGTGGAAGGCGCAGGACCGGGTGTTGTGGCGCAAATTGAGAGAGGCCTATGTCCAGCAGTGGACTACGAGAGGCTAAATGATAATGAAATGATGAATAAAGACTAAAAATCAAAAGTGGGATTTCGTGATATTTTATTTAGATAGCTTATCCTTCTTAAAATCACGTGACAATAAGCAGTAAAATCTGGGATGCCTTCCATTCATAAATAAATCCATAATCATTAAAATAAAATTTCTTCTGAAGAAACATTTTAATTCGCATGAAATGTAACACTGATTGATCATCGCGATATTGTTGTTAGATTTTCAGTGTTCTCCAACGAATATATTTTCGCGATTTTCTTATAAATATTCCATTTGGCAATGAGCCACAGCATTGAGAAACCTATTTAATAGAAATAGAAATAGAAATATTTATTTGCTTAAAACATGGTATATACAGGGTGTTAAGTTAGTCTAGAGTACAGCATGTCTCACCGTAAGGACGGTATGCAAAAATATTTTAAAATATACTTAACCTATAGACATTATTTTTTAAGTTATATATTATTATTATAAAATCATACCTACTTACAAATTAACACACTTTTTCATTTTTTTTTTTTTAATTATTTAACTATCATATTATTTAACACATGTCATGTAGGTACTTACACACAATATAAAAAATAAAATTACAAACTAGAAACATTTTACATATCTTATTATTATTTACACCTTATAATATAAAACAATAATTATTATTTATCTTCGTGTGAAAAGAATTCAGCGACTGAATAAAAACACTTTTCTATTAACCATTTTTTTAATGTATGTATAAATTTCGTAAAAGGTAGTTCTCTTATAGATTTTGGTATTTTATTGTATATTTGTATACACATGCTACTACTGTTCCTTTTATGTAGCGTTGTCGACATCATGTGGACTTGTAGCTTTCTTGGATCCCTTAAATTATATTTTTTGTTATGGTTGGTTTCTGTAAAAATGTGGGAGTGTTTTTTAACAAACAAACAAATTTCGTAAATGTACATTGATGCTAAGGTTAGTAGTTTCATTTTCTTGAATAGTGGTCTGCACGTGTCTAAGTTTGTAAGGCGCCTTGAGATTACTTGCAGTCGAAGGAAGTTTGGAAATGTTGGCTTTGCAGACACAAAAAACTATCTGTTTTTATAATTCTATGCACATTTCAAAGAAAACAAAAAGGTTTCAGCTAAATAGTTATAAAATACATCGGTTAAATAAAACATTCATTCTTGCACATGTAATATTTAATGGACTGACAACAAAGGTTTACTTTTTTTATTCATAACATTTTCGTCATTATTATGCGTAGATATAAAATATTACAGATATATATATTTATATATATAATATTATATAAGAGACCAGCAGTAACGAAAAGGTCAACAAAAGCATTTCCTGAACGATATAGTTCATTTACATACTTCTGATCTGACTGCTCGTATATGAGTTTGCGTAGATATACTGCTCGGCTGTTTAAATGACAGTTCATATGTTCGAATGACCCATCCGCGGACGGACTGCAGGAAGTATTGCTTTACCCTTGCTTAGATCGATTTAAATAATCTAGGTAAATAATATACACACTATTGTTTAGTGCGGTGACGGTCGAGGATGAAAGTAAGATTTGCGGTGAACTGATTAACAAGTTCATACAAGCGGTCACATACCAAGAGGACCTGGAGAGGCAGCTCAACTTCTACGTGGAGTGCAGATCTTCATTTATCAAACTAGATGCTGTGCTCATCGCCTTGGTTCATGTTAGTATTTTCAATATATATCTTGAGTAACGATTTTTTTCTGAGCGATTACATTTTGAGGGGACTTCACATATGGATAATATTGTAAATAATAACTGATAATATTGTGGCCTAGCTTATTGTCTAGACTAGTTTAAACCATGAATCTATCTATAGATGTAAAAGTTACAATATTTTTTGGTTCCCTATTTATTCGCAATTTTTTTTTGGCAAAATCTAACTTGGTAATTTATTTAGCGTAATGATAGTTACGTATAATATTAATTTGGCATATATTTTGTAGCATTAATACCTTACGAATAATCATTATTACGAATAACTATTTTATGGCATAATAGTCTTTTGGCAAAATTGACTTTTGGTATCTTTTGAAAAGTAAGTTTTGTAATTTTCGTGGTCACATTTTTAATAAAATAATTTTCATATATATCAAATAAACATGTTGGTTGCAAACCCACCGCACCCTTCCTAATAACCATTAGGCTAAAAACATTATGCCTAATAACTATTAGGCGAAAAAACAGTACAACCTCAGAGGATAGCAGTCGGCCATCGTGAGACCTACACATGTAGAAAAATTCATTCACATTGTTTCATTGTGAATACGTTAATAGTTTTAGTATAAAACAACATTCTTAAGATTTTGATATGTTTGCCAAGACGTACGTGCATGTTTGCCATAATTTAAAAAGGTAATTGAACCGTTAACGTGTGCTATGCTAAGTATTTGCCTTGCATCATTATTTTGGATATTTAAGTGTATTGCAGATTGTTTTTTTTGTTAGGCCGTAAACGCATTAGCAGTCCGAGCCAGTACTGCTCGAGGGAAGTGGCTACAGCGAGCATGTGCCGCGTACTGCTTCGTTACAGTGCCTTCATTGCATTGCACTCTTACAAAAACACAGCTGTACCTGCTGTCGGGGCAAGTCGCACTTCTCAACAACTGCATCGGACAAGGTATGTACTCTTTTTATTAAACCTATTGTTATGTACCAATGGTGAGGTCGCAAAGGTCTTGACCGTGAAAAGCCGCACGATTCGGCTTTGTTATTTGTATAGCTTTTCTTATTTCGGTTCACAGTTCGGTTGGTATTACAGTCTACACAATGCTGTCGGTTTTTTCAATGTGCTTTATGTTTACGTATTTTTGAAGGTCATACGATACAACTTTTTGTGAAAAGTTGTATATATAAACTCCTTTCTAAAAGTTCGCCCAATGTGGGACTCCGAACTGATTCGATTTTAGCATAAGTGCTCTATGAAATCATTGCAGAAGTATAAGCTCGGTATCTGCTGCTTATGCAACGAAATACTGATAAGATTGGTCAGCCTGTAATATTTCTAGGGATGATGACTGAGCATGCGAAAGTAATAAAAATAATACTTAATCAAATATAAGTAAACAGAAATCAAATGCAATTTTTTTTAGGTACATACTTTAAATCAAACTTTCATGGGGCAGTTCATTTTGAAAAAATGGAACATTAATACAAAAATATATTTTTACACTGAATAACCAACACAATTTTAAGCAACTTTCGTAATATAACCACTTTTATAAACGCTATATTTCATATAGCTATCAAACAAAATTCCTATCTTCGCATACAAGCTACATACATAAAATGGATGACGTCACGCCTTTGCAGCAGTTTGTTTGGAGCGTTTGGAAAGGTCAATTATAAATGTGAATTTAAAATTTTATTATCTTAGGCTGTTTATATAATATCAAAGTAATGTACGAGGTTATGCAATTACAAAAAATATAAAAAATTAGTCATCATGTATATTGACTGGTCACAGCGATTGTAACGTACGTAACGTCGTATTTACATGGCCATATCCCTGTAAACGTCGTATTGTAAGATTTGTAAGTGCAACAATACAACAAAACAGCAGTAAAAAGTGCATTATACCGCGTGCCACGTGTGACATTTGCAGGTTTATTGCACATATAACTTTTAGGCAATGCGCCAACTGTTCGCTAACTTGTTTATTGTTTACAGCTGAAGCCAATTTCAAAGCTCTGATAGGATTAATACCCGATATTCCGGACTATATACTCGAGGATGGACAGAAAAAACCGACGCACATCAAAGTGGGGGGAATTCTTAGTGATTTCTTGTCGACATTACTATTGTTACCTGTGAGTATATTTACTTCCAGAATTTGTATCGTGCTGGCCACTTATTATATTCTCCACCTTATATCTCTCAAAATCACGTTATTTTGGTAACTCGAGGCCCAAGATAAATGTAGTAGAATTGCCTGGATAATCGCAAATGAACCTTAAGCTTTAAAGAGAAGGTTTCGCCGCCATATCCACAACATATTAAAAAATCAGCCTTCTTACTGTTACTGTACTAATATTAAAATACTAATATTAATGTGTACACTCGGCTACTTACAACTATACATTTAAAGGAGTCGGATATAGGGAAGCGGGACGTGATGATTTGGTCTTCTTAAAGCAAACTGGTAGTACAAGAAACTATTTTAGGGGGGCAATTTTCATAAATCTTCTCTTACTATTTCCCTTTACTCTCAAACAAACACACCTGCAAAATTTCAGCTTCTTACGGTTAGTAGATTCGGCTGTGTAGTTTATCCCCTTTTTCTCCCCCTAGGGGGGAATTTCCAAAAATCCTCTTGCTTTTTCTCCTCCTTTCACTTTCTTACAAACACACATGCATATTTTCAGATTCTTGCGGTCAGTAGTTTCTCTCCCTCTAGGGGGAAAATTTCCAAAAATCTCTTCTTAGTGCGCGCCTACGTCATGCAAGCGTTACGTTGTGCAAAGCTTCTAGGCCTAGAGGTTTGGGCCCTGCGTTGAGGAATCGGTCAGTCGGGCGTACAGTTATATAAGTATAGATGATAGATTATGAACCACCATTCGCAATTATGAAAAGCGGTATTTTGAAATTCGTGCTTGTGACAATCGGCACAAAGTTTCTCGTATTAATGTAGTGTACCCAGGAAAAATCAATGTCTGCCAACAAATTTTGACAGACCTTACTCTCCAGTAGCGCCACCTGGTGAGACCTTAAACGATAGCTTTCTTAAAACAATGTCATGCCAAAATTTCACAGTCTGTGTTTGCCCCAAAATCAGCAACAAGTATTTCATCGTTATTAATAGAAATTAATCAACATACTAGAATGGATTCGGGCCATGTCCGGAATGGCGCTTTTACCCACATAGTTGAGATTTGGCAAGCGATACATATTTCTGCAAAAATATGTAAACCGTTGACAGTAAATAGTTTGGCTCGTTGTGTGATCCGTTGTCGAGATGTCTGTCATGTCGTCTGTTGATGTCGACATTTGCGTTGTACTTCATGTTTTTTACTACACGTGTTTATAGTTTTAATAGATATTTGTTTCGAATTTTAAATGAAGTTTATTTAACATACATAAAGTTAAAATTTCACTGAATTTCTACTACGATAGCGAATTTCATCGGACCACCATTGCAACTGGGATTATTCTAGTACAGTCAGCAACATAAGTCGTTGTCGTACATAGGTTCGCATCAATAATTCTCCGAATCTTTTCCCCATAACATTATGAGCCATTCATAATGTTATGACATTATTAACGGCTTCTAGTCAAACGGATTATGCTGAATACCAGTATTTTATGACCTCCACAACAAAACAAAAACTCTCTTTAATAACCAGATGGAAAGGATGGCAAGCAAACCAAAAACGATAAGATGTAGGACCATCGGCGGCTTATAATATAAATGTCTATATGAATGTACCAGATGAACTATTTTTAAAACAATAAATAAATTTTAGGATAACGTAGACGGCAACTGCAAGGCATACATCCTCAGCGGGTTCATAAAGACCATGGAGAGAATCCACTGGAAGAGGACCGAGCCTCTGTACTATAACACTCTCCTACACACACTCGATCTGTTGTGCGAATTGACGCAGGAGACATACGCGCATCATATTGACACAGGTACTGTACGAGTAACTTGAACATTTCTTATTAGATTTAATTTGCGAGTACGATAACTTATATCGTTATATTAATGTACCACTATTAAACATGTAAATCAATTTTATTTTCACCTTTAAATTTAATTATTGGCATATTAAACGTCAAATACATCGATCGTGGTCGATGCAATAGAAACTTAATACGCACGCTGATTTATTATTTAAAATATTAATTTAAGTTTAAAATGAATCAACTCGATTGATTTAACTAAAACATTTTAAACTGATATTCAATGCTTTCCTAAAAGCTATTGACAGGTCCTGCTTGTATTTCTGACTGTTTTGTATCGTGCTGATATTTTGGCATATATTATTTGATGATCTATAATTTTATTATTATTAATTTATTTCAAAACTTCATGTACAATATCGCACATAGGCGTACTTACCAGTTAACCTTTGGGTGATGCTGAGAGTGGGGTAGTAAGTGCAAAAGTGGAAGTTTAATTAAGAAAAGTGCAGAATAATAAAAATCTGATAGGGTGATTAATTTTGCAGTGCTATCCAACGACAAATTATACGGAAGCGACTCAGAGTTCATAGAAGTATTAGAGAAATACTCCACGAACATATGCCAAGAGTTACTAGTTGTATTAAAAGCATTGGGCGACAATAAAGAAACCAAGAAACAATACAATTTGGCATTAGAATTGTTCTGGCGGGTTGTGAGACGAGGGGACCTTAAAGAACGTGCTATGTTGAGTCTAGCAGCCAACTTGTGGATGCTCTCTCAGAAGATACAGGACTCCAACAATAAGATGGCCGTAAGTATACTCAAATATTAAAATATTTTGAAATCTTAAGTTGAGTGGCATTAGTGGCATATGTATTAACAAATACATGTTTATTCTAAGAAACAGTTGGCAAATTTTAGGACAGGCAAGACTTCGAACCTGTGATCACCGAGCCATCGTGCCGCTGATTTGCCAATAATTTTAATATGTCAGAAGCTTCGGCGCAGCCTTGGGTAAAGCTTCTTAATTGTTAAAAAATATATAAAAGAGTTTGGGGGATCCGCATGCTTTCTGGCAGCAATAACACTTAGGTGGTTTTTCAGAAAAAAATATTTTGGAAATGTCACGCCTGCGGTACTCCCTGGTTCTTCACAGTAGAGGCATTCAGTTGTCAATTTTTCATTTTTAGAAAATTTTCAAATTAATGAACATATAGAAAAAGACGGCACCTGCAGCGCTCTCTGTCACTTGACAGAAAGACCAGTCAGGTGTCACTTCTAATAATGTCATGTCACTTGACAGAAAGACCAGTCTGGTGTCACTTCTAATAATGTCAGCGTCTTTTGTAATGTACGCCAATTACCTAACTCCTCCTCCTCCCCATTTCTCAATGTGTACACACATTTGCAACAGTTTATAATATTTATGCCACAAATGAGTGGACTCAAATAAACAATTGAGTACGCAATAGAGGGAAAAGCGTCGTGCGCGTATTCCCCGATTTTTGTACTCAATTGTTTGTTTTTTCAATACCGCGTTAAGGTCTCTTATCCTCTGCTACCCTGCGCGAACCATGGGAGTGTCACCTAACTGATTATCTAACGGCTCATTACTGATGCTATCTCTATCGGACACTGCTAGATTTTAGGCACGCCCACTAGCAAGTTGTAGCCCGCGACTAGTTGGCTCTAATTAATCATTCGTAGCAAGAACCTCTTTGTTTCAAAAACAAATGTATACATAAGATGCATGGTACTTAACATGTTGTTTCTTTGTTACAGAAAGCAATAATGTCTGCCTTACAAAAGGATAACAATCCACATGTTCGACAGCTACTTCAAAAGCTAGAGGAGGGCGGGAAGAACATTTAAAGAAAACCATTTCAAAACGAACAATCAAATAGGCACCACCTTGAAATGCAATTAATTATGCCAAACGACCGTGTAATGGTTTATGAAACAAACTTTAATGACTTTTTTACGGTGGCTAGGTACGCGTTTTAACTGCAACTGGATGGTAAGTGATAGTTATAGTCTATGGTGAGCGTCAACTCTTTTTTTTTTTTAGAGATTCATAGATTGCGGTAAATCGAACGCAGAATAGAGTCTATGGTGAGTGTCAACTCTTGTTTTTGAGAGATCCATTGTACATTAGCGAAAAAAAAACGCAGAAGTACTTTTTCTATGACATTTTGTCACCTGGTTGAAGTTTAGTCAAATGGACAAAGAAGCTAATTTGGATAGACTTTCGTAACAAGTTACGCCAAATGTTATTGATTGTATGTAGTAAGAGGTTTTTTACAGTAGTATTTTTTATATTTCTAGTCTAAAGAGAAACTAATTCGATGTCCACATGCCGTCTGTTGAAAAAAGTTTGTACTAAATAAATCGCATTTGCTTAGTCGTTGTGATATCGATGCTATTATACAAATTTAGTCATTCATGTTTGTGTCATGTCATAACCGTCAAAATCGTTAATGGTATTTTTTGTTGTTAATGCAAACTGTTAAATTACTAAAGTTTTAGAGGTATCTTTGCTTTGCTGAAACGTTAAAGTAATTGTATCGGAATACCATTTTATAAAGGGCAAATATTTGTAAACCGTAAAAAGTAAAATGCAAAGTTATTCCTGTATTACAATCAATAATCCTGTATATTAGTGTACAACTATCTAATAGTTAAACCATCGCTTAACCATCTCAAGTGTATATTTTAGTAATGTACCAGGAATCACCAAACATTTGCGATGGCAGTTATACTCTGACTCTGATATATTTTTGTCAGATGTTTAGGTCACTACGAATTGGCTACGTGGTGCGTGTAAATTGAGAACCAGATCAGGGACAGTATTTTATTTAATTGTATTTCATACCCGTAAAGTTCCCTTGTTATTTTATTATGCATTTCGCTTTTTTGTTCAATTATTTTAGCGATATAATGGATTTTTTGTTACAAAGTGTAGGTGCTCTTTGTTTTCATAAATATGAAATTCGTAAATCTCACAAGTTAACTATTTACCATTTAATGTAACATTCCATTTATTAAAGTTTTATAAATATTAATTTGATTTATATTAAATTATATGTAGATACCTTATATTATAGTTGTTAAGTACATATATTGATAAAGTGCATCGCTGCCAATAAAGTACTTACTGTCGATGTAACCAACGTCGTTTTATTTTTGCCTTGGCATTTCATAGTTATTCATACCTACAATCAATCTGCATGGGTGTGAAAAAAAAAATCAATATTGTGTTTTTGACCGTCGGATGGGTAATGTAATTATATGCAATAACTACCATGCACTAGGGATCCTATGTCAGAACGCAGCATCCCAACGATCTCGTATGTTTCGGCGGGCCCGAGATCCTCAGTTATCTACGACAGGCCCAGTGTCACCCAAAAGCTGTCCTCCTGTTCCTAGTCAGTAAGGGGGCGTCCATTAATTGCGCGAGGATTTTTTAAGAATTTCTCTACCCCCTTCCACTCTTAGCGAGATATCGTAAGATTTTCCTTAACACTAAAAAAGGTGTGGTTTGGCTGTAAAAGTGTTGGATTAAAAAAACGAGAACAACTTCTTATATTACTTTTATCGAAGACTAGCAAAGAATAGTTTTGTGAATGTTACCATGATTTAAAATCACAATCTTGAAAATTAAATAATGGGCGTGCATATTATCTGTCATAGCGCCAAACAATCGAGCGCTACTTTACTGCTCTGTTCTCGAACGAATACGACAAACACTATTGTGTCAGATTTGGCCATATTATAATCTAGAAATAATTTTAGTTTTTTTATTTTCAGTTTTCTCCAAAAAAATAATTACGTGATATTTTCCAAGACCCCCCTCAATGAGATACAGAAATTTTAAACTTGATTCCCTCCCACCCTCTAGAACACCTATCGTAATTAATGGATCTAAGTTAAATTCCCAGAAATTCGCAACTATAAAAGTTTTCTCTTGAAAACGCGGTTAAATACATTATTAACCAACAAGGTCGAAAGCTCGAACCATAATAAAAGCTGATTTCCCTTGAAGTATATAGTAAGAATGGTCGCAGGTTCAAATCCTGCTGGTCTCATATCTATATAAAAAAAGAAGTATCTAAGAAGGTCGTAAGTGATAAGTATGTGGGGAGGTATCTTGACGTGGATCTCATCTCTTAATCTACATAATTTTGTTTAGAGGAAGTCCGGAATATTTGAAACGCTTTTTACATAAACCATCATAATTTTTTGTCCTACTGGTTAATTGTGTCTTACTCTAGTAGCCACATTTGTGCATAATTGTATTTTTAATATAACGCACAGGTAAAGTTTTATTAGCATGTTAATGAAAAATGGCTCAAGTCTCCCCAAGACTTGCGGGACACTTGATTCGGCCACGGGGAGAGTTGACCATAATAATAATATTTTTGGTTATAAAACATCATTTTCAGCTAAAATTATAGTGTTTGAGATTTTTAAGATAACTTGTTTTTAATATTCCTAGTACGTAAAACGCTTAAGAAAATGGGATATTAGAGATTGGCCACTTGCATGTGCATTGATCGCATTGGCGTTACATTTGCGCTAATTTATATAAAATACAATTTTGGACAGTGGGTCAACTCTTCCACCTGCTCAAGTCTCTCGTAATCCTAAACCCAAAACAAAGATCCAGATATAAAATGTGATATTAAGGAAAAATATACTAGAAAATCTAGAAATCCGTAGCGATCGTTAGCAGCTACACCCGTAGCAGCACTGGGTCAATTGTCGCAGCGAGTGACCCCAGCAGTCGGTCGCGGGATGGAGTAAGCGCCAGCGGACATTGTCCCCCGGCCACGCTTGAGTGGTGCGCGCTCTGTTGCGCCGATCTTTCACCTTCGCAATATTGACGCCTATAAAACCTTGTCATTGCAATAATTTTAAGTTACTTTCATTCCAACACAAACGAAGAATACAACTCCACTTTTGGACTACATTTTTGTAAAAGAGACGTGTTTGGGTGTAAACCCATTTTTAAAATGACCAAGCTCGGATGTTTGGTAGGATATTATATTTTCTTTTGTTTTTCTAACGACTAAAACTAACATTTCATTAATATTTTGTCGTATTGCAGTTATTAGTCTGGGCTATTTGTGAAGCGGTGGTTTTCGGTGAAGAACAGGATGATTTCGTACAGCCGCTGGATTTCGGGGAGATATTCGATTCAGGTGAGTCAGCCTTATTAATACTTTAAGATCAAGTTTCACAAATACTTCAGCTTATGCTCGCACGCTATTACATATTTTAAGTATTTTATTTCAAATCACACTTATCGGTTTTTCAGGCGTAACTTCGCTGGCTTCAAATCCTTTAGCAGCAGCCGTACTTAAAGTAGATAAGAATCAATACCCTAAGTTATTTGATACTATTGTCAGTAGTTCCATCGATTCTATACAAACACGGCTAGCACCTAACAGCGCATTTTCTGCCGAATCCTTTGGTTTTAATCCCATTGCCAGCCAAGGCTTTTTACCCCCGGGGAGTTCTGCCAAGTTAGTTGCCCCGCGGAGGCAGCAAGCTTTTCAACAACAGCAGCAAGCTATACCGATAGGTCAACAGCTTGGTGCTTTGCGTTATGATATCCGCACTGTACACGACCCCTATTATAAAGTGTATAAACCCGAAGAAGAGGATAAAGGAGAGGAAATTTTAGCTGCTTTGAAAAAAAATCCTTCTGTTGCCGCTTATTTTACACCCGCTGCAACTAACGTTGAGGTAGCTCACCCACTAAACTATCGCAAGGAAGAATTAAGTGAGAACTCAGATGAACAGAACTACAAGCCAAATGCTTATATTACAGGACATCCGCGTCTTCGACGATATACTAGCGGCAGACAAAGAGCCAATCTGAAAAAGGGCAGCGAGGAAGAGGACGACCCCTATAACTACAAAGCTGAATATCTTTATAAACCCAAAGCTTTTGACAGTGACCATTACAGTGCTTACAAAGAATTGAAATCTGATCCTAAGAAAGATTACGAATATCCTTATGGAGGTGGTTACGATTCAGGATACGATCATAAGGAGTACGAAAGGATTAAATCGTTGTCTGAGAAGCAAGCCGCAGACATAAAGCAAAATCCAGGCAATTGTAAAGAAGTAAAAAAAGATGGCATGACTTGTACCACGTGCAAGGATCCAAAAACAGGAGGTAATTTTGAATCATGTTCCTATGTCGCTGAACCTAAAAACAATAAATATGCCTATTCTAAAGAGAGGAAGTTTGATAGCAACGACGAACCCGAAGAAGCTGATGCATCCCAGCAAGCTGAACCTGTTAAAAAATCTGAAAAATATGAAGAAGCCGATAATAGCAGTGAGCAGAAATTCGCTAGACTGTCTGCTGCAGAGCCACATAAAGGTGATGATTCCGGTGAAAAGTATAAATCGTACTACATTCACTCTTCAAAACCTACACCAAGTGAAGCTCTAAGATCTGCAGAAGGCAAACAAAGCTCGGAGGAACAGTCAGATGAAGCTGGACCCAAAAGGTACGACTATCAAAAAGCTATTCCCGGTTTCTATTCTGACAATGAACCCAAAAAAGACGTGGAACACGTTCTAGCTGAGTTTAAAAAGAAAGACCGATCAACTTGTAAAAAGGTTCAGAAAAACGGTATGACTTGTTTCCAATGTATAGATAAAAATGGTTTGAAAAATGAAGAATGCATGTTTGTGTCAGAATCTGCTCCAAAGCGAAGCCATTTAGCTTACCAAGAGTTGAAAGAATTCACGTCTAAACCAGCGACTCTCGACGAGGGCTCAGAAAGTCAAGTAGTTACTACAAGTGCACCCCCATCACAAAAGTCCGCAGCGTACGTTGCTGCTGCCAGCAGCAATACAGGAAGAAAAATAAAGCGGAAGAAGACACCACAAACTATTGTCCCAGCTGCTGCCAACCCTCTCGCAAGTGCTGTAAAGCCACCATCGCCGGCAACTACTCCTCGTAAAACTAAACGAAGCGTAGAAGAAGCAGCGGCAGAAGAAAATTCTAAAATTGTAGACGAAACCCATATAGCGCCACCCGAAGAATTTTCAGGCGTAGATTCTAAAGGAGCTTTTTGGGCAGAAACGATGCCCCGGTACAGCGCGTCTTTAGGCGTCACGTTGCCTGAGTACATGTTGTCAAGGTCGGAGCACGAAGTTTCGTTTGATGAAACTGTTGCAAGTGCGTAAAAGCTATTATAGGTTTGATTTGTTAACCAACGAACTCAGTATTACTAGAGCGTGTCGGTTGTACAACGCTTTAGATAAAACCTGAACAAAAGGTAACGGGTATTTGTTGCGTAATTGTAAAATAAGATTTCACAGACTGACGTGCTGCGAGTCAGATAAAAAAAAACATTCAAATTAATCCGCAGCCGAACCGAATAATCCAAATTATTATAAGTGTTTTGTTGGCTATTTTGTATTATAATTATTGTTATAGCGAAAATGACCAGTCTCTTTACAATAAGTAATATTAAAAAGATTTGTTTATGTTTTCATAAAGTTTTGAACTAGCGTGTTAGACTGTTCATTTTTCGCAATTATTTTGTTAACTAGTTGTAGATATTATTCAATTATTAAAATTGTTTATTGATATGGTTTTTATTGCGATGCGTTTTATTTCCGACCTATAACTTATTCCAAATCCAATCAAATATTTGCTAATTTATTCGATTAGGCTCATTTTATTAGGCAATGCCGATTACATATGGAACATGCAGTAGATAACCTATTCATTTATTCGATAAATAAACTGGACGAGATCTAATTCATCTCTTAACTTCGTTAAGGTTTGTCTTTTTCAAGATACATGTAGTTTCTTACATGTACCTAGATACAACATTATTTCATTAATAATTTATAATATTACTTATCATTCGCTAACTGCGAGAAAATAGTGTGGCCATAATATTTGTCTGACCTAGGTTCGAAGCGTTCAAACTGTGATCTCGTTACATAGAACAATACCCTATACACCACAACTGCATCGTCAGGTCACGATTGTTGGCATGATATTCGGTCAGCGTCCTAGATGTCAATACTGTTTTAATGTTTCTATTTTTACTGGTAATTGTTCACGATACGCACACGCACGTCAGTAGGAACGGTCTCAAAAGCATAAGCCGGCTACCAGACTTCGGAAGAAAGTAATTAATTTCAGTCGTATAGCAGTCATACAACTGTTCAGTGTTCGGTGTATATTTTTATAAAGCCGTACAAGATTGGAAGCCAATAAATAAAATAGTAGATGCGGTTTGTTTTGTGAAGTGAACGCACTGTTAGACTGCACGCCGGTCTTTTATTAAGTGATATCAAAGCTTGGGTAAGTACTTTATCTTATTTAATTAATTTGTACTATCGGGATTTTTATTTTACTTTTTTGATTAGTCTGGTTGATTGAATTGATTCCCTCAATACCTAAACATATTTCATTATAACAATGAAATAATCACGATGATGGATGATGTACTTACAGTTCAAGATAAATTCAGATTGGTAACTTCAGTTTATTGAATTAAATACCATTTCATAGAAATAGATTAAAATTTTCTTGTCGTCGTCTTCACCGGCAATAACGTAAACAAATAGTTGGGAACTTTACCGATATAAAGAATGTCGCAGTCGGCTACAGATGTCGAAAAAAAATAATTTGTCTCGGTGCCAAGTGAATTGAATAAAAAAACGGCGCTATTATATTGCGCAGCGGTTTTCGACAGAGGCTCGCACTGCTGCTAACAGATTTATTTTTATCGCAATATGGCTACGTCAAAGGCTATTGCGTCCATTCTAATAATAATATGCATTGATTTTATTCAATACATTTCATTCGTCAATAGACATGAGATACTTGTCTAGCTTTGCTAACTATAAGTACCTAATTAAGTTTGGTGAACACTTGCGTTTTAAAATCAATTGCAAGATAAAAATAGGTTTCGTTTATTGTTTTTATTGACATCGTATACACGTGAATTGTGACCCAATTGTCACTACACGATTTGCGAATCACGGGTTAGAATCTTGAAAGATAAAATCCTCATTGTTGCATTTCCAGGAGAGCTGTTCGTTAACCACAATGAACTCGCAGTTACAAGACTATGCAGCGGAGGATTATGTAGACGTGAGGACATTACCTTTGAAGCCGCCACAACCGCAGCTCCCGGCAGAGCGGCCAGTGCGGAGGCCGTGGCACCCCGTCATGTGGGATAGCTCCATCATCGGCATTCCTCCACCAGATCATAAGGAAACAGAAGATGAAGAAATGGTAAATAGCTTTTGGAACGAATTTTCATATGGACAACATTGGTCGCAGGATAGGAAAATAATAACTTCAGGCACAATATAATTTGTGATATTGTGCTTAAAACTTACTAGTTAGTTACATCATAGTATAAAAAGTCGTTTTTGGAAATGTTGACCTAGGAGATGGTAGAAATCATTCCCCACCATTGGCAGACTAGAAAATATTAGCGGAGCCCTAGCACTCTTCCTTGCGGTACGCCAAACATTATTGAACTTAGTTTAGTTAGATGAATACGTTTACTATATAATTATGATTTTATGTGTGGTACTTTGGTCGATAAAAAGAAGGCTATAAAATATGTTAGGTAATCAAAATCAACCCGGTATATGCGCGGCAACTCTGGCAAACATCATCCAAAACTTTCGCATTAGTAATATTAGTAGGAAAGGAAGGAAAGGAAGGACATACATCAGATAATATAATAGTAGTAGCCGTAGACAGATTCGTCAGAAAGTTGCCTAATGTACCTACAGGCAGACATAACCACGCTATTGGGATGTTGTTTTCTTATATTTTTATGTTTCAAGCTTTTCTAATACTATTTTAACATAACGTAACATCACGCCGATATTACCCAAAAAGGTATGGCAGAGGTGTACAACACCCACATTTCACCTATTATGTTTAGCTATCATGGGATAGGGGATCTATCGCCATCCACCGGGCACAATTCCAACTCCGTGCTGCTATTGTAAATTTCCTGCCGGAAAGTTCACAAATAACACCTTGTCCGAACCAGGAATCGAACCCGAGACCTCGCGGTGAGCGCATACACTAACCACTGGACCATCGAGGCAGGCCATCGTACTAGATATATCTTGTTTCAATCTTTGAACCACATAAGAGTATGGTGATAGAAATAGAACTAATATTGATTTGAATTGATAATTATTTAGCATAAGGTCTTATAATAAATTATGTTTGCATAATTTTACCAAAAAGCTATACAAATCATGGTTAGCTTAACATACAAGAAAATATTGTTTTGTCATATATTATGTTTAATCAAAGATGTTACGTAAGTAATCGCGGCGTTAATCATAGTTTGCGTAATATCATGGGGTATCATTAGGAACATTAGATTTTTACTTCTTAAAAATTTCCATAGATGGCGTTATGTATAGCAATGCAAAAATAATAAATTGTTATAAACGCTATTGTTCAACTTTTGACCAAAATATGATTTTTAAAAAATAAAGCACGTATATATAAAACGTTAAAAGCATTCTTCAATTATTTCAAAGTGATTTGAAAGAAAAAAGAAATCTATGTCTTTAACTCCTAAGTCGCCGTCTTGAATTTCATGCGGTTAGGTTATTTGTGGCTAATAGATGGCGCTTATTTCAATTTTATTTTATAAACAAATTGGAGTTCGACGCTTTTGTCACTCAACATGTTTGGACATTCACTTACGATGACGCGTTTAGTTTCTGAGTCTACGATTGCCTTCCAATAGTAGTTAGATATAAAATCATCATCGAACTTTTTAAATTATATATTAAATACATGTTTTTCTAATAATGTAAGTAATCATATATATGTATTTTATTTTTTTATAATCTAAAATAATATAGATATCAATTGTCATGTGATGTACTTCGAACAGAAACAAAACGTTTTTCTGCAATGTTTATTTACAAATAAACGGGCCGCGCGTGTTTCCTTCACTTCGGTCGGTAGAAGTTTTCGGATTGTTTGTGTGCTTTTGTGGATATTAAGTGAGATGTTTTTCAGATCTTTTTACAATTAAATAAATAAATAATTTATATTGACATTATGGATATCAATAAAGTAAATAACGTAACACTCAAAATGAAGAAATTAATTAATTAAAAAGAACAAACAAATGTATGAATAAAAATAATTAGGAGTTGAAAAGAATGATCGGTATCATTAACAAAAACTATAATATAAGAAAATAATAGGATAAAGATGTGAATGAAAAACAATATTATGAATGTCAATGAGTATGAAGAAAAATGTTATTAATAACAAATTCGGAAAATAATTGCGATTTTATGAAGAAATTTTTTTATGAAAAACAAAGCGCACCCCTAGATACACTAGTGGGTATTTACATACATGTTTTTTGTACTGAGTGATATGACTAAAACCTCCCTTGTCTTCTTCCTTCAAAGCAATCTTAGTCTAGCTAAGAATTTCGATAATAAGATTGCTACAAAAATACGTTTTTGCGAACGAAGACAGTTGTAGGAACAATGCAAAGCAAACATGATTGCACGATTTTATAAACAGATTTTAGATTTTTCGATCAAACTTTACCAGAAATAAATAAAGATTACTTTCTTTAGCAACTCTTTTATTGACAATATAATTATGACATATTGAAATACTTGAAATTATTATTTGAAGTAGGTACCTAAAGGCAAAATAAGTAACAACGTTAAGTAGATATTATATCGTCCTTGGGAACAACAGAAGATTCACTCCCTAACGAAAGTCGAGTTTATGTAAAAATTATACCTACACCTCGCCTGAGGTACCCCTACCCACTTGCACCACAGATAATTTATTACTAGTCTTGCACGCAAAATTGAAACTTATTACAGCGCGCGAACTGTGAATGTTCTAAGCGCGGCGATCTGTTATGGCTAGGGGTTGGAAGACCGCAGCGCTCCGCCGCGCCGCGCCGCCGCCGCGCCCCGCCGCCGTAACTGGCGTAACTGCTTAAGCGCCAGCCCAATGCCGTACTGCTTCGCGGGAGTAGCCCCGGCTATTTATACCTAACCTATGAATTGAAACATCCTTGGCATAGGTAGGCTCCAATTTGTTAGTGGTATACCTTCCAAGTTTGACAGGAACTGAGAACCAGTTTAGCGCATAGCACGGCTACGTGCATCATTCAAGCGTGCTAACAAAAGCTCTATCATATTAAAATGAATTTATTCTTGGGTGAATGATATTGTACTCTATAACCTTAAAAATGAAACAACTAACATAAGTTTTGTATGAGATTGGGTATCTGTACTAGTATTATATTATCTGTGATAATACTAGTCTTGCACGCAAAATTGAAACTTATTACAGCGCGCGAACTGTGAATGTTCTAAGCGCGGCGATCTGTTATGGCTAGGGGTTGGAAGACCGCAGCGCTCCGCCGCGCCGCGCCGCCGCGCCGTCGCCGCGCTCCGCCGTAACCGTAAGCGCTAGCCCAATGCAGTACTGCTTCGCGGGAGTAGCCCCTAGCTATTTTATACCTAACCTATGAATTGAAACATCCTTGGCATAGGTAGGCTCCAATTTGTTAGTGGTATACCTACCAAGTTTGACAGGAACACTGAGAACCAGTTTAGCGCATAGCACGGCTACGTGCATCATTCAAGCGTGCTAACAAAAGCTCTATCATATTAAAATGAATTTATTCTTGGGTGAATGATATTGTATTGTATAACCTTAAAAATGAAACAACTAACATAAGTCTAAATAAAAATCAATTGCAATAGAAAGTAATCATTATTTTATTACATTACATTTTAAATCGCAAAACATTAAAAAATCGTTTGATATTTTGAATGAAGCAGTGTTATAGCGCTGTAGAAGGTCAAACGTCATGGTAATGTAACATACATACTGACACGGACACGCACAAATGCAGATAATAATATTCTATTGGCACGCACACAGACACATTCTTACGCACACAAGGACGACATGTACCTATGTTACCTTTTGCAAAAGCTAGATGGCGTTAGGGTAGCGCGGTTGAGACTACTCACAAGTACGGCCATCTATTGGCATAAAAAGTGAATTAAAGTAGCTCACAGAAATAATTTTTTTACGGTGGCGTCAATTTTTTGTATGAGATTGGGTATCTGTACTAGTATTATATTATCTGTGGTAATATCTAACGTGACCAGACGTCCCATTTAAGACGGCGACGACGTCCCGATTTTTCGGTAAATGTACCTACCAGTGTCCCAAAATCCTCCGTCGGAAACCGCAAACGAAATGTTCCTGCTTTGAGAAATCGCGAAGAATATCGATATAAAAAAACTTCGGTTTTTAAATGCGTAAAGAATTCGGCACTTTCTTACTCTTAGCGAAAAAGATACTTCGGTGCCATTTGATTTGTTGTTTATAGAAAATGCGTAATAAGTCGATACCCTCGGCAGTATCTTCCCCATGGCGGCAAGGACACGTCGGTGCTGCCACTTTCTTTTGTTTATTAAAGAAATTAATATAATCGGCACCTTGAAGCTTCCTTACTATTGGCGGCAAATATACTTAAAAAGTCGTCTCTTGTAGGCAAATATACTTAGTTCCGCTTCATTTGTTTTTTTTTAGAAAATGCGTAACAATACTAAACCAGTTTTACGCGGCCGTGGCGCAATGACAACGGTCTCACGTTTGAAGTCGTAGGTTCGAGTCCTGGGCAATTCATTGCAGATGGGCACTTCCTCCTTACACATGCGAAGTAAGCTTAGCTGGAGGGGGTTAACATGAAAACTAATAATTTGTATCTGCAAATTACTAGTAATCTTTTTTTTTTTTTAAATTAAATCGAGGGTACCATGCCGCACGCACCGAAGTCCCATTTTGAATCGACTTTTATCACTTATTGTATACTAGCTGTTGGCTGTAGAATTTTTCTGTACGAGGTACTAACAGTACCTCTATATAATCAAAGAACAGTACCTTTCAAAGAGTACTGCTTCTACCAATGATATTATATAAAAACAAAAGCAGATATGTTATAAGCGCTCGCGCTGTGAATACTCAAATACGTCCCAATTGGGACGTCTTGTGTTTAGTTTGCGTGTGGCCTGCGTCGAGCGCAGTCACGTGCCAGACGCCATGCGCCATGTTCAAGTTAAGAAAGAGAAAGCGATATTGTTTTGACGTTAGAGCGATAAGGATGCGTGCGCTGCGGACATTTGTCAATGTGTGCAATTTGGAATAGCTCGGAACGGATTTAAATCGTAATTTCTATGAACGTAACATATCTATAGTTCTATAATATCATTGGCTTCTACTATGACTTAGTGGTAAGATTAGGTTCTGAAATTACTGGCTGGCGTAATATTGTATTTCTCAGATGTAGCACCGCATTTGCGATCTTTTGTGGACCTTCATTGCTTGTACTTGCTACTTACCATCCGTACTTATATTATAAATGAGAAAGAAACTGTCCGTTTGTTACACATTCACGGCTAAACTACTGAACCGTTCTTGATGAATGAGGAAGGATATAAGCTACTTTTTATCGACAACCTACCGGGCGGGCGGAATTGTTGTTTTTATTTTGATAATGATATTAGTGATATTTAAATAACCTTTATATTTTATAGTTACTTTACTATTTTATCTCACCTCTCGAACCAACCATTTCAGGAAACAGCAGCAGCTGCAGCTTGTTGACTGTTTTAATAGAATCGAAGGAACAAAATTGTTTTTACGTTTACCACCACGCCAAGAAAGGCTGCAAACGTTTCTTTAAAAAAAATCCTATCCTGCCAAGAATGACCCTTTCTTTACTGAATATTTTACAATGCACTGAACAAACCACAGATATAGATCTACATAGATAACGCAAATGCATGTACTTCGCGTGTCCGAACCCCGACCAAGCGTCAAGGTTGGTCGCCGCTAACTTCAGTCCACGCGCGTCTTTTGTTAGAGAAAATCATAGCGGACGGCCGTTTGAATCGTACTGGGCGGATGGGCATCGGCGACATCGGTGTCTTTGAATCGGATTGGATTTCCCGTCACTAAATTTCGGCTGTGACGTCACAATAGTTATTAAAAAGTCGGCACGCTTGGTTTCAATACAAATCGTGATATCGTCTGTGGCCCAAACAGAGCTAAGACGATTGGCAAGTTTGATATTGAGCCATGACTCGCTCCAATAAACAGGAAACAGGTTACGACTCTTATGACGTGCGCCGATAAGATGAACGATGCTGGCTATTTATGATCATAACAGTAACTGCATTTAGATATTTTATGTATCCTATATTTTAGCTCATCGACGTTTCAACCTAGCACTTCAGAGAACAGAACAGACTCTCTTTGAGCTTAGGCTCAATTTAGAATTAAAATATGAAAACTACTAGACTTGGAACAAAAATAATTGGGATCGTTGGAGCAACATTGAATATCATAACAAGATCAATCATTTGGAGCAAGGCGCTATTCAGCAAGCACCAATTTAAATATTTTTGTTTTAGATGTGTCTATTGATTCGAAGTTTTTCAGCCTAATTATACATGCAGGACATATCAATTGTAATTATAATAACAGACCGCCGAATTTATTTCATTTTATTTTTTGATCAGTTCATTTGCTGTCTTACAAAATAATTAATTTTCATTACTGACATTATTCAATTATATGAGTCGTTTTACTATGTACTTTCTAGCCATGGAACAACGAGGACAAAATCACAGCAAGTTATTTGTGTAATAATGATAAAAAAAATGTACTTAAATACTTACTGTACTCATACCTCAATATACATAAACTAAAGTGATTAATCTAATCAACCTATACAGAATTTATTACACTACATATTTATATAATATTATACAGGATGGCACAATTATACTGGTCCAAAGTTTTTTGTTTTTTTTTCCAATTAAGGATTGCAATCCGGTCCGGCAAATTCAAATACAGCGTGTATTTGATTGTATTGTAACGACTCGCCACATTGCCAGATGACATCGACTAGATGTGTGAGTGATTGATTAGATTATTAGATAAACCGTAAGGTGACAAACACTTTGTTTACCTAATTACCTACTCTTTCTCTGCCCGACTATATGTCCCACATGGTCGTGGGTCAACCTTCCTTGGCTTCTACCGCCACTTCACTCTATCCTCTACATCATCGTCGATTAGTCCCGTCACTTAGCTTGGGTCTTTCTCTAAAGCTTCGACCGGGGATGGAGAGCTGTAGAGCCAAGATGCCAATATAGTCTTATGGGGTGGCCTTCTTTTTACATGACCATACCATCGCAACTTACTCTCTAGCAGCTTTTCGGCGTTGTTGTGGACCCGCAGCTTCCTGGCACGTACTAGTTACGGATTTTATCGAGCCTGGTAACACCGCAACTCTTCATTTCAGCAACTTGAGTAGCATTGGTGTTTAGGTCATGGCCCAGGTTTTGCTGCATGGTGCAATTCGTCGAATCCGGTCGGATTGAAAATCATACCAGATTGCAATCCCTAATCTCAATTTGATCTAAGTGCAACTTATTATGCATCGAAAATCTCTCTAAATTAAGTGGTTGCATTAAGTTGAATCAAATTGTGTGTGCAAAGGTGTTAGTACACCGAAATCCATCAATGCAATTGATGTTCAAAGAGTCAATAAGAGCGCTGTAAAACGATCGATACCCTTTGTACTTTATAGAATTGTAGCTAACAATTTTTTGAACTTTCTTCCAAATAGTGATATGGTTTTCGACTTTATGGTGACCTGCTTGTAATTTCTGGATGGACATGCATAATTTAAAAAAAAAAATGCTACTGAATAAGTAATATTATACAAGAAATTCGCACATTGTATTCATTAGTTATAAACTAATGATTATTGCAGCACATTTGCTTCGTTTCAAATTTAAACGGGGCAAAATGTTTTTTAAATCAATCATTGGTACGTTTCTGATAAAAAATCTTTGGACCACTGTAAATGAGCCATACTGTATATATTTTTACATTAATTATATCAGTTATTTGGATTTATAAATAAGTTGCGTGGTTTATATAAAATGCTACGTTAATAGCACACAATATTATACAATATCAAAGAATATTATAAGCTTCTGTGTAAATAATTCATATGGAAATTAAGAAATTAAAACGAAATGCACGTCAGAGTTCAAATTCTTTTAATATGCAATTATAAAATAAATATGTACAAGAATCATAAGTATTTAGAATGTGTACTATTAAAGTAAGCTTTTGTTTGTTGTGTGAGTGACCATGGTTGATGTTGTTGTTGTTGCAGGTGGCGGGGCGCGAGTACCCGCACAAGCAGCGCATCCGCAACCTGCGGCGTCTCATCGCCGACGGGAAGGTCAAGCCTACTTCCGAAACTCTAATATTTTTCCTTTGTAACAAATTCGCCACGTCCGACGATCGCAAGCCGACGAAACAAAACTTCTAATCTCGCCGCGGCGGCGCGAGGACTACGAAAATATTATTTTACTTACTTGTAACCGTATTATATAATTTTAAATTTGTACTCTGAAAAATGTAAATATAAAAATGATATTTTTAAGAGTCGCATTCTCACTCACTCCTCCGAAATCGAAATATGTACAAATATTACACGCGAACCGAGCGGCGCCGAAGCTAACCTCCGACGGACGAGGGGCGGGGCGGACTTCCAAACACTCGAGGCGGAGTAGGTACATATACTTTATATTCTCATAAAAATTATCTACACACAAGACTTTTAATATAAAAACAAAATCGAGTTTCTCAAATACAACTTATACAAAGAAGTGTCGGACGACGGGCGCTTTGCCGCCCCGCGCCCCCGCGGGTGGAAGTGTGCTAGTGCGGCGGCGGCCGGCGCTAGGTGCCCGCGGGGGGCGCCGGCGCCGGCCCGGGCGCCTCCGAGCTGCCCGCCGGCGCCGCGCCCGCCGCCGCCGCCGCGCCCTCCTCCTCCTCTTCCTCCTCGGGGTCGAATTTCAGCATGAGCTGCTTAAACTGAAAATATTTAATGAAAATAACAATTTAAACAGCGAATAGCAATGAATGCTCTCACACTTAACATTTAATTAGAAATGCTGATGGTATTTTGAATAACAAGGTGAGCATACCATATCCAGATTAAAATACAAACATACGACGAAAAACGAGTGCAAAAATCTATCTTCATTCACTTATTTACAACAATTGCTGCTAGGCAATGGTTATTTCAATCTACACGTACACATCTCTTAAATAAACATATTTTTAATTGTCTATCGTTTTTTTCCACCCAAGAGTCAAGTCAGATGCTCAAGATCAGAGTAGCTGGTGTCACAGAATACGAAGAATGTATAGATGTACTGTACCTCTAAGTAGTCGTCGACGAGCCGGCGCCGGCCGTCGTCGTCCAGCTCGTCGCCGAGGTCGGCCAGCTGCAGCTGCGCCACCGTGGCCTTGGGCTCGAAGATGGGCGCGACGCGGCGCGACACCGCCTTCTCGTACACCTTCACGCCCTCCGATGGCGAGTACTGGTTTATTTTACTGTAAATTATTGTTTTATTAGATATAAAGATGGACAGAACAGGACAAAAAAACGTAATTATAACTCTGTCATTGCTTTCGTGGTCATTTCCTTTTAAGTTATACTTAGAAGAAGCAGCATGACGAAACAATAATTAAAATAAAACTTTTTAACCGATATGTATTCTGTATAATGTATAACTTTTAAAATCCTGGCAACTATTGTTTATAATTTCTAGTTATATTGATGGATTCTTCACAGAGGCTGTGACATTCATATTAGATAACGAAGTGTAAAACATAATAAAAAAGTATATGATGTCGTAACAGAGTTCTATCAATTTGCATTATCATTTAACAAAATAAATATGTAATAATACAGTACACCGTTCATTATCTTGTTGATAGAAATGGAAGGCGCTGGTACCTGTGATACAATGGTTTTTACTAGTACAGGTGCCAACGTTACAACCTATGGTAATATTTAGATTAATCTAATATGTACATGCTTTGTATTGCTCCATGTATCTTATTGAAATAAATGATTATTATTATTGAAAAAAAAAATGAAATGCCATGTTCTGCCGAGACCGATAGAAAATTTATGTCATTGATTATCCGGCTCGAAGGATCGTTCATCAGAGAGCATCAAGCTTAGTTAATGAAATGTCGTGAATGACTCACGCATCAGTGAATCCGTAGAGTTGCTTGAGATGTTGTTTGAGCACGAGCAGCAGCAGACAGCCCCGCGCTTGCCGCATGGCGTCCCTCAGCGGCCGCGTGCATTCGGGCAGTTGAGTGAGTAACGTTTCCGCTTCTTCGTCGTCTTCTTCCTCGTCTAAAGACCCTTTCTCTTCCGTGATTGGTTTGTTTAACCCCTAAACAGAAAATATATAAGGTTTTATTTACGAAGTCTCTGACAGGCAAGCAATTAGCGCTATTATTTATATCCCTGTTATTTTTCTAGCCTACATTATTACTTAATAATAGCACTGTTGTTTAAGTCAACACTAAACTTCTTCCTTCACAATAAGATCTATTCTCTTGTGGAATACGCCATCTCTGGAAATCAGGATGGCATCCAGTCGTGACGATTTTAAATACGTAAAGCAGTTATATTTGAGCTATTTGGCGGCATCTTCTCAGTAGTGTCCTAAGTTATTATGTTTTGTACTTATGTTATTTTATGTTAAATATGTTATTGTATTTATGTATTATTTATTATTTATATAGTATTTAAGTATTAGTCTAGTATGTATATTATTATAATTAATTATACAATTAAGTAATTTACTCTTACTCTTATATTATGCACCTACCAATTATCTCTGCACCACCCTAAGGGTCGACTGGTAGAAAATGCCTTCGGCACTAAGTCCGCCTTTGTCACGTTTTGTGCAAGAAGTTTTTAAGTAAATAAATAAAAAAATATTTATAAGTACGAACTCACCTCACGAAAAAGCTGCAATAGATTCGATCCGGATGTTGAAATAATGATATCAATGTGATGTATAATAAATAAAGGTTCATCTTGAACTTGAAATGGAAAATAACTTAAGTTATCAGCTAGATACAACATTTGATCCAGGGGCGCCGTCTGAAACAAAATATTACGTTAATATTTTCTAATTCACAGCACATTTTTTCATGGCGCTAAAGTATTTATTAAGTATTTTATTTCTAATTTCTAAGATTCTTCTAAGTTGAATTAAAGTCAATATAAGCAACGGTGACAAATCATTTTATTGCAATAAGTATTATAATTTAACTAGTTAAGTTTTATTTTAATTTTATGTTTTTGTATTTTGATGTTTGATTTGACGTAATCAAGCGCCCTTTGGGGCCCATGGAAATAAATGATTTGATATCTATTTCATAACAGGGAGTGCACATTGATCAGTAAAATAATTGCCGCGCCTGACAAGGTATCATGTTGATATGTATTTTTATAATTAAGACCTTTGTACCACAAATGATTGCAATAAATGATGATTTGATTTGATTTAATAATTCAGCGTAGAAACAATGATTGAATTAATTAAAGTTAAAATGTAGAGTACTCACGGAAACGTCATCAAACTGTTTCAGTAATGACAAAATCAACGCGCGTCGCTGCGGCCGCGTGTTTCGTAACAACGAGTATAAGAAACCGTTCAGAGCAGTCGGCAGATCATCTAGATCTTTTTTCCTGAAACAAACAATAGTTATATAACGAGTTAGCAACAGAACGAAAAAAGTACAGAGTGACATGAAATTTTAGTCATTTTTTGGCGAGCTAGCCATAGTAGCTTGAAGCTGTGTTTTACGAGGTCAGTAATTAATAGAAGGGGCGATATCGTAGCAAGGTTTAAGGTAGTGATTTTACGCCGATCGATTGCCATCTTATTTATAGATCTCGCAATATTGAAACGGAACCCGACGTTAGCTGGCGCACACATAGGTTATGGGCCCAAAGTGGTAAAAATAATAAAAATGTATAGAATACATACAGTACACTTTACATATAGCGCTACTTAAAACTATGTTTTTTTCTATATTTTATTGTACCACGTTTTTGGCATAGTTTATTTAATAATGGGTGTGTAAACGCGTAAACATTCAACGCACAAAAAGCGTTTGCATTTCAAACTAATTGGCATGAGCTGATTATTTCCACCATAAAATTTTTAAAAAGAATAATATTAGGAATATACAAGTAAAATGGGGATATTTTTTTTTCTCACATCTACCCTCTATTGTAAGTTGATTCAGGGATCCGTTTGAGGAAAAGAACCTATGAAGCGAAATACTCATAAACTTTACTGGGTCAGCTGACGGTCTTTCCTCCGCTTCCCATGCAGCTGATGATTATTTTTATCCTCCTGATGATCACAACTTTTTATTTAGAATAATTTAAAGTGGTGCACTATTACTTTATTTCTTAATATTTTTCACCACTTTGGTAACAACTGAAATCTCCAGCTACTTGAGCAGCTGACGATGGGTTTACTTAGTATTAAAAAAATATTAATTAACTGTATCAATATTACGAGTTTCGGAGCTTCGTTATCTCCCAGACTATAAGTATTACTTTCATATTGTATAATTTCACCAAATTAGTGGAAAAGGTTACGGAAAGTTTATAGCTTACTTATTATTTGTAAATTACTTAATTAAGCATGCTGTGTTCACTTCAAAAAGGTCATACACTAATTGTTTAGTTTTATCACAATTAATTGTTAATTTGAATTCTGTGTTATGGCCAGTTTAGTGAACCAAATAAAAAAAAATGTACATGCTTGTGATTTTTAAAGCAAATTATAGCTTTGCTATGCCTTTTGTATTTTATATAATATTAAGTTAAAAAAATAAGAATCCAGCAGGATTCGAACCTGCACTCCCTGGGTAAATGCCCGAGGTGCTTTGTCAATTTACCCATGGATTAGTATGCTGCTAGACGATAGCTCAAAAAGAGTTGAGAAATTTCGAGTCTATGTAAATAGTACAAGCTAGATGTATCTTATGGTTGAGTTCTAGCCGAAAGTAGCTTCGTCAAGATTGTGCAACACGTTTTAAATTATCTGTGGATATGGTGCGTGAAATAGATCATGGAATAGATTTAGATTTTATTATTAGAAACTTTGTTGGTGACAGTGTTAATCATGTATGTGTTGGTAATTGTTCTTAATTATAATACTGTTTGTTTCTTGTACCACAATAAATAAATAAATAAATAAAATTTATGAATTACCTGAAGCCTCTTATAACTCCTTTGTTCGATCTTCCTTGTAGGATCTTTTGTAACTGGTACGAGAGCTTAATACCAAGCTGTGCTTTCATATGAATAAACCCTGGGTATTTCTTATCTATCTCTTGTAGATGCTTATCCGCCGTATGTGATACAGTCACTTCTAGATCCGTACTCATACAAATCAAATATGGAACAATCTGCAATTAATAGAAAAAGTAGTTAAAGATTCTTGTAATATTGAAGAAAATATTAGCTTTCTTTTTAACACGCTTATATTAGCTTCATTTTATACAATTTTACGGTTGGAAAATTATGATTTCAGCAAGGCTTGATCCCACACCTCTCGAGTTCTCCATACCCAGCACTTAAACCACTTTGGCCATGGAATCGAGTCCCAGGATAATGGAATTTGTCAACCTATTGCTGATGCACGCCAGGTGACATTTTCTTCGTAAAACCCAGAGGTGTGGGTTCGAGTTCCACTGGAATCTTAATTTTCAACCGCAATATTGTATAGTAAACGATTATTCATTAATTGATGTTTACTTACGACACAGTATGACATACCTGCACGGGATGCACGAGTCCTTGCGCCAGCACGAGCTGCACCACCTTCATGGCGCTGGAGCGAACCATGGTGCTAGGGTGCAGGAACGAACCCAGGATCTCCTTCAGATACAACTGGATCACCGTGGACGCCATGCCCGACGATACGTCACCCATTTCCTTGAGATTCTCGTGTTTTGATCTTTTAGACCCTGGAATGTATAATATCAATCAATTAATAAGTATTTATTAATTGACGATAACATTTGGCGTCTAACCTGACTGTTTAAAAAAAAAAAACAGTTGTATGGTTATAAATGACGAGAGACAGAACTGTATCGATTAAATGTTTTTTTTAACCGACTTCAAAAAAGGAGGAGGTTCTTAATTCGTTTGTATGTTTTATTTAATGTTTGTTACCTCATAACTGGGCGATTTGAATGATTATTTTTTTATTTGTAAACTAGGACTTTCCGTGTGGTCCCATTTCAAATTGGTCTAGTTCTGACAATGGCACCCATAAGAAAACCATATAAATCTAAAATTATTGTAATTGAAGTCAGTTATTTTTTTTTTAAATTATTAACAAAAACGAGTTACAGAAAAATGAATAATCATGTTGATTATTATCTCTGATCATTAAACCTAAAAAATATGAATGCAGTCGACGAACTATATCGACTTAATACAGACTAGCTGATTAGGTTTGTCTACTAATCATATCGTTTGAGAGATTTACATAGTACTTACATTCTTTATCTTGCCTGATCATCCTCTGCTCTTCTTCTTGTAAGTACATTTCAATGTTCCTCAGAACATCTGCCTTCATTTCCACAGGCGCTAGGTCTGACGTGAGGAGTTGATGGTAGAACTCCTTCAACTCTGGCATTAACATGAACTCGTAATGCCTGACGCAAACGGAACCCAGTGCTTTGAGAGTGTGAGAAACGAAGTCTTCGTCTTCGAGTCCAACGAAAAACATTAACGTTGAAAAAATTTGTTCCTTTATATCAGCCTGAAAAAAAACAATAAGTGCTCCATTATTACAGTAGGTTTAAGACTTAAAGGTGAACGTACGTGTGGAATGTATGCTGTTTTATATTAATAAGTATAAGGGCACTTTCGCCTGAACTCTGATCATCGGAGTTTAAGCGCATTCAGTCTGGCGTAATCGTATAACAATTTGTGCGGTCATTTTTTATTTTTAATTGTTCATATTGTTAAAAAAACAACGCTCGCACTAGGAATAACTCCTGTGTCGCTGGGGTGTTTACAAACATACAGAGCACACCCAGAGTCAGAATAAATCTTTGCGAATAACACAAAGATTTGTCTTCAGTGGAAATCCAACCCACAATACCAGCGTAATTGAAAGCGGCGAGGCGACCGCTTTAACCACTACGCCAACCGTGCACTCAACTCAGCTAACGCACTAAATCCGATTTCTCATATAGATTGATTTGAGGGATAAGATTAGGAATCGGATGTAGTGCGACAGCGCTGTAATAGTAATATAGTAAGAAGTGCAGTAACTTACCGGAAGGCCTTCTATGACCGTAGCCTCCGTGAAATCAAAATACCGCAACAAAAGTCCTACAATAAACAGCGCTCGTCGAAAGTGAGGCCGCGAATGTAACGTTCTCGTCATCTCTGGATTCCGCTGCCAGCACATCTTCCATTGTAGTAGTACACCTGTAAAACATATTCATCAAAATTATATTTTTTTTTGTTATGGCACCAAAACTGTGGGACCATTATCCTTGGTTATATAGAGGTTTTAATAAAAACATAATTTTAGGTAACATGAACTGCAAAAAACAAACATATGGGTAGCTGCTGATGTTTACCACATTACAAAAATGGTGCCCTCCCTTTACCTACCCGCGGAATCCGTACTATAAGTAAGCTTTTTTAACAACTTTTAAATCTCTTAAGGCTACCGTGATTCACAATTCTATATTTCTGATCATATTAACCTCTATTAGAGGCACAAACAGGGAAACTGCCAGCTTTTAAAAAACGACGTAAGTCAGGCGGCCACTGCCTCTTAGGTTATTACTAAACATTGTGTTCCATTATAAGACGCACTATTAACTGGAGGTTATTTTGAAGGGTTTTAAACAGAAAAGCTCTTATTTTTATTGGAATATAGACACTCACCATGGTACTTATTAAAAACATCCCTTATAAGTTTGTAGTTGTGCGTGAGGTTATTGACGATGGCAGCGAGGCAGGCGATGCAGGAGGCGATGACGAGCTGTCCGCGCTGCAGGATGAGCTTCACGGCGTCCTCCTCCAGCTGCGCCAGGAACACCTCGCTCGGGTGCTCCATCAGCGGCACCACCAGCTCCAGCGTCGATGCTACCGTCGACATTATCTGTTGTTCGTACTGATTCTGCAATGCCAGCGACACATTAATCAATCTTAATGATTAGCCTTTAAATTTAGAATGATAATTGTTACCACTTATGATTATTCATTGTTTTATTTTACATTATTTATTGGGACATAATGGGTCTTTTTTATAACCAAGCCATAAATTCCATTACAAACGACATTTTACATAATAACAGGCAAATATTTGGGGGCTCAAAATAATATTTCACATACCTGACATTTTAAACTTAGATACGGTTGCATTGTTAATGCATGATTTACTAATAATTGAGGCCTAATTCTCGCAAATAAATGCAGTGTCGATAGACAAGCTAAAATGCGCTGTGACGATCCAACTCCTGAAAATACATACACCATTAAGCATGACATTATATGTACACGAAATATAATGAAAATTAGAAGGATATAGTTTTGTTTGTTACCCTCGGCGCTCGTTTCTTCTAACTGTATTAAACTTTCTATTAAACAGTCAACTATCTGTTGACACGCAAGTAAAAGTGATTTAGGCGGCTGGTAAATAATTTTCGTCGAATCGTCCTTATCCTCCTTAGGTTTGAACAACTGTAAAAATACATAACCAGAATTTGTATAAATATAAAATTAGTGATGTAGCGAATATTCATATCAATCATCATGTTGACCTTTAAATAAAGGGTGTGCAGAAGAATGTCACACTAATTTTTGATTTCGTGGCCGCTATGTCAAAACCGAACGTAGCCGAGATGGCCCACTTTTAAGAATATTGTCTTTCAAATTACAGGGGCGCTCCCTGTAAGGCGCCTTTTATACGTATTTTCTTTAAAATTAAGAAGTTGCACTAAAGGCGCCTTTGCTATTAGTACAAGTTTTTTTTAAACCAAAGCGTCGTCGTCGCTAAGTGTCAGCGAGCCCTGCTGGTGCCGACCCACATTTAAATACTACTGGAAGGGCTGAGTTTTATAAATATTGCCTTTAAAAACTAAGAACTCGCAACTCGTAATATAATTAATTCCATGTGGATAACACGGGCGACAGCCAAGAGGCAACGGGCAACAAGTTTCCTTTTATATTACCTTTTTTCAACTTTAATATTATATGAAACACAAAAAGGCATAGCAAAGCTAAAATTTGCTTAAAAATATTACAAGTTTCCTTTTAGTTTGTCAATATCATAGTTTCGACGTTCAAAATCAAACCGAATATGTTGAGACCTTGGAAAGTATTTGTACGAACAACACGTTAAAAATGGATGAAAGTTTATAAACGTTTACCGACATAAACGTTCGGGAGGCCAGTATGATTCATGTTATCAATTACGTGTCGTAATAATAATAATATGAAGAAATTGTCCGAAATCTTTTACGTTTCTGAATATTTGTCGCACCCATTCGGTTCTACGACACCAACGACGCCGTCGCAGTTTTCGAGATACACAAATTATTCATCGCGCTACAACAAAAATGATCTTCACGAAAGCGATGTCAATAGAATACTAGCTATTTGACGCACGAAAACGGATCCGTGTGAGCTCTCTATTCGTACGTTTCCGCACGAATAGAATTGTTATCCAATGTGAGCAGGGCCTTAATCGCACTGGCACCAGTTATGCGCGTCTGTAGAAAGCATTACACAATACACTTACACTGGTGAGCAGCTGTTGGAACCATTCGAGGCCGATGTCCCGGGAGGAGATGACGACGTCGGTGATGTTGAGCACCTTGCGCGTGAGGGGGTCGGCGGCCGCGGCCGTCATGTCGAGCGCCGGCCGCGCCGAGTTCGCGCAAGGACTGAACCACATGTTTTGAAACACTTCCATCACCAACTTTCTAATACCTTCCTCATCGTTCACTCGCCTAATCATCTTTACACAAATCTCAGGGATTTTTGGAAACTCGGGGCACTCAATACAAATGTCTTTTAATATTTTTATCACTCGTTTTCGCACCGAAACACCAGTGTCCTATAAATAAAAGAAACAATGTTGTAAAATTATATTTAAAAAAATAACGAACGAATATAGAAAATGTATATAGAATATAGATCACACTCACCAATATTCTATTTGAGAGCATTCCATAATACTTATCGATAAGATCGGGCCGACTGAGCACGAACTTTCCTACTAAATCGACGGCGGCTTCCCGCACGGCCGTCGACTGATCCAGAAAGGATCGGTTGACTCCGATCTGCATATCGGGTCGCGCCAGCACCGCTGGATCCGCTTCCACGATCATGGCCAGACATTTCATCGCCTTTGTGCGTATCGCTATCGTGTTTTCACACAAAATTACAAGTATTTTCCTCAGATACCTATCGAAACTCTGAGAAAAGGACCGCTTCGATGCTAAGTACTGAGAGATCAGTTCTGCTCCACTATAGTCAATGTACGATTGCATCACTTGCACTTGAGTACCACCCTGGTACCTAAACGGCCGGATTTTCTCAAGAAAAAATTGCTTCCGCCGTTCGATCGTTTTGAATTTCTCTGCCGAGATGAGCGCACTAGAGGCATTTTTCTTGTCCTTGACGCGGCGTCCCTCGTCATCACTGTCATCGTCGGGATCCGATTCCTCCTCACTGGACTCGTCCTTTATCCGTCTCTTGGATTTGTTCTTGGATTTCTTTGTAGGTGATGTACTCTTAGGTTGAACTACCATATCCCTATACCACTGAGTGATGTAGAAATGCCGTGAACAATTCCAAGCCTGATCCTTTTGTCCATTGATGGCCAGGTAATCGAGTAGCACTCGCTGTAAGAATTCTGTTCTTTCTTCATCTTCATCTAGCCCTGAGGTTACACTCTAAAAAAAAGTTACATTTAAGATTTAATTAAAAATATAACGTTTACGTCATAAAATTTGAATGTCCTGTACCTGTCCCTGGTTGCCGTCCTTCTCCTCCTCGGCGCGGATGTCCCGGACCACGGCGTCCATGGTGGAGAGCTTGGCGCGCGACTGCACGCTGTCCCTCCGCAGACGCGACGCCACCAGGCCCAGGTACTCCAGCGAAGCCACACGCACTGACATCTCCATTGACTTATCTGACATGTATTTTACCTGAAAATTTAAATGCATGTCATAATAATAAACTCTTATCGTTTTGTCAAACGAGGGCCTTAGCTTTGGGGGCTGTCCATTAATCACGTGATGTTTTTTTAACATTTTTAACCCCTCCCTCCCCCTAAGTGAGGTAAGTTTAACCCCCCTCAAAAATGAAGTGTATTTTTAAAAAAATTAAAATATTATTTTGAAATACCGGTATAAAGTATAATCTAATCCTATTCTATAAAATTAAGGTCTATGATAAAAATGTCTATACAGAATGGTTGCAGATTGTTTTTGACTGGTATAAAAATAATATAAAGGAATGGTGTAATCATGCGAAAAACATATACATGAACATATTTAATCAGTCCATCAAGTGTGAGGCCCATCAACAGCTAAGTTTAGCTCGGAAGTCACAGACGTGACGAACAGACGCAGGTGCAGGCCATCTACATCCACTGATGATCACGATCCTCAGCCATGAGGGACCGACCGCAGAGAGAGAGATTTAATCAGTCAAACCGCTTTTTGGTTTAGAAATCACGCGTTTGACGAAAAAATAATTACACGTTATATTATCTTACTATAACCCCCCTTCCCCCTTGTGCTATTTCGCGATTTTTGCCGAACCCCCTCCACGTGAGGTTCGGCAGGGGGGAAGGGGCTTTCGAACCTCACGTGATTAATGGACAGCCCCTTGATAGATAAAGGCGTCACAAATACCCGTTTTGGTATCAAATGATTACTTACAAGCATGGTTCCAAGTAGACTAAGCAGCAATTCAGTCGCGGGCCACTCAGGTTTGTTCACTGTTGTAAGTAGATCGTGCACGAAATTTTCAAACAGGGGCCTGAAGTCAACTTCCTCGTTGCGACTCCGGCACTTGTTCAGGAATGACGTCAGGAATGTACCGCCCACGCTGATCGCTGCTTCATACTTGGATATTATAAGGAGATCTTTATCCATAATCTGCAAAACGAAATAAGTTATAACATAAATGAATTAAAAGCAAAAACTTATTATTGCTCACAAATTGAGATTTGGCGCCTCATTACTATGTGTTAACGTCTCTACCACTTACAACTTACCTTTTTACTGTCAGATGCTTCAGGATCTTTTTCTTTGTCCTGTGCCTTACATAATGATTCCGGCAGCGTGACCACGCACTGAACCAGTTGTAGCACGAGCGCCGTCAACATTTGTATCTGTTGATCCGAGCTCAGTTGGAACGATCGCAGGTTGTGCTTAGAACTAGGTATACGGGCTATCGATGCTAATATATCTTCTAGAAGTAGCCTTCTGTGCTGCTCGTATTTTGTAAATATCTGTAAACATAAAAGTTAATTAAATAGTGCAGTGGCAAAGTTTAATTAGAACTGAACCACCAGATGTCGCTTAGATGATAAGTGGAAATGGGCTGCTCTGATTGGTCGAGAACAACAATAATAACTTAGAACAAGTGAAGAAGTTTCAAGAAATCATCAACCTTACGAGCGGAGCCGGGGCGCTGCTGAATCAGTCTGCCTGCGACCATGACAAAGTCGATACGACAAGCTCCGAAACGTAAATAAATTTTTCACCTCACCAGCACGAAAAACATCGTTTGCTTGCCAGAATTCAGTGAGTAAAAACCGTTTTTACTCACTAGTGAGGCAAAGTGATTCAAATTTCGAAACACAACATCCTTCTAATGAATAGGCGCTGAAAAAAAAACAAAGCAACCACCATGTAGGTTAGTAAAAAACATTGACATCAATTTTATTAAATAACTACAAACAATACGTTTTAATTATATTAAATTATATTAATACACGATTATTTAGTATTTTAATGTTTTTATATTTGTGATTGACCATTAAATTATATAAAATCAGGTACTTAATATTAGACTCTATAAATAAATGTTACGGCACGAAATTACGAACGCATTCTTAAAAAAAAAGTCTTGTGTCTGTGTCAGTCATCGCGGGCAACTATAAATTCTTTTTAGTTTAAAACTTTTTAACAAATAAATAGTGAATCCAGTGATGAAGAATTTTGTGGAACTCAAAAGGGTTGCGACAACTTGCTTTTTACCAGAAAAATCACGTGAAAAGTATTTGAAAGCGTACGACATATTTAATTAGTAATGACTTACTAAAGGCCCTACAAAGGAATTCTGAATCAGTATTACTGTCGTATTTCATGGAATTATCGCAGGTTAAGCAATCTAGTACGAGTTTATTTAAATCTTAATATTTTCGCACTTTACGAGGTAAAAAGTTTTGTATGTAACACGTGAGAAAAATTAAATTTCCAGTTCGCTTGCGAAATAGTCTTTATTTAAATCACTCGCTACGCTCGTGATTCTATTCAAGACTACTTCGCAAGCTCAAGATTTAAAATTGGCACTCACAACAGAAATATAAACATTTTCTCATTTGTACCATAAATAACTATTAATCGCGATAATTCCCGTCAAATCAAGAGAACAACTATATTAAACTTGACCAGATGTCACTCAGAACATAAGATCAAAATGTATGGAAATGAGCATGTTTGTCTATGGAACCGTTTGACAGTTAACTTCTTGATTATTTAGGACAAGAGGATAATTTTGGTTTGAGTCGTAAATTTCAAATGGGTCAGAGTGATTTAAATCATAAAACAAGTAATTTATTAGTTACATAATAGCAGACATTAAAGAAAATATTTTACTTCATGTGAGAAGGTAAATTATCCCAGAAGGAAAGCTTCTTTGGTACTGTTTGAGGCGTGCCTTTAGGTTCATGTAAAGTGGCAAATGTAGCAAGATAGTCATAGGGCATCAGGGGCAACTAGTGATAGCATATAAATGACGAGACAGTAGAAGACGAACTTACAGTAGTAACAAGCTTGAGCGCTGCCAGCTGCAGCTCGCTGACGTTCTCCACGAAGAAGGGCGACACGCCGACGGTGGAGGCGTGCAGCACCGTGGTGTCCGTGAGCTGGTGCGCCGCGAACAGCTCGGCCAGCATGCTCACGCTCTCGTGCGCGTGCGTGTACAGCTCGCGCGTGGCGCGCGTGGCCGAGCTGCTGCTGCCGCCGCGCTTCGTCACGTTCGTGGCGCCGCCGCCGCGCCGCTTGCGCCCGTCCACTAAGCATTCAAGTATAGGTAAGCTGAGCAATAAAGCATCGCTTATATCACAAAAAAAAGTTACCATGACGTGATAGTTTTAACTTAGTGCCGGGTAAGAAAGGTTGACAATTTGTTTATCGTAGATGAATTTATTGGAAAAACTTTTCAAAAAGGAAATTGCCTACCATGCAATATTTACAACATTAGCATACTGGTGATTTAACATTCTCCATCATTAAAGCAATTTCAATAATTTTATTAATAGATCAAATAGTGTCTTTGCTAATGACTCCACTAAAAATATATTTCTTGTAGGAGATACAAATATTGACATAATTCCAAACCCCACAGAATCCTTAGCTGAAGAACGCCTGACTTTGAATGCATGTCACAGTCTATATCCAACTAATAAGCATTCCACTAGGATCAACAAATCAACACATGTTTGAACCATGTCTTTACAAATTAAATTCTTTAATCAACTTCACTTCTTCTAGAAACTTTCATAACTGGCCTTTAGAATTAATCATTGACAGGGCAATATCATTTCAACATTAATCTTGCACTAGATCATTTGTGGCCCATATAAAACTGTGAGCCATATTTGGAGACACAGATTTCTCCCATATATTAACCATGCAGACAGTTTGTATCAGTAATAGCTAGAAACACTGTTATAAGCACAAAAACAAAAATAAATAACATCTTAAAAGCTTGGATGTCCATAGGCTGTTATTACCACGGTAATGAAATTAATAAAATAAATACCACAACTTACACACAACGCCATCTAGGCCCAAACTAAGCAGAGCTTGCACTAAGGGTACTACAATAACTGATACATACACTTTTCTTTTGTAAATACATAGAAACACCCAGACTAAGATAAACTCCCATGTTCATGCACACAAAGATTTGTCTTAAGAGCAAATCAAACCTAATATATTAATTATTTAGACTTACCTTTCTTTTTAGAAGTACTTTGAATACTGTACACAGGATCGTAGACGCAATAAATGGTATTATTTAACTGGAATTTGATGAACATAATAATTCTATCTATAACATCTTCTAGGAATATGCGCTTGGGCATGTTTGGCGACGTCATGACGTAGAGAGCCGTCAAACAGGCGTCGGACGCACACATGACCCTTTCTAATGCCGATTCTAGCCAAATTTGACGCATTTCTTCACTGTCCTCCTGTAAAGTCATAATTAGATATAATTATAGTAATTACATATTTCCACATTACCATCGATTTTAGGGAAGGCTAATTAGGATATTTTATCACACAAAAATATTAAAAGACTGATAGAAATAAGTTATATTGTCTTTTTTGTGTGAGTATCGCAACAGGAGTTACCATAAAAAATGTGTCATACCATTTACTCTAGTTCTTTATTCCATGATTTAAATACCTGTCCAAGGTACCTATATAAATAACTATGTAGGTTAAGATATGGGTCAATGCAAAACAAAGCATACATACCGGATCGCTAACTAATGACATTTTTTCGGCCGCTCTTATATTCTTCTCCATTAGACTTAGCAATCGAACTAATCTGTCAGAAGGAATTGCTTCCATAGCACCAAGGTTTTTCAACTTCGCTGCTTCTGAACATAACTCCTGAAGCTGATAGCGCGGTAATAATAATTCTTCGGGTATATCTGTTCCCTCTAAAAATTCAAAATTATTGATTAAAACGTATGATAGACTACAGCATTATAATATATATATATATATATATATATATAGTACCTTCAGATCAAAACAAAAAAATACATCAAATATTGATATTCAATTGATAATGGAAATGCCATACCAGTTGTACAGCAAAAAATCGATCAACCGATTCGCCGAAAATCAGCCATTCCAAAATTCACAAGATCATTCAACAAATACATGTTCAAATAAAGTAATTTACCTCTAGACATACAGAGGGCAAAGCAATAAGGTATGCAGGGCAAAAACTTCTACACAGTGAAAACCCTCTACTGTAATTATGAACATGTTACATATTTAAGAAGTGTAATATACGCACTATTTAGATATGTAACTCACATATCCATAATTGGTGTAGTCTTCACTATGACGTAGAAGTTTTTGCCTTGCAAACTGTAGATGGTAAAGAAAACGCTAAACTAAAAACAACAATACATACCCATTTCGTCAGTAATTATAATGTCATCTTCAATAGTTTCGAATACTGATTCTATCAATTTGTTAAAACGCTGATACGTATTTGTCTCCATCAATTCGTCTACCGAAAGCATTTCTAGCACAGGTACTAATCTCCGTTCTACTTTCCGCAACTTAGGTCGCACTGAAAATTAAAAATATATACGTAAGTCATATCTCATAAAAAGGAATCCATCAAATTAAAGAAGATTGATTTAATTTCGCAAGTTTGCTATTAAATTGCTGCGAGTGTACAAACATAATAAAACATATTGGTTTTTAATTTATGTGAAAGTGTGTGATAATATAGTCTGCTTCTTCTTACGAGTCGGAGTAGGTGGCTACATTAATTGCATTCTCCGTGGCCTTATTCAGATCGCTCAAGGAGCAATTGACAGGGCGCAGTTGGGGCATTCAAGGAACTGTGTCATTGTTTGTTCAGGAGCACCATAATCGCCTTGGGTTTCGCCTGGCTGGATTATTCCTCATTTTTGCAGGTTTGATAATATAGTAAATAGTATTTACATTATTATTTTGCTCTAAAAAGCACTAAAGTACTCTTAAAGTATATAAATTAAAAATATATGTTTACCTATCGCAGCTTCCGCTTCCTCCTTTCTACTGGCCTCCTCATGTTTTCTCTTGACAGCTTCCCAATTTTTCTCTCTAGCTATATCTATCGCTTCTCTTTCTTTATCTACAGTTTGTGTGTTAGTACTAGACTTGGGCTTCAGAGGCATATTGTCGTCCGAATCCGATTCCAGAGTGCTGTTTTTCCTTGATCTATCTTCACTCGTGAAATCGTGCTTCTTTAACATACCCTCCTACAATAATCATCAATGACACTTGAATTGCGCAACACACAGTTTTCAGCATACATAACTATGGTAGACATATTAGATCCAGACTAGAACTTAATTGATTTTAAAACGCTATAAAATATACTTAGAAACCGGCAGCTTATCCTGCTCTCTTCTGCACACCGGACAGTCAACTGTTTCTTAGTATAATTTGCTAAGCATAGCTAAATGCTACAAAAATAATCAATCAGAAGCTACAAAATATGTTTATAAGCTAATTTTATAAATAATAGCCTGCATTAAGTCAAAGTCAAGATTTATAAATCAAGTTGTTAAACCTTAACTTTCATTCAATGCAGGCTAGTCGAAATGGGTGGCTCTAGCGGTCGACAATCAAACTCACACACCAGATGTTGAGCCAAAATATATAGATAACGGCGAGGATAAAGTACGAAACGAGTCATTGGTTGGTTGGTTGACAACCACAACCACATTTGATAGTTGGGTGCAATACTGTAAAACTATGAAAGTAAAAGAATAGCTTACCGATAGTCGTCCAAGTTTAACAACAGGGTATCTGTTATTTATGTTGGTGGTTTTCGGGTCTTGTTTATCTTGGCTGCTGTTCTGCGCCGGCGGAGGAGCGTAGGGTGCGCCCATCGACGACTGAGGCACTTGAGGTTCCTGCCGCAGCGGCGACGGCGCCACGCTCGCCTGCGCTGGCGATTGGCCCGTCACGCCATCTGAAAGCAAAGAGGATAGCATGTTAAATGGAACAAGAAAAGGGAACATAGTAAAGTAAAAAGATAGCATAGTTCATTGGAAAAAGGGAATAGGAGAGATTCAGATTAATATCTACAGAAAAGATGCAGCTGATGTGCATTTATCCTATTCATAGATATTAAATTATCCTAATGATGAGCTTCTCATCTACTCTTGATTCCCTATTTCTTAAAATATTCTAAATTAACTATTGATTATACATACCAAGTTCAAATGCCTTTTCTTGTGATTGCATTAGTAATCTTTGCGGGTCAGGTTGCGTACTTGGCGACAGCGGATCTTTATCTTCATTTAAACTAGTACCAAAATTCCTATTGTCTCCAACTAAACTATTATAGAAGCCGCCGTTTTGTGGATTCGACAAAGGGCTTGTGTAAATATTGGAGGAACTCCCACTGTTCCAAATGGGTGATACACTGTTCTGAGCAGTAATGTTCACTTGATTCCCAGGCCTAGCTTGGGAAGGTGGCGAGCCCATATTCACATGAGGCGAGGACTGACATGGAGGCGCAAGCAATTGCTGGTTTGGAATGGATGCTGAATGTACTGCTGTTCCAAGAGACGAAGGACTTGATGGAACTGCGTTATGTGTTGAATAGTTGTATTGTGATGAAGGAGGGGACATTCCATTAAACTTTGACGTATTTAAATTATTGTTGCCCCAATGATTCCTCTGTTGCTGATCAAACACATTAGGATTAACATGTAAAATTGCCTTCAACAGTTCTGGCGTAGCCTGTTGTGGTGCGGGGCTCACTGCATTTGGTATACTTTCATCTTTTAAATCTCTGGAATAACAGATATAAGAAATTTAAAATATCTACAGGTATTAAAATAATAAATTTGTGCTCCCACACAGCAGTTATAACGACAACTATTACGGCAACATTCTATTAGGGATGCCCAATATAACGATATACATAAATTATACCAAATCACTTGAAGATCCTATTCATAGAAATTATGGGGTATTGTAATAGAATATGACATTTTTCATTAGTCATTTTTGAATCATTACGGTTTCCAGACATTCTTGCATTTGGGCATTCCTACATTCGTTGATGATTTTTTCTTAAAATAAGTATTAAATGTTCACGCAAAAAATCATCGTTTTTTTCAGCCAATACCTTTTCCAGACAAAAATATCGTTGTTTTGTTACTATTTTGTATGGCAAAGGCATGCATACATTGAACATGAATTTTAATAAATGAAACCTACCACCCAGCTTAGATCTAATAGGGTATCTTCAGCCTTTATCAGCACCAATTAAATTATTAGAACAATGAGTGTATCTAATTCTCCCAGTATCACTGCTGTGTTGTAGCACCATAAAATTAAAGTGGGTATATTACATATGCTGTACTGAAGTCTGCATGAGAGATTGAAGTAGCAAAGTCACTAGATTATCATCCCGGGTGGCAAGCAAAATGGCTGCCTCTTCAGCAACCCGGGGGTGGAATAACTGTGATTTGTTGTTGAGAGTCGATGGCAATGGAGTTGGAAGTGGTAACACTGGTAATACTGCAAAAAACATTTTAATGTAACATCATTTTTAGTCAGGAAGCTATATTTTAATGAAAATATAATGTGATCAGTTTGATTTTAGTTTAAGCTCCAATAGTATTTTATATTATTTTTATAGGAATTGGTTGGTACATATATATAGTATCAGTTCATATATTGTTAAATTTTTATTTATACAGTAATTGTAAATTTCTGCCTGATAAAATTTTTAAATTTACTTATAATATTAATAAGGGTACGCTCTGGAACACAATTTTTTAGCCCTGTGCTGGCGTGTGCCTGTACGCCGGCTGCTGTCAGCATCTCCGATGCTATGAAGACCCCAAATTCTTCACCTTATGGACACTGGTAGATACAGGCATAGAGATATGCCTGTGTTTATCGGTTGCACAGGGGAAATTGGAAGACTACCAGGCAGCAGCATCTCAACGTAAATACCTGACTGGCCAACTAGTGTTGCTCAGGGACTTTACTGCCAAAAGTGGCTATTCCCATACCAGCACACTGACCGTGCTAGAAGAGAGAGGCGAAACCTCGCACTGGCCTTAAACCATACCTAATTGGTCAAATGGCCAACGAGGGTTCTCGATGTTGACGGCCAAACAGCCAATTGCTTGAACTTTTGGCTGACTACCAACTTGGACCACTATGCAGTGTCAGTGTCGGCACCTTTAGGTAGCTTGAACCACTGTCTGATGAAGTTTGTCTTTCAACCCGACCTTAGCCCAACAAGCACGCATGCGAAGCGCGCTTTTATGAGTTGATGTAATAACACCCTTCGTCAGGAGTTTCGGGAAATGTTGCAAGTCTGGACGTTGGACGACGTTCTATAAACCTGAGCGCTTGAGTTATCGTTCATATTGTGACGCGCCTCTTTTGCCTCTCCATGGCGTCTAGACGAGTCTCGAAATCTTGGAAGCTTGCTAATGTGCAAGCAGTACCGAAAATTATTTGATGGCTTTCAAGTGGGGATATTAGTAAGTTTGTCCCTCTTGCTTTCATATGTGTCATTATTATTGCTTGCATAAAAATTGAATGCGTTAAAGAACTGTGACTCTATAAATATGTAAACTCAATGACTGTGAAGCCAACCTGCAGACAGGACATTTGAGATTTCAGAGACCCCATGCTACACAAGCACGCCTAGCAGCAAATTCAAATTCAAATTCAAATTATTTATTGATTGTTTGTTACAGGTGTTAAGTATACAGTTCTTATGTACTAGAAATTAAGTCTCCATGTGTAACATGCCATATTTGGCGTACAATATAATCATGCATATTTATTTATAATAATTATAATTATACATTTCTCATTAGTCATATAAATTATAAAAATATCGAATTCATCACATAAAATTAATTAACATTAAAAATATCTTTACAGAATAAATGCATTATACAAAATGAAGAACCGTCTTATAACACTACATTAATTACATTAATTATACATTAAATTAATTATTAACTTAAAATTGGTCATTAAAAAAATCATTTATTGAGTAATAAGCTTTATTACTTAAAAAATCTCTGAGCTTATTCCTAAATTCATTTAAAAATTCTATCTGTTTAATAGAGTTTGGCAATTTATTAAATAATTTTACACTAATACCAAATACACTTTTTTGAAATAATGCCGTCCTACAACCTGTAATTTTTAGTGTGTCTTTATGTCGTGCACTTTTTAGAGTTTTATATTTATTCACGTCCTTTTTTACAATGGTCACTGCTTCGTAAATAAATAGAGCGGGTAAGGTCAATATTTTTAATTTAATAAATGATGGTTTGCACGAATCGGTCTGTTTTAGTCCGCATATGCTTCTGATACACCTCTTCTGGGCTTTAAATGCATATTCTCGGTCGGCACTATTGCCCCAAAATAAAACACCATACTTAATTATAGATCCTACATGAGCATGATACGCTGTTAGTAATGTGTCTTCATTAGCAACCTTCCTAATTCATATGCGATTGCCCTCATTATCCAAACCTAAATTTGATTAATAAAAAAATGATTGATGCATTGGAGATTTCCTACTTATTAAGGTTAATTAAAGGTTCTGCAACTAAAAAATAATAATAAAAAATTGTAAGATTCCTATCAGGCAGGAAAATTAGCCAAAGCTGTATTGCCACAAAGCTTGTGTGAAGATTGAGATATAAGTAATTCCTAGTTTTGACAATTTTATCCCAAGGGACTTAAATTAGGCTGAATTAAATATTGAAGAGATTAACTGAATGTTAAACATTTCTTTCATGAAATAACCACATTTTGACTTTTTAGTCTGCTTTCATTTAACTCAGCATTATAATATTATGATGGTGAAGTTCAATATTTTATTTGACTAATTTTGAAAACAATTACTTAAAACTTATATGTTCCATCTCTCTTCTAAGCAGGGAGTTACGAGGTTTTGACTAATAGAGTGCACTATTTGACTAGTAGTCTAGTTTTAATTTTTTTAGTTATGTAGCTACATAATAATTGTAAGATTGGAGTCCCTGAAATAGACACAGATTATGGAAAAGAGAAAACAAATAAGTGTTGTTATGGTTATGCTATGAAATTCAGTTAACTCAAATGTAGTTGTTAGAAATATGACTACCATCGGGTTCCAGTTGGAAAGTTGTATGTAAGTTGTACAATATTGTGATCAAAACTAAATGCATGATCAAACATGGGTTAAACTGTTCCCATTTAAGAAGACATGTACATATTTAATAGTTAAGTTTTATTTTAATATTATATTATTTGTATTATAATGTTTTTTTGACGTGTTCAAGCACCCCTTGGGGCCTGTGGAATTATTTTATTATTCTGCTCTTCTCTTATTTAAAACTTCCACTTTTGCACCTACTACCCTTATCTCAGCATTACCTAAAGGTTGACTCTGGATGTGCAATATTGTACATTAAGTTTTAAAACAAAATAAATAAATTAAATGATTTGATTTCTGATTTATTAGAAGCAGCCTTGTCTCATGAATCTTGACACAGCACTGATAAGAAATCACATAGTCACTTGAACAATGGCCTTTAAAGAAAAGTCACATACAAAGCAATAGCAAATGATTAATTTGAATATGGTGATTTCTATTTCGTATGAGTATTGATGCTATCTCCTGATGATCTATGGTGGATGTACTTGCAGGTACATAGAAGTAGCATAGAATACAAATTTCATCATTCAGTGGTTGATTTGTTCCATTAAGAAGAATATAAGATTAATTTGTACATCATATTTTATGGAAGAATGGATGCTAGGTTCTGAAATTCAGTTTATATACTCTGCATAACTGAATTGACTCAACCTTTATGTTCGGCTACATACCTAAAACTATTTTAATTTTCATTAAAACTAATGAAATAATTTACAATATTATTTCAATTGAAAGCATGAAACGTGAGCACTTTCTTAATTGTGAGAGTTTTATTTCTATATATCATGTATATTAGAATCAAAACAATGTAAATACTGATGCATGGTTAGCTGTTGAGTGGATTCAATTGCAGGCAAGTGTAGTTTAGGGCAATTTAAAACTGCTTGTAACTATTAATGGCAATAAACATATTGTTTATTTATTTTGCAATATTTAACACATTAATATCAATATTTTTCCCAAAAACATTCATATATCATGGTTTGTTGAACTGTAACTGTATAATTTTATGCAAATGTAAATTCAATTGCTTGTTATCCTGTTTTTATGGTTATTATAATCACTTCATAAATAATAATTACACTTATGTTCGTATAAAATAGTATTGGAGGCTTACAAATAAGTAACTGTATTTGAGTGTAAATGCAACTTGTCAAAAGTGCTCAAGCTCACATACTTACAGTCTGTCAAGCTGGCTACTCCTGCTAATGTTGTAATAGGGACACTTGGGATATCCCTTTCATTCATCTTGATTGAACAGTTTTATTTTCTCAGATTCACTAATATTTTCCTAGAAGTCAAAAAGAAAGCCTTGGTTGTTGTACCATAAAACACACTATACAAAATTGTTTGCGTAGTCGCAGTTTCCATTAACATTTTACTTTCCACTCACGTAACACTCAACACAAGAATTGTCCAACATTCTCAATATATTACTTATTTTAACGATTAATTGTGTTATTAAAAGAGTAAACCAAATCCAAAGATTGTTGTGAAAATGGGGCAGCCGTCAATTTGATGCTTTGTTGTGCGTTGTGCATCAAAACGAAGGTCAGCGCATCTGTACGGCACTCCCATTAACAACTGAGAAAAGTAGTTTATTTGATGCTAAACCGTATTTTGATCTAATATGAAGCAAATACTCACTGAAACATTATGAAATTTAAGTCTAATTTATTTATCCAGGACAAATCAAACATAATCCCAACAATTAAGAAGAAATTGTGAATTGCAGTGTTGCCAATTTTTTTAAAGTTTCACCACATGACGCCAAAAACAAAGTGTGTTCTCGTTGCATTTTTTTCGCTTCCTTGGGTAAATTGCACCACCACCTACCGACAGGTTCGTATTAAATAAGTATGCGACACAAAAAATAATCTGTAGTCAGATATCAGATGAGGTTCTTTTAGTAATACTGGAGTTTCATAGGTTTTATTTAATAAGACTCAAGTTGAGAAAGGGTAAATATGAACAGGTGTTGTAAATAACACGGCACCTTGATCTTACGGCACGAATGTGACAATGGCCAAGTTGACGCTATCAATCTGGATCACACAACCAAAAAAAACATTTCTGGCTTCTACTGCTGATTGATTAGTGAACAAGGGCCTTTATTTTATACCCTTGATAAATGTCAAATTTGTGAAAATAATTTGTTTACACTTTCTTTAATATTTAATTAAAATATATACTATTAGAAGTCTATAAAAATAATTGTTTAAAACAGAAGTATTTCAATATAATAGACCTGAAAAAAATGTGTTCGGGATAGCAGCTTGCTGTTATTAAATTAAAATAATAATACCCGAATCGTTATTTCGAAAAGAAATAAAATTGTATGTATAACGTTATCTGTATCCCATCAATAATCGTTAATACCTATACATAACTTAGATATATAAGATAACTGTAGATAGGTACCATTCCATTAAAACCGGTTCGACTAGTAATATTGTAAACACTGGGGATACTACTTTACTGCTGTAGGTACCGACTAGCATCATAATGAGGTTGCATTCCAATGCCTTTGACTCACTGGGCTGGTATATTAAATACATTGGCGTGCCAGTAGTGGCCAGCATAACAATGTGCAAATTATTTGATTGTTTTATTCGCAAGAAAAGGAGAGCATTACAAGGAAAGGTAAATAATAATATTGTTATATTATATTATTTATATTTTGCGCTTTTTATCAGTATATTGTGTATGTGACCAGCAAACTGTAGCCAAAAAGCGCTTGCAAAACCCTGGACATCATTGCAAGACATATAAGACCTACTAGACACATATTTTGAAGAATCATATCCTGTAATTTTTTGAGGAACCCGCAGCAGACATGCAATATGCTTAAAGCTATGGATGATTGTTCCAAGCTTTGAGCGTAACCTAATTACAATGGTAGATGCATAGGTCAAACAATCTAGAAGAAAATCCATTGTTTATTAGACAGTTTAATTATGTTTAATTTTGAATATTATTTGATAACAGTTATTTTAAAATGTTGGCTGTAATATAATTTGAATGATATACCTAAGGTAGCTTTATTAAATTTCAGGTGGTGGTTATTACTGGTGCTAGCTCTGGAATAGGAGAGGCCTTGGCACATGTATTCTATGAGTGTGGAAGCCAAGTGGTTTTAGCTGCCCGAAGAAAAACGGAGCTAGAGAGGGTGAAAAATGACCTCATGCAAAAGAATCTGGTAACTATTATATTAAGGATTGATATTATCTTCATAGGAACACTTGCCAACTTAATATTTATCTTGTACTTTCTACTTTTAGTAGCAACCTGTTGATAAGTAATACTTCTTGATTTTTTAAAATATCTGACAAATACAAGTGTTTTTGTGGCTTCTATGAGTTCTATGGTTATAGTACTGGAGCTTTACTCTACCATTATGTATTTTTTTTTTTTAAACCAAAGCCCTTTCTCCTGAGACTAAAAATATTGCATTCTATAAAAATCATCTAACCAACGGCTTGCAAAACAACATTGTCCTGTTTGACAACTACTCTGTTCATAGCTAATTAAATATACTAACAAGCTAGTATCAAAGTGCACGTCAATATGGCCAGAGTAACTTATATGTAGTTAGATGAGATCCATAGTAATGCCAATTTGGTTACATAATACACAGCAATGTTTTATTATCTAAGTAAACACAGATTAAAGATTGACCATTTGCGTTCACATTACAATAATATTATGATTGTTGTAGTGTATGTTGTTTTTTCAAAATATATTTTTGTCTTTGTTTGCTATGCTGATACAACAATGTCATGGTCGTCTAAAGGTTAAAAAGTGTATTGATTATATTGTTTATGAATAACATTATTGTACATTTTTTCAGACTGTTTCAACTCTAGAACCAGTTGTAATACCACTGGATCTTGCAGAAATTGAGAAAATTGATTCATTTGTTGAAAAAGTTCATGCAGCATGTGGTCATGTTGATATTTTGATAAACAATGGAGGAGTATCCCATCGAGCATCAGCACTGCACACTAAAATTGATGTGGATCAAAAGATTATGACTGTGAATTACTTCGGAGCTGTTGCTCTAACAAAAGGTATAGCGAGTGATTCACTACACAACATTCTGCCCATAGAGCAAGTTTCAAATAGCATAAGTGCATTAAATATCACTCTGGTGGCAATTCACCATGCAAAATAAAATCATGTAAGTTAGTGTTAGTGTAGTCACATCTTCCAAATTATTAAATACGGATGTTACCCACATAATGTTGGTCTATTTAGTCGACCAGGGTTTCACCTATACTTTTATGTAGGCCTTTTAAGTGCAAAAGGGCCTCTTGAATAATGTTATAAACTCATGTGAATTTCAATAAAAATAATCACATTTTGTTTTACTTTCAGCATGTCTCCCAAAGATGATGGAACGAAAATCTGGACAGATTGTTTTTGTGAGCTCAATCCAGGGTCTTATAGCAATACCTGATCGCTCAGCATATGCAGCATCTAAACATGCTATGCAAGCCTTTGGTGATTCTCTTAGAGCTGAAGTGAAACAACATAATATAGATGTCTTGATGGTTAGCCCAGGCTACATTAAGACTGCTATATCTCTGAATGCTTACACTGGCTCAGGAGATGCTCATGGAGGTAAGAAAATCTATTAATCTTTATTCAGCAGTCCTCCAGTCCTAGAATACCTTGCTTGTCTTGACATTTTAATGTTGAAGCCTAAATAATAAGAAGTTGTAAATTGAGAAATTTCATTTATGACCTGGATTGTAATAAAATTATACTAATATGTCTTGTGTTAGTATAATTGTATAACAATATTAATATAATTTTTAATAAAAGTCTTAAGATTGCATTTTTTGGTTGAGACTGTAATAGAGCTTTTGAACAAGACCTTAGGAAGTACCATTGCACCAGTTGCTGCTACCAGTCTTCTCTTAAACATGTTGATCTGCAGTAGTGTTAACACTTTGTAGGTGAGATTACTCTATCTTTGAAACTACAAGTATAATAATATTATATTATTACATCTGCATGCATCAACCAGTCTGATGGAAAAAAATGGCCTGCTCATAAATGTTAAGCCAACCAATTTTTACAGTAGTATAATAGCAGTAAAAAAAAATGGTGTACATTTTTGTTTCAGTGATGGATACAAGTACTGCAGCAGGTTTCACTCCAGAATATGCTGCCAGCAAGATTGTAGATGCAATTGCCAGTAAACAGAAAGAATTGGTGGTCAGCCAAATTGTGCCAAAGGTTGCAGTTTCTATAAGACATTGTATGCCATCCCTGTATTTCTGGATTATGGCAAGGAGAGCAAATAAGACCACTATAACTGAATAATTAAAGTGCCAATAATAAAGTAATATTCCAGTGCAATCAAAATGTATATAAACAGAGTAATTATATTAACAAGTCAAGCATGAAAAACTACTCCCTTGGTACTCAATATTTCTTGTGAAGTTATGGATATAAGGATTCTGATTTGGGTTTATTTTTTTATGGTGGATAGGCATGCGTTTGACCACAATCACACCTGTAACAACAGGTGACTGTACGGTAACTCTTGCTTTGAAGAGACGCTAATTGTACTAATGCGGTAATACAGTATTGGCTAGTGCGTTCCACTCCTCGGCAGGTCGCATGAGGAATGTTGTTACCATAAAGCAATGCCGGAGTGCTGTTTGTCTGGTAATCCGAAGGGGAAAAGGGAAAGGCGGAATAAGGTTGCGCAGTTCCTCAGCACACTCTGAAATGTATCCTATAAAATACCGACAGGCTGGCAACCTTGCGACGTTGCTCCAGACTTTGGACGTGGCGTACCTTGGCTACCCGCCAGGTATGGCACGTCAGACAGGCATTTCTCAGAGAGAAACAAGAGGGCCGGTTTTTCAGTCCCAAGATGGAAGTGGACTGTGTTGAGATTGAGTGCAGATTTTGAATATTGGAGAGGTGCACTATTGAGGGAGTGCTGCCGCTGTTTTCCTTTTCTCTTATTTCTTCTTTGCATGGTAGGAGGACGGTAGCGAATTGAGGCTGTGAGCTTGATGTACAGTGCTAGACCACACCAGTAGCATACTACAAAGACTGCGAAGATGCCCGAAGTTGTCCGGAACACGGCTAGGCCGCTTAACGACACAGCTTAGATCTGTGGTAAATTTTATTCTAGGCTTTGTGTTTTCTTATGGAAAATTTTGTTACATTCCAGGGACAATGAGGGATGATGCTTCATCATTTATTGCAAATGCAAATAAATATTCAATATTGTAATTTAGTGTACTTCTCATAGTAAACAAAAAAGTGTCATTATTCTGTGCCATTCCTGCTATTCGATTAACCATCAATGTCATTTGCACTATAGAATCAAAGTTATGCCATCTCGAATTTATTATTTGGTACCAATGTTAAATTAAAACATCTCATGATTAAAGTTATTCCTTGTAAAATATTTATTGGGCAAGGTTATTGTTGGTGTTTATTTATACTTATAATCATAATTATAATTATGATTTGCTGTATAGTCATAGTTAACTTGCAGGGATATTTATATAACTGTTATGTATAAATAAAATCAAATTAAAATTGCATCATTCATTTTATTTCATGATAACAGTGTGGATATTATTTCAGAGATCACTGTTAGCATAGCTTAGCAATATTATATAATCCTCAAATAATCCACTATCACATTTTATAAACTAAAAGCTTCCTTAAATTACAAGAAAATATCTTTTGTACAGGCTTCTTTAACTAATCTACTAATAATAACTTTATAACATTTTTACACTGCCTACTACAACAAATTATATAATTACATCATTAGACTTTATCAAGGCATAAAAACAACTTATTAGAAAGCACTAATAGGTTTTCATTTTTATCCTTGTCAATGGAGTGTATTGTGACTTCCTATTTAAGCCTTATGCCCATGTATTATGCTAGCTGCAGGCTATATATTATCTTCATTTAAAAATATTGTATAGTCTCCATAAGCATATTGCTGCAGCTGTCATTGATACTGTAGTGTGTAGTATTATCTTTCTTTTATTATCCGTGTGTACTAGAACAACTGGTGAAGCTGAGGTGAGATCACTCAACATAGGTATTGTGGCCAGATGTCTCCGATTCTTTTCTTCTTGATATTTACAGCATGGATCCCACTGCCAAGACAGTGTGTAACAACCCGCACAGAGAACAGAGACTATACCAAACGGCGAACAGGCCAGTGAACTCCATACAAGACCTGGAATTAATATTATCATAATTAAACACATGATAATGATAACTAAAGCATTTGCAATAAAGACTAACTAACCTATTAAAATTTAATAACAAGCTTATAAATAATTTAAAATCATTGAGGTTAAAGTCAGTTACGTTTTTAGTAAATATAGATAAATGTAATAAAACAAAGATAAAATACCTGACGCGATACTACAGAGTCCACTGTAAACAGAAACCTTATGCAAGAGGTTTCCTACGTATATCCAACGAGCTGTTTCTTCACCAAGGGGCTCTGGTTCTATTACAATTACGCTAACGCCGGCCTCCAATGCTCTTTCCAATTCCATTTCAAATTTAATGTGTGCATTTTCACTATCATAAACTTCTCTTATGATCGCAACACTGGATGGCTTTAGATCGCTGTAAACAAATCCCTATTATGTAATAGTTAGACGTATAATACTAAACAACTTACTAGTGTACTTTAGCTATTACAAAATCAAAATATACATGGTAAGGTAATAAAACTTAGGTTTCTGTATATTTATTTGATATTTACAAACCTGTCACTTTCATCACCCGCCATCTTATAAACAGACAAAGACAAGGTTAAAATTGAATGGAGAGCATAGAGTTTTAAAACGGCAGGATTCTGGTGCGATCCCAAATCAGTAAATACATTTAATAACAAAAAAAAAGACTAAAATTCTAAAATTTTATCATAATATATTTTTGTACTTTTTGAAATATATTTTAACAAGACTTGCCTAATGGGTAGCTATTAGGCACACCTACAATATTATTGTCAATATTTACTAGAAAAAGCATTACAAAAACCAGCCAATGTGCGAAATATTGAGGATAATATATTGTAGGTGTGCGGGTAGCCAATATATAAACCTTTGATTATATATATATCTATAGATACCGCCTCATCAACGCTAAATTGTCCAAAAATTTTGTCCGTAAATTACCTGATCCGACAAAAACCGCTGTCAGTGTCAATTATCACCTCAAACAATAAGGTCATTTGAGTGAATTACAAAAAATCATTTTGTGAGTTACAATGTCGTATTGTGCTATAAAAATATGCCGGAATTATAGCAGACGTGCAAATGCTACTAACACAATCTCCTACCATCGGTAAGTAATCCAAAAACAATCGTATTTTTTCAAAACAAATCTAGCAAATTCTGACATTTAATCTCAAAACCCACACGCCATTTTTTGGTGTGGCCAGTCTGCGATACTATATTTACCCGTATTTCTGTTTTTTTATTCTTCAGTTAATAATTTAAAATTAACAGCTGGTTTCAATAGTCTGTTCGTCGATTTACTAACTATACAGGGTGTGACAAAATTAAAAAAATTTAATTAATATTAAATTAATATATATATATTATATTAATTATTATTTTATTTGATTATTATTGTGGCATTTAATTATTTAAAATAAACAAGTTTTTTAAGGATTTATTTGATTTTTATTTTATTTACAGTATAAAACTTATATTCTCCAACAGTAGCTTGCTAATATATTTTAACTTTGCAAAATAAAAATATATTTTTATCATTTTGCTTTTGCAAAAGCACAATAATTTTATAAATTAAAGCGCCAGTAGTTTATTTTATAACTGCAGTATTGTGTATTTTTACCCCCATTAATTTTTTTCTCCCATTACATTGGGGTAAATTCAATTAGTGGTAACTCTCAGATGAATGTCAAGTCATCGTAAAGCAATGGTTTCACGCACACTAGCTTGTCAAATTTCTACGTCGTCGTCTTTGTTGCAATGTTTACTGCACGAGACTCCCTCTAGAGATTATGTACTCTAAGATATAAACTTTTTCAATTGTTTATTTTAGGGGCTTCCCCTACATTTGAAATTCTACTAACTGCACCCTAACAAAATTAAATAAGTCATTTTATGTAATTACACGTAACCTTAAGAATGTTTTACATTATAAAAAAATGCACAATGTATAATAACATTTTATGGAACAAATATATACTTTTTGTTTGTTTGTTTAGCGGTTTACACCCGCATTCACCACGGCTGAAGATCGAAGATTATATGAAAAAAATGCGGTTGTGAAATGAAGTTGGTGAGAATCCCCTTTAGTCCTACAAAGTATTAATCTAATCTAAAGTAGCCAGTAGGTATAAATTAATCGTGAAAAAAAATATTTGAGCAGTTGAGTAGCTACTTTCTAACAGTAGACTACTCTTTAATAGTAGATGTGTGACAAGTTGCGTGTCTATTTGAAGCAATATATTGGTTTCTCTGTCTACGCTACATAACTAATATAATTATAATAGTATGTATATATATATAACTAAACAAAGCATAACGATTGGTTTACGGTTTCGAAGATTTTAAATTTGGTTAGGTTGGGCTGGTTTCTGGTTGGTTTTGTTGCGAAACGAAGCGCACCGTATCGCCCCCTATTATTTGCAACTCTTTTTTACCAAGCTGTAAGTATGTAACCGCCGCGGCAGTAGAGCACTATAGCAAAGGATAACGCCCGGTTTGTGCAAACTTTAAGCTGAAAGTCAAAGAGCAACAATTTATAAAAAAAGTTGATGCCAAAAATTTACGATGATATTTTGTTCATGGAATGGGGTGGAGGAATTACTAACAAAATGCTAACACTACTTGAGATTTTGATTATTTTCGATAGACAAATAAACATATAATTTATTATATTATACTGTTATACACTATTTGCCTAATTTATCATGATGTGAATGATTGTAAAAAAAATATATATATTTTTCAAATTGGTTCACCTTGTTTCATTTTAAGAAAAACCAAGCTTTTACCTTTACGTTAACTTACACGTTATTTATATAGGTAACGGATTTTTAAAGAATAATACGTCATTGCACACTATTTATAGTAAGATTGTAATTTATAAAAAACTGACAATTCTTGTAGATAAAAAGCTGAACAACGCTCGGTCCCCGGGTACTTATTTTTAAAATGCATCATTTAGATATTTATTATAACTGTCGTAACTTACTTTTATCAATTTTAGCTTCGCGTCCTTACTGGGACAACCTTTATATCTATTCATATTGCTTAAACGCCTGCACGTACCAGAAGAGCACTCTCATAGCCTGGTCGGATGGATAGACCGACCACGGGAACTACAGTAGTGTAAAAACCCCCAACTTTCTGTCTACACAGACTTTTCTTTACAAAAAATACCTACCTACATCTTTTTTGTGTTGAAAGAAAGAAAGAAAGAAAGAAACGTTTATTTGCCTTAAACATGGTGACAAAAAGATGGTACAATTTAATAATAAGTACACATGTTTCACCGAGACTCAGTACGGTAGTCGCATGACGCTAACCACGAGACCAAAGAGGTAGACAATTTATAACTACTTGGTAATCGCAGTTCATGCAACTAAAATTATCTGGAATCATTGTATCAGATTGTTATTCGTGCTAAGTAATATCATTTTGATTTCTATAAAATGTTTTTGTTTTTAACACACTTCGAAAGAAAAGAGGACGTTCTTAATTTGATTGGTTTTTTTTTATTTGTTCCCCGATTAGTCGAAAACGCCGCGCGCCGGGACCAATTTGAGAAATATTGTTTTTGTCCTGAAAAAGTTTATTGTCATATGGTTGGGACCATATGACAATAAACTTTTTTTTTTCAGGTCACAATCTAATGATGGGATCCTAGAGAAATCGAGGGCAACCCTCAAGTGTTAAAGGGTTTTAAATGTTTCTTCGTATATTACCTAAAGCTACTCGAATATTTGCATCTTGCAGTCATCAGTCATTTCATGCTGCTGAGCTGATGCTGGAAGGTACAACTCCTTTACAGTTAGAATTATGGGGATAATTCATAAAATATAAGCACCTTAAGGCCGCTTATGAGGATTAGGACACACGTATGAGGCAAGACGTTGAATATTACTTATGAATTGCGTTTTTTGTTATTGAAGTCGGTTTTTTTTGTAAAATTATTTCTATTAATACCTCGACTACTAACGACTGAAATTTTTGGAACTTTATAAATTACAGAACATAAATAAAACCGGATAATTTAAGTGTATTTGATGTGTGTATTTGCATTATTTTTCTCATTCATCTTAGCGTTAATCTTGAGTTTAACACATTGGTAAAATCGGCACTAAAATATTTATTTTGATTGCAGTTTATATTTTAATATTTTTCAACACTTTAATTTTATTGTCACGCCATGATTCTGAATGTTTTATTTATGTATAGAACAATCAAAGATGCTGGCGGTTTTGAAGTTAGCTGCAGATGACCGACCAATCGACGAGCACGGTACTGGATCGCGTGATATTTCAAAACTGCCAAGATATTTTTTCAAAAATTAGACAACGGGTCTAAATCGCGTAATTATTTAGGTAAATGAATACCTATGCTCGACGTTTCGAAATGAATAATTATTGAAAAATGTTCGCAAATCACGAAAGTTTAAAAACATAAATGCCTTCTTTTCCAAATTTATTTTACAACATACCATTGTGTAAGTAACATTCTAAACAAGTTATGATAGAAAATATAATAATTTTATTTCAAGATGGACTGTGCTTTGCATTAGCCTGTCTTTTGCTATATCAATTTGAATATAAAGTTCACAGAACTGACTCCTAGTTTATGCTGCAATTATTGTCCGTTCAGATTTAAGTTTTACAGTCTTGTCATATCTGTCCAACATCAAGCAAGGGATCTCCTAAATCATGCACTATCTCCTGTTTAATCAATTGACATACATAACATAACACAATATAAAATTACGCTTATATTACCTAGAAGAGTGTGGCAGAGGTGTACAACACCCACATTTCACCTGTTATGTTTAGGTCCCAAGGGATAGGAGGTAAGCCTATCGCCATCCACTGGGCACAAATTCAACTCCGTGTTGCTATTGTGCATTTCCTAACGGAAAGTTCAATTTGCCCGATTCGGGAATCGAACCGAGACCTCGCAGTGAGAGGCGCATACGCTAAGCACTAGACCATTGAGGCAATCAATGGAGTTTGAATTATATCAATTTTATTATCTTTGCCTATGTCTTCCGCCTTTTGTCGTTAGGTGGAACCTATTTGATCGTAGACTCCTCCAGCCCAGTCCTTCAAGTTAAATGAGGGTTGTCTTAACGTGTTCTGAAGATTAAAATGATGTCATAATTACCACAGAGTAAAAATATGAACGTATGTATTCACCAAAGTATTTCCCTCCACTCACGATTGTCGCCCACAACCACCGTTCTAAAATCCGCTTGCCCGTTTAGGAAAAGGTGAATGTTGCAAACTGTATTACTACAAGTATAATAAAATTATAACTCAACTATCGTAGCTACGCGACTTTCTACTTTATGGGTGTACAATTAAGTTGATATTACTTAGAATGGAACTCGTGACATTCGACTTATTAATTCGACCTCAATATCTTGTTTAGTGTAGAGATACCTACTTAAAAGGCCTGTGTGGGTGCAAGGCTGACCTTATAGGTGCTGCCCACAGGCTTCGCTAAACATTTAGTATGATTTCCCTGACATCCCACACTCGAATGCTATTATCACCATAACCGATAAAACAAAAAGTTTAATGTGACAGTATACCCAATATGAGCTGTGTTTTATAAGCTAGCACCAAATAAAAGATCAAAGCTTAGAAAGCAAGGCTAGATAGGTATCTTTATAGATAAGTGTTGGAATTATAATTCTATGATTGTAATGAACCTATTATATGTATTACAGGTATGTCTAAAGCAGCGATATTAGCCGAGTGGGAGTCCGTAGGACTGCGAAGTTAAAGGTCTCGGATTCGAACTCACGGCACACACCTCTGTCAATAAATCGTTAAGATTCGTCTTTTAAAAAATACGTGTGTATTTATCATCGATCAATTTAAAACATCGTGAGGAAACCTACATGCCTGAGAGTGCCTAAAAAGTGCTCAAGGGTGTGTGAAGTCTACCAATCCGCACTTGGCCAGCGTGGTGGACTATGGCCTAACCCTTATCATCATGAGTAGAGGCCCGAGCACAGCAGTGAGACATGTATTAGATACAGGGCTAGTATTATTATAGCTATGTCTAAATTGATGGTGGATAACAAATGAAATATTCGATTCACGGAGGTAGATTTAAATCAATTCTAGAGCATACTTACATAAGTAGGCTACATAGTCTGATGTACCTATATTTAACGTAGTCATGTGGTTAAGGAGTTGGACTTGAAACAGCAGGATTCAGATACAACACAGGGAGTCACAGGTTATGTACTTATTGTATAGAGGAGAGTCATCGGAATTTATTAGAGGGCAGAAAAGAGACAATGTGGTCACTTTAATTAATAGTGTTGACTTGCCTGTATTTGATCGGCTTAACACATCCCCAAATAATATCTATAAAATTGGTTTGTCTGCGCAATAGCAACGTAATTTGTAACCTTTAATGATGATGATATTGTTATCTTTACCTTAATTTTTCCACTGTAACATCATAACTGTTAACGCTTTGTTATCTTACTATAAGATTATCTTAGTAATGTTCAAACTCGCAGATATAGCTATAAAATGCGAAAACTGTTACATGGTCTTTAGATATTATTTTAGTTACTAACTTAGTTTATAAAAACACTGTTTGTTTTTCTAAGGAAATAATATAAAAGGAGAAATAATAAGTTTAGCTGCAAAATTTGTACATCACCATCAAAATTACTAAGTCAGCCACTGGTTAGGTTAGGTTAGGTGGCTAACTTAGTAATTTAGAAGGCAACATACATTTTTGGGGGCGAATAATGGTATTAAAAAGAAGCCTGTTTAAATAACACCCATATAAAAGTTATATAAAAAAATATAACAAGCAAACATGCAGTATTAAATGGACTTCCTGTGGTCGGATTACCTTTAAGCGTTCTTTAAAAAAGTCCTGAATGCTCGTTTTCACTTTACCTGAACTCAAAATTCTATAGAAATTGAGATTTTTGTTTAAAAGGCGTCAAAGTACCGAATGTCGGTCAAGCGACAAAGACTTGTTTCAACAATGTATGTAAGTATGTACTTTCATTCACGTTGACATGAATTATCTACTTATGAGCAAGACTAGCTAAAATGTAGGCTTCATATTTGTGACCTACTATAACAGGACTTTAAACCATACCATGTTTGAATGTATGAACAAATAATTGTGAATTTTATACATGCACACAGATTTGTCCCGTGCGGGTATCATAGTCTTATTAAAACAACGCAACGATTATCGAAATTATTATTTTTAACCACTTAAAGATATTTATTAAATATTTTGTTTCAAAAAGTTTTTAGTTTGGCCTACAGGTTTATATATTAATTTGTTTAATTATCTTATAAATTGTGAAAATAATGTGTTGACAAACTAAACTATAGAACTGTAGGTAATAATATTTTTTAAATGCCATTGCAACGAGAGGTGCAGTGGAAAATGGCGATGAAGTCTAAAACCATATGGCTGACAACTTCTATTAAATATGAACGATAAAAAATATTTAAGGCATGAAATCAACGCAATATTGTAACGGGAAGTAGGCTAAGCTAGTAAAAAAGTAGGCATGGGTAAATAGATACATAATAATATGCTCTACTAATTAATACCTTTATCTTGTGTTATAGAAAGCATAATATAAATACACAAAGTACAAAATATCGACACATTAGGTGTTTACATAAAATGTAATAATCATCTTTAAGTAAAATTTACTAATATATATAAGGAACCATAGACAAATAAAAAAAGAAAGACATTATGTCTTTCTTTTTTGATTACATGAAGGTACTATAGTACCTTCATATTACCAAAAATGACAGAAGTATATAGATGCGCAGTTCCATAGGGCGCTTTGACGACAAACTGACACATACCGCGATTCATTGGTGTGAAGTTTAAAATTAAAAACTTTTATTAACATATCTCTGGTAGGTACCTACTTATCTTAGGTAGATAACAAATTAGGTAACAAAAACATTTAAAAACGCAAATCAAATAACTACGGAACGTATAGGCCTAAAACCTGATTTGGCAGATTCTATTAAACGACGTAAACATCTTCGAAAAGGATCTTTCAAGGATAATCACCTTTTTAAAAAACGTAATAAAACATCTAATTAATATGGTATTATATACGATTAGGCTTGAATTGGTTATAATAAATAATGGTTTGATACTATTTATTTTATAATAATAATAATAATAATTTATTTATTCATCTCCACAAATTACAAGATTTACAGTTTCTTATTTCAATAACAGTTTGGTGTGACATATTATATGTAATTTGTGGGCGATCTGGTGTCCAAACTAAGCCGAAGCCTGTATCTTAGAGCACCAGGCCCCCCATACATCAGATTGTAATAAATTTTATCCAAACTAGTAAACTGTAGAAACCAAGAACTAAATGTTTTAGGAGGTCGGAGGAGTTACTTACTAGTTACTAACAACCACATTAACTACTATATTGTATATTTCACGATTTTGTCTTTTTACAAAACTGGTTGATTAATAATATTACGTAGTTTGTTATAAATACTGCTTGGTAAATTTGAGCATAGTAAAAGTAATAACTATAGTCTTTGTTAAGTACACAAGTAGAATTTTGCCCGACCCGGGTATCGAAACCCAGACCTCGCGGTTAGAGCCGCATACGCTAACCACTAGACCATCGAGGCAATTGTATGTAATGATGCCTTGAAATCACTAAACCATTTCGAACGTCATTAAAGCAAAAAAAGTGAATGCTCATTTATTTCACATTCTCTCATTTAGTTTTAACGATAGCTAATATCATACGCAACCACCTATTTAACTGTTTTGGCCCCTATTCAGCTTCACCACAGTCTAGTCAAAGTAAATATGTACAAAATATTAGAAAGTAGAACTATCGATACTTAGTGAGGATAATGTATGCGCAAACATACAAACAGACAATGTTCTCAATAAAACACCTGACACCATGTACTGCCATGCGGGTTCACTTGAACTAACAGTTTTGAACATAAGCAAACACGATTATTGCCAAACTCTTACAAAATGAGCGGCGTTCTATGGTTCTAATTCCTACGATCTGTGTTTTGTATTTGGACTGTTTCCTTGTTTACTTTGTAACTTTATTATAGGATAAAATAGTGCAGATGCTTGCTATAGAAGGTGTAACTACTAGTTACAAATTTAAATATAATATTTTGGTAATCATTGCTTAGTAGGCACAAATGACCGGTAACATAAAGAATTTTTCTTAGAGATGCACTTTTTCATGAATATGCTATCCTTCAGTATTATGACAGACATTGAAACAAGATTTTTTAGTACATATTTTAAAACCAGGAAGACCCTTAACCTCATGACACATAGTATCAAGGAGATTCTGTTTCATGAGGGTCTAAGAATAAAATTGTCAAATCCCTGTTTTCTAGTATGTAAGTAATACTGTGGAAAAGCTACGGGAACCAGGAGTAAACGCGTTGATGTCTTTTGTTCTACAAAAAATGTATTACATTTTGCGCGATCCGGAAACTTTTACTTAATTATTGTTTGATACATACCTTTCCCTTAATAAATACAACGAGATCAGTAAAACGAACCTTTTGTAATATCATTATTATTACTTCATAATAGATCTCTATCAACAAAATAATTAAGTTTGAGTCACGGCCTTATCAGTATTTTTGATGTCTGTCTGTCTGTCATAGTTATTTAAAACACATTTAACAGTAGTTAACATCTAAATACGGATGAATTAAAAAGTTCTAAAATTACTTCGTTTTAAAAGAGTACTAAAATAAAGGGGTTCATAAATCAAAGTCTTGTTAAGTATTATTAAAAAGGAAATTCATGTGAAAGTCGAATTGCACAAGTACCGCTTGCATTTATTAGTTTTACATACTTTCGTAAATACTTATATAATCCGAGTAAATTCACTGTTTGAATCAAATCCTAGAGCCGTGCATAAGCAAAACAAATAAAAGTAATCAATAAAGCTCGTAAATTAACACACTTCCGTGACAAATGACTGTCATACGGTAACAGCGTTTAAATAACAAAAAATGTAACCGTAACATGCCACCTACACTTGAAAATGTAAAGGATAAAATAATAAATAATGTGTGTCAAATAGCGTTTGCAACTATTTACTTAAAGCATTGTGGGCGAGTAACGTTTTCTGTCATTGTTCTAATTAAGTAAAGCGTAAGTAAATAGTTTATATTCTGCTTTGTTGCGCAGAGCGGTTGGATGGTGGTTTACTCGTTCAAGTATGGTGCGGGCTGCGGCCATACGGCCCCATTGTGGAAGGTTTGTGATGGAACGGGCGCGGGTAATGAACCCGAGCATCGCATCGGCGGGACCACGACGCCACCGCTTCCGCCGACTCGCGCCGGCTTACTCTACTAGCTCGTGCTCACGAATTCACAGTTCCTTCGGGCGAGCACTATTGTACGTTTCGATAACCTTTTTTGTCTTATTGGATAAAATGCAAGAATGTACTGTCCACATTACCGCCTATTTTGTGCTTATTTGAAAAGAGTTTTTATATATGTAGCAAGATTGTGTGTTATGTCAAATGTTTTAAAGGGTCTGTGGTTGGCATGTAGGCGAATATGCTGACATATTTTCATGCGTATTACACGTTATAAACGTCTGAGGCAGTGTTCTAATAAAATGTATTAGCATAAGAATGGGATGACCGTATAAAAGATATCAACGCATCGCGTCGGTTTGGTGCAGTAATCCAAAATAGTCGGGTGGAAGTTAGCGTGTGTTTTTTAAACAACTTAAAAAAAGGAGGTTTTGTATTGGATCTGTATGTATGTATGTATGTATGAACTTTGTTATGTTTTATGATTTTCTCGGCAGCTACTGACCGGTTTTCGGTATTTTATTCCTTGTGTTTTAAGAAAGGTTTTAATAAACAATTTATTAGGATTAAAATTTGATGAAGATCTTCGGCGACAGGAAATAGAACTCATCAAAAAAGAACACATAATGAACCGTGTTTTGTGCAATCATTTGGTATTGCGAACCATTAAAAAACAAAAATAAAATTATTTGATAAAAAAAATTATCGACTTCCAAAACTGAAAACCATTAAACTAACGCTAAAATAGTTTTTGATGCGTTCTCAATCCGTTACCTAAATTTCAATCTCGGGGCACCGAAATTAAAAACTATTTTTGGCGTTATTTTAATGCTTTTGAGTTTTGAAGATCGATTCATTAAAGTAAACAAGAGACACACAAAAGCATGTAACATAATAAAATTATCTTTATGTAATATTAAAGTTGAAAAATTAAGAATCCAGCAGGACTCGAACCTGCACCTCTTGGGTATACGCCCCAAGTGCTTTGCCAATTCAGCTATGGATTCGCATGCTGCCGGACTCGAAATTTCTCAACTCTTTTGTGCCAGCCGAAGCTAGACGAACCATTACTTGGTTTTAGCGCCATCTATGCGTTACTTATTGACATAATCGCATACAGTACGTTTGAATTAAGATCAACTCATTACTGTCGAGAGATGACGCATTTTTATCAATACTTGTAATATTTAAAGCAAATTTTAGCTTTGCTATGCATTTATTTTTATGTAATATTAAAGTTGAAAAATTAAGAATCCAGCAGGACTCGAACCTGCACCTCTTGGGTATACGCCCCAAGTGCTTTGCCAATTCAGCTATGGATTCGCATGCTGCCGGACTCGAAATTTCTCAACTCTTTTGTGCCAGCCGAAGCTAGACGAACCATTACTTGGTTTTAGCGCCATCTATGCGTTACTTATTGACATAATCGCATACAGTACGTTTGAATTAAGATCAACTCATTACTGTCGAGAGATGACGCATTTTTATCAATACTTGTAATATTTAAAGCAAATTTTAGCTTTGCTATGCATTTATTTTTATGTAATATTAAAGTTGAAAAATTAAGAATCCAGCAGGACTCGAACCTGCACCTCTTGGGTATACGCCCCAAGTGCTTTGCCAATTCAGCTATGGATTCGCATGCTGCCGGACTCGAAATTTCTCAACTCTTTTGTGCCAGCCGAAGCTAGACGAACCATTACTTGGTTTTAGCGCCATCTATGCGTTACTTATTGACATAATCGCATACAGTACGTTTGAATTAAGATCAACTCATTACTGTCGAGAGATGACGCATTTTTATCAATACTTGTAATATTTAAAGCAAATTTTAGCTTTGCTATGCATTTATTTTTATGTAATATTAAAGTTGAAAAATTAAGAATCCAGCAGGACTCGAACCTGCACCTCTTGGGTATACGCCCCAAGTGCTTTGCCAATTCAGCTATGGATTCGCATGCTGCCGGACTCGAAATTTCTCAACTCTTTTGTGCCAGCCGAAGCTAGACGAACCATTACTTGGTTTTAGCGCCATCTATGCGTTACTTATTGACATAATCAAGAGGTGCAGGTTCGAGTCCTGCTGGATTCTTAATTTTTCAACTTTAATATTACATAAAAATAAATGCATAGCAAAGCTAAAATTTGCTTTAAATATTACAAATAAAATTATCCTTTATTATGTCATAGTACCTTAAAAGCCTCACTTGCTTTTTATATCTAGGGTACAAAATCTATTACACAAAGGCAGATAAAAATGCTAATCCAGCCTAAATATTGTGGGTTTACGTGAAAGAGAAATAGATTTTTGGCCATGGAATCCAGTCGCAGTTGAATCGAAGTTTTTAACCTATTTCCAACATGAATATTTGGCCTCACCTTACTGGCTGATCGCCATCTATTCAGAAATTGTTAAGACATTTTCCCGTAACAGCAAGCGTAAGGTTGAGACTAACTTCATACAAGGATATATTTTTTTCAATTTCAACTCCCCAACTGCGTAAATTTAATAGTTTGCTAGCGTATGAGCAAAAAATTCCAAAATTTTGAAGAAAATTACATGGAAATATAAAATAAACAAGAACCAAGTCGCGGGAAAAAGCCAGTAAATAAATAAAGAGCTGAAGGTATAAATACGTTTCGGGCAAGATCCAAGAGCACGCTAGTCTAGTCGGGTCGGGGGCAACAGCACTCCAAAGCAAAGTCAATAATGATGTGTTGTTGAGTTAAATGTCATCGCAATAAGCATCGCAGCGGGTACTGCGTAGGTAATCCATTTTTTATTCCAACATGAATTATAAAATGCCATCAGAAAAGATAATGCCTCGCTGTTTGAACTGAATGTTAAATATTTGATCCTAATTTGTTTGTTTACCGGCTCTGCGCTCTATTTGTAAAAGTAATAACTAGTTCAGCGAGTTTTCTTCCCAGTGATTTCAGTTATGTGGTAATGTAAAGAGGTTTTCTACATTTCTTTTTACACGTTGAGTAACCGGGAGTAGTAACCCTGAAAGATAAAACAAAAGGTTTGTTTTTTTTGCGCCCGTCAACAACTTGTCCGAGTCATAATACCTTAGTGCTACCGCAGTATTCCTTTTGAATACTAATACTTTTTGTATTCAACTGTCAAATAAAAGGATTTCGTCTTCGCAAATTGTCGGAGTGGCTCGGTACTTAATTAGTTTGCATTGCTTGTCCAGAGGCCATCCCGTCGAGGTTTTTTTGACCGTTGTCGGTATGCTATCGCTTTGTCCGTTGGTTCTTTGTCTTAGTGTCTGAGTAGAGAGTTAGGTATTAGTGTAAGTAGTCACTTTCACTTATAATTATGAATAACCTAATGCGTCTGACATTTGTTACTAGGCCACAAACATAGACATAATGTGGGTATGAGTAGGTACCTATTTCAGCTATCTGGCTGAAGCTGAAGAAAGATCACACTAGGCACTAACTATGATCAATTTAATTGTTATTTCCATTACCAGCAATCCTACTAATGATATTATTGTTATGTATGTTACTGTTTCAGGCAACAACTACACGGTCGATTTTTAATATTTTTTTAAATAAATCCAGCTTATAGTTTGGATTATAAAAAGGCTGGTGGCAGGTGGAAGCTAGTAATTGATACTTAAAGATGTGATTTGCGCTTAGTGTTCACTGTAGATGCGCTTACTCTGAAAGAAAATCTTTAAAATTGCTGAGATTATACCAATAGATGGCGTATACTGTCTCATATTGCTATATTCGTCTTTTTTTAATTATGTTCATATATTATGGTCAATGCTGTCATACCTGTTGTTATTTAATAAAAAAAAACAAGTATTAATGTTTCTCGCAATCAAATCTTTCTATTTTTCTTAACATTCTTTAATGTCACGGCGAAAATATCGAATGTCAAGAAACGAGTTTAAGATCTAGTTTATTTAATTTATACACATTAAAGTATCATCGAAATTCTAATTTTAAGTATACATATAACATATTTCTCACATTTGAGATAATGGTACGCTTGGTGTTTTTTTTTTATAGGAACGTATGTTTATTACCAAGTAGTCTTATATTGAGACAGTTACCGTAAGGTGGGCAGTTACTTTGCCTCGTGGGCAAGAGGACCGGAAGCAGCCATATCCTGGGCAATGCCACGGCCCCGGCCGCCATGGCCGTATGCATATAATCACTGTCTAAATACGTCCCTTACAACCATTCATTTATCTGAATACTATATTTTATGTTGCGTGTTAAGTCCGTAACACAATGGTTTCGGTGATGCGTATTTTATATTCTAAAGCTGCGTTTACTTTTGACTTATGTCTATTTTACGATCCTAGTCATAAATCTATAGAAACACATCCTTTTGAATTTAAGAATAATCGACAGAAGTCGGAGGTATGATAAAGTCTTGGCTAGTATGTTCGTGGATATTACAGTAGTCTTCGCCATGATTTATACGACTTCACATAATAATGAAAATATTTGCAATTGTACGTTCGTATATTTAAATTGCATCTATTGCTCTACTCCAGCGAAACCACTCAATAAATGTCTCGCTGTTACGACATAGTTATTTCAGTCTTGGTAAAATATCAGGAAGATTGAAAAACATATATGAATAGAAAATTAAGAAAAAAAAATGAAACCTAAGTAAAAACACCTTGAGGTAAGTATTTAAGTATTCAAAGTGGTCGAAGACAATAATTCAGTTAGTATGCAAGTGAGGGTTTTACAAATATACAACTCTCGGTCATGATTTCCTGTCTATATTAAATCTACGTCTAGAACGATGACACATGGCGTGCCATGTTGTCTTAGCCGACGAATTGAAGAGCGACAATAACCTATCGGCACAAATCTTGTTCGGAGAGAAAGTAAGGCAGATCTATACTTAAGTATAAAGTCGTAAATCTTCTACGCTTTAGGCAGTCGGACTAATGAGCAATGACAACTTTCTTCTGCCTCTCGCCATTACAATGAAACTGATCGGTTATAATAGCCCACACTCTTCTCTCTCTGCCGTTTCCAATAAATTACTGACGTTCCAAGGTTAGAAGAACATTTTTGGTTAGGTACCTTTGGCCTTTTCCAACACAAGCTCCAGTTTTGAAACTAAGTATTTATATAATTATATATAAAGATTATAGAAAGTTGAGTATGTAATAAGTGTAATATTATCGTTATATGGACTCCTGCCCGAAATAATTCAATTTTAATAATTTAATACACAGATCTACACACCTAATCCAAATTTATCGCAGGTTTTTACTTTAGAATCTAGAATATTATTATGAACAATAATGAATATCAACAAAGGTTGCAGATGCATTGATATTATATCAATAGATTATGATCTCATACATTTTGCGCCAGTCAATTTAGGAGTGAACCTCATGCATTTCCAACCAGGCACAGTACACAGTAGTGTTTTATACCTCTATCACTAAAAAAATGTAGAAGGCACTACCGTTTTGGAGAAGTTTTTGCCAGCAGTACCTAATGAAAATCGTGACCATACTAATAAAATAACGGTGCATCTGCTATTGAGGAAGGCGCTCACATGACATCGACTCGTTTATTCACAATCAGTTCAAAAACTTCCGGAGCGGAGATATCAATCTTTCAAGGATTTTATTTTGCAACTAGCTGTATTGCAAAACTTTGTTTCTTGTAGGCTTATATAGTCCTACTGTTATTGTACCAGATATTGACGAACATTTAAAAATACATCGGCAACTGAACTCGTGAAATAACGCATACTAAACGAATAAGAGGAGGCACTTTTGCTCGTATAAGAAATTACCTAGACGATTTTTTGTGTGCCACACCGCAGAGCTGCTAATTTTGGATACGCGTTGGTCTGTTATTTCGACCACACGTAGCATCGTATAGTCGTCAAGATTATGCGTCAGTCACCTTATCCCCCCACTCCCCTCCCGCTGGTACCCTCTGCCCGACACGGTCACCGCACACTCTGACCTTTTGCTGTTTGTCTCACTGCTAATATTACGCAATTCGCATTTGTCTACCTGCCAGGATTAGTCTTTGTCTTCGTTCTAACACACAATGATTATTATTTTTTAATTTAACATTTGTATCGGCAAAACATATATTTAAATATTAATATTCACAAACATTTTATTATTAGCCATATATTCGCAAAATGTCGCCAATAAATTAAAATACATTAAGTATGTAAATTGATACATAAAGATTACTTTCCGCAGGATTTTATGATGATCTTATTGTAATTTGGTAGACCTTTTAATTTTTGTTATAAAACAATTTACCAGAACGAACAAAGCTCATGATCGGGTATATTCATATTGATATAAATCAGCGGCAAGAAATAGATTATTATTGCGAGAGTGATCCATATCTGGTGCTTTCTATGGTTCGTGGACTACGCCACGGAGATGAATTATCGGTTGATTAAAGTACCGCTGAGACAATCTCGCGCCGAGATCAGTCGGAGGCATTGAGTCGAGGTCCAGTTTCCCAATAGTGCGGTATTGTTGTGTGACGGATTTGGTATTTTACTCATTATTAGTAGCGGGCGCGGTGCCGCGGCCGGCCACGGCTTCTCGTAACGCGCACTCTCCTACAAAAGAGTTCAACGAGTACCGATCGCGCACCGGCAGCAGCGCTGCGACCTTATAAAAACTACACCTTTGTTATCTTAGTCTTTCCATTTGTATTTCGTTAAATTTAGTTTCTGTTATATGATTATAATGTTATTGAATTGAATATATTAATAACACATATTGTTTTCATTAAATATTTTTCTTCACATAATTTGATATAAGACTTAACGATTAATAGGCCCAAATGGTTTCCAATCCCTTGAACAGGGTACCGAAAGAAATCCTCTTTTTATGTTCATAATATATTTATCCTCCAAACTATGCAAGTAAGGATCGGGTGTAGGCATGATGATATGTGAAACAATTTAAAATATACTATAATAATTCAAATTTATTTTTCGAAGATTTAGGATGAGTAGACAGAAAAAGGATCTTCGTTCCAAAAATAAAAGTAATCACTAGATAACTTTTTATGGGCGCAATCGTCACGGCTGTTGAGGGCTTAAGTTATAAAGATGTCAAGATTTGTTATTTCTCAAAAGCGCTTAAAATTCTTAGTGCATGAAATATAGCATGTAACATTGAACATGACCAGAGGGTTATTAAGTATGTGCTCATATTATCATCCTGAGGATTGATATTATACTTACTAAGTATTAGTGCAATAGTAAATACATGGATTTTTATTAAGAGAAATGTTTTGTTTGTTTGTAATGAATAAACCAATAGAATGCAACATTATTCTTGAAAAACTTAGGTTAAATATGAACAAATTTTTCGAACGCGAAGGTGCAAGGAATAGCTATTTAATTATAAAAAAGTGGAATACAACCATCTAGAAAATATATATTTCAGAGATCTGTACTGTGTAAATATTATACTGGTGATATGTTTTTAGTCCAATTTTACCTACATAAGTATGGCATAATAATATGAGATCAATTTCCGTAACATTATCACACTAATGTAGATATTTAATAAAAGAAAAGGTCAAAGTATGTGTTCTATTTGACATTTATTTGTTTGGTATTCTAAAGAATTGTTATTCTTATACAGGATTTTTAAAACTGGAATTACCGATTATGATACCGTGATTTACCGAAAGGGACAAAAACAATATTAAAAATTGTTAACCTTGAGGAATCATCAAGGTTAGGATTCGTATGATGAGAAGTGTAAAAAGTCGCAAGCAAAAAATACAAAATGACTGTGTCGGTACTTGTGTTGGTATGCTAAAAGGTTTACACTGTAAATTAAAATTGCAGTTTGTTTGTGACTGATATGAATTACACGCTTGGAAAGCTATGATTTTGGCATATTAATCATCATTATCATTTAATGTACCATATGCATTAAATGATAATGATGGCGATTAAGGGCTTTATGTATTCTATGATTTTTATTTTTTTTATTTTTGTTAATCAAAATATTTTTTATACAAACTTAAACTTTATATATTGAAAGAAGAAAAAATAATTATAAACAAAATTAACACTGTATAACATACAATCCATCAATTAATAAATAAAATAAAATGTTTACATTCCTTAAGTTTCTTTTTCATATATTTCTCGAAAGCTCTTGAGGACATTTACTATTCTAAAAGTGTAAAAGAATATTAGGAAGCCTTTTATCCACAACGACAACCTTATTTCACCATTGGACAAACATACAAATGGCACTACGGCATCACTTCATGGTAGTTATTCCCCAAATACGCACCAAGTGTATCGCTTTAACATTCCTTATGTGAACTGCCTAAGAATGGAATGCCCTGCTCGAGTTTTTGTTTTCGCACGAGTACAATCTGGGTTCATAGGTAAGTAGTGCTCTACCGTAGACCGCATCATCACTTACCATCAGGTGAGATCGTGGTCAAACGCGTGCCTATCCACCATAAAAACAGTATAGTAAGACATGAATTTAATATACATATTATTTTAAAAATAATAATGTTTTAAATATGTCTGTGCATGCCAGCCTAGTGGAGTTAGAAGATATACAATCATCACCAAGAGATAGATATTCTTTCGTCGAAGAAATTCTTCATCGTAATTTAAAATTGACTTTATTATTTTGTTTTTTTCTGAAAGGTGGTAGAGCTCTTGTAAACAAGCTCGAGGCACCACCAACTTATCTTTAACCTGTCACCAAATAGTAGTGCATGCATTACGTGTCCCCGTTTGTACAGTAGTCATCAGATAAAACGAGGTATCCACAATCTGCTTTTGACTGCTGAATTGATGACGTGTCTACTATTGTCCATTGGCCGAAGTTACCACTTACCATCAGGTGGACAACACGTCCGTTCACTGCATACGTCATATAAAGAACATAAAGTCTTTTACAAGATAGACCAAGAACATTGAAGATCATTATGACTTACAATTGAATCACGAAAACTTTAGGCAAAGCCATTAAATCTGTTCTTCAAATTAGAAAAAAACCTATTATATCTTAGAACTAGCTGACCCGGCCAACTTCGTACCACCTTAGCGTAAATTTGATGCACTACTTTATTTTGTATAGCTGACCTATCTTATGTATGCGTACCTATTCAATTTGAACTGGAATCTATAATATCCTCCATATAAAAATGAATTCCTATTTTCCTGGTCTCGTCGTACCTGAGAAGGGCTTTACTAATTTTATTAAATAAAAAACAAAATATATATTTTCATAATAGTGTTTATTCCGTAGGGTTCAATAATTTCACTTATATTTTTTACAGAAAATTTATTAATATATTTTTTTTTCTCCGTAAGAACCTTGTACAGAGTATTAGAAAACTAAAAAAAAAAAATCAGCCAAATCGGTCAAGCCGTTTTCATGCTATGTCGTGACAACGGAAAATATATATTTTCATAATAGTGTTTATTCCGTAGGGTTCAATAATTTCACTTATATTTTTACAGAAAATTTATTAATATATTTTTTTTTCTCCGTAAGAACCTTGTACAGAGTATTAGAAAACTAAAAAAAAAAAATCAGCCAAATCGGTCAAGCCGTTTTCATGCTATGTCGTGACAACGGAAAATGAGTTTCATTTTTATTAGGGTTCCGTAGTACCTACAAGGAACCCTTATAGTTTCGCCATGTCCGTCTGTCCGTCTGTCCACGGCATAGCGACGAAACCGTTGGTGCTAGAAAACTGAAATTTTGCATGAACATGTATGTTAACTAAACAAAGAAAGTCGTAGAATAAAATTTGGAAAAATATTTTTTTTTTAGGTAGCTCCCCTACATGTAAAGTAGGGATGTTTTTTTTTTTGTCGCCTACCCCATAGTGTGGGGTATTGTTAGATAGGACTTTTAAAAACGTTTAGGGGTTGCTAAGACAGTTTTTTGATTTAGGGATCCGTTTGCGAGATAATTAACTTTAAAGAGCAAATTTTTGTTCGAGTAGGGCGTCCCCCCCCCTCTAAAAGCTAAACTACTGGATCCCAAAATCTGAAAAAAATTGTGTCGGTAGTACATGTAATGAACTTTAAAGGAAAACTATAGCGGATAAGTTCACTTCATTAGTTCAAGAGGAATAGGAGTACGAAATGTCAGATGCAGTTACTCAGAATATTTCGTTCAAAATTCTTGAAACATAAATAAACATACATAATACATATATAAAATCACGTCTTTATCCCACGGGGGTAGGCAGAAACGATGGAACGCCATGTGCTTCGCTCCTTACATACTTCTTTCGCTTCCTCAACATTCATACATCTCGTCATACGTGCTAGCTGGTTTCGTGTACTACAAACATTTCCTTTCTGAAGGACGCCATTTAGTTAAAAAGTAAAATTAAAAATATTTTTCTATGGAACCCTACTGCGCGTGGCCCGACACGCACTTGGCCGGTTTTATATATTAGATAATGACTTCATTATTCTGAGAAAAGCTGAACAGTAATAGTTGTGGTGTGGTTTTTCCTACTTGGTAGTTCATGAATGAAACACGTTTTACATATTTTATCAAGTCAAAAAATACCATGCAATTATCGATTTTCAAATGTATTATCGATATGATTTTAACTAATTCAATAATTTTACACGGTAATCAGACGACATGAAGTTAGAGATATTTATAAAAAGTCGTATTATATTTATAGCCGTTGCGTTAAAATCAAGCTGAGTATTTTTATTTTCATTTTTGAGGTTCCGGTTTTGCAACGCTTACGTTTTTTGTCTTGTGAAATTGTGAGCATACCAACATAATGTTCACACCCCGCCCGCACCCCGCCGTCGACGTCTGGCTCCTGCAAACCTGAGCCTGTGGATGTATGTAATGATAGTATTTTATTTGCAAAGCACATGTGAGATGTGAGTGAGTAAAGAGCACAGGATTGCGTCCGAACAGGTCAGGCAAAAAGGTTTACTACAACCATAAATCTTAGTGGCTATTGATGGATGTAAATACAGAAGAACCTAGGTAATAAACTGGACCTTTGACACGAATAGTCTGTACGTCCATAAAGCATTGTGGTTTTTCATTGTAATTCACGACAAGTATTGTAATTGTCGAGTGGAGCAAGCGATTAGGGCCAGAATGCGCGACGAAGTGACACGGTCGGTCACTCGCGTTATTTGGTCAGCAGTCTGCAACTGCCGCAGAACTTGTAGCATCTGCTCAAATACGCGATCAATGAACTCCCTAAAAGCCTTACATTCAGAGAAACTGGTATCGCAAACACACATTTCGGTACGAGGACAGTAGCTCAATTAGGCAATTCCGATAATTGCGTCCCACAAATTACAAACCATTCGGTTGCTGTTCACAGGTAAAACCATCGATTTGTTTTGCTTACGAAGAATAATACGGTAGATGAACATGTGAAAGTTATGAGAAAAGTGTGAATGCATATGTTTCAAGATTTAAGTAGGTAAATGGCTTACAATTAACCACGCTATTGAGTGGCACCGTATTTAAATGGTATTTACGTTGGCACATTCACACAACTTAACTTGTTATTTTGAGTTTTTGTTTAGACTTTAAAAGCATATTTTGTTAAAAAAACTTACGCTAAGAGTTGTTACTCAGTTCTGTCCGATAAGTCTTTTATAAAACGACATATTTACACAAATAAGTCTAACTTTAGCGATGATGTGTTTAAGCTCACAATTAAGTCAGACAATGCAAATATCAAGTTTGATATTCTATTGATAATGCATCTTCGAGATCCAATAATAATGTTTTTAATATTAGCTCAATATATTGATGGCACGAGGTCAAAAAACAAAACATTAAAGGTTATTAATAACTGATCTACACAAAGAATGACGGCCAGTTGCAGGAATTACCTACCTGTAAAGTCATCATGAATAAAGAGTATTAATAAATAAGAATAATTTCTGATTACTATGCACATATTTACTGAAGCACAATCCTTAAGGTCGACTCATCATTGCAGTAGGTATAGTTATAATGTATCTAATGTTTAATTTTCCTCATCGTGATGAGGAATGTGTATCTGAAGTTCTAGCAAGTTTGCCGTACAAAAAAAGGATATTTGGACTTGTATATTTTTATTACAACGAATTTTATAAATATATCTGTAAGACTATAAAAATCAGATAAGAAGACTAAAATGACAATTTCGTAATTCGCACAATGTATTTCACATACCGTTTCAAGTCAACATCTAGTTTGAGTTTATTTGGACTGGCGACAGGCCACCAAATAGCGGTCGAGGTCCTTCACACACATTATGTTTGGCTTGCATTGGTGTGCTGTTGGATTAAAGCATTTCTTATTTATTTCTTTCGGCCTTGTGACTTCACCGGCCTGGCTTCAGTGACATCATCAGCGTCAGCTTGACAAGTAGTCGTGAGGTCGTGGAGATCGATGGGCGCTGTAACCACATTTTATTCTCATCGTTAAAAGCTGATGCTACCATGCTGTCATCCGGCATTAGTTAATCAACAATCTTTATAAAACATACCTAAAAATAGAACAAATTGTTATTAATGATCCATGATATTCATCATTTATGACTTCATACTTTTTTATACATAAATAAAGGTCACAATAATGAAATTATAAAGAAACTAGGGTATGTAGGCACATTGTGCTTTTTAATTACAACAATTATATTAATAAATTAATCAATTGATTTAGTTTAATTGACTGCTTTAATTATATTAAACTACTGACTGCGACTAAGGATTGTATAGATGGAAGGTCACGTACTAAAACTGATTTCAAATGTGGCCAGCAAAAACAATTGAAAACTTTACTAACTATACTTTGTCCATTAATATTTTCTTTTTGACAGATCACGCCTATGAATTACAGTTTTTTTTTGTCAGATTAATGTACTACAATAATAATGTACTTTATTGACAAGCGACACTTTTTAGGGAAGTTCACTGTTTGTAACAAACAACCACAGACTATAAATCAAATCGTGAAATGAAATAAATCGATCATTATGAAAAAGAATAATTTGACTTTTTTTTGTGTATTTTTTATAAAAAAAAGAAAGAGAATATAATAGTATAAAGATTCCATGAATAATTATTTGCAAGAAATTAAGTCGAAATCTTGGAATGACAATATATCAAAATGTAAACAAAGGTAACTAGGAAACCGTCATAGACTAAGTATGTGACATTATTATTATATTATTATTTTGTATATTTATTTCATCTAATAAAAACTACTCTTAAACGAATAATTTAATAATGAACTAAAACCATTTCGATGTAATAACCGATTGAAAGTTCTTCTTAGACAACATCGATTTTGATTTCAAATCGAATCAGTAACGTGTGAAGGCATCCCTAAATGTAATCTGTCAAAAAGAAAATAAAGGAATGGACAGAGTATAATTCTAATTTTAAATTTGTATACGTGCGCGCTCAGTACGGAGTGGAGTCGCTTTATTATAATATTTTTCTGTTTTACGTAACAAAATTGTTGTAGGTACTTTATTTTCACAAAGTCATAGAAAGGAATAAAGGCTAAAAAATAAAATTAAAAATAGCAGATAGCTGGATATGGGTGTGGTGGAGGTTTTTTTATATGACCAACAGCAGCTTTGTCAGTTTCGGCCATAATATCAATTACCAATTATAAAAACCAAAATTGCATGGGTGAAACAGCGAAACTAGCGACAAAGCATTTTTACACTTATGAACTGTGAGAGGTGTGTAAGATAAATATCGCAACGGCTAGGCTGTGAAAAACCCAGGGCCGGGTCAAACGCTGCAGCGAAATCTCCCAACCAGGATGATTCCTGCAGTAATGGGCGCGGGCGGCTTGTTATGTGGAATGCTGACGACTGTTATTGGCCGCGCATGCAGATCCTCGCCGATTTCTGCACCAGTAACGAGCGCATTTAAATACTTATTGGCGTATAAATAGTACTCAATTAGTTGTTTTGTTTGCTTCTTTCATGAATACACTTCAACCATCATTAGATTCCTATCGCAGTTTACATACTGATTGGTGTTTAGGTACAGATCAAAGCTGAGATATAAGTGTTCAAAGTCTTTATTTATACGACTATTATAAAGAAAAGGTAATGTTGTGGTTTTAGACCCAAACCATAACATATATGGCGACTATTTTACGACTATAAAAGTTGTTTTTGCAGGACCAATGACCGCCGGAATGGTTCCACGAGATGAGTCGAGATCATCGAAAGCTGCCAACCGAATGCGATGACATAACGGCTCTAAAATCAAGATGGATTGGGAAAGGGAAGGGTCCGGATGTTGTGAGAAAAACTATAATAAGTGTTTATCAAGCAATGGACCGCAAGAAAAGTCCGAAAAAGTTCATTATAGAAAACCTTGATTTATAAGACTAGCTTGAGGAACTACTCAGGTACAATACTACATATGATTTAATCGCTGAGCCTAATTTTCAAGTTTTTACGGCATCGTCGTGTGGAACGGAACGAATTCATATTTTATTGTTAGGGGCAGCCAAGCGCGAGACGCTGATGTCATGCCTAAAATGCATGATATGTAAAGCTAACACAAAGCTAACGTTATACGACCAGAGGTTCTGAGAAATTATACTAAATTGCTGCTTGATTTTTCCCACTGGTTGGTCAAGATGTTACGAATAAGAATAGACCGTTTACTTTCGTAATAGTCATAGAAACGGCTTGGGATAATGTAATCGGACAAAATCTAATAAGATTAAGAATTGTTAATGAAGTAGTGGGAAATACTAAAATAAACAATACATGTTTCGAAATAAAACACAAGTGAAACTGTTGATGCCAGGCAAACACAGATAGCCTGTTTCTTATAAGTAATTTTAGAGTATGAGTACATTGAGTGAGTACCCACGGTAAATTGCACAGCGGTGGTCACCGTTATAAATTGCGGGGATAACAAAACATATATTTTTTCAGGTACACAACTAATAGCGTCTGATTGTGGATAAATAGTTTTAAGAAATATTTAATTAAAAGTAAAACAAAATAAATGTTGAATCTGGTGATAGATATTGGAACATCACTTGTTTGTGAAGTCTTAGTACACTTAAAAGCATATTGGCGAATACAAATGGTTAAATTACCTTAAACAGCTTAGTCAGAAAAAATGTTGCAAGAAATTTAGTTTCTGTTTTGAGACCATTTCTAGATTGTTTTGTATTGTTTAAAATATATACACGCTGCCTTTTTACCTCTTTTGATGACAGCAATTTACAATGCTTTATATAATCGTTATAGTGATATTTGGTCATGTTCTTTGCTACTTAACTGTTGGATAATTCTCCCTGTTTCCTGACTGACACACGAACTATGAAACTATTTTGAAAGACACCTAAACATTGATTAAAAAAGTTTCGCACAACTTTAGGTTTATTTTGTTAGTGCAACAAAAGAGCAAAGTTTGTATTTTCCTCAAGTGCTAATTTTAAGTCCCGAATAAGCGAAAGATTCTATAGTAAATTCATAATCGTAGTGAATGATTCTAGTTTAGAATCTTGAGAGCTTAATGAGGGACTTAAAACTTAAAAGCACGAGATGTTTATAACTTTGATCTCTTGGCGCACATACAACTTAAAGCCAAAACAGCTCAAAAACTTGATTGAGCGTAAAGAAAATGTACTCGAAGCAAAATCGAGTTTTGCTAACTGTTTTTAAATAAGAAAGAACACCTTTTCAAGCTGCTGAGGGGAAAACGTATTTTATTAAAATATTTTTTTTTCGTGAAATGTAAATATAAAATTAATTTGATAATTCTAATGTTTTTTCAAATAAAGTTATATTATAGTATTGGCCAGTGTGGCATATTATCCAATAATGAGTGGCAAAATAGCCTTGATTTTCATCAAGATTAATTTTAAGCAAATTTGGTCCAGCTATTATATCCAAAAATATGGCAAATACATAAAAGTTAATCGAGAAGGTTCATTTTGAATGCCATTTAGATAGCACAATATAAAAAAGCCTGTCTGGAAAATACTTTTTTTAAAGATTTGTAAAACAAGATAAGTCACTAGTGTTTAGGTTTCTAATGGCAAACTTAATTGGTTAGACAATAACTACCTATAAAGACAAAGTTCTTCAGTAGTTTAAAGTTTTGATTAGTTAATTATGTAGGAGCAATTACGACTTATAATTAAAATTGAATATATTCAACATCCTGAAAGAATTTATATGCTTTGACCGAGTAAATTAAAAGTCAAGACTTGTTTAGAATATGTGGTTGCATCAGACGTTATTATATGGCATTAATTTCTACCACAAGTAAGTTCTGTAATTATTTTCACATAGCTGATGATGACGCTATATGATCTCATCACGTATGATCTTGAGCAGGTAATAATGAGCCCGGTGTGTCCGTGTAACATATCGTAACTTGCTGTAACTAGGACTGTCCGCGATGTGGTCAGGGCTGTGAATTAAATAAAACTAGCTGACCCGGCAGACTTCGTACTGCTTCAATCGATAAATATAAGACCTAAACTTTTGTATAAAATAAATTTAAAACAAAGAAAAGAAATCCGTAATTAATAAAATAATTCTTTTTCTTTGTCGTGTCGATGGCTGAGTCAAATTTTATTTTGACTTAAAATAAAATAATGCTCATAAAAATAATCAGATGGATAGTTAACAACTTTCATATTTATTAACCTTTTAAACCTTCTCTGGACTTACACAAATAATTCAAGAGTCAAATTAGCCAAATCAGTCCAGCCATTCTCGAGTTTTAGCGAGACTAACGAACAGCAATTCATTTATATATATCATCATCATTTATATATATCGATTCCCGCTTAAGACAAATCTTTGTGTGCACGAACATGGGGGTTTTTCTTAGTCTGGGTATTTCTATGTATAATAAGTATGTATTGCCAAAAAAAAGTATATATGTGTTAGTATCAGTTATTCTAGCACCCGTACTACAAGCTCTGCTTAGTTTCGGACTAGATGGCGTTGTGTGTAAGTTGTTAGATATTTATTATTTATTAAAATAAATATAGTAATTTTTTCTATTGTTAAAAAAATCGTAATATTAGATTAGATGGCTTAGATGTGTACTGTACGGTTTTGGTTTTGATGGTTTTTGAACGGCACATTCAAACGGGTGACGCAATCACCTGCAACATTTTCTGTAAACAACAACTAATAAGTATCTATTTGTATACTTTAACGGACGTTTATCCTAGGCAAAGGTGGGCGGGGCGGAAAGGATGCGATCCGCTGTCGCGTGAGAATCCGTCTGTAAGAAATCTCGTTGGGCCTGTCGTCCGTAGTCCATACATACCGAGCTGTTTCTATGCCAGACTAGACTAATTACGAACAGATTGCATCGGCCGTTGCACCACTCCATGCTCCGGTTTATGCACTATACATGCCTATAACTATATAAATTCTCCATGGGATGTGATACTGTAAAGTAACTACTAAGTAAGGATTTGGAATTATCTCGAGGACGGTGACTATAACTATATAAGTTCCACCATCAAGTAGGCAATGTTTGCTAAGTTCTATGTTCCGTTTTGATAGTTCGGAAAAGGTCAGATCGTGGCCTTAAAGTCACAGGAGAGTTTTCGTTTATCGTAGCCTCAACTCATTTACTTGTCATTGATCATCGTCTTTTAGTCATCAATGAAAAATATTGTACAATATTCACGCAAGAACGATGTAGGCGTCGCCAATATAAAGGCTCTCTTTGTTAACGACCGCTTAAATATCACCTATGTATTGCGATGTTTTCAAGCTTTTGGCAACAGCCCGATACAGATATAAAATTAAATATTCCGAGCAATTTATTTGATTTTTTTATGACTGGGGTTAATAGCTTTGGGACGGCTGTGATTTCGGAGTGAGTTTAACGAGTTTTCAATGTGACCTTTGGATTTAGTTGTGATGTGCGTCTTGTTGGCGTCTTGTTGTCAACCTTGTGCGTTGATAGCCTCGCGGGTCTGCTAATGGATTACTAATGTTAGCGCAATGTGACAGGTGCAGTGACGCATTGTTTGCCTATTGTAAGGTTGTTGAAAAATTTGGGGACTGATAATGAGTTAGTGTAATTAAATTCACGCGTTTCTGTGCATCTGGCTCTAGCATACCAATGGAGTTATTATTAAAAAAATAGCGACTTGTAAAACCTGTACAACATACTTTTAGCAAGTATAAAAAAACCCGTGAGGTAAAGGACTATATTGAGACGAAAAAAACAAAAACATATTATTCTTTATACAAAGCCAATCCATAAAACCAGATCACTTGTTATAAAGAAATGTATCTCGTGCACTCTGCGTATGTTCGTCTCGTCCAAATAGCATTGCGCAAGCGATTTCGTCAGCGCGTCGGTTTCGGCGGATATAGCACGGGGCCGTCTTTCGTGCCCACACCCACTCTGTTTGAACAACAGCAAACCACTTGTGAAGTGCTTGAACAAACTGACCAAGCAGTTATGGCCGGATCACGTTATCAGGTGACATATCACCTTATTTCATCCTATTGAGAGTATCTAATCACGTTTAGCGACTCGATTCCCAATATTTTAGTATTTTTTGTGAAGGTTTATCTTTATCTTGTTTTATTTTGACTCAAATTTATGAAGGTGTAAATCGAAACAAGTTCAAGGAACGCAGAATTTTAGCTTTTAATATGATTTATTTCTAAATCGACTGTTTTCACAACTGTTGTGTGTCAATAGTAAGATAAAGTAAAATTTAGCACAAAATATAAACAATATAAACTATAATCTACTGTATAGGAATTCTTTAATAGATATTATATTTACAATACTTTCTAGTAATCAGACAATACCCGTGACATAAAACGTGCCATTTTTATATAAAAATTACCAAGTTATTATAATACGGATGTGCGAACCAAATAGGCAGTTTTGTTTCCATAATTTGATGCTACAACTTTTTATTGCGAATGTTCAGTAAAACAGTTTACAGCAATTACTTTAATAAGTTTTTTAGTTTACCGTAATAGCCGCTTATTACATGCAGCAGCACAAACCGCAAATTAATGTACAATAAGTTTTTCTTGACATCGTATTGTATTTACCGCGTTTCATCTACGAATGCTGTTCCAAAGAGGTTAGTATTGTTGAATCACGTCTTGTGTCATCCGGTGCCGAGGTCTCTCAATGATCTCATTCTTTTGGAGACCTTCTCATATTATTTAAATTCAATTAAATTGCTTAATTAATAAAGTTTGATTACCGGTAGGTGTGGGATCTTGCAGATAACCAGTGGCGGCGAGATGAATAGTAATGGATAGTGATTGCATGCTACGTCTAATTGTTTTGTTATGGTCAAGAGATTAGTACAAGGCTTGCGGCAACGGCATTACTAACGCTTATAATATTTGTTTAATAAGATATTAGCTGATTGTAACCAATTAGCTGTACTTTTGAATAAACAGGGTGGATACGACATAGCTACATTTATTGGAACCACAGATTCTAGACGTGGAGGACTATTAATTAATAATTCTGTTGATATGGTTAGTGTGCATTTCAACCGGTTAATGGTTTTTACGAAACTTTAATATTTTATGAACAAATTGAATGATCTCAATATTCAATTTGTTCGGAAAATGTTCATATTTGGTAAAAAAAAGAACAATCTCCATGTCTTGAAACTGTGGTTCTAATAAATGACGCTATGTCGCATCCAACCTGTATAATTGATACATAATATTTTTAGGGACAACAATTGGTTGGCTGTTTTCCATACAAAAGTAATGTGGATTTAACTTCAATATTGTTAGGTTTTTATCAATTTTTATAAACAAATCGTACCCATATTACGTTTGTATGAAACCACAAATAGAATTATGTAAGTAATAATCACTATTTTAAAAACAAATTAGTTTTACCCAACTGGAAGCACCTGAAGAAGTCTAAACATGGTTCTTATTAGATTTTTTGTATTTCGGTCTGTTATCATCAGTTGAGGGTCACGTAAAAACTACTCAATTGATTTTGAACTGACATAAATATCTTGATTAATTTTTGATTTTACTATACAGAAAAATATCAAACTAAAACCAATAGAGTGAGCCTCAGAGCCGAAGGCCAAGGGTAATAAATAAAAGAATCGAATATGAAATATAATAGTTGTCTTCGTAACCGTTAAGTATAAAAAATAAGAGATGCGATCCAAGGGAATGTTTTCAATGTGGAGGACAAACGTCGGTACGGAGTTCCAGGAATGCTGGCGGCATGGCGGCCTGGCGGCCTGGACGTGCCTCCCCAACGGCCACCAACAATGGAGCGGCGTTGAATGAGAATTCACATACTTATAACTATCAGGAACTATATCTATATCGCTAAATGCATATTAATGTCATAAAATTGAAGAGAGTGTTTGTTTGGCTCTTGCTTTTTCTTTGTAACTGCCGGTCCGATGAAGATAATTCCTAGTGTTTTTCAAAAGATAGACAACGGGTCAAAATCGCGTTATTATTATAAAGGTAAATAAATACCCATGCTCGCCGTTTCGAAATGCATTGCATCATTCGTGGTCACGAGCCGACTGGTGAAGCTCAGCGTCGTCTCCGTGAAGCGCGGATATTGTCCACTACCCTCACTTGGTCGTCATAATTTTTATTTTTATTTAGTTCGTCGAGCATAAGTATTTATTTATCTTTATAATAATTTCGCGATTTAGACCCGTTGTTTAATTTTTGAAAAATGTTCTCAAACTCGAAAGTTTAAAACCATATAATTCTTAGTGGTATAACTTTTGAAGAAAATTATATATAGGCAATGATATAAAAGCACGCTACAGCTCATATAAGCCGAGCAGTAATTTTAAACAGATGAAACCGCGAGGAAGAGATAGTATTCCGACAATCGACATACACTCGCATTACCACTTTTTCAACCATCCGTTTCTTGCTTCCAAACGAGATCTTCGATATGTATTTTCGAGACAAACGTTTAATTCTTTGACCGGATTGACGTAGTCGGTGCTAAACACCTATCGAATAATAAGCAAAACCAGTCGTACAGTGACATCATCTTCCTGTAGTGCATGAGGCCGTGTCCTTTGCGGATTATGAACACCAAACGCCATTTTAATTGCTCCCCAGCAGCCGGAAAAAAATATAACAATACTATGAGAACCAAGCATATGTATATTTAAACACTATTGAGTTTTAGTCGTATCTGCAACGGAACGAAATACCTCGACATATGAATTCGATTATAGAAACGGGAAAGTTTAGTTTTTGCTAGATAAGTAGATACAAACAAGACTCTTATTAAAAAATATGCCTACAATATATGCATATATATTATGCCTACGTAATTATAAACAGCTTTTAAGATCGTTCTACTGATATGTTTAATGTTTTTAAGTGAATATTGGTTACTTGTTGAGTGTTAATATGTTGCCAAAGTTATAAATTCAATAAATGTCGAGTATAATTTACGTTTATTTACGGTAAAATTACATTACGTATTTGTTATGTCCGTGAAGAGTAGAACCATAGAAATCTTAATTGCCTTGTTATTAGGATTTCTATGAGTAGAAAAAATACTTATATATATATATATATTTCGCAATAATGGACATATATGTTAGTAGTAAAGCTGTTACAGGTGTGCGATAAGATAGGATGTGGCGTCCATTGTTCATTTTTAAGGTTTTGTAACAATGAGCGCCATGCATGAATTCGTGCGGCCTACCCACTCTGCCCAGTGCCCATCTCTCTTTACGCAATGTCTTGTAAGTGCTAGGGCCCTTAAGGTAATGCACGCATTTACAATTTTTTTAGAATAAACCACAAAAGTTAAAATAATTTGAATTTAATATTCATAGTTAAGACAGTCCTGTCTTCAGGCCAGCTAGTGAGTATTAAAGTAATAGCCATTAAATGCTTTTCTGTCATTATTGATTAACTGTCGTGTCTGCATTTTTAGGGTTCCGTATCCAAAGGGTAAAAACGGAACCCCATTAAGACTTCTGTCGGTCTGTCCATTTGTCACCAGCCTGTATCTGATGTCATAGCTGAACACTTGAATTTGAAATAACTGTTGTCGCTATAAAAAAAACATACCAAACACGGAATAAAATAAATATTTTGGAAGGGCAGACATGATTTTATAGATAATGGTACGAAACCCTTCGTTCGCGAATCCGATCCGCACTTGGCCAGTTTTTGTTATTGCAAATGTGTATATTCGATTTTATTAAACATGCATGTGTATGGGTGAAGCTATAATAATAAACGAAATGTCACTGTCAGGTACTAGTATTTCTGCTTTGGCATACTTGCTACATTTATAAACCGGTGATTTGATCATATACGTACGACCAGCATTTAGATTAACATGTATCTGGTACTTGCGTTTTACAGTTAGTCCTTTACCTATTTACAAACGATATCTAATGCTGCGGCTACAGCTGCGACGCAACGACGAAAAAAATCTATAACAAATTCTAACGAAACATCGAGTTAACGCAACAATTTAAATTTTAGCAAAGGCACTCAGATGTGGCACCTGACTGCCATTTTTTAGTTTTTGATAGAATATTTAAGTAAGAAGGCGCCTTTGGCACTCCTTGCTTCCTGACAGCAAATGCAACTAGGCGCCACTTTGTACTATTTTTTATTTATAAAGAAGTAGTCAGCGGCGGCACTCTCTGGCTCTTGAAAGTAAAAGCACACAGGTGGCTTTTCCCTAATAGTACTAAAGAATGTATAGTAATAGTACTTTTTAAAACTCGGGGCCTGCAGCGCTCTCAAGCTGTTTCAACAAAATACATACTTACATACAAAAATATAAAATGTAAAAAAATTAAATTACATACAAAAATTAATAACACAACTTTTTATAGTAATAAAAAAATAATCCTGAGAACTATTTTTTTCTTTCTATTATTGATTTTAGGCTACAGTTTAATAACGAAATGTGAATATAAAAATATATAAATTTGAGAAAAGATTGCTTCTGAAAAATGATATACGTAGAGCCAAGTAGGCTATAAGTCTAAAAACGTTTTGGTTTCGGATTCAGCCGAAACTGGGATTGGGGCAAATATTCGGTATTAGTATCGGCCAAAAATCCAGTTTTGGTCGTACACAATCGGGTACATATATGCCATAAAATGATAATAAGATTTCATTTCGTTTTTATATTCGTATCTATAAAATACTCTTCACTTCACCTTGTCTGTCATCCTATTTATACACCCAGCATAAAAAATAAATTTAAATACACAAATGGTATAAATTAAAATAGCAGATTTAGAAGGTTATATTCACAAATTAGCAATTCTTTATCTTGTCATATAAAACTTGCTTTATTGGCGGAATCCTGAGGTGACAGGATTTATTGAAGTTAGAGAAGTCATTTAAACCGGTTGAGACTAAGTTTTTATTATGCAATTTTCTACAGAGTACAGCGTGTCAAACATAAAAGTATGTTTTAGCATCCCCGGGAGTTCAATGTCTCTACACTTAGTTGTTTTTAATGGGTGGCGGTCGTAAGCTCGAGCTAAAGTATTTGCGAGATGTCCTTGCCATCTAGACCTAAGTAGTCGTCCGCTACGCTCTGTGGATCAACAAGATGGCGGGTGGGATGATGAGGATTCGCGAGGGCGAGGGTGAGAGGGGGTGCCGGGACAGGTCTGCTGGCACGACGGCGGCGGCGCGGGCGCCCGGCGCGCGGACCGAGAGTCGAGCTCTATTTTTAGCGCTGTGTCACCGTTCGTTTGCTCGCGCCCCGCTCGCCCATGCGAATAAAGCCTTACCTACAGCGGTGGTTTCAGAATTAACATTAAAATATAAACCATCCTAACAATGTGCTGCAAGTGCTCTTAACTCCTTAATTATGTACCGGCTACGACCAGACTTCGTAATTGCTAAGTTGCGAACTTATTTTTTGCGATATTAAGAGCACTGGCATAAATGCTTTGTTTACGCCTATAATTTGCATTTCTAGCGCACATTTGTTAGCATTTTGCATGGCTTTCACAAGACATCGGCCATGTCGTATCAGTACACATAGTACATTTTTTTATTCAAATCACGTTTAACGTTCTATGTAACAGTAAGTCGACCGTCATGATGTCATCGGCATGTGATGGACTGTGCCCTTTTGTAGCTGTACTCTGTTACGTTACACTGAGGTGTATGTGGTATAAGATCCACCCTGAGTATCAGGGTACAGGTCTCGTCCTGAAATGGATTGGGTCATAGTTCCACCGCACTAGCTTAGGGCAGGTTGAGAACCAGTTTTTATGATGTAATAAACGCGCTCGTAGTCTACCTGCAGGAAACAGGCAACTAAAGACAATAAACATCAATATCTTCAAACGCTTTCGATGCTTTGCTTCACTTTGTATTGGATATTATGCCTCCTGTGAGATTAAATGTTAAGAATTCGCAAATCGTTTTCAAAAGGACATACTACTTATAAACTTTACAAACCTACTTTCAAGATTTTTCTTTAGAAATATGTAAGATAATAAAAAAGAAAAAAATATGCTATATGCTTGAGTCGAATTAAACATGGTTTAAATTTCAAGTTGTTGTGAAAATCACATCAAATCCGGTGTGCATTATGCGGTAGTCAGATCAACAAGTATTTACAAACACGTTTCGGGTTCAACCGCTAAGAGTGTAAAGCCCAATGAGTTTTTGAACTTGGCTGTCACTGCTACTTTAATTATGATTTAAGTTGTTTAGAACATTTCTCTATTTTGCAGTGCATTATGTAGTAATGAACGCATATCGAGGTGTAGTATGTTCCCAGCCCGTTGTCCGCTGTTTATCAATTTGTTACGTACATTACGGTTGTACAAGTGTCGTATATTACTGCGTGGTGTCATTCTGCGCCGTTATAAAAGTTTTCCTCAAGAGGTTGCTGACTTCAAATTCTTGCAGTTATGTTCGAATTTTATGAGAACGTTTGTGTTCTGTTGTGTGAAGTAAACAATATTAATTTAATTTATTCGACAATAATTTCTTCAGAAATATTGTGGCGAGTATAATTTATCTTTGATTATGAAGAAATTACTTGGCACCCTCTGACTTTTTTTTATACTACGCCTACAGTGAACGAACCTGTAGTCCACCTGATGGCAAGTGGAGTACAGCCCATGGACATTAACAATCCACAAAAGCAGATTTTAGATGCGTCGCTGCAGCTGAGGACTATGGTGTTATGCCTCACCACCAAACCGGACCACAGTAATGCAAGCACTACTATTTGGCGGCAAGTTAAATGTGAGACGGTGGTGTTGTCACAATCGAGCTCGTTCACAAGAGCTCTACCACCAGTACTTACAGGCTTTGAAGAGAATACAAGTGTACAAGAGTAATGAGCGAAGAGAATCAACCAAAGTCGAAATTAAGCTGGTCAAGCATGAATAGTCATGCAGGTAAGAACCACCTTAACTATTATGCAAAGGGGGCGTTGTTTTTTTTATCTAGTTTGCTAGAGAAGTCAGAGAAATTCGCCAACCGGCAGGTGTCATTGTCAAGCTTCCCCCACTACCAAATGTGCATGATCGCCGACACTTCATATAAAACTAGTTGTCAAATCCAATGATTTGGCCCTAGCGCGGTGCAATTAACCCCCCTCCCTGCCGCTTCCCCGCAAGTTTTGGCAGCATTATTTGCATAGACCTTTGACTTCGCAGTATTACGGTGTACCACTCGGCTATACGGCGACAGCCGTATAACCCGTGTAACCCTACTTATCATGAGAAGAGGCCCGAGAACAGCAGTGGGGCATGATTTAGATACAGGGCTGCTATTTTTATTTGCATAGATATTTGCGTTCATTGAGTGTCCACATTGTTTTTTAGTCTGAGGCTAACGAAGAAGCTACGTACGCAGTACGTTTTTGTACTCCCTTGTATGTCATTTGCGGCAGTTCCGTTCAAATAAGCTCAAACACAAAAAAGTGTTGAATAAATATTACATGGCATCACCCACGATTTTCATCACTTCATTGTAAAAGAGCAGCAACGATATTCTATTGTGATCATGTACTCGCACGAGCGATGTACGAGTAGGTGTGGCAGAAAGTGGCATGCTATTCTACACATACCTTCTTTATACCTCACTCGATGACTAATCGTTTAATTGGTAGGTACATATAAAACATCTCTACATATGCCGTAATGTAGTAGTTGATTATACATATTGAATAGTTTTTTATTCATAATTATTATAACACAATGTGTATATGAATGGTTGTATCATAAGTGGATTACTCATCGGCGCTTTGCAATGACTTATGCCCGGATCTTCGTTTTATTTACCTGTATGAACGCATCTATACATATTATTATAATAACATAGTAAATAGTTTTGTATATGTTTTTTTTCTGGTAAGCTTATGAAAATGAAAATCTAAAAGATAGGTGTATGAATGCAAACTATATTTATAAGTTTGGTGTCTTGGGTTTTAGTTAGTTTCTTTTATTAGCAAATTATATATTACTGGAGATGACAAAATACTCGTGCTATGAAAATCAAAAAGACAACAAGGAGTCTCTTCCAGTCTTCATGAAAGTAAAAATCATTCAATCAAAATCAAATCAAAATCGCTTGTGTAACAGCTCGCTCGTAATAGACTGATTTCGAATGCTCACTGCAACGAATGACGAATCGTTGATCACCCGGCAATAGAATGAAGTAACAGTATATCGTTCGTCGATTGAGGAGCCGTTCGGCAAGGCTTTCCAATGCCACCCGCCCACACGGACGCTTTAAGTGTCACCCGGTGATTGTGTGGTGCTTGCCACTTGCTGCCATTCGAGCAACCCACGCGGGCGCCGAGGACGCTGCCCGCGGCCCTCAAATATTACACAATATTTTAACTATTTTTGCAACACGTCCCGATTACCTAGCTTTTCAAATAAATTAAGCTGATTGGATTGCATAAACTTGACCGTTTAATAGCTTATCAAGAGGGAGGAGATTGCAGTTTATCTCGGTAGCACCTTCTATACAGGATATTAATATCATGATCGCGAAGCCGCGTGTTATGACATCAAAAGATGGCCGCGGCATCAAAGTCGCCAAAACAAATGTATTTAGTTTAGTTGTTACAGTAAAAATATTTATTTAATTTATTTATTTAACTTATACATATGTACAACACTACAGTTTTAAAACAATACGACATACATGGAAAAAAAATATCTATAACATTATTAATCTGATACATAAAAATACATACAAAAACAATACTACACAAGACAAAAACAATACAATAAATAACAACAATGGCTAAACTCTTATATAAATCCACGGTTTATATAAATAAAATAGACAAAATTTCTATCTATCTTTTTGGTTTTCAGCAAGTTTAATTAATACACTCGTTGGACAGTTGTATATAAAATCGTATACATGATTTGATGCAGATAAATCTCCTAACTATCTAAGAAATTAATCAGCAAATATTTCATTGGCAGTGAAGTGGCCGGTATTGATTATATATTATTATTATATATATTATTATATATTATATATTATTATACACGCACTTTGGAAGATGTCAGTAGACACACAGACAAAACTCACGCAATCTCAATTATATTGATGATGTCAGGCAAAACATATGCAAAGAAAAATCAATAACGAACAAACCGGAAATCGAACGGAGACCTTAGTTTTGCGTTTTGCATCGAGTATTTATCGTTATTAAGTCAATATGCACTGATTTCCTGATTTATTATAAACACCGAGACGTGCGGATAAATCATAGCGTACAGAAAATTAGAAATATTTCAAATTATGATGAATAGCCTTCTAAGATATTTCGAAATACCAAGGCTCACCACTGTCTCAGAAGCATAATATAGTAGGAAGTTTAATTCAGTAGATTAGATGTCAAAGCGTACCAAATAAGTTTAAGGGTAAAAAAACGGTTTTTCTCGATTTCCGGCAAAACTAAAAGTCCTATGGAAAAAAGGCGACCATAGATAATACGAGTTTCACGTCCGTAGCCACATTAACAACATCCTATGAATTAACAAACTATTTCACGAAAAACATCTAAATTATGTAAAGACAGGAAAGGTGCATCTGGTGAACCTGACACATTATGTTAGCTGAGGTTAAAGGCTGAACAGTTGCCACGTTATTTTCGCAGCTAATTCCGGGACGTCTAATAAACATGTACATAAATCTAAGAGTACTGCAGACCTATCTCAACGCTACCTTATTACGTGGCTCAGGGCTTGCATAATATGGAAATGTGTCTAAAATCTGCATGGAAATTCCAACGCGTAAACATTTTCCACGTCGTTAATGAACATTCAACAAGATGCTGATGGTATATCTGCTGGCTGATGAGAGGAGCAATTTATCTAATCCGTTTTCAGATATGGCAACACTATTGAGTATTTTGTTAAGGAGCTCTCTGGTTAAAAGCGCAAATGAATCTATCGTTTGGTTAAGCAACGCTTACCCAGACAGTCTACAGATGGGTGACTATTCCTCCTTACATATTTTATAGGGGTAGGTACCCCCATGGAAAAAGACGTGAATTCATTATGTTTATCAACATGATAATGCTAGTTTAAATGAAAAATATATTTCCGTAACATCGAAGGATTAATTTCAATTTAATAATATTGTAATATAGACACTTATTTATTCTTACCATTTATTTTATTTCATATTGATATATGCTAATGTTTACATAATACAACAGTTATAAATAATTAAATCGACTTTAAATAAAATTACCTTATTAACTAACTAAATCTAGATGAATAAACTAAAAACTTTGTCTTATAAACCATTGGCAGCAAAAGTCATGATTAGGTATTATAAATATGCCTTAGTTCAGTGCATGGCACCCCAAAATGGTACTGCATAACGATATTTTAAAAATATTACTTACGTTATCTGAAGGATAACTTAGTTCTTGGTTGAATAATGTTTATTTAAATATTTTTAATGTAAATCAGTTTAACTCGGAGGAGATTTATTTTAATTTTGTATATATTTGACCTGACCTGACATGGACGACCATTTCCTGCTTGAATTTCCATATAAGTATTGAGTATTCAGCTACTCAGCGGTCAACTGAATTAGCGCTATTATCGGAAATCAATGGGCACATTAGCACATGTGATGTGAATCCAAGTCACTGACTTGCAGGCTCAAACTTGTTTCTAGTCACGTGTTTGCAGTATACCTACGTTTATACTACATTTCACCGAACCAGGCTTGGCGTTTAGCCATTATTTCGAGACTTATAAGAAGCAAGAGCTGGTGTTTCTATTTTTAAGAATAAATGTTTATCTAAATAATTTAAACCTATTCACATACTTTGTGGTCTATTATTTCGTTCATTAGATAATGTCCAGTAAGGTTGGTATATAATTTAATCTTCCAAATTAAATCTAAGGAACAAAAACAAACTCGCTGTGCCCACTACTAGGCTCCATAAAATCTCTAACTCGTTTCCAGGTCAATGTATACGCTTTTACAATAAACTTCCTTTAGACGCAATAGAATTATCAATAGGTAAATTTAAAAAATATGTTAAAACTAAATTATGTCAAAAAGCTTACTATAGTATTTCAGACTACGTAAATGATAATAGTATTTGGAAATGAATTGCTCTTCTTATGTGATTTTTTTATGTACTTTTATATTGTTATATTTTTCATTTTAAAAGATGGTGCACATGAGTTTCTCACCAGCTCTTCTCATAATGCAATACCCATCGGAGCTGGTACTTAGATTGATTTTAATTCGATTCTAAACAGTTTGATTAAAATTAATCTGAGCCCCGGTTATTCAAATCATTGTAATTAGTATAATTTAGTATTATTTATTATTTACTTTTATATCATTTTTTGTAATGTTTTGACGTGTTCAAGCGCCTCCTGGGGCCTATGAAAATAAATGATTTGAATTTGAATTTGAATTTGAATTTCTAAAATAGTAAATACCTAAATGTCCTTTAAAGATAAGCCTACAGAATTTTAAAAGCTTTCAGGTGGCATATGCATTCTATAATTGATTAGGTATGTTATCTAATCAAACCAACTATTACTTCTGAAATAATTGTCCGCTGTTGATAGGTTTCTTCTATATTTGTATGTTGCTATTAAATTGCCATTTACTTCTTGAACGAGATGCCGATGAACTATGATTTAGGCATTTGAGTTATTATTGTCACTTTTATGGTTCACAATATCAGCTTATTTGGACGAGTAAATTAATTCTTCCAATATTGATCGTTATTACTCGAATGTATTCGGAGTAAATTAATGTTGACTCATATATCTTACCATACCATTTTAAAAATTTTCGAGTTTTATTGATTAATCAACTATACTCATATACAAGTTTCCTATTATGTTCTTACACCTCCGTACGTATGAATCAGTGGTTACTTAGCATTTCCAACAAATATAGAATTATCCGGTTCTTAGGATTTTAAAGACGCCCGATTTGTGAAAAGTTGATTGCCTTGATATTTGGAACTTTATTTTATAAATGTCACAGCGTCGAGGCGCAGGCGCGGCGAGCTGGTTGATTGGTGACGCTGCCGCGTTGGCAGGCGCAGGAGTTGGACGCGCGCCGCCGCCATCGCATCGCCGTGTTACAACACACGGAGAAAGCTGCACTCGTCTGGCGAAATCACACCCACAACGCATGTGCCAAATCTTTTAGAGAACCCCTCGCTACTTATATGGCAGCTTATACAGACTGCACAGTAAAAGTTGTTCTGCGTGAAAATAATTACTTATCTGAACCAAGGCGATTACGACTTGTACCATTTTTAATTACAAATTGCCTATGAAAACGGAGTTATATTGTATAAGATCCATAAGAAAATCGACATTACATGATGGCATAGAATAAAGAGTGTACATAATTAAATTAAATTAATAGAGCTCCCGTATAAATTATATATTGTAATGTTAAAGCTCATTTGTACAGCAAATTAGTTGTTACATCTGGAAATAAAATGATTACGGTGTATTACAAACGCCATGGCATAACGTTACGCGCGCGATGGCCACGTATCACGTACGATGCAGCCTTGCCGACGATGGCGAGCCGACCGTGACACTGACGCGGGTTATGATAATGACGCCTTGTACTACTATTGTGGAGTTTCGGTGTAAATATAAAGCTTGGGAGGCGGCATCTGCCCTGCGAGTGCCGGCGACGTGAGTACCTCGGCGACCGTTATCCGGTCACCGCTACGCCGCTGCCACGCTGCGCCTGCGCCGCGGAAAACAACATTCAAGCCTTTGGGAATTAGAAACAAGAACATTTCATATTAAACCATATCCGCTACGACTATGTTTTAGTTGGAAACGGATGGAATAACTTAGTTCTAATTGAAGACAGTGAGGCGATTCGAATATTAAGCGTAATATCGAACATAATATAGAGAACCAGCAAATATGGACAATACATACATAGAATCCCGCCTTTAGCCCACGAAAGTAGGCAAAGTCCTTACACCCATTGTAAGGACTTTGCCTCCTTAATATGGACAATAGTTATATTGAAAGAATACAACATTATTAAGATAATATAACATACTAGCTGACCCGGCGAACTTCGTACCGCCTTAGCGTAAATTTGATGCACTACTTTATTTTGTATAGCTGACCTATCTTATGTATGCGTACCTATTCAATTTGAACTGGAATCTATAATATCCCCATATAAAAATGTTTTTCTTTTTTTTTTTTTAATTTTTTTTGCCGTAACAACCTTGTACAGAGTATTAGAAAACTACAAAAAAAAATATCAGCCAAATCGGTCAAGCCGTTTTAATGCCAAGTCGTGACAACGGAAAACGGGTTTAATTTTTATATATATAGATACATGTAGATAGGAAAATGGAACCACCGTATTCTCAGAACTTTAACTTCCATCCATTCCATCATAGTAAAGCAATATGGCTATACTAAGAACCCACACCCAATGCTGACGCATTACGCTCTGATGTAAACTGATGACCTTTCCCTAGTCCGCTTATATATACCTCTCAGAACAGACACTCTGATTCGGTACCAGCGTTACTTTTCTAAAAGAGTTGACCACACATATGCCATTTACATTTGTACACAGGTATATAGCAGGCGATTTATAAAGGAATTTATTTCTTTTATTAACTAGAAGCCAATTACGGTTTGTAACAATTAACTCGATTGCTGCAATCCTAAAGAAAATTATAGTCCACCTGTCTTGCAAGAATGATAGGGATGTATTACCGAGAAATTCCCATCATATCTTATGTTAAAAATACAAACATATTTATTGTTCTCATTCTATCAAATATAACAGAAACATAAAACTATAAAATCTCTAGTTTGAAGATTCAAACAACAGGTTCTTAAAGCTTTTAATTGGTTATATTCGACGTTAACCCAATCAGAAAAAACTGGTAATAATTAAAACATAAATTGTACTTGTGTATAAGTTTAATTCTAATGTTTTTGTTTTTTTGCTTATGTTGATCTAATAATATAGCTGTATAGTTTTTAAGATTGCTTACAGACAGCATTTTGAATTACTCATTTTAGTCTATTGTAGAGATATTAGATACATAATAATAATAATAATAGTTATTTGTGCAACAAGAGAGCAAAGTACGTATTTGCTTCGAATGCTAAATTTTGAGTCTCGAATAAGCGAATGATTATAATAGTAGAATCACAAACGTAGCGAGTGATTCTAAGTTAGAATCTTGAGCGTAGTGAGGTACTCAAAAGCACGAGATATAATTAACTTTGATTTCGTGTTGCACACACAAATTTTAACCTCAGCAGTGAGATAATAATGCTCAGAAATAAAGGATAAGATAAGGGATAATAAAACTTAAAACAAAATAAATTGCATCACCTTAATGAGATTTATATTTAATTTACTCTTTTGATGTAATATATATTACCGTAGATTATATTTCAACAAAAAATAGAGAAACATTTGAAAAGAGCTTATGGTAGTTACCACAAGCTTTTTCAAATGTTATTTGCCTTTTACTCAAAACTTTAATTTTATATATATATGTTTCATAGTGCTAGCTCCTTTAATACAAAAGGGCCACAAATCATATTAAAAAAAATCTTTTATTGCAAAAATAATAACTAAATCGTCTATATTTTATAGTAAAAAATAAACTCATCATTTTTGCAATTATTATGGCCAAACTGACTTACCGCCAAGCACTTTGACAGGTAACGTCAGTACAAAACATTTTGATAGATGCGCCCCGAAATTAAACGCGAACTCATGTCGGTTACGTGAAAAAGTGCTCTACAATCCAAAATATTTTTGTGTTGCATTAAAAACTTAAGGTATGTTTGATTATATTTTATTATACAAAAAAGCCATATTTTGTGTTTTGCATTCTCTAGTAGTTCTAATCATATTGTTAATACAAAAGTGCCAAATTTTTGAAAACATCCGTTATACATTCAAACACAAATAGTTATAATCAAATTGTATTATTACAAAAGAGTAAAACGTCAGTTTTGCATCTTAACAATTAAGTAATTGTAATCATTTATATAATACAACAATGCCTTATTTGCCATAAATGCGCCTTTTTTGCAATGGATTATACTGGAATAAATTATTATTTTTAACGTGCTAGAATGGGACGTTCAAAAATATAGCCGTTCTGCATATTTTTTTTTATTTTTCCATATTTTTCTGTTAGTTTCTTCATTCTGTTTCACTTGTTACTAATTCAGTGGTTTTTACTATAAAACTATACAAATGTGTTTGCTTGTTATCTACGGGCATTGAGCGAATGCTAAAACTATTGCTTTTGTGATTAAACTATATAAATTAATATTAAATTATTATTAGAATCTTACTTAGAGCGCGAGTGAGAAATTGCGATTTAATAACTGATTTTTAAATTTAAAAACTTTTAAGTTGTTTTTATTACAGATTACTTACACAATGAATAGACCAATTTTTGACAATGGCAACCTCTATTCAAGCATCAGTTTTCTGGATTTTAATTGTCAGCAATTACCTACAGAAGATGGACGAAAAGTTAAATGGGCCGATATAAAAATGATTAAAGTTCATCGAGATTATGACAGTAATTTTTTTTAAGACTTCTTACGAAACAGAAGAGTTCACCTCGGTGGCCACGCAGACAAAGAAACGGTCTGCTAATCCTATAGTGCCCCAAGTTCTACAAACAAAAACTTAAAATATCTGAAACGAAGAAACAGGGTATACTTAAACTTATTGAGTAAAATATCAGTATTACCAAAGCTTTTACGAAAATTTGCAATTTTAATTATAATAATTGTGATAATAGGTATTTGGAATATTTAACTATGAAATTTCCTTTTATTAAAAACAATTATACATAATAATAATAAATAACTACGATTCTAAATAACAATTCTTAAATAAAATTTAGGATAGTTAACGCAAAAGGTGCCTTCAACTTTTTAAAATTGTGATTTTGTGAGACTGAATATTGTTAATGTGTAATATTATTATAAGTTATAATATTTTGCTACTGAACTCTGTGCCTGTGTATAAGAATTGATCTCATATTTTGTAGGTATAAGTTATTAATGTGTCGTTCTTTAGAGGATTTTGTAATTAATATGTTTTTCATGAATATTTTGATATTCTTTTAGTTATTATAGTTTTATTTCTTGTTTTATTAGAATTCTACAAACTTATGATATTTAAAATTTTTAGAGAGATGTTTAATTTGCCTAAATAATAGTGACGTACCAAGTTATTCTCAAAAAAATTAACAATAAATAAATATCTTGAAGTTTAGATTTTTAATACCGTGATTTAAATTACTTGTGTTTATTCTCTTATATTTTTTACCTAGTAATAAGATTAAAGTTTTTAATACATTTTTAACAAAAGGTTATAATGAACCATGTTTTTTTATAAAATTGTTTATATTTGACATCATATTTATGATATTGATTCAAATGTTGAATACAAAAGGGACTTTTGTCCATTTTTATCATAATGAGTAGCAGGGTCAATTTCAACAAGTGGTGTTTTTTGTACCTTATCGGTGAACTTTTTTATTTATAGCTTTTTTGGATATTTTTTAGATTTATTGTAATCTATATGATACTAAATGTCCCCAATTTTACGCACATGATCGTATCATTTAAGACTGAAGAGAAATTTGAGTTTGAATTTGGGTTGTCACCGATACGATAAGCTGACCACCGATTAGTTTTCTGTACACCGATATGAAATGCTTGAACACCGAAAAGGTGTGCTTATCCACCGATATGGTAAATCTGACCGACTTTGCACCATTGTTTCGTCAATAACTTTGTTATATTCCAGTTACATCAGAGTTTTATACCTTATTTGAAAGCTTATGAAATTTTTTATGTTTTTAGGGTTCCTTACCCAAAGGAAATGGAACCCTTTTACGGAAACTTCGCTGTCCGTCCGTCCGTCCGAACGTCCGTCTGTCTCCAGGATGTATCTCAAGAACCGTGATAGCGAGGACGTTGAAATTTTCACAGATGATGTATAATTATTGCCGCTATAACAACAAATACTTAAAGCTAAATAAAATAAATATTTAAGATCGAGAGTACCGAACACAATGTGTCAAAAGTTCAATTGTGCGATGCTTTTGCCATCGATGCTTTATAGATGCAATAGTATATCGGTCTTCAAAATTTACTGTTTGTCCCTAATTCGATTATAAAATGTCTTTTTTTTAATACTATGTTTAATGTAGACAATATTTTGCATCTATTTTAAATTTGCGTATATTTTTGCGGCAGGCGTTCTGGCTATGAAAATTACGCAATCTACTTTAACTATGCCCACACCACGATCGGTCTAGAAAATTTGAATTTTTCTGGGTACAAACAAACAAAGGTATTTAACATCGTACAATTTCACTATCGACACAGTGCGTTCGGTATTGTAAAAATCGCAACTTTCGAAAACTCATACTTTCTATACCTAACGAAATTACTGATATCAATAAAATGTTTTAGAAGCAAAATAAATGACACAGGGTCCACCGATGTGATGAACCGACCCACCGACTCGATAAACTGATCCACCGATACGATTAAGAAATCCACCGATGTCTTAAAACTGTTAATACACAAAAAAATAATACACTGAGCAGATAAATTATACACCGATAATGTTTTTTCACCGATCAGGTGGAAAATTGTCGTATCGGTGGGTAAAATGACCACCGATTCCACCGATAACGGTACAGCGACGAGATAAATTGCACACTTTTTTTAAAATTTCTAATGAACTATAATAACTAGGACAAATTGAACTACAGCCAATAAAGCTAATTCAGTTACTTTCTCTGTATGGATCAAACAAATATAAAATAACAACATATTACAATATAAAAAATCATTCTCCGATAAGATAAAATATTTGTCGCCTAGCAATTTTCATAGTGTACTTACGTTTTTTGCGGGTAAATGCAGCGATGTAGAAAGCGTCCGTCTTCACTGCGCATTAGGGCAGTACTAACATGAAATAATAATCAGGGAGGGGACACTGTCGGACTTGCCTATGTGAAGTTATATCTAAATTACTTTTTGGCACCGAAAAGCCAAGAATTCCTGGGACAAGTACGTTTGTGCCTCTCATTAATAAATATGGTTAGTTAAATAATAGAATATGCTATTTATCAATGATGAAACTAATATCCTACGAAATAGGGTAGGTTGTAACCTTAATTTACTAATATTCATTAATTTATAAGCCATTTTGTTTGTAAAAAAAGTACTGGGACAGCACCGACAAGCGAAAATTTGGACTTTAGGATTTTTTTTCTACCCTTAAATTTCATCCTAGCCCATTAATATTTTTGCCTCCACCCTATATCTACCTATATAATACTATAAAAATCAATTTAATACAATATTATTCTTTTCAAATACGAATTTCAACGAGGACAGAAAAAAAAGTCGTTTGGGAAATCGACCCAGCAACTATTACAAAGTTCATAATGTAGATAGGCCTTTAAAATACGCATCATAAAAATTAAAAATACTAAATATTAAAAAAAAACACTTTTAAAAATTTGTTTGCCTGTCCTGTAAAAATTATGAATTTCAATTTGTGTCACTTTTGTATTTAAAGATCGATATGATTTTTTGACAATTAGGCCTACCTATTTACAGAAAAATAAACATATTAGGGCAGGAAGTACTTTATCCTAAAGGCAGTGACGGAAACATTTTAAATGCTGTTAAGTTATTACATTTTAATATTCAGATTATATAATTACGTAGGTGTATATTCTTCTGTATAATCTTAGCGATAAAATTGCAAAGATTCCAATAATCAGTATATTAGTATGTATAAATATTTAAAGGTATGTGTTATTCAACTTACATAACCGGATTTTCTAGACTTAAGGCGGATTTTAGTCGATTTTATAATTATTTCTATATATCTTAACACTTACACACCTGCCTGACTACTTTTATTGAAAACTTGATAAAAATTGGATCGCCATGGGCAATACACGCTTAGAACATTGTATATAACAAAATGGTGACGTAAATAAGCTCGTTTATATTTTAATTAAGCCGTCCACACAACCAGGAAGAATAATAAACACGAAATCTAGACTTCAGTATTAAAATAATAAAAATTAATTATATTTTAAAATGTAAAAAATAAGTGACTTAAATGTATGAGAAAAACAACAGTTGAATAATTTTAATCATTTTTATAAACTCGTTATTGTGCACAAGGTTTACCAAATATATACGAAATTACCGACATCCCTGACTAAATTTGGGTTTTAAATTTCCATAATTCATTCACTAGTTATGTTGTCCATACTTTTAAGGTTCGTATTTTCCTCTTTGTAGATAATCAAATTATCTTTATTTACAGGATTCAAAGTACGACGCTGTTGCCTGCATTTTTCGCAGTCGGATAAAATGTGGGTGTACCTACCTTTACTAGATCGTATAATGTGAACATAACGTAATGAATGATGGCCACAATTCCAAAAGAAATGTTCATTAGGAAAAGTTCAAAGCCATCCAATGAGTGGGAGATTCAGATACCTAATTAAAATGAAGTCTATCCGTTCATGATGTCATTCTCATAAAGTATTTATTATTAGTATTTTCGGCGTCTATAAATTAATAAAATAGAATATTACCTTGCGATTAGAAATAAATGAGCAGACATTTGCAAAATCTAAAGTCTATTCAACATGAGGTCGAGGGCAACGAATATTGCTGTAATGCAAAAAATGACATAATAATATCTTTGCGGATAATATAATGAGAATTGTTATTTTTAGATAATAATATTTTATAAGTATAAAATTCATAAGATACATTAATTAACTTATATTGTGCATTAAGTGATTTTTGTTATTTAAAACTGCCGGCGGAGGTCACGTTTGGATAAAATTAGAATAATATTTTAAAATATATTTTTATTTAAATCTTCAACAAAAACAAATATTCAGCTTCTCAACGAAAAGTGCATAATAATATGAAACTTTTACAGGACTTGTGAAACATTTCACCTTTTACCTTTAAACTAACAGCACTGTTACCAGATATTTACCGAAAAAAATACTTTTTTAACGTGTCGGAAATCAGTGCCATAGTCCATAAACATCTACGAACAATTGTAGATATAATGTGTGTGCCAGTAATTTTAGAATCTAACCTTATTACAAAACCAGACCAAAGCAGCTCAAGCATAGTAAAATAAATAAGTAAGTTATCTTCGAACAAAGGTACATCGCGCCGTTTGTATGTACGCGTAGCGCTTGCCACGCCCCGAGTTCATGTACAGTGGGCCAACGAGTTAGCTATGCAGGGCAAAAACTTCTATGTCATAGTAAAGACTTACTACACCAGTTATGGATAAGTGAGTTATTTATCTAAATAGTGGGTATATTACACTTATTAAATATGTAATTCAAACATGCATATCTATTGCAGTCAGTTTTCAGTATGACGTAGAAGTTTTTGCCCTGCATACCTAATTGCTTGGCCCACTGTACGTACGCACGCACACTACGCCGCTCGGCCAGTTACTCGGTCAGCGGTAGTGCGGGCCGTGCCATTACTGTGAGCGGTCGGTGTTTGTTTAAAAAATTAGGTACGGTTACGCGCTGCACTGCAAAATGTCTTCGCGAGTCAATAGATATTATTGTGAAGTTTATGGTTGTTCAAACGACATAATGTTGTAATAAAGATTACTCCACGGACATAATGTCACCTTCCCTTGTTGTTCCACCTGACGATTTCGTCAGAAATATAGACAGGATGGAGAAAATATTCTCTGAAGTTTTTAAAAGAGAACACATTAATTCTAAGATTGGAATGTCGATTTACGAAAGCCTCCTGGATGGCGTAGATTTTACGATGCCTTGCCCATGTTTCCCAAAAACATTCTTGTATAAGTTTTATACAAGAATGCGAATTTATTTTTCATTATCAGAAAATAATAAGGCTTTTCGCACAGGACGAAATCGCAGAAAATATTTTTCTGTCACAAATTTGTAATTTTTTTTATGCTTGTTTTCATTAGGAGCATAAATAATTAGCATTTAATTTTACAGTTTAGATTATTTTTCATTTTTCTATGTCTGTTCTAGTACCAGTATGTATGCACACATTGTTTTTACTCCTTTTCCTTTCTGCTTTAAGTGTAAGAGATTGCAACCTTATATACTACGGATAATTTTATTAATATAATATTGGTCTATTTGACAAATAATTTAATTTCATAGTATTATTCTCTCCATAACCATTTCTAGTCATTGTATTTTGGTTGCTATAACTTACACATAACAATTATTGTCAATAAACAAACAAAATTGTATGAATTATTTGAAAAGATGGTGAACATGAGTTTCTCACCAGCTTTTCTCATGATGCAATACCCATCGGAGCTGGTACTTGGATTGATTTTAATTCAAACCTCAAAGTTGAATTGAAATCAATCTAAGCTCCGGTGATTCAAATAATTTTGTTGCAATTAATATTATAATTTATTTAGATTAAGTTTTATTTTAATTTTATTTATTTGAACGTTGATGTTTGTTTTGACGTGTTTAAGCGCCCTTTGGGGCCCATATAAATGATTTGACTTTGACTTGACATTAATAAATGCTTTGTTTTGTAAAAAAAACGTTTTTTTATAATTAAAAAAATAATTTCAGTACAGGTAATTTAAAATATCAATCTGACAAGTGACAACCCTACGCTTCGAGCAAGTTTAGGTATCGTGCGCTCCTAAACGCCGGGAGTTGGCTTACTTATCTATTTTACTATGGCTCAAGCCTCTATTGAGCAGCGGTCAAAGGTGAGGCAGGCCGTGGAGCTACTTCCTACTCGCTCACAAAAGTTTTACCATTTTAAGTTTCGTAATCAGTATATAATACAATTAAATTATTAATTAACTAGCATCCTGTTCAATTAAAATGATTTTGTAATAATATGAACATTCAACGTCATTGTTAAGTGCAGCCTTATCGCTCTTCGATGATCTTCTTCAAGCGGACATTGAGTAGTGTTAAAATAATAATAATAGCAGCCCTGTGTTTAATACATGTCCCACTGCTGGGCTCGGGCCTCTTATTATGATGAGAAGGGTAATACCATAGTCCACCACGCTGGCCAAGTGCACATTGGTAGGCTTCACACACTCTCAAGCATTTTTAGGCTATTTTATTTTTATGATATATACTTACATATCTTCAAAAAGACGAATCTTAACGATTTATTGACAGAGGTGTGTGCCGTGGGTTCGAACCCGAGACCATTGACTTCGCAATCCTATGGTCTGCCACTCGGCTATCGCTGAGTACGTACTATGTACAAATATAATTATCACAATTATGTATTTGTAATATCCTGGCAGATTTAAAACGGGATATTTTATATTGCATATCAAATAAATAATCGCCTATCAATACATACTCATCATTTATATTCTTTTTTACATCAAATAACTTACTTCACTACAGATAAACTGAAAGTTTAACAAAACTCAAACTGCAGATAATTCGAAATTACACATCAATATGACATTCCTTTTTTCCTCATAATGCAATACAGTTAAATTTATTTTTGTACAAAAATACTACATGCATAGCATAAATACTGACTGCACATCAAATTTACCATATTTCATAGCAAAATAACTATCCCAGTCGCATATTAACCAGTAAGTACAACAAAATCTGTTCATCATATTTGTCTCAATTTTCAAGAAGCCATGCTCGGCAAATTTAATGATTATTATAACAAAAAAAATCTTTTACATTGCATTATTTCTAAAAGCAGAACAACTTAACTGAAAAACTTCGCGCGTTTTTTCGTCACTGGAGTAAATAATATAAAAATAAAAGCTATAGTTAAGGCATAGGTCAATTATAGGTAAGTAGTAGGTTAGGTTAGGTTAGAACTGCGACCATAACAATCAATCTGTCTGATACTCCGACTCCTTTTTGAATCCACCCACTAAACAAAATAATATTATACTACCTAACAATTTCTTATTATCATAGATCGTAACTGACGACAGTACGTGGCGCCACCTGCAGAAGCTAAAAATGTGCCTATTGCGCAAAAAAGGAAGCCTGGACGCGCCGCGAAAGCAAGACCCGCTTTAATAATTCAATAAATTACAATTTTGTATCTAATTTTATATTTTTTTTGCTGATCTCATTATGTGATAATTAATAAATAATAAGATTACTGTGACTAATAAAATGTTGTTTGATTTAGAAAAACTGCTGTAAATATTATAAAAATAGAAGCTATATTTAAAAGAAAAAGAGTTAACATGTATAATGTGCATTAAGATTATTAGTTGTGCATTGATAAAAAAGCTTTTGCTTTAGGAAAAATTGCTGTGCGCTGTGAAAATAAATTGTAGTGTGTTTAGTGATATTTTGAGTTGAATATTTTGTTGTGCAATCAGTAATTTTGATGGGAATTCGGTATTTAATTGCATAGAAAAAGGATATTTAATGATTTGCGTTTAAATACTACCCATTTAAAACTATGTATACTTAGAGAATTCGATGACATGAAGACTTGAATCAATCAGTTTGTCAGGTTTATTAATAGAAACTATGTGAATTGCCACATTTTTCTTAACTAGAAATAAATTTAATTTACATTAAATTGTGTTCCTTTTTTCAGATGAAAAATATACTAATTGTGACATAATATAACATGTGATAATAGTAAATCTCGAAACTCGACACTCAAGTAAAGCCACATTTAGCATCATGGGTTATAGCCATAGAAATCTTAATAACTAGTCAATAGAAATGCTATCGACTATCTTTTAACACTGGGACGCATGTCGCCGGTTTTCAAATACCACTACATAACCAAACAATAAAAACACAATTTCGCCTACACATACATTTTGTATTCCTGCAAACAAAATTATTCTTTTTGCGATGACATTAAGCAATATTTTATAGAAACGAATAATCTTTAGGCGTCCCAAACAACACTGGTAACCACGACAACTCCTCAACTCGCACTTGTGTTCGACTAGACACATGCGCGGCGACAAGGTCACGCGTCTTTGACATTTCTATTGCCTTGTTATTAAGATTTCTATGGTTATAGCATAGTATAGCATCATACCCCCATGATGCTGATTTACTCGAGCGTCGTAATGAACTATTGGGTTTGGTACAGCAGATGATAGGAATGATAATATGTTATTAGCTTTTTTATTTCAGTAGTGAAGGAAGTATCAATATGTTCTCCATAAAAAAATATGGCGTACGGGCGCATTTAATAATATTATTACAAAAAGGTAGTTAAGCCATAATTTGGAGAATATTTATTGTACTTTAACCTTGCACAAGTTTTGCATCTTCGAATGAGTCTGAAATAAGATATTGAAAAGATTTTTTTTGTAAGTATGATTTTGTATGATTTTTTATATCCACATTTTTGGGCTAGAAAACAACCTACCATACCTTGATCTGACATGCTCGGGTAAATCCAAAAAAACCTCTTCTAGGGCTCCCCTACTTTAACAAAATAAAGTTTATAAATAAGTAAAAATAACAAGACATTTTTGTAGCAGAGGCATTTGATACTAAATAAAGATGTCTGTGGTATTCAGATTCCACATCTACGGATACATCTGACATGTTAATGTGGTGCTATTTGTTAGTTAGCACCTTTTGAAGGTAAGTGCGCTGTCTCGCGTGTGGTACAGCAATAAATCTTGCCTCTAAAAATACCTTTGTTTGAGTTATAAATGTATATGTACTTTCTTTATTACCTTCACTATTCATTTATAGCTTGATTTTCGAAAAATGTATTTTTTGCATTGCAACTACATGTATTGCAAGGCAAATTTGTTTTCATGTTTATTTAAATCGCTGGGTTTATTTCTAGTTTAGTTGTTTATTTATAAATTTGAGATTGGTTAAAATTAAACTAGAAACAGTTGGCCAATTTGGCCTTTAGCAGTTCAGCGCCCAGTATGTAATACTCCTACATACGAATAAACAGACATAACACATTATTATATTATGTTGTCACTCCCATTGTTTGGTTATCAACGTCTACAGTTGTAAAACTCACATAATGCATCGAGATTTTAAGACGTTTCAATAAAGCGAACAAACGACCACTCAAGGCGAACACAATGTAAATCTTTGCAACAGGAGAATCTAGGTATTCGCAAACAATGTGGTTACATACAAAGTCAGTTAATGCTTTAAAATACAATACTGATTTCTAGGAATCCTAGAAAATATGAAGTTAGCCAAGAAAATCACGTATATAGTAGTATAAGTACAAATATTTTAGTTAAAACACGTATGCACCATAAAAAGCGTTCTGGAACCGAGCGCGTTGATGTCTAATATATGGGTCAAAGTGAGCGCGCTACAAAATCATTGGAACGCGCACATTATTACACTTGTACTGTTAAAAGTGGTGCACAAACCGCTCATAAATGTTAAATCGGTGTAATAATACTAACTAGCTCATCAGATAAGGTTACGGTAATAATTTACCTTTGAAGTTTAGCTTTGCCCCGTAATTATGTAATTAGGTAATAGATTTAATTCGTGTTTCATTTGTGTTGAACTAAAAACGCAAATTCTGGTTATTTATTGAAACAGAATAAATATGTAAGTAATTATCATAATATAATAATACATTTTATTTCAAGAAGTTGTAGTACAATTACATAGAGTGGTTCAATGAAAGGTTACAATAATCTAGCTCAATATGTAAGGCTGGATCGTTCTAGCTAGAGTACGTAATAGCCAGTATTTAGGACAAAATAGTTAGCATATATATATAAATAATGTTAGTTGCATATTTTTAGTACATACATTTAAAAAATATTTTAATACATAATACATTTAATACATAATTATAATCTTGAGGTGACTGTTAATAATGATAGAAAGATACAATTATAGATAAAATTATTTTTGGCGCGTAGAAACTCTTCCACCTTTATAAGACGGCATATCAACTGGCATTTTAAGTAAACATTCGTAATTTTACTATACTGTGATAATACTTAGGGAATTAATAGTTATAATCCAAGCAAAAATGAAATAGCTCCGGGGAACTTGGCTGCAAGTGGTATTTAACTTTTTGTACTCGTAATGACATATTACCTACGCCTGTTTTATTTTGTATTCAATTTTGCTTTTATCGAGTGCCTTTGAATAACATCACCAGAGGCGTATTCGCCGACAATCGAATTGTAGAGCCATTACTGCGATTGTGTTTTTCAATGGACCTATAAAAATAGATGTAATTGGTGATGAGAAAAAAACGAAGAGCGTTTATTGAGCTCCTAGCCGCCGCCATTGCCCGCTGCCGCCGACCACGATGCTAATAGCCGCACGGAAGCCACTCCTTTGTACTTCTCATATGGGCCAGGAATGTACGCCCTGATTGCCCCTAATCCAATTTGTATACGCACCTACGGCTACCATGTGCCTCGTGCTTTAATTGAACTCACCTATCCGATCTTTTGTAGGGTTCAAGAAAAAGATTAACGATCTTCATTCTTAAGAGCTTCTATTCTAATAAGAAACAATTGAATATACACTCATGTTGAATTCCTCTTTTAATGCAAATGTGTGCATGCCCTTTGTCTGCCCTATCTTCATTGTAACAATATACGTGATCTCCGTTGCAACAATGTAAAGAAAGTTCTGGATATTCAATCGAAATTTTTATAATGCCCTTGTATTCTAATCGCCGACCTTTCCGCCGAGAGCTACATGGGTGCCTCTGTCTTTTTGCAATAGTGGGCGAACGGGTTTGGTGCTCGCTTTATCGCCCTTGCAGCTTTATACGGTGTAGATAGAGCAGGGTTGGCAAAAGCTCGGCCACTGGGAACGCGTTCCAGAGTGCGGTGCAGCGAGGGGGGCGCGGGCGAGCGCGGCGGGGCGCGGCGCGCGGGTGTCGCACAGCCTGCGCGGCGCGCGGGTGTCGCACAGCCTGCGCGCGCGCCGAAGCCTGCGACTCGCGCTCAGTCATTGTCCGACCAACATCTCGGTCGTACACTCAGTCGACCGGCTGTCGCTACTTCACCCGTCGTACGAGTGCCCGTTAAGCGAACGGTTAACTCCGACCCTTGGAGTGTAGGTGCAGTGCTCAGTGATGGTGTGTTTCTAGCTATACAGTAAGGAAGTGTATCGCTAACAAGTATTACCGTCTCCGCTGTGTGGCGAGTTCCACGGAGTTGCCTAACGGCTGTTCACCAGTCGCGAGAAGGCAATCGCATCTACCGGGAGGAATGAGCCCCGTACACCACAGTTCCCGCACTCACCGATGATCTCAAGGTTGGTGCCACACCATTGACTTGCTCTGCACGCCGTATTGCAGCACTTCGCACGGCTCGACCCGCGACCGCTCGCATTCTCCACACTACCACACTCTATTCTGATCTTATTCCAATAACTTAGCATTCAGTTTACCTCGCTCACATCTGTGAAACGTTCACTCGCCCGACACAACCTTATTGTTCATACTTTATGTTATTGAAACTCACATTTTTTTTTCTCTCATTAAAATTTTATAAGAGTCTAATTGGTCATAACTGTTAACGGCATAGAAATAATGTTGTCATTGAAGATCTCACATCATTCTATTAAGATAAACATAAGTTAATTAACAGAAGAATTAATGTGCATTAAGCATTAAGGAAACAAAACATTGTCGACATGCTTTTGGTTCACATCTACTACTTACTCGTCTTCTTAAGTATTCTGAGCGGGATGGTAACAAGCCTTTTCTCAGAAATATTCAAATTGCATTCAAGAAGCGCACCACATTGGAACTTATTGGACACTGCGAGGATTGCAACACAAGAAAGTTTCACTGCAAGCCTTATTGCTCTTACGTAGAGCCGTACACAGGGCTGCCCATAGCAAGAATGTGCTCTTGAATATCTATACCTATATCACTAAAGTACTAAGTGCAGATCGAACCGGATACTGTACGATGACACAATGGTTTTACCAAATAGGTTATTCACAATAGGACTAAAGTAATTAACTCGCTCAAAATATATTGAATAAAATATTATACATTTCGGCCAGAAATTAATGTCACACATAATTTTTTTACCAAATTATTACTTTACCACAAGGTAAAGTAGTTGCTAGATGATAAAATATGCTACCAGTAATGAAGTCGTGCAGTATGTCGTTTATATGAGTATTGATAAATGCGTATCGACACAAAGAAATGTTTAAGGGTTGTTAAATTTAAAAGGCTTTTAGTAACAGCTTATTGCGTGATTGCAATCTTACATAAACGAGATATTACAGCAGTACTGGTTTATGGTAAATGAGTTTCCGTTGTAATAGTTTTACGTAGGGGCTTGTTTCCTTTGTACGCTGTTATTGCCAGAACCTTGCATAAACAGATTATAGGATTAATGTCAGTCAATACATCATTTGTTTTTGAGCTAACTTCGGTTTCTAATCAGTGAAAGTCTCATCAAAAGACGTGTAGTAGTTTTTGCTCGATGCTCTAATCCGTAAAAAAAACTCTGTGAGTTTATATAATACACGTTGATGTAATTATTGTTGAATTATAATATTAAGTTGTAAAAAACTACAGTTACCTTAATAGCAGATTATTATTTTTCCCATAATCTTAACTGTTCCTCAAGAAGGCACCGTAAAGTAATCAATACATAACTGAGTATTCAAGTAATGTATAAAACTGTGAGCGATAATGTTTGCCATCCCTGACTAGAGATTTCCATGCCGGGATAAGCTGTTTTTCCATAGCTGCATCCGGTGCGCTAACATTACGCAACGTGATGCAATCGTTCGATATAATAAGAACTTTAATAATGTACCACTTACTGCATTACGGAGAATATGCGTAGGCTTCATTACTTTATTTATCCAGTTTGTTTCACTCGAAGCCAATTGATAGCGATTATGATTGCAAGATGAGTTCATTGGCATGCAGAGTACGCTTGATGGTTTCCACTTCGCGTTGCCGACTGGACTTAATCGACTTCATCGCACTTTTTGGATCTTTTATAACGAGTTTTCCTCGTATCTGGGTTTTCGGTTCGTTTTAGCCGGTTGGGTTGGGTTGATGGCTTTGGACCTTCGATAAGTGTGTTAAGATATCGTGTCATACCGTTTCACACGACAGATATGATTTCCAAACCAGTTTTTATTAGAATTATTTAATTGGTCTTCGTTAGTCATATTGTCTGAACTATGAAATAAATATGTCTAAGTTTAAGAAACGCCATGTTCAGTACACTCAAATTGGTACCGATATCACGATCTGATAAATGATACAACCATGAGACTTTCACTTAGTAATAGATGAGATCTCCGCCTTTTGTTGCTGGTAAAAGAGCAATGTACTTACTTGTAACAATATTCATTATACGACTGTAGAATCATACTCTCCTTTTGTTCTAACTTGTTCTTTATAGTATAGGAAACTGGATTTGGCAATAAGATAGCTTGACATATGTGACGCGGTCGACAGCCTTGGTCATAGTTTACCATGTATGAATATTTAGATAGACAACAATGCAGGCTCTAGGAACGTTTTCTCTTCTGTCTCGTCCATTGTACTGCTTTTTGGCAACTCGGAGTTGTCTGAGACATTTTTTTCATTGTAACAAAGCCTTGTTACCATGGGGATAGAGTTCGTAAGCCAACGGACTTAAGGCTCTACTCACGTGTTCGTCTCGATTTCATTTTTTTCGATGACGTTCTCGACTTTTTATAACAGTTGTGAAATTTTCTCATGTATGTCGGTTATATGACATGACCATATGGCGCGTCGACCTTCATTATATTTTAAATTTTATAATAACACATCAAGATACTTAACGGATAAACTGCCACTCAAATTCTATACGACTCGCCTAATTGGTAGTCTTACCTAATCATTAATACGTAATTACATGTATACAATAGCTTCACACATAATTTCATATTGTTTTGGACACAGAAAAAAGCCTGAAGTTTTTATCGTCAGTAAATTATTCAAGTCGAATGAAGCATCGGGTAATAACCGAGTTGTTTTTTTAAATAAAACTATTGAGTTGGCTGGCGGCGCTGTCTCCAATGCCATTAATTCCAATTAGTGCTTCATCATTAACCAATTAATTAAGTCTGCAGCGTACATTTATCGTAAGCAAGAAAATTATAAATCCAAAACTTAATTACCCGAGGGTTTAAACACTATTTATAAACTAACTATTAAACCACGAGTTGTTACCCCTACAAGGCAAGTTAAAAAAAGCAATAAAGTAACATACTTACTAACAAGGTAAAAAAAAATAAACTGATAGAAGTTGAATAATTCATTTTATCCAAAAGTGCTGTTCTATTCTCAGTTGTTCCATTAAAAGTGTCTGCAGAAAATGAATCTTTTTCAATCCCCGTTGTAGATATATTGCTGCTTTTAAGCCGAGTAGTTGTAGTAGTTCGAGGACCTGTTGAATAAAAATAAATTAATGAATAGTTTCAGTTCATTAGCCATCGGACTTTTGCATTAATTATTCGCGTGGGTTATTGTTAAGAAGGATAGTGAGAATAGCAACAAAGGCACAGCTTGAGTAGACGAGGTTGCACCCGAGCGTAGCGCCTTCTTCAAGGCCCCTTTGTTCTTCATGCAATTTATTCCCACCGAGCGGTAATTGTAATCAGTAGATCAACTCGTTTTTATTCCAAGTTTCGAAATAGATACTATGTATTAACTTAAACTATGGTCAGACCATCTCAGGAGTCCATGCATTATTAAAATCTTTTAAAACAATACATCGGAACATAGAGCCGATTTGAAACGTTTTTTGCGTAAAAACCGGATACTTGTAACGCTTAACACGCACGCTTATATTTTTATCGCTGGATTGTTAAACGTATTTCCATACATTCTAGCGTGGTTACTCACATTTTATCATTAACGGTTACAAGATGGCATTACCTACTTTTGGCATGGCAACTGTGTAAACACTCGATTGACCTATGTTCAATCCTATACAGAAAGTGAAAAACACACAAACGGAGTAATTAGTGAAGTAGGTATACGTAAAGTGAATCTGCACAGGAATGATGTAAAGTAATGAGGTCATCATTAACATTTACATTAAATACCCATTGCCTTACATTTTAGTACACATTATACTATTCATTGTTTAGTTCTACGAAATATTTCGCACACTGTGACTAGAGAGGATTTTATAGCCAAAAATATCAGATTTTCAAGCAATATTAATCATTTATACAAAGTGAAAATGTCTGTTTACGGTATAGACCAACGATTTGTTCAATAAAATTTAACGTGACACGTTTGCTACCACTAAAATAATCACGTTTTATCAGGATTTGATGATTATATTGATTGTTTGTACAAGTGGAGATCTAACACAGATTGTTAAAAATATAATCATTTTATGTTTTTATAAGTAAAGGTAAAAATACTGATTATTTACTTGTATCTCTCAACAGAATAACACTCACCAGTTGATGTTTAGCGTCATACAAAGTTATAAGGGAAAAACCCAGATTAACACTAGTCATAATGTTAAAATAATGCGAGATGCCGATAGTATTGTATCAACGCAGGTGGCGCCATATTAGCTGCGCAGGCGCACCTGTCGTCCGCCACCGCCCCTAGCGTGCCGACCGCGACCGGCGACGTGCCCCGTTATGTCATTCCGTAATACAACTATAATGTACGGTCCTACTCATCCCATATTCTCACGCGACAACACATCAATATCCCATTGCCTGTGAGAAACTGTACCCGTACTTGTACGACCCATTACGCGAGTACTACGGCTGAGAAACTCTTTCTTCTAATGTACTTGTATGTTTCCACTATTTGCTGATTTTAAACCGACTGCAAGAAAGTGTCATGTGTTTTGCACATTGTTAGCTTTTATGTGCCTCTCTCAACCAATTTTCATCTTGAAAGATTGGTATGCCGATCTATACTAGTACCGCCTATTCCATTGAAGCCATATCGTATTCATGCAAAAACATAATTATGTTACAATTGGCTAGTAGGCGTCAAGACGCAAAGCGAAAAAAATACTACATTAGTAAGTAAAATTAAACTTGAAGTTACTATTTTTTAATCAGGTATTACATTTAAATGATTTAAGTTTTTTTATGGTTTACTGATTTTATAAGTATGTGCTGTAGGGTGTCGATTCCAAGTATACTTTATTATTACCTGAGGCAAGTTTTAAAGTCAACGGGTGTTATTGATGGACACTAAATGATAATGCGCCAGGCAAAAGCAAATTGTTCTTCATTATTTATTAAAAATAGGCACTGAACTGAATTCCTTGATAATAGAGACATTATTATTATACGGGACAACATTATTATACGGGGTGGATGCGACATAGCGACATTTATTGAAACCACAGCTTCTATACATGGTAAGTATCAATTTCCACCGGATAAAAATTCTCTGGCGAAAAAAAAAAAATCACGTTCTCCGAACAATTTGAACATTGCGATCGTGCAATTTGTTCGGAAGACGTGGATTTTTTTTTTCGCCAGAGAATTTTTTATCCAGTGGAAATGCATACTGGCCATGTATAGAAGCTGTGGTTTCAATAAATGTCGCTATGTCGCATCCACCCTGTATTAGATTTCGTATTCGATGCTGAAGAGTTAAATGAAATAGAAGAATAGATGATAGATATATATAACCATTCTATCATATACATAATACTGTTTTACCAGTATTTAAATTTGGTTTTTACTGCCTCCATGGTCTAGTGGTTAGGGTAAGCGCCTTTCACCGCGAGGTCTCGGGTTTGATTCCCGGCTCGGGCAAAATTATATATTATAACAGCACGGAGTTGGAATTGTGCCCGGTGGATGGTGATAGGCTCACCCCGTATCCCATGAGACCTAAACATAACAGGTGAAGTGTGGGTGCCGTACACTTTTGCCACAGCCTTCCGGATAACATAGGCCTGATGTTATGTTTAATGTATGTTATGTATCTAAATTTAGATATGATCTTACTTTATCCGCGTGATCTATTGATCCCACCAGTTTTTTTCTGAACTCACATTTTTTGTTTCTCCAATCAAATTGGTTATTTGATCTCGAATAAGTGGAATCCGAAAGGTGGGCACTATTATCTTTCAATACGGAACATGTCTAGTCACTGCTCTGTATAGAACATGGAAATGTTATAATTATTCACTGATAAATCAAGGGCAATTATTATAAATTAGTTATTATAAGTTCTTAGTCGAAATGTTTCTATGTGGTATAATTAATAGCTAAGTGTATAATGACCAACAATTGTTGGGTATGTAACACGTTAACTTTCGTGTAGGATAGCCGCACAGTAACAAAGTGAAATATACTAAGAAACAGTTTACACAGTACCCTTTGCACACCGGGCAGTGAGAAGAGGATCGCAGGTTGAAATCCTGCCCGTCCCATATTTTTTTCATCTGTTTCTTAGTATAATTTGCTAAGCATAGCTAAATACAATTAAAATAATCAATCACGAATAATAAGCATTACCATACAACGTGGCAATGCTGCCAGCCTTCTGGGCAGGATTTCGCCCTTTGACATCGATGCGGAAGAGTTTTTTAATGCTCTATATAGTAAATCAATCACTATGTACTAGAGCTCTTTCAGAATAAAATATTGCCAAGACATTTAGCATGTAGTCGTATTTCATGAGTTTCCGGCAGCATTTCTATAGCTTTGCGTGATTTGATTCATAAAGTTACCGTTTAAATGAGATTCTTGCAGAATATTTGAATCGATCATTGTTCAATGATGCCCTGTATGAATTATTTAGTTGCGAACGGAAATTGCTCATATATTGTATACGCGCCTACTCACATATTAAATCTGACAATTTAATTGAGCTTGAGTCATCAGTGTAGGATTAAATATTCAAGATTGTTTTACAATATTCAATTAAGAAATAATTTTGAAATAAAAAAACCGACTTCAATTACTAACAATGCTTATAAAATAAAAACTACTAAACCAAACTGAAAGAAATTTTTATGAAACTACCGGGCAGCTATATCGCGTCGAACAAAAAAAGAATAACGCGAATCGGTCCATTAACCGCGACGTAATCGATGTACATACATAGAAAAAAACATACCGGCCGAATTGAGAACCTCCTCCTTTTTTGGGAAGTCGGTTAAAAATAAATCTGCACGTGTGGTGTAGTGGTTTAAGTGGTTGCTTCACCGCTCTGCACTACACTGGTGTTGTGGGTTCGATCCCCACATGGGACAAATCTTTGTGTGATTCTCAAAGATTTGTTCTGAGATTGGGTGTGCTTGTGTGAGTGAATGTGTGTATTTGCCTTGTCATGGGACTATTGGATAGTGTAATTGCTTCTGGCGTTTTATCTAATGTAAAAAAAAATTAAGAATAATTCACCAAAAAAAATTACATCTTGAACGAACATATAAGTAATCGAACACAGCTGTCACTTCAATTTAACATATCATCACGCCTATATTACCCAGAAGGGCGTGGCTGAGGTGTACAAGACCCACTATTCACCTGTTATGTTTAGATCCCATAGGATAGGGGGTGAGCCTATCACCATCCACCGGGCACAATTCTATCTCTGTGCTGCTATTAAGAATTTCGTGACGGCAAGTTCACAAATAACACTTAGCCCGACCCGGTAATCAAACCCGGGACCTCAAAATGCAAATCAAACCCACGTCAATTTACGATCGTTCGTTATCTTAACCATTGGACAGTGGTCGCTTTATTTTTTTTACCGTGAGACTGGTCATTTATGTAAATATATGTGAAATAAAATCTTCCATTCGTTTAAAAACAGGTACAAATAATAAGTGCAAGTGAACGAAACCTTTCTTGTTTATTGTTTCGTAATGGACCTGTACAATGTTGTATCTTAAATTAACCACTTTCAAACCAGTTTTTCAGAGTGAGAGTAAAGTTCAAAATAAAGAAAGTTAAAAGGATTCCGGTCAAGCCTATATCGAGCTTTACGAGTTATATTATATTCAACAATCTATATTATACTTTAAGTGTTCAAAACTAAATCCATTAATGCCTAATAATTTTCTTAGTTAATTTAAGGGGTTAGTAATGTAATTCTTAATAAATAAAAAAATAAATAAATGATAACACTCAGAATCCGAAAAAGGCATTATAAAACGTTAATTCAAATCGCAATAAAACATAATACACGCTTCGCAAGATATGGTATTTTTCGAGCTTTTGGTAGATATGGTAAGATATGGTATTGGCTAAACAAAACTCATGATTAAATGTCGTTCGGTTAGAACTGTAAAAATAGATAACTTTCACGTGGTATTTTTCAAGTTGTATTGATTCAATAATTTCAAAACTAGAAAGTATAGTGTCACATGAAATCTTACTCGTAAGTGCGTGCGGTTTACTCTTGTTTTAACAGATAAACGATATTCTTTTTGCCGTGTTCATTATCAATCTTCGAGATATTCATTAAAGTTAAAAAAAAATACAATATAATGAATCATTGAATAACTGATTGATTGCCTCGATGGTCTAGTGGTTAGCGTGTACCCCTCTCACCGCGAGGTTTTGGGTTCGATACACGGGTCGAGCAAAGTGTTATTTGTGAACATTCCGTCAGGAAATTCACAAAAGCAGCACGGAGTTAAAATTGTGCCCAGTGGATGGCGATTGGCTCAACCCCAATCTTATGGATCCTAAACAGGTGAAATGTGGGTTTTGTACACCTCTGCCACAACCTTCTGGCCGTGATGTTATGTTATGTTTATTGGTAGTTTTGAGATCGGATAAAAGATTGAAGATTCAATATTTTTTTGTTCGACAAAACAGAATACTGAAAACAACAATATTTAAAAAACATACCTATCATATTTTACAATATGACTAAGTAGTGTAGTGTTACATGGCTAAACTTCACTAACCAACTAATGAAATTATGAGATTTGACATTTTACTAAATAGTATTATATTTATAACTAGCTGACCCGGCGAACTTCGTACCGCTTTAGCGTAAATTTGATGCACTACTTTATTTTGTATAGCTGACCTATCGTATGTATGCTTACCTATTCAATTTGAAGTGGAATCTATAATCTCCTCCATATAACATAGAAAATTTATTAATATATATAATTTTTTTTCGTAAGAACCTTGTACAGAGTATTAGAAAACTACAAAAAAAAAAATCAGCCAAATCGGTCAAGCCGTTTTCATGCTATGTCGTGACAACGGAAAATGGGTTTCATTTTTATATATATAGTCTATATTGTACAATACCCATGAAAAAAAGGTAAATTAACTTATATTCTATCGTAAATAAAAAAATAAAAATGTGTATAACACTTATTAAGCCTTATTTCTTTATTAACATTGTAAGGCCTTTTAAAGATTCTGACACAATGAGGTCCATTAGAGACCGGTCATGTCACCGAATTTGATGACGATGACACGTTGATCTTTTGTAGTAACAAATAAAACATAATAAGCTAATAATAGCTACTTATCTACTGTGTAACTGATAATAATCGCTTTATAAGGTCACTGCAAGGACTTCTGAAAGGAAAGACATTTGACAGTAAACGTTAAATAATAGGGGAAGGAAACACTTACAATTTGCTTTGGTGACGCCATTTACTTAATGCGTGAGAGACTAACACTAATCAATAAGACATTTGGAGAGTCAGTGTTGATTTCCAAGGTGAGATCATATAAAAAAAATCACGAGAACGAAAAGTTTTATAATATTGCAATACAAGTTAGTGGTTTATTGATGTCTTATAATGTCTTATATACATATTTGTCTCCTATTTATCTATTTCACATCTAGAAGATATTAGAAGTTAGTTTAGAGATTATTTTTTTACTTTTTACCGTTTTAAAACCTTGGTATACAAGCATCTTACAAAAACTCACATAATTATATATTTAAGATTAACGCAGTATAAATCTATCAAAACGTGTAAATTAGATGACTAACATAATAGCTACTTATTATTATTTATTAATTCAAATGTTGCAAAAGATAAAAAAACGAATAACCTGTAAATTAGATAACTATACGCCTTTTTGGAAATTGATTCGCAAAATAACTCTTATTTTATTAAGTTATTATTATTAAACGACCTTTAGAAATAAAACGGGTTCTTTTGACCTGTCAGTAGAGAATAACATACGTATCGCTTCAACGCAAAAAATATTGGATTTCCGCATCGCAGAGAGGTCTAGCCGCTTCATTATAAACCCAAAGATGCACCTAGTTCGAAAAATTGCTTAACACTGATTTGAATCTCAGTCTAGATTAGTGTTTTACGTAAGACAATGTTACAGTAATAAATTGCGCTGTTGAGTATTCCATTACAGTTGTTGGGAAATATTAACATAGCTAATGGTTCATATCTAGCTAATTAATAATTCAAATTTTCTAAATTTCCCTTTTTATTCTTTTTAGTATGGTAAACCAACGTAGTCTAGATGCTAAGTGGTGATTACAGCTCGTGAATGTCTACAAAAGACTATGATAAAACGCCTACTATGCCTGTTTGGACATTAAACTAGATTTCAAGTTAAATAGGTATGTGTCTAAAAATCAATACAGAATGGTAAATGAGCTGTGACTGATAAATTAGATTATCAAAATCTCATCTTTCATATTTAATTCACATCATATTATTATACTAGATTCATGTTAATTGAAAAAAAACTTTGATTGAACAGAATGGAAATGGAAACAAAAAATTGAATTATAACATTCGGTAATGTAGGAACGGTCAAAAGAGTCACCTTTTACGATTCGATTAGATTATTTCGTATGGATCTAGTCACTAAAGTTTATAATTATGCAAATAAGGTTGAGTCCAGCGACCGACATCCAACATATTTTTTTGATCAATAAGATTTTACGAAACGATAAACGCCAAAACAGCTTAGGGTTATTGAATTTTTAACAGGTCAGTAACCACGTTTGATGGCATGTAATATCAAGAAAACTGTAAACTACATTTGTATGTATGACGGTACTCGATATCGATAAGATTAGTGAGGTTGTGATGAGTGATACTATGTATAGCAATTTAATCGATGTTCCAGCTGATGTGAGACAACGTTACGCAAACACGGATATATATAAATGAAAATTGTATAAAGGCATGGTAACGTAGCAAATGAATCACCACAGCCAACTGTAAAATTAATATTTTTTGCATGACACGTTAATGATGTAATTCTTTTTACTGTATTTCTTTTCCTGAACAAAGTTCAACTAAATGCCACTGTTAATCTAAAATCTTTAAATTTAATTATTTATATCTTAAATTGATTAATTCTCGTCAGAGTTGCGGTTGTTAAAAATAAAAGTTTTGAAACATTGACTTACAAAGACATAGCAAATGCAGCAGACTAGACTGAATAATTTAAGCATACATAGGCAGATATTCTAACATCGCCTTAGGAAAAAAATTATTAGCGATTAGCAATTTACAAATATATTTTACACTGTATTATCCTGTTGAAATTAATTTGCGCAAAACATATTACTCAATATAATATTTTCAACATAATGTTGGTTTTGAACTTTTTGATTACAACTTCTGAGATTTTATTCGCATTCGGTGTATTTTTAGCATTTGGCAACTCTGTAGTATTTTATAGACCTTTTATTGGTTTTGTTCAATAATCGACCCGAGATATGATACATTGACAATGACTTTCAGGGCGTGATTGAACTTAGACGGAACAAAGTACTGAGTTATAATAGGGCGCCTCGAGCGGTCGCTCCACTTGGCGGTCCCTCGGGGACTTCGACGACAGCTCGTTAAGTATTCGTACCACGGAGCCCGCCGCCGTCCGTCCACATCACCGGAACTTGGTCTCCACCTAACCGCTCTTTCGCCTTTAATAGATACCATCGATACATGCACGATGGCCTGTCACGTTTGCTATGTCGAGTAGAGACAGCTTTTAATGTTCAACTGTTCAGCTATTCCAAGGGTTATCGTGTTACATTGGTCGGTCACGCACGGTTGATGCTTTTGGTATAAGAAATGTTGCCTTTTCAATTTGTAATCAATCTAGTTCTAACGATATACAGCTTTGAATTAAGTATTGGGGTGTTATTTGCTCTCTTTTATCTGACAATGGGATGTGGTTCATATAATTCTGAGTTTGATATATATATATATATATATTCCACCTAATTATAATATTGGAACGAAAGTGGCAAGAAGGTATCATATTAAAACTGGCTGTCGATAAAATTCTCCATATAAATGAACGTGCGAGGAATGTGACCTTGCTCTTTTAATAACGTGCTCAAGAAGAGTTCACTTCGCACAGGTAATATAATTATAAGAAACGTATCGTTAGCGCCGATCCCAAAAGGAAATAAAAAGGTGCCAGAAGAATCTTCAACATTTGAAACAAAAAAACTAATTTTAAATATTGGTTTAACACGTGAGCCGCGGTGACACAATGCCAAATATTTACATTTCTGGTTTTACCCGGATCCGGGCCGTATCACTAGAAACGAACATAAAGAAAAATAGACAGGTTGATATTTAATTTAAAATATTTTATCAGATATGTCGGTAAATTTAGTATGTGTATCACATATTGAATAATGAATAAGGCGTGACGCAAAAGTGGCCAATAACAATGTCTACTTGCAATGCCGCTATTGCTGTTGAAACAGTTGGATATACCGCTAGTATTACTACTGGTCCCGTTCGCAATCATTCGCTCGCCAGTCCAATCGATTATTATCGATAATACCAATGCAATTTAGTGCTGAGGTATCGAGATCTAGCAGAACATGCTGCATAGTCTGCAGACGGTTCGCGAGGCGCCGGCCGTGCCGTCGTGCCCTTATGTGCATCCGTGCGATCATTCGTGATCTCGTCTGACGTGGAGATGATTGCGTGAAGTTCAACGAAACGACCTCTAAGGTATAACGTTGTAAAAGCAAATTTCTATTGTTTACTTGAGCATTTGTGTGATGCAAGTACGGGTCAAGTGTAGGTTTTTATAGTACTGTTGAGCACACGAGTTAATAATCTACTTCTTGTTGTGTGGGAACTTTAAGCGATCTACAAAAGCCACACATACTTTATTGCACATAAGGACATAATGAGGCAAACATTGCAAAATGAATTGAATGGTTTTGTAGAAACCTTATTGTACAAACAAAATCTTGATGCGAAACCTATATAAAATAAGTAGATAGGTAAATACATGTGATGTCTCATGTGTATTGTTAGATAGAAATAAGCAACTAATATTGTAATCAAACTGGCTTATTGTCACTAATATATTACCGGCAAAAGTAATAAGTAGTCTCTTAATAAGGCAACGCAGCTGCAATCCTTAAATATTAATAGGCCATCATTTATTGCACAAAAATACAATTAGTTGACGGTTCTTTCGAATTTCTCACGTCGTTCGTCTAAAAGCGATGGTACTAAAACAATGTAAATGTGACCTTCATTTAGGTAGAAAAGTGTATCAAACAGTAGAAAATTGTATGGCAGTGAAAAATGTGTGAGAAACGGAACGAGCATGTATCATCTCTACCTTAGATACCGATCATGATTCATTTCTAGGAAATATTTCCCTGACGGAATCACTCAACTAAAATTGTTTGACGAACAAAAAACATTCTATTATAATCTTTGTACTTACCTGGTTTTTCTACGACAAGAAATACAATTCACTGTTAAAGTTTGATTTACCAATTATTCCTTTGTGAACTTTTTATTTACGACTACATATAACGTTAATAACATTATACTAATTAATTCATGCCTGTATTTATGCCGAACGATATAAATATGACGCAATATAACGTTCACGTAAGCTTTTAATATTTTATAATGACTTCAGATGCAATTTTAGGAAATTTTTGAATAAACTATGCTCGATTGAGCTGACGTATGGTGACGTATGTTTGAATTAGGTCTATATAGATCATTTTTATAGCGCTACGTCTCGCGTCGCGGCGTCGTAGACTTCGTAGAATTAATTAATATAATATTTGATTGTTTTTGTCCTTTATTCATTACAAAATCCATTACCTAGAGCCATTTTACAACCAGCATTTGTATTAATAACTCGACTACAGTGTGGCCATATAGGGCAAGGTAAGGAAACCTGTTGTTTTGTTGTTATTGATGAATGGAGTTGACAAGGTGTAGTGGTAATCAGATATGGAATTGTGAGGAAAGAAACTGCGTGGAGGCATTGTTCACACTCACAGCCCACTTTCAGTAGAATGAAGTACGAGTGGCAGCGAGTGCGACGCGGGAGGGAAAGTGAATGGCGCAAGCGGGCGGCGGAGCACGGACTCGCGGACGCATTTTACGCCCGATTTGATCGCACATTCGTACACGCAAACATACATGGCGCCTTGCTACACTAAATGTACCGCAGAAAATCCACATTATGATGGTAAAGGTATCCAGCCAGTGGTAATATTGTGTTTCTTTGGTTTCCTTTGGTTGGCATAGTTCAGTGGCAACGAGCCAATGGTTTCGACGTAAACTGCTAGTGTATGAATTTTTTAATTTAATTTCAAGGACTAGATAGCACAAATTCTATATTAAAATAAATATAATGCCTGCCCCAACACACAACCTGATCCTTTCGTAAATGCTTCATATTGCGTAAATTGCGTTGTATATCTCGGTCATTGTATATTATGATCGATTACGTAGTTAAAACGGACTTACTGTGCTTGAGTTTTTTGTGGCCATATGGCGTCTTGTTCTTGTTACTTGGCTCATGATTATGACGTAAGGTCTTATACATGCTGTTCGCCCACATGATTGACGCCTTGCGATGAGAGCGCGGCGGCTGCGGATCGATCGACGTGGGTTTACGATTTTTCACTTTCATTAAACTGTTTGTTCTTTCAATTCGTCATATATTACATATTAATCAACATGAGATGAATTTAATTATCTTCTTTAATTTCGTTTCCGTGCAAGATCTAACAGTGACTCGTCAGTGTAATTAAATAATTAAAAAGTATTTTTAACTTACGTAGAAAAAATAAAAATTGTTTCAAGTGCAATATCTGACTTTGAACGTTTGAGATTTCTTTTTTTTGTATAAAATATGATAACTTTATTATTAGAGCATATAATATTGTAGGTATGCCAAATTTAAAAAATATATTAATGTAAATATACATTCTGAATAAGTAAAGTACATCTTGATTAGAACAGAAAGTAAACAAGTCTGAAATTGGAAGGTTACTGTAAAATTGCGAGTCAGTTAAGAAAATTTTTTGAACGGGTGTTTGTCTGCACGTGTTGTGTAGTGGTTTAAGCGGTCGCCACGCCGCTCTCCACTGCACTGGTTTTGTGGGTTCGATCCCCACATGGGACAAATCTTTGTGTGATTCACAAAGATTTGTTCTGAGACTGGGTTGTGCTTGTGTGAGTGAATGTGTGTATTTGGCCTTATCATTGGGACCATTGGATAGTGTAATGGCTCCTGGCGTTTTATCTAATGTAAAAAATCCAAATTTATTTATTTTATTTGGTCCTCTTTTAGTGAAAGTGTAGCCTTTATCCTACATTTCTTTTTACTTCCACCTAGCATAAATCAAATAAAATAAAGTCAAATCTATTTTGTTTCAGGCGTCATACATAACACACCTTATAACTAATATACATATTTGTATTTTATAATTTGTATAAAAGGCAAACAATATAAGCTAAGTAATTTCATTTCATAAAAAAATTATTTCACCCAAACTTCTTTCATATTTATGTTATTTCAATGTTTGTGAATCAAAAACACGAATAAACGACATATTATATTTAGCACTAGTTTGACCAGTATAGACAGATAAATGTATAAAATACAGTCTTATAAAATCAGCTAAATGCCAAATTTTAAATACCACATATTCTTGTTTTGCTACTATTAATAATTAGACTTAGACTAAATTCGTGACCACAACGTATATTAATGAAACTATTTGCATATGTTTATTTAGAATCTACTTACGTGACATCATCTAATACCTACTTTTTCAGTGCATTAGCTCATGGACGATTTCAAAGGAGTCTATTTAAATATATAGATGAGTTCACTGATTCCGGTTATTACTGCAGTACTCCTTTTGAATTATATACTACGTAATTATATACGATAGTCACGCTTTTACACCCATTTGCTCGTAGGTATGCATAAACGTTTATCACCTACATTGAAAACGGCAATAACACTTTTTGCCTAGTTGCACTAGGTTCTTAATGATCGTTAGGAAAATTGGTGCTATCGAAAAATTTCGTGCATAAATACAGATTTTAGTTTGATCGCAGTTTTCGTAATAAACGAGCTTTCATATTTATTAAGATATAACTATAAGATATAGGTGTAACTTGTTGTAATTTTTAGAGATTTAGATAGACCGACAGACGAAATGATTTTTTTCAATTTTTGCTCCAGTGGGTATAGATAATTTTAACAAATTCAAAATATCTTCAATGTTTAGAATTAGACCCTCTATAGTCTTATTATAAGTATTGATAATTTTATCTTACATCGTATTTTGTATGTAAGGATATTAATTACTATAGCAGTAATATAATTTTTAACGGTCATGCAAATCCTTAGCTTCATAATGCAGCACCTTGTCCCACAAAAGCGTCTAGCTATAAATCTATACATTCTTGAAACGCACAGATTTTACAGCTAATTGTCGATAATAAAATTTAAGCGTTTGTCACGAGCTCTTTAAAGTGTCAAGGCTTACAATATTAGGTGTTTTATCTCAGTGCGGCGTATGACCTCAGTGTAGTCGTTTGTACCTATGCCTATTTCTACGCAATTTGTGACAACATCGGTGTTAGCACTATGCCAATACATATTTATTCGCCGTTACGTTTGAATGAGTGGGTGGAATTACCTTGTATAAATTACAAGCCTTTTGTCTCTGGTAGATGGTGGGCCTTTGAATAACGAATAATTTCAAAATCTGATAGAATACCATTTTTTTTTATTTTAGCCAGGTAGTTATTTTTAATTATGAGAGCTAAGATTGCAAATATAAAAGTGATTGTGATGGTCCATTTGCTGAAAACACAATTAATGAATGAAACAATGGAACATTAGTATTAATTAAAATGCGCCTAACAGTTTCTCAAACTCGGTTTCTCTGACTCCTTAATTAGATGTAGCCTGATTACTAGTCAGCGACAGTTACTGACTTGTTGACATGGTTGCAATCATCTATACTAGCTATATTCAAATATGTTTCTATACTATGTACCTATTACATGTTGTATTTTTTATTAAGGATGGTTAGTTGGTTTGAAAAAAACATGAACCCGTAGTTTTATAATTATTATACATTCTATAGAAAACTTTTTAAAATTGAATGATTTCGTTAGTTAAACAATAAGTAAAATTAACGCAAGTACCTTTACAGTTTATGTCGAAACATAATGAAGTAATAAAAATTATGAGTTTCAACGCACGTAATACGAAATTTACAAAGTGTTTTACGAAAAGTTGCTTAAGACCAACTCATAAATCAATACTTAATACTTTAAAGCATTATTGTATGGTCAGTTCGTGCTCAATGTGTTTACTTTGAGTGACAATCATGGGTTTTATCAGCAAAACACAAATAATAAATGTGCGTGTGAATGGCGAGTGCAGCGGCTGTGACAATTGGCACAACGACATTCGCGATGAGGTCTGCGCCTGCGCTTGTGAGAACAAATGCACTCGTAAACATCCATGCAAGCAGTTAAACACGCAACACAAAGACTTACTTGCAATCTCTTTGCGCTACATCGTAAAACTTCCAAATCGTTCACAATACGTAATGTATTGTAATACAATGTATTCAATGTATCAGCTGGTCCTATATTTAAAGCTTGTCGCAACGAAATAACCAAGTACTCGTAGGTAAGTGATAATACAGCGCTCACACAGTTATATGACCTCGCACTGCAGCCTTCGCCTTTGTCGTGCCTGTAATTATAAACGAAAACTTATTCTGCTGGTATTACTATTACATTCTCTAAATATGGATAGTATTATTGCAGTCCTTAAATGTTTTGTGCGTAGGATTTCCATGAAATTGTTACAGTAGGTGGGATTGGGCAATATCCTTATAAAACTAAAGGGCGTGCATAAATTCTTGGATTAATGTTGGTTAAAAGTTTTTTGAATTCTTGATTGATTAAGCATCGGAATTATGCACGTAACGTAGAAGGTTTATTTGTCATCCAATGTACAAATGACGACAACCTAGTCTTAACTTCAGTAACTCATTTAAGTTTCAGGACTAAAGGTAAGATAGGACTTACAATTTACAATGTCGAATAAGTTCTTGAATCGAATCAATACGATTACAAAAACAAGCCAAGAATGCTTGAAAGTAACTTTAAATCGATTCTGCACTCGAGTAAACTGGTTTAATGCATTATGCGCTGAGCTCCGAGACAGTTGACATTAATCGTGGTTTCTTTTACTTATCTGTGGTGATTCGAGCTCATTCATGTGTGGAACACGGAGAGCAGGGATTTAACAATGTCACGGAATTGCGGTTCTAGAACAGTTTTATTGTGTAACGGTTCTGTTATTATGTATACTGTTATGGTTATCGCGAGATAGATTTCAATTCATTTATCGACACAAGATTATTAAACCTAATTTACTTTAAAATAATTATATAGTGCCATAATTTAGAAGACTTATTAAAAAGACATTTTAGCTTTCATTGTTTTGTTTTCCTCATTCAAACTAGATTCTTAAATCAAAAGACAGTGGGATCATATTTTTTTTGCACTTTTTATGAATGATACTTTGTCTAAACCAAACTCTTTGGTAATTAAACGACTTGCCATATATATTAAAAAGAAGATATGCAAACTTTTTCGATGAAGCCATATTTTTTTTATTTATCTATGCCTCTCACGCTGCTCGGGGAGAGTGGCGTACTAAAGCTGCGGGCAATTCGTGCACTGGCATAAATCGCGTTTGCTTGCACAATTAATACGTTAAGTAACATTTTACATTTAAGGGATAGTTGTTCCGCCTATTTAAAATTGCGTTGATTGAGTATAAGTGTTGAATGCTATGAAGGCAGAATCTGGTAATGAACAAAATGTACATTTTTAGTGATATAATTGAATTCAGCTGAGTGACGTCATCTAGATGTAATTGTTACCCATATTGTTTTTCTGTTATTGACCTTCACAAAGCGCTTCTCTGTTTATTAGTTCTTTATCACTTTGGCGATAAAAAGCGGTTATATTTTAGGCCGAGTTATAACTACTTGTAATCACGCGAATAACGGCGCTGCGCGGTGTTTAACACAAACTCAATACTTTTGTATTAGGCTTTACAACGTTTTCAAAAGGCTTTCAACAAGCATTATATTATTATAGGTAACTATTAACTTTACATGGAAATACTGCGATGGTAAATAAATTTGCATTTTACTGCGAGGTTTTTGCGAGTGTAGTCAATTTTGTGAAGGATCACTTTGATTTTATAGTACGTCATTTGTAAAATTTTCTGAAAAGTTGTCATTTTTACTTGCAGTATATAATAAGTGATCAGACATCGTCGTTGCCTTTTTAATTCATATCTTAAACATTTATCGAGCATTTATGTATCGAATCTACATCAACAGTATTATATTGTTTTATACAAAGAAACAGTTGAAAAAGATATGGGACCGGCAGGATTTGAACCTGCGACCTTACTGCACATCGGGCAGTAAGGTCGCAGTTTTAGTTCAAATCCTGCCGGTCCCATATCTTTTTCAACTGATTATTAGTATAATTTGCTAAGCATAGCTAAATGCTATAAAAATAATCAATTAGAAGTTATATTGTTTTAGTCATTTATTGATTTACATAAAACTGATTAATTAAAAAGGGTAATTTTGGGAATCAGGCACGAACAAGCATGCATTTTAGTGTTTGAGATATGATATATGTCTAAAAAATAAAGGCTTAATAATATAAAGTTACAACCTTATTACGTTTGCATTGAATTACGCTATCAATTATTCCCTCAATTATCGCGACATTAATTTTATTAACAATTTGACCGTGTAACGTAGGTAAATTCGGCTTAAGCTAATCTGAATCCTCGTTTCTCACGTCTGATATAATATATTATGTCTACGGATCTGATACAGGTTTCTAATGCATTGTGCATTTACTATAGATAAATAAAAAACCCTTTTAACCTGAACCGTTGACACGGAAAGAAATAGCACTTAAAAGCAGTCAAGTGTAACTGCACCTTTGTAAAGCACTGTCTTGCATAAAAGCTAAATGCATTGCAAAGTGTGCAATAATGTTACTGACACCATAATATAACAGGCACAAGAGGCATTAAATTGTAATCCTTTGATATACAGGTTGTCCCACGGACATGCCACATTGAGGGCCAGTATCTTAAATATGGAAGATAGAAGATTCTACTGAAGAAGACTTTATTTTATTTTTAAAAAGACTCTTAACTGCAATCAAAGATTATTTTAAATTTGCTTGTTTCGCCAGTCAATTGAACCAGCTCAAATCTGAAAAAATAACATTCTGTACCCTTATAGTATCAATCAATAGAGTCAACCATAAGAATGAAATCTCTTTAACAATCATGGTACAGTGGGCCAAGCAATTAGGTATGCAGGGCAAAAACTTCTACGCTATACTGAAAACTGACTGCAATAGATATGCATGTGTGAATTACATATTTATTAAGTGTAATATACCCACTATTTAGATAAATAACTCACTTATCCATAACTGGTAAGTCTTTTTGCCCTGCATAGCTAACTCGTTGGCCCACTGTACTTTAAATAAAACAAATACCTATTTTTTATTGAATGCACTCATCTGTAAATAACTCAACTATTGAATAACCCAAATGTATTATTTTGAGACATTAATTTCTAGTAATTTTCATAACATAATCTACCATGTTTTTAAAGAGGTTTGAAAAAAACAGGATGATTCCCAGTTGGGTATGAGTATTTAAAAAATCTTTAAATGTAGTTAAAATTGTTTAACAAACAAAAAAAAGTCTTCTTTTATAGTAAAATCTTCTATCTACAATATTTAAGATACTTCCCCACCATGTGCCATGAAACAACCTGTCCATAGGCTAAAGTTACCATTCACAAAATGGTGAACTGCTATAGAAGTCGTATAAAAGACCGTGCAGGATCATACCGTATTTAAATATATTTCATTTTATGGTTGTTTCATGCATACACACGGCTACACATGTCATAATGTCTAGTATACGCTAGTCTAGTATAGCATGGCAAGTCTATACAATGCAAGACCATCTTAAAACGGAAATGTATAACTTGAAGTTAATCCGTGTCTAGGTACATACATACATACACACACTACAAGCGTCAAAATAATTAGAATTTAATTACGGCTAAGTGGATACTGACAAACGGACGGAGTAAAACACAAATCTCACATAAATATGAACATTAATAAGCTCATAAAGTTTCACGTTGCATGATTAATGCAAATTCGTAACGGGAATTAACATGATCATGCTGTTGCATTGTTCGACATTTTGACCGGGTTGTACCGGCCATGGTCACAATCCAACTGAAAGTCGAATTACTTCTCCTAACGTTTAACAATCATTAAGTGACTATAGTGCAAAATTATGGTAGTCATACTATTATAATACTATTGGTTTATAACAACTTACAATTTGATTGTTACGACCGCCGATCACTGTAGTTGAATTTTTTCACTAACCGTGTACTAGTAAGATTATCATAAGACCCCATACCATTACCTATAAGAATCTGGAATGGGCCCTTGTTTTGATAATCGTACTCCGGCTAGTAAAAAATTAAGAATTATACATTTAATATTTCTTATTTTTCTTCTTCTTACCTTTGTATGAAAAGTGTTGCATTAATAGTGCTGTCAACGGCTTTGCACATAATGTAGAGTCCTAATTAAAGGCCTATTTGGATGCCAGTTTTGCAAGCCAATTCTCTTGCTATTCCTATCTTTCATTCATAAAAATTTGAATTTGCTTGCAAAACTTGCAGTGTGCATGAGGGCCGTTTTACAATCATTTATTTAAATTTTTACGGGTATGATTATTAAAATAACTGTCAAAATCGTAATTGTGTCATTTACTACAACAGCTACAATTTTCAGTGACCTTTTGATTTAATTCTTTGGTTGGAATATAAAATAAACTGGCTTTAGCTGTCTAGATTTAATATGTTAACTGTGTAAATACAGTCAGTTACAGAAATATTTAATATGTTGATATTTTTATTATAATTTTAACTGATTGCTACTAGTGAACCAAGTGGTCGATACCGCACGACCGACTTGGGTAGTCTCTTTATGACATACATTTCGTAACACCTAAAGAAAAACACTAGCCTCTGGGTACATAACATTGAACCAATGAATAATGCTAGGTAGTTTTCAATAATGAAATCAAAATTGACTTGTATTAAAGCGAGTGCAGTTATTTTGTCTGAAGTGCTCAAATGCATACATCCCAATTTTTTTTTTATTCTACGCCCACAGCGAACGAACGTATAGTCCACCTGGTGGTAAGTGGAGTACAGCCCATGGACATCAACAATCCACAAAAGCAGATTATTATAGATGCGTCGCTGCAGCTGAGAGTAATTTCAGGGCCTGATCTCACCACCAAACAACCAATAATTAAGTAATGGAAGCACTACTATTTGGCGGCAGGTTATAGGTGAGACGGTGGTACTGCCGCCCTCGAGCTCATTCACAAGAGCTCTACCACCATTAAATAACAAAATAACACTTTTTTCCGACACAGGAATTTAACTTTAGGCTTCGCGCTTAGAGGCCGCATATGCTAACCAATAAAACAACTAGACAGTTCAAATATAAAATAAAAATATAAATAAATAAATATTTCACAACTCACACACAACGCCATCTAGTCCCAAACTAGGCAGAGCTTGTACTATGCATACTAGAATAACTGATACTAATACATATATACTTTTCTTTTGTAAATACATACTTATTATACATATAAACACCCAGACTAAGACAAACCCCCATGTTCATGCACACAAAGATTTGTCTTAAGTGGGAATCGAACCCATAATTAACCAATAATTTCTTTTGTTACAGAGACAATGTATATAGACACCTTACCGCTCGTGGTTTGGACGCTCTTAGTCACAACGACAACACATGTAAGTACCATTCTGATATTAATGTAATTATTTATCTTTATGACATGCATATTGTACATCATACAAAATACATAGAACTTTATCTAACTTAGTAATAAGAGAGAGTACGAATGTCTTGCTTGTCTTAGTAAGAGTTATCTTCGATTTCTTTCACTATGGTTTATCGATGTTATTAAATAAGAGAAGTTTGTGAAGGACTCAATTTACTATGGAAAATGTCGAGTGTCAGTAAATTGTATACTCGAGAGGCCTATTGAAGCCTTAAACACTTTGGATGTCAACGTCACATCGAGTGTAAAGTTTTGAAAAGGCTAGATTTTAAGGCCTACGTACTTAATTTTCACAGTGGATTTATATGGTAATGCAGATGAAAAAGTTAGATGCAAAGAATGCAAGGTAAACGAAACGTTAGTTAAAAAACCATGTACGTTTCTGTAAATGTTTTTAGCGATAAAAAAATGTTCTGAATAGATTAAAGAAAATGAAACTGTGTGTTGTGAACAGGGCGATTAAATCACTATGGGAATCACAATATAATCTGGTTTATATGAGCAATATTGTATAGGTAAAATAAAGTAGAATATAAAGAAATATGTATATGTACTATATTTTGTTTAGACTGATTGAAAACGATTTAGAAGTTTAAAAAAATGTATAATTTCGTTATTTTTAATTATAAGACAAGGTTGCAACTCAATTAAATTTTACGAATGTATAGTTTTTTTATTAGTATTTATGCCATTTAGATTAAATAAGTTTTCACTTATATAATTTAAGATATTATTTTACAGATTAATGTATTTTTAAAGTTTTAATGTCAGGTTAATGACTGAGGATATTTTTTTCTTTAGGACATTATTTGAAGGCATTGGTGTTGTTATCTGCTGTCCTTAATTAGACCGGTGCCAATAGCATAAGCTAATTCCAACGTTTCTTTCACAGGTAGCGACAAAAAGCCAATATGGAATAGGATTAGGAATAAAACGAGAAGTATTTTTCTTAAATTTAGAAGACGGCTATTTTGGCTGTCAAGTAAACGAATCGACACAAATATTACAATTATATGAATTATCTAAATTATGCGATGGTGTTTCGGATTGCTATAAGGGATCCGACGAGCTCACGTCAGAGTTGAAATGTACAGGTGAGTGAGATGAACTTAGAATTATAAATACATCTATGTACCTACCTACGTATTCTTTACAAACTGCGTGCCTTGCTGCTGTATGCGTCAATAATGTTTTATTCAAATGCTGTATATTATGGCCCTAACGTATCAAAGATATGCATGCGAGTAGGCTAGATAAGCTTGTATAAAACTGAACCTCTTATTATTGTTTTATGAAGGATTTAACAGATTTACAAATAACTTCATGAGTCTTTTTAACCTGTTTATAATGGGCCAGAACGGCTAAAATCGTATTGCCACATTATGAAGGCTTTTTAGCTCATCTTTCTTTTTTGTTTTTTAATCCATCCGTTTAATAACAAAATATATTAGTCATTCTGATAACTTTTATAAATTATTGTTCATCCATTTCCTTAACAGAAGAAGACTTAAACATTATTTAAATTTGTAGATGATTGTACCAAAGAAGATGGCGCCCAATGTATAAATGGTGCTTGTCTAAACGGGGTGTGCCATTGTAACGATGGTTTCGGCGGATGCAACTGCCAGGAACCAGGTACGTTTACTCCCACGAGAGGCTCCATACGGCCAACTTGAAGCTACATTTGAGTATAAATATATTTAGGAACCAACGTCGTGAACAATCCTATCGAAAGTTTGTCGAATGATTAAGAGGTTGTATGATTGTAAAATATCAAAGAAATCTAATTATTATTATCTCAATAAGTATTGTACGGGTAGTGAGAGACCAGAAACTGGCAACTAGTCTATTATAGAGAATCATATCGCCTCGTATTGTTTTGGTGTAATGGTCTGGTTACGTATTATAATATCTAAAAGTATTCTATCTATTTTTGAAATAAGTACGGTTGATTTATATATGTTTATAACACATATTGGTGAACTCAAGTACTGTTTTATTTACATAATGTCGATTAAACTAAAATTAATCTCACTAACGAACGATTAACCTAATGATTTTTTAAAATATTGGATATTTCCACTACACATGAAACATCTAATGGACGACTCGCCTACGGTTTATTAATATTGCGCGCTGGATTTTTTTCTAAAAAGGTGGGTAGTTACAATATTACAATAGTAGTAGTGCCAATGTCATGTCATTTTATGTTGAACTGAGTACAAGTTGTAATAATTATTGTAATTATGTCTGAAAACGTTGTGAAATTATTAAAAACGCAAAGGGGAAAAGTGAAAGTGTATCAAAATGGGTTCACTTATGTTAAAAATAGATCAGGGAGTGACAAAATTTATTGGAAATGTGAAATACACAAATGCAGTGCAAACATCATAACAAATATTTTTACGGACATTGAAACGTTGTCAGTTCTAGCGTGTAGTGGCGAACATAACCACGAAGGTATTCCAGTACGTGCTGAGGTTGCTAATAACATTTATGAACTGAAATGTAAAATTAAGGCTTCTCCAATAACTAAGACTTGTCAATTAATTCAACATCATTTGGCATCTACTAGTGCTGACATTTCAATTAATTCACCATCAAAAGACGCCCTGAGACAAATAGTTAATCGTGAAAAAAAGAAAGCTATGTTGACTATTAAAGAACCAACAAAATTTGATTTTGTAGTTAACGAAGAAGCAGTTACAACTGGAGACGGGGAATTATTTTAATTAAAAGCAAAGTTTTCGGAAATAAAAGAGTAATGCTGTTTAGCACTAAAGCCTTAATGACCTACTTAGCAAAAAGTGAATATTGGATCATGGACGGGACATTCAAAATTGTTCCTAGTATATTTCTACAGTTATACACTATTCACGGACCAGTTCATAATAATTGTGATAAAACGTTTCCATTGTTGTTTGTACTATTCACAAACAAGGATAAAGCTTCTTATGATGTAATGTTTGAATTAATGATTGAATATTGCAATGAAAATAACATATTATTAAACCCAAATATTGTACTTATGGATTTTGAGAAAGCGGCAAATTTAAGTCTGCGTCAAAATTTTGAGTCAGCTATTGTAAAGGGTTGCTTTTTCCATTTTCGACAAATAATCTATAGAAAAATACAGCGCGAAGGCTTGACTACAAAATATAATTCGGATCGTGCGTTTAACATAGAGATCAAGTGTATATTGGCGTTGTATTATATACAACCTGCTAACATAGCCATGTACTTCAACGATTCAATTCAATTCAATTCATTTATTTCGTAAAACATAGGTTACAAGGATGTTAGTGTTACAAAAGTTCTTCTATGATTCGCCGAATGGCATACGAAAATTTAAACAATAATAATTTACATTCACATGCATTCAAATCAGTTTAAGCTAACAATGTTATATTTTAAAAAGAGCTTAACAAATAAATTAATTGTATTAGATGCATATGTCAAATAAGTCATAAAATGTCGATGATAAAATGTCAGTGATTACAATAATAAAATTAATTAATACAATAATAAAAAAAATAAAAAAATCTACTGATAAATTAGGAATTTAATCAATACAATGTCCGAAGATGCCCGCAAAATAGCAGATTGGTTTGGTATTCATTATGTGAATGGGACAAATAATCAGCCACCTACGTACAATCCAACCTTTTGGAGTCTGTGTCACGACAAAACAATACCACGTACTCAGAATAGTGCTGAAGCATTTCACCATCATATAAACGGGATATGCTCAAAGCGACACGTTGGGTTTTATCGTCTCGTAAGTGAGTTAATGTAGGAGACTACGAAAAATCTTACAGCTATTGAAAGAATCAGAAACGGAGAACCACTTCCCAAGAAAAGGAAATCCAAGAATGAGCATAAGTTACAAAAAATTGAAGGTATTCTAAAAGAAATCCCGGAATACTCACATGTGGAATTATTGCAAGCTATTGCTTCAAATCTTTAAATTTGTTCGTTGTTCATTTGTATCTAATTATAATTATATAACTATGATTCAACGTTTTTTCGTGATTTCCTATATAAATATTAACCACAGATATATCAACAGTAGGTGAATAGTCCATTAATTAATTCAACCTTAACTTAATTAATTATAGTTAAATAAACCGTAGGTGAATCGTCCATTATGGATTTCATCCATTAGTTATCATAAAAATCTGTGAAATGACCTTTAGGTTTTTTAAACAGTAGGTCTTATGATCGTAGTCATTTCAATAATAGTTAGAATACTTTTAGATATTATAATACGTAACCAATGGTCTACAGCAATTTTTTTTTAAATAAGTTAGTATAATAAGAATTTAAGTAATTAGTAATTTGGCACTCAAAAGAAGATGTGTTTGGTTAACTATCAAAATTTCATTTTTTATATAATAGCGCTATACCCAGCACCGCTTGGTATCCTTACATTAGTGTAGCTAAGCCTATTATCTTGAATACTGCTAGCGTCGTTGTCAAGTTTTCGAAGCAGACCGGACAATCGAATGACTGGTTCCACGTTACGTGTAGGTACTTTTTCTAACGATAAACTGCTCAAGTTGTCCATATACGGCCATCCTTATATGAAAATCACGTGAATGAGTTGAACACTCGCTGCGGTAAACATAATTACACTTTCCTGTCTACTTGCAGATGTAAACGAATGCAAAGAAAGACCATGCGATGTTTTTGCACACTGTACGAACACGGTCGGTAGTTTCCAGTGTTCATGTTTCCCAGGCTACGAAGGCGACGGTTTCACTTGCAGAGGTAATGAACTTATCTTTATTATTCTTTAAAATATGTTTTATTTTGCGGAGTTTATGAAAGCCAGGCCACGTTTTTCTTATTCAATTTATATTCTGTTTTTTAGTTGGAATTAGATAAGCTCGTTAGAGTAATCAAGGTGTGCTTTGTGTGTATGAAATGATTGTTTGTGAACAACTCCGCGACACAGGAGTTATACATAGCGCAGACACAGTTAAAAAAAAACATAACCTCTGTGTTACATACCTCAAGAAATATTAGCAATGCTAATATTAATTGACGAGTGTTTTTTAATCGAGAAATCCTAAACGATCGATATTACTCGGAGTAACGGGTTGTTTACGACATTCAGATTAAAATATTATCCCAAGAATTGTAAAATTATCTAAACTTAGTTGAAAATACGAAACATCTTAGAATTGTCTAGTTGTAAATATTGTTATCTTACATCAAAACAATTTTATTAATATCAGAGAATCATTTGCCGTTAGTAAAAAAGTAATTGGTTTCATTAGTATGGTGAAAAGTATGTCAAAAAAAAAGTTATTTCAAAATAATACTCATAACTTTCCTTGATACTCATAAATTTCCTTATAACGGGTTTCTTCGTTAGTTTATATGATTGCAGAAATGAACAAAATACCTGTTTTCAGATATAAATGAGTGCGAGGATCCGGCGGTAGCATCACGCTGCGTGGCCAACGCGGAGTGCTGCAACCTGCCAGCTCATTTTATTTGCAAGTGCAATCGAGGTTTCGAGGGCGATGGCGAGGAGGAGTGCCGAGGTACTTGTGCATACTTACAAACTGTTTGGTTCAATATCTTCTTATTTTATTGGAATATCATATATATTAATTTGACCTATTTCAAGGGGTCGATGTTCACACAAGAAAAATGAGGATAATATTCTGAAAAATCATTTGATATTTCAGAGTATGATCCTTATTCTTCTTGTATCCATTTTAATAATCATCTCTAATAAACAATATTTGAAATTCGATAAAACTACTTCATTAAGTGCTTTAAATTGCCTAATTTGATGTTGGATAATACTTATAAATATTAAGTATGTTTTTATCGTTGCAAAGTAAAAGATCAAGAATCGCGATGGAATTCATTAAATATGTGTAGTAAAGTCAACTGTAATTAAAGTGGAATGCATCGCCCGACCCTGGGGTGCAATAGTGGTTCACGCTTGGAGTGCGCTCGTTTTCTAGTGTATATCTCAATGATCACATGTGCTGTAGATATTGACGAATGTCGACGACCCGGCGCTTGCGGCACGAACGCTGTGTGCCACAACACTCCAGGAAACTACACCTGTGCTTGCGAATCTGGTTACTCTGGAAATGGTTTTGATGGCGTAAGTTATTTTAAATCTTTAATCATTTTATGCAGGTTAAGTTTAATTTTTATAATTATTTTCAATTATACATACATGTGGGGAGCTCTTGTGCAGCACCACCATCTCACCTTTAACCTGCCGCCAAATAGTAGTGCTTCCATTACTGTGTTCCGGTTTGGTGGTGAGATCAGGCCCTGAAATTACTGGCACATGAGGCATAACACCGTAGTCCTCAGCTGCAGCGACGCATCTAAAATCTGCTTTTGTAGATTGTTGATGTCCATGAGCTGTACTCCACTTACCATCAGGTGGACTACACGTTCGTTTGCTGTGGGCGTAGAATAAAAAAAAAATACATACACCAAAAACATACACCAAACAGCGATAGCCGTAGCGGGAGACCGTAGGACTGCGAAGTCAAAGGTCTTGGGTTCGAACCCACGACACACACCTCTGTCAATAAATCGTTAAGATTCGTCTTTTCGAGTATATGTGTGTATTTAGCATATAAATTGTTGCTTGCTAACGGTAAAGGAAAACATCGTGAACAAAGCTGAATGCCTGAGAGTGCCTAAAATGTGTTCGAGGTTGTGTGAAGTTTACCAATCCGCACTTGGTCAGCGTGGTGGACTATGGCCTTAGAGGCCTAATCATTGGAAGAGGCCCCAGTCCAGCAGTGGAACATAATAATATATCAAATACAGGGTTGCAAATGTAGTCATTGACAAAAATCAAGTAATGCAGAAAAAAGGTACAAGGAACAGTTCTTTATTCATTAAAATATCTTTAAGTAAAGTATACTGACTGTATTCAATAGTCTGTTTATTGGTTTAATATGGGTTTTATACATATAAATGTCATCAATCAATCGCGTTGAATCGATCTTAGATTTTTTTCATGTTGTTTTAAATGACATCGTTTTATGTAGTGCGTTGATATCGATGAATGTGCGAGCGGTGAGAGCTGCGGGCCTGGCGCCGTGTGTCGCAACGTGGAAGGCGGCTACGAGTGCAGCTGTCCACCTGGCTACGAAGGCGACCCTCGCGTCGGCTGCCGAGACCAAGATGAATGTGCGCACACCTCTTGTGGCGTCGGTGCCCTCTGCGAGAACCTCGCAGGCGGCTATCACTGCTTCTGCCCACCAGGTTTTGAAGGCGACGCGAACGTGCAGTGTATCGGTAAGCCTCTATTGCCCATGGCAGTAGGTGTGTCCTAATCCTGTTTTCTTTTTCTGTGGTTTAACGCTTTGTGACACTTACTTACTTAACTTTATCGCGTTTAACTTACCGAGCTGAAAACTACCGTACGTAGTTGCTCGGGAGCTTCACGCTTCTACTAATTCAACTGATAATAACATTCAAATGTTTAAACATAATAAACATAATTTTTCAGTAAATCTGACGTTGACTGAAGTCAATGAGTCGTCGGCAACTTATATCTTTACGACGACAACGCTTATTTGTGTGTTCCAGCGTTACAACCAAGGATTCATTTCTTCGTTCTTACTTTCTTCAGTTTTTCTTCTTGTCTACCATCGTTTTCTCTGTCGCCTTCCGAGTCGTCTATCACTTCCTCTTCGTAGGGGCTGTCGGCGTACCTACTGCGTGTGTTTATATCGGTGATCGCACACACCGAACTTTTAATTAGACATTGCGTTGTTTGTTAAACCAGACGTAGATGAATGTAAGAGTAGAAAAGCTGTGTGCAGCGCTGAAGCTGTGTGTACCAACACTCTCGGCAGCTACGTGTGCACATGCAAGCCAGAATATACAGGAGATGCACAAACACCGGGCGGGTGCCGAGACATTGATGAGTGCCGCACTCTTGAGCGCCCTTGTGGTACCTACGCAATTTGCGAGAACGCGGTGCCCGGCTACAATTGTGTTTGTCCTCAAGGATATAGAGCTAAACCGGATCCACAAATTGCTTGTGAACAGGTAAAATAATTTTACAACTTGTCATTGTCTGGGCGAAAGTGGTTGAGACGAGATTAATGCAATGCTTTAATTTCAGGTCGACGTAAATACATTATGTAAATCAAACTTCGATTGTACCAATAATGCCGAGTGCATCGAAAATCAATGTTTTTGTAAAGAAGGATTTGATGCTAAGGGATCTGTTTGTATTGATGTTGACGAATGTACTAACTCCTCAATATGCGGTGAAAATGCACAATGTATAAATACACCAGGTGGATTTAACTGCGATTGTGCTGCTGGTTATATAGGTACTCCACCTCGTATAACATGCCGAGCTCCTTGCGAAGATGTACAATGTGGAGACCATGCTTATTGCAAACCTGATGGAATAGAGGCATATTGTGTCTGTGAAGATGGATGGACCTTTGATCCAACGGATATTGCAGCAGGTTGTATTGACATCAATGAATGTGATGCTTCTGCGGGACCGGTTGGTCGCTGTGGAAACAATGCTCGATGCAGTAATACACCAGGAAGTTTCAGTTGCCAATGTCCGGAAGGGTATACTGGAGATGCATACAAACAGTGTTTGGATATTGACGAGTGTCAAATAGATGGGGCTTGTGGAATTGGCGCTGAATGTATAAACCGAGACGGTTCATATAGATGTGAATGTCCTGAAGGCACAATACCAGACCCTGATCCAAGGGCCCGATGTGTAGAGGTACTTACATGTAAAAACAACAATGAGTGTCCTGGTAATGCCATCTGCGATCGTAATACAAGATGCTTGTGCCCAGAACCAAATATTGGAAATGAATGCCGCCGTAAGTGTACTTTTTTATGGTTTATCTTTTTATTTTCATCATAAGTCCTCTCATAGACCACTGCTGGTCTTCCAGCAACCTTCTTTAGTCTTTAGTCAAATAGTGTGGTAAAAGCGAAGAGAAGAGATATCTTTTAAATACATATTTACTTAGAAAAAAAAGTATATTTTTTCAATAACATCTTTTTTTCAACACGTTTTACAGATCCTTGCGAAACACTCCAATGTGGAAGCAATTCAGAATGTCTACTCAATGAACAAATTGCACAATGTACATGCAGAAATGGATTTGCTGGTGACCCATCATCACCTACTGGTTGCCAGGATATAAATGAATGTAACGAAAATCCTTGTGGGTCTGGTGCTGTTTGCAAAAATCTTCCTGGAAAGTTCCAGTGTGAATGTCCAGGTAGTTTCACTGGTGACCCTTATGTCGATGGATGTGTTCCTGGAAAAATGCCAAGTGAATGCAGTAACATTAATCCATGTCCTCAAGGCGAACAGTGCATTTTACATGACGGAGAAAATGTTTGTGTGTGTACCCAAGGATTTTCACGAAGCAAGGAAACAGGGTTATGTGAGGACATTAATGAATGTACACAAAGCGGACGCTCACCTTGTGGTTTGAATGCTATTTGTAAAAACTTGCCAGGAAGTTATGAATGCAAGTGTCCTGCAGAGTACTATGGAAACCCATATAACCTATGTGAATTATGTAGTGATATAAACTGCCAGTGCCAGCCACCATACAAAGTAGTCGATGGAAACTGTGTACTATCAGGTTGCTCGAAAAATAATAAATGTGGAAAAGGTGCCGAATGCATCGTAATTTCAGATGGAGTTAGTTATTGTGCTTGTCCACTTGGATTTTCTCAAACTGCAGATGGTTCTTGTGAAGACATAAATGAGTGTACTACAGGTCAACCAGCTTGTGGATTTGGAGCGGAATGTGTGAATACAATAGGCTCTTACACCTGTAAATGTCCCCCTGGTTATAGACAATATTCTGAATCTGGACACTGCGCGCTAAATCAAAAACAATGTATAAGTGATTCGGACTGTTCTGCTAATGAAAAATGTATTCAGCCTGGTCAATGCGTATGTCCACCACCATTCTATTTAGATGTTACTGATGGGCAGAAATGTAAGAGCCCATGTGAAAGATTTACTTGTGGTATTAATTCAAAATGCACTCCAAGCGACCCTCCTCGATGTATGTGTATGACAGGATTCGAGGGAGATCCTTACACTGGTTGTACAAATATTAACGAATGCCACAGTGCACCTTGTGCTTTTGGTGCTATTTGTCACGACCAAAAGGCTGGATATCGATGTGAATGTCCCCCAAATATGGTTGGCAATCCGTACAAAAGTGGCTGTAAGTTTTTTTTCATAAGCTTAACCAAGAATATTTATTAATTAACCTAATTTATTTTTCTTTACTATATTTCTTTGTATTTTTTAGGTACTGTTGAAGAAATACCAAGTGAAAAACGTTTATGTAGTTCAGATGACGAATGCGCTAACACCCTCGCATGTTTGAATAGTACCTGCCAATCACCTTGTAACAGTGTTTCTTGTGGACCTAATGCATTCTGTGAAGTGGACGATCATGCTGCTTGGTGCCGATGTAGCCCCGGTTACACTAAACCAGAAGGTGGAAAATGTATATCTGGTTAGTATTTTAATATGAAATTTCAAAACAATTCAATTTTGGTTCATAGTTTCTCAGAAAAAATAATTCTTGTTATTTTACAGGATGCGATACGTATTCATGTGCTTCTGGTGCTCAGTGTATAATATCAAAAACAGGCCCAACATGCGTTTGCCCTGAAGGTATGGTCGGCAATCCATTCCCAGGAGGTGCCTGCGGGAGAGATACTTGTGGTCCTGGAGTACCCTGTGAAGCACCTCTAATGTGTGTAGCGGGACGTTGTAGGCAACGTTGTGAGGGAGTAGTTTGCGGCGTTGGTGCTTCGTGTGATGGACAAAGCGGCCGATGTGTTTGTAACGCCTTCTTTATAGGAAACCCTGATCTACTATGTATGCCACGTAAGTTTTCACTATATTAATAACATCTAAAAATTCACTTGTTTCGTGTAACGGGTTTCTTTAAATTATTATTATTTTACAGCTGTTGCACCACCTGCTTGTGATCCTGAGTGCGGTGAAAATGCACATTGTATATATGGACAGAATAACGTCTGCAAATGTGATAAAGGATTTACCGGCAATCCATACAAAAAGTGTTTACCTCGAAGACAAATCACTTGTCTTAAAACTTCTTGTGGCACAAATGCAGTGTGTCAACAAACACGCTCACACGTTGAATGCCTGTGCCCTCCTGGATACATTGGAAATCCTAATATACATTGTACGGACATCGATGAATGTAGCAGTAAACCCTGCGCTGAAAACGCTATTTGTATAAATACACCCGGCAGTTTCAGCTGTGTATGTAAAAGCCGCTACGTTGGTAATCCCTATGAATTATGTTCTCAGGTATCTATTCCTAAGTGTACAGATGGCAATATCTGCACGTGCACTCACAATGCTACATGCCCTGATGGTTACATATGTGAAAAATCTAAATGTGTTGATGTATGTCGTACGATGATGTGTGGTCCAAAATCGACTTGTGAAGAAGGCAGCTGTCATTGTCATCCTGGATACAGTGGTAATCCTAATGATTTACAACAAGGTTGTGTTCCTGACGGCAAATGTACGGTTGATGCAGATTGCAAAGATTCAGAAATATGTTTCCAAGTCGCCAAAAATATACGTAAATGTGTGGACTCTTGTAGTAAATTGCAATGTGGACCTAATTCTTTGTGTATAGGGGCTAACCATCAAGCCCATTGTATATGTGCAGAAGGATACATTGGAAAACCTACTGATATAAAAACCGGCTGTCATTTAATTGTGCATGGTATACCTGAGCTGGAATGCAATGAAAACAGTGATTGTAACGAGCCAGAACTTTGTATTTCTGTTGATGGATTACCGAGACAATGTTTGGATTTGTGTTCGACAATAGCTTGCAGTGTTAATGAAATTTGCAGAGTTATAGAAAAAAATGCTCGCTGTGAATGTAGAGATGGTTTCCTATGGAATCCTGTGAATTCCAACTGTGAACGACCATCAACACCAAATTGTGAAACTGATAACGATTGTGATGACAACAAATCTTGTCAAAGGGATGTTCTTGGAGTTCAAAAATGTGAAGATTATTGCGCTTTATTTACGTGCCCACAAAATTCCAAATGTATAACACAAAATCACAAAAGTCGTTGTGAATGTTTGAAAGGATTTGCCGGCAATCCTAATGATAGAGATGGCTGTATTGCAATAAATAAGAATCAATGTTCTGATGATGTACAATGTAGGGAAAGTGAAGTATGCAAATTATTAGGAGACGTCAAAAAATGTATATCAGCTTGTCAGCATAAAATATGTGGTCCTAATGCAATTTGTGTAACCAATAATCATATTGCGAAATGTCAGTGTCCGTCTGGTCCGTTTACAGGCAACCCGAATGATTTAGACAAGGGATGTAAATCTGTGCCTTGCATTTATAACGCCGATTGTTTATCACATGAATTATGTAACCGTATGACTCACACATGCATAAATGCCTGTGGTGAAAACACCTGCGGTGAAAACGCTGTATGTATACCTGAAAACCACAAAACAAGCTGTCAGTGTCCTAATGGCTTTACACCAGATCCTTTGCCGGATGTTAACTGCCGAAAGATTGAGGCCTGTAATCCAAATCCATGTCATTCTTCTGCTATTTGTGAACCACGACATTCAACATACGTATGTAGGTGTCCGGCTGGATTTGTCGAAGATCTTGGTGGAGCGTGCCGTAAACAAGACCAGTGTGCAAATGGTGATGCCGATTGTCCACCAGAAGCAGCTTGTGTTAAGGATCGATGTGTTAACCCATGTGATGGTGCCTGTGGACTCAATTCACTGTGTAAAGTTGTTAACAGAAAAGCAATTTGTATGTGCCCTGATGGCTATGAAAGCATAAAAGGTAACGCATGCAAGAAAAAGTTATTAGTTTGCTCAAGCGAACTTGATTGCGGTGGGGACATATGTTCGAATGGCCAATGCTTTACTGCTTGTATTGACTCGAGCCAGTGTGATCCTGGAGAATCATGTGTAAAAAACTTCTGTATAACACAATGTACCAAACATACTCAGTGCGGTTTAGGACAAGCATGTGTAGGAGGACAATGTCTGATTGGGTGCAGAAGTGATGGAGATTGCCCAAGTGAAGAGGCGTGTTTGAATAATAAATGTGCCAACCCATGCCAGTCAACTAGAGCTTGTGGTCCGAATGCTATTTGTTCAAGAGAAGATCATAGTACTCGTTGTGAATGTCCTATGGGATTCCAAGGAGCACCAAGTCCTCAACAAGGATGCGTGCGCAAGCCTAGTTCATGCGCGAGAACAGCAGAATGCCCTCCAGATCACATGTGCATTGGATATCTATGTCAAGTTCCATGTCGAGATAATTCAGGGTGTGCAATAGGAGAAAAATGCAGCGACAATAGATGTCACAAAATTTGTCATTCGAGTAGTAACTGTTTACATGGAGAACATTGCAGCGCCGGAATATGTATTCCAGGATGTAAATCCGATTCTGATTGCCTGAATAACCAACTATGCAAATCGACTGAATGCAAGTGTGTTTCTGGATTTGATTTAATTAATAATGAATGTACCAACATAAACGAATGTCTCGATAATCCATGCCATCCATCAGCGCAATGTGTGGATACCCCTGGATCATACAAATGTGTATGCTCAGTAGGTGCAATTGGTGATCCCTTTACAACTGGTTGTTTATTACCAAATCAATGCAGAAATGACAATCAATGTGAAGACTCACTTGCTTGTAAGAGAGGAAAATGTACCAACCCATGTCAAACTAATGCTTGTGGTCTAAATGCTTTGTGTTCAGTTGTAAAACACAGAGTCACATGTTCATGCCAGAGAGGTTTCCTAGGTAATCCATTTGACAAGAAAACAGGATGCTTTAAAGTAGAATGTATCGAAGATACCGACTGCTCTAATGACAAATATTGCAACAAGAAGAACAACAAATGCTCTGGTAAGTCACATTTTACTACATTTCACAGTTAAATTGCCAAGAAATCATGTATCATGCAAATTAATCGTATTCCTTTTTTGTTTAATAGATAAGTGTGAGGAGTCTGCATGTCAAGGAGGTACTTGTTACATTGAATCTCATAAAGCTTTTTGTACCTGTCCTACTGGATTTGATTTAGAAAACAATGTTTGTAAAGATATTAACGAATGCCAGAGTAATCCATGTCCTTTAAATGCTCACTGCATAAACAACCGTGGGTCTTACTCCTGTTCCTGCGTAAACGGGACAGTACTAGATACAACCGCAGGAAACTGCAGATTACCAGGAGAGTGTTTCTCTGATGATGATTGTTCTGAAATAACAAAATGTAACAACAATTATTGCATCGATCCCTGTGAAAAGTTGTCTCCATGTGGGGAATACGCTAAATGCATCGTTTCAAAACACAATCCTACGTGTGACTGTCCCCCTGACAGTCAGGGCGACCCATACAAGAAATGCAATAAATTTGAATGTGTTAAAGACAGTGACTGTTCGTCAGAGGAAGCGTGCGTTAATTATAAATGTAAAAATGCCTGTAGCATACCGCGCGCGTGCGGAAGAAATGCTGATTGTCTGTCTAGGAATCACATTGGACATTGTTCCTGTGCACCTGGTTTTACCGGTGATCCTGTCCTTGGTTGTGTTCCTATTCAATATTGTACGGACGACAGCACATGTTCCTCCGGCACTAAGTGTGTTGATAGCTCATGTGTTGGTGAGTATATATTGCTTTCATATTTTGTCAAATCAATGCATTTACCCATGTGAGTTCAAAATTTGAAATTGGAGTAATTAAATTAAAGAAATGGCTATAAGATTGTCAATAATTGCATTTGTACTGCTAGATACTTAAACAGTTTATTTTTCTAGGATTATGTAAAAATGCAAGAGATTGCTTAAGTGATCAGATTTGCATTCAAGGCACATGTCGTATATCATGTGATGCAAATAGTACCTGCCCGGATTTCCAGTTTTGCTTAAACAGAATTTGTACCAAAGAGGTTCAATGCTCTTCAAACGAAGACTGCGATGATGATGAGAAATGCTTTGTAGGAAGAAAGGGTGTGCCAAAATGTGTCAAAGTTTGTGAAAGACATCCATGCGGAAGACAGGCAGTATGTGTCGGAACAACCCATCAACCTACTTGTTCATGCGCACCTGGCTTCTTCGGCGATCCTTTATTAGGATGTAAAAAGAAAGAGTGTGATAAAGATTCTCAGTGTTCTGATGATAAATTATGTAACCAGAATAAGTGTAAGATTGCTTGTTTAGTGGATAACGATTGCGGAGAAAATACCATCTGTTCATCTGAAAAACATAGACATGTATGCTACTGCCAACCGGGCTACACCGGCGATCCTATAACGGGTTGCAATCTCATAAACTTCTGTTCATCAAACCCATGCGGTAACGGTGCCGAATGCAAAAATTTAAGAGACCGCGCTCAATGTTCCTGTCAAGCGGGATTCGTAGGAGATCCATATGAAGAAGGTTGCCGCAAAGCACAGGAGTGTCAATTGAATAGAGACTGTCCGCCTGTCGCCCGTTGTACAGTTGTCGATGGCATTCGAAAATGCACAGGTATGTAGAGAATATTACTGGGTTATCTAAAAACATAAACATATTGTCGGTCAACTCGTTCGGGGTCTGAGGCTAGAGGGTAGTTAAATCAAGCTGGTCTAACTTGACGGTCAATTAGATACCTAAACCTGTAATAATGGGTAAAACCTGGTAAAACAGTGATATGATAAACGTTGAATTGAAACCAATTGTGTGTTACTAAAACTTGACTAAGACATATTTAATATGATTTTACAGATGCATGTGAAACTGTGAAATGCGGCCTTAATGCAGAATGTATAGCTGCTAGACATACTGGACAATGCACATGTAAAAATGGATATGTAGGCAATGCTGGCAGCGAAAAAGGTTGTCGTCTACGAGAAGTATCTTGCAAAACACGAAGTGACTGCGGTGAAGATCAGTACTGCCATCGGGGAACTTGCAAGAGTAAGTCAATTTTTTTAAGCTACGAACCAAAAAAAAAAACTACTGAGGTGTCAAGGGACACCCGGATGGAATTTCAAATAACAACAAATCAGGATTCGCACCCGAGATTGCAGTAAAAGGTATGCGACCTTAACCACTAAACAAATAAAACAGTCTATTAATAAACTAAATATACGGTAACCAAAAATTTAAACCAAATTAAAAAAAACAAACATTAAGACAATTAAATTATCAAGCGTAGCAAGCGTACACACGATCATTCAGAATCACTTAATCATTCTCTTAAAATAATCGAGTGATACCTTTAAAATCATTGTGGAGATTTAGGCTGAATGGCTACATAACAATATTTCCTGTGCCTTACACACTCAATTTCAAAATAATTCTTATCTTCGAACTTTCGCGCTATTCGAATTTCAAAATATCAAAGCGAGGTTCATTCAAACACACGCATAGACTAATAATGCCTAGATCAATAAACTGCTTGTATGAATTTAAGTATAAAGTTAGGCTAAAAACAGATTGATTGAAAATTATAATGCGCCGCTTGGCGGCAAACAAACTAAATGAAAATCTGATAAATACCAGAGAGTTACACTGAACTGAAACGGCACAATTAGAGTGGCTTCACGTTTCATGCGTGTACTCGGTCTCTTGGAGTAATAGTTCTATGATCACACATAACAAACCTTATCTTTAACATTATTTTTCTGCGATTATCTTGCTTTCTTTTAAATTGTATTCGCAAGTTTACTCGCGATATAATAATATCAGATCTCATTATCAATAATCACATCACCAATCCCAATGACATAATTAGATGTGTTCGGATATTCCATGAAATGTACATAACAAAATTAGTAAACATTCTGTGGTAATATTAAAAAATAATTTGCTTTTGAATTTAATTATAGTTATGACGCGTACAGTTGCTAAACACACAATAATGGAGAGATTATAACGCGTATGACTTGGTTAGCACAATAGTAAAGAAAGGTTATTTATTTATTTATTTATTTATTGTGGTACAAGAAACAAACAGTATTATAATTAAGAACAATTACCAACACATACATAATTAACACTGTCACCAACAAAGTTTCTAATAATAAAATTACACTCGACGGCTTAATTAATCGCACAGATAAATAATAAATATTACAATTTTAACAATTTAAGAAGATAATATATAAATAAATATAATATTTGTATTTATATTCGCATAATATATATCTTATATAAGATTTAACACATTTAATAGAACATTAAATAATATATAATAAAAGTAACCTAAATAATTTTTTTAGAGTTATTCCGCATTAGAAAATAGTTGTAAAATAAACTTATTTAATTTTTCATGAAAAATATCAATATCGTTAAATTTATTATTGTAACAGCCACACGCCCGTATTATGAATCTGTTTTTACCGTGTGAGGTTCTAGCGTACGGAACATCTAAAACCACAACACTTCGTGAGGTTGGTCTCCTACAACGTAAACCTATATTGCCCAGGAGATATGAAGAATCAATAACATTATTTAAAATTTTATATAAGAAGATTACATCTCTGTGGGAGCGGCGATCCGTTAGAGATACCAACTTGCTCGATTGAAAACCAAAGGTTGGATCGAAGTTATTACGATATTCAAGATGTTTCTTAAATCTGTTTTGAATTCGTTCTATACCATAAGAATGTATATTGTAATGTGGATTCCACACCGTAGATGCATATTCAAGACGCGATCTGACATAAGCGTTATATAGCATCATATAAGTACGCGCTTTTCTGAATTCCTTGCCCTGTCTCAGAACAAATCCCAACATTTTATATGACTTAGTAATAATTTGATCGTAATGGGCTCTGAAGGTGAGCTCTTTATCAAGGATCACGCCCAAGTCTCGCACCTCCTCAACTCTTTTTAAGCTAGTATCAAGTATTTTATAATCAAAAGGTACAGGTTTGGATTTTCTGGTGAAACTAATAATATAACACTTATCAGTATTGATTGTAAGTCCATTCTTTAAACAATAAATACCTAAGTTATCTAAATCTTTTTGGAGAAGAGCACAGTCATTTTGATTATTAATTATTCGATAAATTTTTGTATCATCTGCATATAGTAAACAATTTGAATTTACAATTGAGTAAATAACGTCATTAATAAAAATGTTGAAGAGGAGAGGGCCAAGGTGCGAGCCCTGGGGAACACCAGATGTAACAGGAACAAAACTAGATAAATAACCTTTAATTGAAACTGCCTGGGTTCTATTATTAAGGTAAGATTCGAGCCACCGCCACCACACATACAGGCTAGCTTGTTAAGTAATGTCAAATGTGAAATTTTATCGAATGCTTTAGAGTAATCGGTATACACAGCGTCCACCTGAAGCCCATCATCTAACACCTTTGTTACCACATCGACCATTTCACATAGATTTGTTTCTGTAGAACGCCTATCAACAAAACCGTGTTGATTAGGAATTAAAATCTGTCTAACACACGGATAAATGGTATCATAAATTATTTTTTCAAACATTTTAGGTATGATTGAAAGTTTTTAAATTCCGCGATAGTTTTTAACATCACATCTGTCTCCACCCTTAAGAATAGGAACCACGTAACTTTTTTTCCAGCGATCAGGCATGACCCCTTTTTTCAGAGATAGATTGAAGATAAAAGAAAGAGGAATAGCTAAGGTTTTATAGCAATTACGTAAAAATATAGGGTGAATCCCATCAGGGCCAGGTCCTACTCAAACCTTTCAAATATTTTGCCGTAATAGTGGGAGTAATTGGAACGCAACTTATATCCACTTGTGAACAGTTTGTGTTAGTATTAAGAGCCGCAGAGGCTGTAGGATCCTCAAAAACAGAAACGAAGGATCCTACAGCCTCTGCGGCCCTTAATACTACTATTATAATGCGTACTTGCTAAAATACAAAAGCATTTATTATTGTCTGTATAAAATCTCTACTTACCTAAATCCATCAGCAATATCCGGAACTTGTGCAGAAACACTGTTAGGATTCATTATTGTTACTATTTTTAATTATTTATTATGTACAAAACACCTGTATACACTCAACAAAAGGCAGGAATTTGTATTTTTTTTTTAAGTTATTATAATATTTTTTTTTAGTTACTTTATTATTCATAGAGAGACAAAACGAAAATATCTCGCTTGCTTTCCCTATGCGAGAGAGATATTTAGTACTGTAGCACCAATCAGTTTCGAAGCCGCTCGATAGATGGCGTTGGGATCGAATTAGATCGCGCTATGGTTTCGTTACAAAGTCCTATATATAAGGTCCACCGATTTATAGTTTTAGTATGTTCTGCAGATCTAATGAAGAATTAATGTGCACGATATCAAGCTATTAATTCATTGTTATCTGACTAGAACAGCGATCGTGTACGCCTGCGCGGACCTTTCGCAGCGCGCCAGCGCCCCTTATTTTTGTAGAAACTCAACTCTAGTATTTTTTTTTCTTTTTAGTTTATTTTTTAAATTTAATTTATCTCTTTTTTTCTATAAGCGAGAGAGCGAGACGGACACAGAAAAAAGCGCACGCCGTGCGCATTTTTCTCTGGGTGTCTTCTGATGATGTAGCATCGTAGCTGTAACGTAGCATGTAATTACTACGCCACTACGAGAATTGCTACGAAAAGTGTCGTTACAACTTTTCGTTCCATTTTTATACGTCTAGCCCCCTTTCGCAACGCGCGATAAGGAACTTCGTTCCAAAAGTTTATAAACAGGATAAAAATTATCAGGATTTTATTATTAATCTTTATATTTTTATTTAAGGTTTATGTCTCGTGGATGAAGAATGTGGGTCTCGAGAAAAATGTTTAAACGGACAATGTTTAGATCCTTGTAAAATGGAAAAAGCCTGTGGCTTAAATGCTGTGTGCAAGACAGATAACCATGTGGTCCAATGTAGTTGCCCCAACAGTTTTACTGGCAACCAAGATATCGAGTGTGTGAGAAGTAAGTGTCATTTTCTTCTAAAATTAAATTAGTATTTTTACCAAATAATTTGTATCTATTAATTATGTGGCAATAGAATAAAGTAACATCTATATATTTTTTTATCGACTTTAATGTTGGTTTTTTTTATAGTACCAAGACTATGTGGCGGATCGGGCGAATGTGATGATGACTACATGTGTCAAGACTCTATGTGTGTTCCACAATGTAAGGCCGATGAGACTTGTGCCTTAAATGAAAGATGTAACAAGGGTGTATGCATGTGTAAGTATCAATATAGTTATTTATGGGACTATGTAGGTACTTTGAATTTACAGTACCTCTGTTATTAGTCATGGTTTTAATTTTTAATTTTACAATAATATTATTTGCAGTAACATGTCGGGTAGATAACGATTGTTTCTTGGGCCATATATGCCTAGGAAGTAGTTGTCAATATGGCTGCAGACAAGACGAAGATTGTGGACCTAACGAGTTTTGCAAAAGCAATGTGTGCCAAAATCCTTGCGGTAATGGTATCAATCCATGTGGACCAAATGCACTATGTTCCATTGTAGACAGAAAAGCTTCGTGTTCATGTTTAGAAGGCTTAATACCTAATCCAACACCTAACATTGCGTGTGTACGTGCTCCATCGATATCATGTCGCATGCATACAGATTGTGCTACCAGCTGGCGATGTGAAGATGATCGATGCCGCCCTGCTTGCACAACTGATGGTTCACAGTGCTTACAAGGTGAAAGATGCGACGCAGGTGTTTGTCGTTACGCCTGTACTTCAGATGATCAATGCTCTGATGAAGAAGTTTGCGATGGCCGAATCTGTGTGACAGGCTGTAGATCAAATTCTAATTGCGCAAATCATCTTGCTTGTATATCGGGACAGTGCGTTGATCCATGTGCTAAGCCGGCGTCTTGCGGTGCTAATGCCTTATGCATCACCAAAGATCATCAACCGGTATGCACATGCCCACCATCACTAACTGGCGATCCTAAAGTAGTATGCAGAAGAACGATGTCACCTTGCGATTCGAATAAGAACTGCCCCGATGCTGAATTTAGCTGCTATGGAGGGACTTGTCATCCATCTTGCAGAGGGTAAGCACATTTAATAAATATTAAAAACATTATGATGTTAATTTTTATTACACCTTTGTTTTTATACTTGATAAATTTTCAGTATAATATCTTAAAAAAGTACTTAATCGATTAATTTAAAATCAATATTAATAAGAGTATTTCCATTTTCATAGTTTTGATTTATATTATTTTGTTATATTTTTTCAGTGACAATGTTTGTCTTTCTAACGAAAAATGTATACGTGGTATATGTAGAGTCGTATGCAATAGCGATGACGCGTGCAGTGAAGGCTATATTTGCGAAAACAGGATTTGTAAACAAGGTTGCCGAGACGATAATGCTTGCGACACTAACCAAGCCTGTTTGAAAGGACAATGCAAAGGTGATGATTACGCATCATGAGTCATTAATTTTTTTGTCTAACAATCAGTCTTCTAAATTGTACTCATAAATTATATTATTGTTTTTAGATCCTTGCACTCAAACCACAGTTTGCGGCATTTGTTCTGAATGTAGAGTGCAAAACCACCGCACTCAATGCAGCTGCCCTGGAAACTACACTGGCAACGCACTTGTGGAGTGTAAACGAAAAACAACATTATGTGACGGTTTTTGTCCTTGTGATGACAGTGGGTACTGTATCTCGGTATGCGATGGTGACGCAGATTGCTCATGTGGTGAAAAATGTTTCAATGGAGGATGCCGGTCTCAATGTTCTGCAAGAAACAAGTGTCCAGAGAGACAAATATGTCATCAAAACCTTTGTGTGCCAGGTTGTAGCATAGATGCATATTGTGGAGATGATATGGTGTGTTCGTCAAGGCGTTGCGTAAAGGCTTGCCAAGTAAATTCTTGCGGTAAGGATGCTGCATGTTTTGCTGTACGTCATCGCCCTATTTGCAAGTGCCCGAGCGGGTACACCGGCGATCCGGCTAAGGAATGTAAGCCTTATGAATGTTCACAAAACCAGGATTGTGGCGCTGATGAGGAATGCTTTGAGCAAAAATGCAAGAATGTATGTTTAGGAGCGTGTGGAGTTAACGCTATATGCCGGTCGGTTAACGGAATACCGCAGTGCTCTTGTCCACCTAACTACTTGGGTAATCCTAAAGTCGAATGCTCTAAACCACCAGCTGGTAGTTGTTTGCGCAATCCCTGTGGAGTAAGTGCGCGTTGTCGCGATCTGGAAGATGGCAATTACGAGTGCACATGTCCTCCAAACTGTGCTGGCAATCCTCACAAGCAATGTTTCTGTGGAGTTATGGAATCATGCGCTTACAAAGCTTGTGGAACCAATGCACAATGTCATATTGGCCCGCAAGGTGAGGCACAGTGTTTCTGCCCGAGAAATTACCCGAATGGCGATCCTAATATTGAATGTAAGTATTTTTTAACGACACACGTTGTTAGCATTTAATAACACATAAAAAATATTGTTCAATTGTTTTATTTTAGTCCATATAGTAAAAAACTTTGTATGGTTCCTATGTTCTCAAGGTACCTAAGTTAAGACGGACCTAACAATTGCAAAATATATAAGGACTTGCTAGCTCATAATTATGTGGTTATTATGAAAGTAATCATTGTTACAGGCTCTCAAGAAAAGAGTGTAGTAGATTGTAGAACTACAGGTTGTGGTATAAACGGAGAATGTTTGAGAGAAGGCGCCGAATTTGTGTGCCGATGCATTCCCGGCACGGAAGGACAAGCCGACATCGAGTGCCACACCAGTGAGTATATTATATAGCCAATGCTCCCAACACTATGTACAAATAAATGCACTCCTTTATCGGTACTTCACTTGTTACCTTTGTATGAAATATGCAAGTTGACCATTCCAGATTGTCACTATTGGATATACTTAATTTGTATAGATACAACAAGTGGCTCTTCGACCACATTCTTGTATATACAAGGTTTCTGAATGGGTTGAAGTCAATTTGTGAATAAATAGGGCCGGGTGCCAAAGGAGATTGATATGTAAATTGTTTCAATTATAAGTAAAAAAAAACCTTTCCATTTTCGTGACTTACTTTCGTATAGTTTATTTGTTTTTAACAGCTATAAAATTAAGGTACCTTTAAACCTACTTACGATTCCGAATCACCCGTTATTTGTATTTGTGCTAACACTATCCTCGTAGTTAATCTATAGATACACGGTGTCCCTCGGCAATGCCACATGTAAGAAATTGAAAGAGAGTAAATAGAAGATATTTCTAAAACGAGCCTTAATTTTGAAACTTCGTATTAGAACTTGTAAAGCTAGTAACGAAGAATCCGACCAGCTAAAATTTGAAAAACAAGGTATGAAAAACTTACAACGTGCACTTTTGTGGCATCAATCAATAGGGTAAATTTCAAGAGTCAAACCTTTTTAACAAACATGGTAATTTCAATTAAAAAGCACGAATAACTAAACTATTGTTTTTACAGAAACTTATTATTTTAAGTCATTAATTTCAAGCATTGTTCATAACAAGCTGTAGACTATTAAAAATAAGTATTTTCAAATATGCCAACTCCTTTACTACTTGCATCTCCTAAACGAGCAAGCCACTTTATTTCAAATTTTTGGTATCGGTATATAGGGCCGAATTTTACAATCGTTAAGTTAAAGTTATTCATCAAATTAATAACAACTTAACCCAATATGAAAGTGTACACATTTCAAACATAAAATCAACACAGCGAAGACTTTGTGAAATAAAAGCTAATGCTATTTATTCGGGATTTTGCTGGTTCCTTTCATTTTCAGCAAATCAAAAATGAAGTCTTCATTCAGTAATATCTTCTAACTACATTATTTTAGATACTATTCCTCCATGTGGCATAGCCGTTCGACAGCCTGTATCTTATAATAAGTAAATACAACAAAAAGTTCCCATCGATTTTATTTTACATCTAGATATTATAGCTTTCTCAAGGGCTTCAATCTTGTGTTTGGTAACGAGTATGTTGTTAAAACAATTTCAGATAACTAGCTTTGTACCTAACAAATTAGAAATGAAATGCAGACTATGAAACTGCTATAGCATCCAATCCTCAACAGATTCAATAAGACACAAAAATGAAAAAGGTTATTTTCATAGAATAATAATGGTTAAAAATATTACATGATGGGCCGAAAGAACGTCCTTGATAACCCTCTCATATAAAAATCGATAACTACCTTTTGATATTCTTAGTAAATTTTATGTACAGATATGTTAGTCATTAAATTTTGATGCCGTAACATATCTGTATTTAACGGTATGTTTAATTAGTGGAAGCATTCTCACCGTTCGTGCTTGAGTTTCTCAAATCGTCAGTAACAATTTGTCCGGCTTCATGTACATATCGCTTGTATTATAATATTCCGTTATATACATATCTCTGGTCATAAACTATCAGTTTCAAAAAGCATGCACTGTCTCGTGAGAAAGTTTCCTCTTCGCGGCTGAAGGTACCGCTCTCTCGACTTTGCTTTCTTCTTTCACATCTTCCTAGGTATCGAATGCACGAGCGACAAGGATTGCCCGGTAGACAGAGCATGTCTGAGCTTGCACTGCGTGGACCCCTGCACGGTGCGAGGTGTCTGCGGAGAAGATGCCCTTTGCGTGCCCTTGATGCATAAAGCGCAGTGCTCATGTCCACAATGCTACGTGGGCCAACCGCGAGTCGCATGTCGCCTGGATCCTACCTGCAAGCCCTCGGATGAGCATAACGTCACCTTTACATGTTCCGATATCAAGCCATGCCCATCAAAACTTGCTTGCGATCTAAACACCAATGAATGCCGCAACCCCTGCCTGGGATACCAAAACTGTAGACGTAATCAAAGATGCGAAGTACGAGATCATAGACCGATTTGCGTCTGCCGCAATGGATTCGCTCTGAACGAAAGAGGAGAATTGACTTGCGCACCTGAACACGCAGAATGTACACGAGACGAACAATGTCCATCTAATGCGGCCTGCCATAATTCCAAGTGTGTGAATCCGTGCCAAGCGTCAGTAGAGCCTTTGTGCCCGAAAGGAAAGCAATGTGAAGTAGTAGACCATCGTGCTATGTGCATTTGTGTCGAAGAATGTAATCCATCGGTATTAATATGCTTAAGAGACAGCGGATGCCCAAGTAATTTGGCTTGTCGAGACTTCCAATGCAAAGACCCATGTAAAGAGGCTTGTGGTGGTGCTCCTTGTTCAGTTGAAGATCACCACCCCGTATGCAAGTTCTGTCCTAGTGGTTTCACACACGACGATAAACATGGCTGTATTAAAGGTAATTTTATAGAGTCCAAAAATTTCAATATTAGTGTACCTACATTAAGTATATTAGAATCTATAAATCTTATTAATCTTGTTCTTCATTATTACAGGAAATGTTGATAGTTTCTACTTTATGACTTCATGCGGTTCTTGTTCTATCTTTGATTTCTATTGTTTCTAGCATGTTCATATATATCTTTCTCCACAGTTTGAACTCCTTCTGCATTAGGTAGTTTTTCTTGCATGTTATATTATATTAGTAGTGTACATAATATTCACACTCATTATGGTGATGGATGCTCCTAATTTATTATAACGCTTTCAACGCTTTGGCATTAATCCTTAATGCAAAAAAACCGCCACGAGACAGAGTTTGCAAAAATATAAAGAAAGCCTTCTACACACTAATATGTACGTATTTATTATAATTATGATATGACAACATTGTAAATTTATTGTATTCAAATGATTATTTGTTTTATACTATGTATTAATCATCTACTACTACAAGCTAGAGGAATCAACATTAAAATATTTATTCCTTAGTTTCTAGTTACACTTCAGTTAAATGCCATTTATTGCGGTGTATCATCCTTATGTATTTTATTACGGAATACTTATTAAGAAAAATATGTATGGAAAGTATTTATGGTATGCATATTAGTTTAAATAGTGACTTTTCTTAATAGGTATTTTATTTGACATGTGAACCCAATAATTAAATAATCTTGTTTTTTTCGTAGCTACAAGATACTAGATGAGAGCATGTTTGGCATGTGATTGAGAATGATTTATTTACATTCTGTTTTAGATGTTTTATCTACGTATGTTTTATTTAGTGCCAGCTGTCATCGTAGTGAGTGGTCCATAACTAATAGAATATCTGGTCCATAATTGATCGATTTACCTACATAGGAACATCAATATATACGACAAATTATACAGTTCTAAATAGTTTTTCTGTGTACCAAGTTGATATTGCAATTTTTGTTCTATAGATATGCTTATTGTTTTTTTGTAGACGTGCATTCTGCGCATAGGAAAATCATAAAGTTTTGAGAAATCAGTACTGAATATGTATAGGTAGTCTAATTTAACATTAAATTGTATTGACGAGTTTCTTGGTGTGCGTAGCCTCAGAGTGCGGCAATCACGACCACTGCGCGCCGAGCTTGGCTTGTATCAGCGGCAGGTGCGCGGATCCCTGTGCTCGCGGCGGACCGTGCATCAAGGGCCAGCATTGTGCTGTCATCGACCATCAGCCTGTCTGCTCAAAGGGTACGTCATTTTTCGGCTTCTCTATTTTAGTATTTGACCACAGTTTCAAACTGAAAGAGGTCCAGATACATGATTATGATTCTCTGAAAATGCAATAGATTACACTATCTAGGTCTAGGCGTGTCTGATAAATCTGTAAATTTGCAATGGTTTAAGTTCCCACTGCCAGTCTGTTGATATAATAGGTGAGGTACAGTAGAAGTATGTCCTCCTCTATAAAATACGTCGAGCGTTACTATGCGTTTCCTTTGACGAGGCTCAAAAAGATTTATTTTTTGAAATTATGATTATCTTTAAATATTAGACAATAAATAAAAGTGTTCGGTCAAAATCAAATACAGTTGTACCTACAAAAAACATTATGGGTGAATTTGAAACCAAGTGTTTTTGTTGTCTTTAATTAAAACGTTTATGGTTCTTACTATTGAAAGGATCGTGAAGGTTTGAAAGGATTCGCAATTTAACCTATGTGTTGAAAAACTTAGATTTTATCAAATGAAAACTATTACCGGTTATATCCAGATTAATAGGCTAATAACGTTACTTGTATATTTTTATATACGCTTCTTCTCCTTCTTTATGTTTCTATTCCAGTATACATTTAAGTTTTTTTTTATGATATATTCATGATATATTGCATATATAACACTATGTCGTTTTAGTATATCATAAAGGACAATATTAAAATCGATATGAGTAAAAAAAAGATTTTATATTTTTTGAAGATATGTTTATCTGACTCTTATTGAACGATATGACATATGACTCATTACTTTTTTGTATAAAATTATTAACAAATTTTACGTATTTTAGTGTGTCAATGTCAAACATCATCGGACTGCGCGAGATATCCAAACACATACTGTGACGGCTGCGCTTGCATTCGACGTAAGTAGACTTCAATAAGAGCAAAAAGAAATCGCAGTTAATATTTAATAATCAATGCTTAAAATCTTAAAAGTATAAGAACTAAAAGAGATTTTTGTTTAATAGAAGAAAAAGTCAACCCTCCAACAAACTGCGCACATTGTCGACCCGGGGTTTCTTGCGACCCATTCTCTGGCGCCTGCATGGAAAGTAAGTCTTTTGCCATTGTTTATAATCTAAATTTTGAACCACTTGCTAACTATAAAGTTAACATTGCTAAAATTGCTAATATGTCATGTACTAAGTGCAGTAAATATTGTAAAAATATACGATTGTAATGAATTGAACTAAGATACAACCTTCTATACCTACTTTTTTGTACATTGTGCTATTTTCACATAATTGATTTTCGTAGACCTCAGCTGTATTACTTGAGAGCCTACAACTATTATTATTTTTATTATGTGAATAGCAAAACTAACTCCAGATGAACTGGTTATTGCTATGATTTAAGTACTATATCTACCATTTGTCCGATAAAACGCCACAAAGTACTGGCTGTGATATGTCGGCAGACCCGGCAGGCAATTCTTTATAAGTTGTGTAGATACTCCGAAACACTTTGAGACAGTGAAAGTTTTACAGGGTTATTTAAGTATCTGTTTGACTCTGTAAGTGAATTTAGGCTTAAAGACCCAAGCGACCCATTTAACAATAAAATAGGATCAATATTTCTTTCTACCTTTTTATCATTTGATTGTCTATTATAACTTATATTTTCTTCACTTTTCTAGCTGGTCAATTAAGCCTAAACTCGCCACCTACTTTTCCTAATTTCTTCTTTTCCTCTGTTCTTGGCTTTGTAACTATTAGATTATTGGTTATTTTCAGTAGAAGTTAGTTTTCTTCTATATTTATATATGTATTAATAGCCTATAGCAATACAAAATTATAGGTGTATTGCAAATATTTTGTTGTTTTGTTTGTCAAAAAAAGTAAGCTCGCAGCATGAAGTTTATTCAAATATAACGTAACGAAAATATAGGAAAATTATTAATGGTATTATTAAATTCCTATTAACAGATGGAACTTATGTCCCACTAACCGAATCTACTACCACATCAGGAGGAAACAGTGAAACTGCCACTATAGATATAACTGTACCCATTGACCAATCAACTAGCATTAACGATTTACCCGACATGACTACTAATCCATCGACATTTAAAATTGATGACGATGAAATGACCACTCCAAGCGTGATATCAACAATATCAACAGGCATTACTAATACTATCTTAAATATTATCACTGACAATTCTGCCACGACCTTAACCAATACACTAAGTACATACGAATCAGAAGGTACAACAACAAAAGAAACTGTATTTGATGTTCATGAGCAAACTGTATCAGTAACTCCATCATTTACAGCATATCCCGTCTTTATACCTGAAACTAGACATGCTGGAGATAATTTTAATGAAGATGATATAAGTACAACTCATATGGCTATGTTAGACAAAGATATTAGTGATATTAATAAGCAATCAGAATCAGACAGTATTCCTACTGAAAACCCAATCAATTTAGGTACAACACAATCCACTACACCATACACTGATATCGATGACTACCATACCTCTATAGATTCTGATGTCCTTCTCCAGAGCAGTAGTACAATTCATGTCGAAAGTACTATTAAACCTTCCACTAAAAAGGCTTTTGAAACAAATCACTCTTCAACGGTTGCTGTCGAAAGTAAAAATACTAAAACTCCGGAAAATCAAAGAAAATTAAATAGTAACTACACAGGGATTACTGTAGTTCAAGATATACCGGAACAAAATATTAAAACTTCTTCTGTTGCTCCTACTACACATTTACAGCAACCAAAGTATACGGTCCAGATGAATACATCAACTAACAAAACATATTTAGACGCTAGGAATATCACTGTAGACATTAGTCATACTAGTACGACGGAAAATTATTTAGGTACGGATCGTAATACAGAATCATTGTTTAAATATAACAGTACGATACCAGCAGATGATGTAAAGAATTACACTAAAAAGATCGAAACTGACTACAGTAATATAAATAAACCGATTAATAATATGTATACAAAAGAAACGGAAAAACCTATAACTAGTTTTCAAGAAAATATACCAATAAATAAAATGACCACAAATCAGGATTTGTTTAAGACGACTGAAACATTACTTACAGAAAAAAATGATGAGTCAATGTTTTCTTATACGCAATCATATCATGAGTCAAACGAGCAACCAACCACTTCGATTCTAGTTGATATAACTACACAAACACCTGCGGAATCTTTGCAAAATAATGTATTTACTACTTCAGAAGACAAGATTACAGGTGAAATGTCAACAACCTATCCACAAAATTTGGAAACATTACATAGCACTGAAAATACAAATATACAATCTTTGAAAACTGATTTCTTTACTACAATTACTCAACCTGATAGGGAAATTACGATATCAGTTCAAACGTATCCAGACGAAATAGTGACAAATGAACATTCATTTCATACGACACTGCACTACGATACAGATATAACAGGTAGCACAAATGTGTATAATATTAATAGGCCCCAAGAAAGTACTTCGTTCATTATTGACCCACTCGAAACAAGTACTAGTACAAGTAAATTCATAACGACAGATATTGTTAATGGAATAGAAAATAATAAAAATGGTTTATCACTTACAACTGACACATCGCAGACTGAGAGTATGATGACTATAACCACGACGAAGACTAATTTAAAAGACATAGCTGTAAAATCTACAACCACAGTTGATTACGCAAAAGATCACACCGATCAAAAATATACTAATATGCAAGGAAATGATGAATCATCAACTTCATTAAATACAGAAACAATTGATTCCGATAACTTTGAAGAAAAATCAACGACAATATCGCAAATAGCTTTTGAAAATACAGATAAAACTTATCCTGATTATAAACCCACGTTGATAACTAGTTCTCCGGCCACAGATAGCATCAGCTCTTCTAAAAATGTTACAAGCGATGATGAAGGAGATTCGTTTACTGTTAACCCTCTGACAGGAGAAACGCATAATATAAATTCTTACGCAGAATCTACTACGACAATTAGTGATAAAACTAGATCATCATCTGATGTATTTAGCACGATTGATTCTGATACCGTGAAGGATTTACAAAATATTGAAACTACAACACACATTTTCTCCGAAGGAACTGTTACAGAAAAAATTGCCACTAGTACAGTTACAGAGCCAAATTCTGTGACTAGTGAATTAAGTAGCACAGACTTTGACAAATATTCTACAGAAAAAATGTTGACTATAGAAGACGATTTTGAATATGTAACTGATAAAGTCAGCAATACACCAACTGAAAAATCTTATACTTTTGCCGATATGGGAACTTCTATTTTAGATATACATAACCAAGATTTTAAAACAACAACATCTAGAGTTGATACGGTGGAATTAGAAAAATACACACAGATACCAAATCATATATTTACTACTACGCCAAAAGAAATAACAACAACACAATATAACATATATAGTGAAATTGATAATTTTACTTCTAATGAAAATAATACAACATCTGACCAAACTGAAACAGTATCAGTAATAACGAATACTACTATATCAGCTAAAGATAGCAGTGTAGAAGCATCAACGACCACCATAGATGTATCAACATCCAGTGTAAATGATAACAGCAAATTAGATACAGATAAATCTTTATCTGGATTTGATACTACTAGTCACACAACATCACAGGATACAAATGAAAATAAAAGTCTTGTGACGGAAGGATATTTAACCACGGTACCTAGTTTGACTAATCCGCCAGAACTTACTAAAACCATGTCAGAAATAGAAATACTTACAACAAAAGATATTAAAGAGATAGAAACAACTTCCACAACCAATATTGAAATAACAACTAGTGTAGCTACAACTGAGTCGTCTGATAAAACAACATATGCATCAATAACATCGAATAAACCATCAAATATAGAGATCGGCTTCACTTCCGATTTTGGCAAATTAACACCTGTAGATGTTACCACGAATGATTTAATGAAGACTACATCAGAAACAGACATAACACCTACCACGACTGAATATGATACCGAATTAAAAACAACCATCACAGACTATTTAACACCCAGTATAGGAATTACAAAAATATTTGACGGCAAAAATACTGAACAAGGAGGTAATTTATCAAATAGTCTTACAACAGAAAATGTGAATAAGCTAGATACTGTTTCTAGCATTGATTTTACTGAATCATTTGATACTTCAAATACACTGCCCTATATAAAAGGGGTCGATATTACTACCACCTCCGATCGTTTAACTTCAAAGACTGTAGAAGAAACAAATGTAAATAGTGCGATAACAACAGAAGAAGATATAAACCAAACTGAAACTATTACTAGTCATGACAATTCCATCGTAGATGTTACTGAGAACAATGAGGTATCAAAATCTGACCTTGATTCAGCAACAAAATTAATGACACCTAGTGCTAACGACGTGGAAATGTTTACTAGTGCTAACCAAGTTACGCTTAGTACTATACCTTCTGAAATAACTAAAGCAGTATTAAAAACTGGCATATTAAATAAATCGACTACAAATCATCTTAATGAGATAGAAACAACAACCAGCCCATATCAACAAAGTGTTGATGTACATTCTGAAGTGACAAATAAATATGAAATAGGAACAACAACTGAATCAATAAGATATAATATCGACAATCAAGGAACTACCGTTGGTCCTAATAATTTTACTACTGATGTAAGTGTATCCAAAGCATCTGATAAAAATACGCCAGATATAATTACAACAACCAAATCAACGACACAAAACTTTAGTACTATTGGAACCACTTCAAGCTATGATAATTTAACTAACAATACCGCTACAAACACATTCGAACTACCTAAAGTTGTATCAGATATTAATAAAACTGACAAATCTACAACAGAAAATAACAATGAAATAAATATGGATTACACTACATATACAAACAATTACTCAATAGATGATATCGAGCATATAGATATATCTGACAAAACGAACATTGTTACGGACACAACCGTTAGATCAAAAACACAAACAGAATTCGAAATAGATACGACTAGCCACAGCAACGTTGACTTAATTAGAACATTTGAGGTAATTAGTACTAATAAAAATGAGGTAAAAACTACAGCCACTAATGATTATTTAACATCAGATGGTAGTATTACCAATATTTTTGACTATACTAAATCGACAACACACAATATGAACGATGTAGATACAGCTACCGCGGAAACTCATTTGATGTCTAGTTTTGATGTAACCAAAAGCCTTGAAACAACTAAAATGGAAATAAGATCTGAAACTAAAAAAGATGCAGACATTACTATTACAACACAAAGTCTTAATCAGGTAGAAACGACTCCTTCTACTAATTATTTGGCTTCAACTGAGGATATTACTGAACATGTTGTAACGGAAATAGGAAACAAGATAGTAACAAATACAAACACAAATCGTATGGCTCTAGGTTTTGAAACAACCAAATTAGATAAGATAGAAGTGACTACTCAAACCAATAGTTATACTCAAATGCCTGAATATACCCAAGTAAATGCATTAGAAACAACTAGCTTTTCAGCTTTTTCATTGTCAGATGACAAAGTTACTGATAAAAATGACATAGACTCTACTGCCAGTACTATTCACATATCTATGGATGTTGAAATTAACAATATTGACGAATTTAAAACAACTTCCGACGCTACTCGCACTTCACAGGGTTTTGATACTACAAACAGCAACCAAATTATAATAACAACTGACAAAACACAAGCTATTGACATAGATACAAAATCAACTACCAACATAGATGAGTTAACTTCAGGCTCTGCAATTAATGACATATTAGAAACTACGTACACACCTCGGTCATTTATAAGTACCGACATTACCAATGAAAACAAAGTAGTCACGACTACTCAAATAAGCCAGCCAGGCATGGATTTCGAAACGACAAAAATAAAATTCGTTACAACTACACAGGCAAGTCACATTACGCCAGATATTCAAATTACAAACACGAGCGGGATAGAAAAAACTACAAAAATAGATAGCTTAGCACCTAGTTATCAAAATACGAACGAAGTAGAAACTAGTACTGGTCTTTTCACCCCGAGTGGTGACTTTACAGATAAAAATGAAGGTGAAACATCTGCTGAAATAAGCCGCACAACACTTAGTCTAGAAATAACCAACACAAATACGACAGATACTACCCACACAGATAGCTTCATAACCAATACAGAAATTACTTACGACAACAGAGTAGAGACAACTACAGACTTAGGTCATTCAACTCCGGGAGATGAATTTACTAGCATATACGAGACAGAGACTACCGAATCAGAATCAAGTACTGAAATGACTTATACACATGAAATGGGAATAACCACTGAATTCATTAGATTACCACCTGAATTAGAAGTCACAAATCAAACTAAGATTAAAACAACTGATGAAATAGGTAATTCAACGCCGGGTGTTGAAATAACCAACAAAAATGAAATAGAAATGACTACAGATGCACGTAGTTTAACGCGGGGTGATGAAATAACAAACCAAAATGACATTGAAATTACTACAAAGACAACTCTTTTAACCCCAGGTGTAGGAATTACCAAAATAGGCGATGTAGAAACTACTACTATTCTGGATTACTTAACTGCGGACTTAGGAATTACAAACACAAGCGAAGTACAAAACACAACTTATTCAAGTTCCGTCAGTTATGAAAACATTGATACAACTTTAGCTATATCAGGAACGTATACAACTACAATATCCCCAACATTAAATACAAACACAATGGAGACAACATTCGATGATTTGACTTCTAAAGTTGATATTGCTGACACAATTGACATAGCTAGAACTGAATCAGCAACAGAAGCTACTACTAGCACCACTGATTATTTGTCATCATCAAAATCATCTCATAGCAAAAATAACTTACACTTGTTTACAGCATCTCTCGATTATACAGGTATAACAACAAACACTCCAACAAATTCCGAAACTATAGGCGCGCTGTCCACTATCTCTGACAAAGAAAGTGAAGTCACTTCTGATGATAATCTGTCTCTATCTACTGATTATGACAATAACGAGCAGAGTAATACTAAAGTGACCCAAAATTTAGAACATACATCCACAAGTATAAGTACATCAACTGAAAGTTTGTCTTCTCGTAGAAAAGTCGTTGATATATCCGCTTGGACCGACATGACTTTAACTGACATGACTTCAACAGAAACGACTGTTCAAACCGATGACTTACACATTAACCCTGATTGTAATATAAACTCGCACTGCCCGACGAATAAAGTCTGCCAAAGTGGAGTATGCCAGAATCCATGTGAAATATTCCCAAACGGTTGTACAAAGAACGAATCGTGTATAGTTGTTGATCATGCAGCAGTGTGTATATGCGATGACTCCACCGGGAACAACTGCTTCCAAACAGGTAGGCTTTCATAGTGTTTTAAGTTTTTTTTGAAAATTATGTAATTATTGTAAATTATTATAGTACAGTAAAAGTACGGTTGTTTTATCGGACAAATGTGTGATTTCATAAAGAATGACCCAGTTCATAAATAATAAATAAATGTCACCTAATTATATGTAAATACACTAATGTTCACCTCCCTTTGAATGTAACATACTAATCTGTATCTAACGTGTAACAAACTAGAGCCACCTGGAACACTCAAGGTACCAGAACCTTGTCATTCTGATCGAGACTGTATAGAGACCGAAGCTTGTTTTATGGGATTATGTCAAAACCCTTGTGAGTTCGACAACGTGTGTGGCATTGGCGCCAATTGCCAGCCTGTAAAACAGAGGCCAATGTGCTCGTGCCCCGCCGGACATGATGGAGATCCTGCTGTTAAATGTTCACCTAAAATAAGTAAGCTTTAACTGATACCTACTAATTACACATTTACCACATTTTACTTACATTTGACATCGAATTTAATAAATTAAATAGATAGATAGACTTTTTTTTTCAGATTTAAGCTTTATTTTCATTTGTTTTGTAAAATTTAATGGTTGTGGTTATGCAAATAAAAATAAAAATCTTTTGTATATATACTAAATATAAAAAAATATCTCTTAACTCTAAGGTGTGTGTTAGAGTTATTTTGTAAAGTATATAAATATCTTTTACTCAGTTGGTTGCACTCGGAATGAAGACTGTCACTTGACCGAAGCTTGTATAAATAATGCATGTCAACACCCATGTGCCATACACAATCCATGCGCATCCAATGCGGTCTGTATAAACACAAACCACGGTTCAGACTGTAGCTGCGTGGAAGGCTTCCAAGGGAACGGATACGTCGGCTGTGTACCAGGTAAATTCACATAATTCTTTTTTTTAGTGCATCAATTAATTTGTTTTTAAAACAGTTGCCCCGTCATGTACTGAGAATTTGCTCTCTTCGACATATAATAATTTGGCCTATAACCATAGCATTTTTTTATATTTTTATTCTTGTAATTAGTTAAAAAGTTACTTAGGATAAAAGCCTATTGGGACGAATTAACTCAGTAAAACCTCAGTGAATTTACATAATATGTATAAACAGTTCCTAGACTTTTCGCCACTGACGACCAACCCTATCATTATAGGCAAATAATGATGTTATGAACTTTGGCACAGCTAAACTACTCATCAGATCTTGGTAAAAATTTACATGGATAATGATTTAGGACCAATATGTATGCACTGTACAATTTATCCTTATGGCATAATCGTCTTTAAGGGTGACCATTTTTACTGGTTTTATTTAAGGCCTTTGAAACACATATGTAATAATTTTCGTTCGTCACTTTTAATCTTGAGTTCGGGGGCCCCGTCAGACCAGGGGCTCGTGACATTTTGCCACTCCTGCAACCCTCCAGTTACGAAACTGTAGGTAAAGAGAGAAGCTAGAGATAGTCAATTTACTAGGAAAAAGTCGCGATAGAATGCTAACAATGAGTTATTGCACTATATTTAGTCCCAATTTCACCAGCTCACGATAAGGTTTCGGATAGTTAAGTGCTGGTTAATTCTATAAATTTCTGCGAAAAAATCCCGAATGGTCTATCAGGGACTCACCCAGAACTGGCGAAATTGAACCTTAGTCGCTTCAATACTAATACAAATATTATTTTAGTAATACCTCCCGGATCAGTATGTCAGTATAACGAAGACTGTCCACCAGAACTATTATGTGACAGATTGAACAGAGTGTGCATAAGCCCTTGTGCTGTCGACCAATGTGGAGATAATGCTGAATGTATCCCATCAAATCATGGCATTCAATGTAAATGTTACGCTGGATACTCTGGTAATCCATTCTTGGGATGTTTTCAAGGTAAGTTATGTTTTTTTTAATTTTAAATGGAGACATTAAATGCAATATTAATGCCCAACAATAGCCGGTCTAGAAACTATCGACTGTTAGGTATAGACAAAAATAAGCTCAATAGTATCGATACTATCGATAGTATCTCAAACACTAATGAAAGTCAATAGTATCAATAGTTTCGATCTCAATAGTATTCCTCCATCGATAGTTCACATCCTACTATACTTATTGCTTGCAAATTCAAGATAACAGTGTTGATAGTCGATACTATCGACCGTCTACTATAGTTTTACTATATTGCAAAATTGATATAGTTTCGATAGTTCTATCGACTAGAGTAACGGTGTGCCCGCGTCGAGAAACTGTCGCTATTTCAATAACGCTACCTAAGACGGGTTGATGCAGATTCACTAAGCAGTTATTTTATATTTACTAGTATGGAAAAAGAATAAATATATATATGTTATTGAATTCTAAAAAGAATATTTTTAATTTGTTTTAAATTATTACCGAATTCTATGCAATTAATTTTATTGAATTTCCTATTTAAGTGAGATTATAGTTAAGATTTTTTTTTCTAGTACAAGGATGCCGTTCAGACAATGAATGTGCAAATTCAGAGGCTTGTATCAATGGAAAATGTGGGTCTCCTTGCCGATGTGGAGTCAACGCGGTGTGCGACGTTTTGAATCACCGCGCATCTTGTAAATGCCTTGCAGGCTATACCGGCAATCCTCAAATTGGATGTGAACCACCAACGAATCCATGTGTTCCAAACCCTTGTGGTACTAACGCTATTTGTGAAACCGATAATGGAAGACCAATTTGCGTGTGTCCAAAGGGATTAACCGGAAATCCCTTCACGAATTGCAGTAAGTATAAAATATACGGAGAATAATATAATTTTAAGTCATTTGCTTTTCTTTAAATGACTTGAAGTATTACTTACATAAGTGTTCTAAATTACAAAGTCATATTACCATTTGCAGTTCCTGAAGGCAATGTATGTGAACCGAATCCATGTGGCTCATATTCTGGATGCAGATTAATTAATGATAAACCAGCATGTTTCTGTCTCCCAAATTACGAAGGAGATCCGCCTCGACAGGCTTGTCGATTACCAAGTAATCCTTGTAATCCATCACCTTGTGGGCCTAACACACAGTGCACGCAACAATCAAATGGAACATCAAAATGTACATGTTTGCCTGGATACATAGAAAGTCCAAATACCATCAGAGGTTGTGTAGAACCACGTAATCCTTGCGAACCAAATATGTGTGGCAGTGGAGCTCGATGTGATCCTAATTTATCTCCTCCATGCTACTGTCCGGAAAATACAGTTGGAAATCCTTACAAGTATTGTGTCACTCCAGGATACATACCACCAGATGTTCTTTGCCGCCCTGGTCCCTGTGGTCCAAATGCGGATTGCTACGTGAGCGGTAACATAGAAATGTGCTTCTGTAAAACGGGATACTCTGGAGATCCTCATGTCGGTTGTCAGCCACAAAGAAGCCCATGTACGCCAAATCCATGTGGTCCTCAAGCTAGTTGTCAAGCTAACTATAATGGGCAAGCATTATGCACGTGTCCACCGGGCAGCATAGGCGACGCTTACGGTGTCGATGGTTGTCATTCGCGAGAATGTGAAGTGGATGACGAATGTAAACATAATAAAGCTTGCATTGGGTATGCTTGTCGAGACCCTTGTCCCGGAGCTTGTGGATATAATGCGCAATGTCGAGTAGAATCTCATCGACCAGTTTGTATTTGTAAAGACAAATTTATTGGCAATCCTTTAATGGGATGTTTGCCATCTGGGGACCAAAAAGGCGACAAAAACCCATGCCAAACAGCAAGATGTGGCATTAACGCCCTTTGTCAAAATGTGGGCGATAAGGCATTATGCTTCTGTCCTCCTAATTTCTCGGGTAATGCTGCAATAGAATGTAAACCTGAATGCACAATGAATTCTGATTGTCCAGCAAATGAAGCTTGTATCAACACAAAGTGTGTAGATCCGTGCTCTTTCAATAACGTTTGTGGAATTCACGCAGTTTGCTTATGTTCTGATCACACGGTAAGCTGTTTATGTCCAGATGGATATATCGGCGATCCGTTGAGCCAATGTATTTACCGACGTAAGTATTTATTTTATCTATATAGGCAACTACTGAATATAATTCAACAAAAGTAGGATAATTTAACGAATCTCATCAACGTATATTTTCAGCTATAATAATTGGACCAGATAACACGACACAACCATGTTCGCCAAATCCCTGTGATCCAAATGCTCCGTGTGACACCTATGGAAATCAATTCGCCATTTGCGATCCCTGCGTTGGTCCTAACGCTAATTCCAACCCAGCATGCAGACCAGAATGTGTATTCAATTCGGAATGTTCATTCAACAAGGCATGTTTAAGAAACAAATGTATCGACCCATGTCCAGGATCATGTGGTATCAATGCTGAATGCTCTGTTTATCATCACGATCCTATTTGTCAGTGTGCAGAAGGTTTTGAAGGAAATCCTTACGAACACTGTAAACCAGCAATATCAGAAACACGTAAGTATTAAAATTATTATTAAGTTTGTAATGGTTGTTATTGAATTTTATTACTTATACTATAATTGAGTAAAATGATTTTTCAGCAAAAACGTGTAACAATATTCGATGTGGAGCTAACGCTGTTTGCGAAGATTCAAGAGGTGCTTTAGTATGTAAATGTTTACCCGATTTCTACGGCAATCCATACATGTCATGCCGTCCAGAATGTGTCGTCAACAGTGATTGTTCGCAAGAGCTAGCATGTCTAAATAACAGATGTGAAAACCCCTGCAAAGACATATGTGGAATTGGAGCTTTATGTAAAACTATTAACCACCATGCTATTTGCCATTGTGAAACTGGACACACTGGAGATCCATATGTTAGATGTCAACCTACAATACCAATGCCTCCAACTTCATCTACCTGCGATCCATCACCTTGTGGGCCATACAGTCGTTGCCTTGTGTCACCAACTGGATTTGCAGTATGCTCATGCTTACCAGGTCATAGAGGTGTGGCACCAATGTGCCAACCGGAATGCGCCAGCAATTCAGATTGTTCACAAACAGAGACATGTGTTAATCAAAGGTGTTCCAACCCTTGTCAAGGCAGCTGTGGTATCAACGCGGAATGTACTGTCGTAAATCATAACCCAATATGCAGTTGTAGACCAGGACAAACTGGAGATCCATTCGTAGCTTGTGCCGTAGAGAGGGAACCAGAACCAGATACGGAAGGAAAGAATAAAAATCCATGTTTACCTTCTCCATGTGGTCCTAATTCAGTTTGTCAAATTAAGTCCAACCACCCCGTGTGCTCATGTGAACCGAATTATCCAGGCACTCCACCATATTGTAGGCCAGAGTGTGTTATAAGTCAAGAGTGTCCATCTAGTAAGGCGTGCATTAATGAAAGATGTAGTGACCCATGTGTCGGTATATGTGGAAATAATGCTAAGTGCAACGTAGTAAACCACACACCTTTATGCAGCTGCCTAGAAGGTTACAAAGGTGATGCATTTGTTGGCTGCGTTGCCATTGGCATGAATAATACTCCTACACCGTGCAATCCATCACCTTGCGGCGAAAACTCTATATGTACAGTAACGAATAATGTAGCTCGTTGTTCTTGCATACCTCCAAATATCGGCAATCCATACGCAGGTGGTTGCCGTCCAGAATGCACATTGAATTCAGATTGTCCAAATCACCTATCCTGCTTATCAAATCACTGCCGTGATCCTTGCAAAGATTTGTGCGGAGTAAATGCAGAATGTTCTGTGACCAACCATATTCCAATCTGCTCATGCTTCAATGGATATGAAGGCGATCCATTTTCATCATGTCGTCAAAAGACTAAGCCACGTAAGTATTTATTTAATTAAACATATTTTTCACCTCAGCAGCAGTGTGAAGGCAGTAAGCATAACTTGATTTTGCTTCGAGTCATTTTATATCACGCTCGAAGGCAAATCGAGTTTTGTTTACTGTTTTCGCCATTTCCAGCTACTTATGTAAAAAGTTTTGCTCAAAATTATTTACGTCTCGTGTTTTTGCGTCCCTTACTATGCTCAAGATTTTAAACTAGAATCAGAATCACTTGCTACGCTCGTGATTTTACTATAGAATCTTTCGCTTATTCGCGGATAAAAATTAATACAAATAACAAAAAAAAACCGACTTCAAAAAGTAGGTAAACTAAAAATCAAAAAATAAATTTACTTCGCACAAAATAATACGTTTTTTCATTTAGTTAAATAGAAATTATTAAATAATTATTTTATAATTCTGAAGTCGGTGCCAAAAATGGGACCACATGACAAGTATATCCTTTCAAACAAAAAAAGAATTTCTCAAATCGGTCCAGGCGTCTTCGTTAATCGGCGAACAAACATAAAAAAAAAAAAAAAAACATACAACCGAATTGAGAACCTCCTCCTTTTTTGAAGTCGGTTAAAAAAAACCGACTTTTCTCTCTTGTTGCATTTAAATAACTATTGTTCAATTCAGTTCGATGTCTTAAGTTGGTATCAGAAATATAATAAAATGTATTTACATTGAAGCCTTCAAAACTGTTTTAGCTCCTTCATTGCACCCCTGCGATCCATCGCCATGTGGCCCAAACAGCGAATGCCACGTTGTGAGCGACCGTGCAGCTTGCTCATGTCGAGCAGGTTACCTGGGTGCGCCACCGGCTTGCCGCCCCGAATGTGCAGTCAACTCTGAGTGCCCAGCGACCAAGGCTTGCATCAATCAAAAATGCAAAGATCCTTGTGTACATAGCTGTGGCTTAGATGCCCGTTGCCATGTCGTAGGACACAACCCGATCTGCACCTGCCCAGAGAATTTACCAGAAGGCGACCCATTCATCAAGTGCACTAGAAAGAGTACGTATACATTTTTATAAATACCGTAAATAAATAAAAAAAATTAACGTAATTTTGTAAAACGTATACGACATTAATTTATACATTGATAACTAGCTTACATTAGGTGGGGACATTAACTGTATTGATAACTGGCTTCACTCGCGTGGTACATGGACAAGAAGTAGTCTATGTTATCCTGATACATATCCTTGAACTATCTTTATCAAGATTGGTTCAGTTGATTCGGAGCCTATTAGGTGCAAAAAAATATTTTCCCTTTATAATATTAGTGTAGTATATATAACCAGCACCGTAAACAGTGCGGTAACAGTGCCCAGGCACAGGGCGCAGGTCTGGAAGGGTTGCAGAAATGACCGGCCCAGGACATTCTGGGTATACAATAACGTTAAAGGTCTGTAACTCGTTAAGAACGTTTGATCGACGGTTCCTAATATTTAATAAAATATTAAAAAAATGCCTACCTTCGGCGCTTGCTAGCTCTTGAAAACTTAGCGGGCAAAGTTAATTTGTTGCGATTTGGTTTTTGTAAGAAAAAATACAACAAACATTGACTATTTATGGCGAAGGCGCATAAAAGCTATTTAGATAAATTTATATTATATTTGGTCTGTAGTAAACAAATTATGAACTTATTTAAAATAATTCTTATAAATTTGTTTTCCCCGTAAACAGCCGTCAAACAACCAGCACCAGATCCATGTCTACCGTCACCGTGCGGACCTCATTCATCTTGCCGCAATGAAGACGGACGTGCTGTGTGCTCTTGTGAACCGGGCACGCTCGGAGCTCCCCCAGCGTGTCGTCCTCAGTGCATCATTAACCAAGACTGTCCTCTGGCGTTAGCTTGTTTCGCTGGCACCTGTGTCAACCCGTGCGTGGGCTCGTGTGGCTTCAACGCACGTTGCACTGTGCAAAACCATCAACCAATATGTTCGTGTGATGAAGGCTTCTCTGGCGATCCGTTTGCTGGCTGTAATCGTCATGAAGGTAAGACTAGTTAAAAAGCAAAATGTATTCACGTTTTACTTGCATTCTCATTTTGCATGATTTCATTAGCCAATATTTGTATTTATGTGACAGCATGTTTATGTATACAACTTTTCAGTTTCGAAAGACATACCTCGTCAGCCTTGCAATCCATCCCCTTGTGGCCCTAATGCCATCTGTCGAGAACGAAACGGTGCTGGTGCTTGCACATGTATAGATGATTATTACGGTGATCCGTATCGCGGATGCCGCCCAGAATGCGTCATGAATACTGATTGTCCAATGGACAGATCCTGTTTCAATAATAAGTGCGTGGAACCGTGCGCTGGTGCTTGTGGACAAAACACCGAATGTAGAGTAGCAAACCATGCACCTTCCTGTTACTGCTTGCCTGGATATCGTGGAAACCCTCTTCATGCATGTACACCTATATGTAAGACCTTCTTTCTTATTCTTTCTTTGTGTGTCTATTTCTACATTTCAAACTATACTTATCTGTCTATTTTCTCTCCTATTCAATATAGCTATAGCGACACCAGTGGATCCGTGCAACCCTACGCCTTGTGGGCCATACAGTAAATGTAGGGTTTTTAATGGGCATGCTGTATGCACATGTCTTGATATTTGCGTTGGGTCCCCACCTAATTGTAAGCCTGAGTGTATTGTTAGCTCTGACTGTCGGCCGGATAAAGCATGTATCAATCAAAAGTGTCACGACCCATGTCCTGGAATGTGTGGTATCGATGCTCAATGTCAAGTAGTTAACCATAATCCTATATGTAGTTGCCTGAATGGTTATACCGGTGATCCTTTCGTAAGATGTTTCTATGATGAAAGTAAGTAATTTCATATTACATATAATTGTATTGCAGAATATTATTTTACATTAGGTACATTTTAAATGAAATATCTATTTGACAGGACCAATGGATCCGATCGAAGTTTGTATGCCAAACCCTTGTGGTCCTCACTCTCAGTGCAAAGATGTTAATGGTGTACCAGTCTGTTCATGCTTAAATAATTATGTGGGTCGCCCTCCAAATTGCCGTCCTGAATGTATGATTAATGCTGAATGCCCCGGGAACTTGGCATGCATTGCTGAGCGATGCAATGATCCTTGCCCGGGCTCTTGCGGATATCATGCAAACTGTGCTGTTGTTAAAAACATTCCTATATGTACCTGTGAGCATGGATATACGGGTGATCCATTTTCGGGTTGTTCACCTATCCCGAGTAAGTTCTCGACTATTTTAAAAAATAATAATAATTATTATATGTAAGTTTTGTACAATTAATTTCAAGTAACTTATTTATTATTTTAGTAATCGAACCTCAAGTTGAAAGCCCTTGTTCACGCTCACCATGTGGCGCAAATGCTGTATGCAAGGAACGAAACGGTGTAGGCTCATGTTCTTGTCTACCTGATTACTTTGGTGATCCTTATGTGGAATGTCGCCCTGAATGTGTTTTGAACTCTGATTGTCCAAAAGATAGAGCTTGTGTTCGTAATAAATGTAAAGACCCGTGTCCTGGAGTGTGTGGCATGAACGCAGAATGTCGTGTCAATAACCATGCACCTTCGTGTGCCTGCTTGCCAGGGTACGAGGGCAATCCATTCACATCTTGTTACATAAGTAAGAATAGTAATTTTATTCGTTGAGTTCAAATACTTTTCCTCAAGAATAATTAATAATTATTACGGTTAATTTTAGGCCAAGTAGATTATCCAGTTGAACCATGCTCACCGTCACCTTGTGGACCATATAGTATATGTCGTGCAAGCGGTAGTCACGCTATATGCTCCTGTGATGAAAGTTACTTCGGTTCACCTCCATTCTGCCGGCCCGAGTGTATGGTCAGCAGTGATTGTATGCCAAACAGAGCATGTATCAACCAGAAATGCGTAGATCCTTGTATTGGAGCATGTGGTAATAATGCCAAATGCATGGTTGTTAATCACAACGCATTGTGCAGTTGTCCTCCGAATTACGCCGGTGATCCGTTTATACACTGCTCTTACGAAAAACGTAAGTTACCGCATTCGTGCTAATAAATATTTAATTTCGCTAACTACTAAACAAAAAAGTAACAATACTTAATATTAAATAGAAACTCGTAATCTGGACAGAATTTATATTAAATGGTATTTAATTTTATCTGGATTTTATATAAGTTAAGTTAACATTTTGCTTCTTTTATTAAACAAAACGCGTTGCAAGTGCTGCTAATGGACGTAACATAAACATGTAGTTACGTACCATTAAGAAATATGTAAGGACACATTTGTCTAACTTTCATTTAAAAGGGGATGGAAATAAATTGTTAAGGGGATTAAAGTAAATTTGGACCAAGTATAATAGAAAAATAAATTAGATTTCGTCCGTTAGCACTACAAAAGTTCTCTAACAAATATAATAACTTAGTATTCCGAGCAATAATAACTAAAATGGTTTTAATAGTAACATGTTGTAATTTTGATACAATTGTGACCCTGCCTGCCCAAGCTCAATCTAATCAAGCTCTAGGGTGATTGATTACAAATTAATGAATCTAACACCTAATTTCAACTTATTCGTAAATTTATATTTGCGTATATTTTAGGGCCCGAGACTCCAATATCTACAAATCCTTGCATTCCATCACCATGTGGTCGTAATTCACAATGCCGGGTTATTGGCGAAACACCAGCATGTTCTTGCCAATCGGGTTATATCGGCCGAGCACCAAACTGTCGTCCTGAGTGCATATACGATGAGGAATGTCCAAGCAATCTAGCTTGTATACGGGAAAAATGTGTCAGTCCCTGTGAGGGGTCTTGCGGTGCAAATGCTGAATGTGTTGTTATTAGTCACAAAGCAGTTTGCCACTGCCGTGAAAGCTACACTGGTGACCCATTCAGTGGTTGTTACTTTATTGGTAAGTCCCGCTATAAACGACTGTAGTATTTTTTTTTTGGTTTACTCAATCTAAACATTACATATTTTCTTTATTAGTGACGGTGCCTAGTGAAGACGAAACGAATCCATGTAACCCTTCACCCTGTGGCCCGAACTCATTGTGCACAGAAAGAAATTCTGTTGGAGCGTGCACATGCACGCCTGGCTATTTCGGTGATCCGTACCTCGGCTGTAGACCTGAATGTGTTACTAATAATGACTGTCCATCAGACAAAGCATGTTCGAATAACAAATGTGTAAATCCGTGTCAAGGAGCCTGCGGTGTAAACGCACAATGTGCTGTGTCACATCACACACCGGTGTGTCTATGTATTGACGGTTATGGCGGTAATCCGGTAATATCTTGCCATCCAGAAAGGAAACGTTAGTATACTTGCTGATTTTAAAAAGCTTTATATCTAATACTGAATTCAGCATTTGATTATAAACTAAATTTTTTATTATCAATTAATTTTAGCGCCACTTGCCGATGAAAATCCTTGTGTACCATCGCCATGCGGCACATACAGCAATTGTAAGATAGTAAATGGTCACGGAGTTTGTTCATGTCAGGAAGGATATGTTGGATCACCACCAACTTGCAGACCAGAATGCGTCACTAGCACTGACTGTCCCCAGCATCAAGCGTGCATGAGACAGAAGTGTAAGGACCCGTGTCCGGGCACGTGTGGAGTCAATGCTAGATGTCAAGTGATAAACCATAACCCGATTTGTACTTGTAAAGCTGGCTTTACTGGCGATCCGTTTGATACTTGCCGGTTGGAGCGAAGTAAGATTATATACAAATTAATAATAAAAATAACTGAAATTAATATTTTATTTTATATTGAAACCCCATTAAAATTTTCCACAGAAATATGTTTGATTTTCTCGATTTTTGTTATTTACTACTTTTGTATTTTTCATATTTCCTTTTCTTATTCATTTCAAATTATTTTCTACGTTTCGGTACTATACTTAAAGCTTTACTTATTTTTATTATTTATTATTATTATTTCTGCTTTGTGTTTCTTATTCTTAATCTGTCTTATTTTTCTTTCTTAGAACCTTATATAGAAGGGCCTAAAGGGAATCCATGTGTCCCTTCACCATGTGGTTCATACTCACAATGTAAAGTAGTTGGAGAATCACCTGCATGTTCATGCTTACCAAACTATATTGGCGTAGCACCAAACTGTAGACCTGAATGTTCTATCAATGCGGAATGCCCTGGTAATCTTGCATGCCAAAATGAAAAATGTGTTGATCCGTGTCCGGGCTCTTGTGGTTTTAATGCGGAATGTACCGTTGCAAATCATGTTGCATTATGTAATTGTATACTGGGCTATACAGGTGATCCTTTCAGTGGCTGTTCACCTTTCCAACGTAAGTTTTTACAAAAACAAGTCATGTTAATGTGTTTTCAATACCTGCGGAATAAAAAAGCATTTACTTGAAACAGTGCATTTATATGGCCGTGTTTTACATTTTTATTACAGATCCTCCAGAGGCCCCACCGAATCCTTGCAGTCCATCACCATGCGGTGCTAACGCACTATGCAAAGAAAGAAATGGAGTTGGCTCTTGTTCATGTTTGCCAGAATACTTTGGAGATCCGTATACAGGATGTCGTCCAGAATGCGTATCGAATTCTGATTGTGACCGTAATAAGGCTTGTTCAAACAATCGATGCAAAGACCCTTGTCCAGGAGCTTGTGGCATCAACGCTGAATGTAGAACTGTCAACCATTCTCCAACCTGCACTTGTTTGACTGGCTATTCGGGTAATCCGTTAGTCAGGTGTGAAATAGAAAGTAAGTATCTAAATTCAAGTAAAATTAAAATTATTAGTATTCCAGGTAAAGTTTAACCGACCTACTCTTTATTGCAAAATACAGTGTTAGTAAATTCGGTTTATTAATGTTTTGCCATAACTTAAGATGCAATTATTTTATATGCGATACTTGTATTTGCCATAATTTTATTAGGAATAACGCTATCATTGCCCTAATCCTGCAATTACATAAAATCATTTTCACTAATTTTATTGGAAATAATCGATCAAATGTAATTTTAATGCATAAATTGATTTGGCATATTATTCATTTCAAAAATATAGTTTTCCATAATATTTATTCACCATTATATTTATTTTCTCAACAAGCGTCTGCAGTTTTGATGTTATGATCATGTAGTATGCAAGCCAATATGCTGCATCCAAGCAGGCATGCATAATGCAAAAAGCATGCAACATACATGCAGGCATGCAACATGCAGCAAGCATTGTTTCTGTCACGGCTCTAGCGATGCGGGTTTGGGCAGCCCCACGCGAGCTTATCGTCACAACTTCGGTTTGCCGGCAAGCCTCAACTGCGAATGCGGAAGTTGACACTACCTGCTCTTTAGCTTGCGGGCCGCTCTTCACCTCAATGCCTATGCGTCTTAAATTACACTCTCGGGGTAGCGAAGATAAGACTGCGTAAAGTCGGTTTTGCAGCGATCCATTTCTGTCACAAAAATTCAGTAGCAAACTGACTTACGCACTTGTTTATTGACTTACGTACCTGTCTAAAATTTCATCAAAATTGGTCCATCTGTTTAGAAGATTAGCTGACAGACAAACAGACACAAAGGCGGAAAGACAGATAAACAACATCTTTTAAAGCTGTATTTTAGGCATAGGCATCGTTCTAACTAAATAAACAGAAAACAAATATTATTTTTTGACATTAAAAACCGACACTTCAATTTTATTTATTTGTATGGATGATGATGGTAATAATGCAAATAAATATAATAAGCTAGGACTATTATGGAAAACAAAAATAGTACAAATGATTTTATGGAAAACAAAACAATACCAGTAAATTCTCTAAATACGTGCCATTGACTGAATATAGTAAAAATAAAATATGGTTTTTCAGTCCTCACAGAGAGACCACCTCAACAAGATCCTTGTCAGCCATCGCCTTGTGGACCCAACAGCTTGTGCCGCGTTGTTAACGGACATAGCGTATGCACATGCGATATTGATTACATTGGCACACCACCTGCCTGTCGCCCTGAATGTATTGTGAGTTCCGAATGCCCGCAAGACAAGGCTTGTATCAAAAAGAAATGCAAAGACCCATGCCAGAATTCTTGCGGTGTCAATGCCAGGTGCCAAGTTATAACGCATAACCCTATCTGTACATGCAGTCCAGGATACACAGGCGATCCGTTCACGCAATGTATACCTATTGAATATACAAAAGGTAAGTTCGACGACGAATGTTATAAACCTAAATCGTATCACAGTTTAAAATATATTCTTCAATATCAATCAAAAAAGGTTTAATCGAAGGTAATTATGGGTTATATTTTTAATAATTTTACGAATGTTTTAGATGAAAATCCAGCTGGCAAACATCCTTGTGAACCATCTCCGTGTGGACCAAATTCGGCTTGTCGTGTAATTGGAGACCAAGCTGCTTGTTCCTGCCTAACGAACCACATCGGCAGAGTTCCTAATTGTAGACCAGAATGTACTATTGACCCAGAATGCCCAAGTAACACTGCTTGCATTAACGAACGTTGTAAAAATCCATGCCAAGGAGCCTGTGGCGTCAACGCTCTATGTCTTACAATAAATCACAAGCCAGTATGCTCGTGTCAGCAAGGCTTTACTGGAGATGCCAGTAGAAACTGTGAGCAAATTGTAATATCAAGTAAGTATTATTACATGTTATAATTTTGTTTAAAGTTCAGAATTTCTAAAAAAAACACTATTGTGTCTAAATCCAACAATAAACATAAACAAAACTGAATATCTTTTTAGATACCGAAGTAACGCCATCATCTAGTCCATGTCAGCCATCACCATGTGGTCCAAATGCAGAATGTCGAGAATACAACGGAGCCGGTGCGTGCGTTTGTTCGGAAGGATATGAAGGGGATCCCTACAGTACACAAGGATGTCGTCGCGAATGCGAGAGTAATGACGACTGCGCACCAAACTTATCATGCATACGATTCAAATGCATTGATCCGTGTCCCAGAACGTGTGGACAATTAGCCCAATGTACAGTAGAGAATCATATTCCTGTATGTACTTGTCCAAGAGGATACACTGGAGATCCATTTTTCCAGTGTAAAGAGATAATATTACCACGTAAGTAAAAACAATTAACATCTACAAAAAAAAAATACGATTATTCAATCTTATTAAATCATTCATGTATTACAGCTACTCCAGCTAAAAATCCATGTGAGCCAACACCTTGTGGACCTAACAGTCAATGCAGACAAGTTAACCAGCAAGCAGTGTGCTCGTGTCTGCCGAATTACATCGGATCTCCACCATCTTGTCGTCCCCAATGTATTGTTAACAGTGAATGTGATACTTCTAAGGCATGTATAAATCAAAGATGTGATGATCCCTGCCCAAATTCTTGTGGATTAAGAGCTCACTGTGTTGTTAAGAATCATAGCCCAATTTGCACATGCCCCGTTGGTATGACTGGCGATCCGTTCACGCAATGTTATCGTAAGTATTAATCAATTTTCGTACTTTTACTAATGTGTTGAAGTAACTATAGTATAAAAGCAATATTATGATTTATGTAATATAAGTGTGCGATATTAACAAAGGTATATTTCCAACAGAAATCCAAGAAACAACTGAAGAAACACCGTCCTGTACTCCGTCACCATGTGGTCCTAATTCACGTTGTCAGTTGTTAGCAAGTGGTCCAGCATGTTCATGTGAACCCGGATATGTAGGTTCACCACCATCATGTCGACCAGAATGTACAATTAACGCTGAATGCCCAGCCTCGCTAGCATGTGTTCGTCAAAAGTGTGAAGACCCTTGTCCTGGATCATGTGGAGTCGATGCGTCGTGCCATGTCTTGAATCATGTTGCTGTATGTGTTTGCAATGAAGGTTTCACCGGTGATCCATTTTCGAGGTGCTCCCAAATTATTGCAGGTAATATTTAAAAGCCAGTAACATTGTCTTGGTTATTATTTACTTATTAATAATGAAAATATTAATTTTTTTTTTGTAGATCCAATTACCCCTGAGCCATTGGATCCTTGTAATCCATCGCCATGTGGAGCTAATGCTGTATGTGATAATGGATTCTGTACTTGTTTACCAGAATACGGTGGCAATCCATATGAAAGCTGTCGTCCCGAATGTACGGGTAGTCAAGAATGTTCAAGAGACAAGGCTTGTTTCAGAAATAAATGTCGCGATCCATGTCCCGGTGTTTGTGGTCAAAACGCTAAATGTGACGTAATCAATCATATACCAACTTGTTCTTGCATATCAGATTACACCGGTAATCCATTCACACATTGCCGACACATGGAAAGACCGAAAGACGTATTTCCGAGAGATCCCTGTCATCCATCTCCTTGTGGACCTAATAGTATTTGCAAAAATGTAGATAATGCCGCAATATGCGCATGTCTTGAAGGCTTCCAAGGATCCCCTCCAGGTTGTCGCCCAGAATGCTTAGTAAGCTCTGAATGCCCATCAACAAAAGCATGTGTAAATCAAAAATGTATCAATCCTTGTATTAATGCGTGTGGTGTATCTGCCCGCTGTGAAGTTATTAATCATAGTCCAATATGTAGTTGCAATCCTGGGCAAACTGGAGATCCATTCAAGAGTTGTTATGACGAGGTGATTCCTCCACCTCAACAAGACGCGTGCAATCCTTCACCTTGTGGACCAAACTCTCAATGTATTGAAAGAAATGGCAAAGCAAATTGTAGATGCATCGAAAATTATGTTGGTCAACCTCCCAATTGTCGTCCTGAGTGTGTTATCAATCCAGATTGTCCTTCGAACCAAGCGTGTATTAAGAACAGATGTATAGACCCATGTCCTGGCTCCTGTGGAGTTGACGCCGACTGTATCATTGTAAGCCATACAGTATCTTGTACATGCAGAGAAAAGCACACCGGAAATCCATTTATGCAATGCGTACTTCAAGAAGGTAAGCGAAAAAAAATGTTAAAACATATTCATTTATTAGAGGTTATTTTTTAAATCATTATGTTTTCTGGACCTCAACTTAAATGAACATTTGATTTTGTTTGTTTTTCAGAACCAAGAGTGCAACCGTGTGATCCATCACCATGTGGTGCTAATGCAATTTGTAGTCAAAGAGATGGTGCTGGATCTTGTTCATGCTTAGATGGTTTCCAAGGAAATCCTTATGATGGTTGCCGACCTGAATGTGTTCTCAGTTCCGAATGTTCCGCTGATAAATCTTGCATCAAAAATAAATGTGTTGATCCTTGTCCAGGAATATGCGGCACAAACGCTGAATGTACTGTCATCAACCATGTTCCCAGCTGCGCTTGTATAAAAGGGTTCTCAGGCAATCCATTTGACCAATGCACAAGAAACCCAGTCAATGAAATAACGAAACCATGTCAGCCATCACCTTGCGGTCCAAACAGTATCTGTAGAGAGAATGGAGGGTTGGCATCTTGCGAGTGTCTTTCAGATTATAGAGGGGCTCCTCCTGATTGTCGCCCAGAATGTACTGTCAGCAGCGAATGTCCGTCCGATAGAGCTTGCCATAAATTAAAATGCGCTGATCCCTGTAGAGGTGTATGCGGCATCGGCGCGCATTGTCAAGTTATCAACCACAGTCCTTTATGCAGTTGTCCGACGGGCACGACAGGAGATCCATTTAAAAGATGCATTGAAAAAGTAACTCCTCCACATGACGACCTACCAAGAAATCCATGTCAGCCTAATCCATGTGGACTTTTCAGCGAATGTCGACCGATTAATAACAGCCCGTCATGTTCTTGCATTCAAGGCTATATCGGTGCACCACCCAATTGTCATCCAGAGTGCCTTGTTAGCACTGATTGTCCATCACATCAGGCATGCATTGCTGAAAAATGCAGAAACCCATGTGAAGGATCATGTGGATTTAGAGCTGAATGTCGAGTACACGATCATATACCAATTTGTGTTTGTCCGATTGGCTATTCTGGCGATCCCTTCATTCAATGCTCCGAAGTCATTGGTATGTAGTTACGCTATAGTTTTCCATTTCGTTAGTGAAAGAACTTTAATCAACATTTTAGATATTTGGAGTGGAAATGGAAAAGTTATTTAAAAAATAATTGACAATTTATTTATTTACAGTGACACCTACTCCATCGGCTGATCCATGTAACCCATCTCTATGTGGCAGTAATACAGTATGTGATGCTGGAGCATGCTCTTGCATTCCTGGCTATTTTGGAGATCCATACACCGGATGTCGGCTTGAATGTAGTACTAATGGAGAATGTTCACCGACTCGTACATGTCAAAGAGGAAAATGCGTGGACCCATGCCCCGGTGCATGTGGCACCAATGCTATATGCACAGTCAATAATCACATTCCATCATGTACCTGTCCTCCAAGTACTTCGGGCGATCCTTTCAATTTATGTAACGAAATTCCGAAAGGTAAGAGAACATCATACAAGAGTCTTTTTTTATAATAAATAATTCCTACTTTTTACTGACTTTAAAATGCTTATTTTAGTGTGGGTATCACCATGCTCTCCATCTCCATGTGGACCGTACAGTGAGTGCACAGTGAGTACTAATGGCGCCGCTGCTTGTTCATGCAAATCTGGACATATAGGATCACCTCCTTCCTGTCGACCTGAGTGTCTAGTAAGCGCCGAGTGCAAACTACAGTTGGCTTGCATTGAACGTCGTTGTCGTGACCCTTGCGAAGGTGCTTGCGGTCGTGGCGCTCGTTGCCAAGTTATTGCGCACTCACCAATATGTACTTGCAATGAAGAATTTACTGGTGATCCTTTCAATTACTGCTATCCAAAACCAGGTATTATATTTTACGTTTTTGGATTTATTTGGTATTATATTTCGTATAAGTTTAAACTTGTTTATAATTATAAATATTTTTAGCACCACCACCTGAGATACCGATGGATCCGTGCCAATCGTCTCCATGTGGTCCAAATGCTCTTTGCGTAAATTCTGGTGAGACGCCAGCATGCAGTTGCCAGCCTGGTTTCATCGGATCTCCACCAAACTGTCGCCCAGAGTGCACAATAAGCGCGGAATGTCCAGCTGCGCTTGCTTGCGTTGGTCAGAAATGTAGAGACCCCTGTGAGCAAGTGTGTGGTCCACGAGCGACCTGTTCGGTTGTCGATCATCGCGCTATTTGTGCCTGTGAGCCAGGCCTTGAAGGCGATCCTTTCCAGGGATGTTCTCAACCAAAAGGTAAATACATAGCATACATGTGTAATTCTTATGATGTTTTTTTAAACAATTTGGAGAATTACAAATGACAAGTTTTAAAAATACGAATTAGTCAAATTCTTGATATGTAACATAATTTGGTAGGTACTCATAAAACTGTACCTAAAGTTTTGGTTAAGAATAAGGTAAACGGAATTTGTACATTAATATTTTAGAGAATCTGATGTATCTACGTCAATTTGAAATGCATATAACCCTCTGCTTTGCAAAGCGTGATAATTTATTCATGCTTTTAAAGAAAGCGCTTGTCATAAAGGAAATATACATAGTGGTCATGCCTTACACGGTTTACTAATGACATAGGACTGTACAGATATTCTTACTTAGGGACTGTATGGTGACCATGCCTACCATTTGGTTTAAAGGTAATTTTATTGGTACAGAATCTATGCAAATGCTTTAAACATAAGCCTCGGATCAGGTCGGTAGGTTCGGATACCAGAGATAAGCTTATACGAAGCTTCCAGAAGGGTTATAACTATTTTTAAAATAACTGTTAATGTGATATTAATGCCTATGCTTGACAACGGAGCACGCGGAGATAACCTAGCACTTACAGTAAAGCTTAGGCCGTCCGCCATGACGGCCGCTTTTGGACGGCGCTGCTTGAGATAATGCCGCTGTCGCCGGATAAAGGAGGTCACTAAACGTCGCCAGCCCCACCAAGCTTCAACTAACGCTTCGGATCAAGGAAGTGCTTCTACGGTGACTGATATTCTATCGGTAAGTCAATTTATTCTATTTGAAAAATATTTCAGCTCCAACAAAGGTTGAATACCTAAATCCTTGTGATCCTTCTCCTTGTGGTGCAAATGCTGAATGTAAAGTGCAAGGAAACGCCGGCTCATGCACTTGTTTGCCTGATTATTTTGGTGACCCATATCAAAGCTGTAGACCTGAATGTTTAGCGGATTCAGATTGCCCCTTGGTACAGGCATGCAACAGAAACAAATGTATAGATCCATGTCCTGGAATGTGTGGATATAACGCGGATTGCTATGTCACAAATCATAAACCAACCTGCAACTGCAAACCAGGCTTTAGTGGCAATCCACTTTCTATTTGCCATGAACTACGAGGTAAATGTTTTGTTCTATAATCATAATTACGTTGAGTACCTAAAAGCTATTTCACATTAAAATTAAATTTTCAGAAAATGATGTAGCAGTTGTGAATGTATGCAATCCGTCCCCATGTGGAATAAACGCCATGTGTAGAGAAATAAATAATCAACCTGTTTGTTCATGTCTTCCAAATTACATGGGTTCACCACCAAGTTGTAAACCAGAATGTATGGTGAACTCAGAATGTAAATCAAATCGTGCCTGTGTGAACCAACGATGTGCAAATCCATGTCCGAAGCCATGCGGACAAAACACAGAATGTAAAGTTATCAATCACAGTCCTGTATGCACGTGTCGATCGGGATATTCAGGGAACGCGTTCACCATGTGTTCCCTCGTACTGCGTACGTATTTAAAATTATTATTTTTATTATAGATTCTTTTACTACATAATACTCATTCATTAATATGCATTTTTTTTTAGAAACATCTCCAAGCGTAGCTGCACAGTCCGACCCTTGTGTACCTTCACCATGTGGTCTTTATGCAGAATGCCGTAATAATAATGGTGTACCATCCTGTTCCTGTTTTTCTTCTTACGTCGGGAGCCCCCCATACTGTAAGCCTGAATGTGTAGTTCATTCCGACTGCACAAGCGATCGGGCATGTGTGGCTGAGAAATGTCGAAACCCATGCGAAGGCTCCTGTGGTTTATATGCTAATTGTTTCGTCAACAATCACGTTCCCGTTTGCCTTTGCCCAGAAGGATTTACGGGGGATCCCTTTAGAGAATGTAGACCAAAACCTATAGAGGGTAAGTTTATGATTGCTTTTTTCCTTCTATCTTAATTCTTAACATAATATAACATAATATAGTTTTAATTTGTCATAATAACAGTTTTTAACTGTATTTCTTATAGGCTTATAACAATAATATATTAATTTGTGCATTTTTAGACGAACCACCAGTAGCGTTTGACCCGTGCAATCCAAGTCCTTGCGGACCTAATGCCATTTGTAATAATGGTCTCTGCTCCTGTACTGCTGGCTACCACGGCGATCCAAATCTTGGTTGTCGACCTGAATGTGTTTATAACACTGACTGCCCACTTGACAAAGGCTGTTTACGAAATAAATGTGTGAATCCATGCATTGGTACGTGTGGCGTAAATGCAATCTGTGATGTTATGAACCATATACCTATGTGTTCATGTCCTAAAGGAATGAGTGGCAATGCATTCTTAGAATGCAGACATTCACCAGGTAAATAGGCATATTTCATTGATGTTGCTTTATTTTTAAATCTATAATAAACTTATTCTGATCAAGATATTTTTATCTCTTTTAGTATCAATTATCAACCCGTGTAACCCTTCACCTTGTGGACCAAACAGTCGCTGTCAGCAATCAAATGGTCAAGCTATTTGTTCTTGCGTGCCGGGATATCGTGGCAGTCCACCAACATGCAGACCCGAATGTGTTGTCAGTCTTGAATGTCCACATAAAGAAGCTTGCAACAATCAAAAATGCATAAATCCTTGCGTTGGTGCATGCGGTACAGCAGCCATATGTGACGTCATCAACCATAACCCAATTTGCACATGCCCACCGTCATTCACAGGCGATCCATTTGTAAGGTGCACAATTATAGGTAAATAAAAGTTTATCTTCTTATTTGTAGAACAAGCTTCAAGGATTCCTGCTAGCTTATTCATATTCAGTACAGTTTTAATACTAAGTGTTTTGTTTCTTACAGTTGCAGAAGTTCAGGTCGATCCATGTGATCCGTCACCTTGCGGCTCACATGCCGTGTGCAGAATAAGTGGTGAAAATCCAATATGTGCCTGCCTGCCAAGTTATAAAGGAACTCCACCTAACTGTCGACCAGAATGTATAAGCAATAGTGAATGCGATTATAACTTAGCATGCCAAAACCAAAAATGTTCAGATCCTTGTATAGGTACATGCGGATCAAATGCAGAGTGTAGAGTTGTAAGCCATTCACCTACATGTTTATGTCAAGCAGGATACACAGGCGATCCATTCTCATATTGTACGGCTATACCAGCAATGGATCCGACTGAAGTCTTAACACCATGCAATCCAAATCCATGTGGATCTAATGCGGTATGTAAAGAACAACGCGGAGTTGGAGCTTGTCAGTGCCAAGATGGCTACTCAGGAAATCCATACGAGGGCTGCCGACCTGAATGTGTCGTAAACTCCGATTGCCCTCTAAATAGAGCTTGTTCTAGAATGAAATGTATTGACCCATGTCCAGGTACCTGTGGCTCGAATGCTATTTGTCAAGTACACAATCACATGCCAACGTGTATATGCCAGCAAGGTTACACAGGTAACCCGTTCAGTTATTGCACCATCATGCAAGAACGTAAGTAAAATTACTTTAATCACAAATGCCCCTTATTTTAAAAAAGTTAATTAATTAGTATTTAAATGTTTGTATATTTACAGCTGTTATAGCGGAAACAAATCCGTGCAGTCCATCACCATGTGGAGCAAATAGTCAATGCAAGGAGATTAACCGTCAAGCTGTTTGCTCTTGTTTACCAAGTTTTGTTGGCGCTCCACCAAACTGCCGACCCGAGTGTGTTGTGAGTTCAGAATGTCCATCTCATTTGGCTTGTGTTAATCAAAAGTGTTCAAACCCCTGCGAAGGCACATGTGGCGAATATGCAAACTGCAACGTTATCAATCATAGTCCCATATGTGTCTGCAAACAAGGTCTCACTGGAAATCCATTTACGAGATGTTATCCGATCAAAAGTAAGTAATTTCAGAGTAAATGGAATAGTTTTTGATTTATTTGTATTATATTTACAGCCATTATACTTACTTAATTTTTATTATTTCAGTATCGCAACCACCGCTAAGTATTCCATCTCAAGACCCATGTTTGTCATCTCCTTGCGGTCTCTATGCAGAATGTCGCAACATAGGAAATGCTCCATCTTGTGCATGTAAGCCCAGTTATATTGGAAGTCCACCAAACTGTAGACCTGAATGCACAATTAATGCCGAATGTCCCAGCAATCAGGCATGTATTAATGAGAAGTGTCGAGATCCTTGCCCGGGAGCTTGTGGAATTAACGCACAATGCTCTGTATTCAATCACATTGCTCAGTGTGGTTGCAATGAACAGTTCACTGGTGATCCATTCACACGCTGCCTACTGATGCCTGAGAGCGATGGTAAGAAGACAAAGATTCGATTATAACATTAATTAAAAATATGTACCTATCTGTTCCGAAATTAACTTATTATGTATATTTTCTTTTTACAGACACTGTTACAGAAATTGACTTATGCAATCCATCACCATGTGGTGCTAATACTGAATGTAATGAAGGCGTCTGTAGATGTTTACCTGAATATCAAGGCGATCCTTATTATGGATGTCGGCCAGAATGTCTAATGAGCACTGACTGTCCTCAAAACAAAGCTTGCGTCAGGCAGAAATGCATTGATCCTTGCGTCAATACTTGTGGCAGAGAAGCTATCTGCAATGTATTTAACCACGTCCCTATGTGCACATGTCCTGTTGGGTATTCAGGAAATGCATTCCTTGAATGTCGACCGATCAGGATTGCCGAAGCTATTAATCCATGCAATCCATCTCCATGCGGACCAAATAGTCAATGTCGGGCAATCAACGGGCAAGCTATATGTTCATGTCTGACGGGATACATAGGTGCACCACCAACATGTAGGCCTGAATGTGTTTCCAGTTCAGAATGTGCTTTAAACAGAGCTTGCTCTAATCAGCGATGTGTAGATCCATGCAACGGCAATTGTGGAACAGGAGCACAGTGTCAAGTGATAAATCATAATCCAATATGCTCATGCCCACCAGGATACACTGGTGATCCGTTCAGGAGATGTATAATAGAAGGTAATTACGAACAAAACTTTAAAAGATTTGTCTTTAATATTATTTTACTTTAGAACAAATTAATTACGTATTATTTTTGCCATTACAGATGTTCAACCACCAACTTACGTCAATCCTTGTGAACCTTCGCCTTGTGGTCCAAACTCCATATGTAGAGAAGTAGGTGGATCACCATCATGTGCATGTGAAGTCCAGTTTCTTGGAAATCCGCCCAATTGTCGTCCAGAATGTATATCTAACTCCGAATGTCCCAATGAATTGGCCTGCATTAGTCAGAAATGTAAAGATCCATGCCCGGGCGCTTGTGGTTCAGGAGCCGAATGCATGGTCGTGAGTCATACACCTCGATGCTTGTGTCCACAAGGTTACACAGGAGATGCATACATAAGCTGCCAAGTAATGGATGTTCCTCTTACGCCCTGTTCTCCATCACCCTGTGGACCTAATGCTGTATGTAAAGAACAAAAAAATGCCGGAGCTTGTGTGTGTTTACCTGATCATGTCGGCAATCCATATGAAGGATGTCGTCCGGAGTGCGCAGTTAATTCAGACTGTGCTACAAACTTAGCCTGCATACAAAATAAATGTAAAAATCCGTGTAATAATATTTGTGGGCATAATGCTGTTTGCAATGTTATCAATCATGCACCTGCATGTCAATGCTTGCCTGGTTTAACTGGAAGTCCTTATCAGAACTGCTACGAAGAAAAAATATCGGATGTGCCTGTTGTACAAAAGAATCCGTGTTCACCATCACCGTGTGGACCGAATAGCATTTGCAAAGAATCAAATAACCAAGCCGTGTGTACATGCAAAGTTGAATATTTAGGAACTCCACCTAATTGTAGACCCGAATGTCTTGTTAGCTCTGAATGTAGCCAGCAACAAGCTTGTATAAGACAAAAATGTAAAAATCCCTGCGAAGGTGTTTGCGGTCAGAATACTGAATGCAAAGTTATAAATCATAGTCCCATATGTTCATGCCGTCCACAGCATACAGGCGATCCGTTCAGTAGATGTTTCAGAATACCAGGTATTGTTATAAATTACCTACTTATAATCGTGTATTGAACATTGCAAATTTGCTCATTTGTTTACATACTTTTCATTTCGATTACAGTTGCGGATGTAGTTGCAGTATCCACCAACCCTTGTTTGCCGTCACCTTGTGGACCATTTTCGCAATGCCGAGATATCGGAGGTTCACCGTCGTGTTCTTGCATGCCACAATATATGGGTAGTCCACCAAATTGCCGTCCAGAATGTACTATAAACTCTGATTGCGCCAGCGAATTGGCCTGTATTAATGAAAAGTGCATCGACCCGTGCCCAGGCTCATGTGGTATTAATGCTAATTGTAGAGTACAAAGCCACGTGTCTATATGTACTTGTTTTGATGGCTACACTGGTGACCCATTTCAGCGCTGTTCTTTAAAACCAAACATAGGTAAATAATATTATGTATACCTGTTTTCATTATAAGCCGATTTTAATACTTGTCAATTTTAGTCTTTACTATCATTAAAAAATGGTAATTGACTATGTGGTAATTTTTTTACAGAACCAGTATTAGCTGATCTTTGTAATCCATCACCATGTGGTCCTAATGCGGTGTGTAATGATGGAGTCTGCAGTTGTTTACCAGAATATAACGGCGATCCATACTTCGAATGTCGTCCTGAATGCACAATAAGTTCTGAATGTCCGAGAGACAAAGCTTGTGTTAGAAATCGTTGTGTTGACCCGTGCATAAATACGTGTGGAATAAATGCCAACTGTGCGGTTGTAAATCATATGGCTATATGCACTTGTCCAATCAGATCTACAGGCAATGCCTTCATTCAATGTAGTCCTATGAAAGGTAAGTTGCTCTATATCTTTACCAATTTCAAAATCTATACATGTATAAATGTATATACTTAAAACAAATATAAAATAATATAAAATAAAAAACAAACTTAATTTTGCGGTTCAGGATCGAACCGCAATATATTTTAATATATAGCCGCTGTATAGATTTTAATTTTAAAGTAGCTAATAATCTTACTTCTAAAGTGGTATATATTTTACCTTGATATTTTGATGCAGCCGTGGAATGTGCAATGGAAGGCATCGAACTTATCATCGAGTGTTGATGAGAGATTTATTATTTACAAACTTGTTTTAACTAAACAACGGTAAATTATGATTATTACTGTATTTGAATATACATTTGAATTCTGATCCTCTTTTTTTCCAGATAATATTCCCTCCAATCCATGCCAACCAAACCCATGTGGACCTCATAGTCAATGCAGAGAGTTTAACGAACAAGCCGTATGTTCTTGTTTGCCTGGATTCCGTGGTGCGCCTCCATCGTGCCGGCCGGAGTGCGTGGCAAGTTCTGATTGCCCTCTTGATAAAGCATGTAGCAACCAAAAATGTATCAATCCATGTCAAGGAACATGTGGTGTAGGTGCTAAGTGCCAAGTAGTAAATCACAACCCAATTTGTACGTGTCCTGCGGAAATGACAGGCGATCCATTTACAAGATGTATTTTTATACGTAAGTTTTTTTTCTATGATTGTATTATGACAAAATATGTTTGTACCTATGTAAAATGTGTATGTCATTTTTTTTTTACTTAACTGGTGTGTTTTTCTCTTTATAGCTGTTGCAACACCTCCTGTTTCGGTTAATCCATGTCAACCATCCCCTTGTGGACCCAATTCTATATGTCAACAGACTGGAGGCGAAATTCCATCATGTCAATGTATGCCAGAATTTATAGGGGCACCCCCAAATTGTCGCCCCGAATGTGTTGCTAATAGTGAATGTGCTCCACAAATGGCTTGCATTAACAGAAAATGTCAAAATCCATGTGCTCAAGCATGCGGATTTAACGCCGAGTGTAGAGTTGTCAGCCACACACCAATTTGCATTTGTCCTGAAGGTTATGATGGTGACGCTGCTGTGCAATGTACCATAACTTCTATGGTGCCAATCGAAGTAATTTCCCCTTGCACGCCTTCACCTTGCGGATCAAATGCTGAGTGTAGAGAACAAGCTGGAGCAGGTGCATGTATTTGTATCACAGGGTACTTCGGTAATCCCTATGAAGCTTGTCATCCCGAATGTTTAGGTAACTCAGACTGTCCAAGTAGTAGAGCGTGTACCAGGAATAAATGCATAGATCCGTGCCCTGGTACCTGTGCGGCTAATGCCGATTGTCAAGTAGTCAATCACTCTCCGTTGTGTACATGTCGACAAGGATATGTCGGCGATCCGTTCACATATTGTAATCTCCAACGTAAGTATTTCTACCGTGTGTGAAACCTCAATTAATTTTTGTTGTTCAATATGCCAAATATTGTTTTTTAATTACAGCTCAAAAAGATATGTCAGTAAATCCTTGTCAGCCATCTCCGTGCGGTCCTAATAGCCAGTGTCGAGAAACAAACGGCCTAAGTATATGCTCCTGTTTGCCAGAGTATCGGGGATCTCCACCAAATTGTAGACCTGAATGTGTAGTAAGCACTGAATGCCCAGTAGATAAAATATGCCAAAACCAAAAGTGTATTTCACCGTGTCCAGGACCATGTGGGCGCAATACAGACTGCAGAGTTATTAATCATAGCCCAATATGTACATGTCAAAATAGATATACAGGCGATCCGTTCTCCAGCTGCTATATAGTTACAGGTAAGTTGATTATCATTAATCATCAATTGTTACACATTTATTATATAAAGCAATTAATTAGACCTACTCGATCAATTCGTAATTATTAGTTCCAGAATCACATACGGAAACTAAGAGGGATCCCTGTATTCCTTCGCCATGTGGACCCAATTCGCAGTGTCACAATTTACGTGGAATACCATCATGTTCCTGTTTGCCAACCTTTGAGGGTAGCCCTCCGAATTGTAGACCGGAATGTACAATTAATGAAGATTGTTCTAGTAATCTGGCATGCATTAACCAGAAATGTAAAGATCCGTGCCCAGGCTCCTGTGGAATTAACGCCAACTGTCAAGTCATAAAACACGTTTCGATTTGTTCATGCGCTGATGGGTTTACTGGAAACGCCTTTACTCAGTGTACTCCAATACCTCCGAAAGGTAAAACTATTTAAGTTATGCTAAGGTTATATAGGTAGAGCTTTACCTTTTAATGTGTATAGATTATAAATATATTTTTGCTCTTTATATTTTAGTCAACGACGACCCATGTAATCCATCACCATGTGGGGTTAATGCAGAATGCTTTAATGGACAATGTACATGCCTATCTGAATTCCAAGGGGATCCATACACAGGTTGTCGACCAGAATGTGTACAAAGTTCAGAATGCGATCGTACTAAAGCTTGTGTTCGTAATAAATGCATTGACCCTTGTCCCGGCACGTGCGCGACCACAGCAACGTGCAACGTAGTGAATCACATACCAATGTGTAGCTGTTCGGAACGCATGACTGGCAACGCATTTGTTGAATGTCGGCCTCTCCTTGGTAAGGACTATTTTAAAATTTGAACCATATTTTTTACATTGTAATGTATGTATAGATTATTAGATTAATTGCTTACTAACTCAATCTAAATATTTCAGAACCAGTAATAAGAAATCCATGTGAACCAGCACCGTGTGGGCCAAACAGCCAATGTAGAGAAATTAACGGCCAAGCGGTATGCTCATGCGCACCGAATTATATGGGAGCACCCCCTGCTTGCCGACCTGAGTGTACGATAAGTGCTGAATGTCCGTTGAATCAAGCCTGCAGCAATCAACGCTGCGTCGATCCTTGTATAGGCTCCTGCGGTGTTAGCGCCGAATGCAAAGTCGTTAATCACAACCCGATCTGTACTTGCCCGCTGTCATTCTCAGGAGATCCATTCTCTCGGTGCATTAGACTTCGTAAGTATACAAATCAAGATATTTATTTAAAAAATAGTAAGATACAAGAAATATAATACCATAGTTTAGGAATTAATCAATTATAGTAACAACATAACTAAAATGATTTTTTTTCACAGCGGATCGTTTACCAGAGCCGGTTGACCCCTGCACTCCATCGCCATGTGGACCAAATTCTATTTGTAGAGTGATAAATGAAGCGCCATCTTGTACTTGCATGGAAGGATACCATGGCCAAGCTCCTTACTGTAGACCAGAATGTACAAGCAACGAGGAATGTTCAATGCACTTATCATGTGTCAATAACAAATGCAAAAATCCATGCGAAGGTGTTTGCGCTTCAAATGCGGAATGTAGAGTTGTTAGTCACTCACCGATTTGTTTGTGTCCATATGGGTTTACGGGAGATCCATTCTTTTCGTGCACTGAAGAACGGATACAGATAGAAGTTATAGCTACACCGTGTTATCCGTCACCATGCGGTGCTAACGCGATCTGTAAAGAAAGAAATAGCGCTGGGTCGTGTTCTTGTATTGATGGTTATATAGGCAATCCATATGAAGGCTGCCGACCAGAATGTGTTGTAAACACGGATTGCCCTTCAAACAGAGCTTGTATCAATAACAAGTGCGGAGACCCTTGTCCCGGCACCTGCGGCACTAATGCTGTATGTCAAGTTGTTAATCACGCGGCTCTCTGTACTTGTATTAGTGGCTATAATGGGGATCCATTTAGATATTGTGTTTATCAAGGTAAGTTATGTAATAGTGTTACTATGATAATTTTATATTGATTTGCTTTATACATACCTATATATGACGCAGGCGATTTGTATAAACCCGCCATTTACGTACGACGTCGTAATTTTATAAACACTTGCTGTTTTGATTATTATATCATATCATTATTATAGAAAATTATATCATAACATTGATTAGGTATTTACGAATTATTTTATTTTTCAGAAGCTCCGTTACCGTCAATTCCAATAGACGTATGCTTTCCGTCACCATGCGGTCCAAATAGTCAATGCAGAGAAGTGAACAGTCAAGCAGTCTGCTCTTGTTTGCCAGAATATGTGGGCGCTCCACCAAATTGCCGCCCGCAGTGTATCGGAAGCTCCGAATGCTCACCCGACAAAGCTTGTATAAATCAAAAGTGCAAAGAACCGTGTCCAGGACCTTGCGGCATTAATACAAATTGCAGAGTGATTAATCACGCCCCTATATGCTCCTGCAAATTGTCGTTCACAGGCGATCCGTTCACTATGTGTACGATAATTAAAAGTAAGTTTTAATAAATAATACTCTTTTTATCATCTTCATTTCAATCTTTATTCGTCATTATAGATGTTATATTCACAATTTTTTTAATTTTTTTAGACGATCCGGTTCCTGACTTAAGAAATCCATGTGTTCCATCACCGTGTGGTCCGAACTCTGAATGCCGAAACGTGGGCAATAATCCTTCTTGTTCATGTCTATCAACGTTTATTGGCAGTCCACCGAATTGTAGGCCTGAGTGTACAATACATGCGGAATGTCCTGGTGACAGGGCTTGTATAAATTCAAAATGTCAAGACCCATGTCCAGGTTCTTGTGGCGTGTCAGCCGTGTGCAGTGTGCATAATCACATTCCAATTTGTACGTGCATCGAAGGATACATGGGCGATCCGTTCACCAGTTGTAGAATAAAACCATTGCACGGTACTATTTTTTTTAGATTCCTTACTAAATTAAGGAAAACGGTTAATATTTTTAACTTTAATTTAATGTTCATTTTGTTTTTGTTGTAGTTGAGCCGACAATAGTAGATGAATGCACAAATGTACGATGCGGCTCAAATGCTGAATGTATAAATGGTCAATGCCGTTGCTTGCCTGAATATCACGGCGATCCATACTTTAATTGTCGACCTGAATGTGTATTCAGTACAGACTGTGACCAATCTAAGGCGTGCGTACAAAGAAAGTGCGTAGACCCGTGCATTGGTGCATGTGGACAAAACGCTATTTGCCAAGTGTTTAACCACATCCCAATGTGTAGTTGCAACAATGGATTTACTGGCAATGCTTTTGTTTTATGTAACACCATCCGAGGTAAGTGTATCAATTAATTAATTTTGATTTACACACTGATAACACTGATAATATTATTACATTAAACCTATTTATTTTTTAATTAACAGTGGTAGCCACAAAAAATCCATGCAGTATGACAGTTTGTGGTCCCAACAGTCAATGCCGAGAAAAAAACAACCAAGCTGTGTGTTCGTGCTTACCCACATACTTGGGTATACCACCCGCCTGTAGACCAGAATGTGTCGGCAATTCAGAATGTCCGCAAAATCAAGCTTGCATGAATCAAAAATGTGTGAACCCTTGCATTGGCACTTGCGGCGTAAGAGCTACGTGTGAAGTGGTCAACCACAATCCCATCTGTGCTTGTCCTGCAGCGCATACCGGCGATCCCTTCGTGGCATGTACTTTTGTGTCGAGTAAGTTCAATATTCTTTATTTAATTATACATGAATAATAATATATTTCATAATACTAAGAACAGTCAAAAATTGGACTTGAAGAAACTACATTTTCATGTTTGATTGTAGATGCTCCACCCGTCGAAATCAATACCTGTCAACCTTCACCATGTGGACCAAATTCTATATGTCAGGATATCAATAGCAGCCCGTCATGCACTTGTATGCCTGAATTTAAGGGACAACCACCTTACTGTAAACCAGAATGTATAAGTAACAGTGAATGTTCAACGCACTTGGCATGCGTTAATCAAAAATGCAGAGATCCCTGTCTTCAAGCTTGTGGAGCAAATGCTGAATGTCGCGTTGTAAGCCACTCGGCAATGTGCGTCTGTCCACAAGGCTACAACGGCGATCCTTTCACGCACTGCACATTGCAATCTATTAATGAACTATTAACACCATGTTCTCCATCACCTTGTGGATCTAATGCAGTGTGCAGGGAACAAAACAAAGCAGGATCATGCGTGTGCAACGAGGGATACTTTGGAAACCCTTACGAGGATTGTCGCCCTGAATGTGTATCTAACTCAGACTGTCCAGGGAATCGAGCGTGCATAGGAAACAAATGTCAAGACCCGTGTCCGGGAACATGTGGAGTTAATGCAGAATGTTCTACAGTAAACCACTCCCCAACGTGTTCTTGTATTGTAGGATATACGGGCGACGCGTTCCGCCGGTGCAACCCAATACCTCGTAAGGAAACTTTAAGAACAATTGTTAATTTTTCTATATATATTATATCAAAAACATATAAAATAATATGGTATTGTAATTTTTCAGCTCATGATCCAGTACCAATGAATGTGTGTAATCCAAATCCATGTGGACCATATAGCCAATGTCGTCAAATTAACAATCAAGCAATATGCAGTTGCTTACCTAACTATTTTGGCGAACCACCAGCGTGTAAAGCAGAATGCGTATTGAGTTCAGACTGTGCTTCAGATAAGGCTTGCATTAATCAAAAATGTGTCAATCCTTGCCCTGGTCCTTGTGGTCAACGGGCAGAATGTCGAGTATTCAATCATAATCCTATCTGTAGTTGCGGAACTGGTTTAACAGGAGATCCTTTCACAAGATGTTATTTAAAACCAGGTAATGAAACTTGGCCATGATGACTAACCTTAAAAGAAAATCTAGAAAATAGAACAACCCATTCAATATATTGTACTGTTTTTAGTGCCCCAACCTACACTCGACGAAACACGAGATCCATGTCTACCATCCCCTTGTGGTGCTTTCGCAATTTGCCGCAACTTCGGCGGGCAAGCTTCATGTTCCTGCTCACCGGGCTATATTGGCAGTCCACCCAATTGCCGACCTGAATGCGTCACTAATCAGGACTGTGTAAGCTCATTAGCGTGTATTAACGAGAAGTGTAAAGATCCCTGTCTTGGCTCGTGTGGACTAAATGCACATTGTTCAGTTATCCAACACATGGCCGTCTGTACATGTTTGGAAGGATATAAGGGAGATCCATTTACCGCGTGTACGATGCAACCATTAAAGGGTAAGTTTTATTCATTATTTTTGTAACTAAATTAATGTAACAATTTCGGTAATACGAATTAAATTTTAGCGCCAAGTTTTAATTAATTTATTAATATATATTTCAGAACCAACACCATTAGATTTATGTAATCCATCACCTTGCGGATCTAATGCACAATGTGATAATGGACAATGTACCTGTTTACCTGAATATCATGGCGATCCCTATGTTGGATGTCGCCCTGAATGTACTGTCAGTTCGGATTGCCAAAGACATCAAATATGTAGCCTGAAAAAATGTGTAAATCCATGCCCAGATACTTGCGGATCTAATGCTGTTTGCGAAGTTATTAACCATATCCCAATGTGTAGCTGTCCTGCCGGATATACTGGCAATTCTTTTGTGTCATGCAATGTTCTTCAAGGTATTGTCCTGTTTATAATATGTAGCATAGCCACCATAGAATATCAATAAATAAATGTTAATGATGCAAATTTTATTTCAGTACCACAACCAACAAACCCATGCAATCCAAGCCCATGCGGTCCTAATAGTCAATGTCGAGAAGTCAATAATGTGGCTGTATGTTCCTGCATCCCAGGATATTCTGGAAATCCTCCAACTTGTAGAGCCGAGTGCACTTCTAGCGCCGAATGCCCTCTTAATAAAGCTTGTAATAATTACAAATGCGTTGATCCTTGCATAGGATCCTGTGGAATAAGAGCAATCTGTCAAGTTGTTAATCACAATCCAATTTGCTCATGTCCAAGTGATTACACCGGTGATCCATTTAATAGATGTACACCAAAACGTAAGTATTGATGAAACATTTACCAAAATTAGCATTAATGCTTCTCCGACTTTAAGACACGTTTAATAATTAATGCTTATTTTCTTTTCAGCTCTTGAAATACCAGTACAGGTAAATCCTTGTCTGCCTTCACCTTGTGGACCTAATTCAGTTTGCCAAGCTATTAATGATGCACCGTCATGTACATGCATGCCAGAATTTATGGGATCACCCCCTAACTGTCGTCCAGAATGTACAAGCAACAGCGAGTGTCCAAACCATTTAGCTTGTATAAACAACAAATGTAGCGATCCTTGCGTTGGAGCATGCGGTGCGATGGCACAATGCCGCGTTGTTAGTCATACGCCTAACTGTGTTTGTCCTCAAGGATATATCGGCGATCCATTCTTACATTGTAACGTACAACAAGGCGTCCCAGCATTAGAGTACTCAACACCATGCTCACCGTCACCATGCGGCAGCAATGCTGTTTGCAAGGAACGTAATAACGCTGGAGCATGCGTTTGCTCTCTCGGATATTTCGGCAATCCATACGAGGGCTGTCGACCAGAATGTACAGTTAATACAGATTGTCCGTCTAATAGAGTTTGTCAACAAAACAAATGCCAGGATCCCTGCCCAGGAACCTGTGGTACTAATGCTCAATGCCAGACAATAAACCATGCACCTATTTGCTCATGTAATAGTGGATTCTCGGGTAACCCATTCCAACATTGCGCTATCATTCAACGTAAGTATTCGTTACCTAATTACTAAAATGAAGTTAGTTTATAATGTTTTTTTTAAATACAATGTATCTTATTTATTTTTCAGAAGTTGAACCACAAACGGATCCCTGCTCACCATCTCCATGTGGTCCAAATAGTGCATGTAAAATTGTAAACAATCAAGCAGTGTGCACTTGTTTACCGGATTACAGAGGCGCTCCACCAAACTGCAGACCAGAATGTGTCATTAGTGCAGAGTGCCCATCAAATAGAGCATGTGATTCGTTAAAATGTGTTGATCCCTGCATCGGGCAATGTGGCCTTAATGCCAATTGTATTGTTATTAATCATAGTCCAATTTGTTCATGTCAAGAAAGATTTACTGGCGATCCATTCAGCCGATGCTATCAAATAACAACCAATGCTGTTGTACAAACTGAACCAAGAAATCCATGTCTACCTTCACCTTGTGGACCTTTAAGTGAATGTAGAGACATTGGTGGAGTACCATCCTGCACTTGTTTACCGAATTACATAGGAGCACCACCAGGTTGTCGTCCTGAGTGTATAATTAACGCTGATTGCCCGAGTAACCTGGCTTGTATTAATCAGAAATGTAAAGATCCTTGTCCAGGCTCATGTGGATTAAATGCACAATGTATAGTGAAGAAAAACACACCGATATGTACATGTTTCGACAATTATGTTGGAGATGCTTTTACAGAATGTAAAATACAAGGTTAGTAAATTTATAAAAAAACTTCAACTGAAAAAATATTTATATCTACAACAATTTATTAACGTTACAATTATTTTTTTAGTAACGCCATCCTACGATGAAGTGGATTTATGTAATCCATCGCCGTGCGGCGCAAATGCAATTTGTAATAATGGTGAATGCTCATGTTTACCAGAATATCAAGGAGATCCTTATTATGAATGTCGTCCGGAATGTGTTCTCAGTTCCGACTGTCCTCAAGACAAAGCATGTTTCCGAAATAAATGTGCGAATCCTTGCAACACCGGGGTGTGTGCAACAAATGCAATATGTGAAGTGATTAATCACGTCCCTATGTGCCGATGCCCCGAAAGAATGACGGGCAACGCATTTGTTCAATGCTCACAAATGGAAGGTATATTTAATTTCGATTGTTACTGACCGACAATAAATTTTATGAGATAGCATTTATTATAATAACTAGTATTAGGTATAATATCTTTTTGTTACTAATGATCTTTTTTTTCAGTTATCACCACTCAGCCATGTCGTCCTAGTCCATGTGGTCCGAACAGTCAATGTCGAGAAATAAACAGCCAAGCGGTATGCTCTTGCTTAAATGGATACAAAGGTAGTCCACCATCGTGCAGACCGGAGTGTACCGTCAGCACAGATTGTTTGCCTAATGAAGCATGCAGTAATATGAAATGCATCAACCCCTGTCAAGGCTCTTGCGGCGTTGAAGCTAAATGCCAAGTGATTAATCACAATCCAATTTGTTCATGTCCACCATCATATACTGGCAATCCATTCGTTAGATGCATTTTACAGGAGTTTGCACCAGAACTTGTTAATCCTTGTCAACCTTCACCATGCGGACCAAATTCAATATGCAAGGAAACAGCAGATGTTCCATCATGCTCATGTCTTAGTGGCTATGTAGGATCACCACCATATTGTAAACCGGAGTGTATAAGTAACTCAGAGTGTCCAATCCACCTAGCTTGTATAAACCAGAAATGTGTAGATCCATGTATTGGATCTTGTGGAACTAACGCTCAATGTCATGTGACAAGTCATTCTCCATCGTGCTCCTGCTTATCCGAGTATACTGGTAATCCATTTATAGGATGTCATAGAATTGAAATTATTCAAGACACTACAGCACCATGTCAACCATCTCCTTGTGGAGCTAATGCTGTTTGCAGAGAATACAATGGAGCAGGGTCTTGTACCTGTCTGCCTGATTACTTTGGCAATCCTTACGAAGGCTGTAAGCCGGAATGTATAATTAATACAGATTGTCCATCAAACAAGGCTTGTCTTCAAAATAAATGTCAAGATCCATGTCCTGGTGCATGTGCGCCAAATGCAATGTGTCAAGTGGTCAATCATGCTCCGTCATGCTCATGTCCACGCGGCTATACTGGAGATCCATTCCGGTACTGTACTGTTGAACGTATGTATATTTTTCTTGTATAAATTTCTTTTTTGAATGCACATTCACAAGTTGATATTAAATTAAACTATTTTACTTTTTTATCAGGAGAAGTACTGGCTAGTCCAGTTGATGTATGCCGACCATCCCCGTGTGGACCAAACAGTCGATGTCAAGAAGTCAATAAACAACCAGTATGTACATGTTTACCAAACTATATCGGAGTACCACCAGGATGTCATCCTGAATGCATCACGAGCGCAGAATGCCCAAGAGATAAAGCATGTATTAATCAGAAATGTGCCAATCCATGCCAGAACGCTTGTGGCACCAATGCCGATTGCAAAATTATCAACCATAGCCCCATCTGCACTTGCAGACCCCAATACACGGGTGATCCTTTCACAAGATGCAATCCAATACCACGTAAGTCTCATTTCCATATTTAACATATGGGTATATTTAAATAAAAGCAAAAACTAAGTAAAGGAATGTTTGTAAATATTTCAGCACCAGTAGCAAATGCTGTTTTGGAACCGTACAGAAATCCATGTATACCGTCCCCATGTGGTCCAAACTCTATTTGTCAGGAAACAGGAAGTGTACCATCTTGTACATGTATGCCCAGTTTTATTGGAAGTCCTCCAAACTGCAGACCTGAATGTACTATTAACTCAGAGTGTCCTACCTCGCAAGCATGTATTCAGCAAAAATGTCGAGATCCATGTCAAGGATCTTGTGGTGTAGGAGCTTTGTGTACTGTGTCACGTCACACTCCTATATGCACATGTCCAGACGGTTACACTGGAGATGCTTTCACAATATGTACTCCAAAGCCTCCACGTAAGTAAAAAAATATTTTATTTTTAAAAACGTAAAAACGTCTTGAAAAATAATTATTCTAAATTTAAATTTAAATCTAAATAATTATTAGAAACCTATACCTAATTATTTAAAATTCCAGAAGCCGATGAGATAGATAAATGCAATCCATCACCGTGCGGTACTAATGCTATTTGTGATAATGGAATATGCTCCTGTATTGAAGAACATCATGGGGACCCTTACATAGGTTGTAGACCAGAATGCGTACTTAGTACGGACTGCCAACGAGACAAGGCTTGTGTGAGAAATAAATGCATTGATCCCTGTCTAGGCACTTGCGCCGCTAACGCGATTTGCGATGTTATCAACCACATTCCAATGTGCAGTTGCCCTCAAGGCATGACAGGAAATGCATTTTACAATTGTGAACGTATTCAAGGTAAGTACTTGTGATCTGAAAAGATGAGAAATAAGCAATTAAGCTTATTATTAACATGGCCCAATTTATAAAAAAACCCTTATTTTTCGTTTTCAGTACCTTTGGTAACAAATCCATGTGTGCCATCACCTTGCGGTCCAAACAGTCAATGCAGAGAAATAAATGGTCAAGCAGTATGTACTTGTGTAGTAGGATATTTAGGAAGCCCGCCTTTGTGTCGACCAGAATGTGTGGTTAGCTCTGATTGTCCACCCAATAGAGCCTGCAACAACCAAAAATGTATTGATCCATGTGTGGGTTCATGTGGTGTTGGAGCCAAGTGTACCGTAGTGAAACATAATCCCATATGTTCATGTCCGCCAAGATATAGTGGCGATCCATTTATAAGATGTACACCATTTAGTAAGTATTCATTACATTTTAATTTAAGTTATCAACCTGATATTATTATAAATAAGCAAATACTTATTACATCATTATGTTTTGTAGGAGCCCCGCTAAGTGATGTAACACCGTGCACGCCGTCTCCATGTGGACCAAACTCTATCTGTAAAGAAGTCTCAGACACACCATCATGCACTTGTATGCCTGATTTCTCTGGGTCTCCACCATACTGCAGGCCGGAATGCACAAGCAATAATGAATGTCCTTCTAATCAGGCTTGTATCAATCAAAAATGTAAAGATCCCTGCGGTACCACGGTAAACTGCGGTGCTAATGCACAATGTAGGACCATAAGTCACTCACCAAGGTGTTTCTGTGAAGTTGGCTATGCTGGAGATCCATACTCATATTGTGAACAACCTCACGACTTCTATCCAGAAAAGACTTCCCCATGTGAACCATCTCCTTGCGGATCAAACGCTATATGCAAAGAACAAAATTCAGCTGGATCTTGTACTTGCTTACCTGATTATATTGGAAATCCATACGAAGGTTGCAGACCTGAATGTACGGTTAACACAGATTGTATACCAAGCAAATCTTGTATTCGTAATAAGTGTCAAGACCCTTGTCCTGGAACCTGTGGTCCAATGGCGCTGTGCACAGTAGTTAATCACTTGCCGACATGTACCTGCCCAGGTGGATACTCTGGCGACCCGTACAGAAGATGCGATATTTTAAGAGGTATTATTTCTTCTAAAAAACGTCCGTTTAATTATGTTATTTGTTATACGTATATCTACTTTAAACAAAACCTTATTTTTTTCAGACGAACTTCCAGAACTATCTAATCCAACGCCATGTGTACCAAATCCATGTGGACCTAATAGTGCATGTCGCGCCGTCAACGGACAAAGTGTTTGCTCTTGTATGCCAAACTTTATCGGGTCTCCCCCTGGCTGCAGGCCGGAGTGCACAGTTAGCTCCGAGTGCTCTACTACCAAAGCCTGTATTAACCAAAAGTGTACTGATCCTTGTCCTGGACACTGCGGATTAAATACGAATTGCAGAGTAATTAATCACAGTCCAATATGTTCATGTACCTCTGGTTTTATTGGCGATCCGTTCACTCGTTGTTATCCGCAACGTAAGTATTTGCATATATTCAACAACTTTTGAGTAATAAAATTTAAATTACTTCCAGTTTTGTAAAATGATGAATTAATGCATCTTAACAATTTCAGCACCAGTTCAACATTCTATTGAACCAGTTAGAAATCCATGCGTTCCTAGTCCATGTGGTGCGAATGCAATATGCCGTGACATCAACGAATATCCTTCGTGTACATGTCTGCCCGAATATCAAGGTCTTCCTCCGAACTGTCGTCCAGAATGCGCTATAAATCAAGACTGTCCTTCTGATAAAGCATGCATTAATATGAAATGTCGCGACCCCTGTCCTGGTAGTTGTGGTCAAAATGCAGTATGTAGTGTTTTCTCACATGTGCCTGCATGCACGTGCTCTCAAGGATTTACTGGAGATCCATTCACTTCGTGTGTTCTAATTCCGCCGGTCGAAGGTAAGACAATTAAAAGAGTATTTGTATTTCATAATATCAATGATGTCAGAAGAAAGTTTTTGTTTAACTTTCTAAATTGTATATTTTAACGTGTTAACTATTTTCAATTTTATTTTAGATGATGTCCCATCAGATCCCTGCAACCCGTCACCATGTGGTTTTAATGCTCAATGCAGAGATGGAGTTTGTACCTGCATTAGTGATTATCAAGGAGATCCATACCTTGGCTGCAAACCTGAATGCTTGTCTAACACAGACTGTTCACTGGATAAAGTGTGTTCAAGAAATAAATGTGTAAACCCATGCCCGGGTACTTGTGCACCTACTGCACTGTGTAATGTTTACAATCACGTACCCATTTGTACTTGTCCTGAAAGGATGACAGGGAATGCTTTTATTGAATGTCATGCCTATGAAGGTTAGTTCTGTTTACTTGACAATAAACTCAATAAATAGAATATAAAACTTCATAAACTTTATAATTCTTATATGTGATATTTCTTTTACAGTTATGCACGTAGAACCTTGTAATCCAAACCCATGTGGTCCCAACAGTCAATGCCGAGCAATAAATAATCAAGCTGTATGCTCGTGCTTGCCCACATTTATTGGTAGCCCACCATCGTGCAGACCAGAATGTACAATTAGCGCTGAATGTCCTCTTAATGAGGCTTGTAACAATCATAAATGCATAAATCCTTGCATCGGTACGTGTGGCTTTGCAGCGAGATGTGAAATTGTTAATCACAATCCAATATGTTCGTGTCCTGCGCAATACACAGGCGATCCATTTGTACGCTGCAGTCCCATAGGTAAATAATTTGCAAATCTTGCATGTAAATTTTCTGGACATAATATTAAAAATATTATCCTATTATAATTTTTCATTTCATTTCAGTCGCTACTCCACTGCCTCCCGTTGATCCGTGCACACCGTCGCCGTGTGGACCTTATTCAATATGTAAAGTGATTGGCGATTCCCCATCATGCACGTGTCAGTCTGATTACATAGGAGCTCCACCTAATTGCCGACCTGAATGTGTCAGCAATTCTGAATGTCCAAGCAATCTGGCTTGTGTCAACCAAAAATGCAAAGACCCATGTCCAGGCAGCTGCGGATATAATGCAGATTGCAAAATTATCAGCCACGCATTAATTTGTTCATGTCCATTTGGTCAAACTGGAGACCCGTTAACTTCATGTGCTCCTATGAAAGATACTATAATTGAATATAACTCACCATGTGAACCTTCACCATGCGGCCTGAATGCCGAATGCACAGAAAGAAATGGAGCGGGTGCATGCAGATGTATTGAGACTTTTGTAGGCAACCCGTACGAAGGATGTCGACCTGAATGCGTTATTAACAGTGATTGTCCACCCATGTTGGCGTGCGTGCAAAACAAATGCAAAGATCCATGTCCAGGCGTGTGTGCACAGAACGGAATATGTCAAGTTGTAAACCACCTTCCGTCATGTTTCTGCCCACCAGGTCTCACTGGCAATGCTTATGTCAATTGTATTGAACGACAAGAAGGTAAACTTTGATAAAATTTTATCAAATCAGATCAACACTTATGTCACATGTTATCCATTTAATAAAAAATAACCCTTTTTTGAATTACAGATTACAGCAAACCAACACCTTGTACACCTTCACCTTGTGGTCCAAATAGTCAGTGCAGAGAGTTAAATTTACAAGCAATATGCAGTTGTCAACCTAATTTCATGGGAACGCCTCCGAACTGTCGACCCGAATGTACCATCAATAGTGAATGCGCTACCGACAAAGCATGCATAAACCGCAAATGTGTTAATCCTTGCGAAGGACAGTGCGCCAGAAATGCGATCTGTAGAGTAATCGCCCATAACCCAATATGTTCGTGTCAAGAACGATTCACTGGAGATCCATTCACTAATTGCGTACCGGGTAAGTATCTAAACAATATTTTTTTTATTAATTGTCTTTTTTGTCTACCTTCTCTACATTTAAAGTGGGTAGGATTTATAATATATGTTTACCATTTTCAGTACCATTAGTTATTTTGACACCGGAACCACAGTACGTAAATCCTTGTGCACCGTCGCCATGTGGACCAAACTCGCAGTGCCAAGAGTATAATGGTAAAGCGCGCTGTTCCTGCCTTCCGAATTACATAAGTTCTCCTCCTCGATGCCGACCGGAATGTTCTATCAATTCTGAATGCAATGCTGTGATGGCTTGTATTAATAGCAAGTGTGCGGATCCTTGCCCAGGAGCATGCGGCAATAATGCGCAGTGCAATGTCAATAATCACATGCCTATTTGCTCATGTATGCTGGGCTTCACTGGCAATCCCTTTAGCAGTTGTCAAATAATTCAACCAGGTGAATATACTTTTCATTTCTATATACTAACAAATAAATATGTTCGTTTTATATTGTATTTAATTCTAACTTACCTATTCTTTTTAGATGCCGAGCCAGTGAATCCCTGTTTACCGTCACCATGCGGAGCAAATGCAGAGTGCAATAATGGAGCTTGTTCTTGCTTGCCAGAATTCTTCGGTGATCCCTATGTTGGATGTAAACCTGAATGTGTACTAAACTCTGACTGTGCAAGAGACAAGGCCTGTATTAGAAACAAATGCACCGATCCTTGTATCGGCACTTGTGGTGTTGGTGCTGTTTGTGAGACCATCAACCACATACCAATGTGTTCGTGCCCACGAGGCTATTCAGGATCACCGTTCCATTATTGTAATGAAGTTCAAGGTATATTTAAATCGTATAATATCTTTATTTTGATGTTCATTTGTTATGAAAATATCGTTATATCTTACTCACCTTCATGTTAAACTTACAGAAGCGCCCATCAACTTATGTGAACCATCCCCTTGCGGTCCAAACAGTCAGTGCAGAGAAGTGAGTGGACATGCTGTGTGCGTCTGTATCCAGGGTTATATGGGCAGTCCACCGAATTGTCGCCCTGAGTGTTCTATTAGCTCGGATTGTAAATTAAATCAAGCTTGTTCTAATCAAAAATGTATAGACCCATGTCCTGGAGCCTGTGGACGCAACACTCACTGCATTGTTGTCAATCACAATCCTATATGTACTTGTTTGTCTGGATATTCTGGCGACCCGTTCTCGACTTGTCAATTAATCCGTAAGTACATAACTATCATAATATATTATTTAAGCTTCCGTTTGCGGCTCCAGTCGTCGAAAAAATTTAGCTTTTATGATTTCTGGTGTCTTGAACTATCTGTAAGCCAATTTTCATTAAAGTTGGTCCAATAGATTTGGAGAATTTGGGTACTTACAAAGAAACTAACAAACAAAAATATATTTCCTCTTTATAAAATGAGTGTAGAAGTGTAAAATTATATTTAATAGATTGTTTAGAATATTGTACTTAATTAGATTTTTCTAACAATATATATTTATTACAGCTGCAATACCACCAGAAAAAATAAACCCATGTATTCCATCACCGTGTGGACCTAATTCTCAATGCATAGAAAATGGAGACAATGCTGACTGTAGATGTCTACCTGAATTTATAGGCGCTCCTCCAAATTGTCGACCTGAATGTACCAGTAACACAGAATGTGCTTCAAATATGGCTTGCATAAACAGAAAATGTCAAGATCCATGCAGAGGCTCGTGTGGTGTGAACGCTGAATGTAGAGTTGTTAGTCACACGCCCATATGTCTGTGTCAGAACGGCTATACTGGCGATCCATTCCTTTCGTGCCGTATTGAATCAGCTCCGACAGTCCTCGAACGTCCAACACCATGTGTACCATCTCCATGCGGTGTGAATGCCGAGTGCAGAGAACAAAACAACGCTGGATCATGCACATGTTTACCTGGATACTTTGGAAACCCATACGAAGCTTGTAAGCCCGAATGCTTAGTGAATTCCGATTGTCCTTCAAATCTAGCCTGTTACCAAAACAAATGTCATGATCCTTGCCCAGGCACTTGTGGCATAAACGGCTTGTGTAATGTTATAAACCATATTCCAAATTGCATTTGCCCTGATACATATTTTGGCGATCCATACAAAATCTGCTCATTCAAGGTTCAAGGTAAGATATTTTCTATCTTTCATATTTTGATTTATTTCATTTATACTTAACTAAACCAAATAATACCTAATTAAGTAGATATGTATTGCAAATTCTAAACGTTAACACCGAATACAAAATTAATGTTTTAAATATGACAATTTGTTTACAGAAGATCCAATAGATCCTTGCAATCCATCGCCATGTGGGCCGAATAGTCAATGCAAAGCACATAACAGTGTAGCTATATGTACCTGTCTGAGTGGATATCAAGGATCTCCACCGATGTGCCGACCAGAATGCGTAACTAGTTCAGAATGTCCGCTAGATAAAGTATGCGAAAACTTTAAATGCGTGTCACCTTGCACTAATGCATGTGGAATACAAGCAGACTGCCGAGTTATCAAACATAATCCAATATGCAGCTGCAAACAAGGATACACAGGCGATCCATTTTCAGTCTGTTATTTAGTGCCTGAGAGACAACCTTCAGTCCAGGATGAGCCAAAGAATCCATGTGTGCCTTCACCTTGCGGCTTGAACGCTGAATGTCGAGATATAGGCGGAGTTCCATCTTGTTCATGCCTGACCGGATACTTCGGTAGTCCACCTTACTGCAAAGCAGAATGTATCGTCAATACAGATTGTAGCAATGATAAGGCTTGTATGAACTTAAAATGTCAGAATCCATGTTTAGGCTCTTGCGGCTTGAATGCAATATGCAATGTAGTTAATCATATTCCTATTTGCTCATGTCCTATTGGATACAGAGGTGATCCATTCGCAATATGTGACGTCAAACCACCTGGTAAGTTCATTAGAGTACATATTATAATAAATTTTGTTCTGATCTGATTTTTGACAAATAATATAATATAATTTCGTAATTTTCAGAAAAACCTCAAAACATTGACCCTTGCCACCCCTCACCTTGTGGATCTAATGCAGTATGTAATAATGGCGAATGTAGGTGTTTACCTGAATACCAAGGAGATCCATATTTCAGTTGCCGACCTGAATGCGTTTTGAGCACGGATTGTCCCTTGGATAAAGCATGCTTACGATCAAAATGTGTAGACCCTTGCCGAGACATGTGTGGAGTGAGCGCAGAGTGTAACGTTTACAATCACGTCGCAATCTGTAGTTGTCCGACAGGCATGACAGGCGATTCATTTACACTTTGCCGTACTATGGAAAGTATGTATTAAAATTTGGAATATATTTTAAAATACTACATTACAGAATATTTAAAATAAAAATTCTTAAATCCATTTTTATTTGCAGATCCTATCAATAGACCGTGTGAGCCTTCTCCATGTGGACCTAATAGTGTATGCAGAGAAGCTAATGGTCAGGCGACGTGCGCGTGTATTCAAGGGTTCATTGGAAATCCACCTAACTGTCGACCAGAATGTATTCAAAGTACAGATTGTGCACCATCTCTGGCTTGCATTAATCGAAAATGTCAAGACCCCTGCCCAGGCTCCTGCGGACATAACGCATTGTGCAATGTTCGAAATCATAATCCAATATGCACATGTCCTCAGAGACATACCGGCTCTCCATTCAGTCACTGCTACGGTAAATACATTAATTATTATGCAGGGTGGTACATCGTTAGCCATATTGAAGTAGCTAAAAGGCTGTATCCTTAGGAATAGTTAAAAAAAACATCTATCAATAAATTATTTATTAGAATTAAGTGATATAAGAATATGTAACACTGACAAAAACAACTTTATTTACAGTTGCTGTTATAGAAGATCCACCTTCTAATCCATGTGTACCATCGCCTTGCGGACCGAACAGCATATGCACCCCTACAGGCGACTCATACATATGTTCGTGTCAACCATCATTTGAAGGCACTCCACCACAATGTCGACGAGAGTGCACTACAAGCGATGATTGTCCGTCAAACAAAGCTTGCATGAATTATAAGTGCAAAGATCCATGCCCTGGATCTTGTGGTACAAATACGCAGTGTGTTGTACACCAGCATAGCCCCATGTGTTCTTGTCAAGAAGGATATACTGGGGATCCATTTACATCGTGTTATCCATTAGTACCTGCATTTGACCCTATAGACCCCTGTAATCCAACGCCTTGCGGAGCCAATGCTCAATGCAAAGTTTCAAGAAATGGCGCTGGCGCGTGTATTTGTGAACCTGGTTATTTCGGTAACCCTTACGAGGTTTGTAGACCAGAATGTGTGGTAAATACCGATTGTCCATACCACAAAGCATGCCTTATGAATAAATGTGAAGACCCATGTCCTGGTGTATGTGGATCGACAGCTCTATGTCAAGTGATTAATCACGTCCCATCATGTAGTTGTGCGCCAGGTTACACTGGAAATCCATATACGTACTGCCATATCATTATAAACGAACCAAGTAAGTTATTATATATCTACGTCAATCATTATGAATATTTAGTTACAAAGAAATATGAACTTACGTTAAATTCTACTTACACAATAAAACTATTAAAAAATCTAACGATCATGTCTACTTTTCAGCACCAATTCCTCAAAATCCATGTGTACCAAATCCTTGTGGAAGCAACTCGATATGTAAGGACAACAATGGACACGCATCATGTTCCTGTATGGCGGAATTCTTCGGTTCACCACCGAACTGTCGACCTGAATGCACAGTCAATACTGAGTGTGATGCTACAAAGAGCTGCATACGACAAAAGTGCGTGGACCCATGTATTGGTTCCTGCGGACAGAATGCTGAATGCAGAGTTATTAATCATGCGCCAATCTGCTCATGCAGAGGAGGCTTTCAAGGAGATCCATTCATAAGATGCACTTTAATACAAGGTAAGGATGCTTGTATTTTAAAGTGACGTTAAAAATTAAAATAAAAAAATATTTTAAACACTATTATAATCTATCTTTTATTTACAGTTATTCCAAGTCAGGATCCAATCCAGAACCCATGTGTACCGTCACCATGTGGACCGAATTCCGTTTGCCAAATTGTTAACCAAGTATCGGCTTGCACTTGCCTAGAAAATTATATCGGCGCAGCACCGAACTGCCGTGCGGAATGTACTGTGAATTCAGATTGCCCCAGCAACAAAGCTTGTATAAACCTTAAATGCCTCGACCCATGTCTTGGCTCGTGCGGTTTACAGACAGAATGCCAGGTGTATCAGCACGCCGCCATCTGTAGTTGTAGGGAAGGATACACAGGCGATCCATTCCAAAGTTGTCACGTGAAGCAAGCAATAGGTAAGATTCTAGTATGGGTTTTTTATTTTGTCAATTTGGAATATAAGTGATGAAAGTGGGACGTGGTACCACGTCAGAGAATCTAGTACGAACCATTGGACATTTTAATGACTTTTGTCTTATTTTTTACAGAACATGTACCTACAGTATACGACAAATGCAATCCAAGCCCTTGCGGTGCAAATGCTGATTGTAATGATGGGCAGTGCTCTTGCAGGCCGAATTACTTCGGCAATCCTTATCTTAGCTGTCGACCAGAATGCACGCATAATTCTGATTGCGCCACTGATTTAACGTGTGTGAACAATAAATGTGTTAATCCATGCATAAATCTATGCGGTCAGGGCGCGCTATGTGAAGTGTATAACCACATACCAATGTGTAGTTGCCCATCCAACACAACTGGAAATGCTTTCTTCTCGTGCAAACCAATAACAGGTAAAATAACATAATAATAATATTTTTCATGTATTAATATCGTGTTGATAATTGTTATAAGTTAATGTTGATAAGTTACTAACTTTTGTGAAACTTTTTTAGTTATACCAGAAACAAGAAACCCGTGTGAACCTTCATCTTGTGGTCCGTACAGCGTATGTCGTGTAATGAATGGACAAGCCATGTGTTCCTGTCTTATAGGTTACTTTGGAGTACCACCATCGTGTCGGCCAGAATGTTTAGTGGACTCTGAGTGTACTAGCCTAATGTCATGCTCTAATCAAAGATGTATCAATCCCTGTATCGGATCCTGTGGACTAAATGCAGAGTGTCGAATTCATCATCACAAACCTATATGCTATTGCAGAAATGGTTTTACTGGCGATCCATTTACGCAGTGCGTTATCATCGAGAGTAAGTGTCAAAATAACATACATCTTCTACCTACTATGAATTGTATATTGAGTTTTAAATAATTGTCGTATATTTATCAACAGATGAACCAACACCACCAAGGTCTCCGTGCGAACCATCGCCATGTGGGCCCAACTCTGAATGCCGAGCAATAAATGATGCACCTTCATGCACTTGTAGAACCGGCTATATGGGACAACCACCTTATTGTCGGCCTGAATGTGTCACCAACAGCGAATGCAGCTTTGATAAGGCCTGTATCAATAATAAATGTGCGGACCCGTGCATTGGTGCTTGCGGACTAAACACGGAATGTCGTGTAATAAGTCATTCACCGCAATGCGTATGTCAATCAGGATACGAAGGGGACTCGTTCTATCAATGTACTCCAATTCGAGGTAAAATGTTTACTAAAATAAGAAACATTAATCATTAAACGTTTTTTAAGATTTCTAAAAGTTACTGCCTCGTAGGACTATTTGTGTATCGCTCACCGCGAGGTCTCGGGTTCAATGCCCGGGTCGTACAAAAGTGTTGCCGTCAGGAAATTCTCAATAGCAGCACGGAGTTGGTATTGTGCCCGGTGAATGGCGATAGGCTCGACCCCTATCCCATGGGACCCGAACATAACCGGTGAAATGTGGGTGTTGTACACCTCTGCCACACCCTTATGGGTAATATAGGCGTGATATTATGTTATGTTGTTAAATGTAATATTTTTAACAAACTGTCTTTTTCTAGATGTACCTGCACCAAATCCACTGATACCAGTCGAGCCATGTGTGCCAAATCCGTGTGGTTCCAACGCTATATGCCAAGAACGTAATAACGCGGGTAGTTGTACATGCGTCACTGGGTTCTTCGGCGACCCTTACGAAGGGTGTAGACCTGAATGTGTCCTTAACTCAGACTGTTCACAAAATTTGGCATGTATCAACAATAGATGTCAAGATCCTTGCCCTGGTCTCTGTGGAACTAGAGCTGAATGTCAAATGATTAACCACATTCCCAACTGCGCTTGTTTGCCAGGATACTTTGGCAATCCGTATGAAAATTGCATATTTAGAGAAGGTAATTGATAAATCATACTGTCTTTAGCTTTTTTTTTGTCCGTCATAATGTTTTAGTTTTTAGATGACATTGATTTTTATTTACATTAGTTATTATTATTTCAGAACCAGCTGCCGATCCTTGTATCCCATCACCGTGTGGTCCATATAGTACATGCAATAATATTAACAGCAAAGCTATTTGCACTTGTCAGCCGGAATACATAGGCTATCCACCAAACTGTAGGCCAGAATGTGTAATGAGTTCCGAGTGTCCTCTTAATAAGGCCTGCGTTAAACAAAAATGTATAGACCCATGTGTTGGAGCTTGTGGTGAGAATGCACAGTGTCGAGTACATCACCACAGCCCTTACTGTACTTGTCTACCTGGTTATGAGGGTGATGCTTTCATTAGATGTACAAGAGAGAAAGTAATACCACCACCAACAAAATCCTCTCCTTGCGAGCCAAATCCTTGCGGTCCCTTCGCCGTTTGCAGAGATTCCGCTGGAACTGCAATTTGCAGTTGTAAAGAAGGATACATAGGTGCCCCACCTAGATGTGCACCAGAGTGTGCTATCAACGAAGACTGTCCTAACAACAGAGCCTGCGTTCGAGAAAAATGCGTTGATCCTTGCCTTGGTTCTTGTGGGCAGAATACTGATTGCCGAGCAACAAACCATGTAGCTATTTGTACATGTCGTCAAGGTTATCGTGGCAATTCTTTCGAAGGATGTTACGTCTTTGATGGTAAGTTTTATTATAAACTCAAAAACTATTTAATGGATTAACAGGTATATAAATTGATCACAAAACGACACAACACGTGGGCGGAGCCGCGAGTTGAAACTAATAAATATAATTTATAAATGAAATATAAATAAATATATTTTTATCTGAAGCCTTCAACTTAACATTCATTGCTACACACAATTAAATACAAATATTATAAGTATTACATATATTTTGTTTTTGTGTGATTACAGAACCACAATTTCCGGTACCCGTCGACCCTTGTTCTCAAAACCCTTGTGGAATCAATGCTATCTGCAACAACGGCACCTGTTCGTGTATTCAAGGATACTACGGCAACCCAAGAATAGAATGTCGACCAGAATGTACTATTGATAATGATTGTGATAAACGCAAAGCCTGTGTTAACTACAAATGTGTAGACCCCTGCAAAAATGCTTGCGGTCAAGACGCCATTTGCAATGTATACAATCATATTGCAATATGCGAGTGCCCATCACCTCTTCAAGGTGATGCGTTTATAGCATGTCGACGAGTTGTGGGTTAGTAATCATGATTTTTGTTTTAATATAACTGAAATTCAAGTTAAATATCAAGAATTTATAAATTATATTATTTTCTTATGCAGCTCCAGTGGAGATCAGTCCTTGTTCTCCGAACCCGTGTGGACCGAATAGTATATGTCGTGCTCAAGGAACTGTGGCGCATTGCTCATGCCGACCACCAATGATGTCCGATCCACCGTCCTGCCGACCTGAGTGTCGTAGCTCAACTGACTGCAGCCCCGCACTGGCATGCCGTAATGGCAAGTGCCGCGACCCATGTCCCGGCACGTGCGGAGCTCACGCTCTCTGTCGAACAACCATGCACTCACCCATATGTACCTGCCCAAATAGTTATACTGGGGATCCATTCATTCGTTGTGTTCCAAGTAAGTCATCATTCCTTTTATTATTTAAACTGTTTTTATTATTATTCGGTTTTATTCAGCTTGCCCTGTTTGTTCGGGTCAAAGGAGATGTTGCAAAAGCCAGTACCAGCAGAAATTATACGTATCTCAAAAAGTTGCTTAGAATGAGTATAAAAAATACATACTTTTAGTGATCATCCTTACTGGCTATCACATGAAAAAATTGCTAAATTGGTTCTGGCTCGTGATCTGATAATTGGTACACACCTTTAATTCTGATGATAATACAATTCATTCATTCAATTAAATTTCAATGTATTTGTAAATCCACGTTGGCTTTCGCAACAAAATCATACCCATACTTTTTTTTTCACAGCGGTCTCAATATGAATATCAAATGAAAGGGCTGGGCTAGTAGAATAGGGCGATTTTTTCTATTTTATGATTTTTTTTTTATTTATTACTTGTTTTAAGTAAGTTTTCTATATTTATTGGTAATCTTTGTCCATAGTTTTGGAGTCGGAGCCAAAACAAACCTCACCCTGCGCAGACTGCGGACTGAACGCCGACTGTGTAGACAGTCAATGTCGTTGCAGGCCTGGCTTCCTTGGAGCCCCACCGTTCTGCCGTTACGAATGTCTTGAATCTAGTGACTGCGAGTGGCATCTTACATGTATTAACAGACGTTGCGTAGATCCTTGCCCTGGAGCCTGCGGTCAGGGCGCAGACTGCTCACCAGTGTCTCACAAGCCACGCTGTACTTGTCCTCCTTCTACTACAGGAAATCCTTTCGCGGCGTGTCATCCCATCAAAATTATTCGTAAGACAGATTAAAACAAAGGGAATATTGCTAAAATCGATAGAACATTTTAGTATGAAATAGTTTTGTAATAATATGTATAAAAGACATGTTCATGTGTAGGGTTATAAGGATCGGCAATCTCGTGTATTCTCTTTTAAAGCTTAGGCATGGGTTTTACTAGTGAAAGCGAGTGCGCCGTGCCTTACTTTACGAAATTAAGCTTAGTAAACGGTGCTTACCATGTTTGCTACTTCAAATATTGTAAATTAATTAGACCCGAGTATTCATTTTTACCTACCATATTCCAGCTAAGCCACCAAATGACCCTTGTGTACCTTCACCGTGCGGACCTGGCGCCTTTTGTCGGGCTAAAGGAACTGGAGCCTATTGTGAGTGTGAACCCGGACTTCGTGGAGACCCGAACACTGGATGCCGACCAGAATGTGTTGCTGACTCTGACTGTTCACCGACAAAGGCTTGCATACGCTCCCACTGCCGTGATCCTTGTCAAGGAACATGTGGCGTTGGAGCAGATTGTGAGACTGTCAATCACATACCCTTGTGCTCGTGTCCACCAGGAACAAGAGGAAACGCATTCGAAAAATGTCACATAGAAATTACCCGTAAGTTAAGATACAGTACTCGTACATTTTAGTTATTTATTTTTGTAAATCCTTAAGCGATGTATGAACTTTTTTAAACTACTATGTTTTTATTTTTGTATTTAATAGCGCCACCATGTACCCCATCACCGTGCGGCCCAGGTGCTGTATGTTCCGTTGTCGGTGAGAACGCTATGTGCTCGTGTCCAAGTGGCACATTTGGTGATGCCTCAACAACTGGTTGTAGACCGGAATGTGTGGTCAGCTCAGAATGTTCACGTGATCGAGCCTGTGTACGGAACAAATGTGTCGATCCCTGCCCGGGAACTTGTGGAAACGGTGCCATGTGTCGTGTCTTCAACCATGCGCCCATATGCTGGTGCCCGCCAGCCACAACGGGCGATCCTTTTGTTAACTGTATAGGTAAGTAAAATTCCTATCATATGTTTTTATAATCTAGTAACGTTATTTATCTCCTTTATTTTATACGTATTGCAATACAACGTTGTATAGTCTAAACTTTATAAATAATGATTTTATTTTTATTTAGAAACACCACCACTTAAGAAACCGGACCCATGCGATCCAAATCCGTGTGGCCCACACGGTACTTGCCGCGAAGGACACTGCACGTACTACGAGTGTACTGTCAACGATGACTGTCCTGGACACCGCGCTTGTATAAACAGAAAATGTACCGACCCATGCGTCAATGCGTGCGGTCTGAACGCTATCTGCACAGGTGTAAGGCATTCCCCGGTATGCTCTTGTCCTGCTGGATTTACAGGCTCGCCGTTCGTGCGATGTGAACGTGTTATTATCTCAGACCCATCACCGGTACCGGAATGTGTGACCGACAGTCAGTGTGCTGATAACGCGGCATGTATAGATTCTCACTGTTCACCGGTATGTGGACCTAACAACTGTGGCCTAAACGCGCGATGCTTGGCAAAACAGCACAGAGCACTTTGCACTTGTTTGCCTAACTACGAAGGCGACGGTTACACAGGATGCTATTCTGGTAATTTTCTTTTCCTATTTTATTCTAAATAAAGACCTATTGAAGTAGACATTCTACGTTATTCAGAGTTCGAATGATTAATTTTGTCGTTTATTTCAGTGCAATGTCATAGCAACAATGATTGTCCTGACGATGAAAGTTGTGAAAGCGGTTCATGCGTTAAAGTTTGCTTGCGCGTGCGTTGCGGCGTTGAAGCACACTGCGTCGCTCGAGGTCATACTGCTTCTTGTGAATGTGACGCTGGCTCTCACGGTAACGCTTGGATAGGCTGCCGTAGAGCCGAGTGTATTGTGGACGATGACTGTGCTTCATGGCTCGCATGTTCTCGCGAGACCTGCAAAGACCCTTGCCTCGGTGCCTGCGCACAGGGCGCTTTATGTACTGTTGTCCGCCATGTACCAACTTGTGAATGCCCCAGAGGAACTCAGGGCAACCCGAAGATCGACTGTCGACCAGGTTAGTCATACTTCAATATTATTTTATCTTACTAATGATCTTATGAATAAATAGCCATAAAGATTATTTACCGATTTATCTACATAACATTATAAATACAGTCAAATGAAAAATTAATTAAAATCATCTATATAATTAATTAAATTATACTAATCAAAACAATATGATTTCAATTACTGAAGTTTAGATCAAATTTAATAGGACTTATAAGTTTCAAATTAAAATTAATCTTCAAAACGATATTCGAGAAACATACAAGTTGTGATTATACTGATATGTGTCGTGTTGTTTTTAGTAATTGACCAAACACCGTGTGAGGTCGACGCCGAGTGTGGACCTGACCTAGCTTGTCTTCAAGGCCGCTGCAGGAATCCCTGCGAACCGACATCGTGTGGCGCCCGAGCTGTGTGTAGAGTTGCCAACACACTGCCATTCCGCACACTTGTGTGCGAGTGTCCTCGACCACTTGTCGGCGATGCATCCGTCCAATGCAGTCCCAGTAAGCACCTATTTACCTACATTAAACTTTAGCAGGCTTTTAATGAAACTCTGAGACAAATAGTAAACCACCTATTAATCTAGAATTAAACTACTTGTAAAAAAAGGATTTGGTTCTCAAGTCGAAAGTGAGTCTCAATGCGATAAGATCACCGATTACAAGAAGACGCCTGGACCGATTTGAGAAATTATTTTTATGTCTGCAAGAGTTTACTTGTCATGTGGTCTCATTTTCCTCAGGTCACGACCAGATGATGGGATTCTAGAGAAATTAGTTAGGATTACGGGGATAATTCTTTTAATATAGGCACCTTAAAGCTGTTTACTATATTATTTTAATTTATACACAGATGAGGCGTGATGATGAATATTACTAAAGTATCTATTTCTCACTTTTAAGTGCATTTTTTTTGTAGTTGAAGCCGGATTTCTTTTTTTTGTAAAATTATTTAAACACACATTAAGATTTATTCACAGGTTATTTCTAATTTTGAAGTATAAAGGTTTGCACAGTAAAAAATACGGTTTCAAATCACCGGTGAATCAAGAATCTGACGTACGCGAGGTTGATCGAAGGTCGACATCTCAAGAATTGACTGTAATAGTTCAACTTTGTGTAAATTATTATGCACTGTGTAGATATTCACTATCTTCTATTTTTTTATAGAACCATGTAAATATATACAGCATTTTGGGTTTCTTTCTTAGGGTTTCTATTTAATCGTGTCTTATATTTTTCAATGTTTTATGCTGTAGTTATTTTTTCAGAAGACGAATGCGACTCGGACTCTGTCTGTAGTTCTGAGGAACGGTGCTTGAATCGCGTGTGCGTGAACGCATGTGTTGATATGAAATGTGGTGTTGGCGCCCAATGCCGTGCGGCCAACCACCGCGGTCAGTGCATGTGTGTGCCGCCACTGCGCGGTGATGCACTAACAGCTTGCACGCTGGCAGACGTTCCTAGCGCTGAATGCACAGCTGATTCCGAATGTGGTTCTGCGGAAGCATGCGTCTCGCGCCGTTGCGTGTCGGCATGCGCCGGCGCGTGCGGCTCAGGAGCCCTTTGTGAAGCAAACAACCATCGAGCGCGCTGCCATTGCCCACCAGGCACTGCTGGTGATCCAGCACGTTATTGCTACACACGTAAGTACTGCAAAGACGTTTTATGAATAGGTTTATTAAACTCATCAATATTAAACATTTCAGATGATATATGTGGATATCTTTTGACATTTTCAGCCGAGTGCACATCAGATGACAACTGTCCATTCGACAAGAGCTGCGTCAATAACTACTGTCAAGATCCATGCGCTTTGGGTACACCATGTGGCCGTGACGCTAACTGCATGGTGATCGCACACGTTGCTAGCTGCCGCTGTCTACCTGGTACTCAGGGTGATCCACATCGTGCTTGCGTGTCTGGCATCTGTCACTATAACGAAGATTGTGATGATACCCAAGTCTGTAACCGACTTAACCGAATCTGCCAACCTGCTTGTTCAGATCAATCCTGCGCACCTGGTGCAATATGTACAGCTCGAAACCACCGTTCTATATGTGCATGCCCTGCGGGCCAAACCGGTGAACCCTATAGTCGCGGTTGCAACACACCACAGTTGGACAATCAATGTACCACCGATGCCGACTGCTCATCACCGTTAGCATGTGTTAATTCGCGCTGTGTTGATCTTTGCCTCGCTAACCCGTGTGATTCTGGCCTACTATGCAAAATCGTTGATATATTACCACTACGCGCTGTGGCCTGTGTTTGTCCTGACGGTGGTCGTGTAGCTCCCGATAACGGATGTCGTGCTCCACCTCGAGCCGAATGCACCATTGACGATGAATGCGCTGATAGCGAGACTTGTCGACGTGGAAGTTGTGTAGAATCATGCAGAGCCGATCCCTGCGGGCAAAACGCTCTTTGTGAATCTTTCGGTCATACATCACGCTGCACATGTGCGCCAGGTTACACTGGAAACCCAAGATATGAATGTAACACTGGTAAATATATTTTTCATACTTCATTAAAAACGATACCAAAATAATTATACAATAAACAAATAAATAAATTAATATATGCCCTTTTCAACAGTGCCACGTACTCCTGTGTTCGAATGTTTCAACGATGAGGAGTGCGGTCCAGAGCGAGCATGCGTTGACCGCACTTGTGTGAACCCTTGCAATGAGGCTTGTGGTCTCGGAGCACTGTGTCGCAATATAGACCACAAACCACTATGCTCGTGCCCGATCGGATACACGGGTGATGCTTATGATCGCTGCACTCCACGTAAGTTTTTTTTTTTATTATACTATATATTATATACCTACTTTCTTAATTACCTAAATAAATCAACTGAATTAAATGCATTAGGTAGTAGGAATTACATAAAATTTATACATACATTTAATTTTTTCTTATGTATGTATGTATATATTAAATGCAATTTATTTAATTTTAGCTTCCGACAAATCGAAAATCCCTGTTGGTTGTAAGGCCAATTCAGACTGTCCACTATCACAAGCCTGTGTAAATGGTGCATGCGCTAATCCATGCGCATGCGGTCCCAGCGCCGAATGTACTGTAGTGAGACATCATCCTGTATGCTACTGTGAACGTGGATATTCAGGCAATCCATACGTCGGCTGCACGAAAGGTATGTAAATTTCACTTATTCACTCATAAATCTATAGGTTCGTTATAAGACACTCTAATTTAATTATTTATTATTATATTTATAGTTGGCTGCACCGCGGATTCGGAGTGTTCCGACAGCGACACGTGTTACAACGGCGCATGTGTCAACCCATGTGTCATCGATGCGCCTTGTGCTATCACCGCAGAATGTTTCGGCAAATCACATCGACCCAACTGTCGCTGCCCCACAGGAACCACTGGCAATCCTTACACTAGATGTCAAGCTGCTGAATGTGAAGTTGATAATGACTGCAATGATGACAGCGTTTGCGTTAAAGGAGTTTGCCGCAACGCTTGCTCAAGCGATGGCCGCTCACCTTGCGCCCACAATGCTGAATGTTTCACACGTAACCATGCCGCTTCTTGCAAGTGTCCTTCTGCACTACCTCTTGGTGATCCTCTAGTAAATTGTCAAAGACTTGAAGTTATTGGCGAACCCGAATGCCGTACGGATGGCGAATGTCCAAGCGGCTTTGCATGTCTCAGAGATCAATGTCGCGAAGCTTGCAATGAACTGAAACCATGCACTGGCAATGCCCGTTGCACCGTTTCTGACAGCGTACCATTCCGAACATTAATATGTCGCTGTCCCGACGGATATATTCCTGAAGAAGGAGGTAATTGTAAACCAGCCCAACTACCACCGCTTAGTTGTTCCACTGACCAAGATTGTGATGATCACGAAGCCTGCGTCAACAGAATTTGCCGTAACCCATGCAGTTGTGGGGATAACGCGGAATGTTTCATCAAAAATCATCGTCCTATTTGCTCTTGTCGTGAAGGATTCGATGGTGATCCGTACCGTAGGTGCCACGTCGTTGGCTGCCGAAGCAATTCTGAGTGCCAACCGAAAGAAGCATGCATAAATGGCAATTGCATCAGTCCGTGCCTATTAAACAGTACTTGTGGACCCAACTCTGAATGTTATGTGGAGAGAAACCAACCATTATGCAGATGTCACCCAGGATTTGAAGGTGATGGAATTTCAGGTTGCCATGCCATTGAATGTAGAACTAACGGTGACTGCCCATTAGATAAGCAATGTCGCGCTCACAGATGTGTGGATCCATGCATATCAGGACATTTATGTGGCAAAGGAGCAATTTGCTTAGTCCGAAATCATTTAGCAGTGTGTAAGTGCGATCAAGGATATATTGGAAGCCCGTATGTAGAATGTCAACCACCAGCAGCTGAAGAATGTTATGTCGATGCTGATTGTTCTTCCAAACTTGCATGCTTATCATCTAGATGCGTGAATCCTTGTACCGAACTACGGCCATGTGCTACTCCAGCACAATGCGAAGTATCACCAACGCTACCTGTACGCACAATGCTGTGCACATGCCCACCAGGATACGTCAGCAACGGTGGCGGCATATGCCGCCCAGTTATATCTATTGTCGATGTTGTTTGCCAAGCTGACGATAACTGTACCTCGAATAATGCCTGTATTACATCACTGTGTAAAAATCCATGCGATTGCGGTCCGAATACGGATTGTAAAATACAAGATCATAAGCCAGTGTGTGCCTGTCGACCAGGATTTATCGGCGACGCTCGCATTGGATGTTACAAAGTGCTATGCCAATCTAATTCACAATGTGGCGATGATGAAACATGCTTTAATAGCCGCTGTGTGCCGGCTTGTTCAATTGATGTCGATATGTGTGGAGAGTCAGCCGAATGCTATGGCGCTGAACACCGAGCCTCATGTCGATGCAAGATTGGCACTATTGGTAATCCAGCTATTGCTTGCTCACCTATCGGCTGTCGTGCAGACACAGAGTGTCCGTTCGATAAATCTTGTATTAACTCCAGATGTGTAAATCCTTGCACTGCATCGACATGTGACCAACCAGCAGAATGTCGCGTGCATCACCACGAGATGCATTGTGTTTGTCCTCCTGGCTATGAAAGTACCGAAGCAGGATGCACAAGAACAAGAGAACGACAATGTTATGCTGACAGCGACTGTCCTTCGGGAACTGCTTGCTTAAACGCGAAATGTGTAAATCCTTGCACAGAAATTAAACCTTGTGGCATCAACGCCGGATGCAGGGTCGTCGATACTCTGCCAGTGAGAACAATGATATGTGAATGTATACCTGGATATGTCGGAAACGCTCTCCTCGAATGTACTTCAAACAGACGTAAGTAACATGTGAATTTACATACTCATGTTATTATTTACTTTAAACTAAATAATAAATGTTTGTGGGTGTACATGTATTTATTTTTATCATTGTATACTGTGTGGTCAACTTAATTGTATTTTGTATTCCATATTCTTATTTATTTTATATTGCAGGACCTATCGAGAAATGTGTTGAGGGTCAAGGCATCGACGTCAACGGAGAATGTGTACCATGTAGTCCGATCAATGGACAAATAGTTGACGCCCGTGGACGTTGTGTGTGCGACGTGACACGCGGTTTCGTGCTACACGGCGACCGCTGCGTAGAGCGAGGTTGTCGCGGCGACCACCAGTGCGACGACCGCTCTCGCTGCATCAACGGCACTTGCATTGACGCCTGCAAAGCTGAGTCCTGCGGCGTGTCTGCCACATGCGATGCTATTAACCATCGGTCGCACTGCACATGCATCTCCGGCTACACCGGTAACCCACGTATCGGTTGCAACAACACGAATCCGCCGGTGTACCGCACAGACTTCCCTCTACCCGACATGCAGGTAAAAATAATTTATTTTTAGTTCGAGGATTGTCGTGTCAATCTAGTATCATTTATTTACAATTTACAATATGAGCTTACTTCAATTTGTCCATTTTACAGGTTCACTGCCTTGCCGATGGAGTACGAGTGAGCCTGAAGATCAAAGACTTCAACGGCGTGTTGTACGTGAAGAGCTACAGCAAGGACGAGCGTTGTCGCCTGGCCGTGGACACGCCCAAGGACGAAGAAACCATAGTTGACTTTACTGTGCACTTCGGCGAGTGCGGCTTAGTACATGTTAATGTAAGTATATTTCTCACTAATGAACACTTCGAACATTTATTATTTTGTATTTTTATGTTTCATAGCCCATTCGAGTATTTTTCATTCAATAACTAATACATATTTGTACGTAGTAGGTACGTTGTTTTAAGCGCAAACTTGAAATTGCCTGATCTTGGTATGGTGTAAATTATTTACGGACCATTAATTTGGCTCTAATTTGGGCTATCCAACTTTAAGGACACACTTGTTTAGCATAACGTTTAATATTCCATCATATTTTATTACAGGGCCTGGCAAGCTTCGTGCTAGTCATGCAGAAACATCCTAAGCTAGTGACATCAAACGCCAAGGCGTTCCACATCAAGTGCATTTACCAAACTGGTGAACAGAACGTGACCTTGGCCTTCAATGTGTCGATGCTAACGACGGCCGGCACCATCGCCAACACCGGACCTCCACCGACTTGTTCCATGAGAATTGTCTCCCGTTCTGGCAGCCAAGTCAGCTCCGCTGAAATCGGAGAGAATCTCGTCTTGCAAGTCGATGTACAACCGTCAAGTAAGCTCCCACACTTTTAACTTATTCAGTATTAATGTTAATATTAGCTAGGCATTTTTTGTGGATCGAAAACTTTGTCAAAAAAAATCGCCATGTAAATTTTCATTTATGTTTACACATAACTAACTTCGCGGCTTCGCCCGCGTGGTAGCTCGATAAAAAGTAGCCTATATTATTTCTTGGGCCTTAGGATCAATCCCCACAACAATTTTCATTATTGTCGGTCCAGTAGATTCGAGTTTTTTGGGTACAAACAGACAAAAGATCTTTCCTCTTTAGAATTAGTTGAAATAATTTGCAAAAATAACTAGGTAAACTAACACAACGTCTTGAGCCTCTGTAAAAATCACCGTCGTTGGGTGATGATGAAGTAAGTTTTTTTACTTAGCACCTCAATCACGTAATTAAACACTTTTTTAACACGCTTAACTATTTCAGGTATCTACGGAGGATTCGCACGTAGCTGTATAGCAAAAACGAGCGAAGCATCAACGAATTTGGAAAATGAATACCGGGTGACAGATGAAGATGGTTGTGCCACGGACCCGTCCATTTTCGGAGAATGGGAGCGCAGTGAAGACGGCAGCGTCTTGCGAGTTGCCTTTAATGCGTTCAAATTCCCGAGTAGCGACAATATACGATTCGTGTGCAATATACGAGTTTGCTTCGGAAAATGTCAACCGGTAAGCCTGCTAATTTTTACAATAATTTCACAAGCTCATTGCTTACACATGGTGGAGAAAACATCCGGTTTCAAAGTTTTTTTTATAGTTTGCACGAGATATTCCAAGTAATAATAAGAGCATTTTACATTTCGGATCCTTATTACACATGAACCAACGAAGTTAACATTTTCCGTTATCGTTTTCCTTTAAAATTTAAAACATTATACTACCATCACATTTGCTTAATGAATCCTTGTGATCCTAAGGTGAACTGTCGCGGCGCTGACGCCTTTGGAAAGCGGCGGAAGCGAGAAGCTCTGGAGCTTATGGGTCAACTCCGCGAAGAGGTCACGGTGGAATCCAACCTGATCCTAACAGTGCAGCAACGCGACCCGTCGCAGGTGGCGCGGCAACGTGATGCCGGAGACAGCGCGCAGGCGGCGGGCGCGGGAGAGGTGTGTGTGTCCGCAGCGGGGCTGGCCGTGGCGCTGGCGCTTACGGCGCTGCTCGCGCTCGTGGCCGTAGCCGCCGCCGTGGCTTGCTGGCTGGTGGCGTGGAGACGCGCGCGGCCGCCACCCGCGCCCCTACCGCACCCTGCCGACTTCCCTAACCCGCTGTTCCAGCGCTGAGTACGCTAGTCCCGGTCGCGCTCCTCCGCCGGCACCGGGCGGTGTCGGTCTTCCTCTCTCCTTAACTCTGTGCGCGCCGCCGGAGGACCGCCGGCCGGGGGCGCTGCGAGCGCCGCAATCCTCGCCTCGCGCTCGTTGCGCCCCCAAAACAATACTTTATTTTAAATAATATTTTTACGTTATACTTTTACTAATGTGGCATCCGTCGCTCCTTCGAATTTTGTGATATTCATATAAATATTCGAAATCACCATAATTATTTGTAAAATAAATATCGTTTATACCTACTTTAAGAATAAATAAAATGATTAATAATAAAAATTGTTTATTTTTCATCTTCACTGTCTGAAGAAAGATGGTGCAGATGCGAATACAATATGTTTACGGTACTTACAGTAGCTAGCCGCTTAACAAACGTAAAGTTAACCTAACGGTAACATGTCTAACATCTGAGCGGTATATGTATGCGCTATCTGAGTCGTACGTATCCTGGCTTACTTTCATTTACTTCCACTCTTTTTAACCGACTTCAAATAACGACTAGGTTTTATATTTGAGACGTCTATTTGGTATGTTAATGAAAGGATATCTATTAAATATAAAAAAAAAAACATTTGTGAAAGCGTACTTTCGTGATGGTCCCATAGCCGCAATATCTGGAGCAGGTGGCTTCGATAACATGTTATAGGCTCGTACCATAATTTTTGTATATTTTCTAAAGTAAGATTTGCATCTAGCAGTCAGTATAATAATTGTGCCTTCCAGTATCAGCTTAGCATAATTTCTTCTTCGTCGTGTCGATGGCTGAGTCAAATTTTATTGGCCCAATAAGTGGCCACTGTTATGGCGCTCTCGTCGGCGTTCATAAGCGTCTCTCTTGTGCAGGTGGAAGGGCATTTTGGAGAGTCTGTAAGGTAGTCAAGGTTTTGACTTGCCATCGTGGTGAAAGGATTAGCCAATTAGATAGATAGATAGAGATAGAGAATTCTTTATTGTACACAAAGAAGAAGTACATAATTGTGATACACAGTCTAAATTGAAACATGCACAATGGGCGGCCTTATCACTATAAAGTGATCTCTTCCAGGCAACCTTTGGATGGACAGGAATAAGTAAATAGACATGGTCAGTGGTGTAGTGTAGTAAATTAAGAAAGCACTTACTTAACTAAAATAATATGTATACATACATGTATACACATTACATACATACTTAAATAAATACATACAGGCCGACATAAAATATATATTAAATATCTATATGTAAATATATATATAAATATTATATATAAATATATACATAAATATTATATATATAATACATATTATAGATAAATATATACATACATAATTCAGAATACATTTTAAAGCGATGATAAATTTTTGGTGGCTTTATTATGAAAATGTTCCTTAACTCTATTCTTAAACACAGCTAATGTCTGTGAACGCTTGATATCAACCGGCAAATCATTCCACAAGCGCACAGCTCTTACAGAGAAAGATTTATCAAAGAAACTTGTTGAATGTTCTGGTATTTTCAGTCTTAGATCTTCAGATGACCTTAAGGACCTCATATGTGTGTCATGAAGAAACGTAAAACGTTTTTTGAGGTAAGTTGGACTAGTCGGACTAAATAGTATGTTATATAACATGAAAAGAATGTGAGTATCCCGGCGAAGGCGAATTGGAAGCCACTTGAGTCTGTTTCTGAAATCAGAGACATGATCATATTTGCGTAAGCCAAATATAAATCGTATGCAGAAATTTTGGAGTCGCTCAAGCTTATTAAGTTGCTCCTCAGTAAGGTCAAGATAGCTGACATCGGAATAGTCCAAGATTGGTAGAAGGATGGACTGAGCAAGCGTAATTTTAGTGGCTGTCGGCAGAAAATTGCTAAGCCTTCTTAAGGAACCAGCAGAGGCAAAAAGCCTGCGACTGGTTTCTTGCAACTGGTGTCCCCACGACATAATACTGTCTATGTGAATCCCTAAGTTCTTTACAGTTTTTCTAACAGGTAGGATGGTTCCATCAAAAGAAACCGTTGGGAGTTGTGACCAGTCAATCTTATTGACCATTCTGGAGCTGCCTACTATCATAAATTGTGTTTTTGTTGGGTTCACCAGAAGTCCGAAAGTCTTGCTCCAATCACAAATTATTGACAAATCTGTATTGATTTTGTTCAATGCTTCCGGCAATTTTTCTACAGGAGCTTGTGTGTAGATTTGAAGGTCATCAGCGTAAAGGTGGTAGGAGGAAATTAATTGATTAGAAATAGAATTGATAAAGATTGCGAAGAGTAAAGGAGAAAGCACGCCACCCTGTGGTACACCGGCTGATGTATCGCACCAAGAAGAATATGATTCTTCGATACGAATACGTTGTCGGCGACCAAATAGGTAACTATGAAACCAGTCAATTGCCGTTGGAGATATGTTAATTGATTGAAGTATTCCCAGGAGGATATGGAAATCTACAGTGTTGAATGCACTGCTGAAGTCAAGGAGAATTAAAATTGTTAGATTTCCATGATCCATACCTAGTCTTATATCGTCCGTGATGTGAACTAATGCAGTGGTGGTACTGTGGCCAGGGCGGAAGCCGGATTGGAAAGGGTTCAAAAGAGAGTGTTTATTAAGGAAGGAGCTAAGCTGGGTATGGACAAGACGTTCTAGGATTTTTGAAAGGAAAGGTAGTATGGATATAGGACGATAGTCAGAAAAATTACAAGGTTTAGAAGTTTTGGGTAGTGGGATTATTTGAGCATCTTTCCATGTGGATGGAAAGACACTGCAGGTGAGAGAATGATTAAGGACATTACACAGGATAAGTAGGATTTCATCTAGGATTGGGAGGATCATGTTCCGGCTGACACAGTCATTACCAACTGCATTGGACGATATTGCTAGAACGGCTCTTTTAACATCACAAGCGGACAATTGCGTGAAGAAAAAAGGAGAGTACTCAGGAGTTGGTTGAGTTGAAAGATTTTGTAAAGTGCGCGCTTTAGTTGTCCCGTCTAAATGGGACGAAGAAGAGAAGTGTGCATTAAGAGCATCGATATTTAAGTCTTTAGGAATAGACTCTTGTCGCGCCTTACCAACTCCCAGTGTATTAAGAAACTTCCAGACTTTAGCTGGATCTTTGTTTTCGACCGAGGTATGAATATATTGGCGTATTGCTTTCCTACACACCTTGTTGCAGTAGTTTCTAGTAGCTACATATTTTTCAAAATTAAGCTGCGTTGGTCGACACTTATACCTTGCCTTGGCAGTGGCTTTTTTTGACATGGCTTTTTTAATATCTTCAGTCAGCCAAGGAGCAGGCAGATGCTTCAGCTTAATCGGACGGAGAGGCGCATGTACATCATACAGCTGAATTAAGCTGGTGGTGAGATATTCAGTCTTAGTGTCGACGCAATTTGATGACAAAAGAGGTGTCCAATCAATTTTGGCAACATCCTCACGAAGTTTATTATGATCAATACCACTAAAATTACGCTGCATGATAACTTTGGGTTTCATTTTGGGTGGACGGATTTTGTAAGACACATAGACAAGATCGTGATAAGAAAAAGCGTCGGCTGAGCATTGTCCATGCTTAGCGACAAGGTGTGGTGCAGAAACGAAGATCAAGTCAAGGAGTGAAGGAACAGAGTTAGGGAAGTTATGTGTAGCTTGAAGAGGAAGAATGGTAAGATCACAAGATTCCAGGATACGACGGAGAGAAGAGGAGCGTGAGTCTTGTTTCAGTAAGCAGGTGTTAAAATCTCCCATCAAGATAGTGCGACTGTAGGATGGAAGTAAGGTTTCAAGAAGATGTTCGAAGCAAGAGAAAAAGTCAATTTTAGATGAAGGAGAATAGTACACACCTAGAAGGACTTTAGTGTGTCGAAGTTCTACCTCTAAGAAAAGATGTTCACCGGCATTCGCCGGCGGTGGCTGTGATGACATACTGACAATGCGAAAAGGTATATGCGCGCGTAAATATACACAAACACCACCACCAACGCGCGTTGTCCGGTCATTCCTAATTAATCGGAAACCAGGAAGAGAGTAAGAAGTAGACGGTAGACATGGTTTCAACCAAGACTCTGAAACAAGAATAGCATGTATGTTCTTACAGTCTAGATTAGCCAGCATATCGGAGTAATGAGCTGGGATACTCTGTGCATTAATATGGACTACATTGAAATTCTTAGGCACATCAACAAAATAAGAATGAAGCGTTTCACCAAGTGAAGGCACACTAACAAAGCTGTCATCGCTGCTAGCAGTAAAAAAGGAATCATTATCGCTATCTGAAGCAATCATAATATAATATATAAATAGAAAAATATATATATATATATATAAAATATAATATAATACTATTTTAAAATAAATAAATAATATAATAGATAGTATTAAAACAAATAAACGTCTAAAGTTACTAATTTTGTCCACCCGCCAGATGCGTGTTAAGAGAAAAATAATAAATACAGATAATTATTAACAACAAATAAACTAATATTACAATAACAATTTAAAACTTAAAGTTAATTTAACCTTTTTTGGCATTCCGTTAAAAATAAATATAATCTAAGAATTAAAAAAAAGAAAAATTATACAACTAAAAACAATAAAAAGGATTTAAAATAGCCAAAATATCGGTATCCAAACCTCACACCAACTTAGTGAAATTGTCTAAAATGGAACGCAACTTAAGAAATGACAGTAGTGAAGTACGAATGACATTGTCAACATTGACAATAATAATATTTTTGTTCCAATGATAATTTGTATTGTGTGTGGGTGCAAAGTTAAATGAAAATGAGATTACCCTGAACTTATAGAAAAGAAATGGAAAACCTATTTCTTCGAAATTGCGGCTGCACGTCGTGTCTTGGCTGCTGTTGGTTTTGCCGGCAGTGTCTCGACGTCCTTGACGGCTTGGATTTTCGCCAAATCGCCGAGTGAAACAATGCGGTGCCGCTTGCCATCCGGACCTAGGACATAAACAAACCCTTCTCTGGTCCAGGTCTTTGTCAGCCCATACCTTTCGCGTGCAGCAAGGAACGCACTGTGGCGAGAACGTGTAAGAAACTCACTCAGTGTTACACCAGTCCCCTTGAGCTTGCTCTTTGAGTACCACAAGCTGTCCCGTACTGCAACAGTCTGGAACTTCACAAGAACGGGTCTTGGCTTCTCAGAGGAGGCCTGTCGCCCCATCCTATGGCAGCGTCTAATATCCGCAGATGTAAAGGATTCAATTTTGAGGTGCCTTTTCACAACATCTGTAATCACCTGGGCAGTATCTTCATTGTCCTGCTCCTTGATGCCATGAAGAAGAATGATCTTGCGACGGCTGCGCATCTCTAAGTTGTCTACATCCCGGGCAACTTCTTCTACTTTTTGTGAGAAAGTCTGAAGAATACTGTAGATAAAGGACTTGAACTGTGCAAACTCTTTGGCTATTTTGTCTGTGCCTGGAGATGGATTTTTCTCAAGTTCAGCTTCAAACTCAGCGATACGCCCATCAAAATAAGTGCACACATCCAGAAGTGAAACATCTTTGGGGTTCATCTTGGTGTTGTAAATGTAATTGTAATTATCTGTGTTGGTGTTAATTTTAAGAGAGGAGATAACACTTTACTGGCAGGTATTTATTGTCAACTATATATTATAGACATTAAAATATTCAAAAACTATTTAATTAATATTTTATTTATCTATTTTATCTAGAGCAGATAAAATTCCGACTTGTTACTTAAACTACCCACCACCAATTCGCTTTTAAGAACTCGCGAATTGCCCAGGGTGCGCCGGACGTAGGGAATCGTTGTGTACGTCACTCGGGGAGGCTCCTTTCATGCACCCCAGCTTAGCATAATTAAATGTTATTATACTGAGCTGATACTGGAAAGCACAATTCTTCAGCGGATATGGGTAAGGGGATAATTCTTTAAATACAGACATGTTTGAACCGTTAGCTGTATTCTTTCAAGTAATATTCAGATGAGGCGATAATGAAAAGTGTAAGCACAATTAAGGATCTTGATAATTTTGAATATAATTTGATAGCCCGCCGCAAATTAAATTTTACGGGTCGGTGTTTGCCACGCTCGAGTACGGTGCTCGTCGATTGGTCAAGCTCTCATCTCCAGCTAACTTCAAAACCGTCAATATCCCTGATTTTACCTTTACTTATACAGGGCATCGCAAGGAAATCAGAATGATAAAATTTCGGGACAATCGTGGCGAATCCTTGAATGTTATAAGCATTTGTAGTTTATTTATTTCTTTATTTGTGGTATCTTTCATATACTAATCTGATGGTCATCATCTCATGTAGCTGATCTGATGATGGAGGGTTAGGGTTAGGAGCAGTAGATAATTATTTTTCACCTCACCAGCACGAGAAGTCTTGATACATGCCCGAAATCAGTGAATAAAAGTCGTTTTTACTGACTAGTGAGACAAAGAAAAAAATATATTATAAAGTAAAACGATTAGCATGTTTACTTGATGATATACAATGTAAAATAGAGGATTGAGACTCTTCTGAAATTTGTATGAAAAGACTGACAACGATTCCACAGTGACGCCATCGAAATAAATGAAGACGAAAGCTATTTCAGCTTCTGTATATTATCATTTTTCTATATTATCATTTAATCAATATTCACATATTCGGTATTCGGTAGGTATTTAGCTCATGTAAATTATATAAGCAAATACAATTAAATTGGCTTGACTGCGACGATTGGCACCCCGTACTGTATTTATGGCACTGTCCATAATATTGAAATAGTTGATTATCCTATTCTAGTTAACAGGCTTCAACATGTGACTCTTAGCTAAATACGTATCTCAGGATATTATTATGTCTCTGATATAAAGTTATTAAAAGGTAATGAAATAACCAATATTTGGTTAATAAATAATACAGCTATTTATACTACATTGACACTTTTCAGTTACTTACCTGAAATCGTGATATCGCGGAAAAGTGTTCAGTAAATGAATGTCTACAAGCACGTAAATTATTATAAGTGTTAATCGTTCAGGAACGAATAATATATTAGCGAAGCGACGTAGAGGGGGCTCGCTCAACGGCGAAGATCGACATCATAACATCATTTAGCGTTAACCGTGGACCCGACCAGTGGTAATCAACACCCAACTTCAATAAATTCAGTGTGAAAGTTATGCCGAAACAATCAAAAGAAAATATTCTCGAGAAATATAAACCAATATGGTAAGTACTCGTTTAATTACGCTATTTGTTTATCTGATAAAAATATGACACATTCAAAGCAAAATCAAGTGAGAGTTTAATAATATAAGAAACATTACTATATTATTCTTATTCTCTAAACAACTTCTTACTTAGGTAAGTATTTATACACATTTCTTGACCGACTAGAAAAGCTACGAAAAATACATTTTTACTTAGTATTTATATGTTTATTTTAATTTTATTAAAAAAATAAAAATTAACTTTCTAAAAATATTATAAACTAGCTGACCCTACAGACTTCGTACTGCCTCAATCGATAAATAAAAGACCTAAACTTTTGTATAAATGAAGTCGGTTAAATAAATTTAAAACAAACAAAAGGAATCTGTATTTAATTTAAAAAAAAATGGTATGTTATCAATCCATATAAAAATAAACTGATAGATTGTTAACAACTTTCATAATTATTCACCTTTTAAACCTTCTCTAGACTTACACAAATAATTCAAGACAAAATTTAGCCAAATCGGTCCAGCCATTCTCGAGTTTTAGCGAGACCAACGAACAGCAATTCATTTTTATATATAACGAGTAAAATAAATGCGTTTAAATGTGGTCCAAAAAAAAATCAAGATTTTTAGATAAAAAAATGGTTGTTGTGTCTCACTCGACATAGATAGGTATAGCGTCTCGCGGACTTTTTTGGCGATATTTATAAGATCTACAATTAATTAGAACATTTTATGGTTCTATCTTTTATAGTTTAGGCAGCGTACGCAAAATAAGTAACTTTTCTGGTTGATTTTTTACACCTTGTGTCCGAAAAACCCAAATATCTTACGGAACCCTATTTTTTTTTCAAAATAAAATTAGCTTATGTTTTTTGCGGATAATGTAGCTTTCGAATGGTAAAATAATTTTTAAAAACGGTCCAGTAGTTTTTAAGCCTATTCATTACAACCAAACAAACAAAGTTTTCCTCTTTATAATATTAGTATAGATAATATATAAGGTAAGATAAGATGAGAAAGTCTAGGTTCTCTAGCCAATTACATGGCGTTCCATCGATTCTGCCAATTCCAGTGGGATAAAGGCGTGATTTTTGTGTATATGAATGTAAAGTAACTCGATGTGTAAGTCTGTCTGTTACGCTTTCACGCCTAAACTACTGAACCGACCTTGGAGTAAATTGTATTTGAGATAGTTTGAGACTTGAGGAAAGACATAGTCTACTTTTTTTGACATACCTTACACACGCAGAAGCTAGGAGTTTAATTTTTTATGAACTTTCAATTTAATGATTTGTATTGAAAAATGTAAAACATAGGAAAATAAATGAATAAGTATAAAAAAATAATAATAATCATTACAGTCCAAAACTGCTTCGTAAATTGGATAAGCACGATCCGTAAATTGAAAGAAAATAATATGATTTTTTATCAATTAAAATAATACAAATAAGGCATTGAGTCTCCAATATTTTTTTTTTTTCTTTCCATTCAAGAAGCGATTGCAATAGAAAAAAAATCTTTTCCTACCTACTTGGAATAACTGATACGGTCACTTCCCTTGGTTGCGGAACGTAGAGTTATGTCTCCCGGAGGAGGATACAAGTAAATCGGATGAGGAACTGCGTCCGCAAAGATAATGTGATGTAGATTTGAGTATGTAGATTGTCTTATAATATGTTAAACGTAATCTAGGGAGATCTACTCGCGTAAATAATTAAAATATAATTCATTACTTTTATGTATTCACTAGCTGTTTCCCACGACTTCGTTCACGTGGAATTCCATATTTCCATGCAATTTCCTTCAAGATTTACGAACTTCCCATGCAAACTTTCACTCAATTCACCCTCTTGGGGAGTGAAATTGCCAAAAAATCTATCTTATAGTTCATTTACGCCATGTAAGGAACCGATGTGCAAAATTTCATGCATTTCTCTTTAAATTGACACACCTGCTATAAATCTCCTTTGAAATAAAATTTTATACAAAAATAAAACGTATACCAGTTTTAAGGTTAGACTTCCAGCTACACAACTGTACACCACGTCCAATTCTATGCAGTAGTTATTGCGTGATGCGCATACGAATATACACACAAACAGACAGAAAAAAACTTTTAACAAATATGTTTTGGCTTCTATTGCTGCTATAAAGACCTCTCATAATATTTTTTTTTTAAATCTTCAAAGTACAGACATGGCTAATTAACAATTTTATTATGCGTATAGATTATAATTATTTTAACTAAATATTAAAAATGAAATCTAATAAAATTGATTGGCGTTCCATTACCACTGTAACGTAAAGCCACAAACTCATCGCGATGTATCCTGTCTATCCTAGCCTAGGGTGCTCAAACTTGGTCTTTGACCTTATGTCGCAGAAATCCCGCAAAATATGTCAGAGGTGTTAAGATACTTCATCTTAAGTGTAAGAATTGATAAGATCTGCAATACCATAACCTTCCAGCTAAGCTGGAAAAAAGCAAACATTAAATGCGCTTAAAGACGTGAGGTCGAACAACCACGAAATGATGAGATGACATTTTGTATATGGCCAACTAATTATGTTTTGACAATAAACTCTTAATTTCTTCTGCATTTTATCTAAGATCATTTTATCTGAATCTTTTGAAAGAAATAGCTCTATGAATGTAAATGGCTGAGTACTTAGTACTGTTATAGCTGTCTCTACTAAGGCCCGGAGGGTGAACACCACCAAAGCGGAGATGTCCGAAACGGAGATGAGAAAATATATTTTAAGCTAGGGTGTATCTATAGAAGCGGTGAGGACATGCAAACTTGCTACTCCACTATAGTGGAGAGGTGTACTAGCTAGGGTGAAGAGGAGATTGGCGCTGACTAGAAACAGCTTACATGTCTACTTCCATCGCGCTATTCAAATATGTTATATCTCCATCCAGTGATCGCCACTGAAGCTAAATGGAGACGAAATGTGTATTATCACGAAATCCTATTGGTGCTTTGAAAAAAACTCCGTTTCGATCGTCTTCTTGTCTCGGCTTTAGCAGAGTCGGATGGAGGTGTAGTTGTTTGGGATAATATATTTATAATAAGTGATTAACTTAAGTTAGATTGACTTTGTCTCACAAGATATAGTAAAATGCCTCCATTAATAATTGTGACATACGTAGTTACTTTACTACATTTTTAGCCGGTAGCTAGTGCATAAACTAAATAAATAATAACTTAATTCGCAACTTAGTCCATATTCTGACTTAGGTAATATAGATCTTATAACCAAACTCTGGTTTCTATGAAAATACGTCATCGAGAATCGGGATTGTCCCCTTATATGCTAGGGCAAATTATTTTTTCCTTAAATAAATGACTATCGCATAAAAAATATTAAATAAAGCTCGCAAAGCTAACGAAATTAAAATAACATAATATATATCATTTGTATTTCAGCGCCATACCATAGATTGGCATAGATTATTTTATACTCATTTTTGGCCAGCCCTGAGATAAGCGCAGGCGCAGCGACTTCTCATGGCCGCTACGGCGCATGCGCGACCCTCCCCTCCCCCCCTTCTTGCGATATCCCCCACCACCAGCGCTGGAATCGCAATTTGTTTACCAATTGCCGTTGCGCGATTGACGAACCAGTCAGGGCAGTCGGTCCGCCAGCTCAGCCGACCTCGCTCGCTCTCGCGATCATTCATTATTCACAGTCGCGCGTCGCCAGCGACGCACGCGACGATAGTCTCCGCGTCATGACCCTGTGACGTGATAGTATGAGTAAAATCGAAGAACCGACGGAAGCCGCCGCGCCCAGCGTGGCGATCCACGTGGAGCAGTATGACAACCAAGACAGGGAGAGTTCCAAGCTCCTCGAGCTCCACGCTCCAGCGCCGATCATAACGCCCTCTGGGCAAATGCGCAAAGTTAAGAGCTTCAGTGATACGCACAGAATTCGTGATGTGACCTCCGCCTCCGGTGCAGCATCCGCGCGGTGTCTACGACCTTACGAACATGTGACCACTTATCCCGAAGGCTCCGACAGCGGAACCAACCACTATGCCCCGTCCGTCCGGTCACTCGCCTCCATCGGAATGGGATGCACGGATGGCCGCAAAATGGTTATAAGACGGGTACCAACGTCGCCCACGGAATTGTTCCACCTAGTACGTCCTCCTACGTGAGTACCACCGCGAATGATACATCCTCTGAGTTGCCATTATTCAATTGACTTCTATCAACCGTACACACTCCCCACACATCCTCGGGCTTGTCGTCAACTAACAATACCTTATGATTTCCTTGGCCTGTCCACAACTCAACACCAACAAACCATACTAACGCATGCATTCCAAAGCGCATAGGTCTAAACAACATTTTAGTAGAGTAGTTCATAACCTAACTCTGCAAATATTCAAATATCTCTTGGGATGTTGACATATTAAACGTCGACGTGTAGTATATAATTATGTGTAGAGAAGCTAGACTGATAATATTATTGGTTACAAGAAACAAATCACAATCTTTCTGAATTAGTGTATATGCAATGCAAATTAAGTCACATGTTCTGTGTAAAGTTTCCTCAGTAAAAACAATTTCTTGTGATAAGATCAGGATTATTTGTTATATTTTGACAAAAATTGTATCTGTGAGCTATGATAAACTACTATGAGGAGAGAGAAGCGTCTATCGTCATCCCAGCGAGTGGCCAATTAACGAAATATTTCAGTAGTTATCGTTGCTTGCGTCACATTACTTTACAAAAAAATAATTTATTACAAAAAGATATCGTTGTAGCACCGTACTGATTATAGATAAATCGTTTGCGTACGATAACGTTACTATAACTTTATTGTTAGATTGTAAACAAATACTATTTTGCATTCATTTTATATCGACACTGGTGTATTACTTTAAATTATGAAATTGAACACAAGCTAAGGAAATGTACAAAGAAAACTTATTCAAAACATAATTATAGACATTCATAGCATACTTTTGACATTCTTGTTTCCTGTAATTATTAGAGTCTAATATAGTAAATATTTATTCAAGGTTGTATAAGTAAAACCACACAAGAACACAATAAAAAAACATAGTTGTTTTAAATCAGTGCATTGAGTGTCCAAATAGTAGGCTGGATCCCTCATAAATGATAGCATACACGTTATTAATTAAAGAACAACACGATTGATAAGTATAGAATAACCAAATCACGAAAGAATAATTAATGAAAATAAAAAACACCGGGAAAACGAAGGGACACAAAAATAACTACGTGTATCACCAAAACTAAATAAAAGTCGGTTAAAAATATATATATTTGTTCAAATTTAGATCTAATGTCGAAAGAATACCAATACAAAATGTATACAGACACTTTAAATTTCATTTATAGTCTGTTATCTAGTGGCTCTACATACGTATCGCTCTACTGCTCTACTTAATAATGACACACCTGTATTACCAAATATTTAACAATGACCTTCACCCATCGGTTACAACAATTGTTATATTATGGAAAATGACGGGCCTTATTATTTTTTATGCGTTTGTTTTTATTGTTTTTTATTTTACCTTGGACGCAGAACTATTATTGTTTAATTTATGTTAAAAATAATGTCGTACTCGTAGGCTAATGGTTCAAAAATGACTTTATTATAATTGGGCAATCAGGCTGAGATCAATGGAGCGTATTAAGACTTTGTTCCGACCAAGCCTATTTGCCAAAAAGACAAAAGCTGAGTTTTGTCCAAGGTAAGTCTGAGCAAAGTCTATGCTTAGTCTAAGAACGCTTTATAAATCTCAGCCTCAATGTCATAATAATACTGATATACTTACGGATTTGCCATTTAGGCAACAATTTTAACTAAGCTTATAAAATAAACACCTACCATATCCACAAAGCTCTATCTAGCAAGCTCGTCTGCTACTATTGCAGTAGAATGTATTCAGAAGTGTGCATTTAATAATTAATGCCTCACAACGTGCCCTGCCCATTGGCTCTTCCTATAATAAAGAGTTCCGTATCTCATAACCACGTACTTCGTCTACATACTGATGTCCACATTTATGACGTGACTCTATTTCTAAAAAAGGTTTGCATCGCTACGTACAAAATGAGGTATATCTTAAAATTTTGATTGTTTGTAGTTATATATCAGTATTCATTATTGTTAGGTACCTATACCGGTCTACATATAATTTTACATATGCTTTTATTTATTTGTCATTTTTGTAACGACTTCATAATCTATACATTATGCCATCTTATAATCTTCCACTCTATAACTATAGAGCTCTATGGATATGGTCTCTGCTACAGAATAAGTTTTCATTGACTTTACAAAGTTTATAATTTTTTACCATATCCTTTGCTACAAACTGACCAAATGAAGCAGAATAAATATAGTTTAAAAAAACTAAAAAAACACGCTTTTAAAGCACATCAAACTAAAAAGTGAAAAATAATTCTTATTATAACCTGAAAATAATAATAAACGAAAAATACTAGTACTATTGTGAAAAAAAGCGTGGGGCGCTCTGTGCCATATTTTTCGTCTATCGAGCGACCCACGCTTTTTTTCACAATAGTACTAGTATTTTTCGTTTATTATTATTTTCAGGTTATAATAAGAATTATTTTTCACTTTTTAGTTTGATGTGCTTTAAAAGCGTGTTTTTTTAGTTTTTTTAAACTATATTTATTTTTCACTTTTTAGTTTGATGTTATTTAAAAGCGTGTTTTTTAGTTTTTTTTTAATCCTGGCGATCCTAATCAGGATAATGAGATAAATTTATGAAATTATTATATTGTCGCTGATTCTTTACAAGTGTAGAAAGTTTGAATTAAATCTGTCCGTTTAAAGTGGGTCAAAATCGAGTCCAAAGGAGTCGGTTACATACAAACAAACAAACAAACAAACAAACATACAGGTGAAGCTAATATAAACGTGTTAAAAAGAAACGTATTGATGAATTAAGTAAAAAACTATATTTTTCAATTTCGCAAATTTAAAACAATTTTGTTTTTAATACTTTAAACCATATTTTATTTATATTTTTTCAGTATAGATAGGAAAGAGTCATAGTTCTAGACAGATATCAATGCAAATTAATACGCAGTGGTAGATATAGTGGCAGGATGAGTGTGAATCACTGTGCAATGAGTTAATAAACCACCAGGGGGGGCTGGGCATCAAATCAAAAATGAACCACAGGTAAAATAGGTGTGTTTCTTCTCAATACCGATGGGTAAAACAGACTCCACAACTTATTTAATTTTCATAAAAAGTATCACAGTTTTAGAACTCGTTAGAATTAAGAAGTTAAGATTACCTTTTGGTATTTGCTATAAGCAATGTTTTCTAGCATGCATTTATAATATCTATTTCTAAGAAACTTAATGTTACACGTAGTGATTATACATATAGGATGTCCCAGATCGAATGTAAGTTTTGAATTCAATTAAATCAGTTGTTTTTAAATTCTTATTTTGATAACTAAATCGTAAAAATGTATAAAGGAAAATTTTATATACGCAGATTCCAGTGAATTCCAAGTATGAAACTTGGAATTCACTGGAATCTGCGTCTACTTTTATACATTTTTTACGTATTTGGCTTAATTTTCAAGAAGTCGCCTTAGATTTTGCGGTTTAATACGATTGAATTTCTCTTTATGGAGCTTTGCAGCAAACAAACATTTGCAAGTAAATTAAAAGCATATAATTATTGTAAATACATTACAGTGATGACGTTGAGTGTTTTCCCATTGGGTAGTTTTCAACAATATTGAGTCAATGTTGATTTTATAACCTATAAACTAGGAATCAAATAAAGTTCAAATTATAATGAATAGTGGCACAAATAATAAATCCGTTAGGTTTAAACTCAAATAACGTAATTTTCACCAGTAATTCTTGAAAATGGGCATATTGGGTTCATTTCTGTTATTTGCTTCGAACACAGCCCTACTCTCAAATTGTTTTGTTATACAAATCAACAGCTTCATAGGGTGAATGTGTGTACCGGCATAATATTCAAATAATTGTGACATAATACAAACATAACATTTTCCTTGTTTAGATAAAGCTTACTCAGACAGAGTAGAAGTTAACATCCGCTCAGAGACTAAACGAAACCATATTAAACAAATGTTATATACTTAGCCATTACGTTTACATGAATAGTTTCAAATATAATTATTTTGTTCCGTGTTTTGTCCAGTAATCGGTCGAGAATCTTATGACCAACCTGTTTTTTTTGCCGAGATTTTTGAAAATAGGAAATATTATAGATTTTATATTGACTAAATTGAGCTGGAAAGTTTTAAAAAATTTGACGCATTTTACAAAGATTCCAAAATGCAATAACATACATAGTAATCCGGTTCAGATACGACTTTAACAACATTGAAAGTACAGAAACTCCCATAGAGCTGAAAATTAGTATGAATGTTCGTAACACCATTATAAAAGAGGGTAAAACTTTCCCATCGCATGCAGCTTTGAAAAAATTGTCAAGGTCTATAAAATGGGTTCTTCCCGCTTTCAGCAAAACGGTTAGTTCTATCATAAAATGATGTTAGACAAAATGGTAGACCATAAAATTATCTACAAAAAAAGTCTTCAATCTTTTGCCCACAGTTTCTGAGAAAAGACGATTTATGAATATAGCAGTGGTTGTACTGCTATATTCATAAATCGTCTTTTCTCAGAAACTGTGGGCAAAAGATTTAAGACTTTTTTTAACTATATCAGTACTCTTATTGGCAATTATATATTTGATCCGTTTGGGGTCGAGACGCTGGGTCCGTGGGGTCCTCGCGCCCGTTCTCTTTTTAATGACATAAGTAAAAGACTAGTTTACTCTTCACGCGACCACAAGGCTGGTATTCTACTTTGGACAAAGGATCAGCATTGCCATACAACGTGGCAATGCCGCCAGCCTTCTGGGACGTAATTTTTGACACCTGAACTTTTTATTAGATCTATTTTATTTAATAAGTTTGTAGATCGTCGGTTTAGAAGTAACGTTGAGTATTTAACCCATTGAATGCCGAAATTGTCTGTATGGCCAAAGTTGGTTGCCACCATACATTTGTCTATTTACGGATATATACGTATATGGCATCAGCGAAAAAAAAAGCTGCCTGGGTGCCGGTATACGTATAAGTACGTAGATCAGATATCTAGAGTTTCTCCAGATAATTTCCACTACTTGGAAAAGATACCTCCCACCGAAAAAAAGAAGATCCCCGGTAAACCATGCAGAGTTTGCACTAAACAAAAAAAACGCAAAGAAAGCTGTTACTTTTGCCCTGTATGCCCCGAAAAGCCGGCCTTATGCATTCTCAATTGCTTCAAAGTATATCACACAGATCCTAGATTTATGTAGCCTGATTTTATTAGTTTTCGTTTTGTTCGGAAAAATAATGATGTAAGTTTTATTTTATTTTAGTGATTGCGCCAATAATCAGCAATTATGCCAAGTCGTTTTTTGATTTTCAGAACAAAAATTGAGGTTCTAAATGCCAAAAAAAAGTATTACTATTAAGTCTAAAAATTTCCAAAAAGCTTTTGAATTTATGTGTTTTTTCTTACCTATAGTCAATAAAGTTACTCTTTTATTAAAGTTTGTCTTATTTGAGATGCCATCCTATATAAAAATACCTTATTGGTGAGGCCAGCTACTGTAGATTCTATTGAAACTCGTATAGAAGTCCTACGTATTTATCCGCAGTCGGCATCCTGCATAGAAACCATATACGGATATATCCGTAGTCGGCATTCAATGGGTTAAGAAACTATTTTATTTTAGATGTAATGATCAGATTTCTATCTTATCGATGTTTGCATTATCGTCTGCCATCTTTTGCATTTTAAGCATCGACTATATGTACCAATAGATCATAATAACATTATCTACAAAAACGCCGTGCTGTGATTGATAGTTCACAGCTTCGCAAACGCTATGATAAGTGATTCTTTGTTTCTGCCACCTATCTGCTGACGTCACATCGCCAATGTTTTGTACTGTTTGTATCCACGTTTCATTTACCGTTTCGCTGTTGTTTCCTTTCCTTTTACTAAGAAATTCAAGGTCTCAGTCACAGTGCACGGTTGGCATAGTGGTTAAAGCGGTCGCCACGCCGCCGCGCCGCTTTCAACTGCACTGGTATTGTGGGTTCGATCCCCACACGGGACAAATCTTTTTGTGATCCGCAAAGATTTATTCTGATTCTGGGTGTGCTCTGTGTGTGTGAAATGTATGTTTGTGAACATCCTCGCGACACAGGAGTTGTGCGGGCGTAGTAGGAGTAAAAAATAACGATAGTCAAAACTAAAATTGATTCAGTAAAATAATAAAAGACGCATGTAAACTATGAAGCATTCCTACATCAGTAAAAACCCACTTCTTTTGGTGATGTTTAATTTGAACTTATTTTACTTCTTCACTTAAATTAATTGATTTTTTGTTAGTCAAATATTTTGCAACAACAATGCAATCCCGTAATACATCAATAACATGAAACGACTCACAAACGATATGGTTAAAAATGTAAAAGAGAATAGGATAATCATGTTAATTAAAAAAATGAATTAATTAATCTTATATTTTAAGTTAAATATTTGAATATTTTGTTGCTAGAAAACGTGATATTATTCCGTAAAACCTGAGAGTAACATAGACATTACATAATATGCAAAACGTTGCATTCTAAAACTTCCAACCGGATTTAAATTGAAAGGCGATTAAACTATGACATGATATGTTATACTTGAGGCAATCCTCAAAGGCTTACGGCAGGAGTTTTGGTGGAGTGACCTTCAGGCCGAGAGCCGATAACACTGCACTGCCTATCTCCACGCACACATACACACGACGACGTGGTTACGATTGATCGTGCGCCCAAGACACTCCGCCTTATCACTACCTACTTGATAATGATTTTAAAATACGTTTACCTACTTACTCGGTGACAGCTAGAGATTAATTATTTGAATTGTTTATGCATCTATTACTGCTATTTGAATTCCTAATGTCCAAAAAAAACACATTTTTGAAATAAAAATGACATAAATGTGTTTGCTGATATTTTGGCAAATCACAAGCCCTATAATTAACAGACAATATATTTTAAGATTCTGAATCCATCGTACTAATAGACACAAATCCCGTCACATATTGCATACGCACAAATTATAACAAATACGAGTATATCTTACGCAATGTCAGCTACATCACAAACATTCGGTTTGAGCATCTCTTTTATTAGTCGAATAAAAACCAGAAACAATCGTCGTGGCGATGACAAAAAACTCGAGTACAAATATATAATGTAATATGTAGCGAGACTGGGCCCTTTTTGTTCATTGTAAATGTTGTTGATGGGATTGACTGTACGGCAAGTTTATGTCAATGATAATATATGAATTTATGTATTAAGGCTAAAGGTAATTAGGTTTTGAGGTTCATAGTTCGTACATTAATATTGTACTGGCGGTCCATTGATTGTGACAATGTTCTGTTCAAGATTGTGTGAGTGCCCGTTGTTCATTCTCAGAGTTTTAGCTATCTCCACACTACTTGTCATTAAGATGAGCCTAATGTAAATTTGGAACCATAACAGATAGACAAACATATCACAATATTAATAAGAGTGATAACGTCAATTAGACTAAACTTCTACAAAAGTTTCCTGTGCATAGGAAGTGCGGCTCGAGTGCTGTTAGCTTTACAATCATCAAAAATATTATGACATAACTGACACTTAAAGTTTATTACACAAATAAATATACCTACATGACAGTCCGATAAGAAAATATAAGATCCACGTTTAGGTACGTGATATAAATTACGTATTTTGATTGTGGTAGAGATCTTGTGAACGAGTTCGAGAGCGGCAGTACAACTGTCTGCCGCCAAATAGTAGTAGTAGTTTGCACTATTGTATTCCTGTTTGGTAGTGGGATCAGGCCCTAAAATTACTGGCAAATGAGGTATAATACCATAGTTCTCAGATGGAGCGTCGCATCTATAATCTGCTTGTGGATTATTGATGTTCATGGGTTATAGTTATCACTTACCACCAGGTGGACTATATGTCTGAACTACGGAACACTACGGAATAATTAAGCTGTCGGTGTTTTCAATTTTTAAACTTTTCAGCTAAATTCCTAAATTATTAAGGTAATAATAAGTAAAATTAAATAAGACAACCATAAAAACCATACCATAAAAAAAACGTTTTCTTTATATGATTTAGGCTTTGATAAAAAAAATCTTGCAATGTTATACTCCTGCGAAAGTTTAAATAACATTTAATTAATATTATTTATAATAAGTTACAAACAGCATTTATATTTGATAATGTCTTTACCAAAAAGCCACCTCAATTTTATTTATAGATGCTTAGTCAACTCATTAACATTTGATTGAGTCAAATAAGTATGAAGAATATCGTTATCACTCTTTCACAAGTGTGATTGCCTTCAAAAATCATAAACCTACTTTTTCCCACTCCTCATCATCAAAAGTGGGTAAAGCCTTTGAGCTCTGTGACGTCACGTTAATCTGCCGTCATTGTAGATCATTCATCATTAATCCAAACAACTCGGATTATCAAATGTTTGCTCTAAAACCCATTCTTAATAAGCCCCTTGAAAGGAAAATGCCCAGATAAAATAATTAAAAGTAATAAGACATTTCTTACAGCTGGTTAGTTACCTTCACTCTTTGATTAGCCTTCACTGTTATGAACATAATTATCTCCTCATTACTTATGTATATTTAGTTTTATATTTGAGTTGGATAAACATGTCATTTAGTTTTAATTCTTAACACACATCACTCTTTTCTTTTAAATTACCAACGACGTGAGCAATCTCTTTAATAACTTACAATTCTTGAGTACAAATATTTGCGGATTTTATTTATATATACATAAATCTGATATCAAGATACTTAAAATTTATATCCATAAAACCACGATGTCGTATTTGCAAGTTTCAACCGAATGCCGTTTAGACTTTTACATACCATAATTAATGTAATATACATACAGAATGTATGCAACATAGCTCGATCTAGACATGGTCTAGCATCGTAGGTCGTAAAATCTGTGGTTTTAATTGTCTATTTGTCTATGTCATATTCAGTGCCCTAGGCGAATAACTTAATTAAAAGTAATAATATATATAATAATAATACTCTTTGTTGATATTTAAAAAAAAAATAGAACCAATATAATGATATAATGATAAATGGTATTAATATACGCTACCTCTCAGCTGGTCTGATAATGTTGACTTTGAATAGTTCTAGTCAGAAACCAGAAAGACCTTATCAATGAAGCAATTAAAACCATGGTTTTAGATAACAACTATAACTTTAACTCAATCTCATTTTCTTTTTGTTTAGGCCTCCAGATGAAGACACTGCCTCACACGACAGCGACTGTGAAGAAGAAGAAGAAGACACAACAGCCCACCTAAAGCCTCGGCGGCCATTTTGGGCCAACAAGATACAGTTCGTGTTGGCCTGTGTTGGATACTCCGTGGGCCTCGGGAACGTATGGCGATTCCCATATTTGTGTTACAAAAGTGGCGGAGGTAAGTCAAATAAGTTCAGCAGGCTACTTTAGGAAACCTTTCGATATGCGTACGTGAGTCGGTGTATCTTGAACTTAACAGCGAAAATTATTCAGATCGGTTCATTGCCTTAGCCACGAGACCTATTTATAGTTTCTTTTTTTGAAACACTTTATTTTTTACTCACGACAATGAGCCAACTCGACCAAATTGAGGGCCGATGACCCATTATTACTTTGCTGTCATAAGAATAAAAACTCACTTTATTAAAAAAACTATATATTTTTTAATGTTAGAGACTGATATCAATTTATTTTATCTCTTCTGTGAGGCTGTATTTGCAGGATTTACCGCAGCTTCTTTTTATATCGCAATGCTCTCACGGTATCACCGCATTGACGGCTATTTTCAAAACCTATCAATCTTTGGATTTCCTTTGTAGAGATAGATATTTTGCATAATTTGTAGAGAGCCTATCTCAAGTAAGAAAATCCACGGATTTACATATTAAAAAAAAACGGCTGTTAAACCCTAACAATCTTAAGCCCTTTATCTTTTTATCGAGTTTTCAACTGTATGATGCTGCCTTTTAGGTATTTTCGCCATCTAATGCAGCGCATAAATCGTAAGCGGACGAAGCATGTCCAGCAGCTAGCAAGTCAGTAGTGAAAGTGATTCTTTCTCTCTCAGAAACGTCTTACCTCGTCTTGCAAAGGGTATACAAGTGATACAATCACCTTAAAAAGTATTTCTGACACCGGTTATAACAAGACAGTCAGAAGCAGATATTATCAGAAATTTATCTATATCGATAATGATAAGATCCAAAACATTGAATGCAGTGACTATCAAGATCGTTGATTTTCTATATCACAATCAAAACTCCATATTATAGATGCAAAAATCTGCTAGCATGTTTTTGTTATGGATTCCCATGTAAACCACTTAACCGATCTTGATTCTAATTTATTGGCAGTTGTAAGAACATAGACTATGTTTATAGATAAATAATAAATATCACACAACATTCACATAACGTCATCTAGTCCCAAAATAAGCAAAGCTTGTACTATAGATACTAGAATAACTGATACTAACACATATATACAATTTTCTTGTGTAAATACAAATTTATTATAGATAGAGGTACCACGTGGACCAAATGACGTGCAAAAGCTACAGCGCCTACTACTACAATAAAAGGGCTATTTTCTATACAATAAATACTTTAATAATATTAATAATTTAACTTACACACGCAAATAATCTAGATATCTGTTACAGCGGTGTAGAACAGAACAATGAACATTGTCACGATTCGATTATCATGAAGCATTTGACCATAATCGCGTTATGTGCCATGTACCATGGTGTTTAAGCCGACGTGACATTGCTACATAATAGCAAGGCTTGTATGACGATAATAATATAATGAAGCACATGTACTGTGCAAAATAAATTATACACTTATAAAAAGCACCACATTTTTTTTTATATTTATTAGTATTTTTTACACTATTCTTAATTCAAAATTATTATAATTTATTTTCTACTTTTTAGTTTGCTTTATTTCTAAGAGCGTTTTTAGGGTTCCGTAGTACCTACAAGGAACCCTTATAGTTTCGCCATGTCCGTCTGTCTGTCCACGGCATAGCGACGAAACCGTTGGTGCTAGAAAACTGAAATTTTGCATAAACATGTATGTTAACTAAACAAAGAAAGTCGTAGAGTAAAATTTGGAAAAATATTTTTTTTTCAGGTAGCTCCCCTACATGTAAAGTAGGGATGTTTTTTTTTTTGTCGCCTACCCCATAGTGTGGGGTATTGTTAGATAGGACTTTCAAAAACGTTTAGGGGTTGCTAAGACAGTTTTTTGATTTAGGGATCCGGTTGCGAGATAATTAACTTTAAAGAGCAAATTTTTGTTCGAGTAGGGCGTCCCCCCCCCTCTAAAAGCTAAACTACTGGATCCTAAAATCTGAAAAAAATTGTGTCGGTAGTACATGTAATGAACTTTAAAGGAAAACTATAGCGGATAAGTTCACTTCATTAGTTCAAGAGGAATAGGGGTCCGAAATGTCAGATGCAGTTACTCAGAATATTTCGTTCAAAATTCTTGAAACATAAATAAACATACATAATACATATATAAAATCACGCCTTTATCCCACGGGGGTAGGCAGAGACGATGGAACGGCATGTGCTTCGCTCCTTACATACTTCTTTCGCTTCCTTAACATTCATACATCTCGTCATACGTGCTAGCTGGTTTCGTGTACTACAAACATTTCCTATCTGAAGGACGCTATTTATCTGGTTACTTTAACTTAATTAGTTCTAGAGTAATTGGGGTCCAAAGTGTAAAATGCAGTTACTTAGAATAATTCGTGCAAATTACAAAAACCTTTAAAAGTAATGACTTGTATGAAGATGTTACTTGTTTAATACAGATAGTAAATCCCTTTTAAGTCTAGCTACGGAAGCCTACTGCGCGTGGCCCGACACGCACTTGGCCGGTTTTTTTTCAATTAAAAGAATAGTTATTTATGGTACAAGTGAGAAAAAGTTTATATTTCTGTTGTGAGTGCCAATTTTAAATCTTGAGCTTGCGAAGTAGTCTTAAATTGAATCACGAGCGTAGCGATTGATTCTAATAAAGACTACTTCGCAAGCGAAAGATTTTCAGAGGTCACAAACTGGAAATTAAATTTTTCTTACGCGTTGCATGACAAAACTTTTCACCTCTTCCAGTGAGAAAATATTAAGATTTAAATTAACTTGTACTCGATGGCTTAACCTGGAATAATTCCATGAAATACGACAGTAATACCAATTCAGAATGCTTTTTAGGGCTTTTTGTAAGTAATTAAATATATCGTACGCTTTCAAAAACTACTCACGTGTACTTTTCACGTGATTTTTCTGGTAAAAAAGCAAACTTCTGTGTTAGAAGCAAGTTGTCGCAACACTTTTGGAGTTCCACAAAGTTCTTTATCACTGGATTCACTATTTTTTGTTAAAAAGTTCCAGTAAACAATTAAACATAAACTGAAAAGAATTTATAGTTGCCCGCGATGACTGACACAGACTCAGACTTTTTTTTTAAATCGTGCGTTCGGAAATTCGTTCCGTAACATTTATTTAGAGTCTAATATTAAGTACCTGATTTTAATTAATTTAATGGTCAATCACGAATATAAAACCATTAAAATACTAAATAAGCGCGTATTTATATAATTTAAAATAATTAAAACGTATCGTATGTAATTATTTAATAAAATTTATGTCAATGTTTATTACTAACCTACATGGTGGGTGTTTGTTTTTTTTTCCAGCGCCTATTCATTGGAAGGATTTTGTGTTTCGAAATTTGAATCACTTTGCCTCACTAGTGAGTAAAAACGGTTTTTACTCCCTGAATTTTGGCAAGCAAACGATCTTTTTCGTGCTGGTATGGTGAAAATATATATATATATATATATATATATATATATATATATATATATATTTTAATCGAATTATTGCATTGTCATCGGTCTTTGACAGGTGTGCAAAATTTGAATAAAATGTAAACGTTTAAAGTGGGTCAAAATAGCGTCCAAAGGATTCGGTTACACACAAACATACAGACAAACAAACATACAATTGAAGCTAACAAATAAGACTGCTCACAATAATGTGTTCTGATTTTATAATAATAGTAATAGTAAGTCAAGACTTTTCATGAAGGCAATAGAGCTTATGTGAACAAGTTTTATAACTACAAGAATGAATGTCACAAACATGGAATTTGAAAAAGGAATGAATATATATAATTTGGTTATGTAACGATTATTTTTGGCCGGCGATAGAAAAAGTAAAACGCTTCGGTTTACGTTAGACTATTAGAGTTTGAAGTCTCTAATACTCAAAAAATTTGCAAAACTATTCCAAGTAGGACATTGTTATCAGATGCTACCTGAGGTAGATCAGATGAAAATTGGGTAGGTCTAATGTAATCCAGAAAAGTAGTAAAAAAGACTAGTTATGGCAAGTGATTAGTGCTTGCCATTGACGTATTGCTTCTTATTAATTACCTTAATAACCGGGCCTTTAGTATTACTAACAAACCGGTATTAGTTCTAGAACTACTGCTAGTTTATTGGTTTTAAACTCAATATTATTGATTACTTGTAAGTTTAAATTCTTCACATTCTCTTCTTGGGAGTGTTATCAAGGGAAATAAACAACTTTACTATGAACTACGGACATTAATTGCAATTAATCACTAATGACAAAAAAAAGTAATAATGTTATCGCCTCACCCTTCTTAAGAATTGATGTGAGATATTATTATCTAAAATAATATAATAAAGATTTTCATGTAACGATTTAACTCAAAAACTACTGAACTGATAACAAAAACATTTTTACCTTTAGAAAGAGATGATTTGGTATTCTCAGTGCGCGAATCTTACCTTGCCGTCACAGTCTTTGACCAGCACGGAAGGTAAAGAACCTTCTCCGAATACCGTCAATGTTGTTTGTAAAAAATAAATATTATGGGCATTAGCCCATAATATTTTCAAGTTTAATAATATGAGCGATTTGTAAAATAACTTGTGATATAACAATGCTCTCGTATTTTTTTAAATTTGTAATGCATGTTCTGATTAAACTGTCATCTAAACAGTGCACATTAGAATGTAAGTTAAAAAAAAAAACTAGATTATTTCTGAGTTACATAGGCTGTATTCTATTGAGGTACCACAAGGGCGAACTGAGGGCGCTACTGTTTCACATAGAGCAGTTGCTAGAATTTACTATTAGGTATTACAAAAGTAAACTTAAATAATGAGTCATGATTTCTAAGAACTTTTCTCAAATAAGTATCAATTCACCGAGTACATTTTCGTAAGACTAGTTTCGCTAATAGTCGCCGTCTCGGCTTCTGTAAATTAACTCATTAAGGCGACAAAAACATCGTGGCCGTCGTGACATTGCATTAAGTCTATACAAACTATGGCGACTTCACACATCGCAAAAATTACTGTGGCACGAAATACGGACGCCAACGAATGGCCATGAGGGCATCGATTGTATAAATTATGTTTTTATCATCAACTAGACGGGCTTGTTACTTATTATTTTAAAAAAATATAATAAAATAGCAATGGGCTTATCACATGGCACCGAAATATAACAGGTGAAGCGTGAGTGTTAAGCACTATCAGACGTGATGTTATGTTATGATTCGAATGAAAAATAAAACCATGAAGACAAAGTAAATCTACACTCTATACAGTCAGATCTTCCGTCTCTACCTCCTTTCTGTTGGAATAAAGCCAATTTTGTTGTTGTCAGTGTTATGAATTGATTGACGATAAATAAAAAAAAATTGATATACTTTGGAAAATAATAGTAAATCAATACCTATATAATTGATCGCTGACTGACTGATTCATCAACGCAGAGCCTTAACCGCTAGGGCTTGAAATTTTTGAAAGATTCGAGTGATTTCAAATAGGCGGTTATATCTCAGAGTCGCCGTCATTCTCAGAGTTAGAAGCACGTAATTTCGTATAGTTAATTTGAATGAAATAATATTAATTTCTGTACCAGGGTTATCCTAATTTTTTTACCCAAGAGGGTGAATTTAGGAGTTTAAGCTAGAAGACAGTTTACGAAAAAAAATCAAAAGATGGCGTTGTGCATATTTTCTAACTTGCGGCCGGCACCGAGCAGAATAACGTATGACGCTGGTAAAAGCGCGCGGGTCATGTAGTTTTAATAAATAAAAAAAATATTTCTTTTGTTTAACTTGGTGACAAAGTGCTCTGCATAAATACACTTACTTCCGCGATATAAATGAATGAAGGAAGGTTAGTATAATATTAATAAACAATAAAAAGTCAATAAAATAATATACTTACTCATATAAAAACTATATTTATTTATAATCTAAGTCAATCTATACCAAGAATTAGCAATAAACGGACAATAAGAAATGTACACATGTCATGTGAAATCGTGTCCAAGTGTTTGTTTGCGTCGCCGCGTGCTAAGCAGTGTTGTTTGGCACCGAGGGTACAATACAAACTAACAACTTCCAACAGTGTGTGAATTGACTTGATTCCTACGACAAACTGATACTTGACACCGAGCAGACGTACTTGCGTGATATCAGATGATTTATTGCCAGATATATATAGAATTCATTACAGATAAATTATAAACTAGTTGTTGCCCGCGACTTCGTTTCGTCCACGTGGAATTCGTTTATTAACTAATAGTTGTTCCGGTGGTTTGACCTAAGTTAAACCTTAATATTCCACTCCCGTGGAGTTTAGCATAATATTAAATAACTTAAAACCTTTTTAGGGTTCCGTAGTACCTACAAGGAACCCTTATAGTTTCGCCATGTCCGTCTGTCTGTCCACGGCATAGCGACGAAACCGTTGGTGCTAGAAAACTGAGATTTTGCATAAACATGTATGTTAACTAAAAAAAGAAAGTCGTAGAGTAAAATTTGGAAAAATATTTTTTTTTCAGGTAGCTCCCCTACATGTAAAGTAGGGATGTTTTTTTTTTTTGTCGCCTACCCCATAGTGTGGGGTATTGTTAGATAGGACTTTCAAAAACGTTTAGGGGTTGCTAAGACAGTTTTTTGATTTAGAGATCCGGTTGCGAGATAATTAACTTTAAAGAGCAAATTTTTGTTCGAGTAGGGCGTCCCCCCCCCTCTAAAAGCTAAACTACTGGATCCTAAAATCTGAAAAAAATTGTGTCGGTAGTACATGTAATGAACTTTAAAGGAAAACTATAGCGGATAAGTTCACTTCATTAGTTCAAGAGGAATAGGGGTCCGAAATGTCAGATGCAGTTACTCAGAATATTTCGTTCAAAATTCTTGAAACATAAATAAACATACATAATACATATATAAAATCACGCCTTTATCCCACGGGGGTAGGCAGAGACGATGGAACGCCATGTGCTTCGCTCCTTACATACTTCTTTCGCTTCCTTAACATTCATACATCTCGTCATACGTGCTAGCTGGTTTCGTGTACTACAAACATTTCCTATCTGAAGGACGCTATTTATCTGGTTACTTTAACTTAATTAGTTCTAGAGTAATTGGGGTCCAAAGTGTAAAATGCAGTTACTTAGAATAATTCGTGCAAATTACAAAAACCTTTGAAAGTAATGACTTGTATGAAGATGTTACTTGTTTAATACAGATAGTAAATCCCTTTTAAGTAATAATAATAATAATAATAATAAAAATGATTTATTTCTCACCACAATATTTCCTAAATACAATTTTGCTTAGACTTCGAACATAACAATATTATTACAGATATATTGTGGGGAGACTGGTGCCCAAACTAGGTGTATACCTGTATTTCAGGTCACCAGGCCCCCGCCCTTTAATTTTAAATAACAACAATGTCAAGACTAAAAGGACATATTAGATATGTGGTAGGTGGTAAGTCGAAATATGTTGTTACGACTAGCTACGGAAGCCTACTGCGCGTGGCCCGACACGCACTTGGCCGGTTTTTTAAAACTAAGACTTTCAAACGCACAAATTCGATCAGTAGTTGCCGAGATAAATGTTATCGAACAAACAAACTAACTATTTACCACATTTTACCCGCTCGGTAGGTATATTGTCAAAAAATAACCAAAGTTCAGCTTTGTTGTTTCAGCAAACAAAACAAACAGTCAATTTTTATAAACTGGGTTTAAGGTATAGATATCTTGCCTATAACCATCTCAGCTTTACAAAATCATAATTTTTTGGACATTACAAATAGACACATCAATGTTATTTATTCGTCTTTATGACATCAATTTAGATATGCGTGCTATAAGATCTACGTATACATAAGTACGTTACGTATGTATTTGTAAGTATTTAACCATTTGAGCATATAATAGCCCCACTGTTGGGCTCGGGCCTCAACTCATGATGAGAAGGGTTAGGCCATAGTCCAGCACGTTGGCCAATTGCGAATTTATTTATAAGTTCGCCAACAATTGTTACACATTTCTTACAAGTAATACATGCATCATCAACAAGGTATTGATGCACAATATCAATGAGCAAACACATCATTCACAATAAACATTCGGATTAAAGTAAAAAGAAAATTTTTAGAAGTTAGGCAGATAGTTAAGGTACAATATTTTAATAATAAATCATTTATTTCAGGCTGCATAGGTCCATAGATACACACAGACATATTTATATTTTCACTTCCGTTGCACTATGTCTTTGTGCGTTCCTGGGCTATTTTCGTGAAGAAATCATTAGTCAATAAACTTAAAGCTAAGATATTGCTATAAAAGCCTATAGTATTTCTAGCTTGATTTAATTTAAATGGCAAAGTTTAATAATATAGGATTGCTTGGTATTGGTAGACTTAACACACTCTCGAGCACTTCTTAGGCACTCTCAGGCATCGCACGATCTTTTCCTTCACCGTTAGCGAACAATAATTTATTTAAGTAGCGTTTTTTGTAGATACTAATTTGCCCGAACAGCAAGAAAAATAGTAGATTATGAAAAGCATTTAGAATGCCGAGAAATTAAATCTTGCAAAAAAAAAACATAATGCGTATCAAAATCAGTATCGTTTATTAGGTGCAATATGTGAACGGTGCAATACGGTAAATATGAGTAAGCATGTATTTGACTATAAATTTAACATGATCATACGGTAAATATAACGTAAATGAGTCATAGAACTTACCTACTAAAGTTATGTAAAGGTTATCTTCATACCTACAATAAAATATTGAATAAATTTAATGTTGAAAGCGAATAATACAAAGATATGTTAATTAAAGTGTAAGTGAAATGTTGTTTAATCCGAGTGCAATGTATTTGCACAGACAAACCGATCATTCGGTTTTGTGGAGCCTGTTTAAAAATGAATGTTTGTATTTATGAATAAAGCATTTTATCTATCTATCTATCTATCTATGTATTAATATAAAATGTTGAATAAAGTAAATAAGCAAATTATAATAAGTCTCTATTAAGGAAAGTTAAATTAATATAAGAGTTTCTAACTGCTGTTTTAAAAGGGGATTGCATATTTGAAATGCTTATTCTTTGAAAGATTCTACACCAGGAAGCCCTTCTAGGAAAACTCCCTAGTTGTCCCATTAGTATATCGAATAAATATGGTTTTCTATTATTAAGCTATACAACCGACATACAATAGGTAATACTGTAGTTCGTGCCATATCGCATAATTTCTATTGATATTCCATAACAAAACGTTATCAGGGCGCCAATGAAGCAGAAGCAGCGTTACAAATTACATCTACTGTCTGTATAATAGGATTCAATCACTGCTACGTATATGGCTAACTAAACTGCCTTCAAACTGCTAACACAACACTAATGCGCAAGAGTGTTTTCTGCATAGCCCCCAACATTTACAACAAATTACTAAAGTGTTAGAATGAACTTAATATTAATTTATTTAAAAAAAGATTCGAAACTTTCTGGCTGATAAAGCTTATTACTGCATAAGTGAATTTGTGAATAAAAAAGATAGTGCATTTTTGCAGTTTGTATTAGTTTTTAGTTAATTATATTTTTGATCTTTTTGTTAGTTTTGTAATATTTTATGCTGTCTTTGTTGTTTACTTGTTTTTTAACGGTACGGTTTATTTCGCATGCCTAATATTCTATATGTAACATCATACTGTTCACCCATATTTGCGAAATAAAGTATATTTAGGTATCTTTAAACGCCATAACATAACATATCATCTATATTACTCAGAAGGGTGTGGCAAAGGTGTATTACACACCCACACTTCACCTGTTATGTATACGTCCCATGTAATAAAGGGTGGGTCTATCGCCATACACCGTGCACAATACCAACATCATACTGCTATTAACTGCTAACGCTTTGCTTTGGAGGAAAGTAAAGATACATACTTTCCATCTCCAACTATATACTTCTGATTAACCACCTCATTGACGAATGGCAGCTACGCTGGGACACATCACCTAAGGGCCGCCACCTCTATCATTTCTTTCCATCCCTTCGCGACAGACTTGCGAAACCATGGCTAGAGGTGAATCACTGCGTGGCTCAATTCTTGACGGGTCATGGCAATTTTAAGAGCAAACTATTTTCGTTTAAGCTAGTCGATTCTCCATTCTGTACATGTTCTACATCTGAGCACGAACAAACCGCCCACCATATCATCTGGGAGTGTAGTCTTTGGCACAAGGAACGTAATGTTATGTTAAATAGCTTACAATTGACATCTGGAGTGGTATACTATTAGGATCTTGTATCGAACCGAATAAATTTACGTGCATTTAGCCGTTTCTGCCATACCTATTATAGCAATCAAATTTAGGCCCCTTAGTTTTGTCACTGTCCGTGGTGTCTATACTCTTTCCATATAGACACTTTGTCTCCAATGGCATTACTCAGTCTCCCGCTTTGCTTTGAAAGGGAGGTAAAGATACATTATTTCCAACTCCGACTATATACTTCTGATTAAATTCGTTGCGGGTTCCAAGACATTTAACTCTCCCTGGGATTGCCCGTGTGTCATGCACGGTGCCTTTCAGTTGGTCACCGCTGTAGATCCTGGCGTCACAGGAGTCACAGTGGTGGGCGTGTGGGTGGGGTTTCTTTTTTTTTTTTTTTTTATTACCCCTTTTTTTTTAACCCAACCAACACTTACCAAACCCGAGACCTCGCGGTGATAGGCGCATACGCTGACCAACGAGGCAATCCACGCACTTAAAAGAGTTTAAATGCATATATTCTCAGTAAAAGTATAAATGAATACTTCTTCTTCTTCTTCCTCGTCGTGTCGATGGCTGAGTCAAATTTTATTGGTCCAATAAGTGGCCACTGTCATGGCGCTCTTGTCGGCGTTCATGAGCGCCTCTCTTGTGCAGGTGGGGCATTTTGGACAGTCAGTAAGGTGGTCAAGGTTTTGACTTGCCATCGTGGTGAAAGGATGAGCCAATTCGCTTTTAAGTACTCGCGAATTGCCCAGGGTGCGCCGGACGTAGGGAATTGTTGTGTACGTCACTCGAGGAGGCTCCTTTCATGCACCCCGAATGAATACTAAAGATAAGCATTTCCGTGTAAATGTATGAATTAACTCCATATAGTAAGAGAAAGCCGCGGGAACGCGTTTATCGCACTTTGTTACCGCATTATACATGCGTTTTGCTAGCTGCTCCATGATAATTGATCTTGAAACATGATACGCTGCTCGATGCACGTGTTGATTGAATAAGACTTATCAGGTGACAATTATATAATCACCAACGAGAGAGCCTACCATTTAACCGAGTCCCGTGATTTATAACATTCAGACAACCAGCATAAAACTTCAAGCAATTTTTCCATTTTGATTTATCATCTATTCGTAATTTCATGTTACTAACGCGCAATCATTAGCGTTTACAGTATACATTGTGCATTTGGTTGCCACGATGGTCTACTTGTTAGCGTGTGTCTCTCACCGCGAAGTCTCACGTTTGATTCCCGAGTCGGACAAAGTGTTATTAGTGAACTTTCCGTCCGGATATACATAATAACATCACGGAGTCGGAATTGGGCCCGGTGGATGGCGATAGGCTCACCCCTTATCACATGGGATCTAAAACATAACAGGTCAAATGTGGGCGTTGTTAACCTCTGCCGTAACCTTCTGTGTAATAAAGGCGTGATGATATGTAATGTGTTATGATGTTTTTTTTATTAAATTGATTACACTAAAGACTAATCAATCTATAATATTTGTCAGATCTTAGGTTGTTCAACTAAGATAAGTTTTAATGACGTTAATCAATATTTCATAACTTCCTATCCACACATGTGACTAAAATAATGGGACAGACAACAACACTGATTAAATATTCGTCAATTCTACATTATATCTTGTTCGCATAATATTATGCAAGCTTATGTATTAAACATATTATTATAAAACTGATGATATGGAGTCTCGAATTCGATTCTAGAGCATCATCATTCATCATTGAACCTCGCTAGGCAAAGCCTCTACGGGGTGGCAGGTATCGCTCGCGCATAGACGCTGACACCCACGAGACTCAGCCGCCGTGCAACATGGCGGCCCGTCATTTTGGAAGGCCTAACCCTCCTCCTTCATGAAAGGCGCGCGCGGAACACATTCATCACGCCACCTTCTCGGGCCTGCTTCTGTTCAGGCGACAGACTGATATTATGTAGAGCCCTAGTACTTTCTTAAATAACACAATGTCATACTTTCTTTATAAATATTCTCTGCATATTTGCAGTTCTTATCTCAGCCTACATAACGACTACACATTTATAGCCCTATTATATTTCAGGTTCGTATAGGTAAGTCTAAAGTAGCTTGATAATATTTCTACATTTACTTGAGTTCCAAGTAACGCCACACCGCGAAATTTACCAGATAAACTTATTAGTCATCGATACTAAATATAACTTGATTTTATGGTTTTGTAAGAATTAACGGTATTTTAACCTACATGGCGACTTTAAGCGCTGTTTAATGTACCAAATACCATTTAAAATTAAAAGGTCATGTTATCTAATAGCGGTATTAGCATTTATTAAGAATTAATAGATCTAATTGTACTTAATTCATAATTAGTTGATTAATCGAATTATAGCATCTAAAAATAAAACTCAATAGAATAGATCAGATACACACACCTGTTTAATTAGATGATTAGTGATTAGGATAGGATAGAACACAACACATCATCCAATTAATACTTATAGTCAGTTATCTCTCTTAAATTAAGAGGGTTTATTTTCTGCTGGTGCTTGTTTAAATACAGATTTTCCTCAAGCAAGATGTTTCCAAGTTATGCTATAATGTATAATTTTTTTTATAATATAGCACCAACAAACCATATTTTCGGTACCGAAAATCTACCGTACATTGTATCTACACTACATGACTAGACCACAGTATAAATATTTACAAACAGTACGGAAACTGCCTACAAACGTTCGAAACGGCACGCACACATAAACATGCACTATGCACACCGACGAGACCCCTAAGCGAACGTCGCGGTGCTGTCAATAGCGAGTGCCGCGTCGAAGCAAGTCGTCGCGTTAAAATTTTGCCGATCCCTTTTAAAATGCCACGATGGTATTGCGTAGTCTACGGCTGCTTGAACTCTTATTTATCAAAACCAGAGCTATCTTGTTTTAAACTGCCTGCTGATTTTGAAAGGTAAGAATGATTTGTTGTTATGATATTGTACTCGAATAATTATAATAATAATAATAATCTTTATTGTACACCACTAGAACAATAAAATAGGAAACGTACATAAAATATGTTGCACAATCGGCGGTCTTATCGCTTAAGCAATCTCTTCCAGACAACCTGGATGGACAAAAAACATAGGAGACAATTTATAGCCATGGCATACATAAGAATTGAGAAAAGAAAAGAAATTATATAATAGTTTACTTACATCTAATCACTTGTACTGCGTTGTACAAATATGAATATATACACATACTTATATTATAATATTAGAATAATAATAGATACATATATTATTATATACCTAAAAACCTACATATACAATAAATATTATAATACATATTACAATACATACACATATACATAAAATACTTAAATGATAAGTAGGATAGTACAAAGACTGTAACAATTTTTACAATAAAGATAAATTAGTGAGCTTGCGATAGGTAGTGCTCTTTTACCATTTTTTTAAAAGTAGGCAGAGTTTTACATTGTCTCACTTGTATTGGCAATGCACTCCATAAACGAACTGCTTGGACAGTGAATGACTTGTCATAGAATGTGGAGGAATGCATAGGCGTACTTAGCTTGTAATCTACCGATGATCTCAAGAACTTGTTATGTGTGTCATTGACGAACTGAAATCGTTTTTTTAGATAGTTAGGAGTTCTGGGATTGAATAGAACATTGTATAGCAGAGTTAGAAAATGAGTATTCCGGCGAAGGCGGATCGGCAACCACTTGAGCTTAGTGCGAAATTCGGAAACGTGGTCATACTTGCGTAAGCCAAATATAAACCTTATGCAGAAATTTTGAAGTCGCTCAAGTTTGTTTAATTGTTCTTCGGTGACATCGAGATAGCTGGCATCAGCGTAATCGAGAATAGGAAATAGTAGAGAATGAACAAGCGCAGTTTTGGTGGAGATTGGTAGAAAATTGCGTAACCTTCGCAGTGATCCTGCAGCTGCAAACAGCTTTCGACTGACTTCCTGTAATTGCGCTTCCCAAGATAAAGTTTTGTCGATGATCACTCCAAGGTTTTTGACTTTATTGCTTATTGGTATGCGGGTACCGTCAAAGATTACATCAGGTAGTAGTGACCATTCAATTTTTGAAATTAGTTTAGAGCTACCTACAACAATAGCTTGAGTCTTGATGGGGTTGACCGTTAGTCCGTATTCTGAACTCCACTGACATATTTTAACTAGATCATCATTAATTTTGTTGATTGCGTTTGGGAAGTCATTTAATGAAGCTTGGGCATAAATTTGTAAATCGTCAGCATAAAGATGGTAGGATGAAAGAAGCTTACAGGAAATGGAATTAATAAAAAGTGCGAAAAGTAACGGAGATAAAACGCCACCCTGCGGTACACCAGCAGAAGTATTACACCAAGAAGAAAAACTATCTTCAATTTGAATACGTTGCCGGCGACCAGACAGATAACTTTGAAACCACTCAATTACCGTAGGAGATATGTTAAGAGAGCTGAGTATGCCTAGTAGAATATCAAAATCTACAGCATTAAATGCATTGCTGAAGTCCAGTAAGCAAAGTGCAGTAAGTTGACCATTTTCCATGCCCAGCCTGATATCATCCGTAATATTTACCAAGGAAGTGACGGTACTATGACCAGGACGGAAACCGGATTGGAAAGGATTCAGGAGATTGTTTTTGGATATGAATGAATATAGTTGGTCATGGGAAAGGCGTTCGAGAACTTTAGATAGGAATGGTAGGATTGAAATTGGACGGTATTCGGAAAAGGACGAGGGATTAGCCTTTTTTGGCAAAGGAATAATATTAGCATCTTTCCATGCCATAGGAAAGATGCTACTGGATATAGAGAAGTTTAAAATATGGCAGAGGATGGGAAGGATGTCATCTAGGATAGGAAGGATCATATTACGGCTGATACAGTCGCTGCCGATGGCATTAGATGTTATTGACATAATACTCTTCTTAACATCACTAGCAGAGAATTGAGTAAAGACGAAAGGTGAATAATAAGGAGTTGGAAGAGATGAAAGATATTGTAATGTCTTGGCTTTAGATTTTCCATCAAAATTGGAAGAAGTCGTGAAATGTTGATTAAGCAAATCTAAATTTAAGTCTTTCGGGATCTTATCACGTTGTGATTTTCCAACTCCAAGTGATTTTAGAAATTTCCAGACTTTAGCTGGATCTCCATTTTGAACGGACTTATGGATATTTTGGCGTTGTGCGTCCCTACACACCTTTTTGCAAGTATTACGTATGCTGACGTATTTCTCTCTATTAATAGGGTTCGGTGAACTTTCGTATTTCACCTTCGCTCTTGCTTTCCTATTCACTAAACACTGTATTTCATCCGTCAACCATGGGCTAGGCGGGTGTTTAATTTTGACGGGTCTGACTGGCGCATGTGTGTCATAAAGGCGTATCAAAAAAGCATTTAATAGATTTGCCTTTTCATCTACCGTTTCCGCTTCGTAAAGTGAGCTCCAGTTAATGCTGTTGACGTCCTTGCGAAGATCATCAAGATTCATTCCACCAAAATTGCGTTGTAATAAAACTTTAGGTTTCGCCTTAGGAGGGCGAATTTTATATGATAAGAAGATGAGGTCATGGTAGGAAAAGTCAGCTGAGCACTGACCGTGTTTAACGGCGTGCTCAACCGACGAAACTAGAATTAAGTCAATAGTATAATATATAAGTAGGTAGTTGTAAATAATAGCGCTGAGTGAGTGTGACCGACACTGTTTCGAACGAAGTTTTAACTACGAGCGTTGTTGCGCCGACATAAGCGGTTTTACACTTAACTCAAAATGGAAATCCAGGATGGCGGCTGCAATAAATTATATTTTTTTTACCGACTTCCAAAAAAGGAGGAGGTTCTCAATTCGATTCGTATATAATATGTTGCTTTTTTTTATGTTTGTTCACGGCTAGCTTCGTCGTTTATGAACTGATTTTGATGATTCTTTTTTTGTTGGACAGGAGATGATTTCAAGGGGGTCCCATTGTCAGCATATCGTGATCTGATGATGGGATCTTAGAGAAATCGAGAGCAACCCTCGTATTTTATAGGCACATGTTATGTTATCAGTGTGTTTTTCAAAGTTACACCAGTATTTACGCCTAATCGTACTAATTTTATGTGGCTAAGCTGATGATGGAAGGTCAACTCCTCAATGGTTAGGAGTTGAAGGATAATTCTTTCACTACTGTACACATATTCAGACTGCTAGTTATATTTCAAGTGAGCTGTTGGAACGGAGATATTTCAAAGGTGGTTCCATTGTCAGCATGTCATGATCTGATGATGGGATTCCATAGAAATCAGGGGCAACCTTCGTATTTTATTTATTCGAGGCTACACCAGGATTTAAGCTTGGTCGCAATAATTTTATGTGGTTGAGCTGATGATGGAAGGTCAACTCCTCAAATAGTTAGCAGTTAAAGGATAATTCTTTCACTAATGTACTCATATTCCTACTGCTAGTTATTGTGTCAAATGAGCTGATAATGGAAGGTCGTGACCCTCAATAGTCAGGAGATAGGATTTAATTCTTTATTTGTTATTAATAAGTTTTCCGTCTCAAGTAACCGTCGTCTCCTCATTCGAGAAACATTCTTGCTCGGTCTACCCATCACTTAAAATCGTAAAATAAAATAATTTTAACAAAAAAAAAACCGACTTCAAAAAGTAGGTAAACTAAAAAGCAAAAAATTAATTTACTTCGCACAAAATAATACGTTTTTTCATTTAGTTAAACAGAAATTACTGAATATCTACAAAACAAAAACAAAGATCTACAAGTTGTTACGTGTCAATATTAAACTGTGTATCGTATTTTGTTGAGATTAACCGATGCTCTGAGATTACTTATTTAAATTTTATTCGTAAACTAGTTATTTCAATACGATTGAATGATCACAAAAAAACACTTTTTTTTTCATAAAAAGACAATATCAAAAAGTTTAAAAGTGTCAACCCTATAGCTTCAATAGAGCGTAGGTAATTATTTTTTGAAATAGGCTTAGTTTCTATACTGTTTACATATTTATACTGTGACTAGACGAAGAAGGTAGTGTCAGCATATTTGCCAACATTTCTCTTATCTGATTTGGCGATATTTCAATTATAATATTAGTCATTTATTCGTATTACTCATTCTAAACTGAGTAATCACTCTAGTTTTGTTATCGCCGGCGCTCACAATGCTGTTTACTTCTTGCTACCTACATCCATATACGTAGGTTAGTACATAATCGAATGAACAACCGACCACGCTAATTACACCAGTTCCTGCGGGTCAATTTATTGGTATCATGGGTAAATTGGCTCAATGATGACCAGGCAACTGGAAAATGAAGCAAAAGCTTTTTGCTCTCGATTTCAACAAGACTAGATCTCGATTTAAATAAACTAGAGATGTGCCTAGCCACCTTTGAGGTCACTGACTAGTCGGTTTTCCTGTAAATGCCAATAATGAAGTGCTACATAATTTATGCCGCTGAAAAATATACTGAATGTGGTGGCGCGACAAACAATTCAAAATGTAACGGTTTCAAATGCATTTAAATTTAACCTGATTTAATGACTTGTCGGCCACTTTTATAGACACCGCGCCGACTAGTCGGCCAAACCCATAGTCAGCACATCTCTAGAATAAACCAATACTATTTCCTGCTAATAAAGTATAGTAGAAAAGTAAGTAGTATAGTTTAAGATAACAAAATGTAGAACAAAAAACAGTTATTTTTAATATATTTTTTATTTAAATCACAAAAGTTTAAAACTATATAAATCTGTATGGTTGTTGCGCTTTCACAGCTTATTCACTGAATCAATTTGAATGTTGGTGGCTGCAAGCATCAGTGGTTCAATGTTTTTGTTCATTCGTTGACCTATTTTCTGGGCTCGACAATAGATTTGAAATATTGCTCACCTACAGATGTCTGCCACATGATACCACACATAAGATCTCACGTGGCTTTCTAAGCACATTTTGATACATTCCAAAAATAAATTTTCACGATGACAATAAAGTTTAGTTAGAATGGAACCAACTTCATAAATAATAAAGTATGATTACAAAACACGAAAAGTGTAAGTTGCTATTAATTTCATGAATGCAGAAACATCTATTTAAATGTGTGCCGTAACTACACCACTGAACCGATTTTTCCATTGACAGTCCATGTGGGTGGGCGATGCCGCAGGCGGAAGCTAGGCAATTCAATACACGTGAACCATAGAAATCTTAATAACTAGTCAATAGAAATGCTATCGACTATCTTTTAACACTGGGACGCATGTCGCCGTTTTTCAAATACCACTTTTTGTATTCCTGCAAACAAAATTATTCTTTTTGGCGATGACATTAAGACGACAATTCCTCAACTCGCACTTGTGTTCGATTAGACTCATGCGCTTGTATTCCTGCAAACAAAATTATTCTTTTTGCGATGACATTAAGACGACAATTCCTCAACTCGCACTTGTGTTTGACTAGACAGATGCGCGGCGACAAGGTCACGCGTCTTTGACATTTCTATTGCCTTATTATTAAGATTTCTATGACGTGAACTCACCATGCCTACAACGCCCTACAGTTACACTAGACCTTGTAAATGTACTAATGACAACCGGATAGCGGAGTCGGTAGAGCAACTGCCGGTTCCGAATCCCGCTCAATCCAAACACTTTGTGTGCAAAATCATGGAGGTTTGTTATTATTGAGAATACGGGTTACTCACGTTATTTTAGCCGGGACATGCCGACTAGTTTCGAATCTAGTAGGTTGATTCATCAACTGGGCGACTAATCGCGTGTCGTCGCCTCCGCGCGACGTCTAGTCCGAAACTAGTCGGCATATCCCGGCTAAAATAACATGAGTAACCCGTATTCTCAATAATAATGTCTTCACCTCACGTCGGTTTTAATAATATTATGAAGGTTTGTGTTGGTCTGGGTTTCTAAGTAGGTATAATGGGTATTTTATTAACTGTCAGCGCGAGGTCTCGGGTTCGATGCCTGGGTCGGGCAAAAGTCTTATTGGGGATTTTCGGCAGGAAATTCACAATACCAGCTTAGTTTGGAAATAGATACCGTTGTATGAATGTTGTATGATATTTATTTAATAATGTTTTGTTTTTGTTACAGGAGCCTTCTTAATACCTTACTTCATAATACTCCTAGTATGTGGTGTGCCAATGCTGTTCATGGAACTGGCCGTGGGACAGTATACCGCTCACGGGCCCATTGGCGCGCTCTCGCAGATATGCCCACTTTTTAAGGGTGAGTCATCTAACATACTTTGTGTTCCCTCCTTCGTATATGTTTAGAATACAGAGTTATAGGAGCTCGTGGTTTGCTAAAAATAATTGTTAGATTGTATGGGTCGATCGCCTTGATCTTCATGCTTTATTCGCCATTCATTTAGTTAATTTATCTTTAAAGTATTTGTAATTAATAATTTACTAGTTACATTTATTGAGATTATCAGTCTAAACCAGCGGCGGGGAGTGTTTTTTTTTAAATTGCATAATTATGGGGTCTTTTCTAAGCAGGATTATGGTTTATACACCATAAAAATCATATCGATTGATAAAAAATGCACTTCAATTACCTAATATGATTATAGTCACGAGTTATAGGTACCTGATAAACCTTTCTATATTTAGCATGAAAAATCTGATTCGTTTTGAAATTACTTATAACAATCATTAATGACTTTTCAAAACAAACGATTATAGCATAATGCATTTACGATAAAAGAAATTGATACGTAACAACAGCACGTTTTATTATTATCTTTTTATCGCCTCCGACTTATAAAGAAAATCTATAAGTCGTGTTAGTTACACCATTTATAACTCAAGAACGGCTGAACCGATTTGGCTGAAAATTGGTGGGGAGGTAGCTTAGAACCGGGAGAAGGACATAGGATACTTTTAAAATATTTTCGAGGGCAAAATTTTATCGAGGGCGAAGCCGCGCGGGGCAGCTAGTTTTTAAATATATTGTAAATATAAATAAACACAGTTCATCTCCCGGTGAACCATGAAAGAGGAAAGGCTACCAGCTACCAAAAGGTATATACCAGCTACCAATAGTTCGCATAATTTAAAATGTCCTTTATAATGTACTTTGAAACGAAGAAATAACATTCATCAGACAACTTAGTAACTCACAAATCGAATATGATGATCGATTGGTTTATCACACGTCCTATTCACGTGCTTTCCTTAAACAAGAGAGATTATTTACCTTTCACTGCAACATATTAAATCAATGTAAACGAAAATGTATCGTTGCTTTCAGGGGCTGGCTTAGCAAGTGTAGTGATCTCATTTTTAATGTCCACGTACTACGCGGTGATCATCGCGTGGGCGATCTACTATTTCTTCACATCTTTCAAGACGGAAGTGCCGTGGGCCAGCTGCTCCAACAGGTGGAACACGCAGCAATGCTGGGTGCCTTCCCACAACTATACCAAGCCTAATGGCTCGCAAACTCCCACCGAACAATTCTTCGAGTAAGTTTTTGTACGAAATTGTTAAACACGGCAAAGGACTACGGTTTTTTTAGGGTTCCGTAGCCGAATGGCAAAAAACGGAACCCTTATGGATTCGTCGTGTCTATCCGTCCATATGTCACAGACACTTTTTCCGTAACTATAAGAGCAATACTGTGGAAAGTTGGTAAGTAGATGTATTCGGTGAACCGGATTAAGATTTTCATACAAAAATGGAAAAAAAACAATAAATTTTTGGGGTTCCCCATACTTAGAACTATAACTCAATTTTTTTTTTATCAAACCCATACGTGTATGGATAGGTCTTCAAAAATGATATTGAGGTTTCTAAAATATTTTTTTTCTACACTGAATAGTTTGCGCGAGAGACGCTTCCAAAGTGGAAAAATGTGTGTGTGTGTGTGTGTGTGTCCGTAACTTTTAAAATAGGGGAATGATAAATGTAAAAATAATATATGATGTACATGTTTCTTTTCAATACGTTATAAATCGTAAACCGTTACCTTTCATTCAATCAACTTCAATTTAATCTATACTTGTAATAAATCTGTAGAAGTAAAATTTCTGTACATTGAAAATATCAAAAAACTGTCTGTCTGTCTGTTTGTTCAGGCATCACGCAAAAACAACCGGTTCGATTACGATGAAACTTGGTATAATTATTCTTTAATATCCTGGGCACCACACTGGGTACTTTTTATCCCGGAAAAGTACCCAGTATATTATGTAAAATAAAAAACAAACTTAACTTTGCGGTTCGGGAGCGAGCCGCAAATATTAAGTTTGTCGTAGGTTATAAATGACCTATGACAAACTTATTATTTGCGGTTCGACTTATAAATATAAACCTACTGTATAGATTTTAATTTTAAAGTATAGGTAGTATATTTGATATTGTACGTAGTGACCGTAGGTTATTTTATAATACTGTTAGGTAGGTTAGGACATTTGTATAGATTTAGTTTATAGGGATTTTGCTTATTTATTGAGTTTAGATTAGTTATTATCAGAAATAGGTTTATTTAGGTAGGTAGGTATTTTATTTTCTGTTATTGAGTTTTTTTATTGATACCACGCAGATGAAATCGCGTAGTTTAAAAACAACTGAATTTTGATAATTACCTTTGAGTTTGATAGTCTAAGTGTGATTTTGATATTTAACATTACGCTAAACTCTACGGGCTGTCACGGACGCACGTGTCGCAATTTCTATTATTTCGAAATTTCAAGTAGTTACATGAGTTTTACCTATTTGTCTGTTTTGATTTGTTTGAATATTATTTTCCTTGAATTTTTGTCGGTTTGATAATAGATAGGTAAGTAAGTACATGAGTTGTACCTACTATTGTTATATTGACATTGTTACCTTTAGCATTTTTTGTTCATAAAACGACATCCACGCGGACGAAGTCGCGGGTAACAGCTAGTAAAGAATAAAGCAAAACATTTATTTAGATGTTTAGTGGTACGGAACCCTACGTGCGCGAGGCCGACTCGCACTTGGCCGGTTCTTTACTTATTCTGTGCTACGGTCGCAGACTTCTAAAGTGGGTTCTTGATGTTTCACAAGCGTCAGATTAACCTTACACACACAAATGAAAGTAAGACTTGAGTATTGTATTTTCAAGTGCAAATTATGGCACCTTTAGATGGGTCAAGTTATATTTTATTTGGCGAATAATTAAGTACTCTCGGAATTGCGAATGTTAAACCCTGCCAGACAACTATTGTTTCTGTACTTATACATTTAATTTAGGAAGATTAATAACACTCAGAAGTTATCCATTTCATATAACTATGTTGAGTAATAAGTTGGTTTATTTCGTAAACTTGCTCCGTGCTAATGGCGGGTAATGCAATTCAAACTGGAATCCAACCACAAAATACGGAACAGAGACATATAAAATATTATAAATACCTACTCTCAGCATTAGAAAGTTTATACCCTAGAATGCCTAGTTGTCCATGTACTATCAGCAAAGTTGATTCATGACCCATTTCACTAACATTTCCTTTGACATTTGTTGATAGAACAAGATAATTTATACTTAAAGTGTCCATACAAAAATTGTATTATGGTGGATCATGAATCTGCTTAGTTGATAGTACATACTACAAACAAAAAAGAGACTCGGTAATGTAGCAGATTCACGTGGAACAGAAACTTCCTATTCTTTATCATTTTAGTCATAACCATATCAATGATAATGTGTATTATTATGAATTGCAAGTCAGTTACTTACCGGTACACGTCGATTGCCGCCAATGAATAATGTTAGCATACAAATCTAACTGACAACTGAAACAATAAAAATTAACTCACTAAAATATTGATATGCTTAAAAAAACACACCACAATTTATTGGTATATTTATCATACCTTAATATGTATCGATATTATATTAATGTTCTATCGACGGCAACGGTAATTTTTTTTTTTAAATTACTGGTAACAATAGCAGATAGCAATGATGGGAGAAAATGTAGTCATAGTCTAACTGGTATTTTATGTAGTAAAAATATTCTTTCTTAATCTGTTAAATATCATAAATAAGATCACAAATATTTACAAACAGATAAAAAGACTTGTTTATTGCTTAGTAAAACAAAGTAGAGTGAAAATAAATAAAGTAAATAGATAACCTTTTTAATCAACTCTTATACTATTTATTTGTTTGTTTTGCAGGAAAAAGGTACTGAGCATGAGTGACGGTATTGAATACCCTAACGGGATGCGGTGGGAGCTGGCAGCTTGCTTGGTCTGTGCTTGGGTACTGGTCTACTTCGCCATATGGAAGAGCATCAAATCTTCTGCCAAAGTCCGCTATATCACCACAACACTACCTTTCTTACTAATCATTGTCTTCTTGGGACGTTCTTTGACACTCGACGGAGCAGATGGAGGCTTACGATACTTCTTTAAACCGGACTGGGCACTACTGAAGCAATCGAGACCATGGGTTAATGCTGCATCACAAATCTTCAACTCGATCGGAGTCGCTTTCGGTTCGATGATAATGTTCGCCTCATATAATCGATTCGACAATAACTTCCTTCACGATACAATAGCGGTATCGCTGATCAACGCAATCACCAGTCTTATAGTGGGCATTTTCACTTTCGCCACGATTGGAAACATCGCCTTCGAACAAAACACTTCTGTCAAGGATGTCATTGCCGATAGTAAGTACAGTTAATTGTTATCTTTGTATCACTCTCACAAAACTCACTATTCTTCACTTCATGGACTACTCACTTAGGGTTGACCCAAATTTATCAGAATCAATCCCTTTTTTGCACCATTCTTCACACTCTTTAAAACAATAAAATCTATTGATAACTTTGTTTTGTTAGATACCCGAAGTAATGTGTCTGTGATTCAAAATGTCTGCTTTCTTTTCAGGTCCCGGATTGTTATTTGTTGTGTATCCACAAGCTATCGCGAAGATGCCTGCGTCTCAGCTATGGGCGGTGTTGTTCTTCTTCATGTTCCTTTGTCTGGGACTTAACAGCCAGGTAAATATAACGACCCCATTTATCAAAATGTTTGATAATTTCGTGAGGAATCCTGCAACTGCGAGGGCACGTCAACATTTTATTTACTCTTGAGTTTTCCAACCGTTAGTATAGGAAAAGTGGACTGTCGCTCACAGACCTCACAGTAGGTAGAAGAAGCTAGCAATAGCGTCATCACGTAAACAAAAACTGTCTCATCTGTGACTTGTGTAGCTGCGGCTCATGTGGTTTTAAATTTTATGAATACAAACATAATATTTAATGGCCAAAGCTATTTCAAATGTAACTAATAAAGTTGTTTTGTGCGTTTCAGTTTGCAATAGTGGAAGTGGTGGTGACGTCAATACAAGATGGCTTCCCAGACATGATCCGCAAGAGGCTCGTGTATCACGAGCTCTTGGTGCTGTGTGTCTGTGGAGTGTCCCTAGTGTTCGGTATACCACATATCATACACAGCGGGATATACTTCTTCCAACTCATGGACTATTATGCGGCGTCGCTTAGTATAACATACCTCGCTTTCTTCGAAGTCGTGGGCATCGCGTGGTTCTACGGAGTTGGAAGATTGTCCAAGAATATTAAACAAATGACTGGTATGTACCTACATCCAATGATATTATAGAACTATAGATATGTTACGTTCATAGAAATTACGATTTAAATCCGTTCCGAGCTATTCCAAATTGCACACATTGACAAATGTCCGCAGCGCACGCATCCTTATCGCTCTAACGTCAAAACAATATCGCTTTCTCTTTCTTAACTTGAACATGGCGCATGGCGTCTGGCACGTGACTGCGCTCGACGCAGGCCACACGCAAACTAAACACAAGACGTCCCAATTGGGACGTATTTGAGTATTCACAGCGCGAGCGCTTATAACATATCTGCTTTTGTTTTTATATAATATCATTGCCTACATCATTATTTTTCTTAATCAATAAAGCTGTTTATACAACATTTTCCGAATAAATATCGTGTTTACTTCAATAACATAATGCGGTTTTCCTTATTAAGGGCATAATTTTGGCATAGTTACCGTTCCGTCGCTTACAACTCCGATCCCATGCTGAATGTATGCCTGTTTCTAAGGAGAACCACAGGTGGATAGTATATTATGGGTACTCTGTTCCAAAATCAGAGACAAAAATCAAACGAGTATAGTTCGATTCCCGGTTGAGTAAAATTAAAATAAAATATTATTAAAGTGAAATCTCCTATCTGGTATGATTATTTACGAATTCGACATTTTGGTGCTCGTTTTTTGACTCAGAGAGTAATTTTGGAACCGAATTTAATCACTATTAGAAAAAGCTCCTGATCTATCAATACAAAATGGTACCTATCATTAGGTCAATGTGCAACTAATTTGGCGGCGGAAATATTAATGACTTGTACAATATGTAGATATTACATTTTTGCGTTTTGAAAGTACGTAAGTACCTACACGTTTTTTACCTACAGATACAGATGACGTCACACGGGATGTCCTACCATTGACTCCTGCCCAACATCCGTATTGTTTGTTTTGTACTCATACTCGAAGATAATAATCGGTTTAACATACACGTTTAAAAATATTTTTATATATAACAATGATGATTCAATGTCAATTTAACTTTATCAGTCACAGCGCACCGCGCCCATACTTTATCGGATATAATAAATACGATATGTGACATTTAACTTGCATTGAATTTCACACAAATAATGCCTAAGACTTTTTTTTGTAGATAAGCGAATGTAATAAAACTAATATCATGAAAATGCAAACTTTGTTTGTAGGTATATCTATCGAGGATTTACAAAAACACTTTATGTGATATATTATCAAATAATTAATAGCAGTTCGAGCAGAGTCCGGCAACAGTCCAAAGAAATAGTTGACTCATATTGATTTAGCATATAGGTATGTCAGAAGGTGTATTCTAGATTACGTTACGGCGAAACGATTTGTTTATCACTGACTGAAGTAATTCTACGGCCTCAGAGGAAATTCTACGGCATTCTTTTGATTAATTTGAATGAACAGCAGATAATTTTTAGGCCATCAAGAACTACCTATCAACTACCTGGAGATAAATAACTACCTATGATAATAGGTAGATAGTTATTTATCTCCATACTTCCGTTGACTGTTGACTGTCGACGTTATCGTTAATCTATTATTTCCTTTTTGCTTCAATTACAATTTTTTATATTTCTTAAAAATGATTTGTAAGCAAAAGCGGTTTAGTCGCATAACGTCCCATTCGCAAAATGTCCCACGGAAAAAAAACGTCCCATTCGCAGAATGTCCCATTCGCAGAACGTCCCTTTCGCAAAATGTCCTATTAGCAAAACGTCCCATTCGCATAATGTCCCATTCTCAAAACGTCCCATTCGCAAATTGTCCCATGTATGGGGGCTGGTGGAAAACAATTAAAAAACAATTATTCTGATATATACCTATAATAAAAGTGTAAATAATCAACACATATAAATCATACTAATCAACATTTATAATCAACATAATTATAACTAAGCAATATGAATAAGATATACATAGGTAATAAGGTAGGTAACTAATCATTTTTGTCATTCTTAATATTTTTTTATTTTAATTATAAAGTCAAATAATAACGATCACATAAAATAACTATGTTTTGACATATCTATCTATATATTACTTTTGTAATTGTAAGAATATAATTTTTTTCATAAAGTTATGCAAAGTAATAGAATTTTGCTGCAATTTTTTTAGATACTTATTATATTGTTTATCAAAAAGTATATCTCTTTGCCGTCTTTTTTTTCATGTACAAATAATATATTTTTAATTTTTCTGTCCACATGCATCGCTTCTTTTTTTAATTTGTGCACAAACAAATAAAGGTTCGGTTTTTTCGGTATTCGAACATTCATCCGATGATGCCAGCCTTCGACGGCATTAGTGGTTCGGTGCCTTTGACCAGCACAGCTTAAAATACTTGGTGATATTTTTGGTTACCATTGTCTTTGATAATATTCGAGGAATTGTTGAGATTCCAGTGTATTTGGTGCTTTATCGAGTATAAGACGCCAAGCATCTGGTATGTGATTAAAAATTAAAAATATATTATTTGTACATGAAAAAAAAGACGGCAAAGAGATATACTTTTTGATAAACAATATAATAAGTATCTAAAAAAATTGCAGCAAAATTCTATTACTTTGCATAACTTTATGAAAAAAATTATATTCTTACAATTACAAAAGTAATATATAGATAGATATGTCAAAACATAGTTATTTTATGTGATCGTTATTATTTGACTTTATAATTAAAATAAAAAAATATTAAGAATGACAAAAATGATTAGTTACCTACCTTATTACCTATGTATATCTTATTCATATTGCTTAGTTATAATTATGTTGATTATAAATGTTGATTAGTATGATTTATATGTGTTGATTATTTACACTTTTATTATAGGTTGTTACGTGCTTAATGCTGAAGCACTTTTTTGTATAAGCCAAGCTCAGTTATCCAGGGGTGGGACGGTCGCCTCTATTGACAACAGTATCGGGTACATGTGTTGTTGTTATTATATATCTGTAATTTTGACAGAGTGTATGAATTATGAAATTTATATGGGCGCCACCAGGGGTCTGAAGGACTCCTGGAATTTACAAAATAAACAATAGTTAAGTTAATACAATTTTAATTAAAGTTTAACCTAACTTCTCACATGGTTTTAAAATAATATTAATTATTATTCTAGGGTTAGCTTAGAATATAGTTACTTAAATTAAATTACAAAGTTTACTTATAATTAATACCTAATTTACTGGAACCATCTTAACTTAACAGAAGCTCTACAACATTGGATCTTCCTGTCTTGGTCCTGGGCAGCACTAGCGGAGGATTCACACTCCGGTTCGTCTCGGTCAAACCGGGATGTGATGCCTTCCTTCAGATCTGTCGGTCTTGATGATGTTCGTTGATTCCAGTGTGAAATATTACTTGCATTTGCAAGAGGAAATTAAATGAGGTCAGAGACCTTAAAGATTATTGGTAAACATCTTAAGATGATTATGTTAAATTTGGATTAAAATCATAAACTCAAGATGAGTGAAATATAGTCACATGTGTACACACATGAGAACAAAACATTAACTACACAACGTGTTGTCGTGAAAAATGGGCTGAATATTATCTAGATTCAGGGCATTAATTTGTGAGAATTGATATTGGAACTTTGGAAGCCTGAAACCAAAAGAAATTCACACATTGTAGGACCACGTGTTACATGGTGAGAGAAATATTCCTACTCAACAAACTAAACTATCACTTACCAGCATTGCAGTATTAGTACAATTTACAATATTGCTGGCCCCAAAAGATTATTATGGTGGATGCATCCGCGAACAAACGCAACGCCCACGCTCGAATACAATAATGCGTCGTGCCACGTCCATATTGAAGAGCAAAAGAAAACGATTGACAACTCACAAACGTCAAATCCATGAAGGATGTACCAGTATAAATCGATTAACGATCAATACAGGTAATTACGACAACATAAGATTTCCTAGACAATCGTAAATTATTTACCAAAAATATCTAGAAGAACGTCACTAAACGTCAGCCAGCTGTCAAACGTCATTGTCAATTTAATTGTCACTACTTTATTGATTAGGTTATTGATTCGCAAACGCTATCAGTTTTATTGTTAAATAAATAAACAAAGAAATGGTATTAAGTCTAATACGATGTTTAGCTATGCTATAGTGTATGTTATGGTTACGTGGAAACATCCTTTTAACCGTAAGTTACGTTACATTGCACAGAAATCAAAAGGTAAGTTCTATGGAGTTGTATGTAAACAAACCATTTTGTTTCCATTGCATAAATTAGCCTTATTTAACATTCTACAGGGCAGAAATATAACAGTTGCAAGATTAACATGCAACAAAGCCCCTTTCAAGAAGCGAAATTGTGAACTATTCACAATTTGGCGCAACCAAACAACAACATTTGACAACTAACTTAAAATTGGCACGGAGTTTAACTGAGGCCAGCTACATACCATCAATGATCACAGCCAGTTGTAAAGTAATGAAAATTTTGACTAAATGCAGAACATTAAACCTAACTAACCTAATATTTTGTAAGGTCTAACTAACCTAAGTTTAACTAAACAATTGTGAAGGTGGGGTCCCAATGACCGGGGGATGTTATACCACATACATTCATCACTTTCTTGTCTTACATTCGACCTGACACTCACTTTCATTACTTTCTTACTATCCAATCTTTACTTCTTCATTCTTAACAATTCATACTATACAAACATACACACACACCACAATCACTGATACTCCAAGTGCACAACTGTTTTCATACCACTAATTAATCATACTACTTACCCTAATTCTAAATTAACTATTTTACCTATTTACTACTATCAGAGTCCTTTACTTCTCCGCTATCATCTTCTTCACTTTCACCTAAATAAACTATGTTTAACATGTGTTAAACCTATTGTCTTACCACTAATAGCACGGAGACTATACACTAATGGACTCACTCTTTCCTCGACCACACATTTAATATTTCTAGGGGGCTAACTTACTAGCAAATTTATAATCAGTGTTGGATAGGATAGAACATGAACCTTTTTCCAAACTACCTGACCTACTTTTAAACATAAGTTTCTATATTATGCTACCTTTATTATAATATTATCAGCGTTGGATAGGATAGAACATAAACCTTTTTCCGAACTAACTGATCTACTTTTAAACATAAGTTTCTTATAACTTTATTATAATATTTCTTGCCTCTTTCATGGGCATGAACTAACCTATTTCTAACTTTTAAAAATATATCTTTTAATTCAGGTAATGACTGAACATATATTCTTTCCTCTCAGAGAAACTGAAATTAACTTCTTCAGATTTTCTCATGGGTGTATCTAACTTACTAAAATATTTACCTCTTTTTTTTTTTTTTTATAATATTTCTTTCAAAGTTTTTCTGCTATAAGCAGTGGGTAAAAACTCGAACTTTAATTGTTCTATGAATTGAAACCAATCTACAGTCTTTACCATAAAATCTATACCATTCTAAAGCTTCTCCTTCTAGCAGCTCTGGCATACATCTCAATAATTAAGACACTAACATATTCTTTGTTATTCTAATATTCTATTTGGAAACGTTACGGCTGGGATCAATGACGATCTGCAGCTCACCTCTGTTGCAGCCTGGGGACGCAGACTCCGCAGGTTCCTCGGGAGCCACTCCACAGGTACCTGCCGCATCTGCCTCCTCAGCGCAGCACACGCCCGTTTCGCCTGAAATGTTAACGTTGAAACGTTTTAAAGCACTATCACAATCCTTCTTTAAGGTTCCAATCATTTCTAGAGCTTTGGTGTCCTCTGCCACCAGTCTACCCAATCGAAGTTGAATATGAATCAGTCTAGAAATGAACCTACCCATGCGGGTAACATCTTCCCCACAAGATGAAATAGTATGAAGAATATCATTTAATTTATTTTCACACAATTCTAATTCTAATGTCACATCTAAGTCTGCAGGATCTACAGTGACATCTAGACGTGATGACTTAGACAATGAGGCCAATTTTGCTCTCATGTCAGCCACAGTTTTAATATTAGTATGGCCTCTGATGCGAAGCTCATACTTCAATTCATCACTCAATAGGTGATAGAAATTCATCCTCCTATCTGCCATCTTGGAAGAAAGAAAAATTCACGACCAATCAAAAAAATAAGAAGTAAACGAAAAGAACACTAACCTTTCAAATCAACAACACAATCTATACCCAAAATTCCTGTTCGCCCCACGTTGGGCGCCAAATTTGTTACGTGCTTAATGCTGAAGCACTTTTTTGTATAAGCCAAGCTCAGTTATCCAGGGGTGGGACGGTCGCCTCTATTGACAACAGTATCGGGTACATGTGTTGTTGTTATTATATATCTGTAATTTTGACAGAGTGTATGAATTATGAAATTTATATGGGCGCCACCAGGGGTCTGAAGGACTCCTGGAATTTACAAAATAAACAATAGTTAAGTTAATACAATTTTAATTAAAGTTTAACCTAACTTCTCACATGGTTTTAAAATAATATTAATTATTATTCTAGGGTTAGCTTAGAATATAGTTACTTAAATTAAATTACAAAGTTTACTTATAATTAATACCTAATTTACTGGAACCATCTTAACTTAACAGAAGCTCTACAACATTGGATCTTCCTGTCTTGGTCCTGGGCAGCACTAGCGGAGGATTCACACTCCGGTTCGTCTCGGTCAAACCGGGATGTGATGCCTTCCTTCAGATCTGTCGGTCTTGATGATGTTCGTTGATTCCAGTGTGAAATATTACTTGCATTTGCAAGAGGAAATTAAATGAGGTCAGAGACCTTAAAGATTATTGGTAAACATCTTAAGATGATTATGTTAAATTTGGATTAAAATCATAAACTCAAGATGAGTGAAATATAGTCACATGTGTACACACATGAGAACAAAACATTAACTACACAACGTGTTGTCGTGAAAAATGGGCTGAATATTATCTAGATTCAGGGCATTAATTTGTGAGAATTGATATTGGAACTTTGGAAGCCTGAAACCAAAAGAAATTCACACATTGTAGGACCACGTGTTACATGGTGAGAGAAATATTCCTACTCAACAAACTAAACTATCACTTACCAGCATTGCAGTATTAGTACAATTTACAATATTGCTGGCCCCAAAAGATTATTATGGTGGATGCATCCGCGAACAAACGCAACGCCCACGCTCGAATACAATAATGCGTCGTGCCACGTCCATATTGAAGAGCAAAAGAAAACGATTGACAACTCACAAACGTCAAATCCATGAAGGATGTACCAGTATAAATCGATTAACGATCAATACAGGTAATTACGACAACATAAGATTTCCTAGACAATCGTAAATTATTTACCAAAAATATCTAGAAGAACGTCACTAAACGTCAGCCAGCTGTCAAACGTCATTGTCAATTTAATTGTCACTACTTTATTGATTAGGTTATTGATTCGCAAACGCTATCAGTTTTATTGTTAAATAAATAAACAAAGAAATGGTATTAAGTCTAATACGATGTTTAGCTATGCTATAGTGTATGTTATGGTTACGTGGAAACATCCTTTTAACCGTAAGTTACGTTACATTGCACAGAAATCAAAAGGTAAGTTCTATGGAGTTGTATGTAAACAAACCATTTTGTTTCCATTGCATAAATTAGCCTTATTTAACATTCTACAGGGCAGAAATATAACAGTTGCAAGATTAACATGCAACAAAGTATATATCAGAATAATTGTTTTTTAATTGTTTTCCACCAGCCCCCATACATGGGACAATTTGCGAATGGGACGTTTTGAGAATGGGACATTATGCGAATGGGACGTTTTGCTAATAGGACATTTTGCGAAAGGGACGTTCTGCTAATGGGACATTCTGCGAATGGGACGTTTTTTTTCCGTGGGACATTTTGCGAATGGGACGTTATGCGACTAAACCGCAAAAGCATGCAGCAATATTCAAATATACTAATTTATATTCCAGGTCGGAGGCCATCGCTGTACTTCCGAGTATGCTGGTTAGTAGCGACTCCAGCGCTACTGCTGGCACTGTGGGTGGCTAGCCTGGTGGACTACACGCCGCCCACCTACCGGCAGTACGAGTACCCAGCGTGGGCACAGGCGCTCGGTTGGATCATCGCGTCTATGTCATTACTGTGTATACCAGTGTATGCCATCGCCGTTATTATTAAGTCACCCGGGGAGACTCTAGGAGAGGTATGATGAAAACCTTAATATTTCTAATATTTAAGTTCATTCTTAACAATAGGATCCAAAGAATAGAGTCGATTCTTGAACCAGTGGTCTCTTTATTCTTTGCCAGTTGTATAATGGAACAGGCAGATATGAGTTGATCGAAACATCATTTTGGGATCATCCAGGTTAAGGATTTGAAAGATTCCTACAGTAAAACTTAGTGTAACAAGGAATGTAGAAAACTATGTGGCTACTAACTACTCACCAGGCAGTTGTGTGAAGTTAGGTATAATTATGGGCAAACTTCTTGAGCATTAGGTGACGTGGTAGGGGAAAGTTTGCGCATCGTACACTTACAATTTATGAGTTTACTGATAACAATTTGTAAGATACTGAGAGTATCTTGTAGTTTTAATTAATAAATAATTTGTATATCGGCAACTCAACAAATAACATGTAAAAAATCCCGAAATAAAATGCTCAAGAAGTTTGCCCATAATTGTACATACCTATACTTTAAAGTTTTGAAACGTTAACTCGATAAGAAGAAGACAACTCTAAACCTACCTACTCTACATTTTCTAACAACAGTGTTTATCAAGGTTTTTTAGTATTTACTTAGACAACATGAATGTCAAACACCTGATGAAATATATGGGATACTGATAAGATATATTGGCTGTTCGTTTATTTGCTCCGATTACCTAAAAAAAAATCGAATCAGTGCTTTTTTGCCATTATAAAAAAGTAACAGCCTTTATGCATATGGGTAGAGGTACGTCTAGGTACTTAATGCTAAATATTTTCCAAATAAATAATGACTTAATTAAGATAACGTTTAACAAACTATGCGACTAAAATAAGTTTGTATGCAGAGACAACGAACCTTTTAATCATTATTACACAAAAATGGTCTAATGAATACCATCCACTGTCAGTCTGACTGTTTTCTTTCAGATAAGCTTATATAAACCTACTATTCTTTATGTTAACAGAAATTCCGCTATTCAATACGTCCGGCATCACTTTGCGAATGTGGCGTGAACGAGTGCGACATCTGCTGCTCTGACTCCGACCCTGCGGAGTACAAAACTGCAATCAACTAGTCTGAACACCTAAGCAACGTTAGAGAATAAGGACAGTCATATCTACCTACTTTCTACAATAGCATGATACACTTTGATACGAAGAATAAACAACTCGCTGAGATAATAAAACAGACGTTCCATCATAATTATCATTAATTTACAAGACGACCGCACTCGACCTAAAACAATAATGTAGTAGGTGACGCAACCTCGAGTGCTCACTTCTCTTCAATCCAAAACTATACTCGAGTGCTAATCGCTCATTCCAAGTACATCAACTATGCTTCAACTACAACCAACTGTACAAACAATCTATGTATGACGTAGAGTGAATAATATGATATTTGCAATTAGTTAATTACCGTAAGTTAATCAATTTGTACAATTTATCAGCGAAACTCAATATTACCGCAGTACAGAATAATTCTAATTTGATTATAGTTGTAGCTTTTAGTAACCCAACAGAACCAGTATTAAGTGTTAGTATGTATAAAAAGAGTTCGTGAAATTATAATGAGATAAAAATAATGGGATGTAATGCTTCCTAAAATGTTGTGATCAAAGTCATTCCATTAGAAAATGTATTTTAGGTAAGTAATTAAACTTTAGCATAAAATATCTATTTATTATTAGTATGTATATTATTTTTAGCATAGTACGATCGAAAAGTGCACGAACCATCGTGAAGGTTACCAAATATAGGTGTAGGCATCTACTTATCTTTATTTAGTACTTCCACTGTGGTTTCGTAATGAAGATATTATTTGATATCGTTGAGATATTCATATGTGCCTGGTGTTGTACCAACTTTAGTTTTAGGTCAATTTCCATTCACCTTTAAGGAACAAACATCAAGCAAAATACTTACAAAGTTTATCAAAGTACAATACAATGATACAATAATTTAAAACTATGTGAGATGTAAATAAGTGATTATTTGTAAATAAACGAGAACACAACTTGTTAATCTAGCAATGTAAGTTATATAAATAAAAATATATGAACAAATTGGTTGCTTTATTTTACTTAGCCATGATCCACTTTTTCCCTAATAAAGATAATTGCAGTATCGCAATAAATGAAGAAAGAATAATAAATAACAAACTGAAAAAAATAATTTCAGCATTTTAAAGTTTTGAAAGTTCTTTTGTAGACAAGTGAAATAGTTAAATTACACTTTTGGACATAAACAGCCGTCCAAGACGGCTTACACTACCTTCAAAGAATATAACTAAATCCAATACTTACACGAGTCTAGGTACCAACTACTTCAACACGCCCGACCTAAACTAGACATACTAAGTTAACGTGTGGGTACTGGGTGTACTGGTACTAATATCTCATCAGCTTACAACAGAGCTTAAGAGCATCAGTGAGTTTAGCACAGCCCTAGTCCCAACGACTGCTCTACTTAACGGAGTAAAACGTTGCCCTGTGGTAATCTAACACACGCCATCATTATACAGGCGAACGCTCATACGGGTGGATCGATTTTTGTTGTAATTATTACATGATATGTAAGTTATGGCCACTAGGCAAATAAGACATCGCCGCCCTAAAGTCGGATGACTCGGCAAGCTAAGAGAAGCCGTGGCTTTCCGCATGGAACACTGCAACCAAGCCGAGGGTGTTTCGGTGTGTCGTAAACCTGGAGGGGTCGTAAATGACATGGATATGTGCGCAAGCGTTCCCACGTTCCTGTCATAACGCGGCAGAAGAGGCATCGCGGTGATTTTGGCCAATAGATCGGCTTTTATAACGATATAGCCGATTTCCCCACGTTAAAATAGTCCCTATAAATAAGCGGGAAGTCGTGAGTATGACCAGTGGCATGCCAAAAGCGTACATTATATTAATATAAATAAGCATGCAGAGACGCGGGATTCAATTATTTCTTTAATATATTTTTTCTTTTGATAAAACATAAATATATAGTTGTACACAAGATATGCTTTTTAGGGTTCCGTAGTACCTTAAAGGGAACCTCATAGTTTTTGGCCATGTCTGCCTGTCTGTCTGACCGAAATTTTGCTTGTATGTTATATGTTAGCTAGGCCAACAAAGTGGTAAAATAAAATCTTAATATAATTTATTTAATAGGGTCCTCCTCCTTACATGTAAAGTGGGGATGACTTTTTTCATTTGTGTACCCCATATTATGGGGTTAGATGGCTTTTTTAAAAACACTGGGGAGTTGCAATGACAATTTTATGATTCAGAGATCCATTTATGATAATAATATAATGTACTTTAAAGACCAAATTAATAAAATAAAGTAGAGACCCGTCTCTAAAAATGGACGTCAGCACTTTTCTGAGCTTCTATCCCTTTCTGACATTTAGAACCGTCATTTATTAGAGCAAGAAAGAGAAGAAGAATCCATATTAAAATAACAACACACAATCATGGGCATTGCATGGTTTAATCCAACTATTGGTGATGACCCACGCCGTCTACGACATGCATTGACACAATTAATAAAGTGTAGTTGAGTTCTTTAATCTCTGCCTAGCTCTATAGGTATAAGGCGTTAGTTCATGTATTATTATGTGTGTTTATTTTGCATTATTATCAATCTAATGAAGATTGAGAAAGAAAAGGCAAGTAAAGTCGTGTTTCCAAAGACCCCAATCACCATAACAGGTAATTTTTTATAAGTATATCATAATGCTTAATTTTGGCACAATTCCTTTAAAAATAAAAGATTGTTTACCAATATTGTTTGTTTTGCAATATGTTAGGCTCGCAGAAGGCAGGCTTGAAAAACAGCATTAAAAATTACATTAACATAAACATACCAAGCTATTCTTAAAGCTCTTGAAATATTTGAACTGTTCTAAGAATTCAGTTGCAATCATATTTACTTTATCTTACAGAAATATCTTGAAATGGAAGGTTTGCTGATTCTGGGAAGAGACTGAAAATTTTAGTATTAGGTATTACTTCTTCTTCGTCGTGTCAATGGCTGAGTCAAATTTTATTTTGACTTACCATCATGGTGAAAAGATTAGCCAATTCATTTTAAAGAACTCGCGAATTGCCCAGGGTGCACCGGACGTAGGGAATTGTTGTGTACAGTATTACTAATACCACTAATATGTTATGTGACTTGTCAAATGGTTACAATACTTCACAGTTCTTAAAATGTAATTGATCCTTCCTAGGCATAGAAAATTATTACATTATCAGAAAAAAATATTTAGAGCTATTGGTTTTAAAATACATGTTGTACACATTCAGTTGTTTAATAAAAACTAACATAATATTGAACACTATGATTCAAAAGATCTGAATAAGGACTAACTTTTGTATTGATTAACTTAATTCTTTTTCTTTTTCTTTGCACTTAATAGTTCATCCTGGTCTTCACCATCGCTATCATCATTGTCATCATCAATATTGCCATCACCATCTGAAATTTAAAAAAAATTTATTTTTTTATAAAAATACTACTTTTTATAGACCTCCTTAGCACTAGCATGCAGCGTTGCTACAGGACATATGGGATGAAAGTGTGATCATAATATTTTATACAGAAAATGGAAATCCAGATTATTCATTGAATAAAATTGGGCTCTAATCTATTTATCTAATAACCATATGGGCTCAAGGTTCCAGGTATATCAATAATAATAAATTTATTCATTGCCACAATAAGTACATATTCCTTACATTTGATCTTAATTAGGTAGTATACATAGAATTACTATTTTAATGTAAAGAAGAGTGCAATCAACAAAAAATCTCCTGCACTAGGCGTAGCCTGTCTTGCAGGAGGTTTTTATTAACTACATTACCCTATGTGAAATGGCGGTAACTAATAGTAAAAGACTTACTTAAATCACCAGCATCCTTGATTAGTTTAGTTATTGCAGCATTTAATTCTAGCTCAAACTTATCTAACGATTCGGATAAGTGTAGAAAATCAGTAATTTGAGTAACGGATTCTATTACTTTGTCATTTGCAGTTATGGTACATTTTATCTCAGGCGACATTCTTTTAAAAGCTTATAAAACTGTGATAAGATATATATAGCTCCACAAGGATACACACTACACAACACACTAGGCAGTACCAACTTAAATAAAAGGTCTTTTATATATGTGAAAATAAATTCAAATAATCTGACCAGAAAAACATCACAAATATCATTATCAGCTGATATCTGTCATACGTGACATGTGATTTTAAACTGTCATTCTATGTCAATGGTATGGAACCAAGGCCTTTGAAAAAGATGCGCGCGCACGCGCTGCGAGTGTGACTCACCGCGAACCGCTTTTCTATTAAAATATATCACCCGCCCGCGCGATTCACATCAACTAGCCCGCTTGCACTGAAAACACAACATCAAAACAATCGACATGTGACTTGGTCAATCAAAGCTCTTCAGCTCTGACCTAATTCTGTCCGAATCTTATGTCGATTATTTAGAAGGATAATAATCGGAAATAGAACTTTAGGCTAAAATAACACAGTTCAATTTCAGTTCAATATTAATAATTTATTTAAATAAAATACATAGAGCAATACAAAGCAAGTACATATTACATTATTCCAAATATTACTTTCAATTCCTATGTTTTAGCCACGTTTTAGCATTGAACGATACATTTTAGAATAGAAGTTAATTGACCCGTTTAAAATTGGTTTTCAGCTCTTATTGAAGCAATCAGATTTTATAAGCACTGTGACAAGGACGTTTAAAAAAGACGGACGGAATGACACCTAGAAAATGATTGAAGCACCAAAATGGCGGCGGTGTGTTTATGTGTGCGTGTGTAAGGGGTTACCAGACATGAGAAATATTACCCACATTTTTACAATAATTTAAATAAATATTTTAGAGGTTTTATTTTTTTTTTTTTATTTGCTGCTTTTTACCACCAAGCATGATTTAGGTATTTAGGTAGTTTCAACTACCGTGGTTAAAAACCAAGCAATATAAAACAACTTTATGTTTTAATTTCGAAACAAAGTTGTTTAATATTTCTAGCAGTCGATGATGGCCTGCAGGTGGATATTGTTTGTTTTTTTTAAGGAAATATGTACAAAATTCGTTGCTCTGGGCACTCCCTGACGCAAGGCAGCGAAGATGCTTAAGTGCAGCTTCTCAGTTTTTGGAAAATATTTTAAAATTACGACTCCTACGGCGCTTCCTGACTTTTAGATAGTGAAGATGCTTTAGTGATATACAGGGTGTCCCAGTTTAGGACGTGAAGCTCAAATCGGATGGTAGAGTAAGTTATAGCAGTTATAAAAAAAAAAAAAAAACTAAATCAAAAATTCTTTATTACATAAACTATCAGAAAGTGCTTGAAAACGTCAACAAAATGAACAAACTAAATAAAATATCTAAGTTAAACTAAACCAATAATCGCAAAGCTTAGATTCACTTACTTGTGATTTTTCGGATATGGGAATATTGATTTCTGCAGTTTCTAATTATTTTTATCCAATCATTTTTCCATACATCGTTTGCAGCAGGAAATCTATAAAACATATAACAATAATTTATACTAAATGTATATACTACATAAAAATATTTACCCAAATTCAGGGTAAATGAAAATATTTATTGACTATCAACACTGATAGCTTTGGTATATTTTTTTACGAAAACAATATAATTGCGGCAATAAGCTGAATATATTACTTGCTTACCTATGAAAAGTGATCCCCTGGTTTTTTTTTGTCGAAGCACTATGGTTTCGGCAGCTTTGCACTACACAAGACGGCATCTTTAATTATTTTACGTTAACATCCGAGCAACAGCACAGTACAGTACAAAGCGTAATGGAGGGCGATTGACTTACTATTGTGTCAATGTGTATGTTCTGTGTGTACGTGTGACTTACTATGGGTGCTTCAGTTAGTGTTTCAAGAGACTCTGTCTGCCTTTTTTATAAGTCTATGCACTGTGAGCGAATTTTTCCAAAGGCAAAGCCGGTTTAAATGACTTTTGGCGCGATAAAATCTATATTATTAACTTAACGAATCGGACCTTAGCATATGACATTAATGACATCCCTATCCGTTGAAATTCATTCATGTGATTTTCAATTCCATTCAGTCAGTGAGAGTGAGTCAGTGAGTGAGAATCAGAAACTTCAGTGAAAACAGCTGATCACAATATAATATAATCATTTTGTGCATCTAATAAATGTAAAGGCAGGATATTTTAAAAGTATTCGAAACACTATGTAATTTTAAATTAATTATGAGAGAATTTGGTAGATTCGGCCCGTTAATAGGTGCGGTGGATGAAGGGACTTCTAACGTCAAGTTTCTGGTAATATCCATGTCCCTGGCCCAGAGCTTGTAAAACCTACAGTAATTTATTATCTTATTTACATTAAAATGACTGCTGCTTTTAGGTTTTTGCGGCCAATACATCGGAAGTTTTAACCTACCATCAAACATCATTAAAACGTTTTAGCCCTCAAGAAGGATGGATTGAACAAGATGCCTTGGAGATTCTGAATGCCGTTCGCGAGTGCATCGAGGTTCGTAGTACTGTTATATCAACAGAACAAATGTTTGATTTTGATTGACAAATAAATAAATAAAAGATATTAAAACCATGAATGTATTGTTTACCTAATCATCATTAAAATGCAAATGTGTGAACATTCTCATCAAGTTCTTCTATTTATAGTGATTATGTCAGTCTGAATGCATTTTAGTGTAGACAAAGAGATATTTAATGTCACAGAACAAGCTGTATTGCATATATATTAAAGTAATAAGGTTTCTACATTTTGATCAAATAAGTTAAAATGATCTTATTACATTTTTTCTGTTTAGTTTATAACTTATATAAACTACTTGATAGTCTCAGGTATACATTGAAATCATTAGCATGGCCCTCTTAAAATGTAGAACTAAATAGTTTTGTTTTTCATTCTAGCCTACAGTGTGCTTTGCTTGGCAAAGGCCTCTACCCATGACTTCCGAGTCTTTCTGTTATTTGTTATCAGTCTCTGGCCAATCATTCTGAAATGCGTCCAAGTCGTCCTGCCATCTTTATTTAGATAGTTAACAATGACATTTGATCAGTCAAAAAAATTTGAATATACTTATAAAGGACTTAACAGTAACCTGTGAAACTGGTTCTTAATAGTGTTAAAACTTGTTATGATTTGAAATGTTAGAGCTATGAAATTATTTTGCATATTGAATGGTTAATAGTTAATGGTGTAATTGCTGAGATGATGACTGATAGGAAAGTATTGAAGCTTAAAACATATTTTGCCGAGTAATATGAACTATTGTTTTTTTATAGGTAACAACTGATAATCTAAGAAAGCTCGACATTGACCCTGAGGATGTTGTTGGCATTGGCATAACAAACCAAAGAGAGACAAGCATAGTATGGAACTCGGTTACTGGGCAACCACTGTACAGTGCCATTGGTAAGTCATGGCTATCAATATGAGCTAGGTTATTTATAGCAAATCAGTACAGCACAAGAAATGCGCCATTAGAATGTTTGACACTTTTTTTTACGTTACAAGTGAATGCAGTCTGCAAGCACCTTTAAGGCAATGGATTGCACTTTAAAGTAATCTTTATTTCATTAATTTCAACTGCCTCAATGGTTAGAGTATGCGCCTCTCACCGTGACTCGAAACCCAGACGGTTTCGATTTGCGGATCTGGCAATTTGTTATTTGTGAAATTTCCGTCAGGAAATTCTCAATAGCATCACAGAGTTGATCAGATGATCATGAAAGTCTCACCCCATATCCCATGCGACCTAACATAGAAATCTTAATAACTAGTCAATAGAAATGCTATCGACTATCTTTTAACACTGGGACGCATGTCGCCGGTTTTCAAATACCACTACATAACCAAACAATAAAAACACAATTTCGCCTACACATTTTGTATTCCTGCAAACAAAATTATTCTTTTTGCGATGACATTAAGCAATATTTTCTAAAAACGAATAATCTTTAGGCGTCCCAAACAACACTGGTAACCACGACAACTCCTCAACTCGCACTTGTGTTCGACTAGACACATGCGCGGCGACAAGGTCACGCGTCTTTGACATTTCTATTGCCTTGTTATTAAGATTTCTATGGGACCTAACCATAACAGGTGAAATGTGGGTGTTGTACACCTCTGCCACACCCTTCTGGGTAATAAAGGCGTAATGTTATGTTATATTATGTTATTAATTTTAAAGTTTATTCTTGTAAAAGTGTAAAATATTGCAGTCAATGATATTATAGAACTATAGATATGTTACGTTCATAGAAATTACGATTTAAATCCGTTCCGAGCTATTCCAAATTGCACACATTGACAAATGTAACTGATAAGTAAAACAAAAGATACGAAATAGCACGCAAATGAAAGAGATAGCTATAGTTTTAATGATTGCACTTCAGTGGTACGCACGTGACTGCGCTCGACGCAGGCCACACGCAAACTAAACACAAGACGTCCCAATTGGGACGTATTTGAGTATTCACAGCGCGAGCGCTTATAACATATCTGCTTTTGTTTTTATATAATATCATTGATTGCAGTGTTCTTTTCTTATCTTGGATGCAGTATTCCTTCTATATTGTTTTACATTCTTTTCAGTTTGGTTAGATGTAAGAACCTCAAAGATTGTGGATGACCTGGTTAAATCTAAAGGAGCACAATGTATAAATGCAGTAACTCAAACCAGTGGGCTTCCTCTATCCACATATTTTTCTTCAGTGAAGCTAAAATGGTTGCTACAGAATGTGCCTGCTGTCAAAGATGCCGTCAAAGCCGGAGAATGCATGGCGGGCACTGTGGATTCTTGGCTAATATGGGTGAGATAATTACTTTTCAAACAGGTAAAGGTCAAAGAAAGATTCTTTGACTTATGCCTGTAGCATCCTTTAATAACAATAAATCCATTTATTCCGAAAATAGGTACTCATTTACACTTAAACTTAATTATTACTTAAATAAACTTCATTTAAATTATGTCCCTAAGCTTGGTATGCCTTACGGCATAGGCCTCCTCTAATGCCTTCCAATGTACCCTGTATGCCACCACCCAGAGAGGACCCAAGGTAAGTTTAACTTCCCATCTTCTGACCGTACAACCTCGACTCCTGTGTCCATTGGGTACCAGACTGTCACTGCTTTGCTCCTCTTTGTGTTGTTACCATAACTGATAATAATTTGTGTGTCCTTCGTTTCAGAACTTGACTGGAGGCAATCAAGGCGGCACCCACGTAACAGACGTCACAAATGCATCCCGAACACAATTAATGTCCTTACGTAGTCTGCAGTGGGACAAAGGCCTATTACGGTTTTTCGACATACCACTAGAAATATTGCCAAAGATTAAAAGTTCTGCTGAAATATATGGGTATATTTCTTCAGGATCACTTGTTGGCGTTCCAATTGCTGGGGTCAGTTTTTATTGTTTTTACCTGACTACCTACAGCGCAGCTTACAGGAGGTTAATGTTTTTCCTGTGTTTGTATCTAATATATTTCTTTTTTAGGTTGGTGCCAGACATGCCAGAAAATTTAATGATTGATATTAATGAACCTACACTTAATATTAAAGGTATACTTTTCGGTTTAACTGGCAACTTCAGACATGTTTCAAATTCTGTACAAAGCAAAACAATGCAAACATAAAAAAAATAATTTATGGCAATCAAGCAATGCCTGGCACTGGCTTAGGCCTGTTAATAATTGTTAGGTATAATTATTTGCTAAAATATTACAAAACCAAAGATGTTTTTTTGTTTTTCTTTTATCATATTAAATATTTGTTCAATGATGCTACTAATTTAAGACATTCGTAAAACAAATTATGTGTTGTTATGTGTTTGATGCACCATACCTATAACTGCATATCAGTCAACTCTTTGGCGATTAATATTTTTCTTCTTAACATAGAGCTAAATTTACACATAATTTATATGGTGTACAGTTGCCGCTTTCGACACGTCTTTTCCACTTTTTCATGTAATAAATTCGCACAAAGCAAATTCTGCCACTTCTCTTGACGGTCATGTCACATTATAAAGATGACTTATGCGGCAATTATTTTTTTTAGTGCCTGGGAGACCAGCAAGCTGCCCTTGTTGGACAAGGATGTATGCGGTTTGGTCAAGTCAAATGTACCTTCGGCACTGGGTCCTTCTTATTATACAATACAGGTTAACATCATTAATTCGATTCATCTTTTGAATTTTTATTTGCACAGGTGATTTATTGCCGAATGTTTTGTTAAAAAGTTGGTTTGACATACAGTGGAATCTCTATAACTCGAACCTCGTTAAGTCGAAATCCTCAGTAAGTCGAAAACATTGGCATTCCCTTCCGCTGAACACCTACATACGCGGTATCTCGAATTATTTAGACTTTGTAATTCGAACAAAATGTTATTTCCCTACGAAGTATTGATGATACATATTTATGCTCTATAACTCGAATTTCAAAAAGGAGACTCCGTAAATTGTAGTTAGTAAAATATAATGACATCTTACTTGGAATTCCCCGAAATATGTAACAATAAAATCCAAAATGAATGTTCGGGTTCGGGGCTTCTAATCTATTGTTTTTGTCTTGTACACATGCAATGAATTATTATTCAAATTCGACTCTACAAATCGAAATATACACTTAGAAATCGCGCCTCTGTAAGCGGAATTTCAGCAGTTTAGTCATGTTTCTCGAAGTTCTTGTTAAGTCAAAAACTTATTAGCTCGATTTTTTTTTTGCATTTCCCTTGACATTCGAGTTATAGAGATTCCACTGTATATCTATTTATCTTATTATCACATTAATAAAATTTCATACAAGTGTTATAATTTATGTTAGCTTATTAATGAATGCCTTTCTGTTTCTAGGTGATTCAATAATACATTCACAACAAGGTCTTCTCACCACCGTAGCTTATAAACTTGGACCAGATGCACCACCAGTTTATGCTTTAGAGGGATCCGTTGCCATAGCGGGTGCGTTTGCAATTCCGTCCACTATCCATCATATTTTGGCGTCGTAACAAAATTCGGCTCGAAGGACCATGCTCTAAGAAATGTTAAATTAAATTACTAAACTGAAGAAACATTACCTACATGGTTGTCAATGTTTGTTTATTTATAGGTGACACACTACAGTGGTTACGTGATGGAATAGAACTTATAAGTGATATAAAAGAAACTGAGTCCCAGGCCTCAGAAGTTGGTGATGACGATGAGGGAAGCATTTGTTTTGTGCCAGCATTTAATGGACTCTATTCTCCATATTGGAGAAAAGATGCGAGAGGGTAAGTAAACTATAAACCCTTTAATTTGTTAAAAGGCGACCTCCACAGTAGGCATGCGCGAAGGATAAAAACGCGCGCTCACTGCACACACGCCAACACGGCAGCAAAGCGCGCTCGCCTCGCTCACACGCTCGAGGAACGCGTACGCCTAAAGTGGGATCAGCCTTATAAAAGCATTTTAAAAACGTATAAAAAATACCGAATATTAAGACGGTGCAACTGCTTTATTGCATGATACTTTTTATTATGACTATTTATCATCCGTTTTTCCAGAATAATGTGCGGTTTGAGTAGCAAGACGCGTCGAGAGCATATAGTTAGAGCAGCTTTAGAATCGGTGTGCCATCAAACGCGGTCGGTCGCGACGGCTATGGAGGCCGATTGCGCGCCACTGAGGAGGTTGCTAGCGGACGGCGGCATGGCGCAGAACAAGGTGCTCATGCAAATGCAAGCAGACCTACTTGGGATTCCTGTGGTATGTCTCTATCAGCAAGTAATAAAACTAACATGTTTTTTTAGTTAAATATGATTAACAAAATTTAACTGCCATTTTGGTAACTTCTCGAAAAATATGCCAAATAAGTAAAGCACTTTTATAAGAAACTTCAGAAGCAAATGATGAATTAATTCCTAAACGTTATTCTATCAGATACGACCATTAATGTTGGAGAGTACGGCGTTGGGAGCAGCAGTAGTAGCTGGCAGAGCACTGCGGGTTTGGCCTACAACGACGCCAAGTCCGCCCGCAGACACTTTCCTGCCAGCAATGACTTCTGAAGGTAATGCATTCACATGTCAAACAGACTAGACGTTTCCAATGTATTAGTATATCTGTCTCACAATAATGATAAAATTGTATGTCCAAGGATTAGGGTTCAAGTGATAATAATTATAACATTATATAACGGTATATCCAAATGCATTAGGAAATAATAATTAAATAATGTTTGTTAGTCTAAGGTATTTATGTATATGGGTCTTGATGCCTGCATTAAAAAAGGATTTGATTTGATTTGATTATCAAATTTCGTTTTTGTCTTTGTTTTTCGACATTGTATTGTAAAAAATGAATAAATAATAATATGCTAAGAAATAAAGATATTTATTTATACGAAAACATGAACGAAGGTTTATGGGCGAGACGTATGAAAATAAGATCAAGTTATTAATCATTTCGAATCCTGCCAAAGACTGAGAGAGATACAAAACCATCACCACTAGAAGAGGATAGCATAGCCTGCGTCGACTTTAGCTACACTACACAATGGCTCTGTTGAGATTTTTACAACTCCAAAAATTCACACATGAAATTTAGCGCAATAAAATATGGAGTGCCTTTGAAACTGACATGAATTTGTATAATCAACTATTTAGTGTCTGCTTTATTGTGCAGATACTTTATTGTAGACTTTAATAATTTTAGAACGCGACATAAGGCGGGTGCGTTGGGAGGACGCGCTTAGCCGGTGCTTGTCTTGGGCGACTGACGGCACTGAACAAAAGGAAGAAATTAACCCTGGTAAGTATTGTGAAACACAAACACGTAAATATTGTAACAAGTACAAAATTTCGGGGCTATATCGGCAATATTAGTAAAATTTTTATTTATAATATTTTTTACAGCATATTATGCTGAAATGGTACTTTTCTGAAAAATCTTAAAAATCGAAATATAAAAATATGGTTAGGTGAAGAGTGAGTTTGGGGTGCTAAAACTGTGGCTAAGGATACTACCTTATAGCCTTAATTTGGCAAATGATGTACCAAACCAAAATGTATATAATTGTTTTATTTCTTTGTTGCAGATGAAATAGATCGAACAACAACAGTCATTCCTCCTGGTCTTTTTTTTCTAGGGACTGCGCTTCTAGTAATTATTGCAGACAAGTTAAAGCCATTCTAATCTATGCTGTGCAAACCTGAAGTGATTGTAGAACAAAATAATCTGTATACCTCCAAAGCTAGTAAAGTATTAATTTATTCATAGTTGAATTGTTAATTTTATTTGTTGTCATTCAAATAATAAAAATCGTTACAAATATTTCAATTGTTTTATTCGGAAATGAAAACTTAGGTATTAAATTCACTTACAAATAAAATGCCATGTTAAAAATAAATTACAGAAATTCAGACCAACATTTAAGTCTTGTTGTTGCTTATTAGGTTTTTCCATGATATTTATTGATAGGCTTGGTTCAACCTTTGATAACTGCGATAGGTCGTAACTTGACAGATTTTTTACTGATGCCTGCAGCATGGCACGTGTTCACGACATCGGTGACGTTTTTGTATGACTCTGGAGCTTCTTCCATGACTAATTTAGGCGACGCAACTCTTATAGAAATGCCCAGATTGTCTAACTTTGAGAGAACATCTTTGTAGTCCAAGTTGCGCCTCGACTTCGCTCGAGATAAAGCTCGTCCCTGAAAATAAAGAATATTCAATGTAGCTCCATTTAATAAGAGTAAGTGGCACTTTAGCTTTGTTATTTTATATCATACAGTTCCATATTAAAAAATATTGTTTTGCATCAAATAGTTAAGTATAGAGACCCCCAGCTAGTTGGTTAATAACTTACAGCTCCATGGCAGGTAGATCCAAAGGTTTCAGTCATTCCTTGATGAGTTCCAGTCAGCACATAACTGCAGGTACCCATAGTGCCACCTATAAGTACTGGCTGCCCAGTCAATTGGTAGTCTACTGGTATCAATGGATGATTGGGAGGAAATGCTCTGGTGGAACCCTAAAATAGAAAATATTATTTTTAATTATTGTTTGCATTTCATGTTCTGTCATTCTGAAGTCTAATGATGTGCGCATAATCTTACCTTCCGATGCACTAGGAGTGTTTTTGCTTTGCCATCAACTATGTGCTCTTCAACCTTAGCAATATTATGTGATACATCATAGATTACATGCATATCCAGGTCATCAGGTGCCATCTTGAATTGTTTAGCAAAAGCCTGTCGGGTTAAGAAGGTCATTGAACTTCTGTTGACCCATGCAAAGTTAGCGGCAGCTGCCATAGCCTTTAAGTAATCTTGACCTTCCACAGAGTGAATTCTAGCACAAGCTAGTTGTCTGTCATTAGTCTCAATATGATCTCTTTTCATGGCTTTCTCCATTTGGACTAGAGCATCAGTAGCCACTTGATGACCAAACCCTCTGCTACCTGAATGAATCATCACACAAACTTGGCCAATTCTTTCAATTCCCATTTTTCCTGCAGCATATTTGTCATAGATTTCATCAACTACTTGAATTTCAGCATAGTGATTGCCAGCACCTAAAGTGCCTAATTGTGGCAAACCTCTCTTCTTGGCACGGAGGCTGACTTTAGATGGATCGGCATTGAGCATTCGGCCATACTCTTCACAATGTTCCTTGTCTTCAGCCCAGACATAACCTTCTCGTAGAGACCAGTCCATCCCCATTTCCAATGCTTCCTCCAAATCCCTAGCATTCATGGGAATGATTCCCTTGGAGCCCACACCCACTGGTATATGATCAAATAAACTTTGTGCTAGTTGTTCCTGGAATTTATGATACAATTTAGTTAAACTACAACTGGATAAATGAAGGCCTAAATGTACAAATATTATTTTATGTAAAGCTTTGCAATCACTCAATAGTGGCATTTAATAATCAGATACTCCATGAAAACTGTTACCTTAATAGGCTGGACATCTTTTTCATGCAGATTTGTTCTTAGTAAGCGCACACCACAGTTGATGTCAAAGCCCACGCCTCCAGGAGATACAATTGACTTTGGATCAGACATATCAAAAGCTGCCATATTGCCTGAAAGAAGATTAATTTAAACAGATAATCATTATGTTGAAATGAACAATATGACATCAATATTTTACCTCTGATAAAACTTATTTCTATGTATTCCTTTGTGTTCAGTTCACTTTGGTAAATAGAAAAAAGATGCTATTAGAGGATGAATAAGAATTTGGAACTGCAACCTAACACAATATAATACATCCAATTTAAGAAAACACAGTTTTAATAGAAATAATCTCATTAGTAACAGAAATAATTTCATCAGTAACATCCCAAGAAATCTCATGTTTTAGTTTACTAAAGGTCAGTCTTTTAAGCATGTTTGATTGTATAGATAGCAAATTATGACACTTAGACTTTTACAAATATCTAAACAACGATATGCACGAAAATTAAAAAATTACCGATGGCAAATCCATATCCCGAATGTACATCCGGCAAACCGACGGACCGGCCGACGATGCCCGGTAGAGCCGCCACATTCGCGATCTGTTTAACCCCCGGCAGAAACCCTCCAGTCATACCCGGCCTGCAGGCGTTCCTCAATTCATCTAACATCAACTTCTCAAGGGTACCATTAACATAGAATACACCTTCAACGTTCATATTAGGTTGGAAACCCTTCTTGATTTTCCAACAATATGGATTGATTTTTTCCAAATACTTTAATTCGTCATTATACTGGCGGACAACCATTTTGAGGATCTAGCGAGAAACGTTAAATTTTAGCACTTATTTAAGAAAATCAAAATGCAGTACACAAATTCTAAAAGTTCTAAAAAACACAATTTAATATAGCGACGAGATTCGGCTTTTTGGTGAGCGAAGCTGAACTGTCAGTGTCAGATGGCAAGTGCTCATAGTGCTATGCTCTTATGGCTACGTAAAATATCGAGTCACTAATCGATTAAGTGATAGAACCACGGATAGTCAACTATTTTTCGTTGACATTTCTGACATTTAAGCTTTTTTAAATCTCTACTATTGGTTTCATAATCAATTTTTAACCTTATTGTGAAAAAATAATCAGAATAGTACGGATTTGCGAAAATAGACGAGAAATTTAAACATAATGGCCTCCGTAATAAGGCTACGACAGTTGCCTTTGGTGCAGAGATGTGTGTGGAATCACTTTAACAAAGTTAATCGCACCATTACAACTTCTAAAAAGAACAGTGACAGTGCAGCAGCAGCGACAGCTGATACCGAAAGTAAAAAAACAGAAGACAAGAACTGGGTGAGCTACGGTTTTGACTACAAGAGCAAAGAAAATGATACGAATACTCATCACGCGTCGTTCTTCTTCTCTGTAACCTTGTGTTTAGTATTCGGTGGATTCGCCTGGGCCTATGCTCCAGACACCCTCATGCGAGACTGGGCGCAGCGTGAAGCGTTCTTAGAACTGCGCCGTCGTGAGAAAGCTGGGCTGAAACCAATAGACCCTAACTATATCCCGGCTAGTTCCATGAAACTTCCTTCGGAATCTGAACTATGTGATGTTGAGATCATTATTTAATTTTTTCATTTTATGTAGGCAGTCAAATATGTAGTAATATTTAAATCTCCCTTACTTTGTTTTTGTTATAGTTAATTCTTTTTATAATTGATGTGTTTTAAAACAACATTGTTCAAAGTGAGGCATTAAACTAATATTCACAGATCAAAAGGAATACTATAAAGAAACTAGATGTAAATATCTGACTTATGTAAAATTATAATAATTTTTAATGGGAGGAATTGTTTATTTTATTTATAAATTAATAAGTTACCTGTCCCAACTTCTCAGGAGAAGAGTGATATTGAGGTCTTCCTATGACTCCACAGCTCTTGGTAATAATTGAAATCACATGAAAATCTGATTTGAATTTGAAATTATTGTAAATATACATAATCTGTTGTATTTATATAATTGAAGAAGTAACTATAGACAAGCTTATTAGCTGGTTTTGACTGCTTAGCAAGTCTTGAGACATAAATGCTTGGCAGTCAAATAATCACAATAGGAGCCTATTTGCACTGCCTTATTAATATTGATCTACATTATTTATTAAATTAATTTCTTTGAATATTTTAAAGCTTTTTGTATTTTACATAATATTATGAACCCATGGCTTAGAGAGAGAGGGTGCAGATGCAAGTCTACTGGATTCTTAATTTTTCAACCTTAATATTGTATAAAATTAAATACTTTCTGAATAGCCACTATTCACTTTACCAACCAATTATTTAATTAGGTAAGGTATAAAAAATTGTAAGAGTAATTAAAGGTAAGGTTTAACATATTATACTATTTATTTATAAGTTTAGACATAATATGTCTGCCATTCCTAATGTGGCTTTCATAGTTTTTTTTTTTCACTGGAATGAAATAAATATTATTCTCTTCTTGCCTGAATCAAGGCTAGAATTGCCAGATATGTAACTAATCTGTTATTTTATAAGAGTATGTAGAAAAATTATAAATAATAGAACAATAAATAGGTAGGCCCGTTTTTGTGGACCGTGTAAACAGGCAAAGTTCAACCCAAGTTATAGAAATATATTTAGAGGTTGAGCAAAGAATTAGGAATAGTAAAAACAAAACATGTTTTAAAATTAATTATTATTTTAAATGCTCAAAATAATTAAATTTATTATTTGTGTACTACAATCAATCAATTCAAATAAAACAATTCTTATACGAAAATGAATTTCAGCTATGAAATAATATAACAAAATTACGTACTTTTAATTTTGTGATTTTAGAGATAGGAAATAAAATTGCCAATGTCATGACTGTGGTAGGTAGGAGGTAAATGGTTGGTATGTTTATTTTTATTTCAACTATTCTAAGCAGCAACAATATGAACTAATCTGCCACCAGCCACAGCAGCGTATAGCCGATCATCTGCAGAGACAATTGAATTGACGCATGCTCCAAGATTGATTTCTCCGGCGGCTTCTAACTTGTCGTTTTTGATCTTCCACCTGCGGACGAAGCCGTCCCAGCCACCCGTCCACGTGTAGCTGCCATTCGTTGCTAAACTTGTCACAATCATGTCGCTCACCTGGAATATTGAGCAAACTGTAGATTGCGTTTAACGCTAAACGAAAGTTTTCAATCTGTGTCCCGTTCAAACATTAAATGATAGATAGTCTCACTGATGGTACCGATTTTGACGAAATTGGGTAGCTTATTACCTGGTTTAACACATAGCCTACGTTTTATTGAAAAACCACGGCGGCTGAAGTTATTTAAAATAATTATATATAGCACAGACAGATAATTTCAGACAAATGATACTGTACCTTTATTTCATCTAGCTTTGTGAAGACGGTATCGATGGCGGCATCATGGAGACACACTTCTTTGCCACTTCTGGACAAGAATAAAAGTTTATTTCCGACTATACACAATGGTCCACGTCCTTCTATTGAGTGCCGAGTCATGAAACGGGTCTTCGATTCCTCTGAAAAATACAGTTTGGTTTAATAACTAACACATGCTTATAAAATGTGTCTTCTCCAAATAACAATATTCTTTCTAACTCTATCGTGATACGAACAAATAATAATAACAATAATTTAAAGTAGCATAAGACTATAATTATATTAAATACAGTTTTGTAGATGTGACGCCATTTGGTTTTGATACAATTACCAAGTGGCGATTTTACCAACAACGTGTTAACGTAAACTCAAGATTGAGCTAAGCTACAATTCCATCTCATCTCTGTGTCCTGTTCAAATAATGAATGATAGAGAAAGATCGAAATACGGGATTAAGAAAACAGAAATTTGGTGAAATCGGCCTTTAGTGCGGTTGTCATGAAATTAAATGTAACGCCTGCAGAAATTAACATAGCCATAACTCTTGTGATAACGCTCAGTATTATTTCGTGTAGGAAAACTCTACGTACGTTATGGTTTACGTAAATAGTAGGTATTCAATGCATTTATTTTGATGTTTACCTGGTTTAATTTCGGTGATTGTTACGTAAAGATCACGAGCTGTGAATAAATAGGGCGGGTTGAACCAAAGACTTTTCACTTCTTCTAATACATTGTAAATGGCTTTCAAACGGTTGTCTTCGTAAACTGCGATCTGAAATTGAATTGTTTATTTAAACAATTGCATCTACTAACATTATTTTATATTTTACCAAATAATCGGTAGGCTACAGACGCATCGCAAGAACACGCATACTGAATTATATACGCATATATAGGTATTTTAGGTTCAGATTCAGGCAGCAATAAAAAGATTCTATAAGAAGTTAGGTCTAGCATGAATTTAAATTAGAGAAAATTCTAACATACCTATTGTAAGTATATTGTTTCTCATAAATGTATAAGTGCCGATTTACAGTAATTTTCTCGACTATGAAATTTCTATACATATATATTTATATATATTTTTTTTTAGATACGACTTACATTCCCATCTTCGTCGCCAGCATAAATTTGAAGATCGAAGACTTGCAGTGCCCCTACGTCAGCTCCTGTAGATGGCAGCTCTGTGATCTTCTTCCCAGTGGCCGACCAGACCTTGATTCCTCCATCGTTGGATGTTGAATACACGTTGCCATTGCCCGTAGCCAATGTGAATGGTTGAACTGCGTGTGCGGCCCATGATGTCTTTAATGTTAATTTGCCATCAAATGACTGAAAAACAAAGTGGACTAAGTATTATTATGGAAAAAGTACACCTAGGAAGGGAATTGGCCTCTTCGGGGTGATCGTTTCTTAGAACTAGAGTCCGATTACTGTGTGGTAAAATCCACTAATGATTGACGATGATAATTATGATGGTATCATATTGTGTATATGTTTATATTTTCCCGGTGACTTAGAAAATAGTTTAATTAAATACTTTTTGGCTTAATATGACAAGGGTAGACCCGAAAATAAGATTTATACATTATTAAGTTGGTACTTAACTTAGGTATGGTATAGGCCTTAAGGCCAACCGCATACGCAATAAGCATTTTTCGCAAATGTCGACAATAACACTAATGTGTTCCTAATTGTACCACTACAAAATATAGGTCCACAACATTATGTTTTGACATCGTCTAGAAAAAAGTTAACAGTGGCCATTAGCATGAATTGAGTGTTACAGTTTCGTGTGGCCTATTGTTTGTCGTATGGCGACCATGCGACAGACGTTATGACAATGTTATGTCATACTCGGATGTTATGTTATCTCAAATTCACAGTGCACAGTGCACACTTTCTGATCTTGTCTGTTGGTTTGTACGGTCTCCTAAATTCTATCTTATTTTCAGGTTCATTCTTTGATTGGTATATCTTATTTTGTTATTGACAGGCAGTGTTTTGTTATTGTTTACGTTAGCATGTTATCTAGTCACCTAAAATTTGAAATGCAAGATCGTTTGGTACATTTTTGCATTGCAAACTAATATTATATACTTTGAATGGAGTCTAGGTAATTGATTCAAAATAACCATTAAACATTTGTTCACATAAAACACTTTTCTGGAAAAATCTAATATTCTAATGTTGTTGGAAATGTCAAACGAATTTGACTTACTTTTATACTGCCATCCTCCGAGCCAACAAATAAATCGTTGTTCCAAGCAAGCACACAAGGATCCGAATCTAGTTTCACTTCTCCATCAATTTTCAACATTATGTCGAAAAAGTATTGGAGAAAATTAATAGAAATATAATTTCAAAGGGAATCTTTAAAAAGCGTGCAGTGTTTGTAAAATATCGCTGAATACTGTCAGTCGAAGGCGAATGCCGACCGGACCAAAATAAACTGAATAGCTCAGTTAGGTAGTGCAGTGATCTCCACGAACTTTCCGTACAGAAATAACAATTCTAGATCAATCTCTTATCTGCCAGATCCTTTCTTTACATTCTTGACTTTTCAATAGGTAAACAGGACAGATAGCAAAATTAACAAAGATTCATTTGACGAATAAATAGTTATCATATTATTTTGCGCACAAAAATAATGGAAGGAACAACCAATCAATTGGATTTCAACTCCAACTAATATTACTTAAATGCAATTGCGCATATTAATTTTTGTGATGCAACAGACTATATTTAAGAGGTTACAAAGAATAATGCGAGAGTTTATTTGCAACATTTACTTATAATATCTACATAAAACGTACCTTATTAGATATTATCTCCTAATCTTGTGCAGAAAAATAGTCTTCATAAACTTAATCGATATCAATTCTATAACGGCATAATAGTCTTACATTAGCCAATGGAAAGTACCTATGATATTTACTAATTCTAGTCTTAATAAAACCACACGTAATTCATATTCGTTTAACGTTCTTTGGTGGTAACCGTCACGCAATAATACGGGAGCGACATAATATTATAAGTTTAGTATGAAAGTTATATAATTCATTGGTTTAGGGTCAAAAAAGTGAAACGGATGTCCAAAGTTGGAACGTGTACTTACAAACTTGAAACTTTTATTGGGCTTAAATTTTATTAATGTTGAATTCTGCTGCGTTTTTTTTAATTAATATTTTAATTTTTGAATATGAGGACATTATTGCGTAGATACCGCGCATTTTTTGCTAGTACACAATGCGTCAAACGCTCTGCTCAACCTTTATAATAGAAGCAATAACAAAAAATATATATTTAGCCAAAAGTACTCCAAAACTGCGAATCGAAACTAATAGATTGGCTAAAATCACTCATCGGCATATTTTCATACAAAAAAGATCTACGCGCAGATGTGATGATTGCGCGCGCATCTTTTTAACACGCTTATATTAGTTTCACCTGTATGTATGTATGTATGTATGTAACCGACTCCTTTGGACTCGATTTTGACCCACTTTAAACGGACAGATTTCATTCAAATTTTGCACACCTGTCAAAGATCGATGACAATGTAATAATTCGAAAAAAAATAAAATTAAATAAAAAAAAAACGCTCTTATAAATAAACCAAACTAGCTGAAAATGGTAATGAACAAAAAATACTAGTATTATTGTGAAAAAGCGTGGGTTGCTCGATAGACGAAAAATATGGCACAGAGCGCCTCACGCTTTTTCACAATAATACTAGTATTTTTTGTTCATTACCATTTTCAGCTTATATTAGGAATTATTTTTCACTTTTTAGTTAGAAGTACTTTAAAAGCGTATTTTTTTTAAACTATTACTTATTTGTATGACAATAATTATGATAACATACGTCAGGCGTTGCCGCTGATGCTTGCTTCCAACTGCAAGCTTTATGAAGACACGGAGAAATTTAGGTACAACAGATAGACCAACACACACACACACACACACACACAAACTCCCAGATCCACGCATGCAAGCAGGTATAAAAACTCGTATTAAGTATGTTTTTATAAATTATGCACTCAGACCTACGGAGACTAACGGATTCAGCTGAATATCAGTATTTTACGAGGAGCGACTGCCATCCGATCTCCACAACAGAGCTGTTAGGATACTCCTTTTTTCGACTACATTTTAGATTTTCTGGCTACCCGTAACGACTGCCATAGATATTTAAATGCAACCGGTTTCTTCAAATGCGCGCATTGCAAAACGAATTTTAGGCATTGCTTCCCTTCTAAGCTATAAGCAATGGGTAAAATTCGTTTTCTAAAATGTGGGTAATATACAAAATTTATAACAAATTATCAAATTCCAGCATATTTAACGTCAATTCGCATCAATCATATATGTTATCGTTTTGCTATCAAAGTGTCCTAAAGATCATGAGTTGCCCTTATAAAAAATATATTTTTCGCATTCAAAGTGTCTCCTAATAAGGCGAGTCTCGAGGCGTTTCATCAAAATGATTTTAATCCACGAACAAACATGCTAGTGTTTTAGTTATGATTTGTCTATAAAAAATATTAAAAACTTAAAAATATTAAAGCCAAGGCACGGAGGAAAACTCGTTTAAACTGGTCACCCATCCAAAGGCCAACCACGTTTAACAATGCCTAACCTGTAGAGTGAGGATCGAATGGCTCGCGCGGCTTCGACTTGGTCACGAGTTCCTCGTACATAACCACCACTCATGTATTATCTATGTCTATGACCACCACTATAAGTGGCAGATTACTCCTACTACAGAGCCTAATATTACACGAAGTACAGAAAAGAAACGTGTGACACATATTATTGTTTGTGTACAAAGGCAGTCCTTTACGGAAGCAAACATTGACCACATTTTGTACGTCCCGAGAAAGTGAAATTGTTAGATTGCTGACTTATAACAGAGCCGTGAGACGTTTCATACTATTGTATATTGAAGACACCCACTGATTGTTCGAATTACGTCACATGTACCCACATGCGGTATATGCTGCAAACTACTTATATTACTAATGTGAGATTCATGACATTTTGCGACAATACTCGCGATGGTATTCCGCTAGAACGGGAAACTATTGTGTACAGTAATTGTTCTACACTTTTTATGCAACTTTGCTTGCCGTTGAGGGTACGTGACCCAAAATATAAAGATTCTATATCTCGAAATTTCTGGCCAAAATTCGAATATTGCGACTCACCACAGCTCCAAACCCTGTCGTGTTATTTGTCTGTAATGATATTTGTTTACTATTTTGTCGTCAATGATTTGGTCGTGATCATGCCCTTGATTCTACGTATTTTTTATGCCGATGATATTACATATATTATTCGCATTAGGTTAAGAAACCTGTAATGTTAGACGCATTTTGTATGTATATAAATAAATAAATCTGTCTTTATCTATTAGAGCAAAATGTACAAGTTGTAAAGTATGTTAAGTACATAAAAATAACTGACTAACGATTAGAATTAAATAATTCTTGAAGTCGGTGCTCTTAAATTACAAAACACAACAAAAAAAGTCTAGCACCGACTTCAAGAACTATATAACTGTCTTTTTGCGTTGCGGTATAGTTTTTTTTCATAACTTAAAGTAATATATTTAAAAAGATATAAATAAAAAAATATTAAATATTTATAAATATAATTTAGTTATTTTAACCATTAAATGTTTCTATTTCTATGGGATTCCATCATCAGATCCTGACTTGTAGGCCATGGGACCATTTTAGAAGTACACTTTCAAATAAAAAATAAAATTGGTTCACAAATTACGGAGTAATCGCAGGACAAACAAAGAAATATACGCGTCTAACATCTATATTAGACGCGTATATTCCTCCTTCCTTTTGAAAATCGATTAAAAATATGGACTGAAAAGTAAACTGACGACTATATTCGATAAGACATCCTTTAATCCTGTCACATTTTGGCTATACTGAAAGAACGAGATAAAGGAAGCTCATTCTGTTTTTTATTTATGTCGTGAGCACACTTCGAAAAACATGACCCTCTTTTTGGAAGACAGGCAGTAACTGCAATGACTTACTTCGTCGCTCCGCCCAAGCAAAATGATTGTTGTGTGAGTATGGTTATAAGTAGGTAGTACGTACGTACGTATTATATATGTGCCATAGTACGTACCTAAGTACTAGATAGTCATGAATATTTATTATAGACTTTATTATTATTTGTCACCTCTTGAACCCAGATTTCGTATTTCTGCGACTGCTAAGAATATGCAATATTTCTTCACAATGCATTGTTATGATATGAATGTACTTACTCGTGCTATTTCGTCATATTTTTAAGCAAAAATGATAGTTCGAGGTTGTGGTTTCGAAAAAATTACATCCTTTTACTTGTCACCCGATAATTATCTAGGTAGATTTACAGTTTTGAACGACGTTGAAATTTTTTTGCATCACGTTTCATTTCAGTTACCGGTTTCTTAGTAAGTTATTATTGGCACAAAATGCACAGTAGGTAGCTTAGGAGACAAAGTAGGCAGGTAGGTAGGCAAGAGGTTTATTCTCACAATTAAATCGATATTTTTAATTTAGCAGTACATTACATATATCTCCTTTCAAGTGGCGTAGCATGTCTTGGCGGGGCTCCGTATAAATAAATAATAGTTTAAAAAAACTAAAAAACACGCTTTTAAAGTACTTCTAAGTAAAAAGTGAATAATAATTCCTAATATAAGCTGAAAATGGTAATGAACAAAAAATACTAGTATTATTGTGAAAAAGCGTGGGGCGCTCTGTGCCATATTTTTCGTCTATCGAGCAACCCACGCTTTTTCACAATAATACATATTCGATTGTCATCGATCTTTGACAGGTGTGCAAAATTTGAATGAAATCTGTCCGTTTAAAGTGGGTCAAAATCGAGTCCAAAGGAGTCGGTTACATACATACATACATACAGGTGAAGCTAATATAAGCGTGTTAAAATAGCTTGGGGGCCTTATGAAGGATTAATTCATAATTATCATAATTATCTATCTGTCACTTTTGCCAATATTTTTCCAAACAATTCAAATTAAACATACACTCCCTCGCATTTTTTTCGGCAAAATGATTTATTTAATCATTTTTATAGCTGATGATGTCTTTAGTTTTTTGATGATGACTTAAGTTGGGGACCTCTTCGTCGCGGGGGCCCTATATAATTTATACGGCAGATATGGCGGTAGCTACGTCCCTGCTCCTTCCACGACTTGGTTCACGAGAACTCTACCACCATTCTGCACGCGTCATTGGCGTTAGCTCGTGTTATCTTCAGATTTAGCCTAGTACTAAGGCTTGTGCGACCGGTAAGGACAGTTAGCGTGTTTACCGAAGACTGTACAAACAGCTTTCTATCACGGGGCGGCGGCGCGGCGATAGGGCGACGGGGATTATCGCACACACATCTCGGATGAGTCCTAAGGCAATTAATATTGTGTACACGTAATAACATGTTATGTCTCAGGCTCTGAGCTATGCTTCGTTCAAAATAAGAAACGAATTTTAATGTTTTGCGATAAAAAATAATTACGTTATTAAAATAAAGATTAATTTATATTGCAGCTTATTTTGACTTTAGTTAACATGACATTACATCACGCCTATATTAACCTGAAGGGTGTGGTAGAGGTGTACAACACCCACACTTCACTGTTATGTTTAGGTCCCATGGGATAGGGAGTGAGCCTATCGCCATCCACCGAGCACAATTCCAACTCCGTGCTGCTATTGTGAATTTCCTGGCGGAAAGTTCACAAATAACGCTTTGCCCGACCCGAGAATCGAACCCGAGCCCTCGCGGGACATACGATAACCACTAGACCATCGAGGCAGTCGATTTGACCTTAGATGTTTTGAACTATCGTGGCATTGAAAACTGAAGTTCATGACTGACATGGTGGTATATATAATAAACTTAAAAGGCAAACTATATAATAATGATTTATTTCCAAAAGTAGATTGTACATGGCATACAGAGTTGTCTTATTATAATTATAGTTATAAAGAAACCAGTACAGCTTTAATAAAAGGAATCATAGGACTCCCTTTCCTAAACTAGGCAGCCTAGGAAACCTGTCTGTATCTTAGGAAAGGAAACTATAGCTTTTACGTTTCATTTAATAGTTCATTAATTATAGGAACCCAAATTGAAAATGTAGTTACTTGGAATCGTTCTACATAATACAAAAACTTTGAAAATAATGACTTGTATGAAGTTGTTAGTTGTAAAATACAGACAGAAAAGGATCTTGAAAAGTCCAAATGTTGGACTCCCTAGCTGCGGAACCCTATTGCGAGTGGCCCGACACGCACTTGGCCGGTCTTTTAAGACAAGACTAATTAACACTAAGTAACGTTATCTGCATCGATTAAAATTAAGGGCTAATAAATACTTTTTTTTTTTTTTTTTTTTTTTTTTTTTTCGTGGGGAAATGCTTTTACGCATACCACCCCACCCGTGGGGGAACGGGCAGAGTGGCTATGTTGGACTCCCGTGCCTACGATGTTAAACGGCACAGAATACCCACTAAAACCCCGCGGTGTGCCCTCGTCGCCGAAAGATGGTGGTTGGCGAGCCCCGGATCGATATTATATCCACAGGGCTCGCCGCGGCGACCGTGCCCAGTTCGACCTCTGACCGGGCACCCGACTCTACTCAGTCCTACTCTCGTAGCGACGCCCCGGGCACACCCAGGTCGTCACTCCGTCGCGGAAGGCATCAGCGAGCGGCGGAAAACCCCCTCCACCGCCCGCGGGGCTAATAAATACCTAGTGTATGTTAATGTGTGTGTTAATTTTTAACCGACTTCAAAAAAAGGAGGAGGTTCTCAATTCGGTTGTTTTTTTTTTTTTTTTTTTTTTTATGTTTGTTTACCGATTACTCGAAGACGCCTGGACCGATTTGAGAAATTCTTTTTTTGTTTGATAGGATATACTTGTCATGTGGTCCCATTTTTTTCCAGTCACGTTCTGATGATGGGATCCTAGAGAAATCGAGGGCAACCCTCAAATTAAAAAAGGCTTCTATATTGTTTTTTGTATATTATCTAAAGCTACTTGGATATTTGCATCTAGTAGCCAGCATTTTATGTTGATGAGCTGATGCTGGAAGGTACAACTCCTCAACGGTTAGGAGTACGGGGATAATTCTTTAAATATAGGCTCCTTGAGGCCGTTTACTCTATTATTTCAAGTTATACACAGATGAGGCGAGACGTTGAATATTACTTATGTATATTCATAATATGAGGTCATGATTTAATGATGGGATCCTAGAGAAATCATGGGTCAATCAAGCTTCTATATTGTGTTTCGTATATTACCTAAAACTACTTGGATATTTGCATTTTAAGTTGCAGAGCTGATGCTGGAAGGTACAACTCCTCAACGGTCACAGTCGGTGCCAAGTAACCAATAACTAGATAATAAGTATAAATCTTTCTAACAACTATTTTCTGACAGAATATTAGTTCTTAATTATCCGATTTACTTGGCACCGACTTCAGAATTATAAAATAATTATTTAATAATTTCTATTTAACTAAATGAAAAAACGTATTATTTGTGCGAAGTAAATTTATTTTATGCTTTTTAGTTTACCTACTTTTTGAAGTCGGTTTTTTTTATTCCTTCAAATGGAAAATACGAAAAAAAATAGATAAAAGTTAAATTCTCCTTAAATCTTAATAAGAAATACGGATTACTCAATACTGCAGTATTAAGTAACTATTACTTGTATTTTGTATGTAATTCACATGTTTTCGTTTTTAGCGCAGCACTAATCAGTCTCCCGTGCCAGTGGGACAGTGTTTAACACCTTTTGCAACAGACTTTTGCGGACATTTTCATCTGAAGTGGGCACGGAGAAACTCATAATTACTTTGAAAAACATCGTGTCTCCTTAATACTGAAAGGCAAGAAAATCGGTTTGCGGTAGCACTGTACCACTGTTTTAATATTTTTTAACCGAATTAAAAAAAAGGCGGAGGTTCTCAATTCGATTTTATTATTTTATTGATGTTTTATTTTTTTTGTTCGTTCGCCGATTACTCGAAGCTGCCTGGACCGCTTTGAGAAAATTATTTCATTGTATGAAAAATTATACTTGTCTTGTGGTCCCATTTTTATCAGGTCAAGATCTGATGATGGAATCCTAAAGAAATCGAGGTCAACCCTCAAATTTTAAAGGCTGCTATATTGCTTATCGTATATTACCTAAAGCTACTCGGAAGTAAGTTTATCAAACTTTTGAGAATATCATACTTTTAAAACAATGTATTCTTGTGGCGACTTTTTCTGTACTTATGATATACATATTAGCAACACTGCCTATATTTCAGGAAGTGAAATATCAACGACAAAAATGCTGTCAACCATGAACCACACTATCGAGATTAGATAGATAGATAGATAGATTGAGAATTCTTTATTGTACACAAAATAGAAGAACATAATTGTGGTACACAGTCTAATTAAAACATGCACAATGGGCGGCTTATCACTATAAAGTGATCTCTTTAAGATTATTATCTTCGTGATTAGCTCAAAGGGATAATATTTGGCGCAATTTTGAACAATTACAGATATCTTAAAACTGCCTAAAATCTCATATAAGCTAAACTAGACTCGTATTCCAGAAAATAGCCCAGATCTTGACTGTGGCTCATTAAAATTAACAAATAAAATGAAACAAATCTTTTAATATTATAAAACATTTTAATAGTATAAAAATAATATATTTACAAACATTCACATCAATTTGATGTATTTATTAACATAAAGATACAGTACAGTTTGGCTTGTAGCCATCCAGCCAGGCGTTTTCCTTCACCACGCTTGGCCATCTTCTATAGGCTCTTACCAAAACTTACCTCCCTTCAACATTCTATTATGAATATTGATACTAAGTTGGTCATAGACTTTTATCTGAACAATTTGCCGTGATTCAATGTCTGCAAACTCTACAGGCAAACGCATGCAGCTATAACGCGCACGCTTTTGTTTGCTTGTACAGTCTACATACACTTACAAATCTGTACAGATTGAATCTAATGATAGTCTACATAATGCCCTATTTACCCGCAGATTCAGTGCAAAAACGTCACAATCGCTCAGATTTAAACAATTTAACAATATTGATGTGAAAAATGCCGCTTTGTTCAATGATCTTAATATTGCATTCTTCAATGTTCCAATGCCGTTGAGGCAATATTTGGTTGATCTATCTTCTATCTTTCGTACAAACTGTATTTTGTACTCAATCAGAACAAAAGACATGCTTAATGAATTAGTTTTACATAACTTTGGTCTAACTAGAATGAAATTAAAAGTTCTAATCACGACACAATTTTTAGAGTCTATGTGAAGATTCGATTTGTTGAAGTCGACATGACAAGCCATTCAGAACTTCATATTGTTCATTTCCACTTCATTGAGGAGCATAAATGAGATTGGTAGTTCGAAATCAAAGTCAAATATTCCGTACTGCCAATCGGATCTAGTCCTACGGATCAATTATTCAAAACAGACCAGTCTGTTTTAAATAATTCTGTTTGTACAGTAGGCAATGTCTACTCTCAACAAACTGAATCAATCAGTACCTAGAACTAAAATTGTTTCATGAATAGACCCTGCATAACACCGTTCATTCACAGGATGTCGAAGTAACATGATGAGTAAGTTTTGGACAGGATTGCCTAGAGAAGAGGGTCAAGCAGTGAGGATCGCTGGTTGAGTCGTCGTCCAGAGTTGCAAACCTAAGGAGCGCCGTATTCCGATGAGGGCGCCGACGCGGGGGGTCCGTATTCGGGCTTTGGTGCGGCGGCAGGGTAGCCTTCTTGTTTCTGCGAAGAAAAATGAAAAAGTTGTTTAATATTTCTTCTTTTTAAGTATCTCATCTATTTTAGATTTTTCCTTGTATGACATATCATCTCAAAATTTCATATTATTGGGCCAAAGTTTGTGAGTTAAGGTTAATATTTTTCATAGATCCATAATGTAGGTTAGCAATTCAATGGACTAGTTATAAAAAAAATAGAGATCCACCTTATTTATTGATACATAGAGTTCGTACATTACATAAATAGCATGAAGTGATATTAGGTCTTTTGGTTTTACGAGTTGCTCATAAAGCCATGGAAAATATGAAAGGACGACTTTGACCGTAATAATAGCAGAAGTAGGTATGCAATTTAGTTAGCGTAAATTCAACTTAGCGTATTTTAGCAAAAAACATAAAAAAACATAATTAATAACATTTAAAGTAAGATTGCACCCCAGTCACCTTTTTTAAATTTATATGATCGATATTGCGTAAATAATCCGTTAGTTAATTAATTGTACCGACTCAGACCTAACATAAAAGTTTCCACCAGACAAGATGTTGTTTTTCCAAAGATTTTCATAACGTTACAATAAGAACAGCAAAAACTGTCATAAGTTACTTTTACTTTCAAATGATTGTTCTTCGTTGGTACAGTAACTAACCCAAATAAAATCAATTTTCCTTTTCTTTTGTATCTATTTGACTATCGTAACAAACGGCCCTAACTTCCAATAGTGACCTAGATTACAATACATTGCGTGTGTATCGCCCCTACGTGTTACCATATAATATGCCCGCGTACTTTCATGTGTGTTTTGTTTTGATCTTCGAATGACCCCCCAATTATAAAGCTATTTGGATGAAATATGTGTGATTACGTGGTGTTTACATTACGTAAAAATATGGTGGGAACACACGTATTCTAAACGAACATCGTGTATAATGATCTTATTTGCATGTAAAATACGAGCACTCACTTATCGTTACAAAAAGAGGTTAACGTCTTACTATTACTAACTCACTTTTCACCGCATTTTCCGAGAAACATTTAGTCTGATTTTTTGTTTAGATGACTTGGATGTAATACATTTCAAGGGGCAATTACTTTAAATTGAAGAAGGAATCCCTGTCGGTAATTGATGGATACAAAAAATCGTCGCGTCCAGTTGTTGCGATAGGTATTGCGTTACATAGAAAATCGGGTTATGTCGGAGCACGGTGGCATCCTCGGTTGCGTTAATGTAATGATGATAGCAGGTGCACTGAGCTCGCTAGCTCTTGCAGATAATGCCATATAATACTTCCTAGATCGTTGTAGGAAACATTTACGCGTACTTTCACGAGGCAATGCATCGTATCCTCTTCCATCACCATGAGACGTGACGGTTTTATACGTGCATAAATAATTAAAAGGCAACCACCGTGACATACAATTGCTGTAAGCCTTGTTTAATGCCTTATATTCGTGCTAAAGTTAATACGACGATGGTGAAAATTTAAGCAATGGTTTAATTTATGGCGGTGCAATATGATTCCTATCTTGATTTAGGAGTTATGAAATTGGACTAAAGTTAAGATCTTACATTGTTTTAATGGTTTATTTACGTTAGCTTTTTTAATAGTTAATTTCAATGCTCTATAAGCGTAATAAGTATCGTTTATCAACATTTAAAATAGAACATGTTCATATTTACAACATTTGTTAGTAAATAGTTTTATTAATTCAAATATGTGATTGTTGCCGAAAAACCGACTGCGTTGAGGTCTTTTGTAGGGGATAAAAGTTGACCCTGAACCTATTTTTCATTGATCAATGTAATTTTCTCGATTATTATAGTAATAACAACATACAGATTTTCGGGTTAAAAAGTATAAATCTGAATAAACAGTGGTAAAGTGGAAATGAAAGGAGCACCTATAATTTTAGGACGTGTCTCTAGAGCGGCTTTATGAAGCTTATCTGATTTTGTATGATTTTAAAAGTTACTATTTTTGTTTAAAGTTGAAAATATTGCTTTAAATTTTATTTTAATAAATTATTTATTGAATATAAAGTCTTTTTTCATTCAATAATGAATTTATGAATTTTTACTAAGTTATTGTTGTTATTGTTATTAATTATTTTCGACTTAATTAAAATAATTAAGTCGAAATTAAGGGACCATCTACAACAATCTTTCTTTTTATTAGAATTATAATAAATATGAAAACTATTGCCGACTATCCAAGATAGATTAATATGATAGTATAATATTAACACTAATTAATAGAAATAAGAAAATCTAGTATCTAGATCTCATAATCTGAAGTTGTGTTTAAATTGGTTATAATCTTACCTGCGTCTTGTATCTGATGAAGTAAACTTCAGGTTTGGAAGGTTGCGTGGGCGCGGCCGTGGGGATGACGATGTCGGGCTGCTCCTCGGGTTTCTTCACCAACACGTAGACGAGAGTCTTCTCCTCGTTCTGAGGCTGTACAGGGATGATGGGCGCGGTGGGGGTTGGCGGGGTCGGCGCCTTGATGAACACGATCTTGTAGTGTTTCTGGGGAGGAGGCACGTAGATCTGCTTGGGAGGCGGCGGCAGGTCATTGTCCGGGGGTGGGACGTGCACGTACACATGCTTGTGTACTATGGGCTGCTGGGGAGGTCCGTACACCGGTGCCGGGGGCCCGTATGACGCTGAGGGAGCGCCGTATGAGGAGGATGGAGCTCCGTACGACGTCGGGGGCTCCGGCCTCGCGACCGCGCATGCCACCACCACAGCCACCACCAGAGATCGTAGTACCTGCGCACACAGATTCACAATATTACAATGTATTCTAAAGAAACCATGATTAAAACACTTGATCACTATTATTGTCCTGAAGGGCTCGATTGAAGGGTTCACTATTTCACAGGTCACTAGTTGGTCCGAAACCTACCGTTTTGTCACACATCCTGGGCACGCGATTAGACGCAGGTTGATAGTGCAATGTCCAGTGGCTGGGCGCCACCTGTGTTTATAACAGTGTACGCTCCACATCCGGGGAGGGGGCACTTTCGATGGTTCACATGGTGTCGCAATGATGGGGCTCACGCGCCGCCCTCCTACTGACATAGCATAGTGACGCGCTCGAGGGCACTCTGCAAAATCCTCTTCAATGTTCTGCTTCATCGATCAGTTTACTTTTACTGGTGAACCATGTCAGTATCCTTGGATACAAAATATTATTCATCAAGTATTTTGAGATTGTTAGTGTTTGTAATTTTGTAGCATAAGTTTTTAATTACGATCTTAAAGCTAATTAATCGTTACTTAGTTGTGTAGGGTTAGTAATTAAATGGCATTTCATTACTAAGATCAGCAGTCGATCGACTCTGATCATGCCGTAACCATAGATACTGATTCTGGGATAGTGACCGAAAACCCTTATATCATAAAAGATGATTAGTGGTGTAGTGTCATATAATCTGTTATCCGTTTAAAACTTTAAATAACGAAAAAAAATACATCACATAGTCATAGTTGAATCATAGCTAAAAGGTGTATTGCAATAGTCATTATGACTTAGGGATGGATGGTTTACAGGCGATGATCTGTTGTTGAAAGTATTGATATTGCAAAATCAAATTTTCAAATTTCTCGATACTTAGTTTTACATAATATAAGATAACATCACACCTATATTATTCAGAAGGGTTTGGCAGAGGTATACAACAACCACACTTCACCTGTTATGTTTAGGTCCCACGGGATAGGGGATGAGCCTATTGCCGTACAATAGGCACATTTCCAACTCCGTGCTGCTATTAAAAATTGCCTGACGAAAAAATCCCAAATAACACTTTTGCCGGGATTCGAACCCGAGACCTCACAAGTACCCCACAAATTATACAACTAGACTTGACCAACAAGGAAGTTTGAATATTTAGTTTTAATATCAAGAATTTAATTTCACACACAGATTATATAACATTTTGAGGTAATTTAGGCTGGCAATAGGCAGTCAGATGAAAGATTCTGCAATTATTTCAGTAATTTCTGTGTGAAAAAATTATAAAATATTTTTATAATTTTAAAGAGTCGGCTTGATTACAGCGACATGATTTGTCTAACGCAATTCATAATTTTTTTTCTTCATATTATTTTTATGGTTCCGTAGTACCTACAAGGAACCCTTATAGTTTCGCCATGTCCGTCTGTCTGTCTGTCTGAGGTATAGCGTCGAATATGTACGTCCGTATACGTCACACAGAGGGGATTTTAGACAAGAAAAACTATAGCGGCTACGTTAACCTAATTAGTTTAAGAATAATTGGGGTCCAAAGTGTAAAGCAGATAATTAGAATATTTCGAAGAAAATACAAAAACCTTTGAAAATAATGACTTGTATAGTTATTAATGTTCAATATAGATATTAAACCTGTTTAGAGTTCATAATTATGGCATTCTTCATACTTTTCTTTTAATTTTTTTTCTTCATACCTTTTTATTCATGTCTTCAGATGTCATAACATCATAATTTTATGCTGATGCTCGGCAGATGATGGAGTAAGTGTCTATTATTATAATTTTGACGGGAATTAACGCGAAACATGCATATTATTTACCTTTTGGCTATACGTTACGGCAACGGGTTACACCAGCCGTTTTCGGCCGGTGTAATAATCATATAACGTATCGTATAATAATCATGCAACGCGATAGTTTAGGAGTAAGTGTCTCTCATCGTATGGCACTAAAATTAGGATGTAGCCTAACCACTTAACTCGATCAGGCACTAATTACTATTTGGCGCCAGGCTAAAGGTGAGATGGAGCCTTCTTTGATAAAATCAAGTTATACATAACCTAACTATACGAGTGAGTAGATACGAAGTGAAGTCTCCTACAGTAACGGCTTGACAGCCGGACTTTATCACAGAATAGTATCGCGGCGCGGCGTTCGTATGAAATATCCGCAACATACCGCAGGTTGTTCATACACTTGGCCAGTCAACCGGATAACGGATAATGTGTGTACAGCATGGATACGACAAAAAGGCATTATTGAACGGTTACAACAATTTTACAAAATAAATCATGTAATATTTTTCGCCAAACACAGATCACGTTATCCAAACAGGGTAACGTGTTTTTTTTAGTTATTTTAATTACTACCGGTGGAAATGAACACTGACCACGTTTAGAATCTGTTGTTTCAATAAATGCTTGTACGTCTCATCCACCCTGTATGTATAGATTAGCTGAATGGGATATACATATTCGTGTAATGTTTGCCTGTTTAGATAAATTAGATTTAGTTATATATTTAAGGTTTCGTACCTACAAGACTGTCAAACAGCGAACGCCGAAGCCGAAACAAATAAGTTCCTGAAAAACTCCATGGAATTTGATGCTGTTATCACGTTTGTGAAGCTGGAGGTCTATCTTAAAAACTGGTATATTTTTTATCTTTGTATTTTATCTCTAAGGGAGTAGATTAGAGGGTGTAGGTTTATATGGAAGGTTTGTCAATTTTAAGGGGAACTGCACGAAATTCTGCACATAGGTTCCTTAAAGGACATAAATTAACAAAAGATAGATTCTTGGAAATTCCACTTCCCATAAGGGTAAAATTTGAATTGAAACTGTAAGAGGGAAGTTCCTCAATTTTGTAGGATGGAAATATCAAATTCCACACTGACGAACTCGCGGACAACAGCTAGTCATAAATAAATAAAGGTAGCTTTTCTTTTATCGTCTGCCTTGTTCAAAATGAAGGTCTATCAAGGCTTGCCATGCATGCAGTTGCATAACATACGTAACTGCGATGCGAGCATTACCACCTTAATGCCTAATCTACATAAGTTTAGTACTTCCATGTCGCATATAATATAACACAAGACAGACTCGTGTAGGTACCGCAACAACATGTTTTAGTTCAAAGCAACAAGAACTATACTGGCGACTTACACTAAGATCAAGTCAGTAGGCCAGAGTCAGAGACAAGCAGGTATCTACTTGTCTACTTACTAGAATCGAGTTAAGATTAGAAATGTTATAGTTTTAAAAAAAAATCCGACCTCAATTAAAAAAAATGCAAACGTCTCGCCTCATCTGTGTATACCTTGAAACAATTCAGTAAAGGTACCGTAAGTTCCAATCTTATTTAATCATTTTACTAATTTACTATGAAATCAGAATTATAATGGGATGGAATAAAATAAATAGATATTACACCCGTATTACATGTATTTGTTCGACAAGGGGCTTTCTCAATAACCAGTGCATATTATAGGAACCACTGGAGCCGTGTGTCGGCGTATATGCACTGTGTACCTATTTGGTATCCTTTAATCCGAGATGGTATCCATATTATTGATTCTATAGTAGTCATTTCTAGGCAAATAAACACATTTGTTTTCACCTATTTACAAGTAAGCCTGCATGTCATTATGGTAAGTAGACGTACAGTGGGCTAAGCAATTAGGTATGCAGGGCAAAATCTTCTACGCCATAGTGAAAACTGAATGCAATAGATATACATGTGTGAATTACATATTTAAGAAGTGTATATTATACTCACTATTCAGATATGTAAATCGTTTCTCCCTAACTGGCGTATTAAGTATTTACGATGACTTTAAAGTTTTTGCCCTGCATAGCTAACTCGTTGGCCCGCTGTACATTACCTATTCGTGTAATGCCCATAGATGCATGAAATATATATTGATTAGCTTGCTAGCGATGACTTAACAAACTCTTTTTTCTTATTATGGACTAAACTGCATAATGTCTACCTAACTGAATGGTGCTTGTGAGTAATCTTGCTGTTTTCAATCACAGTAATCTTGCTAGAAAAGTGAGGTATTCACACTAGTTTTAGAAATTTCGAAGCCTATGTCTGATTCTATAGGTATTTTGTATACACTAACTACGTGATAAGTCTACCAGAAAGTTCTTCAAACTGTGTCTGGGTACCAACCCAGAGTCCTGGTAGACTATACCTCGATTATGTCAGCTATTTTAAATTTTGGAGCATTATCTCACCACCTGCTTCGATGGTCTAGTGGTAAGCGTAAGTGACTCTAACAGCGAGATCTTGGTTTTGATTCCCGGGTTTCACAATAGCAGCACGGAGTTGGAATTGAGGCCGGTGGATGGCAATAGTTTAACCCCCTATCCCGTTTAATATAAACATAACAGGTGAAGTGTGGGTGTTTTACACCTCTGGCACACACTTCTGTTTAATAAAGGCGTGATGTTATGTTATCTCACCACCGAGCCAGAACTCAGTAGCACACAACCTATTGACCGCCATAGAGAGTCTCCTTGATGTCTTCTTGCCCGTCCTGCTAGTTTAGAAAAGACTCATTTTAATATTTGTGTATCAATAAATAGATACTCATGTCCAGTTTGCAAAGACATATTTTGCAATGCACTTAACTTTTTCCATCGTCGTTTATATCCGATGTATTAATACCTAGGTATTTCGTTTATTTCTCTAGTTGTGAAAGGAACATATTGCTATGGCGTAAGATGCGGTTAAGGATGTGTAGACTGCACCTGACTATTAATAGCATACTTACATGTTATTATTAGCATCATTCGCTTTTACTATCACATAAAGAATCGATGGTTCTTTACTGAAAACCTTTTAACACAGACATATTTTGATACTGGATAGTGTATTTAGAATAGATTAGGACCTAAAGGCATCACTTGCGTTTGGCTCACTAGAATTGCTTAACACTTATTCTGTGATGGAGAGACCAGACCAGACCAACAATAACGTTGTTTTTGATAGTATGTTATCTACTAGGACAGGTGTATCTACACCGAAATCGAATGACGTGGAATGATAGATTTCACGTTTGAAGATTAATAAAAGAGCACCTCTGCGCTCGTTTGACATCGATCTACGTATATTGATTTTCAGCCTTTGTTTCAGCACTTAATTAAATACCGAATCTGCTCTGCAGGCACATACCTAATTCTAATGAATATAAGCATATTAACCACAGTGTAAACCTATCCTATAATTTTAAAATGAGCTAGTAAATGAAACGTAAAATGCACTTTTTATACACATAATTAAGCAATAAAATTGGTCATTAAACATTTTGCAAAGATGAGATACAAAGAACAGGTACTAATTTCATCTCTAAGCATTGTATAATCATAGTTGATACTATGATTATACTTTTATATGATAAATCATAACTATGCTTTGTTGGTCAGCTGTTGCAAAGCCAATCATTGAAACAAATGTACTTTTTATTTACCGATAAGTTGTAAGAAGAAGTGTGAGCACTGCAAATTGCATTGCAAAGCACCATATAATCACAGATACGATACTATGATTATGTAAGTATAATAAGGTAGTACGATAGTTCCTATTTTTTGTTGGAAATCTGTTGCATCAGGGCACTGCGGCGGTCGGAGCCTTCAAGTACTTCAATGTAATGGCAGCAAAATACACATTTTAGTGTGTAAAGAGGTGAGTGTAATCTGCCACGAGTTCAAATGTTAATTTACTTCAGGTTAGTCGACTCGCACCTCAGCCTTAGCGCGTAATTCTTATCGCAATGCACCCACGAGAGAAGGTACGAGTAGTATGGAATGTGAATGGATTCACGCAATACAATAAAAATTGCTAAACGAGGATTAAAACTAGGTAGTTTTATAGATGTAAATTATTCATAATATTTTAATCGTTACATGTATTATATGGTCTTTAAACGAGTGTAGTGACGCGACTGATAGTCGTAATTCAATTACCGAAAATGTTTTTTTAGAATCTATACCCTTTCTTTTAGATATTTTGAAGCAAAATGCTGACAATTTTATCAGATAAGATCAGATAAGGATTAAATCAAATAAAGGATGACTTCACCTACTACGTTACTAAAATGAATTCAAATCTATTTTTATCGTATTGATATATATTTTTTAAACGAACTCATGTGGGTAGAACTAAATTAATTGATTACTGATGCATGAGCGCGCTCCTCTGTTTGCTGGTTTACTTGTGATTGACTTCATCTAACCAATCGTTGTCGATACGACACGCTTGCTCGTTTCACAGTGCGTACAATGAGATTGTGAAGTGAACGATAAACTTATAATATTTTTAGACAAATCGTGGAATCCCTGAACGAATAAATTGTACGGGCAGCAGAACTGTCAGTGAACTATTGTCTACTTATTTGTGTCGAAGCAAGGAATAATTGACCCTGCGACCCGGCCGACCACCATCATGTGGAAACACCAGGAAGGCAGACAGCTTCAAAGCCCATTTCTAAGAAACCGGTTGATTTATAGTTAAGATTACCATTTGCTATCTGGGACACGGTGTTCTATAACGTCTTTAGTAATCACCACCCTGTTTCATTGTTGCTAAGTGGGCTTCTAATTACTTCGTAAACTGGCCAATAAAGCAATGAATACGTTTATTTACTTGACCCGCGGTTACAATTTAATGAATGAAACAAGCCCTATGTAGTGTTCATAACGATTTCCTAAAGGTTGGTTCAAACATTTTATAGACAGGAATTTGTCTGCCCGATTATAAAATATCGTCAAATGCTATTTAATTGATATTGAATTTATATTTTTTCTAATTCGCCTGTAATAACTAGGTACGATTAATAAGCCGGATATATTAACTGCATTATTCTTTGCAGACAGGCCACGGCATCAGCAGCAAAAGTTTGTACCTAGCTTGATTACCATAACGTTAAGAGGCACTTAGACCTATGTATATTTGTAATTCAAAGTCTTGAATGGTAACTATAGGTGATAACAACAATAAATCATGGTTTGCCATTGGTAGTAATTGCTGGCTTATCAATGTTTATAAACCATAACGTGTAAGGCGTTACAGTTTACTCTGACACAGGCCACAGCAAAGCTCAGGCGTAAATTATTAGTCATCGATTCAATATCACTTTGAGGAGCAACACATGATTAGCAATTAAAAGTAGAGGTCGGAAGACAGTTGGGCGCATTGTGGATACTTCCTTAAAGCTTCAGTTGTTACGAATGATTGTGTCCTCGTGGTGTTAGTCACAATTGATTGGTGTACATATCCGACACGTATCACAACATCTCAGGCTCAGTACGTTCCGGGTAGACGGGTGCGGATCGTCTATCGGCGTGTTATATCACAAATCATGTGCAAATGTATCTGACACAGCAGTGACCAAGGAATATACGACGTAAACCAAACAAATAGCGATGGCTTCGCAATTTAGAAGAACGAAGCCGCGATCTTCCAGCGTAAATGAGGTGAGTTTCAATTTGAGTTAACGTGGGAAAACTATTTATAGATAACAATTGGACGTAAAACAGTAATAACCAATCAAAAAGTTGTCGTCATCACATCATTAAATTTTTAGTTCTGATTTTAATTTGTAAACAGTACTCACTTTCAAAGCATTTATGTTTGGTGTTTCTATGTATAATAAGTATGTTTTTATAAAAGTAAAGTATATAATAATATTAGTATCACTTATTCTAGTACCCGTAAGCGCTCTGCTTAGTTTGGGGTTAGTTGGCGTTGTGTGTATGTTGTGTGATATTTCTATGATATTTTTCTCAAACAACTACTGCGCTCTTTGAACATAAAGTATTTTGCAGCTTTGAGAGTAACCGTTAAGTAGGATGTCCATTCAAATCAATTAATTTTATATTAATGCTTTAGTAAGTTTCTCCAAGGATAAGTTTCATGTTACGATCGCTCTAAGTAATAAAAATTAACTTTTTGAACCTGACTTGTATAATTAGCCGCCACACGGAGTAACCTTTGACATCTCACTAGACTCAGCATTTCTTACTCGGGTTATGTAATCTGAACAAAATTACCAAAAAAATACTACATGAATTTTGTAATTAAGCGCATCATTTGCAGTGTACCAATGTCTGATTTCTTATTTCTATAAATTTTCATTTTAATATCACATTTTCATCGAATAAAGTGTCACTGAATTATGCAGCAATTTATGTTACAACAAACCACTGAACCAACCTTATCGAAAAATATATTGTACCTTCCTAGGCATTAATTTATTGTAGACCTGAAAAAGGACCTGGAAAGGCTACAATTTTTTGAGCTGATACGCAAGCAAAGTAAGGAGTAAGAAGCTAGTTTAAAATAATATCTTTTAAATTTTTCAGATGAATGAATACTATATCTAGGTATTTACGTAATCATATTTTATAGGCTCGAATTTCACAAAAGTGGGATCAGAAGGCCACAGTTATGCGGTGATTAGGCACAATAACAGCTACAAAAATCTTAAGATATAGAAAGTAAGGGCACAATAATAATATTCATAAAATTGTTACGCTTTACGCATTTTCTTTTTTGAACTTTTCAAAGTTATAATAGAATATCTGCCCAGAGGCTCTATTATGGCAAATTACGGCAGAAATGATATTCTAGTAAGAACAGTAGATAATAGGAACACAATTGCATAGTTTCGCAAACATTCCTAGACAGACGACGGCCGGTACAGCGAGAGCACTTTTTATAGTAGATAATGTTATTATTATGTATGAATTGTTTGATGTACCTATTGCAACGTTTGCACAGTCAATCAAGATGATATTTCTTCAGATTAATTTTGAAGTACACATACATCTAAGTCTTTGATAGATCTTTGCAAAAGAATGTAAGATGTATTTTTGCTTGGATCATCTCAAAAGTTTACCTTGGCTTTGTTTTGAAACTAGCCGCCAGACAATGGCGGCTAATTGACGTTTCATAGCTGTAGATTTTATGAACTAAATGTTTAAAATTTCGCCATCCCATAATTTGTTGTGTTATTAGTTTATTAGGCACCAAAATAAGAACGTGCAACAGAAACATATTATATAAAATCAAAACGCCTACTTTAAAAATAACGCTAAAGTAATCTTTGTTTAGGCTATTTTTTTAAATTAAAAGTTTTGAGCTGAAAGAAACAATATGTGAAGAACAAATGGTAAATGTCAATATAACCGAAGGCTATACGCCTACGCTACACATATGAGCAGCGATTTCCATGTTAAGCATTGGGTGTAATACTAATTTTCAGCGAGAATTATCATAGATACTTAAAAATAATGTTTTACTTAAAAATAATGTTTTATTTAAACGGCGAATGAGATGAGATGAGATAGACGAAGGAAGAGATGAGATGAAGAAAATGCAGAGTGCATTAAGTAAAAAAGGTTTTATCTAAATAGGTATGTTTTATGACATTTCAGCTAAATTAAAAAAAAAACATCTAAGATAGCATACAAGTTACAACCAAAGTGTCTAGTTCCAACCAGCTTGAACTGGAACCGTATAATTATGTAGGCACCGTTAGTAAATTTAATTCGTCTGAACAGCGCTAGGTTGAGTAGTTTATTGTAAATCGAATTGTTTAGTTTTGGTACTATGATATTTTTTTATTAAACGAACGTAATTCCAGATATTTTTTGCATTGTACATATGAGCACATCATAAGCTGTTGCTGCTCTCTGGTGACGAGATTTTTTATAGTCAATTAAATCGCCGGTATTCATTTTTATATATTTTAGAAATAATTATTGGATCGCGTCTTTCACACATAAACATCCAGCTCAAGCCACAAGCCTACCCAACCACTGTTTGACTGGATATACAGAAGGTAGTCACATGTTGTAGATTATGTGAACAGAATTTTAACTGCGGCTTGATACAAGCGGCAACTACGCAAGCTAAATGTTTTCGCCCGCAAACGCTCTATTCTCTCAAGCAATTATTCTAGCACATATCCATTAGAATTAGACAATCAATAAAATATGTCGTTATAACAAAATATAAACAAGATGAATCAACAGCTTTGTTTAATTGTTTGGAATGTACTGTGACATAAAACTTCCATGCCCATGAGCTATTCATTGAAGTCTGGAAATATCCGGTTTAGGGAAGTTCAGTCGGGTGCTGAACTGGCTTATTCTGCCCTGCCTAGCGTTGCGTGTGTGAGAGCTATGGTGTAATGTCTCCCCGTCCTGCGTGCGCAGTACTTATTATCCCTAATATGTAACGACTGCTTGATGAAAGACAAACAAATTTATTTGAGAACGAATTAGCGCGATCGTATGTCAGTCAACTGTTTGTTAATTGATTTTATAATTTAGTAGTACCGTAATAAATTCTTATTAGGTTAACACACACTTCTATTTTAGATACATTTTATATCAATCATAAGAACAAATTGATACTAAATACTTCAATACACAAAATATATTGTCATACTTAGTTGAAGGACTTTTTCGTTTTCAAGAAAAACGACGTTCGCATTAGGAATAACTCCTATGTCAAGGGGATGATCACAAACATACATTTCACATACAAATCTTTGCAGATCACACAAAGATTTGTCCCGTGTGGGGATCGTACCCACAACACCCAGCGAAGTTGAAAGCGAGGAGGCGACCGCTTTAACCACTACGCTAACCGCGCACTCAAGGTTCATAAAATTGTCATGCTTTGGAGTTCGAAGAAATACATACTGTGTTGTCAAGTTTTTAATTAATTGACAGGACATCCGGCATACAAGTCACATAATAATATATTTGTGATGGTTATCATCGGTTACTTCAAAGTTTTTTCTGGAACGAACTTTATAGATTAAATAGCCTTTATTAGTAGAACACACCGACACTTTTAAACAATTTAGCAGACAATTGGAATTGTGTCTGCTCTTAATTAAAAAAACACTCGACAAACAGAAATTATTTGTTATACTAATACGTTCCAACCCACTCATCGATTAAGCAATTATGTGTATATAGTATAGATATACGTAATTTTACAAATGATTGATATACGTTCAAGTACGTAATTAAAGCGTGTTTGTCTAATTTGAAAGATTCACGAACAAAAATATTGCATGAGAGTCTCTCATAGGGTTAGGTATCATAATTGATGTGTATAATTATTATAGTCTTTTTATTTTTTTCATAAAAATACGTACCTTTATATGTATGAAAAAATGATGAATTAATCAAACATAAATATGGGGAAACCTATCCGATTAGCATAATTATATAATGGTATATTTTTAACGTGAATGTAAAACGCATAATCAACAAGACTTAAACTTTGAAACTGGAATAGGATGGTTGATGCAAAATACTTAAAAAGTTGGCTGTCCAAAACCACAATTTCCAAATTAATATAATTGCTAAACTATTTTTTGGGTAACCCTACCAGCAAAAGCAAAAATGCGATGAAGATGATCATAACTAAAATAGTAGATCTCGTGTTTTACGCCGTTGTTTCACAACCCAAAGCATATTGAATCATCGTAATTAAATCTCAACTTCAGAGTATTTCGCAAATAGACATTATGCTGCTTTCGTAGTATGTTACCGGGTCACTCTTGGTACATAGGAGTACGGCCTCTGCTAGTACACTAGTCTACCATTAATCCTTCAGATTGAATGGCAACCCCGCATTAGCAATGCAACACAGGCCTGTAACAATGCATCTTCAGGCTCTCAGAGCTTAAGCTTTTCTCAACTTACCTACTAATATGAACTTTGGCAAGTATTTTTTGTTTGGTTCAATTAGTGTGTTATTATTTAATACTGTAACAGAAAACACGTAATGGTTATTATTTTTATCTAATACATGGGATACAGGGCTGGGCTGGGGCCTCTTCTCATGATGAGAAAGGTTAGGCCATAGCCCACCACACTATAACTAGAACACAGCCAAGACGCTGTCTACTGTAAACCTTTGGGATCGGCATAATAATATTATTATAGCAGTTTCCATCCATCATTCACTTCTATTCTCGGTACATGAGAATAACATAATTTTGAAGGCGTTTACTTGTTCACAGATTATATTAATGACGTTATGCTGTAGCTTAAGTTTAATAGCATTGACAACAGCATCTCCTAACCTAACAAAAAGGACAGTAGACGAAATCGCATCACAAAATGAGCCTGAGGCAGAAGTTCTATTCCACTGGGAGGACTACTGCGTGCTAGCTGCTATGCTGATCATATCATGTATGATTGGCGTTTTCTATGGGTACTTTGGAGAAAAGGCAACCACGGGGGACGATTTCCTCCTGGGAGGCTCCTCGATGGGGACATTTCCAATGGCTATGAGTCTTGGAGCAAGGTGAGTACACATTAAGCAAATTAAGAAATTCTGGCAAAGGCAGTTAAAAAGGTCGAATCTTTACGACCGAAAGTTCAACATTACGATGCTTGATCTCAATGATCTTGGTGTTATTTTACTTCTCATATCGATTTGATTTTATTTTTCTCTTGTCAACTATGTGTTACGTTTTTCAGTTTCATAACAGCCATAGAACTGTTGGGTAACCCCGCGGAGATGTACGTGGCCGGCGCGCAGTTCTGGATGATAATCATTTGCTTTGTGCTCGTGGTGCCCATCGCCAGCCAACTCTATCTGCCAGTTTTTATGAGGCTACGACTCACTTCGTGTTATGAATATTTGGTAAAAGATTTTAATTTTTCTGACCAGTAATAAATATTATCTAAAAACTTTATCATGAGTACCACCATCTTAGTATTTCGTTTGGTTTATGTATAAATAGATATTTAATAGATTAGATTAGATTTTAATAGATATAGAATAAAATATAAACTTATCCATTTCTGACAAAGAGCCTGTTAGTAAATCCTTGGAGACCTTGAATTAATACGTTTATATAATAATAGATATATTATATAATAAATAGATTATCATGCAAAACAAAATAAATACTTTCCACAAATATCTAACGATGTGCAATGGCATGTTTTAATTGCATAACATGGGCCAAAATGTCACATGTGAAGTCTATGCGTGCTGTAAGTCTGTGAATGCTATGAAGTCGATCTCCAGATTGCAACGCCACAAACTTAGCAAACTATAAATTTCAATTTTAAAGAGATTTGTAAGATGACATTGGACTCAATTTTCAGGAAGTGCGTTTCTGCAAGTCGATCCGCGTGTACGCGAGTTCATTGTACATGATGCAGATGATACTTTACACAGCCGTAGCGGTGTACGCACCGGCACTCGCGCTCTCTGACGGTAAGTATCGAGTAGAATGGGTATAGTCTGATGTTGAATTCAAAAATATTTTTGTAAAAAAAGGTGTGACCAATTTAAATAAATATTAATGAAATAGAAACTTATCCATTTACGACAAAAGAGCCTGTTTGTAAATTTTTTTAAGTTGCTATGTTCAACAAGTCGTCGTTTTCAGTACATTTACAAATAGTAATATTGCCGACAGTTATTATACAAATTGGATCCATGCGATATGGCGTGCAGTATTAGTTCCCAACGGTTCAAATTGATCGGAAAACGTGAAAATCATACTGATAGTCTATGAAAGCCGCTTTCCCCACCTTAGCTAATTCACAGAATCAGATAATTTGCTACAATAGACACACGTCTAGCAATGAATGCTGTAAGTGTTCAACTTACATTACATTACGCATTACGCATGTCTGTACGCGGCTCTACCTATTAATTTACAACACTTTTAATTGCATATATTATGATATACCATATTCAACACAACGTAATTTACGACTTCTAATAGAGATCATATTTGAAATTACCAGTTGTGAAAGATGGCGTTCTTAATGCGCATTGCACGGAATATTTATTTAAGGTAAAATTAATTAAACTTTTTGTAATAACCACCGATAAACCATCTTCATATAAAACTAAATTAAGACCTTTTCCATTATGGTGATATAAATCATATCTCATCACTCGTAATGCACTCCATAAAAGTGATGTTAATTAAAATTTATTAATATAACGCCCATACAAAATTAACGATGAACTTAGAGATTATTATTTTTTTAAAATGTGTATGTCTTATCTCTAGCTAGAGTGTTTATGATCTAACCCTTCCTGAATCTCCCTTAGTTGTATATCTTCAATTACTACCTATATTGTAATATTTGTTGCCTTTATATGACGACAATCAGGACGCATCTTGAATAACTTCTTCAATGAAACCTCAGCCGTATTTAATATCTAATAAATAACAAGAGGTAGTCTTTTTAACTTTATAGCATAACAAAATGGATAGACTTAAGACTTCAGACTCAATATGTAGGGGGATGGGTATAAGTACACAGTATCACTCTGTGGAGTATTACCTAATATTACCATTCATCGACATATACGTGAATGTAAGAAGATGAAACAAATTAAATACGTAACGATTACTTAACATACAATATATTTTTGTAATTGCTGTAATTAAAATCTACTACATACTATTATTAGAAGTATATTTTGTATAACTTCTATTTGTAAAGATTTATATGCCCAGTTTGTGTCATTGTCTGATTATACCTAATTAAAATTTGACATAGAGGACATTAAAACTTTATAATATTTATATCCAATAATTTTTTTGTATTATTTATTCCGTAGAGATGGCAAACGAGCCTAATTCTTACAAAAACTCAGGACTTCCACAGATACCAACTCGGATAAGGTTTATAAAAATATAATGGTGAGACGGGTGCAAAGACAAAAAGTTAACTACAATTTTTCGATTTTCGGATGATTGCATTAATCTCGTTTAATTTCATAATACTGTCTCTCTGTACACTACGCTGACTGTAATATTTTTAACTACTACTTCTTATGGACATGGTCTGAAATAAACGTATTATTATAATACAAAATTAATTAGATCCGATTTTTGGAAGCTATCGGCTAAGAGGCAGAACCCCGAAAAAATATTTCTATATTTTGTTTGTAACTGATCAAATGCTGAGAACTTTTGCCTATTATAATAATATGATGCTCTCCTGTAAAGTAGTTTTTTTGTACATAACTCTTTTAACTTTGCACCCGTAGTTATGACAATCTCGGCAAATGTATCTCGGGTATCATTACAACTAAACCGTGACTTGGGGCTATAAACTTTGTCATTAACCGACATCAGTATCATCACACTCATCACTTCAAACGCAACACATATTGTATCATTAAAACTTAATTGCAGAGAGGACTATTAGCTATTTTTCTGTCAAATTAATCTACGTTTGAAACATACGACCCTGAACTGTCTTTCCACAATCACTCATATTTTAGAGAAACAAATAACTTCAATGTTATGAAAGTATCGTTCGATTTAATACACATAGTCAATGTCAATAGAAATTTTGCAACAGCAATGTATCAGAATATGGGGTCATGTTGAAGTATGCGGCGATGCGATGATGCACCAAGCATCCACGTTCAATGTCATTGCATTCGCTTTTTGATGGTTTATTACATTGATCCTCCAAATCAATCATCGCCAAATATATTTTTGCCATTATAATTTTCGATATTCGAAAAACATCATGTAACGCATAGTTAGTTTAATTGCCGATTCGTTACGTCATGATTTGTATAATTATCTACTGCGAATGGCATTTTGAAAGGTTTCACGAAGAACCAATTTCTCAATTTATGAACGTTTAAGTTTCTAAAAGTAGAACGTATAAAAAACATTTTTCTTATAGTCATGTTAGTTGTTTTGTCAGTAAGGTACAATATTTAAAGGCCATAAAACATAACCTGGCCGATTTTAAAAGTGACACAAGTTGCAAAATAAATTATTTGATTTGAATTGATTTACAGTTGAAAATGAAACACAGCTGTCACTTTCATTAATGTGTGATATATGCTTAACCTGCCAAAAAGGTTATAATACCTGTGAAATTGGGCCTTAATGTTGGTTAAAGATTTTATATCAGAAAAGTAATTTAACATTTACCTACATAAGCAGGTAAGTTATAGATTTTTGTTTGGTAATGCACAGCGATGATCGGTGAATGTTACGGTTTATCGATTCGGCAACGATGCCTACTTATTATTTTAAGTGGTACCACAAAGTATGCAACACTACCCAAAATCAACATTAGAAATAATTCGAAGCACGCTCAAACTGCGCCATAGCGGGCTTACATCACTTGCCTAAATAACGTTAAGGCATACATACTAACGAACACCATGCTGATTGTCCTATCCTTGAACCTGCTACATTTTATGAGGTATTAACAAACAATGGACCGTATCAACATTTATGTAATTTAGTTATGTGGCTTTGTATCTGCATTTATTTTTTTTAATATACACATTTCATTATATATTTCATTTAAATATTCACAATACTAACCTAACTATAATTTAATATTTTAAACTAATTAAATAAATACCTAACTATATATATACATTGAATAAAAGAATAATATAAAATTATGAAATAAATTAATTTTATTATTATGTGGTTAACGTTTCCGTATTTCGGGGCATATATCCGCAGCGCAGATGCCCGATAAACGCTTTAATCTAAATGTGATGGGACACAAACCGAAGATCATCCCTGTTTACACTATAAATAGTATATAATATTGTTTACTGTTTATTATTATTAATTCAAATACTTAACTTTAGTGGGCTTTTGTTTATAACGGCATGATATTTCACGGTGATTAATTATAATAAACGGTTGGATTAGCTACTTGCTTCTGCCACCAGTAGATATGGAGACAAAATGCTTACCTACTAAACTCACCAATTTTCATTACAATTAGAATTGAAGTTTAATTAATTAATTTAAGTTTAATCTATTTTGACTATCTTTGGTATATCAAAGTTTAAGATTTAATTAAAGAAATATTAACTCAACACTTGAACATTTAATAGTGTGATTGCTTGATTCTTCAGACGTCAGTAACAAGGCTACAGTAATCAAATCAAAATAAAAAACCGGCCAAGTGCGAGTCGGAGTCGCGCACGTTGGGTTCCGTACCTCTATACATCTAAATAAATGTTTTCTTTATTCATTATTATATTGGAGTTGATTGAATGAAAGGTAAAATGCGGTTCACGATTTATAACGTATTAAAAAAAACTAATTATTAGATCTCGTTCAAACCAATTTTCGATGATAGTTTGCATGGTAATCTACATCATATATTATTTTTAAATTTATCATTCCCTTCTCCACTTTGGAAGCGTCTTTCGCGCAAACTATTCAGTTAAGAAAAAAAAATATTAGAAACCTCAATATCATTTCCTCAATTCATAGATCCCACCCCACATGTATGGGTTTGATGAAAAAAAAATATATAATAATATAGTTTCAGTTCTAAGTATGGGGAACCCCAAAAATGTATTGTTTTTTTCTATTTTTGTATGAAAATCTTAATGCAGTTCACCGAATACATCTACTTACCAAGTTTCCACAGTATAGCTCATATATTTTCGAAAAAAAAATGGCTGTGACATACGGACGGACGGACAGACATGGCGAGTCTATAAGTGTTCCGTTTTTTGCCATTCGGCTACGGAACCCTAAAAATTGCCTAAACAACCAGAATCATTATTTATGAGGCTCATAAACTTAACTAACTACATGGTTTCAATGATTAAACGACTTTAGGAGATAAAGAACCTTTGACATAATTTTCTTGTCCCCAATTCCAATCAATCATTACGAGCATCGATAGCAACATCAAAACAATGTTTTGAAATTGGTTCATCGATGGTTATGATCTGGGAAATGAAGACATACAAAAACTTCCCATGTGGTCGAAAATTGATGTGGACATTCGGAACACCATTATTAAAGAATATTAAAAACGGATAATATTTTTGTGTTCACCAAAAATCTAAAGGTACACCTATGTACGCATTTCTAAAATATTATTCTTAAACCCGTTTCATTATTTTGCTATAATTAGACTACTCGGCCAACAAAATATGTTACACCAAACAGATTCCAAATTATCACCAAGATATAACACTTTTTTATTCTAGTGCGCTGCAAATATTCTATTGTAACAATAATTATTTTATTCTTCCACGAAAAATACTTCTCGTGCACCAAATATTCCTGATTGTTACACAAAATAAAAGCTATAGTTATAGCATAGGTCAATTATGGGTAAAGTAGTAGGTTAGGTTAGGTTAGAACTGCGCCCCACCAACGGGTGTCCCCACCAACGGGTGTCCCCACCAACGGGTGTCCCGCGTTGTCGTCGCGGTGGGGCTTAGTACCCGTGGCGCCCTCCACGCCACGGCGAAGCCAAGTGGACCCCAGAGGGGGGCTGCTCTTCGGGCTTTGGACGCGAAGCCCATGTGGGAGCAGCCCATGTTGCAGGGCCCTTATGGGGGGGCTCTGCAACAGGTGAGCCTGCAGTGCTGGCGTGAGGTAGTCGGCACTGCGGCCGAGGAGTTGCGGGGCCGCGGCGGGAGAGGACTGTCGGTGTTTCGTTGCCGCTTTCCCTACCTTCCGCGGTCCCGGCGGGGCCGCAGCCGTTAGTACTGCGGCGTGGTGGGCGGTGGGACGAACATCTGTCTCACCGCGGAGGGCCAGGCCGTCAGATACGAAAGTGTCTGACGGCTTTGCACGCGGTCCTCGGTGCCGGTCCCCCCACATTTTGGGGGCCATGAGGGGCCTGCCTAGGCGGTCGAGAGCCGGGCTGCGGTGTCGGCGCAAGCTGGCACTGTGGCCCGGTGGTTTACGGGGCCGTGGCGGGAGAGGACTGTTGGTGTTTCGTTGCCACTTTCCCTACCTTCCGCGGTCCCGGCGGGGCCGCAGCCGTTGAACTGCGGCGTGGTGGGCGGCGGGACCGACCACCTGTCTCGCCGCGAGAGGACCAGGCCGTCGGACATGGGGAATGTCCGATGGCTTTGCACGCGATCCTCGGCGCCGGTCCCCCCACATTTTGGGGGCCATGAGGGGCCTGCTTCGGCGGGCATCGCCGGGGGGGTTGTGGATGTAAAGGCTGTGCCAGATTCCCATGACCCCCCATCAAGGCGAGTGCGGGAGCACCGTGGGGTTTTAGTGGGTATTCCCGTGCCGTTTACCATCTTCAGGCACGGGCGAGTCCCACATAACCACTCTGCCCTTCCCCGGGGTGGGGTGGTATGCGTAAATGCATTTCCCCACGTAAAAAAAAAAAAAAAAAAAAAAAAAAAAAAAAAAAAAAAAAAAAAAAAAAAAAAAAGGTTAGAACTGCGACCATAACACAGAAGCTGCACATGCTAGAATCAATCTGTTTTTAAAATAGGTGTAGTACTATTTTTACAAATTTGCAACAGTTCTTAAATAGGTGCTCACTATGAAATATGTTAGTGAACATATTTTGGTGCACATTCAGTATATTTGGTGGAACAAAGGCAAAATTAGTTAAATTATATGGGAATAAATTGAAGCACTTTTAAATACCATCCATTAAAAACTCCCCATTGAAACCGTACTTTTAAAAATATAATAGGAAACTTCAAGGGTCTTTAAAAAATGTTGTTTTGTTTTTTTAGCAAGTTACATCATAAAATTATGTTAAACAACATTGTAGAACATATAATTTACTATAAAATAACTATTCATTCGGTGCGACATTTCCCGCGTGCAATTCGTTGTATTGACCAATTGCTACTCACTGCTGTGTTACTCGCGTTAAACCCTATAGACCAGGGTAGAAGCCCTTAAAAATAATAATAGTAGGATGAAACCCACTAGAAAAGGAGGAGAATATTATGAGAATGAAAGGAAAAATAATTTACGGGCGATCTGAGGCCGGGAAGGGGGTGGGGGTGAGTTTTTAAAGGTAAAAACGGTTTCTCGATTTCCGGTAAAACTAAAAGTCCTATGGAAAAAGTTGGTTGGTAATGCAAATATCTAAAAATTTTGTATTTACACTTTTTTCATATAACCTCAAAATTTATGTAAAAAATTCAAAAAACTAAGTTTTTGTTTTTTATTTTTATAAAGATAATATAAGATGATATAATAACAAGTGGTGAATAAAACAAATTGCACGTGGGAAACGTCGCGGTTAACGGGGACGCCCTACTCAAACAAAAATTTGCTCTTTAAAGTTAATGATCTCGCAAACGGATTTCTAAATCAATTAACTGTCTTAGCACCTTCTCTATTAATTTAAAAGACTTATCTAATGACATCCTACATATACATAGACGAGAGAAAAATAAATACTTTATAACTTTACATATAGGGATACCCGATTTTATAGTACCAATGGTTTCGACGCTACGCCTCGGACAGACAGACAGACGGACATGGCAAAACTATAAATGTTCCTTGTAATACGGAACCCAAAAAATAAGTAACGTAAATAAATAGTGATACTCAACCAGCATTATTGTGGAATTATTTAAATTATTATGACATAACTGGCGCCAAAACATATAATTACTAAAATTATATTATCGTACCATCATTGCAAAATGCCATATTGTCATGATAAAATAGTGAAGGTAAACTGATGAATATTTATGAGTCAAATAAAATCCTCAATATTATATTATAGTCTCACATTTAATTGATAGAGAAACCTTGATACATGCTACTTAACTTTCACTTAACCAGAAAAAGCGTTTTAATTGTAAACATATAATATAAAGAATATGTTCACAAACTCCTAAAGCTTTTATACTAAGAAACAGTTGAAAAAGATATGGGACCGGCAGGATTTGAACCTGCGACCTTACAGCACACCGGGCAGCCGCTTTATCTATATATCTTTTTGTATCTTACTTAAGGTAGGAACAAATGGATGAACGTGACGTCACGGAATGACGTATCATACAGTTGAGAAATGTAGGGTTCTGGTAGGAGGCGACCGTAGCTGGATGGCTATTGGCCTAAAGGAGAGTCTATAATGAGGCTACAATCACAATAGACCCACGGAGGTCGACGTGAACACCCAAAGCCTCTTCCCAACAATAATAATAATAGTATAATTTGCTAAGCATAGCTAAATGCTATAAAAATAATCAATTAGAAATCCTAAAGCTATTCCTTTAAGTTATTGCCAAAGTATTCCACTGGTTGAAACCAACGAGGAAAATCACATTGAAATCCAGCTCCAAAAAAATAGCTTTGTTTAATGTACTCACGCTTCATCGTCGTTTGTGGCTACTCGAGTAACGACCCAATTGCTTTCTTTACGGCACGAATTGACCATCTAATTGACTCCGGAGAAATCCACTCGACATAAAGGAATTTATTCTAGTAATTTGGCTGCTTTAACCACAACTTGTAGAAAAGGGTTTCTCAATAGAGAAACTTTGCGAACCTCAAATGACTCATGTGTACTAAATTTTGAAACAAATTGTTAAGCATGTTTCGTTCTAACTAAACAAAAGCACAACAAAGTTATTAATCTTCTCATTACTTGCATTAATTCGTAGTGATTAATTTGGTCTGGGAAATTCTATGTATAATTACTATGTATTTATAAAAGAAAAGTATATATGTATAAGAATCAGTTATTCTAGTCCCAATAGTACAAGCTCTGCTTAGTTCGGGACTAGACGGCGTTGTATGGATGTTGTGTGAAATTTAATTATTTATGAAATGTTAAAAAAATATGAAAAGCGCACAAACACATCTCCATCTTTATTCAATAAAAAACGTAAAATACATTTTTTTTTAATGATTGGTTGTTTTCAGAAGAAATGCTGTATCTACCAATTAGTAGGGATTAAAAGATACAGCAATTAAAGATATTGGAGATAAGTTATCTACTATGTATGTAAAATACATAGTAGACACAATATATAACGACATGATACATAGTGCTATGAGCAGAAATTGATAGGATGGGCAATTTGATTAAATCATATCGCATCAAAACAAAATACGAGTTGTGTAGAGAAGTGTTTCAATGAAACAATCATCAATCGATAAATATTCGATGCAGATCTTTATGACCAATTTTGTAAGTGGCGTTTCGCAAGAAAAATATCTAATCAGATATTCAACGAACACATTTGTTGGTAATTCGAATGTTTTATTGCTGTGTCCAAATTAATGGTATGGTTAGCAATGTGATGGTGAAGTGCTTCGAGTCAGTTGCAAGTGCCAACTACAGTGCAATGATAATATTTCTGCACTCAAATGCACGTGCACTGTCACAATAAATGAAGTGCATTCATTATATAACGTTACCATTAAGTTCTATATGGATATAGTAATGATTTTATAGAATCATTGCTGATATCATTTTAGGATATTGGTGTCAAACGTTTTATTGTGTCATCAACACTATAACACCATGAGTCAGATAACGTAATGAAAAGTTGTGACATTATAATATTTCAGTGGTTAGTAGGCATTTTTTAGCTCGACTTTAGTATCCTGAATTACATTAAATTGTAGGTAAGCCACATACTGACATGCATAATGCTCGATTTTCTAGCAAAGTAGTTAAACTATTTGAGATAGGCGGCAGCAGGGCGAGATATATGAAAAAAAAAAAAAAATGTTTTTCTTTATTCTTTATTATATTTGAGTTGATTGAATGAAAGGTAAAATGCGGTATACGATTTATAACGTATTAAAAAAAACTAATTATTAGATCTTGTTCAAACCAATTTTCGGTGGAAGTTTGCATGGTTATGTACATCATATATTATTTTTACATTCATCATTCCCTTATTTTAGAAGTTAGGGGGAGGACACATTTTTTCCACTTTGGAAGCGGCTCTCGCGCAAACTATTCAGTTTAGAAAAAAAATAAAAATTAGTCCTTAAAATTGATTCAAATTACTGGACAAGCTAGCTTATTTTCATACAAATGACCGCACAAGGTTCTCTTCTTCGATAAGAGCCTATTACATTTTCCAGAATCAATTCAAATATCTCGATTGAACTCGATTACGCAGTGCATGTATTTTTTTCTGTTATTTAATTTACAGTAACCGGTTTGAACACGTACTTGGCAGTTTCATTGGTTTACGTCGTATGCATTTTCTACGCTTCCCAGGTGAGTTCATTATTTATTGTAATACCAGTAGCATTTCTAATGTAACTACCACAGCTTATAACACATTTTATATTTTTTATCAAGATTGGACAAAGATGCTTTTTTCCAATCAGATTAATGCTTCAGCATAATGTTAACTACCATCTTGGCATTGCGATGTTATGTTAATATTTATGTCTTAAAATGTCTTAAACTGTTAATAAATGCGTAATGTCCGTTTTACAGGGTGGAATGAAAGCAGTAATAATGACAGATTCGTTTCAATCGGTGGTGCTGATCGGTTCCTTGGCGGTGGTGCTCGCCATGTCGTCATCAGAGGTCGGTGGGCTAGATGCAGTGTGGGACCACGCGTGGAGAACCAATAGACTGCATTTCTTTGAGTAATTATTACTATTTATCTTGAAATTTACGTTGAGTTAGACGTTATGGTAGTAACCAAACGGATGCTTTAAAAGTTTTTTTTCAAAGAGACAATATCTAAAAAGGTAGTGAGGGTAATAAAAAAATGTTTGCTTACTTATTTTATCAATAAACGTGGTATGTTTAAGGTTATATATATATACTCGTTATCGTATAACTCCCTTTTATCCACCACTTCGGAGCAGTCCTTGGTGTTAACTCGTCAATTCCCAAGTGATGACGAATGATTGCACCGACCTCGTGGATATTTACGCTGACGTGGCAAATTTCGTTCAGTGTTACTGAAGTATTATTAAAACTAACATTCAAAGTAGCAGTAATGACAATATACCTTTACTTTAATTATTTACACTTTATTTTCAAATTGGTTGTTGTTTGTACAAATCATTATTATTTAGGTTAATAAGACTAATCCCCGCACGGGACAAATATTTGCGAGTCACACAAAGATTTGGCCCGTGTGGGAATCCAACCCACAACGCCAGCGCAGTTAAAAGCGGCGAGGCGATCGCTTTAATAACTACGCCAACCGTGCACTCTGAAATGAGGTTTTATTTTATTTAAATTACCATGCCACACTACATGCCTTAATATAATTTTACATAATATTTTATTTTAGCATGAATCCGGACCCAACAGTTCGCCACTCGTTTTGGTCAGTGGTGATCGGAGGTACCTTCTACTGGGTCAGCATGTTCTGCGCTAACCAGGCATCAGTCCAGAAATACCTCTCTGTGGAGAGAATAGGGCAAGTCCGAATAGCTCTATGGTTTTCGGCGATCAGCCTCATTGTGGTTTATTCTGTGAACTTCATCACCGGAGCTGTGCTTGCTCTGCACTATGCCGACTGTGATCCCATTCAGGTAAGCATTGAGTATTCAACAATAGGTAAATTAAGAAATATTTAATTAGTGTCAGGTGTGTCGTAAGAAAATATTTTGTTTTTTACAATAATAATAATATCTGCATTCTGCAAAGGCTAGAGTGAATGCGGGTGAAACTCGTGCGGGAGTTACACATAATATAAATCCAATACACACTCAGCGATATACGTATTACGTAGTAGCTGTAGCTACAACGCCTTTTTTTCTCTCCACACACATTTACTAAATACACCTAAATACAAAGCACGTAGGTACTTAGACAAATGAAATAGTTCAATACAGTTGCGACGTGCCTGGTCTTTAGGCAAAACACGATTTTCTTAATGATGAAATTGGACGATGTTTGTTTACCAGTAAGTGTCGTTTAGTAGACCAAAGAAACTCTAACCAGGGCTTTAGGGCATTCTTAGGGTCTAGTGCGTCCTCAAACTATGTGCCAAAGAAGATAAAAACTTGCGCCGCGAAGCTTTAAACTTAGGTTTCTATACACCTAAAAGTGCCGCTGCGCTACAAGAAGCATGCGCTGCGAACGAACACCGTTTGAGTCCCTAGTTTAGCGTCTACCGTATATTTCAGACTTGGCGGATAATAAAACTGACGATGCAGCAATAGTCTGTGACCTTGATTGCTCTTGAGGTTCGACCTCTTAATTTTAGACAAGAATGAAGCAAGACCTTCGGTGAAACAACACATGTCATTTGCAGTATTTTTTCTGTATTCATAATAATATGCTTCACTATTCTATGCTATGCTGTTACTATGTAACTAAAAAATAACTTACAACTTCAGGCTGGTGTGGTGAATGCGTCGGATCGCCTGTTGCCGCTGTACGTGGTGCATCAGCTGGGGGGCTCCCGAGGAGTGCCTGGCTTCTTCGTGGCTGGCATCTTCGCAGCTAGTCTTGGGTATGAGGCATTTTTTTGAGTCAACCTTTTTTTCACCAGTCAAATCTTTTATTTAATTTCAGTTGCCTTTAGTTGCATCACAAAGTTATTTTTGTAAAATTACACTTTTAATTGAATAATATTTTCAAAATGTTAACTGTACGATTTCATTTTAAAGCACAACAAAATCACGGTGACACGGTTATTAAGATCCCGTACGCACGGATGCGTATTCATCACTGAGTCAGATAGCAACCACATTTTAGAATTAGGATATAACTAGAAAAGTCCAGATGGAATTGAAACCAGGCAGTGGTTTCAATTATGGAAGTCATACGCGAATTTGAGACCTAATTTATTGTTTATTTGTATTGTAGTTTTTATTGGTTCAATGCCGCGCCCGCCAAGCTGCCATTCAATCGTGGTGTTATTTATAACTTCGTACTTAGTTTTAAAAAACTTTTGACTGCTTTGCTGTATTTAAGTTAGTTACCCATATTATTTTATTTAATAAATAGTTTAGTCTATGCGTGGCTAAAGGACGAGGTGTTTTTTGTGGTTTTGCTGTTGGAGTTTTCATTCTTCTTCTTCGTCGTGTCGATAACTGAGTCAAATTTGATTGGTCCAATAAGGGGTCACTGTTATAGCGCTCTCGTCGGCGTTAATGAGCGCCTCTCTTGTGCAGGTGGTAGGGCATTTTGGACAGTCAGTAAGGTGGTCAAGGTTTTGACTTGCCATCGTGGAGTTTTCATTGAAAACACAAAAGAAATAACTCTTAATATTTTAAGTTTACACAAATTCTTTGAGCAGATGATTAAGAATAATAATTAGATGAATTAATTTTTAGTACGACACAAAAGTAGCACATAATTATTATATTAATAACTTGGCGTAAAAAAAAACGTAACACCGCGTAGAACGTGGCTACGACTCACGGCTACACACGATCTTAAAAACCCTTCTCACCTATAATAATAATGGAATAGTTTTACTTGAGTAAAAAATAATTAAATACAAGAGTAATATGAGCCCGAATTTAAAATGCAGTGACTCGGAGTAGTCCGTACTTAACACAAAAACCTTTGAAAATGAATATTGTATGAAGATGTTACTTGTTTATTACAGATAGTATCTAATCTAATTCGAATTTTGAATTTTGAATTTTATGATTATATCTTTTTTACGACCCGCGGTTTGAGCTCTGCGTTGTCTGTAAACGACACTAAATTAAAACCAACTTTTGGTTGCGTACGTTTATTATTTTTTTCTTAAAATTATGAAAAAATATGTAATTTTTTTGACGAGTCAAAATCTAGAACCAAAACAACAATACTATTAGATAACACTAATTGTATACTATTTAATTGAGATTAATATACTTAAGTAGATACTGAATGTGCAACTGACTTACTTTTGCCGCCAAATATACGGATGCGGGTGCTTCGTTAAGAAACTTTTCAATATCAGATACTGAGAAAACCTTCGTTTTTTGGTTGATGACCAGATGAGGCTCTTTTTAAAAATGCCACTAATTTAGGATAGGTATCGATATGTATACATGTCTTTTTAGGGTTCCGTAGTACTTACAAGGAACCCTTATAGTTTCGCCATGTCCGTCTGTCCGTCCGTCTGTCCGAGGCATAGCGACGAAACCGTTGGTGCTAGAAAACTGAAATTTTGCATAAACATGTATGTTAACTATACAAAGAAAGTCGTAGAATAAAATTTGGAAAAATATTTTTTTTTCGGGTAGCTCCCCTACATGTAAAGTAGGGATGTTTTTTTTTTGTCGCCTACCCCATAGTGTGGGGTATTGTTAGATAGAACTTTTAAAAACGTTTAGGGGTTGTAAAGACAGTTTTTTGATTTAGAGATCCGTTTGCGAGATAATTAACTTTAAAGAGCAAATTTTTGTTCGAGTAGAGCGTCCCCCCCCCTCTAAAAGCTAAACTACTGGATCCCAAAATCTGAAAAAAATTGTGTCGGTAGTACATGTAATGAACTTTAAAGGAAAACTATAGCGGATAAGTTCACTTCATTAGTTCAAGAGGAATGGGTCCGAAATGTCAGATGCTTTGTTACTCAGAATATTTTGTTCAAAATTCTTGAAACATAAATAAACATACATAATACATATATAAAATCACGCCTTTATCCCACGGGGGTAGGCAGAGACGATGGAACGCCATGTGCTTCGCTCCTTACATACTTCTTTCGCTTCCTCAACATTCATACATCCTTTGAAAGTAATGACTTGTATGAAGATGTTACTTGTTTAAAATAAATATGTTGTTACGACTAGCTACGGAACCCTACTGCGCGTGGCCCAACACGCACTTGGCCGGTTTTTTTTCATCTTTATTGTTGCTTTTATCATCGAATACGTACCTACTCCATAGAGTGCTTGCTTTCTTGTTCTCGGATAATTCTATAAAATATGCCAGCAAAACGTTTTCTGAGAAAGTTTTGGCTCCTTTTGCTAGTCGCCACGTGTTGAACATATCGTACTGTTTTAAATACTTCTCGCGTGATTGTTGAGGGAGAAAGCTCATTTGCGCATTATTAACAGTTTCAGTCAATTCTGTTGGCGTCAAACAAACTTCCTCGTCGCTAGAATCACTCATTTTAGTTTTTTCACTTGTTGTCAAGTTTCTTGTTTTTAATATAAGGTTTAACAATGACGTGAAAAAATGCCGCGTAAAGAACCGCGTACAAAGCAAATTGAAAAAAGAACACCAAGAAGGTTTCGAGTCTGAGTTTTTAACAAATTAAAAAAAAGTTGTATGATATATTCGGCACCATAGAGGTAGCAGTAAATAGGTTTAATGTTTTTTTTAATTCACAAACTTGGTGCACACGATGTTCTAAATTCAATTTACTTTATCCTCTAGAGAATAAAAACGGCTTTTCCACTCAGATATTGAAGACTAAAAATACTCTTTCCGAGATGGTGGGATGAAAAAACAATTTTAGTACGAAAGGAGGTTGGTCGCCAACAGGCTCTTTGCAAATAAATACGATAAATCTTTAGAACTTCCTGAAAAAAATGCATTAGTAATATTAATTATTGTGAATTAATTATCGAAAGTTATTAAATACCTTTGCTTTTAGAACGTTGCGAGTTTACTAAATATATAAAGTAATAATGTTGTTCCTTACAGAACAGTGGCTTCGGCATTGAACTCTCTAGCAGCCATTGCTTGTCAAGATCTTGCCACGGGACTTCTTGGCATCACCATGCCAGAAAATAAAGGAGCAGTAGTAAGTACTTAAAACAAATCACTGTACTTAAATAATATTAATATATTCATAAGTATATGAATTTTTTATTCATAAAACTATTTAAAAATATAACTTTCATTCACTAAATACGGTTGAAATAAGTTTGTTATTATTAATTTTAAATTTTATCATAGTACACCTCATATCATATTACAACTAAACTATAAGCAAGTTTATAAAAAAAAAAACTATTTACAAATTTACAGGTAAGGTGTCATACAATTCCTCCGCATCGACCTCGACTGCATTATATGAATTAATTTATACTGGGTGGCGCAAAAGTACTAGCACTAAAGAAAATACTTTTTTTTTTTTTATATGACATTTTCTGTCATTCTGTTGTTGAAAATTGTGTAGTGAACAAATGTAAAATACACTGAAAATAAACATGGACCGTTTTACTCCCCAAGAACGTGGAATAATTGTGTCAATGTTCTTACGGAATAATTCATCAGTGATAAGAACACAACGTGAATTTCGTCGACGATTTCCCCACCGTCCGGCACCGATTGGTCGCACAATTCGACGCTTTGCCACACGCCTTGAAGCAACTGGCTCAACATTGGATAGACCTAAGTCTGGGAGACCAAGAACAGGCCGTTCAGCTGAAAATATCGATGCTGTGCGCGAAGATGTGGAAGAGTGTCCAGAAACATCAACGAGGCGACGTGCCACGCAATTGGGCATTTCCAGACGGACCCTGCAGCGTATTTTGGTGAAAGACTTAAAGATGTTCCCGTATAAAACTCAAATGACTCATCAGCTGCTGCCTGCTGACCACCGAGCTCGTCTAGATTACTGCCAGCGCGTCATAAACCTCAACCTTGAAGAGGATGATTTTCCTTCAAAATTGGTTATGAGTGACGAAGCGCATTTCCATCTCTCAGGGCATGTCAATAAGCAGAATATTCGGTTCTGGGGCACTGATAATCCGCGCATTATTCAAGAAACACCTCTACACCCACTAAAAGTTACTGTATGGTGTGGCATCTGTGTTGACAGAGTGATCGGACCCTATTTTTTCGAAGACGCTGGAGGCAATGCGATAACTGTCACTGGAGAACGCTACAGAACCATGTTACGTGAGTTTTTGATACCCAGTTTGGACGAATTGGGGCTGGAGCACATCTGGTTTCAACAAGACGGCGCTACGGCACACACAGCGCGCGACACTATGGACTTAGTGAGGGACGCTTTTCCAGACCGAGTTATCTCTCGTTTTGGCGATTTGCCTTGGCCTGCAAGATCACCCGATCTGACCAGTCCAGACTTCTTTCTTTGGGGTTTTTTGAAATCTCGGGTGTATGTGAACAAGCCACAGACTCTCGCAGCTCTAAAAGAAAACATTCGTCAAGAAATAACGAACATATCGCAGGAGTGTTACGGCAAGTTATGCAAAATGTCATAAATAGGGCTCAAATGTGTATCAACTCTGGAGGTCACCATTTAAAAGACATCATCTTTAAATCCTAATGGTACGAAATTTAATGGCACAAATATACATTTAAAAAAATCTAAATCTAGTTTTCTAATTTAGAAAAAATGTTATAGCTGAACCAAATAGGGTCTTTACTTTTGCGCCACCCAGTATATATACCATCAAATTGGATAACTTTGAATTCTTTTGTCAATTTTTATTAATTACAATCTAATTATATTTAGTACCCCTTTATTTAATTGTAAAAACTTTTTCGTGCTCCATACTTTCTCAGTTCTACGCAATATTTAACTTTAATTACCGATAAAGATTTGAAAATTATAATGTTTAAACTACATTTTAAAGATAAACACCTTAAGATTACTTTTTACAATAAGTTTCGGATATTTCCATCTAGAAGTCAGCACGTCATGTTGCTGAGCTGATGCTGGAAGGTACAACTCCTAAACGATTAGGAGTACGGGGATAATTCTTTAAACATAGGCACCTTAAGGCCGTTTACTCTATTCTTTCAAGTTATACACATATGAGGCGAGTCGTTGAACATTACTTAAGTATTTCTATATTTTATTAAATTCGTATTTTTTCTAAAATTATTTTGTTTACGTACCTACATAATAACTAAGAGGTTCTAAATAAATATTTTTACAGATGTCGAAAAAATTTGTCGCAGTTAACAAAACGTGATTCTAGGGCTAAGACTGTCTTGACAAATATCCTTATCATTTTAATAATAATTGCCTTCGATTTGACGAAGAAGTATTTTTTAATTAGAATTACAAATATCAACTTATCAACAGATAGCACGCTGGGTGTGCCTGGGCTGCGGCTTGGTTTCTTTCGGGCTGGTCTTCGCTGTGGAGAGACTAGGCCCTGTGCTGCAACTGGCCCTCTCCTTCAACGGAATGGCTGGGGGCGTCGCGCTGGGACTCTTCTCGCTGGGAATGTTCTTTCCATGGGCCAATGCTAAGGTGATCTCACAAGTTTCATATATACTCAAGTGATCATGAACTGAAATGTAAATTAAATTATGAAAATTATTAATTTGACCGTTTTGCTTTTATGCATAGGTTACATGACATAACCCATTACATAATATTACGCCTATATTGCGAGGGAAATAACACACATACTTCACCCATTATGTTTGTGAAGGAGGTGAGAATATTGACATACCAGGTACAAATCCAGCTCCGTGCTGCTATTGCCCTAAACATTTACTTCTGTGACAGTCTAACAGTGACTTCCAAGTCAGACTTGGCAATTCATGGCCTGATGGGAGTTTCTCGTTAGTTGGGACGAAAGGGCTGGGCGGAGTTGTTCTTTCTTGCCAAAGTTGACATCGTGCTTTTGGTGTCACATAACTTGGGTTTGATGTACCGGACTAAGTTCTTACAGCCATTCAGCGGTTAGGGCACTGTGGGTTATAATTTAAAAAAAAAAAATTGACTGTTCAGTTAGGTAGATCATTATAAAATTACTCTCGCCCGTAGTGCTGGGTTTTATCGAACAAAAACGTAGCAATGCCACCTTAAACTTTATTGTTTCATCCAGGGTGCCGTGGCAGGTGGAATAGTTGGTCTTCTCGTAGTGTTGGCAGCGGGAGGCGGCGCGCAGTTCGCTCAACTGCCCATGCACCGACTGCCGGGCTCTATTGAGGGATGTGCCGCTACGCTCAATAGCACACATATGTCCATTAATCCCAAGTGAGTTAAGTGTAATGAAATTAATTATTAATTACCTTATAGCGAGATACGGCTGCAAAATTCTGTACCCATCCAGTATTTGCTAAAAAATTTTTTTACGCATATTGCCTATCAAAATGTGGCTGCTAGTATTTTTCGTAATGAATGGTCATGAATGCACGGTTAGCGTAGTGGTTAAAGCTGTCTCCTCATCGCTTTCTACCGTGCTGGTGATGAGGGTTCGATCGTCACACGGATTAATCTTTATGTGATCCGAAAAAAATTGTTCTGATTCTGGGGGTGATTTGTGTGTTTGAAATATGTATGTTTGTGCACACCCCGCGACACAGGAGTTATTCCTAGTGTGGGCGTCGTTCTTTTAAAAGAAAAAAAATGTCGGAAAGAAAAACATTCACTTGTTTTTTAAATAAATTATACTTCACGGAAATATGTAAACGACTAAAATCACGGTTGCCATTGCGCACTTGGAGGTACCTCTTCGCAGCCAGGTGTAAACAGGTGTTATTTTGATACATTTATCATCGAGTATTTGCTAAATATTCGATGGGTAGGAATGCTGCCGCCCCGTATCCTTAACAATTAGGATAGCCGCACACATGCAATAATATTGACAACTTTATCAGTATTGACTAGTTAAAGCAGAGTAAAGAATATATCTTTAGTCTGGTCAAAGCTTCATAAAAACCAGTAATTACGAAATATTGTGAATAATACAAGGCAGCTAGCCCTTGGGGAAATTGGTGATATCTGCCTTCACCCAAGACATCTAACTCAGCGAAGACGAACGCGACGACGCACGTGCAATACTACAATGACATCCATGTATTTAGTCTTACAATATAACCAGCAGCGTGACCTTCCATAGTTTTCTTTTATAAATGTGCCCTACATTTAGAATAATTAGGTAAGTATGTCAAATGAGGAAACATCACGTTTTCAATGTTGTGGTCGCTTTTTTGTTGAAATCACTTCATAATAGTAGTATGACATAAGCATAACTCTAAGTTTCATCCGGAAAACAAATCAGTGTAATATATGTTTTTAAACTTTCGCGATTTGAGAACATTTTTCAAAAGTTAGACAACGGGTCTGAATCGCGTAATTATTATAAAGGTAAATAAATATATAAAAATAAAAAATGTGACGACCAAGTGAGGGTAGTGGACAATATCCGCGCTTCACGGAGACGACGCTGAGCTTCACCAGTCGGCTCGTGACCAAGAATGATGCAAGTCATTCGAAACGTCGAGCATAGGTATTTATTTACCTTTATAATAATTACGCGATTCAGACCCGTTGTCTAACTTTTGAAAAAATCAGTGTAAGTGGTTCTTCTAAGTAGGTATTTTGATTTTTTCATTTGAAAACTAAACAAAGATCGAGGATAGGTAAAAATAATGTAATAACGTAATTGCAGAACAAAAAAACAACAAATCGTCTATAAGAATAATTTTCAAATAATGACACATGACCGAGATATCCCTTAGATGTTTCATATAGTTAAAAATTGTTATATGCTTTCTCATTAGAGCACCATTAGAGTATACTAAAAAACAGTTGAAAAAGATATGGGACCGGCATGATTTGAACCTGCGACCTTACTGCACACCGGGCAGGCGCTTAAGCCATCCAGCTACGGTCGCTTCTAACCAGAATCCTAAATTTCTCAACTGTATGATACGTCATTTCGTGACGTCACGTTCATCCATTTGTTCCTATATTAAGTAGGATACAAACCAACACAACATTTGTGCTGAATGTAAATTCAGCACAAAGTTTCCCATATCTTTTTCAACTGTTTCTTAGTATTATTTGCTAAGCATAGCTAAATGCTATAAAAATAATCAATTAGAACCATTAGAGTATGTTTCAATCACCAATTTTTGTTTTTTTACGTATTTTATTTATCTTGCGAAAAGCATATCGGTGTAGGTCGTCAACCTGCGGCTCGCGATGGTCCTCCGTGTCCGCGCGCAGGGCTGTAGCTAGAGTAGAATTTGAGGTAAAGCAAAATCGGTTACAGGTAAAGCGGCAGTAAAAAAAAATCATAATTAATCTGCCCTTTAAGCATGGGGTCCTATCAATCACCCTGCTTATCACTGACCTCTAGTACATATCGCTATATTTTTTTAAAATTTCAAACTATGAACAAACGATTTAACTATAATAATTTATTATGGTAGGGCATTGCCCCATAATGCCCTCCCTAGCAACGGCCCTGCCCGCAGGTATCATCCTTGTGGCCGTGATAGTTCATTATTTCATTTTCTTACGTTTATAATTGTTCTCAGTGACAACCACGATGATGCTGTGTTCTGGCTATTCCGCGTATCATACTTGTGGTATTCAGGACTGGGCTGTGGAGCTACCTTAGTGACAGGGCTCATCGTGTCCGTCATCACAGGCACTCTGAACCCGGCGCAAGTACCCATTGACCTCATATCGCCACCTGTCGTCAAACTACTCAACTCATTACCCAAGAGATTTAAGGTACGGTATTTACAATATATGCGGCTCGACTAACATTGTATCCAGCCTTATCAGCCTACCACTGCTAATATGAATTTTTTGCTTTACATAATTAAGTTTTCTCTGACTAAGTTAAACAGTAAAATGGTAGCATATTGTTTAATAGAGAGCTTTAAAAGTTCCTACTCGGCTTGGCTCGGAGCGTCGCCGCAGTTCCAGCGTGCGGCCGCCAGGTGTCGCTGATGACAAAGACACTCGCCGCAGACGCAGACTTTCAGAGCTGGCTGGGGGGGTGTTCTACAGCGATGCCCCCACCCTCACGAGGGGCTACGATAACTTCGCGCTCGGACTTGATCCTGAGAAGCCGCTACCAGATGACAGTCCGAACAACGGTATTAGACTTGAACCCACAGATTGTCGCTTACCTGAAACCTCTATGTGTTAAGGACTAGGTATGTATTATTTTATTTGAAGATAAACTTATTAGCAGGGCTCGGAATTAGGTAGAGTTTTTTATGTACTTGCATCGAAATGTTGATATTAATGTGGACCTTCCCGGGATTTTTAATGGACAATCCCGTGTGGCCAACAATATTACGAATAAATAATAATAAAAACCTCAGAGATAGACAAATAAAACAAAGATAATTAACATATTTTTTTTATTAGTTTAGGTACTTACATTAATTCACAATACAAATTGTTGAAAGTCTATAGTAAATTTTCATAAGCATATTTCGCCTTTTTTTATAAATACGAGCAAATACTTTTGCTTCTAGCCTAGACTCGTGAGGTTTTGCTTATTCAAACGGCCCATCAGAAGTGTTCGCTTCCGACATTACTGTATAAATTTTGTAAGAATTAAAATATTTAGTCGCGCGTGCAGTAGTTTAAATTGTGTAAAAAAGTAAATAACTTTTTATTAAAAAAATCATGGGATTTTTTTCTGCTCTTTAAAATTAATCTCGGGATTTGAGGCATATCCACTTTATTCTTTCGCTGTATGAAATCAGTGTAAGTACATAAAAAACTCTACCTAATTCCGAGCCCTGCTTATTAGGTACGCAACGCGACAATGACGAGATAGCAATCGGGGTCGACAATGATTCTTAAGTTTTTTATATTAATTAAAATGATAACAAAAGTTCATCATCATGTATTATAGTTGGTAGTGCAACTGCCTGCTACGCAGAGATCGCGGGTTCGATTTCCGCTCAAGACAAACCTCCATATTCATGTGTTTAATAAGTACGTACCTATTTACAAAAGAAAAATAAAGAATTTATGTTTTAGTATTATATCAGTTATTCTAGTGACCATTTTACAGGCTCTGCTTAGTTTGTGACTAGATAGCGTTGTGTGAATGTTGTGTGAAATTTATTTATGATTTAAAACTACAAACTATCTTAGATTACACAAGAATGTGAGAAGGTAGGTCATTACAAAAAACACTTACAATTATTTTGCTATATTAAGTTTAACAAGATTATCATCTCGACCTGTCGCGTACCCTAGTACTTACCTACCTACATTTAAGTTAGAACCCTTAAGCGTAACAGCACCTTGGCACGTAGATATTAAGTATTATTTTATTGTATGACATTTTTGTGCTGATTTTTTTATTTTAATTAGATAAGTCCGAAGTCCTTCCAAAGTAATTAGTCGTCGTCTAGTTTTTGCCTGCAACTACTGGCAAATTCATTCTGTATAAAAATAATGGTACCTTATCTTTTAGCACTTTTATGTTTTTATGACCTTGGACATGTTAATCCCTTATTTTATTTATGTTAATTCTTGTGACACTAACTGCCTACCATTATAATAAAATATGCAAGAATGTATCGGTGTTGTGCGAAAGTGTCAGTAGCTAAATAGCTACTGACACTTCTTCGCTCGTCAATGCTTCAATGGAAACACCCCCCTTTTTCAGATTCAACTGCTCTCAACCTCAATGACTACGCCTAACACAACTGATTTGCATAAAGATAAGCTAGATAGAACCTTTGTATAACGCAGAACATAGGTATATATACATATTAATAACAATGGACTTATTATTCTCATCATGAGAAACAGCCCATCTCCAGCAGTTGGACGAGCATTACTACAGGGCAAGTCACATTACAAAACAATTTAACTGCAAGTGTTGCATTAACTGGAGGCTCATTGCAGGGCTTTATCAATGTACTTATGTTCCAAGATTTATTATTTAAATTGGTTTAGAGCCCCCGAGACTACTGATTTTTTATCTGCCTATAAATAAATGTAATGGGCTCCATCAGAGTAGGAAAGACCGCAAGCGTTTAGTTAGAGCAATCAATGTAGGCAAGAGCGTCATAATATCGGCTGATAGAAACTGTAATCTGTGGGGGTTCTTAGACAAATGTGAATGTGTATGTATATTTATTTATAAAACAATGCCTGCTTACTAGATTTAAATATTTAATTGATAGAATATAAGAAAATGATATTTTAAAACTTGACATGATGTATTACTTTGTCCATAACATAGAATTGCAATAAATAAAATTATGTTTCAGTTTGTATTATTTATTTTTCATTTAGAATGTACACTTAGAATAACTTTGAAGGCAACATAGAAGAAAACCTAAATAAAGTATAGTTTGTCAAGTACCATAATTCGGTAAATAACTTTTGCACTCCTATAATGTTAGATAAAATAAATGAAAATTATAATGTATATAATACACTGCTTAAACCACTTGACCTGCCTTCCAAGTGCAAGATTTAAGCAAATAACATTTAAAATAAACTAACATAAATTTGGGCCAATATGAATTCTCCACTTAACAATATAAATATGCATTATATTCAACATTTTAATTCTTTCACGATAATAAGTCTTGTTGCTGCTGCATTGACTGCTGCTGGTGTATTTCTTGCATAGTGGATACAGGCAAAGTGGCGCTAACTGTGATCGAAGGCATTCCTGGTAATGAGACAGGAGTCAAGACTGGCAGTCCAGTGGATATTGGAGGTGGTTGAATGGGTGATTGGGCGAAGCTGCTCATGTCAAACGTTGGTACTAAATTTGGTGCCGTTTGGAATGTAGAAGGCGCTAGGACTTGTGATGTAGTGTAGTTAGGCATCATTGGTATGTAGGGTTGCGGCTGATTCATAGGAATGCCGGGCAGGTTGGGCAATGGTGCTGGAGGCTGCATGTTGGACACAGATGGTATACTGCCCAGGTTTGTCAATGACGCATCAGCTAAATCTGAAACATGCAATAAATATTTTAATACGAAGTATCATGAGAACTATCAAATATATTGTATTATTTAATATTTCACTGAAACATTTATTTTTTTATGTATTACACATTTCACTTAATTTAAATAAAATGTTATGTAAAGAGTTAGTGGTGCAATGCTTGTAAATGATATTCACACTCAGTGTCCGGGACACTACAAGTATGAGTATCTCCATCACGCTAACGTCGGGTAATCTCCAAATTGTGGTTTTTCCGCCTGCTTATCATCGCCACTCGCCATTGATTGCCGCGTGACCACAAATACTTGTTACTGAACGCGACAAATAACTGCCTGATTGCTATTTTATTGCATTCTTCATTGATCAAAGTCAGTCCTGTGACATCCTATCACCATATTTAACTAAAGTTACCTATAAGTCTGACAATTATTTGAGCCTGTGTGCTAAATTTCACCTCCTTCCTCTATCATGCCGGCGTGATATAGCGGATGTAATATATCTAGAAAAGTTGCTTTCGTCGTCGTTGAACAGCCCGGATCTACTCTCCAAAGTCAGTATTAGTATACCTACGAAATATACGCGGCACTATTCACCCCTCCACCTTCCACTAGTGCCATCTAACTATCGGCAGAATAGCTTTGTCCGGAGAGCTAGTAAGACCCTTAATGATGCAAGCAAATTACATGATGTTGATGTATTTAATGCAAACCTGGAGTCGATGAGACGGGTGCTAAGCCGGGATTTCTTTTTTCAATATCAAAATTGTACTTAGTATTAATGAAGCAATTGATTTGTATAAGGCTCTGTTATAATTTGTTGTAGTACATTCGTAATCCTTAATTTTATAATATATTGTAACTTATTCGTGAGGACCTGTAATTGGCTGAATGTTGCATAATATTTTTGTTAATATTAATTGTTACTGCTGTTGGTCTTCCAATAAATAAATAAATAAATAAATAAATAAATATTGACTGTATTTTTAGCAGCGTAAGCAGGTAATAAAATTCTCTACATTGGTGGTGCGAGTGTGTGAACGCGCACACACACATGAAAACACGTCATTTGACGTCATAAAGGTGTTATTGAAAGTGGCAGAACGACAATATCATTATTATACTATTATACACTGAGATACCCTCGCATCATATAGTTTTGTTATGGAAACATAGTCCAATTGATTGTTACCAAAACAATATAGATGACGCTAATTTAACCATTTATAAGTGTGTACTTACTGCTAGAATAGGCTGCCATATTAGATACAACTGACTGAGCTTGCGAAATGGGTTGCTGCATAGGATTCATCTGTCCTCCTGGCTGTTGACTCTCAACCTGACCAGTGGCAGACATTGGTGGAACTCCAGGAAGGCCTCCGTAACCTGGATTTACCATGGGTACTCCAGATAGGAAGGGTGGTGGGGCACTTTGGTTATACTCTGGTTGAATATTGGCTACTTGAGGTGCAGACATCAGTGGAGTCTTGTCATCATTCATGTTTAGGTTCTGTACACCTGACACCAAATTTTGCTGAAAATTGCTAGATTCTGGCATCTGAAATGTAAAGCATAAACAGTAGAAATATAGATACTCAAACTAACTAAATACAAATATAACAACTAACAACATAAGTAAATACTATAATAATATATATCAAATAAAATACCAATATAACTATTACATAAACATATATGGATCTATATATATATATATTAGTACAAATAGTAAAAAATAAAAAATATGATAAGATATCTACTAATATGAGAGGTTAAAAGATTCTAGAAAAATACATTTTATGTTGAAGATTCTGCTAAACATAAAATGTACTATGAAAAATAAAACTTTTTCTTTCCTTAATTTTAGTTCCATAAACCATATTTGTACATAACATTTTCAGTACAACTTAGTTTTGGCTTATAAAAGAAGCATGTCTTATAAATTGGTTAGTGCAACAGCCCGTTACAAATGCCTCTTGCATTACACTTTCCATCTTGGTACAAACTATTGCATAATGTTATTAGTGCAATTAAAATATCACTAAATTGTCTAGCACAAATGCAGATAACCTAGAAAGCAGATTTTTGGGTATGTAGTAGAGGAAGCTGAAAATAGCATACCCTGAAATTTTCAACCTCAATTTCCTATGAGCTTAGCCACACTCTTGGAAATAGCAGTTACTTGGCTATTTTCCTAATTTTGGAAAACTGTTTTAAAATAATCCTTGTTACTCATTTAGTACATAATTCGTTGAAGTCATGTTGAAGTTGTCCCAATGACAAGGCCAAATACACACATTCATCTCACAGAAGCATACCCAGTCTCAGAACAAATCTTTGCGAAACACACAAAGATTTGTCCCATGTGTGGATCAAACCCACAACTCCATTTATTATTTACCAACTTTTATTTTTTACTGAGGTGAACATTTTTGATATATATTAATTATAGGACGCAAAAAAGACTACATTTTTATTGTAAAATCATGGGGATCAGAAATAAACAAAGAACACAAAAATTTTAACAATTTTCCAAAATCCAGCTTTCTAGATTCAATTGCATTTAAAAGAAATCTTTATAACTAATTTACTATAAATGTAAAAATTATAATTTACTATAATGTAAAACAGTAAAATTAAATAATCACATTGTCATTAAATGTAAATGATGAGTAGGTACTAAATTTTTCATATTCCATTTTTTGGAATATGAAAAATATAATTAATTACTCACCTTAGGAGGTCCAGCTCCAAATATGGGAGGTGCCATATTTCTTAATGGGATTCTATGTAAATACCCATAGCCTATTCCACAACCCAAGCTGCCTTCTCCTCCCCAATTGTGATTAGGGGTGATGTGTACTTCCCGGCATGTGTCATCATTCACATTGTAAACATAAAGCTTGAGGGCTCGGCCTTCATGGGCTTCAATGAGAGTAAACAGATCTTCACTTTCATGCATGATGGAGTCAGCCCCTATGATATAGTCAGAAAATGGCCTCAGACCAGCCAGTTCTGCAGGGGATGTTGGGTGCACTTCCTGTTGAACAATTCAGACAAAGTTAAAAATGATACAAACTTTTAAATACTGCGTATCAAAATTGTAAAAGTTAAAACATTTATATTAAGAAATACATATTACGGTTTCTCACAAAAAGTGTACATTTTGAAAAAATAAGTGTGAATGACATGAAATTACCATTTACCAAGTTATTACTCTTTAGTTATGTTTTATTTCTAAACAGACAAGTCTAGCTTTATTCTGATAATTTGTTGGTCTGACATCTCCACCATTAATTAATTTATAGTAAAATTCAATACAAACATGTAGTTTTAGTGGATGAATTTTTCGTGACAGTAAATTTTAATAGTCTTTTTTAACAAAACAGCATGTAATTATCATTCTGTAATATGTGTGGTACAAAATATTTGATAAGCTTACATATTTATAGTATCAGCTTTTAAAAAAAACATTGACTATTAATATCCTTGCTTTGTTTAATATTTCATAATGTTTTGATGAAATTTGTTGCATTATGAAATATAAAGAACTATTTAAAGATGAGTTTATACTCATACAGTTACAGACAAAGGCTTGAGAACATAATCATACTCAATATTACAAATACTTAACTCACGCCTAGGACAATTGTAAGGAGATGGCAACATATAGCATGCTTGTTCATATTAGACATTATGCATTTTATGAACTAATTAGTTTTCATTACATTTCTGAGCATTGTAAAACACAGTGGAGCCCTGGTAATCTGGCACCGTATCTACTAATCCATCATGCCTATCGCTGTTGAATGTAAGTGAATCTATTCAGTCTGATTAATGTAAGATAAATTTTGCCATTATGTAACGGCCATTTTTTATTGTTACATATGAGGACCTTTTCACTACATACACATTTTTTTAAGAAATAATCATATAGTTTTAAACAGAACTGTTAATCAAAATCTGGAAAACCATCAGTTGGCAAATTGAGATTCTGCTGCTTTGTGTACCATAATATTGAAAATCAGATAGAAGAAGAACTTATTAAGAAAATGTTGTTTTATGAAACTTCTGACTCCTGAGAAGTTATTCATGACCGGGTAAATTTAAATATATCATTTATTGTAAGGATCATGTTTATTTATGTTATTATTGTTATTGCTAGTGATAAGGCTGCCTATTTCTCTGTATGTTTGATATAAATTATAATGTGCAAATGAAGTTTCTCTATCTATCTATTTTCAAAAACCATATGTTATCAGTACCAATAGTTGCTTCAGAGTATTTTTAAGCCAAAACTATAAAACCTATTAGAATCTCTTTTGAAGAATGAGTCACATAATCATAATAATAAAAATAATGTTTTAGTCATAAACACTTTTTATCAACTTTCTTATGTATCTAATAAGCATGAAACTCACCAGAACATGCCAGACATTTTCATTAGCACCTTCAAATGAACAAAACCTTATACTAACTCCAAGGAGTCCCTGCCCACCCCAGTTTGCACTGGGTGTGATCATCACCTCCCTTACAGTTTGGGTTTTACTACTGAAAATTAACATTTTGATTGTTTTATCAACATTTTTCTTCAGCAAGTCTTTTAGAGTGTCATTGTCCTGGTCTAATCTAGTATCTTCTATTGCTACTATAAAGTCGAAAAATGCTTCAAGTTTCGCCAGTTGACCTGGCGATCCATCTTGGACCTAAAAAGGAGATTAGCGGTATCACATCAGATGTACTACTTAACGTTACACGAATTAATTTCAATATTTTATCAACACAAACCCGTAGAACATGATATCCTTCGGAGCCTCCTCCTGGTACTTCAGAGCTATGGGAAGAACCCATTGGATACTATAAAAACTGTTATTTAATCTAAAAACTACCCTTTTGCTATATATTCGGCTTTTACTGTTATTTTTTCTTAAAATTTAGTTTTCCTAGAACCGCAACAATTTTGGCATTGACATTACCATTACGTGGCATGAAGGATGCACATCACTGACACGATAGTAACGTACGAGACCTAAAAACAAATCGACTAAATGTTCGACTAAAAATGAAGAGGTGCTGCCAAAAAACTGTAACTAACGGAACGTCTCGTCTTCCTTTCCTACCGCCGCGCGCGCCATATTGCTACTTGATAAGGAACTGACCACGTTAGTGTTCAACTAACGTGGTTAAAAATATTTATATTATTTAGTATACCGACAACAAAATATATTCATATATATATAATATCATTGACTACATAAAAAAAGGCAGGACTCCGTCTCTTGAAACACTTACTGAAGCACCCATAGTAAGTCACACGTACACACAGAACACACACATTGACACAATAGTAAGTCAATCGCCCGCCGCCCGCCATTACGCTTTGGATTGTGCTGTTGCTCGGATGTTCAAGTAAAATAATTAAAAATGCCGTCTTGTGTTGTGAAAAGCTGCCGAAACCATAGCGCCTCGATAAAAAAAAACCAGGGGATCACTTTTCATAGGTAAGCAAGTAATATATTCAGCTTATTGCCGAAATTATATTGTTTTCGTAAAAAAATATACCAAAACTATCAGTGTTGACAGTCAATAAATATTTTCATTTACCCTGAATTTGGGTAAATATTTTTGGGTGCTATTTAAACAGGCTTCTTTTTAATACCACTATTCGCCCCCAAAAATGTATGTTGCCTTCTAAATTACTAAGTCAGCAACCTAACCTAACCTAACCCGTGGCTGAGTTAGTAATTTTGACGATAAAGTATAAATTTTGAAGCTTCACTTATTATTTCTCAATATTTTTTAGTAGTATAATACATTTAGTATAAATTATTATTCTATGTTTTATAGATTTCCTGCGGCAAACGACGCATGGAAATATTTTTGGGTAGAAATAATTAGAAACTGCAGAAATTATAACAGTTGGTAAAATTAAATCAGCATAAGAGATTGTAAGTAATTGAAAAGCACACCACTGATCATTATTATTTATTGTAAAAAAATGGAACGACACAATTAATTTTACTGTGCTAATGTTAAAGCAATTATTGCTTGAACATTTGCACAATAAAATTAAAAATAAATGTTAGTAATAATTACAAAAGAAGTTAATTTATAAAAAAACAATTTTACGAAGAATTTTTTTTTGTAAAATTTGATTTAAATTGTCCTATTCATAACATTAAATGTAATAGTGTCTGCTGTACGGGGAAGACGCTATCTCCTGCAACCCAGTTATTACTTGTGCAGGCGTTAGGGGATTCACAAGTTAAGGATGCTAGTGGTCAATAAAGATTTTTATTTTTGAAATAGTCAAAAAAACTGTTAATAAAAATGAATATTTCGTTGATTATTGTGTAAAACACATGTACGATGTGATGTAACAAATCGTATGATTTCTCACATTTGCGAATACGAATGTTGACCTTCAAATCAAGGGCCCGCAGAATGTCATACGAGTTTGAGATTTCGTGGCAGCCATGTTAAAACGAAACGATAAAAGAATTTAGGTGAAATGAAGCGGGAAGGCCGTCACAGGGTGTAAATTTTCTCGATTATTTTAATTGCCAATATTTCTTTAAATATTGAAAAATCGCATGTAAGTGAATATAAGCTCCGCAATTGTTTGTTTATTTTAACTTAGATATTTTATTTGGTTTGTACATTTTGTTGACGTTTTCAAGCACTTTCTGATAGTTTATGTAATAAAGAATTTTTGATTTTGAATTGTTTTTAATTTTTTTGCTAACTGCCATAACTTATCCTACTATCCGATTTCGGCTCCAGGTCCTAAACTGGGACACCCTGTATATCACTAAAGCATCTTTACCATCTAAGAATCAGGAAGGAACTTACATAATATATTATGTACAAAATTCGTTGCTTTGGGCAAGGCAGCGAAGATGCTTTAGTGCAGCTACCCAGTTTTTGGAAAATATTTTAAAATTACGACTCCTACGGCGCTTCCTGATTCTTAGATGGTAAAGATGCTTTCACCTGCAGGCCCGCATCGACTGCTAGAAATATAAAATCAACTTTGTTTCGAAATTCAAACATAAAGTTGTTTTATATTGTTTGGTTTTTGGCCACGGTAGTATAAAACTACCTATATCATGTTTGATGGTAAAAAGCAGCAAATAAAAAAATATAAGAACTAAACCTCTAAAATATTTATTTAAATTATTGTAAAAATGTGGGTAATATTTCTCATGGCTGGTAACCCCTAACACACGCACACATAAACAGACCGCCGCCATTTTGGTGCTTCCATCATTTTATAGGTGACATTCTCTCCTGCTTTTTTTATGTACTCTATGTATAATATATGTACATTCAAATTTTATAACAGTCAACAAAACATTAGGAAAAATAGGGGTGAAGTTTACTGGGTATTTTATTATTTCAAGTCTATTCTGAGAGTAACATGCATTAATATCTGCAGTATGCACCGAATCTTGAATGGCTGTGTTTATCGACGTCTTATTTATTATCTTTTCTCTGGCCTTTTCAGTATGTCGCACCCTTTAACAGGAAATCAAAGAGTCGCGCGTGTAGCGTCATCTATTGTATTATTTTGTCATGCTCAAACACTGTCAACTCGTCAAATGTCACCTGTTCCTGACATTATAGTTGTCAATAATTGTCAAGTTCAAGTGTTTGGGATTAAATTTCACATTCATTCACATACATCAATAATGTAAAATGTAATAGTAAAAAACCCTGTGCAAAATTATTATCAACAATATAAAGTGTCCTTCCTAATATCTGACACATCTTGGATACAGTTTTGTTTATTTATCAAAGGTAAGGTTTTACTGTACGATAAACACCCTGCAGAAAACAAGCAAATTGTTTTAACATATCGATTTTCTAATCGTAACCAGTATTAATAAATAAATAACACTATGTATTTACAAGTGTTACACGATATTGTTGTGATAATCAGCTACAAAACCCTGTAAGGGTGTGGCAAATTTACAAATCAATATCTTTTACTATTGATGACTTCATACTTTGCTTAAGGACTAATAGACTATTGTAATATATATCTGTTTGCTGTGATATAGCTATAGTATGTCAGTATGTATGTAATATAGATATTATCTTTGACTCTTATTAAAATGTACAAACTAAAATATGTTACCTATTCAAAGCTCTGTTAATGTATACTTCAAAAAATCCAATTGTATGTTTTGTGGGCTTAAGTGAAATCAAAAGAGTTGTGTTATGTGTTATTGTGTTAGCCAAGAAATCATTTATTAATTTTATCATGTGAATGGAAACTTGTTGTTTAAAGTAAGTAAAACTGCAATTAAACTCTGGCATCAAACCCACAAAATGTGAAAAAAAAACTGTTACCAATTTAAAAAAGTTGGTAAAGTTTACTATTCCATTCTATATTCAATATTCTTTTTATCTATACTTATAATAAATCTGTAGAAGTAAAATTTCTGTACATTGAAAATATCAAAAAAAATAAATAGCAGGGCGTGTTACTACACCGACACCGAACCCAAAAATGTAATTAACTTTTTTTTTGTATATCTGTCTGTCTGTCTGTTTGTTCAGGCATCACGCAAAAACTACCGGTTCAATTACGATGAAACTTGGTATAATTATTCTTTAGTATCCTGGGCACCACACTGGGTACTTTTTATCCCGGAAAAGTACCCAGTATATTATATACAATAAAATACAAACTTAACTTTGCGGTTTGCTCCCGAACCGCAAAGTAAAGTTTGTTGTAGGTTATAAATGACCTATGACAAACTTAACTTTGCGGTTCGACTTATGAAGATAAACCGAAAGGTTTATTTTTTATAAGTCGTACTGTATAGATTTTAATTTTAAAGTTTAGGTAGTAAATTTGATATTGTACGTAGTGACCGTAGGTTATTTTATAATACTGTTAGGTAGGATAAGTACGAATCCGTATAGATATTAGTTTATAGGGATTTTGCTTATTTATTGCTTATATATTTATTCTAATGTATTTATTACAGTAATGTATGTATTATTTACAATTATTATGGTTATTATATTTCAAATGAATTGCCAAGTTAGACATTGTTTTATCTTATTTATAATTATGATTGATTATGGTTATTTTGACATATTATATTCTATATTGAGATTGACATCATTTATTTTTGACATCATATTATTGATAAATTATTTTTATTATTTAATATGATGATTAATGAAAATTAATTCATAATTATATAGTTTCTTTATTAACTCATTAAATTTTATTTGTACAACCTCATTTCATGTTATTTTACTCATTTATTATTTTTTATATTTTTGGAGTATAAATAGTTTTTGTTATTAGAATCTATATTTTTTTTGTCTGTTCTGAAACCCTTATATATACAGTAGTATACACACATTGTTTTTACTCCTTTATTTTCTGCTTGAAGTGTAAGATATTGCAACCTTATATACTATGGATTTATTAACAAGTAATAATTTAATTCCATTTCTATATTTAAGTTTATTTTCTCTTTAGCTATAATGTTGTTTTGGTTGCTATAACTTACACATAGAATTATTGTCAAAGAACAAACAAAAATTGTATGAATTATTTGAAAAGATGGTGCACATGAGTTTCTCACCAGCTCTTCTCATGATGCAATACCCATCGGAGCTGGTACTTGGATTGATTTTAATTCAAATCTCTAAGTTGAATTATAGTCAATCTAAGCTCCGGTGTCAAATCATTTTATTACAATAAGTATTATAATTTAGTTAGCTAAGTTTTATTTTAATTTTATATTTTTTGTGTTTTGATGTTTGTTTTGACGTGTTCATGCGCCCCTTGGTGCCCATGGAAATACATGATTTGATTTGATTTCATTTATTGAGTTTAGATTAGTTATTATCAGAAATAGGTTTATTTAGGTAGATAGGTATTTTATTTTCTGTTATTGAGTTTTTTTATTGATGTACCTACCAGACAGATGAAATCGCAGGAGATAGTTTGTTTGTTTGAAAGCGCTAAGTTTAAAAACAACTGGGTGAATTTTGATATTTGACATTACGCTAAACTCTACAGGCTGTCATGGACGCACGTGTCGCAATTTATTATTTCAAAATTTGAATTAATTTCGAATTATGTACATGAGTTGTAGCTATTTCTCTGTTTTGATTTGTTTGAATATTATTTTCCTTGAGTTTTTGTCGTATATTTCTTTTGGTCGGTTTGGTAATAGATAGGTAAGTAAGTACATGAGTTGTACCTACTATTGTTATATTGACATTGTTACCTTTAGCATTCTTTGTTCATCAAACGACATCCACGCGGACGAAGTCGCGGGTAACAGCTAGTGTTTAATAAATTTGTAATCTAGTCATGTCTGTACACAATAGTATTACATTATCCTTGTCTGTACATTCAAGTTATTTAAGAAAAATATATGGGAGTTTATTAGAAAAAGACAAAATATTTTTATTTGGAATTTTTGTGTCTTTGTACTGACATCATGCTTAAATAACTGCATGTGGCATTAATGTGGTTTTCACAGCTGTGTAGCTGGTGGTATAACATAAAAACTGCTATATGTTTCATCATTGTTTTTTACTAAGTTAAGTTTAATATTATATAAAATATTAAATGGCATTGCAAAGCTAAAATTTGCTTTAAAATATTAAAAGTTTTAATTTTTAAGGAAATAGCATGGAAATATCAAATTCCATGTGAACTAAGTTGCGGGAAAAGCTGGTATGGAATAAAACCATTGAAATTAAAAAAGTTTTTTAAAATATGAGAATACTGTGAAATTATATTATTAAATTAAATATAAGTAACATCACCATAGACAGTAAGTAGTAGGAATTTTGTTTTATTTTTTTACAGGTGCATACATAATAGTAAAAAAAAAATGTCTGAATGGAAGCATCTGGTATCAGAATGGTTGAGCGAGTATGCTGCACTGCAAGAAAATGAAATCAAGAGTTTTGCAGCTGAGCATGAGCACAACCATGAAATTGCCACTGCCATATTTAACTTGTTTTATTCTGAAGATGACAATGATGCTCACCCTAGCAGCAAACTGGAAAGTGAAGCACAATATGAACAGGTAATTAAAATCATAATTACTGACTTTGTTATAACAATGGGTGCATGGTTGGCGTAGTGGTTAAAGCGGTCGCCTCGCCGCTTTCAACTGCGCTGGTGTTGTGGGTTCGATCCCCACATGGAACAAATCTTTGTGTGATTTGCAAAGATTTGTTCTGACTCTGGGTGTGCTCTGTGTGTGTGACATGTATGTTTGTGAACAACCCCGCGACACAGGAGTAATTCCTATAGCGAGCGGCGTTTTTTTTTAACAAAAAAAAATATATATATTATAAAAGGTTCTTGTGATCAAAGTAAATCCATTCCTTTCTAAATGACTGCTAATAAAATTGCAGTCTTATTTTTTCTTTAAAATTATTTCCAAATAACTAATATGAAATGCATGTAATCTGCCAATTTAAATAAGCAACAGTCAAGATCATTAATTTGATGACTATAGACCGACCGTTTAACGCGCGTATCGCCTGCGACGTAAGAAGTGAGCGGGGGTAGGTAACGGACTACTACGGCTACACACGGAGTCATTGATCCAAAGATTTATCTCGAGATAGACATTGTAGGCAAAGTAAAAATATAATTGTAGTATCTGTATATTGAAAGAAAAAAATGAACATTTTAAGAAAATTTTACAATTATTATTATTATTTCTCTTTATTTATTTTTTAACTTTTTTTTTTTTAGTTGCTCCTCACGTTTTATTTAGAACCTAAACATCTTATTATCAGTATATTTATTAACTTATTTTATTTCTTAACTTATTTTATATATTTTTAAATATGCTTAAAAAATACAAAAAAAACATTTAAAATATAAAAAAACAGTGTCCCACCGACATCAGGTGCACATGCTGCCGATGGTTAGGGCTCCAAAGAGAGGAACCTCCTCACGATGCGTGCCGTGTCCAAAAGTCCCTATCCCTATGTAAAACCTACATATTTTTTTTCTTTCGGATTTGTTTATTTTTTGTTGGTGATTTAAACTTTACTTGACTTTGTTCATCTTTCAGTTTATTTCCTTCTTTTACTATTTTACTTATGGTAGTCACCGAGAGTCCTGTAGCTTCAGCAACAAGTTTGTTTACGTTTACGTCTTGAAGATACTCCGTAGAACTATGATCTTGTTTTCTGGCTTTAAAAAGGAATACATATTATATGCTATTTGTTTAGCTTGCTTGTTGATTTTTTTTTGCAAAACAGGAAGAGCGATTCATCTTGGGATTAATCTTAGCAAACCGTTTACCTTGTGCGTTTATGTCCAAGCGTCCCTAACAAAAAAAACCAACCGTGCGCTGCGAGCACTGCCAGCGCACTACCGCGTTTAAATAACACTAGCTATTTAATAATATTTTTACAGATGTTAGAAGATGTATGCACCCAGTTGTTCAGCTTCTATAGATCAAAACAGACAGAACTGCAAAGATTTACTCTCCAGTTTGTACCCACCCTAATTTACAACTACTTGAGCTCAGTAGCTCAAGGCAACAAAAAGACATGCCGCTGCATAGAAACATTATTAATAGGTATTTATCTTACATAATAAAATAAAAAAAATATGTTTAGGTTGTATGTTTGTATTTGTTTTAACAAAAATAAAAAAAATTACATTGATTCATCCCTATGTCCCATGGGGGTGGGCAGATGTTTTAATGTTAATTTTAATTTGGCAGGTATTTATAATTTTGAAGTAGTGGATGAAGCTGGAAAGCCTAAAGTGGTGTCTTTCAGACTACCTTCTTTAGCACAATCTTCCATTTATCATGAGGTAACATATTTTTTTACTGCTAATTGTTTTTTGTTTAATGATTCATAAAGAAAATATTATATTTTGCAATTTTTTTTCAGCCCTTATCTCTGGGATCTCAATTTTTAACAGAGAGTGCTCTTCGTAGATGGGAAGAGTGTAATACTAAGCTCGTGAGCTGGGGACCACTGCCGCAAGTGGAAGTGCTCAATGCACAGAACCGCCTAAGGGCTATGTCCGCTCTACTCTTCATATACAATCGCCAATTAAGTCTCTTGCCAAAACTTGCATTAAGACATTTTTGTATTGCTGCCTCCAGGTAATGTTTTGAATTCATATTGTTGTCACAAGTAAAACTAAGGCGCTGGCACCATTACTGGCGTCTGTTACTACTAGTTTCGAACGCGGATCGCAGAACCCGCAGACCATGGGCAGTGGCGTGCCTTAAGTCAATCTGTAAATTTAAACTCTCACATTAAAAAATCAATTGTATTAAAGCACTTCCAAGTTTGTTGTAGACTTGTAATGATTTCTGTGATTGCAGAATAGTAACACAGGGATTTAACAAAAAAAAGAGTGGATCAGTAAAACAAGTGTCAAGAATACCAGTAGCGTCCAATTTCCTATTAGAAATGATAGAAGGTGCATATTTTGCTATGTTCAACGAGTTCTACACGTTGGCGCATCAAGCAGTAAAGGACATAGACACAAGAGCACAGTACGAACTATTTCCTGATGTTATGTTGGTCACTAGTGCTGTTATTAATTCCTTGAAAAATAATCCTACAGGTGAGTTGAATTCACTTCTTCTATACTTAATTAAGTTACAGTATGAGCCTTTAATTTACAATAATGAATTTTAATCTGACTATGTTATTCATCAGAATTCTAGTATTTTTTCCCTGTGTGTAAAGCATCTATCATGTTTGCTCACATATAAATTAAACCTTGTCTCGTCCGATAATATTGAGATTGTAGTCGGTTCAATTACGTCTATCTCTCACAGCTCGTCATTTAATATTTATTGTGATAAGTTCATGGGCTTAGAAATAAATTGTTCTTAGTACTATTATATCCTTTTAATCGCCAAACCAGTATATAATCATAGTGAAGTCGAATACTTTATTATCTATGACTATTATAGTTGATTGGCAACCTGCCCTGCGATCCATATAAATAATTATTACCACAATTCTAAAGAAGACCAATATCGGTACTACAATGTTACAGGTAAGTCTGTCAGTTCGCCATGTTGCTAGTCTTGTCTATACATATTAACACAGTAATAAAACTAATTTAGTTGTTACACCACACGTTTGCGAAAATTATAATTAAAAAAAATTCAACCACTAAATCATAAGGTATCTAAATCGCTTCGAATTCGAATGAATCTCATAAATTCTCACTGTCACCAATTTTCTCACACAATCAAAGCTTTTAACTGAAACTTACAGATGGCTACACATCAACCTATACATTGGCAGTATAAGCTGGTCTCGTATTGTACGGGACAACCCGAGAACATCTTATACAGGAAATGTATTTGTATTTTTTTTTATGATCCACGCACAAGAATATCTTGTCTGTGTCGCGGGATTGTTATAAACATACATTTCACACACACAAAGCACACCCAGAGGCAGAACAAATCTTTGCTATTATATTAAGTCAATTGTTTTGTTATGAATCAGCAGAGCGATAGCCGAGTGGGAGACCGTAGGACTGCGAAGTCAATGATCTCGGATTCGAACCCACGGCACACACCTCTATCAATAAATCGTTAAGATTCGTCTTTTCCAAGATATGTGTGTATTTATCATATCAATTATAGCTCGCTAACGGTGAAGGAAAACATCGTGACGAAACCTGCATGCCTGAGAGTGCCTAAAAAGTACTCGAAGGTGTGTGAAGTCTACCAATCCGCACTTGGCTAGCGTGGTGGACTATGGCCCATCCCTTCTCATTGTGAGAAGAGGCCCGAGCCCAGCAGTGGAAGCTGTATTAGATACCTACAGGGCTGGTATTATATATATTATGATTGTTTTGCTTGTGACGTTTCAGGTCAACCATGCGACGGGCCCATGGGCATCAGCGTTGCGCTGTCTCCCGCCACGACCACAGTCACTATGTCAAAGTCCATGATCACTAATGCATCATTCCGTACTAAGAAATTACCAGGTGAGAAACTAAATTTTAATACCTACCTACTTTTATTAGTCAGAAGTATATATCTGAAGTTTGAATTTGACGTGTATTGAGTTGGATGCGGATATTTTAAGACTAAAATTCTATCTTCATACTTATTATAATTAATTAATTATTCGTTATAATAAATCAGATAGATACAATTTGAGTGTCTTAGGGTGTTTTTACACCAACGGATCGATGTCTATTAATCTAAGAACAGCGCAGTGGTGCGTTTTCTTTTTAATATATTACTCTTTAACTGTCAAATGCATCGATCAACGTCGATTTCACTGTAGTAACACCCTAAAAATACTTTTTCCTTCTTAAGAAATTATATATGGATAGAATAAAGAGTAATTTTGCGTAGCAAACGAAATTGTGAACACGAAAAATAAAATATCCGCATCTTAGTCTGACCCTATAACTGTGTATATATTCTAGTAGTAGCAGTACAGTTGCTAATTTGTACCTTATTTCTAGTGTAATATATTTGCATTAAGTATCTTATTTTTGGTTTACATACAGATGAAGGTAACTGTATGCTGCCAAATGCATGCTCTTCGACTGTTACTTTGGACTGTAGATTGTGGACTAAAAACGTATTTCTGTGCAAAGGCATCGGTAATGATTCATATCATATTAATTCACACAGTACAGTATATAAACGGGAAAAATAAACAAATTCTATGGGTACTTAAAAATCACTTTTCAAAATCACGTACTCGTAAATAGCTAAAATAGTGCTTTGAATTCAATCGCGTTAGATTAAATCGACATGTATACCACGGTCATAAACATTACCATCAGATTAAATCACTTAGTTACGTAAACAGCTGATTCAAAGAGCACAGTCAGCACTATCGACATACTGTAACACATCATATTGTGTACGAAAGCACAGTTCTATTCTCGTCCTGTATTTGTCCAAAAAAATGCAAAAATCATAACGTTCATAAAATGGGTACACACAAATCACTAATGTATAATGTACATGGGATTATAGAAGATAGATACATTCCAAAGTTGATTAATCACGAATACGAAGATTTTATTATTTTATTTTAATTAGTTCTGCTGCAATTTATAATTACTTGTAATATTTTAAAGATAATTATAGCTTTGCTATGCCTTTTTGTATTTTATACAATACTATGATTGAAAAATTAAGAATCAGGATTCAAACCTGCACTCTAACCTCCAAACGTTTATGGAGCGTTTACCCGGAGGGTGCACGTTCGAATCCTACTGGATTCTTAATATTTTGAACCTATGACTTCAATGATGGTTGACATTATAATGAATTTTTGACTATTAAAGTTTTACTAAGAAACAGTTGAAAAGATATGGGACCGGCAGGATTTAAACCTACTTAAGATAGGAACAAATGGATGAACGTGACGTCACGAAATGACGTATCATACAGTTGAGAAATTAAGGGTTCTGGTAAGAGGCAACCGTAGCCGGGTGGTTAAAGTGGCTGCCCGGTGTGCAGTAAGGTCGCAGGTTCAAATCCTGCCGGTCCCATATCTTTTTCAACTGTTTCTTAGTATAATTTGCTAAGCATAGCTAAATGCTATAAGTTATAATATATGCTAAAGTTTTGTTGCTTCTCTTTAAGAGCGTGTATTCCTTTTCAAAATGTAACTGTCAATTTTTGTAGTGTTTTGGGAATATTTCGTAAAAACTGAATGAAAGTATGATTTTATTCAACTAACTTTTTAGAATGCAAGTTTTGAAAGGTAAATATAACAATTTCATTCGTAAATACAGCATAATTTTGTAATTTATCAACTTAACAGTTAATACTCTTTCAACTGGTAAAATAGAAAAGTATGCTTTAGTTATTAAATGTAATTGTCATATTTACCTTTTAAAGCCCACATTCTAAAAAGTTAGTTGAATAAAATCATACTTTCATTCAGTTTTTACGAAATATTCCCAAAACACTACAAAAATTGACAGTTACATTTTGAAAAGGAATACACGCTCTTAGAGGTTGCTGTGAGGAAATATAAAATATGGTCTCATAGTTAAACACTGCTTATTATTTATAATTATTCATTATCTTGTCATATTTTCTTTTATGCTTCAAGTGTCTGTATTAAGTTCTAAGTATCATCACGCCTTTCCTCATGAGCGGAAGCAGTGATGATAGAAGGCCACATGCTCATTTAAATCCCTCATCGCAAACGCTTCTAAAAATTATATCTTTAGTCACGACGGTTATTTAATCACAACTGCTCTCCCACTGTCTTACACTACGCTAAACTGACTAGAATGCACAATTCTGCAATATTCTATTATTTTCAGCTGTAAATCTAGCTGGTATATTAAAGAACACAGAGGTGTGGTGAAGCTGAATAACAACAACATTTATTCAGTGCCATGTAATTGGTGGTGAGCCATACGCCATCCATCTGGCACAACTCACTCCGTGCTGTTAAATAAGCTTAATATTATTATTAGCAGCTATATTTAATTTATTAAAATATTAAGAAAGATTATATTGTCACCTTACTTGATAAATATTTATAAGAGCCTTAAAAATCGATTTGATAATTAAAGAGATAAACTTTACTTATTATAATCTGATAATAAACTTTAATGTATGGAGTATAGTGGTTAGAGCAGCTTCTAAAACAACTTCTGCTATTTACACCATGTCTAATGTTTGTCAGAAAAAGTTGCATGTGAGTGGAGGAATATCATGAACTTATAATGCAATTTTCTATGGTAAATATTTGATGCACTAACGTCGTAGATTAATTAGTATACTATCTTAATAGTTGCCGGGGTCAAATGTGTAATAGTGGTAATTTCATTTTCAAGATTATAAGACATAGGTACCTTATGCATAACTTGTTAGTTGTGTTTTTGCATAAATACATTTGATCCTGGTAACTTTTGTCTGTTCTATTTTCTACAATTTAGTAAAATGTAAAAACGTTTATTTTTAGATGACATTCCAATACAAGCCGGCCAAGTGGTCCCTACGGAATCGACGGATATGCTATCGTCGATAACAGAAGAGGGTGAAGTTGAAGCGGCGCCGATGCAACGCGGTGGCATCAGAACTTCCAAGCCGAAACTGAGCTCTTTTCCAGTGCTCGGCAAAAAAAGCAAAGATGGCAAAGAAAAGGGGGCAACTACCGGGGAGAAGAAAGTCACACTCAAGGAATCCTCAAAAGGCATCTGGAATTCTCTTAGCGGAGGTGGGGATATGGTTGATGCTCAGCAAAAGTCCGTTGATAGTTCGGCGGAAGCTAATGGCAGCATGAAAGATGAAAAAATGTCAATGTCTTCATCCATACTCACGGAGAACTCTGACTCTAGATCACAGATTACTACTGATTCACTGGACATGGAAACAACACCTCGTTTTGCGGCAATGCAAGTTAGTTCAGTGTAGTAAAATAATCTATTGATGGCTTCCTATTCCTATCAAGTGGTGATGTTAGTAAATTGTCAAGGGCCTTAGTTCAACAACTTTAATCGATTGTAAAATTAATTAAAAGTGATTAAACTGCGTGCCCCGTTATCTTAAATAGTCAAATCATATTCAGGTGATTGAGAATTCTGATTATTATGTAAAGGTTATGGTTATAAATATTTAACATTACTTGTTGAAATGCCTGTGTTATCGCAAAACAATGAAACTTTGGTTCATTACTTAAATATGTTTATTATTCATGTTGTAGTTTGAATTGTTGTTTTTTAATATATGACATAATTTATCTGGAATAAAAGTGTATTATGTATTTTTTTTGTTTTTATCTCGGCGTTGCACTTTTTTTAAAACTTTGATCTGTCATATTTTATGTTCAAGATACTGCCTTGTATACAACTAACTGTCAATCGATAAAACATATATGATACGTATTACCATAGAAAAAGCTATGGGAGCAAGGACATGTAGGCAGATTAGGCACTGTGCCTAAGATATATTTATTGTTCTGGTGACATACTATTCGTTACGATAAAATAGCAAACAAATCGTTTCCTATCCTGAAGTGTAATAAGCGAGATGTAGATAAAAAACACCTATGACTAATTTTTCTTGGAAATACAAGAATCTGTTGATATTACTATTATATCTATCCATCAATAGCAAATTACAGAGAAACGGTATGACTACAAATTCGGTACTTAATAACAAATGTTTATAGTTTAACTATCATGCTTTTTCCTTATCTATGCGGTATGACCTCATAAAGGTTAACCTTATCGCCCCAATTATATTTAGTGGAGATCGTAGTTGTTTGCGAGACTCAGTCAACATTGATCATTCGTTACTAGACCAGTGTACGATTAAACATCAATATGAAGTGTGTACTTGTACTAAGTTTCGTTGCTTTAGTAGCAATTTCTTCTTGTTTAGCTACTGATTTGATAGTAGGGAACAATTACAACGCTCGCCTCATATGGCAGCAGAAAGCTGAGTATATGGCTATTCCCTTCAAGAAGAGGGTTAAGGAAATATTCTACTCGGACCCAGGACAGAACATCATCAAGGTAAGATAATTATAATAATTATATATACCTTCAATTTTGCTTTTGAGTTGTTTTTATAAAAATTTGTTTAAATGTTATTATGTCGCTAAATTAGTTACGTTCTTGCTTGTCCCACAAAATTATATTCAATATAATTTTGTCTAAATTATTATTTTCTTTAATCACAGACTAAAGTGCAATCGAACCTATCGGGGTACTTTAAGACGAAAATATTTAACCAAATCTTAGATTATATCAATATAATCGTCCTCTGAAGTTATTTTATGTAGGTAGAAGGTATTTCGGAATAAAAACGCTTAACAAACAACTATTTATTTCAGGCTGTCGTAGCAAGAGACGTTGACCACACCGGAGCCACCGCAACCATCACTGCCGGTGGTGTGGGCTTCTCATTCGTCAACCTGCGCTTCAAGAGCGAAAGATATGGTGCACTTAATTACTTTGTGGAGATCTACGTTTAATTAAAATCATATTAAAAAACTTAACTACATTTATTTTTATGCGCCTAACGGTTATGCTATACGACGGTCATGTAGCTAACTGCATCGATTAAGTAGACTAATAGCAAGTGGTGAACGGCCAGTCAAAATCAAAGGTATTGCTGTTTTCGTGGTGCCTCCTGTTTCGAGCTCTTTCAAAGGATTTCAATAATTGTAATATTTTAAAGCAAATTATAGCTTTGCCTATTCAAGTTGAAACATTAAGAAACCAGCAGGGTTCGAACCTTTTTTTTTTTTTTTTTTTTTTTTTCGCGGGGAAATGCTTTTACGCATACCACCCCACCCGTGGGGGGACGGGCAGAGTGGCTATGTGGGACTCCCGTGCCTACGATGTTAAACGGCACAGAATACCCACTAAAACCCCGCGGTGTGCCCTCGTCGCCGAAAGATGGTGGTCGGCGAGCCCCGGATCGATATTATATCCACAGGGCTCGCCGCGGCGACCGTGCCCAGTTCGACCTCTGACCGGGCACCCGACTCTACTCAGTCCTACTCTCGTAGCGACGCCCCGGGCACACCCAGGGCGTCACTCCGTCGCGGAAGGCATCAGCGGGCGGCGGAAAACCCCCTCCACCGCCCGCGGCCTCGCTTAGGGCGGCATTAGGCTCGCGGCGTACGCGCGCCTTCGCCGCCCAGCTCGCCGGCGGCGGAGCGGATCAGCCAGGAGTGAGTCCTCCCTGATCCGCTCCGCCGCCTCCTTCTGCGAGATGACGTCCTCACAGAAGGATGCGACCGCATCCCACGACCTCGCGCTGCTCATTGCCGCGATCACAGCCGGCAGCGAGAGGTCGTTCCCAATGACCGCGGTGAGATCCCGGCGCTGCACCTCCCAAGCAGGACACTGCTCGAGAGTGTGCTGCGCCGAGTCCTCACCGCAGTCGCAGTGGTGGCACATGGGGCTCGCCTCCCTCTTCAGCCTGTGCAGGTACTTCCCGAAGCAACCATGCCCGGTCAGCACCTGCACCAGCCTGAAGGAGAGAGTCCCATGCTGCCGCCCTGCCCACTCCTCAAGAATCGGCCGGAGCGCCTCCACGGTGCGAAAACCAGCCCGTGGAGCCCCCAGCCGATTCCCCCACCGGACCATCAGCGTCCGGTGGGCCTCCTCCCGCCAAGCTCGCAGCTGCTCGGGCATGGGGACAGAACCCTCGGCTCGAGCAGCCGCGCCTCGCTTGTACACTTCGGCGAGCACTTCCGCATCCAAATCCCACGGGGGTGTTCCGGCCAACGCACACGCTGCGTCGGTCGACACCGTGCGGTATCCACGAATGGCCCTGACCGCCAGGACGCGCTGCGGTCTCCATAGCCGTGCCCTGTTCCCGGCGGACAAGGCCTCCGCCCACACGGGTGCGCCGTACAGTGCCATTGACCGTACCACCCCCGCGTAAAGCCGTCGGCTGGCGACGCTGGCGCCGCCCACGTTCGGCAAAAAGCCGACCGAGAGCGGCAGCCACGCCTTCCAGCTTGGGCACCAAAATGCGGAAGTGCTCGTCGAAGCTCCACCGCCTGTCTATCACTAGGCCCAGGTATTTAATCTGGGCCTCGATCCGTACGAGGACCGAGCCGACGGTAATCGAGGCGCCAGCAGGTGGCCCGCGACGAGGCCCGTGAAAAACCACGGCCTCAGTCTTGGCAGGGGCCACCCTAAGCCCCAGCGCCTCGATGCGCCCGACCACTTGGGACACACCCACTGTGGCCAGGCGCGCCGCCTCCTCGAAGTTTCGCCCCCGGGCCGTGACGAGCGTGTCATCCGCATAGCAGATGACGTCTAGGCCCGGGGGGAAAGCTCCACGCAGCACCCAGTCGTAACCGATGTTCCACAGGAGCGGTCCTAGGACCGAACCCTGTGGGACACCGCACGACACGGGCCTGCGGAGCAAAGCTCCGTCTCGGTCCTCGTACAGAACCCCCCTGCCTTCGAGATAGTCGGCCACCAGCCGCATCAGGTAAACCGGCACTCCATGGTACCGGAGTGCCTCGCTGACGCAGCTGAATGGCAGAGTCCCGAAGGCGTTGGCGATATCCAGCGATACCGCCAACAACACCCCTCCGCCGATGACGGCCGCCTCCGCAGCAGCCCTCAGGCGCAGGATAGCCCCAATCGTCGAACGTCCAGCACGGAAACCGTACTGGGCATCCGACAGACCGGGGCTAACCTCTTCGAGATGCCGGACGATACGGGCAGCAATCACTCTTTCGAGCAGCTTGCCCGCCTCGTCCAGCAACACGATAGGCCTGTAGGCCGCCACGGTGTCGGGCGGCCGTCCCGGCTTCGGGAGGAGAACCAGCTTCCCCCGCCTTCCAGCAGTCAGGGAACCGTCCGGACGCCAGGCACACGTCGAACAGTTCCCTGAGGCGATCCCCCATGTGGTCGAGGACCAGGGCCAACACCCGTCCGGGTACCCCGTCGGGCCCGGGGGCGGTGTTCTTGGAACGCATCCGAAGAACAGCCGCCCCTACTTCCGCGTCCGTGACGGGCGGTGCACTGAGGTCGGCCTCCCGGTCGTCGGTCTCTGCGACCATTGCCGGGGGCGTGTGCTCCGCCCGATGCGGGAATAGGCCCTCAACCACCTCTGCGAGGAAGCTGGGTTGGAGAGTCTCCGTAAGGGGGGCGCCCCGCGAGCGCAGCTTGTTCAGCGCAGCTCGATAGGGGCGGCCCCAGGGGTCACGATCGAGACCCTCCAACATCTCCTGCCGCGCCTCCTCCTTGGCGCGGCAAATGGCCAGCTTTAGGGCGCACACCTGCTCGATGTACGCCGCGTAAAGCCGGTCCTCCATCTCGACGTCGCGAGGGCGACGTCGCCGGCTGCGGCCGTAGGACCTCCGCGCCGCAGAACATGCAGCGCGAAGGGAGGCTATCTCCGGGGACCACCAGTATACCTCCGTCTTCGGGGACCAACGCTTGGCACGGGGCATGGCCGCATCGCAAACCTGCGTAATCGCATCGCGAATGCGGCCAGCCGCAGCGTTGGCTCCCTCGGACGAAGGCGGGGAGGCGAACCAATTCGAAATAATGGCCGCCTCCTCCAGCAGATCCCTGTCCATCCGCCCCACAGCCCACCGCGGAAACGCACCGCGACGCCGAGAGGGAACGTGACCCCTACTGGGGCCCTGGGACCGGGAGAGCTCAAATCGGATATACCGGTGATCCGAGAGCGTCTCAACCTCGTCCAGGACACGCCAGTTCCTTACTTGCGCTTCGACGGCAGGGGTAGCGAACGAAAGGTCCACTATCGACCCCCCCTGCCGCCGAACGCACGTGTTGGTGGTGCCTCTGTTAAGGAGGCAGAGGCCCACCGACGCTGCCCACTCTTCGACCGCCTGACCACGAGCGTCCGTTCTGGGGGACCCCCACGCCAAGGATTTGGCATTGAAGTCCCCCAGAACGAGCACCTGACGAGGTGCTATCCGCCGTATCGAGGTCTCCACTCTATTGAGGAAGACCTCGAATTCCGCCAGACTCCGGTTTGGGGAGAAGTACACGCCGACCAGCGTTACCTCCCCCCAATCAGCAGCAACGAATCCCGAGCCCTTATCTCTGAGAGACAAGGGCGGGGACCGAAGCGCACCGGAGCCGACGATGGCCACGGAGCCGTCCCAGTCACCCACCCAGTTCGGGCGGGGAGGAACGAAGTAGGGCTCCGCGGCCACGGCCACACCTACTGACCACTCCGCCATCGCCTGCAGGAGGAGGTCCTGGGCGGCGGCGCAGTGGTTCAGGTTCGTCTGGAGGAGATTGGAGGCCTCATAGTCCATTACTGAATTTCTGAAACCTCCATCTCTCCTCCTGCGGTCGGCGGCCGAGCACCGGGAGCAGCCGTGGTCGATCGGCTAGCCCCCGGGCGCTTCGGCGCGCTGGGGATCGTACACCCCTCCCGCCCCATCAAGTGGTCGGCGGGCCGCTTGCCCGCCGCGCACGGGGGGCAGTGTGGGGCAGCGGAACATTCCGCCGCCCTGTGCCCCGGTTGACCGCAGCGGAAACACAATCCGCTGCAGTCCACCGTGCTCGTGCAGTTGGGCTTCAAGTGGCCCCTCGCCATACAGCCATAGCACCTCGAGGGCCTCTCCTCAAGGACCGTAATACGGGCCGAGGAAAAGCCCACGAGGAGCCTGCCAGCTTTGGCCAGGAGCTTGGCCGCGGCGATGGGGCACCGAGCCCACACTGCACCCACTCCTCCGGGGCCGGGGCGGATGACACCGACCCTGACGGAGTCGGGAGCGCACTTAGCAGTCGCTATAATGCGCTCCCGCACCTCCTCCGCCGTGACAGAGTCGTCCAGGCCCGAAATGCGCAGCTCCGCGCACTTCGTCGGCCTGGCGACCGTGATGCCGGTCCGCCCCGCCACAACCCCTCGCAGCGCCTCAGCCACGAGGTCGGCCTGCTGGTCCCCGTCCTTTCCCGGGAACTCTAGGACGCGGGCTCCCGTCCGCGCCTGCCGCACCTTCCCGCCGACGCCAGGAAGGGCTCCATCAAGGACGGTCCTGGCTTCTCGGAGGAGGCTCACATATGTGACTCCCTCCGCCTCGGGCGCCACCGTGATAACCACGGCAGCGCTCTTCGGCAGAGAGAGTTTGGGCCTCCTCTTACCGGCCTTCTGGGTCGGCGCTCCCTGGGGGGAAGGGTTCTTCGCCTTCCTCTTCCTTCGGCGCTTCTTGCGCCCCCCAGCCGTCTGCCAACCCTCTCCCTCTACAGCCGAAGTTGGCGGAGCAGGAGGAGCGGGGACCGGTGCGGGCACCGAAACCGGAGCACTGGGGGCGGCGGCCGGCGGCCCCTTTCGCTTTCTCCCGCGCTTGCCGGCTGAAGCCTGGGCGGCAGGAGCCGCGGTCGGCGCAGGTGGCCCGGGCACGGCGGACCCACCGGCCACCGCCGCAAAGGACTTGGTGCCCGCTCCCAGCCGGGGTGGGGGCCCCGGGGCCGGCACCGGCTGACTCTGCGGGCGTCCGCGTCTGTCGGCCGCCAGCATGTCGCCCACTAATTTGGCCAGCTGGCTCATTTGGGCTTCGCTGAACGCGTCGCCCCGAGCCAGCCGGCTATAAGACGCCTCCTGGCCTGCTGGCCGCGTCGCAGGCGGTCTCGCAGCCACCGCCGCAACCGGCCCCGCAGCCGGCGCCGCAGGCGGCCTCACAGCCACCGCCGCAAACGGCGCCGCAACCGACCCCGCAGCCGGCCCCGCAGCCGGCCGCGGGGCCGGCCGCGACGCCGGCAGCGCAGGCGGCGGCCCCACAGCCGGCGGAGAGCCAGCACGAGCGGCGCCGACCCGGAGATCGGCCCGAAGCTGGGCCAGCTCCTCACGGAGCAGCTGCACCTCACCCTCCAGGCGGGTATTGGCAGCTTCGGAGGCGTTAGAGCGCTCGTAAAGCCGTTCCATCACCCCATTTAGCACGCTGACGGCTGTCTTGAGCCCCTTCACAAAGTCGCCCTTGAGGTTTTGGGACTTCAGGGCGACCTTTGAGACGAGGCTCAAGGAGTCCCACGCCGTTTGCATCAACTCCGCGCCCGATGCAGACTCGACGGTTACGGAGCGGATCCGGTCGGTCAGTTGACCAACCTGCTCCCCCGCGGTCGCCTCACCGTCAGCGCGCGAGCGTCGGTACGCCTCGCTGTTCGAGAACACCGATGACGACGACCCGGCTGGGGCGAGATCACCCGGGGCCGGTGTCGCCGCCACCGGCGTCGCGGGTCGGCATATTGGCGTCAGCGACCGCGTCCTCGACCCAGATCCTCCTCTGGAAGAGGAGCGCACCTTCCGAGGCACCCGTCTGGAGTCCTCGTAGATCTCCTCCAGGCATTCTTGAAAGCTGCGCTTCTCGGCACTTCCCGACCTCGCAGCTTTCTCCCCGCTTGCCTGGGTCAAGCGGCTCCGAGTACGGGCGCTGGGCCCGTCTTCCAACCGCGTCAGCGACACTCTCGCCTCAGGGGCGATTGGCGCCGGCGCGGCGTTTTGCGACTCCTCGCACACCTCCTTCCTTCTACTACCTTCCACAACCTCTTTAACTTTATTTATTTGTTTATTTATATTATGATCCATAGCTAGTCCCACGAGTGCGGGAGAAATGACCGTCCGCCTGGGCAGAGCTCCCTATGCCCAGGTAAGCCTAATACAACTGGGGGTCGGCCGTTCCCCAGAGGTGGCACACATTAGAGACTGGTCTCCCCACCAGCCACGCATCCTCTCGCCATGCGGCACCAGCTTAGGATTGGGGTGATTTTTTATAGAGGTTTTCTTCCTCGCGATCCAGGCGACCAAGCCAAGATCCTCGGTCCCGACCCAAGTTACGAGACGAGCCCGCAACAAGAGTCAGGATTACGATGTCCGACGCTGGCGCCAGGAGATCCCCTCCTTTTGCCCACCCGACGGCAGTGTGAGTGCACGTCGGGCACGTCCCCGCCTCATCCGACACGTCCTCTGACTAGCAGAGACGCGCGAAGAAGCTCCCCGTGTCGAGTTATTGGCCAACGCAAAAAGAAATCCCCCGAGGGAGAAGTTTTTTTGCGAAGTTACCAGGGTGCACCAAACCCAAAGACTATTGTTCCCCCCTAATCCTCGCGGATTAGCAAGGGACCAATAGCCCCGGATCCTCGTGGAGGTTACTCGACCTAGCACCCCAACAGGGTTCGAACCTGTCTTAACTCAAACGTACTAGTACGAGAGCCCACGACCAAAACCATGTCTCATAGCAATAGCGCAAAAACCCTATAAAATCGTTAGATTGTATGATTCTGTACCCGACTAGGTGTGTAGTAACGGTCGAAAGTGTAGCAACTGCGTGGGAGGCCATTTCTGCTGTGTCAAAAAAAAAAGACAGTCGGTATTATAGCAATACGTCTGATAGTGAAAATGTACATAGATTTTATAATAATTATAAAATCTATGTACATTTTCACTATCAGACAAACTTTTTCGTAATACAATTATTGTATTACGAAAAAGTTTGTTTTCAGACATTTTGCGCGTAGCATATAGCCTGAGCGCATTTTTGAAAATGTCAACAAATTTAGCCGACCTGTATCATAGCAATACGGATAATTTTTTTTTTCAACTTTTCGTATTGCTGCCATGATTACCAAAAACCTGTTTTCAGACACTTTAAGTGTAGCATATACTCCCAAAAACGAAAATAACGTTTCGGAGTCGCCTGGCCGACGCCTCTGTTAAATGTTTTTTTAAATTTACAGCCTTCATAGATATTCAAGAATCTCCCTTGTCTATTAAATGTACTTTGACAGATGACAGATGTCATTACTTATTTCTTTTGTAAAAGTTACTCAAGTTTGCTTTAAATAAAACCAAAACTATCAAATCAATCAGTATTTAATTTCAACAGCCTCATTGTAATTTGTAACTTTGAATAAACCGTTTTTTTTTTCAACTTCATCCCAGTTTCCTTTTGTGCGATTTATTTCAGTCCTTCAACTTCAATGTTACGGTTTCGGGTAAATTCTTTGTTAATTATCATCTAATAAATTCAGGGTCGCAACGTATTCATTGGTTTGTAACAGAAAATGCAAGATGCCTCAATACGATTTTTAAATGATATCTGAGTATCGAAAAGTTGTCTGATAGAGAAGGTGCTACACTTAATTTGTCTGATATAATTTTTTTGCACATGTGGACAGCTTATTTTATCATGTCCAACAATTTTCAGACATATTGCTATGATACCGATCGGTAAAATTTGTTAACATTTTCAAAACGGTCTCAAAATTTAATGCGTTCACATTTCCGTCTGAAAATTGTTTTGTTCGCATCAAATAACCAAAATTTACTAATAAAAAAGATTTTCAGACGTATTGCTATGAGACATTTTTTTTGTCTCATTTTTAATTTTTTTAAGTGATTTTACGGGTTTGCGCTACACCACTAACGTCTGAAAAATATGTTGCCGGTATCTCAGAACTATCATTCAACTACAGTCTGCAAATCAGACATATTGCTATGATGCAGCTCGGTAAAATTCTTTGACAATTTTGAAAATTCGGTCAGATCAAACGCTACGCGGAAAATGTCTGATATTGGTATTTTCGAGTTCAGGATAATCGTATCTATCGATTTGATGCGGTTTTGGCCGTATTGCTATGAGACAAAAATTTTGGTCGTGGGCTCTCGTACTATACTGTATATGACTAAGTTACTTATCACTCATCGCATAGGTGGCGCTAAAACCAAGTAGGTAAGGTTCGTCTAGCTAAGATATATAATATATAAATTTCGAGTCTAGCAGCATACGAATCCATGGCTGAATTGGCAAAGCACTTGAGACGTATGCCCAGGGGGTGCAAGTTCGAATCCTGCTGGATTCTTAATTTTTCAACTTCAATATTATATTAAATATTGTTATAATTGTTTCCTTGGTTCTATTGAAAACGAACAAATTAGTTAGATAACTCAGGGCATATTAAAAATCTGTTAAACGATTTATTCAAATATAAGTATTGATAGTTGCTTTATTTTATACATGAGGTGCATTGGTAGATACATCAATGAAAATTATTAATCAAATGTTTGGTGGGCGTTCTGTGTTGGCTGGTTCTCTTATGATCCATCAGATCTTTATGCCTCGGCAGGGTATATATTCCTTTGTTGAACACGTTTTTCGGCTCTGGTGTGAAGGGGATGTTATCTAAGCCTCGAGGAATTTGTCTTGGATTGTTATTGGTTTCTAACACTTGACGTAGTCTGTTGATGATAGCCGCTTGGTCATCTCGCTCTGTCTCATTTATCACAATGGGTAAATTAGCTGCACATATCCACAAGTAAAACATGCCAACTGAAAATATACAGCTAAAGTTAGATCTTGCAGACAGTTAACTATAGGAAAGCATTTGATAATACGTTTTATGGTCTTCGGGGCCACGCTTCCCTGTAGTATGGGGATCAGCTCTCATTTAACAAAGTCTAATTATCACTATTTTACATTATAAATATAAATAAATATCTCACAACTTACTAACATACAATAGCAGACTAAGGTACTTTAAAATGGTTCCGCTTGATAAACGAAGAAGTATCATTGACGCGATGTTTGCACTCAAAATTATTACAAAGAAAATTGATTGCTCTCAAATGCTGAAGCAATTTGCTTTTCGTGTCCCTTCAAGGATTCCTCGGAACCCTGTCACTCCTCTCTGTGCCCCAAGAAGAAGAACAGTCCTAGGTGCTAACTCTCCTTATGCCAGGTTATGTAAGGTGATAAATAGTTGCAGTGATCAAATTGATGTTCACTTCGACTCATTGAGTAGGTTAAGGTCCGCTATTTTGAAGTGTCTTCGTGATCTAGACTAAGTTTTGTTATTATAATTTTTTTTAAGTTACTTTTTCCTCTTGTATTGTTTATATTCTAGTGTTTATTCTTTATTTTTGTATTTGATACTCCAGTTTGTTGTATTACATATAAAAATAATATTTAAGTGTTAATATACCTATTTAGCGTTACTTTATTCTATGCATGCTGAGTTTACCTTTAAGTGATTGTTACACTGTTATTGCACTGTATTGGTTGTTGATTTATTTAAACATGTAGCTTGTGTAAACAATTGTTGGTGAACCAAATAAAACAAAATAAAAAAAAATAAAATAAAAACTTACACACAACGCCATCAGGACCCAAACTAAACAGAGCTTGTACTATGGGTACTAGAATAACTGATAATAATACATATACCTTTCTTTTGTAAAAACATACTTATTATAGATACATAAAAATACCCAGACTAAGACAAACACCTATGTTCATTACGCACAATTTTAGTCTTAAGCGGGCATCAAAACCCGAGGAGGCAGGCAGGTACACTACCCACTCCGCCATCCAGTCGTCGTCATTGCCATCTTTATAGGTAGGTACTTACGTAGAAGAAAGCCGCCCGCGACGCTGGCTCCTATCAGTAAACCGATGTCCATGGTATTTTGTTTGATCAAAAGTAAGCACGTCGCAACCAAGGTGGAAATCATGATAAGTCGTACAAACTCCATTATCAGGTAAATAACCATCAACACGTTGTTACACTGACATGAAAAAACAATGATAGTTATATCTATTTTATTATCACTTCTTTAATTTAAGCCATTCAGGTGCCACAATGCGTGCTTGAATACCTACTTAAGGGTCAGGTGGAGTATGATTTTCTCATACAACCGGAAATCCACAATCAATTGTGATTCAAGCGTTTTTTCTTAATACTATTGTGTTAATAATATTAAGGCAGTAATAATCTAGGTTTTGTTAAAACAACAACAAAAATACATTAAAAACATGAATTGCAGTTTAAGAGAATTTAATATCACGTTTTTTAACAGCGTAATCGTATAAAAAAAAATATATTTGTAATTTTTAATGAACAGAATTGTTTATATTGTCTACCTTAGAATTAACAAAAATAAATGCAGTAAATATTTAGTTTGCTTTCTTAAAATTTTGGCCAATAATTAATTGGCGCGTGCGCAAAACAGACAGCTCTACTCGCGCAAAAAACATGGTCCGTCCGCCGGCTCTTAAGCGTGTTTGAATTCACAAATATAAGTGCATCTACAAAAGCTATCGTATAAAAACAATAATATAGTGTTAATGGTTATTTTTTATCAGCAATATATTTCATAGAAACATATGCATTGTGTTACGCTAACACCATAATGAGCCGCGTGCACTTAAAATGCATTTAGTTAAACAGACCATGACCAAGCCCATGCCATTTTCAGTAGTGTTTCTAATATAAACTTTGTTATACCTACCAACTAAAAAATAAGTTAAAAGATAAAAGAGGACCAAGAATGCGTCCTTGCGGTAACCCCTATACTTCAAACTTAATGGATGCCTAAATATTGTATTGTGAGATTCGTTATTGTACTGTAGTGTTAGTAGATGGGTTAAGAAATATTTACCGTGTAAGCACCGTAAATGAATATTATGCACACAAATATGTAAATACACGTAAATATGATTGCCAAAGACAAGTATTTCTGCGGATCTGCAATAATAAATACATGCACAGGAAATAACAGGTTAGTAGTTCAATGCATGACAAATAATTCAAAGCAAAAACTTTCACTTACCTTCTTCTAGGTTTTCCAAATAACTTTTTGCGTAGATTAAGTTCAACCCGTTTGTCCAATTTATTATCTCATCCTTGACTAACTGTGTATGTGTGTATCCTAGACAGCACATTATCAAAAAGAAAAGTGCCTGTAACTGTAAAGTATAGCTGTTAATAAATACCTACTTAGTTTAGCTAAGATAAGCTACTAGTTTCTATATCTACCATGGAAAATATGCCAATTAAAATTCCTCCTAAACGCAAAGAGAACCAAAAACAGCAGCTGTAAACTAACGCCATTATTTGTTTTTTTTTGTGATTCTCTAGCTCAGACCCGATACCTCGGCTACTTTGTAATGACAATATTACGTTTTACGTATATTATATACGTAATTTACGTATTTCTAACTGCTGCTTAATGACATTATATCACGATATTATAATAGCCATGAATCAATTCTAAGCTAATTGCTGATAGCAGCGGTTGGCAACCTTTTTGCATGCAAGGGGCCACATAGTGACAATTCTGCTCAACTTTTTTTCAACAATGGTTTTTCAACTATTTATTTATGTATTTTCTTTAAGTATCTATGATGTAGTCTATAATGAGTATCTTTAATTATCTATGCAGTAAGGAAGCGCCAAGGGCGCAAATTTTTTGCAATTTCTCTATAAAAAACAAAATAAGTAGTACCGATGCATCGAAGGCGGTGACATTTTTTCGCGTTCACTATAAGAAACAATAAAAATGACACCGAAGTATCTTTGCCGCCATGACTACAGAAGCACTGAAGATGTAGACTTTATCACGCATTTTCTATAAAATAGAAAAAGGAGTGGCACTGAAGTATCTATGCCACCCAGATTAAGGAAGCAACTTTGTACGTATTTGGCTTTACAAATTAAGAAGAATCGCGTTTGTTTTTAAAATCAATATATCTAATCAATTTGAATATATTCAGATCAGTAATGACCAATTTTCAAAACAATCTCGGCTACAAGGATGATACCCGCGGGCCGCACGAAGGACCTTCGCGGGCCGCAGGTTGTCGACCGCTGGCTTATAGTATTGATTCGTTAGATCTGAAAGTATGATAGGGAACTTAGATGTCAGGGTTCAGTGGCAAATAAAATAAAGGGTTTATTATTATTTAGCGGCAATACTTTATCTTCCTGCACCCCGTGAACAAATGAGGAAGAGGAATGCAGGAGAGCTCGAATAAGGTAACCTTCCATACGAGCTTTTATTTAATTCATGTTAGTAGTACGTATGTGAAGGACGAATTTTGCAAGTGTTATTTGTACCACTTTCTCTAAACTTAGGACTTTACTAAACTTAGGTTCCGATTATTATAGCAGCCCTGACTGGTATATATCTAATACATGTCCCACTGCTGGACTCAGGCCTCTTCTCATTAAGGAAGGGTTAGGTCATAGTCCACCACGCTGGCCAAGTGCGGATTGGTAGTCTTCACACACCCTCGAGCAATTTTTAAGCACCCTCATGCATGCATGTTTCTTCACGATGTTTTCCTTCACCGTTAACGAGCGATAATTTATATGATAAATACTCACAAATCTTCGGAAAGACGAATCTTAACGATTTATTGACAGAGGTGTGTGCCGTGGGTTCGAACCGTGGTTCGAGGTTGGTGGGTTAAAAATAAAAAAAATACTTGATGCTGCAGGTAGGAGTATCTTCCCATGACAGAACCCCTCAAAGCTTACAAGCATAGATACGAAAATTTGCTTAGTTATTTGGTTCTGTAATGATTATCAGAATACACACTAATACAATAGAAATGGTCTGATGATGCAGTCAGTTGTGTCTACTCAACCCTGAAGAGCATAGATACTAAACTTAGCGCAGTAATTCAGTTTTGGTAATAATATACTACTATGTTGGGAATAGTTTGATGTTTCAGGAGTAGGCAATGCAATTCAACACCCAAAAGTCAATCTTGCAAATCCGCAGGATTGAAGCCATCGGTCCCGCGGATCCGCAAGATTTGCAGGATTGTACTGTATTTGTCCACAATATTATTTTCGAAGTCAATAAATGAAACTGCTGGTCACGATTGCCGAAGGACCGACAGCCGTTGGAGCAGACGAGTCCTGGAATGGACCGCGACTAAGCAACCGTAAGGTAGGACACCCTCCTGCCAGGTGGACTGACGACCTGAAGAAGGTCGCTGGAGCGGACTGGATGCGGAAGCCGCAGGACCGGGTGTTGTGGCGCAAATTGAGAGAGGCCTATGTCCAGCGGTGGACTACGAGAGGCTAAATGATGATGAAATGAAACTATAGTATTTTTATAGAAGAAACAGCAGGTATAATTCAATTTTGCACAGAAACATTGGCTAAAATATAATTTGTTAAATGAAAGTCTGAAAATAACAAAAAAAATATGAGACATTAATATTTGCCTTTGAAATTGTTGGATTTATGCTTCTTTCATAAGGCCATGAACGGTCTAATACAATGCCCCTACTTTCTGCAGAATATCTCTCTCAAAATACCTCACAACTATCCTCGTAACATAATAAAAAATGTATTCCATGTAGCTGTTGCTAAAACCAATCTCGGTCTACAATCACCAATTAATAGAATTGTTGCTGAATATCACTGTTATGCCTCTAGTATACCAGACTTGGACGTATTTCATGACAAATTCAGTAATTTTAAAATGAAAATTAGAGAGCATCTTGAGGGCTCATCCTTGGAGGAATCACTCGATTAATACCAATGACAGTCTTGTTGTTTTTTGTTTTGTTTTGATAGTTTGTATTCTGTTAAATTAATTTTAATTGTCTCATTTTCTCATCTTTTTAAGCTTTTTTTTTCTAAAGTTTTTCCTAACTTTTTGTTTTTTTTTCCTTAAGACGGTGAGAATTGAGGATTTATAGCCGTTGTTCCTGACAATCCTAATTATAAATGTTATGTACGCCGGAATTGTTATGTACATCGGAAATTGTGTCTCTAAGTTTAATTTGTATGGTGATGTTTGATGTATGTGATGTGGCTGTACTTTATAAATAAATAAATAAACAAGAAATTGTTTTCGTAGTATACGGAAGGTGTTAGTCTAATATTAACATTTGATCGGAATTTGCTGCACGTATAACCAGTAGCGTTACATGCGGATTCCTCTGTCATATTATGCTTCATACGTACGCAAGTGTACTTACAAGCCCTTATATTAGGAGATCGAGCACTTATTTAGATGATCGAAAGGCAACGTTTACACTGAGAAGAAAGGCCATCATTCGATCTTAAAAAGTGCTGCTCTACATATTTTTGACTGTCGAACTTCTTAGGGGCTGTCCATTAATCACGTGACGTTTTTTTATCATTTTTTAACCCCTCCCTCCCCCTTAGTGATACGTGGTGAGATTTAAGACTAACTAAAAAGTATGTTTTAGTACCTACAAATTTTTATAAAATAATTTCTAAATGCCAGTATAAACTATAATCTAATCCTATTCTATAAAATTAAGGACCATGATAAAAATGTCTATAAAGAATGGTTGCAGGTTGTTTTTGACTGGTATAAAAATAATATTAAAGAAACGGTGTAATCATGCGAAAAACATTCATTGTACTAATAATACATGAACATACAAAATCGGTGAAACCGCTTTTCGGTTTAGAAATCACGTGTTTGACGAAAAAATAAATACACGTGATATCTTACTATACCCCTCCTCCCCCTTTGTGATATTTCGTGATTATTGCAGAACCTCTCGCCCCCCTTTCAAACCTCACGTGAATAATGGACAGCCCCTTATCTATCCATACACTTTAACACTCATATTATGTGCCAATTCCAACTTTACGCATAAATATTTATTAATATGTAAGATGACGAATTGTTTTTTTGTATATAATTGAAACACCTCTCGATATTAGAAACATCATTAAAAGAATTACTTTGATATCACGTAAACTGCCTGATATAATACAAATTTAAATTCACATTAATAATAAAGTCTACCATACGCTCCAAACAAACGGTTACATAGAAGTGACGTCATCGTTTTTTAGCTTGTATTGTACATTATGAATTTTGTTTGATAGAAAAATTCTATACGAAATATTGCTAACTATCTATATAAGTCACCATGCCTGTTGGAACACAATATGAACATAGTGTCTTCGCCTTAATAAAAACTAAGTTAAGTGTTATTGGACGCCTCTTAGATTTATGTTTACATATTAATTTAGGTTAAAATAGAATTACTCATTAGCCTTTATGGGCTAGATTGTAATAAAATAAGATATTTGTGATATCTTACAAAACAAAAAAAAACCATGCCTGTTGATTTTGTTCAGAATGTTATTGTTCGAACCACAGATGTTCGAACATAAATATAAAGTATTTGTATCGAGTTAAATCACATGTCACACGTACACTCACTGGCAAACGCACACACACACTTGCGCAAACACGAACTCGCACGCACACACACACACACGCAAACATCCCATATGCCCAGTAATCAAATACGATCTCACGACTAATTACGTACAAGCAGAGTATACAACCACCAGAGATGTGACTTATCTAAGATACAAATACAGATACAAGATACGTATTTCCATCTTTTATCTTAAATACTTTTCCAAAATTTATTTTGTATCTTGTATTTAAATACATTTTGTTAGGTATCTTAGTATTTTACAAATACTTTTTCTGACAAAATACTTTTAGGAATAAGTTACAATTTTTTTTTATGAAATATAACACCTGTTTGCCGAGCTTTAGCTTTTAGCTCTTTTCTTTTGGGGGTATGATTCTAAGGCCACATAGAAGAAAAATGAGTGATCAAATGTTTGAAGAACTAGTTTTACTTAAGTCTTTTTATAATACTTAAGTAAAAGTAGTTCTTCAAACATTTCTTTTACATGAAAATAATATAGGAGTCATGTCATGTATGTCATGCATGTCTTATATCTCTGTTCTCATATATTATGCCAATAATGACAGAAATAGAAAGGTTTTGTTCCGGTTTCAAGTGAGGACATGTATCCACTGAGGGTAAGGGGGGGTATGTCTGTATTATAACCAATTATTATTTTGGTTGCTCTCATACGTGCTTTATGCAGGGGGACATGTGCGTTCTCGGTCACTCACAATAATATTGTCAACAGACAACCATATGAGAACTGACCATCTTTCTATTTCTGTCATGTTACTGTTGATTATGCCTCATGTCTTATGTCTCTTATCTCATGTTGTATCATGTCATGTCTTTATTGTCTTAGAAAAACTTCAGGGTGGTCAGAAAAAAATAAGTAACCTGATGGCCAACCAAGTAAATTGATGATAATATTTTGTCTTGTCACATTTCAGCGATTAACATAATATATTCGTAAATAAATAACATTAATGTTTTTTATCTCGGATTTAGTATTCCAGATACTTTTTAGAGGTAATTTTGTACATCTCTGACAACCACACGTCAAATATTTAAGGAAATCCCCGTACAAAGAGAAATGCCCATTCAATTGTCACTCGTCCACCAGACACGTACTAAAAATTTAATCTTGCAAATGTTGCTCATGCGGGATTGCGGATCCGCGGGATTGCATTCACTAACTAGGACTCCATAAAACTTAGGGGCATAAATACGTATCTTTGCGTAATATTCAGTTCTTGTGGCAATACACTATATATCGCACACACACATACACAAAAGAAGGAGATGCGGCAGGCGTTAAATAACATACAATGCCGTTAATGTACTTATGTTGGCGAAGCCAATTAAATATAATCTGTATTTAACCCTACAAATGTGAAGTGATGTGATGATAGGCAAACGTGTTGCGAAAAAAAATAAAATGACAAATGTACAAATTATTTTATTTATTAATTCCTCTTGCAGTGCTTAATAGTTGCTGACAATTTAAGAACGAGATCTTGTAGTTAAATATTATTATTTACATTTAAAGTGTGGCTAGGTTTGTTTCCTCCTGTTTAGTAATGGCACTATACTAATGAAAAGCAGGTTCCGATGTTCTAAATAACCATTATGGACTTTAAACTGGATCTCGGCCGGCAGGCCAATTACATAAACACTTCAAAGTTCTTCTGCAAACCTTATATCAAGAGCCTAAACCTTCTCGTGGAATTGGTGATACCAATTTGCGTTTAAACTTTTAAGTTATTAGCCCGCGGCACTCCCACAATAATCCACTATGCTACTGTACATTTCCAACCAATTATTATTTTGTAGCAGAAATATTAAGTACGTTCTATATTACGATAGCCATGTGAACAATTTATTTATTTTATTATGGTTTATCGGTTATTTATTAAATGACTGGATACAGCAAAATTTTCAACATACCCTTGGCAAAAACTAACTTACAAAGCTATTTTTTGGCAAACACATATAAGTAAAAACACGCCTTATTCTTTTAGCTTGAGACACTTCTTGCTATATTTGTCATTAGTTTGGTCACAATTAATTATACAATATCAGCAGGGAATTGCCAAAGAGTGATACATTTTCAAATAATCGTATTATCGTCACGTAACTTCGTTTTAAATGTGCGTATTTAGTAATTTATTTATTTATTTATCACTCAGCTGCTCACTGTAACTGTAATGAGCGCATATAGTGGATACAAGAGTGTGCTATAATCGCGACACTTCGTTGTTGACCCATACTGCACTGGATAGAGTGAACGCGTAAGAATAAGGCCCATTTACACAACGCAAGTTTTGCACGGCATCTGCTATGACGTCAAAATAATTAAGGTACGTTATTAAAAGAATTACTCTGGTATCAATTAAAGTTCCCGAGATATTTAATCCACGTTATACAATTGTTCGGTCGGCTGACAGGGGTTTAGGCCCTGCGTTGAAGGATCATCAACGCAGAGCCTAAACCGCTGGTCCTAGGATCTTGAAATTTTGCATAAAGGTTCCTTACATGACGTAGGCGCGCACTTAAAAGGGATTTTTGTAATATCCACCCCCATGGAGGTAAAATATTGGTTGAACGGTTGTATGGAACTCCGTTATTTTTGAAGTTAAAAGCACAAAATTTTGTACAAGAAATAAAAAAGTGCACTTCAGGGTTTTCCTACAAGTTATTCCCAAGAGTGTAATTTAGGGTTTTAAAACCACGTCAACAGAGAAAAACATTTGCCACGGGTGAACCGCGGTGATCAACGAATTTCTCGCGAACGAGGGCGCGGGCAACATCAAGTAATTTTATATAGTTAGATCGATTATTTTGATATGTTATTCATAAATTTATTTTACACGAGATCAGTCGCATATTCCCTTGCCATCTCGACCTTTTTAATTGGGATAAACAAAGCAATCATTAGAATTCCCTTGCAAAACGTGCATCGTGTAAATGGGCCTTAAGCGTTATTCTATTTCATGTTACAAACGCTCCGTAAATACGATAGTTTGAAACTGTTTTCAATCTCACGACTTTTAAGTACCTTATAAAATATACTCAGTTTATTTTAAATAAGTCACAATATGAGATAAAATTTTACACACTCACTTCTACAGACTTGGACCAACTACTTTATTTATATAATTGCGTGTTATCTATGTTCGTATGCTTTCGGGGAACTATGTTTGCTACACAGAAATGTTAATAAGTACCACTTAGTAAAAAATACGCAATTGATATTGAAAAATCAGACGACAATTTTCCAATCAATTAAAGCTTTTCTATCAACATGAAGTCTTACAATAATATTAGCTACGAAATTAAAATGCCATCAATTAAAATTACATTGAATTATTTTGAAATTTTCAATCAAATAAAATTAAATACGTCTTCGACAGTACGCTGTAAAAGGTTTACAAATCAAATTAAAAAATAACTGTGATTATAATATGTCTAACCTACATGCTAAAAAAATAAAACTTACGTTGGCAGCAAAATTAATTATCTAACGTCGCAATGTGCTTTACAAAACAAGATGTCGTAACGTAAGGCTGACCGTTTAACTCGCGTATCGCCCGCGCGGTGAGAAGGGGGCGGGGCGTGATGTTACCGGGTGGGTGAGAGGGGTGCGCGGTGCAACAAAGAGCTCACGTCAAGCGCGGCAGTGCGCTGGCAGTGCTCGCAGCGCACGGTTGGTATTTTTGTTACGGACGCTTGGACATTAACGCACATGGTAAACGGTTTGCCAAGATTAATCCCAAGATGAATCGCTCTTCCTGTTTAACAAAAAAAAAACAACAAGCAAGCTAAACAAATAGCATATAATATGTATTCCTTTTCGAAAGCCAGAAAACAAGATCATAGTTCTACGGAGTATTTTCAAGACGTAAACGTAAACAAACTTGTTGCTAAAGCTACAGGACTCTCGATGACTACCATAAGTAAAATAGTAAAAGAAGGAAATGAACTGAGAGATGAACAAAGTCAAGTAAAGTTTAAATCACCAACAAAAAATAAACAAATCCGAAAGAAAAAAATTAAGTAGACGGTTTTACAGAGGGACACAGACTTTTGGACACGACACGCATCGTGAAGAGTTTCCCCATATTTAAAAATATTATATAAAATAAGTTAATAAATAAATAAAGAGAAATAATAATAATAATTGTAAAATTTTGATAATGTTATTTTTTCTTTAATAAGTTATTTTTTTCTTAAAATGTTCATTTTTCTTTAAAAATACAGATACTACAATTATATTTTTTACTTTGCCTACAATGTCTATCTCGAGATAAATCTTTGGATCAATGACTCAGTGTGTAGCCGTAGTAGTCCGTCACCTACCCCCGCTCACTTCTTACGTCGCAGGCGATACGCGCGTTAAACGGTCGGTCTATAGTTTGTAGTGCACTCGTCAGTCAGAGATCAGATGTCAGATGTCAGTGAAAACGACGATATACAGCGACATTTATGTTGAGCGTAACGTCTCACCCAAATTATAATATTAAAAAGTTAACATAAGTAGGTATAGAAAGCGAATAGTAACCTATTTTAACTAAAATTAGACAGGCATATTTTAGTTCAGACATTTGACCACTAAAATTTGACAGTGACTGAAACAACATGTTTAAATGAAGTAAAAATTATACATTACAAGTCGGAACTCATAGATCGCGTAACATGTTGAGTACCTACATTTGGATCAAGTTTGGTTACATGTACGGTAATGGTTTAACTATATGTAAGTGATTGAGGTACGCCATTGACAGTCTTTGATTTCAGGACCCCGTTCTCGTACGACATGACTGTCTCCCGACCATTCTCCGTCACCCTGCAAACAACGAAATAAAAATTAAATTACTCTGTTACATTAACTACATTACATAACAACCATTAATAGTTATTTATCTACACCCATGATATGAATCCTCTATAAATGTTCTGAAACCATAGGGTATTGTACAGTGTTGTAAGAACTCTATCTAAATTCATGGAAAGTTTAATTAGTGAGTATCTAATACAAACAAACTATGTATAGGTAATAATACTATTATTGAACAAAAATGGCGGGATACGACGTCAATTCAAAAATTCGAATAAGTTTTTATTTAAATTACGGCGCTGTGGTACGGTAGTGAAACGCGCGTGCATGACATGTTCTTTTTTTGAAATTCATAAAGATGCCATGAGAATGTGGCTGTTCGATGAGTAAAAAAGGAGTTGCATAATGAATTTCAGTACAACATTAGTACACCCGTTTGGGTGTTATAATGGTTATTATTACACTGGCTGTTTTAATGTTGGCAATAAGCTAACTGTTTCAAGAACGTTTATAGAGGATTTATAGCATGGGTGTAGATAATAGTTATTTATGGTACAAGTGAGAAAAAGTTTATATTTCTGTTGTGAGTGCCAATTTTAAATCTTGAGCTTTAAAGTAGTCTTGAATTAAATCACGAGCGTAGCGAGTGATTCTAATAAAGACTACTTCGCAAGTGAGAGATTTAAGAGGTCACGAACTGGAAATTAAATTTTTCTTACGCGTTACATACAAAACTTTTCACCTCTTCCAGTGAGAAAATATTAAGATTTAAATAAACTCGTACTCGATTGCTTAACTTTGGATAATTCTATGTAATACGACAGTGGAGAATACCGATTCAGAATGCGTTTTAGCGCCTTCTGAAAGTCGCCACTTATTAAATATGTCGTATGCTTTCAAAAACTTCTCCCGTGATTTTTCTGGTAAAAAGCAAACTTCTGTGTACTAGCTTCTAACTTGCTTCTACTAGCAAGTTGTTTCAACTATTCTGAAGTTCCACAAAGTTCTTTATCACTTGATTCACTTTTTTTTTATTAAAAATTGTAGTCAACATTTAAACATAAACTGAAAAGAATTTAAAGTTCCCTGCGATGAATGACACTGACACAGACACTCTTTTTTTAAGAATGCGTTTGGAAGTTTGTTTCTTAACATTTATGTATAGAGTCTAATATTAAATACTTAATTTTTATTAAATTTAATGGTTAATCACGAATAAAAAAGCATTAAAATACTAAATAAGCGTGTATTAATATAATTTAAAATAATTAAAACGTATCGTTTGTAGTTTTTAAATAAAATTGATTGAACAACAAAACAGCCACCATGTAGGTTATAACCTACATGGTGGCTGTTTTGTTTTTATTAGCGCCTATTCATTGGAAGGATTTAGTGTTTCGAAATTTAAATCACTTTGCCTCACTAGTGAGTAATAAGCGTTATTACTCACTGAATTCTCGCAAGCAAACGATCTTTTTCGTGCTGGTGTGGTGAAAAAATAATTATAGTGATATCGTAGAAGAATTAAAATCTACTTTTAAACAGGATCATGGAGGACGCGGAAAGATTAATCAGATTAAGCTGCCTTCTGTTAAAAGGTATTTTTTATTTAATTATTCAGATAATAGAAAATAAATTGCACAAGGGGTGCATGAAAGGAGCCTCCCCGAGTGACGTACACAACAATTCCCTACGTCCGGCGCACCCTGGACAATTCGCGAGTTCTTAAAAGCGAATTGGCTAATCCTTTCACCACGATGGCAAGTCAAAACCTTGACCAGCTTACTGACTGTCCAAAATGTCCTACCACCTGCACAAGACAGGCGCTCATGAACGCTGACGAGAGCGTCATAACAGTGGCCACTTATTGGAACAATAAAATTTGACTCAGCCATCGACACGACGAAGAAGAAGAAGACAAGGTATAAAAAGTCTACGGGGACCAGTTTTGCCTGGTTTTTCTATATGCATAATTTAAATAACAACACTGAGCTAATTTTTAGTGATGTGAATGTATTTAATACATTGTCTCATACATAAAACTTGGAACGTGCTAATGTAAAAAATGTGCACAACAGTGTGTGGTAATCAGCTTATCGTCAGTGCTAGCAAACAATAACGACATTGATTTAGTCAAACGGGGTCACGGCCGTGCCAGTGCTGCTCCTTTATTATTGAAACACACTTTCCATGGGCATTATTTCGTTTATCACTACTACCCGTTGGCTTTATGAATTTTCGCGTCCCATTTTTTTATTCCACAACTAATAATATACCTTGCTTTTGTAAATACATACAGTAATACCCCGCTTAGCGCGACCCCGTTACGCGCGGTTTCACTATAACGCGAATTTCTAATTTCGCGCTCAAATGCCTCGCTTACGCGAAAGAGTGCGTATAAACTTCTCTATGGTCGCGGAATCTCCGCTTTCTTTGAATATTCTCTTTGAAGAATTGGGAATTCCCTGTCCTCCGACTTTGTTCTATGGGTATTTCCTCGTTCGTTTCGTGTGTTCATTTATACAATAGATGTATTTTTCCGTAAAAAAAATAAGAGTAGGTATTGCATAAAGTGTTTTTAGAATTAAAGTGATTGATTAAAATGAAATGTATTTTTTTGTATTAAATTTTGACAATGTTTGATCATAAACCTCGATATACGTGAAATTCAGTTAACGCGATTTTTTTCGGAACGTATCTCTCGCGTAAAGCGGGGTATTACTGTACTTATTATGTTATACCCCCATGTTCATGCACACAAAAGATTGGTCTTAAGTGGGAATCGAACCCACGACCTCGGCGTCGCAGGCAGGTACACTACCCACTCCGCCATCCGGTCGTCAGTCGTATATTCGACTATAGTAATAAGACACACATCGATACTGATCGGCTGGTCACACGCAACAGGTCTCACGGGTCTGTTATGTTCGATGATTGCAAGTCCCGCGTGATTGATGATTATAGCATAAAAGTCGTAACACTCATATGGTTACTTATATGTTTAGTGAATGGCAGAACGCATGCTCTACATTTTAATCAGGCTGTGATTATGGCAGTGGATTAACAATAATATTGGCAGTATTATTGACGGAACAGACACATATAATTATGTTAATGGTTGGTGACTAGAAATTGCCCAATGTAGATAGATAGATAGATAGAGATAGAGAATTCTTTATTGTACATAAAGAAGAAGTACATAATTGTGATACACAGTCTAATTGAAACATTCACAATGGGCGGACTTATCACTATAAAGTGAGTGTAGTAATGCAAAGACTCTGATGAATGATAATTAATTATACTAACTTTTTAGTAGTGATCTTTTTCCCATTGACAACACGAGTAGTAGTTGTGGTACTTCTCATGTTGGCACTGCCGGGGCCCGCCAGCGAGCTGTTGAAGGTGGAGAACGAGGTGAAGGTGTTGCCGTTGGAGGCGGCGTGCGCGAAGATGTCGTCGAGGCCCGGCATGCCGAAGCCGAACGGACTGAACAGCGACGACGTGAGCGACGTGCTCGGGTGACTCCGGCGACTGTGCCTGTGGTGGTGACCATGGCCGTTGATTTCTGAAAAAAATATGTATATATATTGGCTAGCTGTTCCGAAAGAGCTAGAATGAGCAGCCGCATCAATTAGGTGCAATCTATCATCGCCTATCGCTGATAAAAGGATATTATATTATATTATATCGAACCAAAAGTGCCGATCCGATTATGTGTGTAGAGAGCAACCCTGATTAATATTCATGGTACTTTTATTCATGGATTAAATAGGTGGATTGGCGCTGGCTCCACTGTCGACGGCAGTCTGGCAGTCAGCGTACACAAAGCAGAGCGGTCAGTCAATGTAAACGCACGTTCTGTCGGCGTTTCATAATGTGAACGCTGACCGCCGCCGGCAACGGGGCTGGCACGTAAGGTTCCTTCTTTTGTAGTTTTGCGGATCAATCTGTTACATTTCATAGGCTCGTGAATCAAACTCAAGATCATAATTATGTATGAGCAGCAGTCATTATTAATTATTTATACTTCTGAACAATCAGAGAGGAATAAAGCTTAATATTAATATCTACCTCAATACACATATTAAAACATGTCAATATTTGTTATATACTGAGTAATTTCCTCGACATAAAAGAGGTTTTAATGTCCATGACTCTTTTTGCAACCGCCATGGTCACGGCTAACAAACCAAATGTCGGCAAGACCGGTTTTAAAACTCATAAAATTAGTCAATTTGTCGTTTAGCTTGTTGTGTAAGTTCCTTCAACAGCTGGCATTTAGTCAAAAGAAGGCATTATATAATAAGAATAATTTAAATTCGACCCTAATTGCTGCACTAGATTTCACAAACAGCTCGTTACGTTAATTATATTCCGTGACTTATGAGGCTAATAATAACAGTATTGACGACGTCAACATGTGGAGTTTTGTTGAAACGTTGTGATAAGGATAGGGTATAAAGTAGGTAGAATATTTCATATTCTTATATCATTTACACTTAAATTTAAAATAATGCCTGCATCTCCAATGCATGCGGCCAATGACCAACTTCTTAACATAATTTAATATTTGTTTTTACTACACCTATGTAGAAAGTACCTCATTGCAGTATCTCATACGGATAATATCTAGCAAAGAAAGTTAGTGTTTTTGGGCGAGTCCTGAACAGCGAGACTTTTTCTACTTATCAGCCCGTTGCGTTCTGCAGAGGGACGAAAAGTAGAAAAACTCCCTCTGTTACGACCAAGTCTTTATTTCTCATTTTATGATTAATTTTTTGTTATTTTTATTTTCTAATACTTGGTGGTTTTTGGTAAGTTTTGGAAGTTTCTGTAATTTTTGGTAGAAATTTATTAGATTTTATTGTTTTTGGCAGCTTTTATTTCTTTGTTGGTGTGGTATATACCACAATGTATCACTCGGGAGAAAGTTCGATTTTATCCCTTGGTGTACAATGTACTATTGTCATTGGAGTAGATTCACAAAAGCTACTTTAAGCTTAATATGCTATGATGGTAATTTTGGTAATAATGGTGTTAATACATCCATCGATCGATGCATTTGACGTTTAAAGAGTCAATAAGAGCGCGGCGCGCTGTTTTGCGTCTGTCGATATCGATCGCAGATGTGATAACACTCATAGTAAGGAGTGTTATTAGTATAATATGTTTCTTTTATTTTTAATTGTTACAAATTACATTTTTATTCATACATATAATAAAATTGTAAAGTTGCCATGTCTGTACATTGAAGATATTTATGAAAAATAAATACAAGGGGTTTAACAGCAGTAGTACTACTGTACTGTATGTTCATACACGCATCACTCAAATACTGCTTGGCATAGGATGCAGTTGATACATATATTTATAGATAGGTTTTTTGGCAAACCACACCCTGAGAGGGTTAATTATGGATGATGGGTCAATAGGAATGTGTATTTCCTTCAAAAATTTAGGAATTTCCCTGCATGGAAATGTCGAATTCCACGCAACGAAGTCGCAGGCAAAAGCTAGTTTTTTATAACTAGATTACTTCCAAGCAGAATTAGTTTTAGAAAGCAGCACACTATTGCATTGTCAATAACTGTAACGATATAATAAATTGAATGTACTCACCAGCAAATAATTCGCCAAAAGGAGATCCGCCAAAGAATTCTCTAAACACTTCCTCGGGGTCTCGGAATGTGAACGGGAAACTAGCGTAGCCGAAGTCATAGTCGTCGTCGGCGGCGGAGCGTCTGCCCCGCCCGTTATTCAGCCCTTCTTTGCCGTACTGGTCGTACACTCGCCTTTTCCTCTCTGGAAAAATTAAACAGACATTATAGTTTACTAAATAATATATCTGGATGTGATTCTATCTGGTTTAGTTGGGCTATCGGTAAAAGATAGAGGCGGAAAACAAATGGTTAATTGTCTGTATTTATTTGGTCGAAGGTATTATATGAGTGGGGTCAACTTGGATGATCAGTGTTTGTAGATAGCTTGATACACATAACGCGTGTAATTAAGAAAATACATTGTAGTGTACACTTTCAGCTGAGAAGTGTGGTGTGTCATAAGCTAAAAGCTGAAAAAGGCAATAACTACGGTTTACTTTACTCTCCTGATTGATAACAAAGGCACTTTTTTTCTTTTATTGTGCATTTTTAACAGACTTCAATTAAAAGGAGGAGGATCTCAAGATTGTTTTTTTTCTATTTTTTTAATTTTTGTTCCCCTATTACTCGAAGATGCCTGAACCCTGGACTTGTCATGTGGTCCCATTTTCATCAAGTCACAATCAGTTCGATGATAATTCTTTAAATATAGGTATTTTTAAGGTCGTTTACTGAATTCTTTCAAGTTATACACAGATGAGGCGAGACGATGAATATTACTTATGTATTTCTAACTTTTAAGTGCATTTTTTTGTAACCGTAGTCGATTTTTTATATAAAATATTTAAACAAAAAGTTAGACCAAGTTAGTTGCACGGTCAAACCGTTAATTATTTAGGTAAACTAAAATGTATTGTGTATTATACATTAAAAGGTAAATAAAACAGAAGGATAGTTAATTGGGTTATACAGGATAGTTAATGTATAGTTAGTAATAGTTTTGTGAATAAATAACAGCTCATTTCAATCCACTCTTATTACGGGCGTAATTAAGTTCATATAGGTCGCGGTGTCAAGGATGTAAATCCAAAAGGTAAGTGGGTATTTAGGCTCCGTGGAAGTGCAGCCCACAGCAGCCTAGCGATGACGTCACCGATACACGGAACTTCGGTGAACCGACCTTACGTGCGCTTCCTAGGTATTATTTGATCATGTTTTTATTGAATTCATATTATAGTAGTATGGCTCATTTACACGTATAAATAAGATGATAGGATTCCTTTTAACGGAAAACCATCATAATAATACTATAGTTAATGTTTGTAGCAGCGATAGCCATGTGGGAGACCGTAGGACTGCGACGTCAAAGGTCTCGGGTGCTAACCCACGGCACACACCTCTGTCAATAAATCGTTAAGATTCTTCTTTGCGAAGATATGTGTGTATTTATCATATGAATTGTCGCTTGCTAACGGTGAAGTAAAACATCGGGTGGAAACCTGCATTCCTGAGATGCCTAAATAGTACTCGAGGTCGTGTGAAGTCTACCAATCACACTTGGCCAGCGTGGTGGACTATGGCCTAACCCTTCTCATTATGAGAAGCGGCCCGAGACCAGCAGTGGGTCATGTATTAGATATAGGGCTGCTATTATTAAATGTTTATAATTGACAAATTTCATGTGTTCAATATTTTCTGAGAAATATTGATCGACTATACGATGTAGTGTTTTAGTAACTTAGCAAATAACTACTTAAATATCACTATCGACGTTGCCATTATATTATTATGAACATATAACATAGGTCACGGGTAGATACCAGTAATAATTAATTTTTTGCTAGTACTTTCATTTAGGTTAGACCGAAGCACTTATAAACAAGTGCAGCAGTAACTTGACCTGTAATTATAATAACAGAATATAATTTCTATGTCTGGTATAGTCTAAGATTTTTTCCTGTTAATGAAGAGAATGTAAAAACGTATTTGGCACACTATTTGGTTTTATTTTTAATTCTGTCTTTCTATTAATACAATTTAAAATGAAAAGACAGTGACCGTTCAGCGGACGTCACAATCATTCACGATCAACTGTTGGGAGAACACTTGAATCCTATTTTTTTTATAAGTTAGGGCTGTGAAACATATTCGGACCGGATCATTTGTATATGTTCCATTGAAGCATCCTTCGAGTCATCTGTCACTTGAATGAGATGGACGCTGCAAAGGAACATATAATGTGCCGCCCGAATATGTGTGTAGCAATCATGAGTCATTTATTATTATGTATTTTTTATTTACCTGTATCCATGTCTAAGAAAAACCTTATCGTAACATGATGAATAGCTGTCTTAAAAATACCTATATTACGAGTAGGTTTAGTTAGGCAGTTTGTGCAGGGGCGTATCCAGGGAGGTGGTTGTGGGATCATGACCCCCCCCCAGGGCCTTTAGCTGGGACTAGCAAAACGGTGACTTTTTTACATTATTCGCGTAAAAATAACTAGAATTTTTTCATGTGACCTCCCTGGCTCAAAAGCTGGTCCTTGAGTTTAGGAGGTCATTCTTACATTCTACAACCCAATGCCAATGTTAGTTAACTACAAAGTAAGCAAACAAATCAAATAAGTGAAATCATTTACTGAAAAAAAATATGGAAACGTTTAGAAATCGAGCCAAGGTTGACTTGGCATCAAATAAAATCAAACTCTTCATTGACGTACGAAAATGTTATGGCAATCATAAATTCTAGTATAAACGCAATTTGTAGGCAAGTCTGAATAAAATTCTTTCGCTTAAAAGAAAAATATATAATTGCTGTATTCAATTTAGTACCGTTAAGCGAAACCTATTAAAACGATATCTTTAAACTTGTAAGCTTGTAATTGGCAAAAACCTTTTTCATATTTTTTGCAATATTTTATACCTAGAATCAAATGCTGAGCATAGACAATATGCAATGAACCTTCAGGGATGAAATAGTGGTATGTCCAGAAATATATGACTTTCCAAAGATTTAACGCGCATCTAAATTATGTGTGTGTTTGAAGAGCGATCCCTTAAATAGAATACCTGTCCTCTTTTATCTTATCTATAATCTTTTGCTTATTTGTAGGCAGATAATTATATCAGGGGTAATATAATTATCTACCTAAAGATTTTTTGAATAACCTAATAATGGCAATGCTCCCAATCTTATTAGTAAATTCGCATAGCACGGTAGACGTTTTATCAACGACTTTTCAAATTGGCCTTGTTTAGATTATTCTAAAAATGGGGTCAGTGGCAAATGAGTACTAGGCATCGAACAATCAAGTCTGATACAACGGCAATAGCACAGTATAAATATGTACAAACAGTACGGAAACTGCCTACAAACGTGCGAAACGGCACGCACACATAAACATGCACACCGACGAGACCCTAAGCGGCACTCGCTACTGAGAACACCGCGACAACCGCTTAGGCGTCTCGTCGGTGTGCATGTTTATGTGTGCGTGCCGTTTTGCACGTTTGTAGGCAGTTTCCGTACTGTTTGTACATATTTATACTGTGGCAATAGTCTTCATTTTCTAGTAGGTACTTACTTATTATTTCTACTTTTATTAGAAAATTATTGTGTATACTCATTAATGATAAGGAAAATTCTAGACATGTCCCAACAGAGAAATAAATATAGAGATATCGACCGCTTATCTTATTTATGTTCAAACGACCGAGTTCGTAAACTAAATTATAGAACCGTTTATAGTCAATGTTGCCTGCTCGCAACCCTACGGAAACTGGAATAAAATTATGAAGGGGTATTGAACAGTGGTAAACTAAGTGGTTACTGCGCCAGCCGATCGATAGCTAGACGACAAACGCGCTGTGGAAAAATACTGACGACCGAACGAGCGAGGTTGGATTACATGCATAAGTAATAGCAAACATTCGTGAATGAAAAGTCCCGTACAATTTCCCAGGAAATGGAATAGATGGATAGCATTTAGCAATTATGTTGTTACCGACTTCCTCGCTTTCAAACTACCGTAACAATGACGCGCCAATATGTATATCCATTTTATTCATCATCGCTGTGAATCATTTAGCGCGTAGGAGGTTATGTTTGTGATCTGCCTATGAATATATTGACTTTAACACTGTTCTGATACCCATTGGAACGAAAGCGTGTGCCATATGGAAACGTTCGTGACCAAATTGATAGGTACCCGACTACTAGTAGTCTGACAGATACCTACCATTTTGACTATTTTTACTTTTACGTACCTAGCAATTTTGTACGTCGATATTATCTACTTATATCTCCTATAGTACAGCACGAGAATGTTCTCGAACTGTGTAGGGTCAAAATATAATGTGAACATTCGAACGAAAAACATTATTTTGCCGTCCCGATAACCCACATATATTGCGATTGCGTTCGCGTACAAAATATGATAACAATCTTTAAGCTTAATTTTCGTAAAAGTAAAATTATATTATTTATTAAATTTAATTTGTGGTAAACGAATTGTTCGCAATCAGATTTTTTTCTGTTTGGATCGGATGTTTTTATACTTTTTATGCAACAGAGAGAATAAGGCTGTTATCTGTGGAAAACGCGACTAGGTAGGTATAGCCAGTGGCATAAGAGCAATTAAATACTGAGTTATGTAATACATTACCAGAGTACCATTATAAATACGAAATGTTAAGAAATAGAAATTACTTATATATATACAACTTATACATAAAGGAACTGCAATATTATGTGCAATCAGTATTAAGGTTTGCTCACACAAAACTCGTAGGTTAGTAAAAGGTAAGTAGTGGCCCAAACAAACATAAAACCAGTTAATTATATATTTATAGGGTATTTGTAATTTGAATATTATCATAAGTATTTTTACTATTAATGTAACATAAAGTCAATTTTAAGTCAGATTCACACTGTAGATATTAATTTTGTGAATTCAAATCAAATCAGTGGAACACGCTGAAGCTAAATAAATAAGTTCCATCAGCTGCTACATCGTATTGGTTTTAGTATGACCAGGGTAAGGATAGCTGTTCTATAATCTGTATGGCTTGAGAGGAATTTGTAATGTTGGACCAACTATATAAGAAGCTGGATGCAAGAACTCACGTGGTTTTTAATTGCTACGGACAAAACCGTGCTAGTTTTTATCAGCAACTACCTAGTCGGTCGAACGGATAACCCTCGGCCACCTTTTAGCATATAGAATAGCCGCACACACGGTGGTCTATCTTCAATATGGAAGGCGCGGAACTGTTATAGGGAGGGCCCAAAAGGTTTATAAATTAAATGATAATATTCACAACTACTAAGTCAATCCTGCATTCAATGGACGGCTACCGAAAAAGCGGTGGAATGGCGTGTCTCCGAAAAACCCTTTGAAGTTAAAGTGCCGATGCCCATTGACTCCATTCTTGCTTGTATATCTGTGTGCGTGGTGACTGGATCCCCGTGCATCATAAAGTTTCCGCTTGTTTGCTACCCAACAATAAAAATATATTTATACTACCATAAGCAACCAATACCTAGTGAAAGGGGAGACATGAGTAACAAAAATAATAAACATAAAAATACAATGGGTACTGTGGAATTATATAATCATAATCGTAAAATATTTTGAATTCAGCAGAGAGGAAGTAATTTAAAGATTATATAAAATGTTATATCTATTAATATTATCATAAATAAATAAAATATAATTATATTACGCTCTATAAATAAGTGGGTTTATAGCTGTAGTATTCCTAAAATTTATAATTAATTATATTAAAATTGAGTCTATATAGGATTAAATTGAAGAATGTAGTCACGCAATTGTAACAATAGAATTGTATATTACACAAATTATTTAAGTCCATTAAATATATTTAATTACCCATATAGCTTCTGTTAAATAACGTGTGTACAACATCGAATACTCCAGCTAAACAAACATTTGTATTTGAATATACATACAAAGTAAAAGATCATTGTTGTGAGTACTCACCATCTGAAAGTACTTCATAAGCCTCTGAAATCTCCTTGAATCGTCTATTTGATTCATCAGCATTGTCTGGATTCTTGTCAGGATGCCATTTTAGTGCTAGTTTTCTGTAACTAAACAAACAGAGTTTCCATTAGTATAATTTGTTACCTACATGCAAAATTGACTCATTAGACTCTGAAATAATTTTTATACATAATATCTATCATGACTATAATTTAATAGATAAGTTTTGAGATCTATTATAACAACAATATCTATAAAATTAGATTATACATATAAAATGACTGCACTAATTTACACCGTTAATAAAATAGAATAACTGAACACCTTATACTACCAAGATAAAACCAATCCAGAAAAATGTATTTTCAATATGTCATAGACGTCATTGTATACAGACAAAATGCAACAGTAATAATAATATGACTCAATGTTTGTTATCCCTATTTATTTAGAGAAGCAACAAACATTGAGCCACCAGTGGAATGGAATGTTGTATACATGTTGAATGAGACATATTAATATGACTGTTGCGAACTAATAATAAGTAGCTTCTATCTATTGCATTTCTCCATAAACCCAAAAATCAAGGTAAATTTTGTCTACTGTTTACCTTCCTTAACTTTTAGTTATAAGTGTCTCTGTAAGCGTTGATTTTATGGGGGTTACATATTCATGTTTGAAAACACCCCCTTTAAAAATAAAGATTAAAAAAAAAAAAAAAAAAAACTATACATTTAAGACTCCCCCACAGTTGCATATTTATTGGTCGATAATATTCGATGCATTATCGTGATATCTGTTTTTAGAACATATGGTTTATTGCTTTGGGGTAGTGCCACGGATGTAGATTCAATCTTTGTGCTCCAAGGAGACACTAAGAAATAAATTTAAAGAGATAAATATTATGACGTTACATTCTCAATACATTTATGAAAATTTATTGTACGTCCACAAGAATCAAACAAAATTTTAGAAAAATAGTGATCTCCATAAATTAAATCTAAGGAACAAAAACAAACTGGCTGTGCCCACTACTAGGCTCCATAAAATCTCTAACTCGTTTCCAGGTCAATGTATACGCTTCTACAATAAACTTCCATTAGACGCAGTAGAATTATCGATAGGTAAATTTAAGAAATATATTAAAATCAGATTATCTCAAAAAGCTTATTACTGTATTTTAGACTACATAAATGATAATAGTATTTGGAAATGAACTGCTCTTTTTATGTGACTTTCAATATGTATGATAATTGTTATATTTTATTCATTTCATTTGAAAAGATGGTGCACATGAGTTTCTCACCAGCTCTTCTCATAATGCAATACCCATCGGAGCTGGTACTTTGTTTGATTTTAATCTGATTCTAAACAGTTGGATTAAAATTAATCTAAGACCCGGTTATTCAAATCATTGTAATTAGTATAATTTAGTTTTACTTATAATTTATTTTTATATCATTTGTTTGTAATATTTTGACGTGTTCAAGCGCCTCCTGGAGCCTATGAAAATAAATGATTTGAATATATACACCTGTGGGGACGAGCCTTAAACGATACACGGCAGTTGCTTATTTGCTACTTATGTGACAAAAAGTTGGTTTCTCATTCTAATTTATATTTTAAATATGAATGAGTGTTTTTTTTTTAGTTACACTTCCACACATGCAGAACCAATCTACATGAAAATAGGTATGGATGGAGACAGTTAAAAGTAAGATAGAAGAAGAACAGTCTAGTCTAATTTTTGTTGACATACCAAACAACTGATAGTGATAATGTATAATTTTACTCAAATTGCAGCAAGTAAAACCAGAACTCACATGTGAACCCACCCAATGAGAACCAATCAGTTAGTTATGTATATTAAAGTATAATCAAGATATCATAGCAATAACTCTAACATTGGTTTATATTATACTAAAATGTAAGTTGTTTAAATTAGGATATGTGTGAGTTGTTTAAATTCATTAATGGTTACATTTTTAAGATAACCAGTAATGGCGTCACATGCGCAAGACTTGTTGACAAATTAGTTGAGCTATTTTCAAGTGATGATTTTTTATACATGTTTTTTTATGACATACAGTTGTGTGCATTATTCATAAAATTTATAAATATAGATTTTATATATGTTTTTAATAGTACAGACTGAAAGAATGTGTTGGTGATGCATTGTCTCCACTCTATGTAACATAAAGTGTATGAAGTAACAGCTCTTACAAGATGTTGCATAATGATTGAAAATGAATATTTCTCCTATTAACTCATATTATTGGTCATCATTGTCAAGTGATAGATGTCACATAACTTTGTTTTGGTGTCTGTACTATGATTTCTCAAAGATCTTTTTTTTCTAACTGAAGAGTTTAATATGTAAAAGTACTGAAAATCTATATACAAAACTATATTTATGTCCCACGGACATAACACATAAAGGGGAAGTAACAATCAAACCAATTGATAGCAGCAATCAGTAGCATCAATTGTTAAAATTATATCTCTATAACAAACATAATAGGTTAAATGCAAGGAAAACTGTGAAATCTAAGAATTCATAAAAAATAAACCAGTTGAAATTCTTATGCAACCAGTAAATTAGTTGAAAATAGGATAAAAAAGATTTTTTAGTATTTTCTAATGATATAAATAAATAAATAAATATTTCCCTACATACACACAACGCCATCTAGTCCCAAACTAAGCAGAGCTTGTACTATGGGTACTAGAATAACTGATACTAATACATATATACTTTTCTTTTGTAAATACATACTTATTATACCTACATAGAAACACCCAGACTAAGACAACCCCCATGTTCATGCACACAAAGATTTGTCTTAAGTGGGAATCGAACCCACGACCTCGGCGTCGCAGTCAGGTACACTACCCACTCCGCCATCCGGTTGTATCTGTATCTCTCCATATTAGTGATTATTTGAAATTAATGTGTTAAAATAACAAATTTGGGTAATACATTACTTGGGTTAAATTTTAGGGGGTTACAAATAGGTCTACATGTGTAATCATTCAATTTGATTTTTAATGTCTATCTTTTTGTATCAGTGAATCTTCTAAACAACTTTGTATTTGATAAACTCCACAGGAACCAAGCAGTAATGGTTAAAGCAGTACAAAGTGCGGGAACAGCTACTACTCAATAATACAAATTCCTAGTGGACTAAGTTAGGGGTAAAAGCTAATATACAATAAAAACAACAACTTACGCTTTCTTAATTTCTACATCTGTGGCAATTCGAGTTACACCTAGTATCCTGTAATAGTCCACCATTGCTGGTCTCCCCCAGGGGATGTGAGAGGATCTGAAATACAAAATTACTTTGTAAATTATCTATATTTACATAATAAGTCCTAATAACTGTGGTATTATAGATGAGAATGTGACTCTGTCAGTCTATCTGTAACACATTTACAACGGAAGCATTATAACGCATTTTCTTTTGTAGCTTCAAAAAATCTTTGCAGTCAAGAGTATGGAGCGCCAACACTTTTGTATGCATTTAGAATCATAAGTATTGATATTTTTAAAAGGTTAGTGGAATATCAGGATATTTAGCATTCCGATCAAGGGTTAATCGAGACAGGTCACCCAACCCCTCAAATTCGGAACTACCTGCTCAAATCAGGCATTTGGCAACGCTAGTTGTATTGTACAATACATAAAAATAGCATAATTATGTCAACAAATGATTATATTATAACAAATTGAGACTTCATTTTTTAATTTTACTTATATTTTGATTTAACTCTGTTTACTTTAATTTGTTAAACAATTATAACTTAATTGCAAATATCTGTTGAGATAGTATAATAAATAAAGTTTTGTAAAATTTTAACATAAGTTGTAAGTTAGTTTAAAAAACCAAATTGGCAACTATTTAAAACTGGTGCCCAAGATATGGGCTTGCCTAGTTTGAGACCAATAGAAACATGTTTTGTTATCATCAACTATTTAGGAAATAAAAATTATTTTATTTATTTAACATTTTCACAATCACTAGGACATACCTGGATGAACTCATGCGATTTTGGAGCCAGGAAGGTATTTTTTAACAACATAGCATGCGGGTGATGCCTCGCGACTAAAAAGTTTTCACTCTCATTAAACTAAAAGCCTATCAAATAAATCGATATCGTTTAGAATACAATATACACTACTATTTGGGATCATTAACTACTGAGATGCTACTAACGTTGGTATTGTTATTATACAGTGATTTTAGCTCACATACAAAAACACCACTATATTGTATCCTACAATACGAAGGCACGTCTGAACGTGCCTCGTGAATTCCATCAATTTATTGTAATAAGTTACCCATGCTCATTACATATCCCACTAATAATGTATATTACAATACCCAGCATTACATTTCATCATAATCGGATTATTTGTGTAGTTTGGTTCGACATGTATTTATTTTTAAGAATATTAAGTGACAAACGTTCCACAGATCCTTCTCATTTGTTTAAGTTTTACAGTATTTTTTTCACAAAAGTAACTATAAAATCTCACTCACCACTAGTAAATCTGCACAATTAATTTATCAAAGAATCCAGACAGTCAATAGGTAAATTAATACAGAATTTAAATAGGACGCAATTTTTTTGAACTCACATGAAGCTAAAGAAAACCAACCAAAAACTATTCCAGATTCCAGTCCCACTTAAATGTCATTAATGTCATAGTTGTCAGCTTACGATACACACAAAAATGTTGGCTGGCAATACTGGTCTCTCTTTTTAATTAAATTCACAAGAAAGGTTAAATAAGGTTCATTTGAGAAATTAAGGCACTGATTAACAGTGGCACCTTGATTATTGTCGTTTTAGTAAGTTACAACTATGCAGTATAATAATCATCAACAAGTTGTAATAAATTTGTGTATTAATAGAGAAACATAATGTAAGTCTGATCTGAACCAGAGGTCTATTTCATTCATTTGTTTTGCATCTTGTCAAGATCGTTTTTTTTAATTAACACGGGCCGAAGCCAAGTGCTAAACCAATTGATGTTGTGTTTTTTTTTCATGGTGGAAATGCTTGCGTTTGACCACGATCTCACCTGATGGTAAGTGATGTGATCTACGGTGAAGCATGCTTTCCTATCAGATCAGATATATATTTACTCTTGCTTTGAAGACACCCAGTTTGTACTCACGCGGAAGCACAGACTCGGGCAGGGCGTTCCATTTTTAGGCAGTTCGCATAAGGAATGTTCGTGCGTACTATAGTAGTAAGAGTATAATTATTAATTAAGATTACAATTTGGTTTTTGATCTGTGCCAAATCTTAAATTGCGCTGTCCTAAGTGCCATGCGAAGCAATGTATCTTCATACAAACGCCTCTGTTTCTATAACGACCGTCGCGTGTCATCGCGTGCAAATCGTGCAATGTATGAATCGCATAGTGTTAATCGCTCACGCAGGAAAACTGGTAACGCATCGCAGACCGGGCACGGACGCGTCGCAGACAAAATGACCACTATCAAACATGCATTTTAGTGTTTAAGATATGATTTGTCAATAAAAATAGATAAAAACTTAATAATATTAAAGTTAGGCCCATATAACGTTAGCAAGTTAAACACGGCGAAAGTTTACCCTCAACACATTTGTTAACAAATAATATCTAGGTAATATCGATAGCCTGGTGCGATATTCTTAGATTGACAGCATTGATAGCATAGTTACGAAGAAAATGGACTCACAGACGGTGATCACAGACGTCTTACCATAAAACACAATTTAATTTATACCTGATGATGGCCACGTATCGAGCATTAGTTAGATAGATGTCAGTGGACAAGCGACAGCAAAGGTCACGTTTAGAAAAAAAAATGCTTCTATAATAATTGTTATGTTCATGACCTTGGCTAGAGAAGAAATAAACTTCAGATGCTGCAAATTATGAGCGTAAGGAAGCTTTTGATGTAGGTGTAAACTGCACTAAGCTGTAATATAAACTGTAGACGCACATGCAATGAGTGATGCTCTTGGTGAAACGTTCATGTATTTCTATTATTAGCTCACAAATAATTGCAAAACATGTGAAACATCTACATTTAGCATTAATTTGTTTTAAAGTGTACAGTGATCTCTGAAGTATTACCACCATTATCAGTTGTTATTTATTGTCCATAAGATTGAAATTTTATAAAGTAATAGGTACCAAACTTTTATTGATTTTTCACCTAATCCTTGCAAGGGAAACTCAGTCCAAACCAACCAATGTACCTATACCTCAAAACAAAATATGTAATCAAATGTAGGTGAATCTTAATAAATAAATTTTATACCAATCCGAAAAGGCCAACGTCTGTAGTATCATCGATTTAATTTCATAAGTATTTGTAAATAAATACATAACTTTCTAATTAAATCATATATTGTCGTAATAATGACAAACATGACTGTGTTCATCGTGACAAATATTGTTATTGGGATCAGTCGATTTCTGGTTTCCCACCATACTATTCATTTTAATTATATCCAGCATCTGATTTGATGATCATTATAAGTCTGCTAATTAACTATATACAATATGTTTGGTATATCATTTGCCTTAATGAATTGACAAAAAATTAAAATTAATTGGCTATAGTTTGAGCAACCCTTACTCAATTTTCACCTTACCAGTTTTTTTTATTTATTAATTAAGATTTTTCAGAAAAAAAGTACCATATTTAGCTTTTGAAAAAAATAACTAATATCACCTCGATTTTTTACTAGTTTTGATGTTTACGGTTGTGTTTTCAGCAATGTTGAGAATTACTTTCAAATCACACAAGAAAAGAAAGAGAGTAACTCTTTCTTTTACGGAAAACTATAGAAAATGTAATATGATAAACTATCGGTCAAAATTATATCACGATTAAAAAAAAAGCCAAGTGAAATATCGAATTCCACGTGGACGAAGTCGCGGGCAACAGGTAGGTATAAATGTTAAGTGTTAATGACTAACTTTGTTAATACCTAAGTTTGTAATCTCTGTAGGTGTAGGTAATCCACTTCACATCTTCTAAGAAAATTTATGAATGCAGACGATATGCTAGTTTTCCGAGATATAGGAATACCTATATCTCGGCCTGTCATATTAATATCATTCTGTGTTAAGGATTTCCTGAGTTTTTATCTGCAGGTCGCCATGGTATGACTAAGACAAAGATCCTAATATTAAACGTCTTCTATACAACTGTAAATTCGATGATCGAGCGAACAAGCTCTACATGGCTCGATAGGCTTCATCCAACCAGATAAAATCAATAGTGGGTGGTGGGCGCCAATATAAACCAATTTACAGTTATTAACAATTAGCATAATATCATGTGTTGATCCAACAATAGCTTTCAATCTCAACCCTCTGCCGTTATTATTCGTAATTTATTATAGCTAATGTGTATGTTTGCTCACAATACAAGCATAGACGACGCGACGGTAATAAAGGGTACAGGAACGATGTCAATTAAATAAATATTTTTCTCTTCTTATGGGGCTTTGTACAATTTGGTTTACAATTTGGTTTAATTAACATTTGGTATATATTCGGCAACCCTCAAGCTTTCTAACAAAATGATAATGCCACGATACAAGTTTCAAAACGTTCTATTCTAACTAATTTGTGAAAACTACACCCGCTGTTTTCCTTATAAGATGTTTTATAAAAGTCTCGAACTTTCCAGAGAGGTGTTGAGTAGTGGCGACCTTTTTGCTGTCTCTAATGTTGTGGTAGCACTTATCGGTATATATGCTCGCGAAGCATGTTATCACGAAGCATTTTTAAATGTTTTTATCACGAAATATATGCGACGTTTTTCGTTACACATACTGGTGCCATGTTATCACGATGTAGGGCCTCACCAAAATTAAGAAGCAGTAGCAAAAATCTGCAAGTCAAAATGTGTATTTGGCTTTAACGGTGACCGGAAAATATAACATTTCTCATGAGTTTTGATGTTTTTAACAACGGTTGGAAGCAGAGATTGCATTTTGAGTTGATACAATACAACAGTTCTTCCGATTCCTAATAGACAAATTAAGACAATCTCTCCCTTGATACTCTTTAGTCCTCCCGTTATTCATTTAAGCTCAAAACGCTTTTAAGGGTTTTGGGAAATATTTTAGTTATTAATTTCGGAAAATGCATTTGCTTGGCCTATAAATGTCAATAATGCCTAAAAAATATTAAATCTGATCAATCAACGGGTTGGTAGGCTGAAACTTGTACTAATTTCGTTGTTAGTACGTTGCTTATCATAATTTGGCTTATCATAATTTGGCTAGCCAAATTATGATAAGTGAGATAACCTTATCCCACCTACTTAAATTTTAGTATGGATCAATAATAACAAACATTTTACAATTATATCAAATATCAGAGTCCTTATCTAATGCTATTTACGTCGCTAAATTTCACAATGAACCTACCCCACGGCTTTCATAAGGTAAACAAATGTATCCATTTAAATATATAATTTTGCATTTATAACGAATGTTGATTCAAATGTAATTTTTAATAGCTAATTAATGAGGTAGGTAGTTGCATAAATATTGTTGACTATTTGCTGAGTAATTACTAACTACTAAAGTATGGTAGATAATTTATAGTTTAGGCAAACGACTAGGAAACAAACGACTTGGTAGGTACCCCGACAGTAAAAGCTGCGGTAGGTAAAATACCTAACGAAATACTCATAGCGACGGAAATAAACCTAATGAATTAGCATTTAACAGTTGCTAGTAGACTTATTTGAAATTGTAAAACTCATTCAGCCGTTTGAAACCACGAGGAGAGTTGACAGGACAGGCGAGGGGGCGCCACTGTACCCCACTGTTGTTGTTTCGTTGTTACGTTAACGTTATGCACTGCATAGCTCCTCGCTCTTATCTGTTCCCAGCTATATTAGTTTGACTATAGGTTTGCATTGTTTGCACATTTTATCAGGCACACCTAAATAACTCATGATTTCACAAGTTTTCATTCGATACAACACATATACACATATTTCTAAAGGAATACGTTAGTTAACTTCAGTGTCATATTTCACACACACAGCATAATAATAATATGTAAAAGAAGGAGAGCAAAACAAGTTAATTAGCTTGCAAACATAACAGTTGCAGTGCTATTTGCGTAGGTTAGATCTCTACAAATCCTATGATTCTGTTTAGTGTAGGTAGGTAATAGACACGAACCTTAAAATAACATTGGCTCTTCCGGTGACTTTATCGTTGGTGCCAACCACGGATTGCAAACTATCTCCACCTCCACCCGTGAATCTCGGTACAGCACTTCTCAAATTTCTTCAGTCAATATTGTTTGGTCCGCCGATTATTGTAACACACTATCTGTCACGCTTTATATCAAACACACTTGCACTAAATGGATGACTGATCTTGTCCAATGACACTTGTTTTCAATTTGCATGAGTAATCAATAAGTAACACAAGTAATTCACGTCGTTGTTAGCAAAATAAGAAACAGATGGAAAATTTGAGAACACAAAATCGATAAAACACAGATCCCAGCGGTGTCAGTGTGGGCACGAGAGACAAAGCGTAGGTAGAGGCGGCCGTAACGTAACCGCACCTACTCGTACAAACGAGCCGAGTGCACGTTTTCCATCGACTGACATTCGGCGCCGCGAATACCGACGAACGACTCACGAGCGGCTACGAACGGCGGCTACGCGACACAATAATAGCGCTAGTAGCGCTCACCAGCTGACGCGAGTGAAGGACAAGCCGAGCTGGAGGCGTAACACTAAAACATTCCATCTATTCGATACCATTATGTGGAGGACAAGCTATAAATGACTTGCAACTCGCAGGTCTCTGCACTCATTCATGATTCATGCCCGAAGTTTCCTGCGACTACCCTTCTTATTATGTGGAATTAACTGATTACTGCATGGTCTCTACCAGCAAAGGCTCACGATTGTTCGCGAATATTTGCTCGGACTCTGAAATAACGTCCTAAAAAATAACCTGTTACAGTTTATAAAGTTTAGTACGTAATTAACTTTTATCGTACATGGTATTATCACGAAGGCTTAAGAGTTAATGCTTAATCATCAAAATTCTTGGTTTGTTATCTCCTTGTTTATCTTTTGGGAATGAATTGCTCGTAAATAGACAACGATCAAAGCAATATGATTATTTAGCAAAATTAATTGCATTCCAGTAGGCGGTACATTCATTGTAATCGATTGTAATGTACTGCGACCTTGCCAAGATTGTCTTTTATCCAATTGTATGTATATTCAGTTCACCGTCCACACACCAGCGTTTTTTGAAGTCACAGTACGCACGTTTGTTATGTTCATGACAACGATGGTCAATCATTAGTTCATTACCATTCAAATTAGACAGTTAAATTAATTAAAATGAATTAATTTGTAAGCAATGCCCTTACAATACGAGATTTTTACAGTAATGAGTATTAAAATGAAGAGCTAACTGTAGAGACAAAGATATGGTAGAGTGACTTGGTCATTACTTTGTTCGGTAGAAAATAGAGCATAATTCTGAATAGATAAAGAATAGAAAATAGATTGCAACTGCAAAGGCAGAGAAACTTGCTCTGTATTCTGTAGAGAACAGAAATAATTCTGCAGAGATAAAGCAATTTATTGGTACATAGTATACCAAGAAATAGCAGAATGAAGTATTTCTGTTGCATCCAGAACGTTATGTAAATATTACAATGGTCTATTATTTGGATATACATTTAATGTAAATAAAAAATTAAATTCTATAAGCTGGTAATGCTAACGCGACGATGACGTATCGATAGAGTCAAATAAGTATATATCGTGCAAAATGCCGAAGCGGACTCGACGCTACAGATGGGCTCTAAAGTTTTACCTCGACGATTTCTTATAACAAGCAGGCTAGGCTAGCTGTATTGTAAATTGGATATACTAACAAATAAATCTTATATAATACCGATACCTTAGCATAAATACTGGGAGCACTCAGAAGTTACGAAACCTATTCACAAAACACAATACAATTTCCCTTATTTGTGTAGCCTGTTGATATTCTGGGACGATAGTTACATTTACATAAAGGGTCGATAGTGCTCATTCATTCATGCAAATCGAGCCCTCTAGCCACGATAATAATAAATAAATGTGTTTTATTGTATAAGCTATTCGTTGAATATGAATATAGTTGTCTATTTGATATTATTCTCGATAAACACTATTTACGAACCCAGACATAAGTTTTAAGAAGGGGTGGAAACAGGATGTTTGACCTACGAGGTAATAGCTGCGCCTGCTTTCAATCCTTGGCAAGAAATAATAATTTAAAAAGAATTTACTTCTAGTTGAGTTATGTTATCACAAAATATCAGTGTCAGACTTATATGCATACGTCATTTCTAAAATCAAGTGCATTGCGTGATTTGATTAATGACTACACATAGAAGTTACAAATGTCTGTTAATTTAACAAGAGACTATTAATTAGGTATATTATTATTATTTTGAATACGTAGAACCTAACAACCAATTCCAGATAGGTCTCTTCAGTATTTATATGTACTATTAATGTAATATTAAACATTAGTAAATATCTATAACTTATATCGATTTAGACGATGCATAATTTCCAAAGTAAGAAAAACTATTAATATGATTAACTGAGGGATCAAACGATCCATATAAATAATGTAATATTGTTCAGCCTATGAATTTTGCCAGTTAGTCGAGGTGGCGATTGTAGAAAGCATATCTTCCTCTCTTAGGAAAGGAATAGCCCTATAAAAGACATTAACGCGCTCAAGGTTTTCTTCCGGGTTCATTCACAAATAAATTATGTGTTTTCTTATTTCACTAACGCTATTTCTAGCGTTTGTTTAGAGTTTCTAGGACATGTACAAAACGGCATTTGTCATAAATTGGTGTTGAAAAATATCCAAAGCAGTTCGAACATACGAGTAACTCTGTATTCACCTTGTTGTGTTCGACGTTCCGGGCCCTAAAAGGACTCATGCTCTTAAAGCTAAAGCTAAAAGCCAGCATTGCGCGCGCCTTTTCACTGGAGACCCGACCGTCAATGCAGGCGGTGGATGACCCCACGTTATTACAGTTATCCACAACATACAATTTATTTGGCCCATATGTACTTGTCTACTTAAATAATGATCATTATAAAATGTGTGTACTTAGTTACAAGTAAAAGTGTGCAAAGAACAATCTATCAATGTGGAAAATGCTTCGTCCAACAAGAAAATGCTAGTAAAATGAAGATTTAAAAAGAGATATGGACTCTATCTAAAAAGGCACTGAGGAATCATTGTATAGAAAAGCATTGTAAACTTTGTAATCTGTCGATTATAATTTTTAATATCAAAGATATTGCAGGTAGATCTTTCCGCTTTTCTCAAATTGAAATACGTACCTTCGAGTTTCTAGTTTATTTATAATTTTAGGAAATAAATGTTATTACAAGATGACGCATCGTTGGAATAAACATAGTCGTAGAATCTCTCGAAGTATTTAACGTGACGAATTAACAAAAAAGACGAAGAGAATAAATGCAATATTTTATATAGCTAACAAACAAGGTAACTTTGCATAAAAGCTGTTTGTTTGGAGCGTATGGGCGAGTATATTTATTAATGTGAATCTAAAATTGTATTATCTCAGGAAGTTTATGTGATATCAAAGTAATTCTTTTAATGATTTTTCTAATATTGAAAGGTGTTTCAATTACATACAAAAATAAAAAAATTGTCATGATGCCCATTGTTCGCAACTATTATTTTATAAGATCAAAAACTATAGTACTACCAAATTCAAGTAAAATATGAACCTAATTGAAAATTTGATGGGTAAGGTACTCACGCCCTATTTTCTCATCTGAAGATGATCTAAAATGAAACAGTTACAGCCAGATTGTCCTACTTTCATCAATAGCCGCTGGGTATTCAAAATACTTAACTCTTGACTTGCAGATAACTCATCATTAGCATACAGCAAAAGTCGGCCTTCACAGACCGGTCGGGAGCTGCGGCGGTTTGCATCGGCACAGTCTCTACAGCTGATAGTGTAAGACTCGCTTACGTCACCACTTGCTAATAATGTTGCTGACAAAAACTTCATTCAAGTTTGTTATCTGAGATGTGCTGTGACTCAGTTGCAAATGAACATTATTTTCCGTTGTTGTGGCTAAGCGGAGGCATGTCGGCGTATGAGGCGCAGACGATGCGACGCATTTCTTTGTCAGACATGCATTATTTACTCCATATCACCGAGATTGCATCACACACCATCAGTTATTGTATGTACCTTGTGTTTATTTTACAAAGTTCTACTGGGGCTTATGAAATACATAGTATTGGCACAGCATAAAGATTGCGTGGCAGTTTTACTATGTACTTCTTACGAAGCGTTCTTTGTCCTGATGCAATGCGTCGACTGGGTCTCGGTGGACATATTTAAGTTTTTATCTTTTTAATGAACATAGCAATCAAGTTTACAGTCGATCTATAAAGAGAGTGTATATGTTTAACCGCAATGAATAACTATGTAATTAATATTTATACCTACTTAATGAGGCAATAATTAGATACTTAGATTGCTTACTTGTCATCAACTATACGTAGTATAGAGTCGGCAAACAGTGGTTAAACTTATTAATTCTCGAACCATTCACAAGATCAACATCAGCTCAAATACTTAACCTATCTCTTGCAATCGTTAATTACTAACCTCCTTTCAGAAACAGGCCAACACGAATTTCTCAATTCTCTGCACAAAAACAAAACGCGAATGCATTTATCGCATTTTACGGTTATAATCGGTAATTTGAAAGAATTGTGGGCGGATGATGATGCTGAATCTCAATAGTTATAAAAATCTACTCAGTCATTCGAGAAAGCGGGACATCTTACCTGAGGACACAAAAAATAGAGCTAAATGAACCGTTCGAGTGTAGGTATGTATGTTTATGTATGAATGTATGATTAACTTGTTACTCACGCCTTGTCTGAGGTCGAGAGTCGAGATGCTTTAGGACAAGTCTTGGATGTGATTGTACTCATTAGGTATTCGTCTGCATCATAATGTCGTACATAAGCTACGTGTATTACGGATATTTCCAATATACCTGTGTAGGCAGCATTTCTATTAAAAGAATTTACGTAGAGAGACCAAAGCTTGAAATGTGTTTAATCCACAGCATAATTTTATGCCATTGTATTGTAGCGCATGGGTTTTTATGTCTAAAACTTGATTGGTAGCTTACTTTTATAAAAGGCCAAGTTTTTTGCGCTGCAAATTATTATTTTTCCTGTACACCCATCCAGCAAAATTTTCCTTAAATGGAACTAATGAAAGGCTAGTCTACTTCGGCTGCGAATTAACTCGTCAGGCGACTAATTGAGTAGATCGTAGGATGACTTACTCGTTGTGTGCCCTGCCCTCTGCAGTCAACTGTCTCCTCTAGTCAACCCTGTTTGATCTAGCTCTGTCATTATTTACTCGTCAGGCGACTAATTGAGTAGATCGTAGGATGACTTACTCGTTGTGTGCCCTGCCCTCTGCAGTCAACTGTCTCCTCTAGTCAACCCTGTTTGATCTAGCTCTGTCATTATTTACTCGTCAGGCGACTAATTGAGTAGATCGTAGGATGACTTACTCGTTGTGTGCCCTGCCCTCTGCAGTCAACTGTCTCCTCTAGTCAACCCTGTTTGATCTAGCTCTGTCATTATTTACTCGTCAGGCGACTAATTGAGTAGATCGTAGGATGACTTACTCGTTGTGTGCCCTGCCCTCTGCAGTCAACTGTCTCCTCTAGTCAACCCTGTTTGATCTAGCTCTGTCATTATTTACTCGTCAGGCGACTAATTGAGTAGATCGTAGGATGACTTACTCGTTGTGTGCCCTGCCCTCTGCAGTCAACTGTCTCCTCTAGTCAACCCTGTTTGATCTAGCTCTGTCATTATTTACTCGTCAGGCGACTAATTGAGTAGATCGTAGGATGACTTACTCGTTGTGTGCCCTGCCCTCTGCAGTCAACTGTCTCCTCTAGTCAACCCTGTTTGATCTAGCTCTGTCATTATTTACTCGTCAGGCGACTAATTGAGTAGATCGTAGGATGACTTACTCGTTGTGTGCCCTGCCCTCTGCAGTCAACTGTCTCCTCTAGTCAACCCTGTTTGATCTAGCTCTGTCATTATTTACTCGTCAGGCGACTAATTGAGTAGATCGTAGGATGACTTACTCGTTGTGTGCCCTGCCCTCTGCAGTCAACTGTCTCCTCTAGTCAACCCTGTTTGATCTAGCTCTGTCATTATTCGTTATTATTTTGTGAAATCGGTCAAAATTAATTTAAGTATTAATATTCTCCGACGAATCTTAAACTTCCTGCTGTTGCAGTCGGTCCAAAATCATCGAAATTATACTACATAATATTCGTTTCTATGTAGGCTTGTACTGGTTTGTACTCTAATAAAAGTAGGTAAGTGGGTATGTAGCCTCAAAAACTTGAAGTTTATTTTCTCACTCTATTAAACCAAAGTGGTAGAGATATGATTCGTATCTAGTGAAATTAAACGAATGCTATCTTTCCGGTCTTTTAAAAACGTATTAGAATATTATTAGAATGTTACTAATGGATGGCACACTCACAAAGTGGCCACTTTCCTGATATGAAATTTGAAAAAAAACACTTCAAGAGTTAAAACACTCTTGTCTTCCTCTAGAACTGTAGTCACTCTTTAGATCTATTACCTGTCTCTCTCAGAATAACGACATATAATTTTCTCATTATTGTGTATTCGGAAATTCCGCAGGTCACCTGGGTTTTTTTAAAAGTCCATGAGGGTCCGAGACAATAACAAAAAGCGACTTTGACAAGGATCAAAGTTGTTCAGTTATATAAAATTCGACTATAATTTGTTATTTGTGCAACAAGTCAGTTCATATTTGCTTTGAATGCCTATTTTGAGTATCTGATAAGCGAAGTAAGGTATTAAAAAGAGTCAGATTACTTTATTATTTATCAAAAGTCAAATTTTGCGATCTGTCAGTATGGTGCCTCCCAGAGTTTCATCATCGAAATACCAAAAAATTGAATTTAGAATTTAATTTTGTACGTTTTTATTTCTTGTAACTTGTATTATAAATTATAATGTAGGTATATTGTATTTTATAGGGAGTAGATGCGACATGGGGCCATTAAATTAGAGACGTTGTTTTTTTAGCGATGACAACTGGCTATTTAGAACTGTAGGAAGGTACGCATAACATCTGTTTATGTCCAGAACAGGCTAGTCCAGGAGCCAAAGTCTTCGTATTTAGAGGTAAGGTTTATCTGCAGAGGCTGCTGAGACCAAAGAAGTCGGTTTGTAAAAAGAACTTAACAACAATAATAAAATCATAGAGGAGAATAATGTTTCCAGATTCGCTATGATTAAATATAAATATAGCAATTTAACCTGTTGGACGAGACTAGTAAAACTGGCTACGAGCGCAACACGTTTTGTAGTATTAATATTTATTCTGGTAAAGTGACCGTAAGATGCCTACCTATTCGCAGGATTTCTAGAAAATGCTATGAATTACTTTGGCTTTTCGCTGCACAATGTCTATTGTTCTCAAGAAGATGGCTAATAAGTATGTATGACAAAGCCTGTGACGGATCAATATCACGTTATGAGGTACCCGGAAGTCCCCAAATACATACACAGGTCTGACGTCAGCCGCCTTAAACAAGGAAAGATGGATAACAATAACAGTTTGAGACAGTCTCCATAAATCCAAACGTCTATGATATCGTTCGCCACAAAAGGATACAGTCGGTGGGCTTGAGGACCGTCGTGTATGCCCCAAGTAGCACAACTGGGTTCTAAAATAGTTCTATATCATATCTATTGGTAACCTCGAGTAAATTTTACAGCTATGATTAAGTTCTACAAAGGTGGGGAGAACCCTTGTGCCACCATTATGGACCCATTTGGCGAAAAATTGCAGCCTAATTTTGGTTACAAATGGGATCTATAGGAGTTCTAACAATCACCCTAAGTAGTAATTAGAACTGTGAGTGTAAGTTGTGCGCAGTGAACGATTAATAAACGTTTCATTCGTTCTGTCATTCAATAAGTGATAAATGAGCGACTATTAAAGTTTCGAGTGGTGTTCGTTTAGCAATATTGTTCTGTGGTGGCGTTACAGCAAACACTTGTGCAACCATTTTATTTTGGATTCCATTTGGATATTTGGTAAACTTCATATAATGCAAGCATTGAGTTATAACCAACTACAGCATAAAATCCTTGCGAATGTTTTGTTACTGTGAAACCATAGTATGTTTTCTTAGTAAATTTCAACGCGCCTTCTATTTGATCAAGATTAATTATTAATAGAGTGCTTATTCTATTGACGAAATAATACAATAAAATAAAAATACCGTTAAAAACTTAACATAATGGTTTTAAACTAAGTATAATGTCAAAGTACATTAGTTACAATTCACATAACTCAGTGATTTTGAATCAGTGTGATAAAACACTGTTCAAAACAAACCATTTTTATGGAATCCATTTTCTAAATATGGTGATTTATAGGGATCACATAGTTCTAATTTTCACTTATTTAGTCCCTATTTAGAACTGTGGGTTCTAAAAATCACTTATTTGTATGTTATTTACCATTTTCTAAATATGGCGATTTAGAAGGGTTCACTAGTTCTAATTTTCACTTATTTAGTCTCTATTTGGAACTGTGGGTTCTAAAAGTCACTTATTTGTATGTTATAGTGGCAAATCGGTGGATCGGCGAATTAGGGGTCCTCAAGACTCCGCACATTTCAGTCAAATTACCATCATTAGAAGATGACTTCAAATTTATATCACCAAGATGAAAGCTGAAGAAAAGATAGTCTTGTATTATATTGAAAGCGTTGAGAGGTCAAATAAAAAAATATACAATTATTCGATACTTGGTTTTTTTGCTCTAACACCGGGAATGAAGTTTCTAGCAGATTTCAAAAGATTCAAAGAATCTTCTGTTCAGATCTGGTACCCGATAATAAATCTACTAGATTGCGTTAAATACATTATAAATCATGTCCAAAACGTGTTTAAAATACGCAATAAAATGTTGATTCATTTATGTATGTACGGAACCCTTCAATTTTACAGTGAATTTTTCTTGACAAAATTATCTTTATTATTTATTTCTAGACAATTAATTATTTTTCCATTTTACGGAATTCATTTTTAATTAAGTAATTTATTGCCTATGAACTTTATATCAACCGAAACAAAAGATTTAAGAAAACGTAACACGCAGAACAATCTGTCTTAAGAAATAATAGGTAACAAATTACGTATTTTTGGAACTATCAGATCGATAGTGGTTTTAAATAAGGGAAAATAGATGCTTTTGGTTCTTAACAAACCTTCTTTGACACTTAATTACACGTTGGAGTGGCATAAAAGAGTACAATAGCACTTAAAGATACAATCACGTTAGGTTCCACAAGGGCTGCAAAATGATCCCTTCAACCACGACAGGTGATATACTACTTTATTATACTATTCATTTAGCACTAGAAGTGCCATATAAAGACTACTAACCGCTTAATTGTAACAGTTGCAAAACAGTGATTTCAAGACCTCATATGCCACTGTGGTTAATAAATGAGTAAAAATTTAAACCTGTTTACAACTATGAGTAACAAAATCGACTTTATAAAACCATAAGAAATAAAGTAGAAACAAAATACATTCGTATGCAACTGCGAGAAATAAGATGTACTCATATACAAATATAAGTAGAGTCTAAAGCTATAAGTGCCATCAAATACTGTTAAACCACTCATTTGCGACTTAAAGCTATAAGATAAGTTGCAAAATTCACTAATGTGCTACTTGGGGCCTTACTGGGACATTTAAACACTAAACTGCACCAAACTTCAATATTTATACGATATAACACATTTAAATTTCTCGTTAACGCCTGTCAAATGATATTTTTTCAAAAATTATTATCAAAAGTCTTCGCAAAATTACATAGTCGTAAATCTCGAGGGCAGCACAAAATAAATATAATAATTATTTTCAAAATGTTTTATGTAGCATTAAAGCTAAACCAGATCGCCAAAAGCCTCATAATAAGTAGGTACCTAGGTGTGATCAAGAATAATTTTGCTATCTTTCGTTCTGAGTAGTGAAGAAAGTATTTGATTGCCCAGAAGCACTACGAATAAGATTAGTAAACAATAAAATTTATTTTACAGACATTAAAAATTAAATAATAAAAAAAACCACATGTCAAAGGAACCTCTCTAGCTATTATACTACATCTTTTTGTCGATAATTTAGCACGCGGAATCGATTGCGTTTTTGCGAAGATCTGAACTGCCTGATATTGCAAATATCGTTAAGCCAAAGATCGAGGCTAAGATAACAAAGCTTTTAACAAATGGGTCTTCGCACAAGGTCAATCTAATAATTCTTTTGGAGATATCGTCATTTAAACAGTCATTGCTAGCTATCGGGAAGTAATTACTGCAAGAGTTATCTGTCGTTGCATTGCAAGAATTTGTTTTATCGCTTGCAGTCACATACCGAGGACTTGTTTCAAAAGTCGGTCAAGAAACTCTTACGACAGACTATGTTATTTAAGAATTACCAATGTTATTTACTGGCTGCTAGATGTCTAACTTAACGGCTTTTATGGTGTATTAGCATAATTTATTGCTAACGTCAGTAACGTGTTTTCACACTTTCGATCATTTCCAATCGTCGTCGTTAACAATAAACGTGAACTCAACAAGTCCTCGCGAAACTTTTATCGTGAGCTTTTTATAAATAGAATGATATTCGTTGTCAACATTTTGTCGAAGCAAATGAGCTCAATTTGTTATCTTGAATGATTTAAAATCTAAAACCAGAAATAATTACAATAATATAAATATAGCTAAAGCCGATAACCTAGTCAAGGAAAGTTATATCTAAAACCTAGACGCTGAGTATGAAACTACGCTTAGCCAATGTAGGTAGGTACTACATTCCCTTTCTGTGACTTAAATTGATTGATTCTATAAAAAGACTAACTTTTACTTCAACTCTCTACTGATTTAATTTACTGCTCTGCTTTGGTGAACAGCTCTTGATTCTTGATTGATCGTATATCTCCATGATTGAATCTTTAAACATACGACGCGTTCTCGAACATAGCACGGTACAAATAAAAAAAACATTCTGTAGTATAGTTTAACTGGTAATAAAAACTTCACAAAGGCTTTCATTTATAGCATAATGTTTTATTAGTATTGATAGGCAGCTTCCTATGTTCTCATCCTCAATTTCTATAACTAATTTGCATAAAATAAACATTTTGACTGTTGATTGGTGAAAGTTATATTGCGTAAATGTCTGTAAGTACAGGTTTGAGTAATATGAGAGACGATCCAACTTTCAGATATTAATTTCATATTTAATTGGATTTGACTAAGTTATAACTATAGGTTTCTAATAGAGAAAGCTTTTAATATGTTATAGAAGCTTTGTTTTTTGACGAAACAAAACCTTTCTTCCAATCTCTTTACGAAGAAAAATAACAAATGTTATGTCTGTAGAAAATGTTTAACGAAGTTAATTAAAAAAAAAATACTATATATGTATAATGTACCTTTTCTCCAAGTCTAATCATTAAATTCTAAAATTCAGTAAACTGCACTGTATCACTGACCTTCAGACAATAAGACCTTGTCCTTTGGAAATAGAGACATGAAATCAATGTTGGTACTTTGTTGTACGTAACAAATTTATCTAGGATAGGGTCAACAAACTTCACTTAAACTATCGCGGATGTTTTCTTGTAACACCATAAAATAATTATGTTTCATAAATGAAATATAGCCACTCATACTTGCAAACAAATAAATAGTTAGAACTGTATAATATGTGTTTGTGACCACAACTGCGCATAATGACAGGGAGTTGTACGTTATACGATATGCCAGCTATGTTACAGTACAACACATCGTCGTGCCTTTTGTGTGAGCGAGCAGGTCGTTGGTCAACGGGGTCAACAAACTAGCTCTAACACAAATAGGTTAGTAGCGCGATGTATTTGAACCTGAAAATAGTATTGTGCAGAGACCTTAATATGTTTACGGTACGTGAATATAGGACAAGTACAGTATGAGGATGCAACGACTGGATTTAACAATACAACAAGTACAGATAGGGCATGGCTCTATTGGGCCATTGTCTGGCCCGTGTACGAATTTTACAATGATGAAGTATTTGACATCAATCAACAGTTTCATTTATTTAAATTACGGTCATACAATCATCAAAATTTTACCGAACGTACCCATAGAAATATATACTAAACGTACCTGTAATATTATTTGTGTTAATCTGTCTGCCAGGTGATCTATAAGTTCAAATATCTTCATAGTTTTTTTTTCATCTTGCCTTTAGAGTATTGCCCACAAACAAAAATATCACAAACCATGTTGAATGTCAATATCACAAACCATGTATTGGAGCAATCTACAACAAAAGTCAAATTGTCTATTAAAGTTTCTGTAGTAGCTATGTGGTTACTACTAAGTAGTAAGTAAACGTTAAGCTACGGATAAAAATATTATGTTTGAACACACAGACATTTTACACAAAACTACTTTAAAGACGTATAATAGAAGAAACCTAAGTAAAACTACGTACTGAAAATAGGTTAACCCAACTATTTAGTACCACAAATTTGATCCAACTCTTTTACATATTTCACAGTGTGGTAAGGAAGTTAATTGATATTCGGTACATTGTGCTGGTGACCCAGGGACCATTATTTTTGGTAGTTGTTCTCTTTCTTGCAATGTGTACCTACTAATGACGTATATGTACTACAACTATCCCATTTAAGTTAGATTACCCTATTGTATAAAGGATCGATAAGTACAACTAAAAATCATGATGTATTTTAAAGACAAATAAACGTATTCTTATTCTTATTCTTATTCTTATTAGAGTCATTAGGTGAGTAATCAGGAAAGCCGATAATTTGTTATTCCTTGATGCCGGATTTACTAAACCAATTTCGTCGTTACGCAGAACATTGGCCTATGGACTAGAATGGTGCATTAGAATACAATAAGACAACTGATATGAGTATGTAGATAGATTCGTCATCTTCATTATTTTTCTGTTCATTGTTATTGCATTTGTCACCATGCATCGTAAAAAAAATAGCGGAAAAGCGCTGTTCTTTTTACGCTAGAGATTTTCCCGGAAGAAAAATTATTGTTAACTGTCGCAAACTCGTAGGTTAAAGACTACGAAGAGAAACGCGGTAGATATTAAATGCACTGTGCGTGTGACGAGCAAAATTACGGCTTTTCATTCTCTCCTTTTATTACTAGTGTTTTGGTTTTGCTTCTTCAATATTCATACCCGGTCCCCGGTCTCGGGTATGTTGTTACCGGTACTCGAAGGTATCAACTTGCAGCATTCCCAAGTACCTACCTATATTCACATTGTAAATTTATTTCGTTAATCTACGTCTATTTCGATATATAACTTATTATAGTAAAAAATGTATGTACTTCCCAAGGCGCGTGCTGAAAATGCAGTCTAGAGCTGCTATAGATATAAATATTGCTAGTTGATTTAGACCCCAGACTTCACTTGCTATATTTTGACTTAGGTACTGCAAGCACTACAAACATTTAAAGCTTGTGCTAGCTAGACTGGAATATGCTTTGCATGAACAAAAACGAAATTCGTAAAAAGAAACGCACGTATCCAGACTAGCCAGTACTAATTACAATGTTTAAACACAATTAGATGGACGATGCGCGAACGCATACAAGCCGAACACAAACATTTTTTTCAAACATAAAATTAAACATTTCTAAAATTAAACTAACTTTCCCAAGAATCCAGCACAGAGAAAGAAACGCTGCATTCGCGCTATCTCAGTAGGAACTAAAAATTAACTACACTTCAAATTATAATTACATTTTGGTTGCTTTCATGTTATAAACACTTATCAAATTTACGGCAAAGTACCCCTTATGACGACAGTAAATGCGACATTAGCTAGAATTTCGCGCATAAAAATAATAATTCAGTAGTGATCTATTTTAAATCATTGAGTGCGCAAATAGCGTCGCATCGTCGTGGGTGATACCTCCCGTAGCGTTCCAAATCATCATAAATTACATTATAGGTAGCTTAAATATCAACATAAGACTTCAATATCCATGAAATTAAGTTTTATTGTAACAAATTTTAAACCAAACGTAATACTACGTGTCTTCATTTAATTCATCTGCGCTGAGGGCTTTCCGCATCGTCATTCGCGGACGTCGGGCGTTCCGTTCCCTGTAAATACTAGCTGTACATATCTTCAGCGATCTTTATTTCCGCATTATTACTTTTAAATAATGTTATAGGAATTCGTATAATGACAGACTTACCACGTTTTTTTACGTTTTTAGCAATTTATTTATATTTTTGATTTGATGTGGCCGCTTAAAAGCACTTCAATTATGTACGAATTTTTTCTAATGTTTGAATATTCTTAAAATGTACAATTTTATTAGTACAAAACGAGAATGAACTTGGCATCTTCCTGAAAATGTATCATCATAACATGAATCTAGAATGCCAGATGGTTAACAAACATCATTAAGAAAATAAATTAGATCGCCTGTTGTGCTGAGATTAAAATTAAATATAAATGTGTTTTTGTTTTTTAATATTTTATATAAAATAATAACATTTTACATGGATTAGTAACTATGTTGTAGTCTAATCCTTACTCGCTCGATTTTATATTTAGAAGAAGAAATAGTATATCGACGCGACGCTTGGCACATTTTAAAAATCTCGATAAAATGTGTCGCAAAAATTGCTCAATTAGATTAGGTGCTTTATTACTCGGCTTACAAGATTACACAATACACATACTTACGTAGACAATCATCAATGTAAGAGTTATACTCGGATAGGTTGAAGTTTTCAGCTATTTCTGTTCGTCGCAAGAGCGTAAATATAGTTGTAGACAGACATACCTACGTACCTACCGTATCCTAAATATACCACGGTGTGTGTGACGTCACAGGTTATTTATAAGGCGTGTATGTAGGTATGTCTAGTATTATAATGCGTTATGTATGACCTGCACCTGTTTGGGATACAGATTCATACCGAAATAATATTTGAGCATATTAATATCTTGTATGTGCAGGCAATAGGAAGTATACAGCATACGGAGTGGAGGCGACATAGCAACACTAATTAAAACAAAATATAGTTATAAGACATGGTCATTGGTCAATATTCACTTCAACCGGTTAAATTAAAATATACAAAAAGAACACATTTTCCGAACAAATTGAATGATGTTCAATTTCTTCAGAAAACGTTTGTTCTTAAAAAAATCTACTCATCAGTTACGATCTATCCTATAGAATTCTGACCTCAGTGAAGAAAAATTTATTAAGTAATTTACTTTCATGCTCTGTGCGAAACTCTTCAGCGAATTAATTCAGTAATTCAGAAGATTTAGAACTTAGTGGGTTCAAGTCAAAGAGATTACCAGTAAGGTCAGCTTCAAGCGGGTTACTGCAACGGGTGAGATTGATCCCGAGCGAATCTTATTCAAAGAGCTGCGCCTGCAGCTGTTTCAAACAATTGTCAACCTGCTTTCTGTATGGCCTCGTATCTATTTCGATGCTTCAAGTTTTGTTCAAGTTATAATGGAACAAAATCATGAGTCTTAAATAGTCTGCCAATAATTGTAGAAGCGGAAATTGAGTAACCTTCTTTTACCTTAAGGGTCGAGGACTCTATCGACTCTCCCTTCCTATGGGACTAATGGTAATCCGTCCCTATGGGACTATGGTAATTCCCATACTTATAGAAATCTTTGCTTACAGCAATTTGATATTCAAAATCGCAATCCTTAATAACTTGACCTGATTTTTCTTCAATTTCACAAACCGACTACAAAACCTACATTTACTTACCTCAATGCAGTGACCTGGCTTCGGTTGTTAACTAACATTTACCGACATGCAATTTCCACAACATATAGCAGATGTATGCAAGTCTGGCGATTTGACCAAAAGAAATCATTCCGACACGGCAATAAAAGAGAAATTGATAATTGGATTTTTCTACTTGGCCGTCACTACACTAGACTCCATCAACGCGTGATCGAGGCCAGTGAAACGGTGTTAAGACTCATGAAATAAGTGAATCTATTAACTCACTCTACACATTTGTATTCACTCCTAAGTAGAGTTTTGTAGTCGATATCACATCACACAGACACGTCAAGCAAATGACGAGTAAACCAACATTTAGAGAAAGTGCTGTTTTCTAAGTGCCAACTTTTCTACAGAGCGGCCCACGTCAAACAAATTATTTATGTACTACATATTTGTCACAACTCCCAGTAGGTACTTGAACATGCAGTATTATTATTATGCCGCAAATAACATACATTTTCTCTTTAGATGTGGTTGAGACAAGTTTTCTTTATTTACCAAAAATACGTACATTTTACATTTATGTGTTTGTGAAATCTGGTAATCTCCTCGCAAGTTATTGTTCTTTATTTTATAAGCTGATATTGTGAGTAAGTATGTTCTTTTAGCGCTGTTTGTCATTATTAAATGTATCATAACCGTACAATTAATCAAGATTAGACACGATTAAGGAATTAATTTTGAATAATCAAATCTAATAGGATTAACAGTATTGGTTAGCTTTTCATCAGCTCGTGAAAGCTAAGAGGTAGTAATAGGTCTACTTATAATTTTCTCTGCTTAAAAGTTTAATAAGTTATAATAAATAACCGGTGATTGAAGTGGCATGACATAATATTGATACAATCCTTTCCGCAGACTTGCCGCATTAATCCATCGTTCAGACATTTTCTTTCCACGCCATCTTGAAATTATTAAATTAATGCGGTCTCGATCGGATTTTCAGCGCGGGCATTTCTGATCTGCAGTAGCTACAATAATAAATATAACGTATATAACAGTTGAGAGTAAGTATTGGCACATGACCCCATGTTATTTGTATTGGCACCCAGTTCAAAAAGAAAATGAAGCTCGCAGGAATGTAGAGCTCATTTTCTTTCGCGCTTGACCAATGTTTGTTTCATTTTGGCATGATTAATTTAAGACACCTGAGACAGTATTTACGTATATCCTTAATTGATTGCAAAATCAAGTTCTGGAAATCACATACTGTTTAAATCAGTAACCATTTCAAATTCAAACATGATTTGTATTACAAAAGCCAATAAAGTTGTTGATAAAATGCCCACGACATCATCCGCGAGGAATTTGATAATTCCATGCAATTTTCTACAAAATTGAGGAACTTCCCTCAAACACTTTCAACCCCAAATTTGTCCCCTTGGGGAGCAAAATTGCCCAAAAATTCATCTTATTGTTAAATTTCGTGCAAAGAACTATGTGCAGAATTTCGTGCAATTTTCTTAAAATTGACTAACTGACCATACAAACTTACAGGGTACTGATATTTAAAAAAAACTTACTTACAGTTTATTTATGTCATGTAAGAGACCTGTGAGTAGAATTTTATGCAATTTTCTCTCCCATTGACGAATCTCCCATATAAACATACACTTTAATTCAATTTACCCTCTTTGGAATAAAATACAAAGATAAAACATAATAATATACTAGTTTTTATTTATTTATTTATTTTGTTCTATAACTTCTTGCACTTAATATATAGTACAACGGCAGACTTAATGCCATAGGCATTTTCTACCAGTCAACTTTAAGGTGATGCAAAAAGAACAAAGATAAGAAATTAAGAGTTTTTAAGATCAACCTTTTATTTATTTTATGTAGGTATATAATATATAGTTTATTTCTTTATTAATTTTAATGATTAAACTGTAGTAAGGTTAGTATTGTAAATATTTAAATAAATAAATAGATATTCTATTTAATCTTTAAAAAATATTAACCTCAAGCTACACAAACAATTCTAAAAAAATATGATTTTGCTTCTATTGCCGTTATAAAAACCCCTCGTATAAATATTTCTTATTTATCTTCAATGTACAGACATGGCAAATTTACAATCTATACATATTTTATTATAATTATGTATAGAAGAAGAAGATAGGAATGTACTTTTTTTTAAAATCTTTTTTAATTAAAATAAGTGACTGCTGTTTATATATTCGAGTACATAATATGTAGTAGAAAATCACTAGTAGGATAATAAAATGGCAAACCCACCAGCCCACATGCTGACGCAAGGAAACGATCAACATGTCGATGTCGCCGAGCCTGACTCATTTAAAAGCCATATTTTGCAGTTATATTATACTCATTATTGCGAGAAGTAGGCAACAGATGACGTAATGCATTATGCAATTTGCAAAACCTAGGATTTTGACGAAACTTTCCTAAGAATTAACTTTTAACTTACGTTTCTGAATATGTCACACTACATACACATAACGCAAATACACTACTGAGCTGCTGGCACTTAGTAGGAACAAGGTGTCTCTTGCCGTTAGATCCCTCACAGGACACTGCAAGCTAAATAGGCACTTAACCCGTATGGGTTATGCGGACGATGACTACTGCAGATTCTGAAAAGAGGAACCGAAAACACACTGATCCATAGACGAAGCATCATATTGGAACGCCATATCTTGGATCCGGATGATGTCAAGTCACTGCCGATCGGCCGACTGCTCCAATTTATGGAGGCTATTGGTCTAAAGGAGAGTTTATAATGAGGCTACAATCACAATAGACCCACGGAGGTCGACGTGATCACCCAAAGCCTCGTCCCAACAATAATAATAATACATATATATAACGCACACTAACACTAATGTGTAAAAATCATGTACTGCACATCAAATACTTGGTATTTTCAGTTGTTTTTCCCTGTATTTTAACCTGTTTGATTGGGCTTGAAGTCTAATGAATTACTAATATTTTATAGTGTCGGTTCGCAACCATCAGACTAGTGTAACGCAGTGTGTAGTTGACATGGTTCGATATGAGTTCATCAAATATTCTAGCTTCTTTGGCTACCTTTAGCTTTCCAGTCGAGGCAATGTTCATACAAAAACAACACCAACAAACACATTAATTAATAAATAATTACACATACATGTTGTTTCATATTGTGGTTCGTCGCATTATGCTGCATTGACCTTGGGTTAATATTCCATGTTATGCGTTTAATCGTCCAAAGCATTGAATGGGCCCCGCCCACTCTTCGCTTCCTTGTTATGCATCCAGCAACTTAATTATCTATACGATACAACAAAAGATGAATCAACTATTACTGTGCCATCGCCAATTTACGGCGTATATGGCATTTATTGCAAAATTAGCAGAACAAGCCAACTTTATTGTGTGGTTGTATAAAGTTATAGTAGGCATACTGAATCTGCAAAATGGCGTAAAGGTTCTATTAGACAAATTTAAGAAAATTGTTTGAACGTAACGAATTCGAGCTACCTCATCTAGAAATTTACTGGGTTAAGAACATTTCGTTCTTCTTATTACTCGACTATGGCGCAGACAAAAGGAAGGGTAATGATTTTAGCAGTCTATGTATGTATGTTTGTTATTTAACATCTGCGTTCTTTCCTAAATTCCATAGGAATTATTGCCGATTAAATATCATCAACGTGTTGAACCCAAGTTTAACGCTAAGGTTGTTATTATTACACGGATCGACGTCAATCGACATCGATGGACGTCGATTCATTGGTATAATAGCACCCATAGCTAAAGCTTCGATCTCTGTCCCGTATAAAAATTGAATGAGAGAGCGAGATCAATATACGGGTTCGAGAAAACTGCAGTTTAAGTTTAGCGAAAACGGCCCTTAGGAACTTGAATCCAGGAGTGGACCGTACAAGTTTGTCGATCGATGGACACCGTGTATGTTCGTATGTGTCTAGTTCTACTTTTGCACACCAACATAAACTAAGATGACACTACAAGTAGTGTAGGTGTGGTTTTTTTTTTAAATTTGAGTACAGAACACTAAAATCCCCCCATGCCTTAAGTTTTGACTACGAAGATGAGGTCATACAGCTAAATTAATTAATAAAATACTCCTTTTACGTATACCCGTTTTACAGTATTATTTATAAGATCGGGTGACTGTCCTCTTCTTGCAGTGGGCAGAATATATTAAAATGGTAGCAAATAGCATTTTTAAACACACATCAAAAATACATTCGGACGTGTTTCTGTTCCGCACCGAGCATTATCTTTATGAGAAAAATTAAGAAAAACACCGGCTATATATACTTAAGATGTTATTTTAGAAGTTTGATTTTAAAGTTAATTTAAGTAAAAGGCGTAGAACCTATGTTATTAATGATGATTTTCACTTTATTTTAAAGATAATATTATGCAATTTGTAATTGCGCATAATTCGGGCTTTAAGGGCTAGGGCTGGCTCGTATCATCATCATTAACATTGTTTTCATACCTGTTATATCACATGACAAATCAAATCTTAAAAAAACAGCCATTTTAAAAGTGACCAAATATACATAGATTGAACTTGATTGAAAATAAGGTTTGCTTAGACGTGTATCGTGTAACGCCTAATCAAACCAGCAAAATCGACGAGAACTTTATCAGTAGCATCAGTAGGTTATAGCAAATGTATGCTCTTTGCGGTTTGCAAATGACATGATTCAGGAGTCTCGTACGTTGACCATAACCTCGTAAATGAGTTAATTTAATTATAAGAAGTTACAAACTCTCTATTAATATACCTATATAATAATTTATAAGTAGTAAATTACATGGTGCCGAATGATATAGTTCATCGAAAATGTCCTTTTTTTTAAATTCTTTACTTAATTTATTTAACTTCACGCAAAAAAAAACTTGTGACGAAGGCGGACTTAATGCCAAAGGTATTGATTGGCAAATGGTTTGGGTTTGGATTACACCAGATAAATAAAATTTTAAGGATATGATTCAAACTTAACCAAATAAATAGTATGAAGTATTAATGAAATAACTCTTATTTAGATTTAATTGATATCGCCTCCAATTTTGTATTCATCAATATTTATATGGTACTTTCCGAAGTCCTAAAAAGCTGAAATTTGGTATGTGAGCTAGTATTATATAGTACACAAAAGTTGAAAGGACAAAAATCTTTTTGATCTCACCCTTCAGTAGCTAATACGTCCTTGTATAGTTATTTTTAAGCTGAACAAAAGTTACTATGGCAACAAGATCCAAATATTAGTCCATATTGAGCTATGCGTTCTCGAAACTCTTAACCGCTTACCCACTTAAACCTTGCTGTCTCGCTCCTGCTGGTTGTAGCGTCATGTTAAAACCTGAAAACCTGAATTAATGAATATATCGTTTTTAATAAGTAAGTTATAAGAAAAGGCTCCAAGCATTTTATAACAACGTGGTAACTGACGGGAGCGAAGCAGTAGGTATTGTTTAACGTAGGTACTAGTTGGTATTTTTATGTTTTATGAACGCATAGCTTAAAACGAACTAACATTTAAAGTTGTTGTGTTATTTTTGTTCAACTCAAAAATATTTCGATAATCCAACGATATATCACATGTATCTATTGCATGGTGGAGCAGATTTCATACGAAAATAGTCTAACTCCTTTGGTATACAGGATGTTAATGATATTGTGACGAAGCCACTTACCAGTTAATCAGTACATGATCCTGGAACCTTATGTGCATAAATGTTTTGCCAGAAAATTATAGTCAATAAAGTCAATTATACACAATACATTTTCGGACAACTTTGGGATTTTACGATAAAAATGCACTCCTAGAATTGTACTCCATTTTCTTGTAAATAGTATAATTTTGGGTACAGTAAAATTTATAATATTACAAACTTATTATATTTATTACCCCTTTTAATTTTTTAAATAAATCTTGTCTTTTAAATTTGTTTATTTATCTAACACAATAAATTTACGGAAAAAACAACAGAAGTACCAATTTAGTTTGCCCAAACACTCATGTTCAAAGTTGTTATGACAGTTGGGTAACTTTGAATTTATTTTTTCATGGTGAAAATCAACCCCATTCCACGAACAAAATGTCATCGTCAATATGGCCAAAAAAGATCATGTCTGAACATTATAATGCTACGGAACCTGCACCGGCTGCGGGCAGAAATGTTTTTTATACATGTCTGCCAGCAGTCGTGCCGTTAAAAATGAATTTCGTTTTTTACACTAAATAAAATTAAAAAAAATACATTCTACGGAGGCTGCGGGCGCGGGAGATAACCGCGTCTTGAATTCTTAGCCTGAGACGGCTTTTCAATGTTACCCCAATTGAGCGTACTTATGTTTGGTGCTGGTAGAAATTATCTCTCACCGTTTGTAAGCATTAAGTATGGTTCTTTGACAGACACCCTTGAAATTTCAGTAACAAAGGTGTAATAATGCGATTTAGGTGTAAAAACACCCACGTACGAACAATCTGGAGTCAATTGTCAACATTGCCTTTACTTTGGCATATCATAGTTTACTTCACATCCTCTCATAGTTTTACTTCAAAATCAGCTGCTGATTGGATTCATGGATTTATTGCTGAAAATTTTTCAGATTGTCATAACCAATAAAACTCCATTCATCGCAGTTATATCCCTTCAGTTTTGGAATATTTACATATAGCTCGACATCTTGTTTATAATATAAAAAAAAATCTACAATATCTAAGCTATATAATTATATAGCTTATTACTTACATGTTATTTATTTTGGATATGTAAGTTTCAAACTTAGCCATGCATATAAGCGGAAACTGTCAATTTGGCTTACGTTGTAATTTTTATAAGGTATTTTATTGTTTGTGTTAAAAGCTGTTTGATTCCCAAAGAATAAATAAATATGACCGACAATTATATCAATTAAAACACACAGATTTTCATAATAGGGTGTCATTGAGAACCAATTTTGTTACTTTTCCAACACAGACAAAATAATTAAAATTCTAAATCAAAACAACGTTTAATACTTGACGTAGGTCCTATATTTGGAAGACATTTTTCAGACATGATTAGCTTTCCTTACATTTTATAATACATACTTACTTACGAATAAAGAATAGGTACGTTTTACGTACCGTAGCTAACAGTACGACATACAATTTACTAAGATTATATTTTAAAAATAATAATTTGACAAATCAAAAATTAACTTATACATATGGCACTGAATACAAAGATATGAAAAGTAATAAGTTATATAAAAAGTAAATGCATATTGAAAATGTAAAAATATCAGAACAAAAGATACAAAGTGAATGAATTTATATTTGTTTGAGTGACTTCCTAAGAACATCCAAATAGATTTGCGCGTGCTTGGCTTGGAAGATCAACGATGGCCGAAGGCGTACGGCCAAATCACCGCAACCTCCTCCGATCACACCTGAAAAATTATTTGTGCAGTTACTTGATGACATGAAATTACCACGAAAAAGTGATCAAAATATAAATTAAGATTGACTAAGAATAAACGCATGTCTCAAACAAAATATCAAGGAGCAACAAAGTAATTACACAATAAGGAGAATTAACACCACCAACTACATCTGATGTCATTAAAATGTTCTCTACTATAACCCTGATTCCCGTTTTGGTTTTCATTGCAGATAATAATATAACTGCATTAATATTATTAAAACCGACGTGAGATGAAGACATTATATTGAGAATACGGGTTACTCACGTTATTTTAGCCGGGATATACCGACTAGTTTCGAATCTAGTATGTAGATACGTAGATAGTAGAAACTAGTCGGCAAGTCCCGGCTAAATTAACGTGAGTAACCCGTATTCTCAATAACAAATATAAATGCATTTGATTTCGCTTTATTAAAAAAAAGAAACGATTTTAAATGCTTTGCGATAGGAAACTTTAACAGGACAAAATTAAAGATGACTTTCCAGCTACTCACTTTGACTTAAGACGTTTTGAATTGTCTTTGCATTGAAATAGGAACTTTAAGGCGATACTGTTAAAGTTAAAATTATTAATTGTGTAATATTTAAAAATTAGTTTCTAACGAAGTATAGTTTGTTCATGAAAAACTGAAGGCATATAATCACATTACGGTGGCGGCGGTGTTACCAGCCAGGTATCCGTTTCTCCACAATAAATTCTTACAGAAAATCGAAAAAAGATTAATTACTTAAATGACACATACCATTTTGTTTTAAATTGGTTAGAATTTTGTCCCTGAGTTCCGTTTTGGCCGCATTAAACGATAAGAAGGTTCCGCGTCCTCGCACACTGTTCATAAGGTTAGGAAACTCTTTCTCCAGATCCAAAAGGCCATTCTTCAGTATTTTGCCAGTCTCAGTAGCTTGTGCGATCAAGTTTTCCTGTTTAATAACGTTTAGTACTTTCTCCAGGAGAATCAGCTTAGATGGGTCACCCATCCATGTGTTGAAGATTCTGTACGCATGTGGAGCTCTGAAATTAGAAATTAAAAATTTAGTATCTTTCAATTTAATAAATAGAAGTTAATAATGATATATTTTGTGGAAGGTGAAACAAAAATATTTGATTTAAACGGCCTACACACTACCCTAAAATTAGTGGCGATATCGGGACAGTGGTAGTGGGGATGAAATCGGCTACTACTCTACACACGTCCCTGCCAGTTAATACGTAACCGACCGTGCAACAGACTGCTCGTTGTGCTGAGATGCCGCCGTCACTCTCTAAACACCAAAAAATAGGCATTGTCTTAGCACTTACTACGGTGCCACCTAACCAGAGAAAACTGAAAACTTGCAATACCATTTTAAATGCCTCCTGTCTCATGTCGCAGTTAAAATATTATTTGTGTTTTTTATCCCACAAATAAGGTAAATCCCTGAAAAGGTCAATAGTTTTCGTCCACGCTTCTCGGTCTTTCTCCTTGGCCATGTTTTCAAAATTGCGCAAGCACGTCGTATCGCCGCAGCACTCGAGCGCATACTGCGCGAAATCGGTCCCGATTTCGCTACACACGTGCCAACAACGCTCCCTAGACGATAATCGTCCCTAAATCGTAAGCTCGCCCGCAACGATTTTAAGAGTTAGGGTAAGCAATAAAAATCGGGACTGATTTGCCTAGACACGAGGCGATTTATGGTACGATCTAGGGTCCTCCCCACCACTTCCCCGATATCGCCTCTGATTTTAGGGTAGTGTGTAGGCCGTTTTAGGCGCTTTGCCCATGGAACAGCTTCTGAAGTGACTGAAATTACTAGTATATGATAAAAATACATTGAAACTGGTCATACTTAAGTCTATTTGATATTGAGTTTTTTATGGTGCCATAAAATTTTAACTGTGGCAATTATTTTATAAAGAAAATCTGGTCTCATAATAATTTTAATACATAAAGAGAGACACAGATTTATTAAAATATTAAAAAGACAAATGCTTATTAAATTAAACTTACTTGAATTCAGATTTGAAGTAAAACCCGCCAGTGAGCATTTTCTTGCTGAAGGTAACAAAATCAGGCGCAGTGGGCAGGTTGAAGTGTTCGTAACACCACATCTTCCCTGTGGGTCCGCAGCCAGTCTGCACCTCGTCTATTATAAATGCTACTCCTTTCTGGAAATAAAAGTTTTTATTAACTTAGTAATAATATAATTTATTCACTACACATTACCTAGTCTAATAAATTTACCAATTTTCTGTTCTGTTTAACCCTATGAGTAAGATCGGACAATTTTGTAACTAGACTTGTGTTTCGAGACCCTAAAAACCGACGATATTAAATTTGAAGGTCCCACAGCGTGACGCCGAGCTGAATTTTGCTTAAATGTTTAGGTACTTGATAATGTTACATAATATATGACACGAAGATGATCTTCTTTTTCATCGTGTCGATGGCTGAGTCAAATTTTATTGGTCCAATAAGTGGCCACTGTTATGGCGCTCTCGTCGGCGTTCATGAGCGCCTCTCTTGTGCAGGTGGTAGGGCATTTTGGACAGTCATTAAAGGTGGTCAAGGTTTTGACTTGCCATCATGGTGAAAGGATTAGCCAATTCGCATTTAAGAACTCGCGAATTGGCCAGGGTGCGCCGGACGTTGGGTATTTGTGTTCGTCACTCGGGGAGGCTCCTTTCATGCACCCCTTCATGTATCCCTATAACGAAGATGATATACCAGTACGTTGTATAGTATAGGATTTATTTACGAGTTTTTCAACCTCCAGTTAGGAATTTGGCGAATTTTGGCAATTTCTACCGGCAATCTAGAAATGTTAAAATTTTGGACATTTTACTCTAGTTTTATAACACTTTTAACTATTAGAATTTGGATACAACAAAACGTATCACTTAAAAGGGCTCGGCGTTACACTGTGGGTCCTTCTGACGAAGACCATGTATAATTCGGACATTTATCATGACACATGTAGGTACATGTATTTTTCTTATGAGTTGTGTTTTACGTAAGATAACAGAAATAGTTATCAAGTGATAATAATATGTTCCATAATCTACTTTAAAAAGAGATAAAACTATAAATAGACGCCATTGAAATCATCTTTAGTTACATCATCTACAGTTGCCGAGCAATAACTTTTATCGCAAATATCGCAATACTCCATGCTTCAAATTGATAAAAAATCACAAATTAGTCATAGTGCTGAAGTTAATTTATAACAGTTTTTATTGTCATTTCAATAAAATCTTCTTTAACATTATTTGGGTGAATTGCACAAGCATAAAAAATACACGGCAAACGTGAGAATGGTAGTGCAATGTGCTGATTATTTATTAAATATATTTTTTCTCAAAAAAGTAAGTACTTCTCTACCTTGGCAAAAAAAAATCATTGATTTCTACCCAATAATATACCAAAAAAAAAATTACAAAGTGTCATTTTATCATCACGGTGGCCTGTCCCGAACCCAATTCCGCTCATAAAATACCTTACCCTGCAAATATATTCATAATATGGATTTAAATCGGTTGTTTTATCATTAAATTATAATATATTCGATCAAATAAAACCATTTTTGTTTGGTTATCTTCTTTCTCATGGATTTGACAGGCAGTCAACTTTTGTCCGGAAAAAAGTTATCATTTCAGAGGACAGTAAGTTTTAGTAGAATAGCCACATCAACATTGCGTTGTTATGCCTTTCTTACCTTTCCTTACTTCGGATCAGGCCAGCTCAAGCTCTAGGCGCGATCGCACCAGTCCCAATGTCTTGCGGTTTGCCGCCACAAAAGTAAGTTTATCATTTCAGTGATGTGGGGACAAAAGTAGGATCATTTCGGTGGCTGTTAAAACTCGAGCTAGATTTCTTTAATTTGTTTCAAAATTGTGTATTTAATTTCGCCGTAAGTACTGATTTGCTTGAGTAGTGTTCATATTCTTTTAAAATTTTTATCACACAGTAAGAAACGGTGCACAGTTTATCATTTCAGTGGTTATTTTTTTATCATTTCAGTAGACACTTTTCATTTCAGTGGACTCTAAAAAATTAATCCTTAAATATTTATGTAAGTTTTGATGTCCACTCACACACAATGTTATAAAATAGGCTAAAGTTTCATTTCTCACTTAAAATATATAGATAGCATTGAAATTAAAAAAGTCCACCGAAATGACAAAAAAAAACGCTTGTTGAATTTGACCCATTTAAGATAATTTTCTTTTATATGGCATCGCCGTGGAATCACATCACATCAAACACATCGTGTATTAGGAGAAGATAGAAGTCTCCTGACGCAGTAACACACTTTGTCCAAAGACGTTTTGGTCAAGGACTCTAGGACCTGTACTTGTACTGTAAGCTCTGTATGTCAAGTAGACTGACAACACCAGTAATGTATATGTATGTCAAAGTCAAATCGTTTATTTTCATATACCCCAAGGGGCGCTTAAACACGTCAAAAACATTAAAATAACAGAGCAAATAAAAATAATCTAAAGAATTAAGAAAATAAAATTTTACTAATCAAAATTTGAATTACCGAAGCTTCAATAATTTTATTTCGAACTGTTTAGGTTCAAATTAAAATCAATCTAAGTACCAGCTCCGATGGGTATTGCATCATTGAGAAGAGTAAGCTACTTGCTTACCTTACTTAGTAGTGGGTATATTATACTTCTATAATATATAGCTCACACATGCAATAACTAGGGTAGTCAGTCTTCACTGTGACGTAGAAGTTATTGCACTGCAAAACTAATTACTTGGCATAATGTAGTATTTACCTCTTGGCAAAGTTTCTGTAGTTGTTGGAAGTACTCAGGCGAGCCTTCGTTATCGCCTCCCTCTGACTGAATGGGCTCCACGATCATGCCCGCTACCGGGTTATTCGCTTTGCCATACTTCTCGATAATTTCGGCTGTCCGTTCCAAGCACCTATAAAAAAAATAATGGAAAAACCATTTTAATTTATGGTCGGCGACACGATAATTTCCTTCCTCACAAAAGTTTTAGAATAGAATAATTAATCCTAGTAACTAAATCTTTTAGTTCCATATTATGATTGATGCGTGAAGAGAGTCGACGAACCAATAACTATCTGATTTGATGTGAAAGACTAACTGAATATAAAACTATTTTTTTTTAATCTGAGGCAGATAAAGTAAAATATTCTTACATTTTATCTTCCAATTGGTTTTCACGTTGAAATTGATCGAGAGGATACTTGTACCGCGGGAAGGGAGCTACGGGCCAGTCGAACGCCGGAATGTCCAACTTGTGTATAGGCTTCGACCTCGTGGTAGTCAATGCACCAAACGTACGACCGTGAAAACCTCCCTGGAAATTCAAGATAGTAGTCAGCTCAGCTCAGTAGCTTAGATATAATGACCATAATACTCAAATACAAATACATCCTGTACTTTTATGGCGTCAATCGATAGACAAATCATACGTATCAATTCTCTCTAACAAACATAGTGTTTGATATTGAAGGGTGATCATGAATTTCGTATATTTTTTAATTAAATGAAAAACCACGAGTTTTTTACTGGTTACTTAGGACTTTGCTTGATTATTTTTCGTTTAACCTGGTGGGAGCAGGTCATGAATAACCATCCCAATGACAACTTTGTTCTGTTCTGGCAGATACCTGTGACCACCAGAATGGATTGGCAATTTGTTTTTACACTTAAACATAATTATATAAATTACAACATGTTAAAATAGCAGCCCTGTGGCAGAGGGTAATAAAAAAATAAAATTGTGGTATCATGACGCAAACACGAGATGCCTGCCAGAACGGCATTTTCTTATAAGATTGATAATAAGTCATCATAAAAAAGCCTTGCGGTAGGCAGGTTAGTCAGAGGGTTCGCCACCTCTTAGTCTAACAACAATATTATTAAAACAAATAAAATAATTCAAACTTAATTTACGTAGGTATTTATTTTTGTAGGTACTTATTGAGAATAATTGAATTCTCCCTTTAAAAGACACCAAAGCGTTGGTGTCTTTTATACTAGGACAATTAAAGCAAAAAAACTAGATGCGTGGAACAATAAAATTTTGGAAGACTTATTTGCATAGTAATTTGCTTTCATTTCTTCTCCATATTGATTATAATTAACTGCTCTTTGCTGTTATACTAACTACCTCGTTTTCTTTTACCTCAAATCATTTTTTATACCACTAAATACCTATAGTACACTTGAAAAAAGGAGATTAAATTAATGTGTTTAAAAGTTAGTCGTCATTATAATTCATTGAACAATATTATCGCACGCGTCTCAGTTAAACTCGTTGTTTAGAGATTAAGGACATTTTCATTATCAGCAGTTTGAAGGCTGCTGTCAACAACGCTGCTCGATCCATCTAATGATAACGTCGTAGCTGCAGTCGAGGGATTTCACCGTACAAAATATTGTAGAAGCGATAAATCAGATGACTTTATGCTAGCAATATCGAGATCTAATTTTGTACTATCAAGCTGAAATAATATACGGGGTGGATGCGACATAGCGACATTTATTGAAACCACAGCTTCTATACATGGTAAGTATCAATTTCCACCGGATAAAAATTCTCTGGCGAAAAAAAAAAATTGCACGATCGCAATGTTCAAATTGTTCGGAGAACGTGATTTTTTTTTTTCGCCAGAGAATTTTTACCCGGTGGAAATTAATACTTACCATGTATAGAAGCTGTGGTTTCAATAAATGTCGCTATGTCGCATCCACCCTGTATAACTGGTAGAGAACAACTATTTGGTGGTAAGTCTAAATGCTATCTCACTACCTCGACGTCTATGACGACAGCTCAACCAACTTCAATATGTATTATTTCCTTTCCAAGGTTGACAATCTTTTCCATGACATTGGTATCTCTTTACATATATATATATATCTTGCCGATTGGTATGTTTCCGATTGTACATAAACAATCTAATCTTATCACTATTCATAAAATATTGCGTAGATACAATACAGATAGCATGGTTGAACGGAAACCAATATTATCCAATTAACTGGTTGGTTCACGATCCGCTTGACAAAGGGGCAACGAAGGTCACAAGACCGGCGACGCGGACGCCTCTCATACAATAAAGTCAGGACTTGTGTACCTACATTGTATAAGTCATACAAAAACCGACTAGTCTCATGAAAAACTTGTTATTGATGACCACATGTTTTACTATTTGTTTACTGCTGCGGATGACATTCGTGGGTAGTGACAACGCAAACATAGCTACCGCTATTTGACTTTCTATTGTATGGCAGAAAGAATGTCGTACATAAAGTAAATAAACGTTTTATTCGCCGACATTGGCATTGACATTTTACTATATAAAACACCATTCTTTTACACGCGGTTGGTAAAACTTTACTTTTAAATTAAATTAAATGTAGGCTTTTAACTCAAGTTGATCGCTTTATAATTATGAACTACCACGTGGCTATGAATTTTAGCTTAGGTATAAAAGATTTCTTACCTCAAACGACAAAATAGACATATTTGGTGAGCCAGGTGCTTGGTTAAGCATGCATGAGCTCATTTCCTCAGGAGTGAAATCCACTTTTCCTCCTCGCTGCTTTGTACGGTACCATATGAAAACCGCCTTGTACGCATTCTCATTGGAACAAGAACCACACATCATGGTGGAAGCATTATGCAGTCCTTCAGGAGCCACTGATAATAGCACATCTTTCATTTTCTTAGGCCAATCTGATGCTGGGAAAACGCCAAGAGCTGGCCGGTTAACTAAAGCTTTCTGAAAAAAAAACCATCAAATACTTTGAACGGTTTGTAATGGTTTTAGAAGAAAACATTTCGAGGCAGTTATTTCCAAATGAATACGTAATCTAAAATGTTTTTTTTAGTTACATAATTCAGTATACACTTACGAGATTATGTTCATCCTGAAAAGCATTTAAAAGCTGAGGGTGGTTGTATCCGATGGGCACAGATGAAATTTGAGTGAAGGCATCCAAGAAGACATTCCCGTCAGCATCCACAAAATAGTTGCCAATACTTTTGTCATAGTCGGCAAACAGTTGAACCGAGTCAGCTTGCTGAAAAACAACAGAATCGTGCTAGGTATAATTGGCAATGACAAAGAGATTGATGGCATACAGGATCATGAACTAGTAAATGATAAGTAATCCGATAAGATCAAAATTATAGTGAATCGCAACAAAAAAATACTAACTCATGCTGATATTAAACAATGGTTATTAAGTGATGAATCGACGTTTTCAGGCATTCAGCTTTTATTATTATGCAATCTTTTAATAATAAGTAAATATTTAAGTAGCATTACAGTAGTTTCGTTTAACTTAAAGTAGTTATTTTTTTTTGTAGTAACGAGTTTGCAGTTTTCAGTTAATGGCACATAAATTATAAACAATAAAGTACAGCAGATTATGTCTACTGTACCTCTTCGTGTCATAGTAAAACTGAGGCTGTTAAATTTTGTTTTCCAAAAATTTCGCGTAAGTTGGTCAGTAAAAACGTTTTTCTTTAGTAGATATACTAAACAAGTACATATGTCTGACAAAACAACACGTTATATAAATTATAGAAACATCAATTTACATTGATACGTTTCTATTTAGGTAGTTCATAGCTTTATATAGATTCCTTATGGCACGGAGGGACAATTGAGTCTATTAAATATCAATTGAAAGCATTGATTTATCACAGGACATAACAGCTTAAAGAATACATGTAGGTATATTAGATGTGTGTGTTCTTGGCCCGTGGCGCGTCTGCCTAGCATTTAGCAAACATTTGTATGATAAATGGTCGAAATAGGGTATTGTTTACAAGTACTTAAGAGGATTTAAGTGATATAATAATAAAAAAATCATCGTAAAATAAATCCCTTGTAATTCGGGTCTTTCTAAATATATTCATTATCCATATCACACATGCAAAGTACGCCCAAATATGCAAAATTTCAATGAAAATCAAAAATCAAAAAAACAAAAATCAATGATACGTGGAAATCTTAAATTTTTGTTGCATTTGTTGGAAGCAATTCAAATATAAGATATCAAAGAGGTTGAAGTTAAATCCAAGTTGCCAGGGCTAGAACACTTGTCCGCCGGTAGCCATATAAACCGTACAAAATACTTATTTTTCGATTTATCTCGGCTCTTAAGCTGAAGTATAAGTAACAATTACTTACCTGAATGGTATTTAATTCTTTTAGGAGTTCTTTAGTTCGTGGTCCAGGTACTGACGTTTTTACATCTGGGTACGACGGCTCCTTTTGTAATGCTGTTGCTAGACCCCTGAAATCTGGCCATTTAATAACAATTATTACTTGCATAAGTAGCGATAGCCGAGTGGGAGACCGTAGAACTGCGAAGTCTAAGGTTGGCACGCACCTCTGTCAATAAATCGTTAAGATTCGTCTTTTCGAAGATATGTGTGTATTTCTCATATAAATTATCGCTCGCTAATGGCGAAGGAAAACATCGTGAGGAAACCTGCATGCCTGAGAGTGCCTAAAAATTACTCGAGGTCCAATCCGCACTTGGCCAGCGTGGTGGATTATGGCCTAACCCTTCTCATCATGAGAAGAGGCCCGAGCCCAGCAGTGGGACATGTATTAGATACAGGGCTGCTATTATTATTACTTGAAATGTAATATAAGTAGGTACTATGTTAATTCACTTTGTATTTATGATAAGGAAATGCATGTAGTTATTATTATAGATATACCCGGAACATATTTGCTACTTTACATTGTTTTAAATTGCAAAAGTGTTTACGTAAAGTGGAGTTGGATTTATTGTAATTATGACCTTCCATGGACTTGGACTACACCTGTGTGATATGATTATTGGGCACTTGTGAATCAAGTATTTCTTTGAGCACTTTTATGTCTTCTGTGATAGACTTATTTTTATTTATTTATTTTTTTATGGTGAATAGGCACGTGACCACGATCTCACCAGATGTAAGTGATGATACGGTCTACGGTGGAGCACACTTACCTATGAGATACCTATAACTTATAATTAAAAATTACTACATCTTAGGTATCTACCTATAGGTGAAACATTTCAGGATATTTTCTAATTACCATCATCACAAAATGTATCTATTCTAATTGTCGTAATCATAGCAAATTTTATAATTAAAAATTTAAATATGTTCTATGTACAGAGTGGGACCCACAAAAGTCTTAATAATTATAAATAAAAATTGCAAAAGTTTTAAATTAAACGAACTCGTTTTAAATACTTATATTTTGACGTTAAATGACTAATATCGTTAACTTTGTCTTTATAAAGATAAGCATATCTAAATTGTGAAATTTTCCGGTAAATAAATACGATTACGTATCTGACTTATTTTAACTGATCTGACATTAAATCTTATGCTAAGCCACAGGATAGTAAATTAAATGTATCCATCGTAGTTTATTATTAATTTATTATTATCTTCAATTTATTTACACGCTTTATATAATGCACCACGTTTCTATGCATACAGTGTTAAAAAGAAAGGCGGCACAATTATAATACCTGCCGTATATAATATAAACTTATTTATGTATAAATATTAAAAAATAATATATAATGGCTTTTAGTCATAGTATTTAACTGACTCTTTTTTTTTATTTATTTATTTAATGGTAAGTTACAATTACACAATTTGATGGTTTTTATCGCCAAACACCGTTGTTTATAGGCGAGATGTGCTCTTTAAGTATTAAACTTCTTGCAACTCTCCTGATTATAGTCTCCATGACTGATCGCAGGACATCAAAAGGAAAAGAAAAAAAAAAAAAAAAAGTATTAAAATAACCTTCCTATCCTATGTTAATATAAATTTAAACATTAACAATATTTTATATTTCACATATACACTAATATAGTACATAGTTTTAAATGTGCTAACTAGATTAACTAAATTAAGCTAGGCTTTCTTGTCGTCAAGCAACAACTCTTTATGTTAAAAGTTGCTGATATATTTTTTGCAAATATCGAATCAGAACAATGGTTCGTTATGAAAGAATGCGAACATTTAAACAGCAGATGTGAATAACTTTGCGTATTAACAACGTTATAGTTGTCAAGCGATGAGTCAACTTACAGCTTAAGGCCAGTTTGACCACTTCCGAGCAATATTTCAGATGATTAAATGGAATTTCAGGATAATTCTAAAAATGTCTGGAAGATAATATCAATGTTTACCCGATAAAATCAATGTCCTTATAGACTTTGTAACTAAGCGTTTTATGTAAACAATGTCTTTAGAACACCGCGCCTGCCTGGTTTATATCTTATTTAACCGAGTTAATTTGACTAAGATATACTATTTTACACAGATTACAATGAAGATAAATGTTATAACCTTATATTAAAAAAAAAATGTCTATAATAAGTTGTTTAATAAAATACATTCAGTAAATAAGAAAAGACCTGATTAATTTAAAATATTCTCCTTGTACTAAAACTTATAATATTATCAATCTAAAGATAGTTTTGTTTGTTAGGTTGAATGCGCTATTCTCAGAAACGACTTATGTAATTACAGAATTGTTCGTCGATAAAAAGAAGCCCTTATTTTAACTGGGGTTCTCACGACTATCGGTCTTGTTATTTCGGAGCCTATTTGTAACAAACAGACAAACAAACAAAAAAAATCCTTAATTACTTTAGAATGCATTTCACGAATGATTGTTGGCTATTGTTACTGGTAGCAAATTTGAATCGCATTGTTTTTTAATTCATAATATTGTTGACGCAAGCCAAGTGTGAATTTTATTTATTCGTTAGTTGTGTAGGTGTACAGTATACAGTTCAGAATTTGCACATGTTTTTACTTTATACCATAGTAAATATTTAACAATTTGGCAAATTTATTTAAGTATGGCCCCGAACGAAAAAGAAAACATTCTCTGGTATACGTAATAGATGTGATCCAACGCCCGAAAAATGGTGAAGCAAACATTTTTATGATTGTGTTGTTAATGACTAAAATTCATATAAGAAAAGAAATAAAAATATCTACATAATATATTAAAAATACACCATATTTATGCATATTAATTATCCGTCTATTTCGGCAAAAATAAAGACAATATTAAATCACTCACCCTTTACAGCTGGTTTGAAACATGATTTAGTAAGAATATTATTTACTCCACGTAATAGCATCTTCGAAAATCTTCTTATTCTTATTTTGATAAATTATAATGTTTCGTTACCGCCACTAGAAATCGTTCTTACAGTATTGACGAAAACTCACACAAATCGCAGTGAGTCTGCACGCGGGCCGTTCGCGCAGCTCGCGCATCCAACTAGGAATAGGTAGGTATGCTGGTATTATATTGTACATTCAATGAAACGTCAAGTCCAATCTTTATATTCTGCTGTGCACTGCCGTCAGTTCGGCGGCGGCGCCGCGCGGCGCACTTGTGGGAGGATAAAATCGATTATGACGCGTTTATATACATTTAAAAACTTTTTACAGAGAGAGTATGAAAGTAGTTTTTGGCAGGAAGGTTTTTCGCGTACGTGAAGCACATATTCTATGTGCTTCGCGAAAATCCACAAAACGACACTTAAAAAAAGAAGTAGCTATTCGGTCATCTACCCTAATATAAAACTGATATACCTAATAAGTAAACCATTCGTGAAAATAACCTTTGAATAAATTTTTGACTAATTAATCGAGAGGTCATAATATGTGAAGTGAACTGAAAATAGAACTTCATAGATTGATAACATTTATTGTGAAATATTATTTCAAAAATAATCTTGCGAAATATTTATTTTTAATTAGAGCTTGAAAGTTTATTATGGGAAGTTTAAGATATGTAATGAAAATCTGCACGTAGGTTTCTTTTATTACGTAAATTAACAATAATAATATTTTTGTTAATTCCACCTAGTTAGTGACAGGCTGAGTAAAAATTTATGGAAACGGATACCCAAAAATATATAAATAGCCGAAAATCATAATTATGTAGAGTGCGTCAGCTGTTCGGAATTCGGAAAGATTTCGATTGCGATTTCTTCAGAAAGTTGTTCGGAGTACTTAGACAGTAAACATATTACAATCCCTGGCGTCTAGGAGGTGAGCTGGAGTGGTGAGAAGCAGGGAAAGGTCCCACTTTTGAGTTTTTCGCTTAAATCTTTAAAATGGTACGTGGTCGTAGAGAAAAACTACTTTTTTGAAATCAAAACGCTCATACGATTTAATACAACTTTTTCTCACACTGTTATTCATTTCTTCACCATTTTTGATGTACCTACATGCTGAGGAAAGTAAAAATATTCGAAAAAACGGCTGAACTGATTTTGATGAAAATTTGTAGGACTTTTTGAGGAAAATTAGAGTAGAAAAATTATATTAGGACCTGGTTAACATATATTTCATCTCTTAATTACGCAGACGAAGTAGCAGACCACCGATAGTCGTTTTTACAAATATTTTACTTTCCGGAACGTGTAGTTCGAAATTGGTTAAAAAATTAAAAAAGTGAGAAAAATTAAAAAAAGTGAGAGACAAAAGTTGTAGAAAATTGTAGCTTTAATTCCATAGAAGACATTTTCACTATGACGCACCGTTTAGTAAATGATGGTGAAAAACACAAAACCCCTTTCACACTCCGGCTTACCTCCTGGACGCCAGGACTTTTAGTTTTTTCTTCTTAGCTCTTTACTCCCTAAGTACGCTAAACATCTATCTGAGAAAATCACATACGAGCCACACTCTACAAATTCTTTTTACAGCCGATCCCTGCTGTTTTAAGCGGCGGCAAACTTAACAATATAACTTGAATCTTGACCGACCCTTAGATTGAATGCGGAATATGGAGAAACATCCCTGCGTGTACTCAAGTTCATCCACATTATTTCTGAGTAACTCAAACGCCTACTGATAAAATCTCTTTCAAATATTCGAATAGGTATGTTGCAGGTATTGCTCACTTATGTTTTGTCGTACTTGTTTCCGACCAGCTATATGAAAGATTGCCAAACACAACTAAACAAATAGATGAGCTTAATTAATGCGCTTGATTATTCAAGTATATAATATACCGAGTGCAATTAAAACACAGTTATATCTAGTAGTACAGTAGTATCTATACAATAATAAATATTTCAAAAGCACTAATAAAAATAATACGCAGAGCGTGGTTTTCAGCTTAGTGGGTAAAATGTCATTTAAGTTGCTTCAAGCTTTTTCTCAGAATATCCAGGTAAGTGCAGGCATGCTTGGGCTGGAAAATCAAAGATGGCCGTAGACGAATGCCTATTTCCCCGCACCCGCCTCCTATTACACCTGAAATTATACAAATTATAGGATAATTATTCTTAACATTCTATAAAATACTACTTAATTGGAGCGAAGCACATGGCGATCCATATATATAAAGGCGTGATTTTATGTATGTATGTACGTTCATACATACATACATCGACAAAATTTAAAACATACAATCATTTTACACCTCGATTTTCAGCATGGACACGTAAAATTTGCCTCCGTTATATACAACCGTATACTCTTTTTTAAGCTTCCTCTACATACTCGTCGCTTTCTTGGTTGATTTGCATTTATCCAGAAAATTTACCTACAGTAAATTTTGCTTATTGAAGTTTGAAAAATTCTAATTGATTAGGTGCTTACCATTACACAACATTTTTTCCAGTAGTTTATCTCTGATTGCAGAAGTTTTACAATTGAATGACAAGAAAGTGCCACGCCCTCTTACACTGTTCACAACTTCAGGAAATTCGCTCTGGATCTCGAAAAGACCACATTTCAGTACTTGGCCCGACTCTTGTACAAGTTTTAATAAATTTTCTTGTTGTATTGTTTTTAAAACGCACTCTACTAGCAATAGTTTGCTAGGATCACCCATCCATGTGTTAAAAATTCTAAATGCATGTGGAGGTCTGAAATAAAATAACGGACAATCGACATCAAGAACATATTTTTATCTACAGGGTGTCCCATAATTAATAGCTAATCCTGCAAGTTGAGGGCACCTCGCCTGATTGGAAATGCAAAATTTGTGAACTAAAGAATCACGGGTCTTAAACATTTTCGCTTTTCACAAATTTATTTTGCAAAAAAAAATTGGAAAACAATTTATGATAGGTTCAAGCCTTAGTAAATATCGGACGGACAACGAATTCTGAGTAATAGGGTTCCATTATTACCCTTACGGAACCTTAAAAAGGTTCATAAGATAACGGAAGACGGAGAGAATATTCTTCCCAGCCATTTCCCCATTTCATTGAGTGCGGCTTCTAATCTAACGAATCGACGGCGACGGCCATTAGACCTTCACAACCCAGTAAAAGGTATTAAGATACTCGTCGTTAGACTAGTTGTCAGACTTTCTGACCGGAGGTCACTACCAGTAACGACTGCACAGATGTTCAAATGGCAACCGGGACCGACGGCTTAAGGTGCTCTCACTGAGGGTGCATGAAAGGAGCCTCCCCGAGTGACGTATAAAACGATTCCCTACGTCCGGCGCAGCCTGGTCTATTTGCGAGTTCTCCAAAGCGAATTGGCTGATCTTTTTACCACGGTGGCAAGTCAAAATAAAATTTGACTCTGTCATCGACACGACGAAGAGAAGACTGAGGCACGGAGGAAAACTCGTTATGTTAAGATGGTCTCCCATCCTCGGCCAACCGCGGTAAGCATTGCTTAACCTGTAGGACCAATCGGTCCGCGCGGCTTCGACTTAGCCTAATTTATGCGTTACCTATATTCCTTTTTGTAGTAGAAACCGCCAGTTAACATCTTTTTACTGAATGTTAGAATGTCGGGTGGTTCTGGAAGATTAAAATGCTCGTAGCACCACATCTTCCCAGTCGGTCCGCCTCCCGTTTGCACTTCATCCAGGATAAGTGCTGCCCCGTGCTGAAATATAATAATACTTACAGGCAACATTAACAATAATCAAACATTCATAATGCTTTTGCAGCACTTGATTCAGCCAACCAACTAGATAATGTAGTCCACCCAGAAAATCATGTGTAAAGCTGGCACCTCAGCGATTTCCTCGGCAAGTTGTTCAGGGTACTTGGCCAGTAACATACTAAAATCCTTGGCGTCTAGGTGAGCTGGAGCGAGAAGAGGCGGGCAAAGGTCCCATTTCTGAGTTTTCGCAAAAATCCTTAAATCGGTGCGTCGTCGTAGAGAAAAATTGTTTTCTATCTTACGAAAGCTTTATTTTCTACAACTTTTGTCCACATTTCACATTTTCACGTTTTGAAAATTCGGAAAAAAAACATCTATCGGCAGTCTGCTATTTCGTGCGTATAATTTGAGACAAAATGTAGTTTATTATGTTAATCCAGCTCTTTATAAATCTATCTAACAATTTTCACCCAAATCAGTTCAGCCCTTTTTAAGTTATCGTAACTTTTCTCAATTTATATTATAATAAGTGAGTCAGATGTTGATGGTAATTATGTTGTAAGATTGTATGACATTATAGACAACTAACGTATTTGCAAATTTCTTGAAGTTTTTGAAAGAATTCCGGTGAGGCTTCGTTGTCGCCTCCTTCAGATTGAATTGGTTCCACTATCACTGCTGCAACGGGGCAACTTTTTTTTCGTTTTTCCATAATGTCACACACTTCAGCTAGGCTCCTAGTAACCATTTATATATTCTTAACAATAATGTTAGGTAAAAAAATTATGTAAGTGGAATATTTTTTTCAAACTACCTACCACCATCTACCATATTCCCGTACACTCATGAAGACCGGCGACGCGAAGCGAGACGTGGCGATCCCCGGCCAGCATAAAACGTATCCTGCTACGTCGTAACCCATTACGCCCGCGCGCCCGTCCGTGCTATGCCATGGCAACACTGCTACAGTATCCTGCTACGCCAAATCGTGCTACACTGTATACTTTCCACGCCAAATGTCGTAGCGCGGAGGGCCTCTGAGGACCTCATGCTACGAGAACATATTTACGGACTAGAATTTATTCTTATTCTGTGCTAGAAGTTCGCGCCTAACTTAGGGGATAGGGGAGCAGGCGTTAAGTAACCACCACCGTTTTTTCGTATAATCAGAAACCAATTCGTATAATCAGATCAATTGTTTCTTGATTTTATGATATTACAATCAGTTGAGTTCTAATAAGTACATAGTCATAGAATAAAGTCGTCTCTCATTTCAACATCCCGTTGAACTGTATCATATTATATGAAAAAAAAAAAATAATTATCTCCCGTCAAGTAATTTGTCTAGGGGTTTACCACTTTATACCAACTAAAGTACACTAATGACAAAAAAACCGGTCATGTCTTAACGTAGAGAGAAAATAAATGCCTTGCGTCTTCTTCTTTGTTTACTTGTCGGCACTCAGTCAGTGGATATTTATAACATGGGAAGTCAGCCATCGGCCATTCAAAAGCTGGCAAGTCCAGTTTATGTATCGCTTTTGATCTTGTTGCCGATAAAGCGCCAAACGTGCGGCCATGGAATGCATTCTGAAAACAGACAGCACATTGTTTCAAAAAATGTGTATGTGTTAAGACATAAGGGACAGCTGATGGTAGAGCTCTTGTAAATGAACTCGAGGGCGGCAGCACCACCGTCTCACCTTTAACCTGCCGCCAAATAGTAGTGCTTCCATTACTGTGTTCCGGTTTGGTGCTGAGATCAGGCCCTGAAATTACTGGCACATTAGACATAACACCGTAGTTCTCAGCTGCAGCGACACATCTATAATCTGCTTTTGTGGATTGTTGATGTCCATGGGCTGTACTCCACTTACCATCAGGTGGAATACACGTTCGTTTGCTGTGGGCGTAATATAAAAAAAAAATACTTCATATTATATTTTCGTAAGGTTTTGTAAAATCGAAAGTTATTTTTTAACCGATCAAAAGTCTGGTTAAGACAGAGAAATTGCATAAAATAAACGTTTTCCTAAATTGGCATAGATCGAGCCACAGAATAGTGGAGCGAAGAAGAGCGCAGGCTCATTGAGTGACGCATTCTATCAGCTAAATCATTTTGATCTACTAACTCTAAATGACAAAACAGATAGATGTGGAGACCCCGGTGGCATGTTTAAGATAGACGTTTTGGTTTCTTCTGCAGTAAATTGATTCCTGCCAGCACGTTTCTTCAAACAGTATAGCATGAAAGCAGCTTTAAATGCGTTTTCATTTGAACAGGAGCCGCACATCATGGTCGAGACATGTGTCAAACCAGCTGGAGCTACTGACAAAAGAACGCTTCTTAGCTTCTCAGGCCAATCGATTCCTGGGAACACGCCAAGAGCGGGACGGTTCACCAACGTTCTCTGTAAACGAATAAAGCTAAGTATTCCTAAGTTATGGTAAAATATCCTAAAATATTATGCTTAAACACTAGAACATACGTTTTCGCACGAATATTATTCGTATCCAATGTGAGCAGGGCCTTAGACCCTTTTTTTCCATCTTATATAAATATGTATACCTAGGAATTGCTGAATGATTGAAATTGTATAATAAATGGCCTGTATTAATTGTGTGGTTGACAGTATTGGTACTTAATTGGTAATATTATGATCATTTTGAAATACACTCAGAAGGTTCGGATGGTTGTAGCCTATGGGTACAGATGAAATTTGTGTATAAACATCTAAAAGAACATTATCGTCAGCATCCACTAAATAGTTTCCAACACATTTATCGAAGTTCGCAAACAATTTAACAGAATCTGCTTGCTGGAAAAAAAAATATTAAAACAATTAAATGAGATATAGGTAATAAGCGAAGCTGCAAAATTTAAACATCACCATCAAAATTAGGTGAAGTTAGGTTGCTGACTTAGTAATTTAGAAGATAATGTATTTTTTTTTTAAGGCGAATAATGTTATTAAAAATGAGTCAGTCGAATCAGCGCACTTTAAAATATCTTACACAGCTTTGACACATCTTTCTGGGTAATATGGGTAAGACCCCAACGCAAAAAGAGCGTTGATTGGTGATATACTTTTGACCGCCAAGTCTGTCAGCGTGTGCTCTGTGGCAAGGTGGGTCATTATCGGGTGAACCGATTTGGATTTGGTTTTAGTTAGGTAGATGTAATCATCTCAATTAACTACATCAGTAAACATCTAATTTCAAATATAAACACCACAAAACATTTGAACATAACATGTTATTCTAAAAATGTTTTGTTCAAGTTCACGTCCCCTACGTTTTAACGATGCCCTAACAAAATAATATAATTTGTCAAATTTGTCAAATTTGTCAACGAGCTCCACCTTTTCGTTTCTTAGATTTCGTATTTCGTTAGATTGTTAGACTTGACCCAAATGTTAGGCTGTTTGGGTGCAGGAGACACGGCTTTACACAGATTAAAAAAAAATACTTATAAAGCTTATAAGACCCCTTTTTTATTGAGGGTTTATATTTTAATGTACTTAGTCAGTAATTCGCACATGGCATGGACACACAGGTCTTGGACTCTTTCGTGAAGTCTTGTAATATACCTATATTATCAACTTTAAAAAAATAAAAGTAAAAACCTGCATAGTATTCAACTCTTGCAGTAGTTTCTTTGATTTTGGGCCAGGAACAGCGGTTTTTATTACTGGTCCGCAAGGCTCTTGTAAACAACCACTCCGAATACCTTTGAAATCTGTCGAGGAAAAGCCGGTACTTAGGCCTAGTTTCACAGACCTTAGATAAACATTTGAGTAGGGTTAAACATATAGCACACAGAAATGAAAATGACGTGTTACTTTTGTATTCGGTATTCGACATTTTATTAATTGGATAAAACTTATCCGGAATGGTAAAACAGAAAAATTAAGCGTAGGTATTTAATTTTATAATGAGTTTATACCAAGAAACCTGTTTACCTTTGAAAACTTTAGATATTAAACCAGGTGTAGTCATAATATGATTGTAACCCCGTAATAACATCTTCGGCATTATTGACTTTTAATTTAATATTTTTTAACAAACACAAAATATTCTTATAGACGTTGGCTGAAACAAATAGATAATTCAAAATGATATCTATTTAATGCCGTGGAAGCGTAACAGACAGATAGAATGATAGAGTTACTTTCTCATTTATAATATTATTATAGTAAGGAAGTAAAGGCAACAGTTTTAGGTAGAAAAAAGTACTCTGAGAACATAGAAATATAGTCTGAGAACCTTTAATTTGATTACTACATCGAATCCTCGGTGAAAGCTTACCAATTTGGCACTCATTTCAATAGATTACATCTAAATAATCACAAATAATAATAAAAAACTCTGTTGCTTAAATGGTATTGCTTACTCTAAATCAAAGAGTATACTAATATATTGGGGAATCTAAACTACTGAATGTTAAAATATTGTTAAAGAAATTATTAAAACACAAAACTTGTAAAATAAATAAGCAAAATTGTCAAAACATAGAGTCTACGCAAAATGAAAATATTTAAAAAAATATTATAGAGATACCTACCACAAATCTGACAAAAATTGATTTTGCCGAAAACCGAATACCGCTCTCGGTCAGTGCCCCGAATGTTCGGTTCGGAACTACTTCTCTTCGCCACACAAAAAACGCGAAAAAATTACGTCCAAACGTATTCGGCTGATATGGCACACGCTACTTGTCCTTACGTTATATTCCTAAAAACTGCCAATGTTTCGGATACTTGGCGAAATTTTCACTGCTAGTCCAAGGAAAACGCATCTTGCAAAAATCCTTGCTTAAATCACACCACCGTCTAAGCACATCACTACAATTTGTTTATGGTTTGACATTACGTCAAATCTGTCTATGAAGAGTGTCAATACAAGCAAAGTCAAACAAAAAACGTCAAGAGATATTTTAAGCTTGAAAATTAAAATTAATAAATTATTGAAAGTATTCATCATTTACTAATGCTAGGTTCAATTAAAAAGTTTTTAAAATGGAACCCCTCAAAATCTGCAGAAACGAAAAAAAACCAGACTTCTTTACTATTGGCAGCATTTATTGGCTTACTTGAAGATGTTTTATTTTGGAAGAAAATGTGGCTGTCTTTGTCTTTTGTGTTTTTTCTAAATATTATATTTTTGTAAGTATAAACAATGTCTATGCCTGTTGTATTTAATATTCGTTGACAATTGTTAATATCTCATTAAATATGTTTTACCTACACAATTTATTTATAGTTAATTTTATTTGAAATGCTTAGTTATTCAGCAGTTTTGTTATTTGTTTAATGCGTAATTCTATTTGCAGCGTTTGTGTTCACCGTCAAATCAACCTGGTAGAGTTCATTTTGGCTTTAAGCATAGCACTGCTGGGCACTGATGCATTTGAGAGTTGGCTGAAACACAAACATAGAACTTCTTTTCTTAAGAGGCTAGCTAGTCATGAAGGGGAACGTTTAAACTCCGCAGTTAATCATCTTAATCAATACCTTTACAAAAAATGGATTGACTACTTATATTTAAGGGAAACCAACCACACAAAAGTAAGTAATGTAATATTATTACATGACAATGCATACTGTAAGATTTGGTTAAATAGGTTATTTGATCAATCTTGTTAAGTTTATTTATATACCTCATTCCTTTACATGTAAATAAAAAATATTATGACTTCATAGCAAAGGCAGATAGTAATTTAACTGGATCTCAAAAATTCAAGCTTACACCAGAGCCAACAAAATATTTAAAAAAATAATAACTCAGTGAATAATAAAGATAGGATGTTGAAATTTAAAGCATATTTCTATCCATGTAATGTAAAAGAACTATCAAAAACCAGTTGGTGTTTAAAATAGTGTATAAATTTTGCTGTACCTTGTACTAACAATTTTTTTACCTTGCTTGTATTGTCATATCTATTTTATTGTTTTAAAGTTGAATAAATTTTTCTTCTCTGTTCCAAAATCAGATAGACAAAAATCAATTTTCGGTTGAATAAGCATTTTTTTTAATAATGGCTTAACATGCTCTCCGAGACATGGAGGAAGATTGATGCTGTATCATGTTTTTTTTTCGTCATAACTGAAACATTCGATGCAGATTTATTTCTGATCATTTCTAAATTAAGTAATTTTGACGATTTTTCTAGATACAATAAGATCACGTTTTGCCGTCAATATGCTAAATAAGACTCTTCTAGTTTTAGGGCTGTAGCTTTACTGAGAAAAACCTACTGTTATTAGCTGTTGGTAAAAATCTAAATTTTTCATATAATGCAATCTACTTCATCCCTATGAACAAGTGTTAGCATATCAAAATATTAAATTCTACTATTTTGTTATTATTTTTAATTCAAACTCTAATGTAATTTAAAAAATATTATCTTAATATCATATTTATGTTTTTTTTTTGTTTCAGGCCTTTCTACTAATGAATATAAATCTAATGATACTTTTTGTCCTTGGAAGATATTTTAATGGCTATTTACTAACATATTTATGTCTTATGCTGACATGTGTGTTTTACAAAATAATACTGCCAATATTAAAAACATTCAAGAATATAAAGCAAGACCTAGGTAATTATTACATTAATTATTTTATTATTGCCCCTCTATCCCATGGGATCTAAACATAACATGTGGATATTGTACAGTACACCTCTGCCTCACCCTTCTGGGTAAAAAAGGTGTGATGTTGTTTTTATTCTTTTCATAAATGCAGTTTTTATTTGATGTGTATTTTTTACAGAATCAGATAATGAGCTGGAAGGTCTTATCCCAGATGTATCTGAAGTAGACATAAAGTTATTGTCCATAGAACCTGAACAAGCACCGTTGGTGGATGAAAGGCAAAGTTTTGGTAATTAGATATTTCTTGTATGTACTTTCAATTAGCAGTTTCAGTTTAACTAAGAAACTCTTTACCTGAGTTGTCCATAAAATAAGCCAATTAAAGTAGATGTTAGCCGCCATTTATTGTATCTTACAAGTCAGTATATCTAACTTGAACAAATTTTTTGGTGACTATAAAACTGCTATCTTGAATATTTGAACCAATAGTAAAAATACAATTTTATCATGGTTTTGTAGATTATTGGCAACCTGAAGATATTCCTTTGGCAGAATGCAGTGATAGTTCTGACAATAGCAGTTCTTTAGTAACTAACTTTTCAATGGAAAAAATGCAGACATTGGAAAAAGATGTTAATTCTTCCGACACCAGTGAAGATGAATACATACCACTAGGCAAGTTCTATGAGTGATTATTTGTAGATGACTTTGAAGAAAAGCAGAATTGTAAGACAACTATAAATTTATGCATGCACAACAAGGCCTAAGTATATCTTATATACCTATATTCAATACTCTATATTGATTTTGATATTATTCAACATTAATGACTTTATTTAAGCTTTTATTTGAGAGGCCACCATTTAATCCAAGAAAGTATTATTATTATATTTCTTGAGGAATCTATATATTTTGAGTACTAGTACATCAATAAGAACTTTAAGCATGTTTTTCAAAAATTAGACAATGGGTCTAAATCGCGTAATTATTATAAAGGTACATAAATACCTAGAAGCATGTTCCTCTACATATTGTCTCTTAATGTTACCCGGCATAACTAACTTCTTTCTCTATCTTCTCTCTCTATTTTAATAAATCACTTCACAACTGTTTAATTTCCAGATGAAAAAAAAGAGCAGAAAGAACTACAAAGTACTATGAAAGTGGTAGAAGCACCCAGCACTTGGAGCAGTTCAGCATACAATGCATTCTGGAACATCACTGGTGCTATGGCTAACATGATGCAAACAGAATCTGCAGAAACCAAAAGGAAGAGGTTGTCCAGCATTGATTCTTCAGATGGGTTTGAAATGATAGATAAGAATGATTTAACTTAACATATCAAACTTATAAAAGGTGAAAGACATATTTATTATTTCTCTTAATTATTTATTTGCGTTTATTTCAATTGCATATTCTAAATTGAAACATTAACAGATGTATTTTCCAGTCTTGCCATCATTTCTTGATGCTGTTTCTTTAAAGCTCTCAGACGTACATTATTTAAACTGTTCCTTGCAACAAGACCCTCTAGCATGGGTCTGGACATCTGAAAGAACATTTGTGGTTAGAAAGGTAATGTAGCTGCCATTACTAATATACTGTGATTTGAGTTACCTAAATTATAAATTACTTAATTTTGATTGTATCTTATAGATTTTAGGACAATATTAGATTATCCCACATACTTAGGCATAAAATGCTGTAGCCTTTAGCTCAATAATACAGTATTACATGTTCTCTTCAATATATCCAGTGTTCTCAATGTACTACATATTTATTTTCATATAGTATGGTTTTTAAATAAAAATAAATTTCAGATAATGTACAGCTTGTGTTTTTTTTCATATAATCATAGAATTATACCTTGTCAACAATATGGCCAATGGCTATAGTTCTAACTGCAGCATTGTGCTGTTTATTGATGATGTCATCAGTGTCATTTGGTCCTGCTTCATTGTTGTATGCTTCATCTTCTTCCTCTTTGAGTATTGCTGGGAGTTGCGTCAATGTCTACAAGTAGTATTTTAATGAGTGAGATAAGTGGTCAGATTTACTATTAGGGGCCGTTCAAGTATTACGTAAGCACTATGGGGGGGTGGGGGGGTCTTTGTTTTGCTTATTTTGGATGACATGGGGGGTAGGGGAGTCTAGATGATGATTACGTCATCGATAGTTATTTACTTTTTTACACGAATGGCAACCCTCACATTGTCTATGCTTGAAAACGAAACGCATTTTTGGGGATGCCCGCACGCATACGTCCTAAACACTCGCTTTAGAACCGATGGGAATTACCGCGCGCTGTTCACTTGTCTGAATTTCTTCTCGTCAGTGTATTGTTTTTTTTGGATACTATAGCGAGTAGACGTACGTGTTGTAAGCATAGCAAAGCAACTTAACATTTGTGTTACCGTTGATTCGAAATCCGAAAAATGTTTACGTAAGCATGGGGGGAGGGAGTAAAAGCTTTGCTTACTTTTGCTGACAAGGGGGATGGGGGGGTAAATAATTGTAATAAATCTGCTTACGTAATAGGGGCCGTTCAAATATTACGTAAGCAGATTTATTACAATTATTTACCCCCCATCCCCCTTGTCAGCAAAAGTAAGCAAAGCTTTTACCCCCTCCCCCCATGCTTACGTTAAACATTTTTCAGATAAAAATGTATTTTTAAACGTATGCGTGCGGGAATCCCCAAAAATGCGTTTCGTTTTCAAGCATAGACAATGTGAGGGTTGCCATTCGTGTAAAAAAGTAAATAACTACCGATGACGTAATCATCATCTAGATTCCCCTACCCCCCATGTCATCCAAAATAAGCAAAACAAAGACCCCCCTACCCCCCCATAGTGCTTACGTAATACTTGAACGGCCCCTTACAGATATAATAGGGATGATGACTGATACCGCAATATTAAGAGCAGAAGAATTTTTAGTACCATACTTTAAGTATTCCAATAATTCTTAAGTATTAGGCCAAGTCCATTCTAAATTACGAAATTATAAAATATATATATTTTCATTAAATAATCCCCACCATTTTGAGCACCTTTCGTAATAAAAGCCTTTTTCATAAACGCAATATTTCATATAGTTACCAAATTAAATTCATACAATATGATGACGTCACATCTATGTAGCCATTTGTTTGGAGCGAGTCTATAATTAAAGTAAATTTAAAATTGTATTATCTCGGAAAGATTATGTAAAAGGTGTTTCAATACCAATCAAAAAAAGTATTTCATCATGCCTATTATCACATATACATAATAATAATATAGAAATATAGATGGAATTAGCTAAAGCTGCATATTTGCTTCCATTAGCCATTATCACTAGAATACATGTTGTTTTCACTCTGTAAATACATATTGTTATGTTTGGTAAGTACTTACCTCTAAATTGTTAAATAATAAAGAGTCATTATTGTTTATTATTTCCATCTCAATTTCCCGTCTGCTCTGGCTTGAACCATCATTTATTGATTGAAAACAAGTGATTTGAATCTAAAATAGAAAATTTTTTAGTTTCATGAAAGAATAGCTGAAGAATTAAAGACATTTTGATATTGATTATTACCGAAGGTGCTTTAGTAGATTGGTCTGTAAGGAACACAGCAAAAATAATCCCAACAAAACTCATATCCATACGTTGGTACATTGACTGTGTTGCAAGATCTGAAAAATAACAAGTATAATAAATCATGATTACTTTATTGCGTAGCAAGATTATCTTACAAGCAGTGATTGGACAAAGTGTGCAACTTTCTTAAAACATTGAATTAATATGGATAAGATTTTTATTTCTGGAATACAGGATATATTTTTTATAAAACTAAGTAAGTAGTCAAACCTTTTTCTTCTGGCAAAATAAAATGTTTAATCAATTAAAAAATACTATTCATATTTTGTATTTAGAACCATTCCGTATTTAGAAAAATACTTTTAAATACATGAAGTGGTCAGCAGCAAAAATTTCAAAATATTATTCTTGTATTTTTTAACATTATCCATGCTTTTTATAGAACTGAAATAAATTACAAATGTTTTCTAAATTTTTTTAACATTTATTATTAAAGTAGTTCTCAGCAAAAATATGTTTCTTATATTTTTTTAACATTATCCATGATTTTAATTGAACTGAAATAAATTAACATTTATTTTTTTAAAATTCACAATGTGGCATATTCCTAAAGTTTAAGGGTCAATTGACAAGGAGCGGCGTAGCTTCAAGGTATATATTCATACAAAACAGATAAATGCGCAATCATCACAACTGCTCATGCATCTATTTTGTATGAAAATATGTAAATTTACGTCAAGCGTTGTGACACTGACACTCGTTTCCAACTGCAAGCTTTGAGATATATCCATAATAATACAACACTGAATCCTACGAAATGTTGAGTCCGACCACTGCTTACAAGCAAAGATAGCATGTAATCTTCATGACTGTTCAAAAGAATTACTATCAATTAACTACAATTCATTATTACCAATTAACTCAAAACTACAAATCATAATAATATTATCTTTTCAACTTTTTTATTGAGAACACTTACCAACATGAGAGGGCCAAACAGTAATATGAGGATGTGAATGGTACCACCCCACAACTCTGAGCGGTCTACTAAGTTCCGCTTCGAGTTCCTCTGCTCGTAAAGTAGCTTGCACCAGTTGCTCTTCAGATATCTCTACTCGATCAGGTTTTTTGTCCAAACGCCTGAGTATAACAGAAGAAACTATTGACACTAAAGCACCATCATTATGTACCTAAAACAGAACATAACAAATATAGTCTCCAATATTTAATTTAGTCTCCATCATTTAGTGTTTATTGGTCTACCTCTCCAATCAGAAGTCCCATTATTTCTTCTTTTTCTGTAGATAATGCATGTTGAACACAAACCAAAGCAACATCAGAAGAAAGAAGAACCTTGGTTAACATTGTAGAAATAGTTTAGTAAAACTTTATCAGTCGAAGAGTTAACTACAGCTATATCTTTGAAGCCTAAATATCGCCAAAATTTCAAGTTTTTAATTTTACCAATAAATAGCGATTATTCTGAGAGAAAACATTTGTAATATAATAACAAACAGAAAGAGACATGTATGACAAGTCGACGATGACCAAAGACAAAGATAATGTAATCAGAGCTAGCTACTATTAATTAATCTGTGGTAATCAGAGAGCATACATTTAGCTAGAGAGAGCTATACGTTTTAAATTACATTATTCTCACAGGGTGATCCAGATAATTTTTTTAGGTTTTGACAGTTTTTACACGACCCGGGGAAAAACTTCTAAAATTATCGTCTATTTTCTTCATGTTACATCTTGACATCAATTATCTCTGAATGTAGTACTACGATGACAATACAATTATTTACTATTGAATTAAAGTGTGAATTTAACAAGAGGCGGCATGATTCTTCTGTTTTGAACATCCAGCCAACCCAGTCGCATCCACACCTAGCAAATGGAGGCCAACGAACGTATTCGTTAGCTTGCTTGTTGTTTGGACGGCTTAGCGAACACCATCAATCGCTCGTTGGCGTTCGCCAAGCCATAAATAATTGCACCAACCAACACTATATACTTATGACCGACCGAAGGTTTGGTTTCGGTTTCGGTAAGGTTCGGCCTAAAAACCGTTTCAACATTTATAAGGTTTCTGTCAAGAAAAATACTAAACCATTCAGCATAAACGTAAAAGTACCTTTTGGATTATCATACAAAATATTATTTAAAACTTTGGTAAAACTACTTTTCTTTGTTCATTCGTACGTTTATTGACTAGTTAAATAATTTTTTAAAAGGGCCCACGGAAAAGACGTATCGACGTACGATAGTATGAAAAGTCAATTGATAATATTTCTGACCAATTTTTTGTTGCAGGTGTGCGTTACAGATTTTTAAACGTTCTATTTTTCTCAATTCTACTGTCAGTACTCTTGGATGAAGGATAGTACTGGATTTGGCATGGCTCGTAACCATAGTAACCATAGTACTTTAAAAAGAGATGGCCATATACAATATCAGTAGAAACGACAGAGAAAGCAATATTATTTTTTTGTCTCTGTCACCGTACAGCTTTTTATTGTTTGCCCAATTTGAATTTGCCTAACCTATATCGTGTCGGTAGTGGAAAGAAGTCGTTTTTTTCCTAGTTTAAACTAGTTACATAGCCATATTCCGTGCCCTAAACATACCGTAGTGACTGTAGTGAACAATAAACATGGTGCAGTATGGGTGCAGTGTTGTATAATTGGCTGCAAAAGCCGCAGTTAGCGTAAACAGGAAAATATAACTTTTCACAAGTAAGTATCACTTCAAACCTTAGGATAGCTTGTTTTCAGTTAGTAATGCATCCCCTTAGAATCTGGTTGCCCGACAATTCTCAAATCAATACAAATAAACAGTTAATTTCAGTAATATAAGTTTTCTAAAAAATCACGTTTTGTTGTATAACACTACCAAATGTAGTATGCCGTTGTGACAGTTAAAAAATTTTATCGTTAGAATAATGTCGTATTATTTGCTCTATTTTTACTGTATATATTTGTTCTTTTGCAAGTACCTTAATTTTTATTTATGTATGAATGTTGAGAAAGCGAAAAAAAACACAGCGAACGAACGTGCAGTCCACCTGATGGTAAGTGGAGTACAGCCCATGAACATCAACAATCCACAAAAGCAGATTATAGTTGCGTCGCTGCAGCTGAGGACTACGGTGTTATGCCTCATGTGCCAGTAATTTTAGCCGCTTTAGTACTGCAAAATATAACTTCTTTGCCTAGTACATTGACAAATGGAAAAGGTCTAGCATAACAATATTATTTCGGGGAAAATTGGGTACCACTGGTAACCCCATGAAATGTCTGTACTTTCTTGCCGTCCTTTACGGGTGTACGCAACTTATATGCTCATGTCATCTCTACCTAATACCTCTGATGAAGGAATACTATGGATATGCTGTAAAAAAATGTTAAATGAAAAGTCTAAATCTGAGCTAATAAGGATAGTGTCATCTTTGTCTAGCATATGTTATTAAAGAGAGATAACTATATGATTATCTGTTCTTCTTAGTTGCATTTTCGTCTGTCATTTTATTTGCGTGGTCGATCCGCCATCTTAGTCTGCCGTCGTTGACTGCTATAATTGGACAATTGGTTTGAATGTAGTGTTGTAATCAAACATCTTATCGATGTTTTTTATAATACTCTTATAAATGTATTTTGTTGTACACAGATTATCTGAAAACGAAAATAGAAAAAGAATTTGGTTGGAAGCCATAGGACAAGAAAATTTAAGAACAAATGTTTTAGAGAAGATATTGGTTTGGACATTTTAATGAAAGTGCATTTAACAAAACTCTTGAAATCGTAAGACTTAGAGATGATACAGTGCCATGTCTGTTTCAAAGAGTAAGTACCTATCTAGTATATTTTGTAATTCAAAACAAATACATAATGCTTAACAATCCACGCAGCATTACCCTATCATTATCAAGTCATCCGAGAGCTAATACACAAGGCATTGGGTCCCATTCAACAGATATTTATTGATTACATCCAGTTAAGTTTTTCTCTACTTCGTAAACATAATAATTATCATTAGTCAATGTTTCGTCATAATTATAATTTCAGGAACAATCTTCAGATCAGCACCAACCTTCATCGTCAAATAATGCTGAATATTCCTCAGGCAAACAGCATAGTTTGGTATGTGATGTTTCCAATTAATTCAAATATTGCAAGAATATAAAATAATGCTCACAGAATTGATTAAACATAATATGGTTGATATTATTGTTTTAGGGCTATGTACTCAAAGTAGTCCCTATGTTACAAGAAAAAGTTTCAAGCCAGAAGAAAAAAAATAAATGCCTCAATGAATCTGTCTGTCGACAAAAAATAAAAATGGCAACACTTCAAGAAATCACTAAAGACCTTAAGATGGCAAACAGTTTTCATGTGTAACCATTACACATGAAAACTGTATAGCATTGGAACAATGCAGGTATCTAAAAACAAAGACTTACCTTTAGAAAGGCAATACAGTGAGGAAGCCATAAATAAGTATTTGTTAATGTTAATGAAAAGTATTGTGCAAACTTATATGAATTTACATTTCAAATATGTTGTAAAAAAAATACAGAGAAATTGTCTTTTCGAATTTAACATAACACATTATTTTATTCCGCAAGGAATGAAAAAATTACAGGCTGTACATGAATATAATTATAATAAAATAAAGACGTTTCCTCTATCTTATTTGGTTTTATTTATAAAATCCTGCATTCCCCCCAAACATCCAGATATCCTAGTAAACGAGCAATTCTTATGCAGGACGACTTATTTATATAGGTCAGTACTGGAAATGTAATTATGAATCATGATCTCTAAAATACCGTTTTGTGGTTTAAATACCGACTGCCCCATACATATCGATTTAATGACCCACCCTGTATATGCCCGGACGATCTGGAAAACGGCTCAACGATTTTGATGTAGGTTCCAGAAAATGGACATTTAGGACCAAAAATAAGAGTATCCATTTTGACATTATTTCCAGCTTTGACTGTAAAAGCATCAGTATAACCCAGACAATCCGCTGAATATCGTCAATAATTTATTTAGGTTATTGCGTGTGTGCAGCGAGTCTAAGAAACGAATGTCCACGTCCGTGGCGTCACGCTTACGCATGCGCCGCCGTCCTTGTTAATTTGTCATATCGACAATCGAGGGGTAAAATATACTGTGGTACAACACTAGTCAGCCATTTTAGTTGCCGTAGGTATGCACGTTTTTTTTGTAGGTAAGGCAGTTCCATATATTTCCTTGTTCTGAGCCTAATACTTACTCTCTCTGATGAAGTCAGTACTGGACATATGTGACGTTAACGTAAATTTGACACTGACAGATGCTGACAGACTACAGATTCTACAATGGAGATGACTGTATCTTTCGACTGCAATTATTTTATTAAATTCGGCTATCGGCAAGTTGCAGTATTTCTTAGTAATTAGCTCACATATTGTGACCGTACTTTAATATGTAATGATTCTGTAGTTGCATCAAAATGACTACTAACTCTTATGATAAATGTACAAGCAAAGATGGAGCTCGCCCATACAAGTGTTGCGACTACGCCAATAAAATATCTGTGAATTTGCACCATTTTAAAAGAGATGGAAGGTTTTGTGATATAGATTTAGTATCAGGCTCAACCAGAGTGAAGGTATGTTTAATAAGTTAAATTCTACTTCTGTTGTTACCTTGTAAATTAATTGTTTACTTAAAATACCTTTGTGTCAGCTTGTGGCCTAAATTCTATGGTTCGAGGAGCAAACTTTAACATCATAAAATGCTACGTCAGCTATTTATATGTCCAAATTATTAAGAACTTTATATCTCCATCAGATGATATGGGAGTTTACACAAATGTGCTAGACATTGATATTATAAATTCTTATTTATCAGAGATTGAATTATTTGTTTGGCTTTAAGAAATATTGTATACAATAACTAAACTAGATTTAAATGGTCAATTTATATTCCACTTTTTATTTTTTGTACATACATTTCCGAAAGAGCCATATAAGTATAATAAAAACTGATGAATGAATATTCCATATTTTTTCATAAGATATCCTTACAATTGTAAAATTTTAATAAAGTATGTGTTAATTATTCTGGAGATCTGAAATATTTTTTAAAGATCTAACAAATAAAGTCACAGCCAACAAAGTTATATGGGTGCTGATCCCATAAAATTATGACATTTAAAATTTTAAAATTGACTACACAATGTTTCTTTATTGTTTTGCATTTTTTTTTTGGCATAATATAACTTTCCAAAACTTCATTTGGCATTATGATAGTTTTGCAGAACATTTTTTGCATATTTGTTTGTAGTGTAAATAGTTTATGCATAATCATTGTAAGGCGTAATGTTTTTTTGACATTTTAGTATTTTTGCATAATTGTTTTTTGGCATGCTAGTTTAATAATCTTCTTATTCAATAACATACTTTTTGTATGTAAAGTAAACAAGCAGTGGTTTACGGGTCGCCCAAGGGCCCCCCCCTGCACCCTAACCTTGTTGTACACTATGATACCCCTTTCAAATTTATTTTGAACTTTATTAGGCTAAAAATCATTATGCCTAATAAGTATTATGAGAAAAAACATTATGGGTATTGTGTTATGCTAAACTAAATTACGCGAAAAAAAGCATCCCACCCAAAACAGCCTTACCAGACACCCCGATTTTGGCAAGATGGTCTTGCTTTTTAAGTCATCATGTGATTTTGACTTAAATGGTATGGGACAGGGTCAAATTCAAATTCAAATTCAAATTCAAATCATTTATTTTCATAGGCCCCAGGAGGCGCTTGAACACGTCAAAACATTACAAAAAATGATATAAAAGTAAATAATAAATAATACTAAATTATACTAATTACAATGATTTGAATAACCGGGGCTCAGATTAATTTTAATCAAACTGTTTAGAATCGAATTAAAATCAATCCAAGTACCAGCTCCGATGGGTATTGCATTATGAGAAGAGCTGGTGAGAAACTCATGTGCACCATCTTTTAAAATGAAAAATATAACAATAACATAAAAAAAATCACATAAGAAGAGCAATTCATTTCCAAATACTATTATCATTTATGTAGTCTGAAATACTATAGTAAGCTTTTTGACATAATTTAGTTTTAACATATTTTTTAAATTTACCTATTGATAATTCTATTGCGTCTAAAGGAAGTTTATTGTAAAAGCGTATACATTGACCTGGAAACGAGTTAGAGATTTTATGGAGCCTAGTAGTGGGCACAGCGAGTTTGTTTTTGTTCCTTAGATTTAATTTATGGAGATCACTATTTTTCTTAAATTTCGTTTGGTTTTTGTGAACGTACATTAAATTTTCGTAAATGTATTGAGAATGTAACGTCATAATATGTATCTCTTTAAATTTATTTCTTAGTGTCTCCTTGGGACTCATCATATAGATAGCTCGAATAGCTCGTTTCTGGAGCACAAATATTGAATCTATATCCGCGGCACTACCCCAAAGCAATAAACCATATGACATTATACTGTGAAAATAGCTAAAATAAACTAAACGCGCAGTGTCAACATCGGTCAGTTGACGAATTGTTTTTACGGCGTAAGCTGCTGAGCTGAGTCTACCAGACAACGTTTCTATATGTGGGCCCCATTGTAATTTAGAGTCTAATGTTATACCAAGAAAGACAACCTTATTGACCATTTCCAATTCCTCATTGTCCATCACCACACTAGTTTTGACTTGCTTAACATTTTTTGTAAAAAATCTAATATATTTTGTTTTACTACCATTTAAAAGCAAGTTATTAGCACTAAACCAGTTCACTATCTTTGATAAAGCATTGTTTACATCGTCAATTACTGATTGTTGTCTTTTTACCTTAAAAACTAAAGAAGTGTCATCCGCAAACAATACTATCTCATGATTATCCTTAACAAGATGAGGTAAATCATTAATATACAAGAGAAACAGGAAAGGCCCTAAAATAGAGCCTTGTGGCACCCCCATTGCTACAGCTGATCCATGCGAACGCTTTCCATTGACATCTACTCTCTGAATCCTATCGCTTAGATATGAAGTAAGAAGATCCAGAGCGATGCCTCTTATACCGTAGTGGTGTAACTTCTTGACTAGAGTTTCATGCTGCACACAATCAAAAGCCTTAGATAAGTCACAAAACACCCCATAGGCATCCCGCGACTCTTCCCAAGCCTCAAATATGCATTCCAGTAATTTTACCCCAGCATCACATGTTGACCGTCCGCGAGTGAAACCGAATTGTTTAGTGTGCAACAGATTGTTTTCATTAAAATATTTAAGTAACTGCGCGAGAATTAATTTTTCAAAAATTTTACTAAACGTAGGTAGCACCGATATTGGTCTGAAGTTTGTGGGGTCTAATGTACTACCTGATTTAAACAATGGAATGACTTTACTTAATTTCATTAAGTCAGGAAACACACCACAATCAATACATCTATTAAATATCACGATTAAATCAGGTGCAATAATGTCAATCAACGAATTTATAATATGTACAGAAATGCCCCATAGATCAGCCGTTTTCTTAATATTAATTGATTTAAACGCGGCTTTAAAATCAGACAAATTAACATGGTGAAAATCGAAATTATTGTAAAACTCAGGCACATTATCTTTAAGTAACGACTCGGCAACGGAGGAGGAAGAGCCTAAAGCACTAGTTAGAGAGACAGGAAAAGCAGTAAAAAATCCTTCAAAAGCACTGGCAACTTCTAAATCTGACTTGGTTACTTGACCATTGATACTTAACTTAAAGTCTGAATTTTTTGATCTAACCTTCCCAGTCTCTTCATTAATAACCTTCCATGTGGCTTTAATTTTATTACTACTGTTTTTGATTTTAGATTTAATAAATGTAGATTTGGCAATTTTACAAACGCGTTTAAAAATCTTCGAGTATGATTTGACATGTTCTTTAAACTCTTCACTGCTATTAAATTGTCTTTCATAGTATAAAATGTACAATGTTTGCCTACTCTTATGGATACCTGCGGTTGCCCAGTCACCAAAGACAGGACTACTAGTAACAGTAATCTCCTTGGAAGTAAATATTGAGTTAAAATCGCGAAGAAATGAATCAAAAAACGAATTATACATTACATTAGGCTCTATGTCATTATCTAAGAAAGGTAAGTTATTAGCTAGGTTAACTCTCATACGTTCAAAGCGACTAGCTGTTACTGGTACAGAAGTAATTTTTTTCCTAACTACACTTTTACTTTTTATTTTAAAACTTATCATTTGCCCAGAATGATCAGAATCTAGTTTATTAATAATACTTCTGTGAGTTGGACTAATATCTGTATAAATATTGTCTAAGCATGTAGCCGTGGTGGCACTTATTCTAGTAGGCTCCATAAATAAGTTTATTAAATTATGGGATTTAAAAAGACTCAAGATTTGACATGATGCAGTTGTATTAACTAGAATATTAATATTAAAATCTCCACAGACTAAAATTGTTTTACCCAAATTATTTATTCTGCATAGGGCTTCATCCATGATTTCTAAAAATAAATTAAGGTCTGCGGAGGGAGGTTTATATACGCATATAATAATGAACTGCTCTAATTGTACACAGGCGAGTTCTATGGAACATTCTACAGAGAGGGACACAATATCTTTACGTTCTTTAAATTTAAGTTTCTTATTAAGTAAAATTAGGGACCCCCCATGTATTGTGTTGACCCTGCAGAATGAACTACCAACCTGGTGGTTGCTGAAATTAAACATGAGCTGATGCCCCTTAAGCCAATGCTCAATGGTCAATCCCACTTTTCGGGAATATTTTGACGGTTTGGCCGTCGCAAGGCCGTATCAACAAAAAAAACATGTTTTATTTATTTAGGTACTTAAAATCAGATAAATAAAACCAAAACTCAAAATTTTCTTTTAGATAAAAGTTTTTTAATTCTTGAAATCAAAACATTTGCTTCTCCACTATTTGGAACTCGCGCATACAACATTTTATCAAATATCAAGAATTTTTGTTAATGTTTGAGATGCTTACAAATTTGAGAACTTTTTATTCAGTTATCAATGGTAAAAAAATATAAATATTTCTAAGAAATTGGAAAACAGAAAAACAATACCCTGGTGTACTGTTTTTCAGGTGTTTATGGTTCATTTAATAAAATACTTTATTATTAAATGACTAAGTAAACTGTGGAGTGCCAAGAATACCTAATGTTAATTCGTTATTGATGCTAAAGAAATAGAATTTGAAGTGGTGTGCGAGCCCAGGAACATAAAAGATAACAATATTATATTACACTAGCAATTGCCCGCGACTTCTTACACATAGAGTTTGTTATATTAAGTAGAAGCTGCTGCCGCGCTTTGACCCGCGTTTAACGTTACTGCCCGCTTCCAAGGAGTTCAGCGTTATGTAAAATATCAATAACTTTAATGGATAGTTATACTATCAAACACAAAAATAATTATTAAAATCCGATCAGTAGGTTCCGAGATTAGCGCTAACAAACAAACAAACAAACTTTCTCCCTCGATTTCGTTTGCGTGGTAGGTACATCAATAATAAGCCTATCTTACGCGCTTTGTAGTCAGTTACCTGCATATAAAATTTTATCAAAGGCGGTCTAGCCGTTTAGAAGATTAGCCGATACAAACAGACAAATTATTAAAAACCGTTTTTTAGGCATAGGTATTGTGCAAATAACTATATCACCTGGGAAAAACAATGTTATTTTGACATAAAAACAGACACTTAATATTTTTATATTTGTATTGATTTCAGGCACATCGCGTGGTGCTAGCTGCAAGTTGTGCATATTTTGATGCAATGTTTAATGTTGGGTTGGAAGAAAGCCAGAAAGGATATGTTGCACTGCCAAGTGTTCCTCCTGATATCTTACCAATGATAATAGATTTTATTTATACAGGTAAGCTTTCTAATATGCAAATTAAATTAATTAAAGTGATGACATAAAGAATAAACTGGTTGCTGAGTATTGCTTTCATGAAATAACCATTTGTAAATTTGAGGCTTTTACTACCTTAATGGTGTAGTGGTTAGCGTATGAGTCTCAGACAGACAGGTTTCGGGTTCAATGCCCGAGTCAGGCAAAGTGTTATTTGTTAGCTTTCCGTCAGGAAATTCATAATAGCAGCATGGAGTTGGAATTGTGTCTGGTGGATGGCGATAGGCTCACCCCCTATCCAATGAAACCTAAACATAACAGGTGAATTTGTTTTTTTTTTTTCTTTTTTTTAAGTGATTACTAGTAATTTGCAAATACAAATTACTAGTATTATTGTTAACCCCCTCCAGCTAAGCTTAATTCACTTGTGTTAGGAGGAACACGTCCGTGTTGTAATGGCCAGGATTCGAACCCACGACCTCTCGATCGTAAGACCGATGCCTTATCCATTGCGCCACGGCCGCTTCTATTGTGGGTGTTGTACATCTCTGCCACATTCTTTTGGGTAATATAGGCGTGATGTCATGTAGCTTACAACTATTTCTTTTGTTCACTCTTTTCCCTAAACTCTGCATACCATAAAAAAATAGGTTCAATGAATGCAAATTGTTAAAATGTTAGTCACTAGAGCTTTAGCATGAGACACTGTGGTAACGATCTTTAGGCAGGTTACAATACTTACTGAATGATGATAGTCAGAGCCTGAGTCACTGTTTGCTAGACGACCGCATGGCGGAGTGGGTATTGTACCTGCCTGCGACGCCGAGGTCGCGGGTTCGATTCCCGCTTAAGACAAATCTTTGTGTGCATGAACATGGGGGTTTGTGTTAGTCTGGGTAATTCTATGTATAATAAGTATGTATTTACAAAAGGAAAGTATGTATATGTATTAGTATCAGTTATTCTAGTACCCATATTACAAGCTCTGCTTGCTTGCTGAGTGCAAGACTGGCTGCGACTCAGGCGCGACGTATCGCACTCTCTTGATAATGCCTAGACGTATAGGCGAAACCGCGGTCGACTAAATAGACCAACATTACGTGAGTAACACCCGTATTTCATAATTTTAATAATGTTACAAACTCACGTCAGTTTTAATAAAAATAGCTCTGCTTAGTTTGAAACTAGATGACGTTGTGTGTAAGTTGTGAGATATTATATTATTTTGCTCACTTATTCCAAGACTGATCTATCTTTTTATGTATTACTGATATGATAAAAAACAAAAAACTATTTAGATATATTAAAGCAGTGTCTCAACATACAGTGTAGGGCTGTCAGTGTTAAGGGCTCTAGCAGGAGGAATCTCCTCAGTATACGCGCTGTGTTCAATATGACTGCTATGTGTATCTGGCCCTAATCCGTCTATGCATCCTTCTGAGTGTCATGTTATGTATTATTATTTTTATCAGTTGTCTGTTATTATTCAAATTATGAAATACTCGTAATGGTGTTACTCACCTAATGTTACGTAAACGCCGTATAGGCGAAACCGCGGTTGACTAAATAGACCAACATTACGTGAGTAACACCCTTATTTCATAATTTGAATAATGTTACAAACTCACGTCAGTTTTTACTATAAAAGTTGTCTGATACTTTCATCTTAAGTGTCATTTGAATAAAATTTCAGGTGAAATAGTAATTGATAAATCTACAGTGCAGTACTTATTAATAGCTGCTGACATGCTTCAGTTAAGAGAACTAGTAACAGGTTGCGGAGAATTTTTGAGAAGAGAACTCCATCCAACCAATGCTCTTGGCATATTTAGGTAAATAACACATTATTGTCATAATCAATATATTTACTTATATACTTATATGTAGAAAGGCTGATTATTGTAGTAACTATGTAAATGCCCTCTGAAGAAACACTTATTCATTTTATGTTTTAAAACTTAGGTAATTAATTACTTAGATAATTGAACAGCCTAATAAAAATACTTCAGAGAGCTTAAGTTACATGGAGATTACTAAAATCAAATGTCTTGTGTAAATCATGATATTACTATAGTGCGGGAAAATAAATTTGACCATACACTAATACATGCTAATTGCTTTCATCAACTTAGGTTTGCAGAAGCTCACAACTGCATAGAGTTGGTAAAAGAAGCACTAGAGCATGTGCAAGCAAACTGGAATATTGTATCTAATGGCGATGAGCTTTTAGAACTGCCATTGCCACAGCTAATAACTTTGCTTTCATCAGAACAATTAAAAGTTGACAGTGAAGCACAGGTATGTTTTCATGCCAAGTAGCTTTAAGATCACAGCTTGTAATTACCTAATTAAAGTAATTCACTAGCAACAGCATGGAACAAAATTACTATACCTTTTCCTACTTTCTAATTTCACCGTTGTTATAAGTTTTAGATTCACAAGCACATTACTATTCAGTTATCATCACATTATTTTGTAAAATTCATTTAAGTACCTCTAATACAAAATATACATGAAAGTCTGTAAAACTTGTTTACACTATTTTTGAGTCCATGTAGAACTTGAAATACAGGTAGTTTGCTCTATTTCACTTCATATTTTGTAATTACTAAGAAATAATCCAACTGGTTTTTGATAAAAGAATATAACTTTAATATTTACATGCAAATTCAATTTCAGGTGTTATACCCAGCTCTTCGGTGGTTAGAGAATGACCCGGCGTGTCGGAGGCGGCATTGTTTTGAAGTGCTAAGTCACATAAGGCTTCCATTAATATCACCACAAGTATTAGATGATGCTATCAAAAATATTCAAGACCCATCTTTGGCAGTTGCCCTAAGAACAATTTGTAAAGATATGGTAAGAATAATGATCATCTGTTATCAAAATGTTATCCCACTCACTAGAGATTTCTTGTATTTACTACTGATGCAAATACTTGACTTTCTTTGGCGACGCATTTCTAAGAAATTTAAACATACATCCAATATTAATGAACAAACAATATATCACCGCAATGACGCAGTAAACGAAAATCGAGTGAATACTTACGGCATATTGATTTATTTATTTATTTATTCAAATGCTCATTGCACTAACAGTTACTACCAATGCGTACAATAAGTTAGGTATACAATAATTACGTACTAAAGACAAAATTACTTATAGTTCAAAAAGAATGTGAGACAAATATTCAAAAAAATTGCCAATTTCATTTCAAAAATATCAACATCTGGATGCTGAGCAATCAATGCGTTGATCAGTGCCATGGTGCGATTTTTTGGCGCAAATTGTGCAGTGCATGTTCGCACAGATGCCGTCGCCATAAGACGGCGCGAGTGCAGCCGCGTGTACTGATTGGGAGCGGATAGTGAACATCGGGACATATGTATTTATTAATTAGTATTTCCCATACTTGTTTATATCAACTGGGTGCTTATTTCAGAAATCGGGTCGTGGGGCGCTGGTGGCGCTGGCGGTGGAGCCCCGGCAGCGCGCGCGCCGCATCCTGCTGGTGGCGGGCGGCTCGTGCCGGGACAAGGCGGCGCATCCGCCCCTCACCACTGACAACATACTCTCCTCGGTGCTCAAATTCGATTTACACAAAAAGTAAATAACATTATAATTTATTGCATGAGTCAAATTCTTGTAAGTTTTAATATAAGAGAATAGAGATAGAGCAATATCAGCTCGAGTAATTTACAATATTATAAACAGCAACTTATCTTGGATTTTCTGCCTTCACCTAGAGGTTATACAATTGCTTAGCTATCTCCTATTCTCAAACCTACCAAACATACATGAAAATTTTCATAAGGATCGGTCAAGCCGTTTTGGAGGAGTTCGACAACTAGTATTTATGACACGTGATTTTTTGTATTTTATATATTAGATTTATTCTGAAATTATACAGACGATGAAGATTCGTGGATTTGCAGCAGGGCTTCGATGGCAGAGTGGTAAAGCCTATAGTCGCGGATTCAAATCCCGCTTCTGGTCTAAAAAGCATGGCTAAATGCTATAAATAAATCAATTAGAAATTAAATCAGCTTGTATTTCCAGGGAATGGGAGGAGCTAGAACCCATGAGAATAGCGCGCATACAGCCGGGCGTCGCTACTTTAGGAGGACGGGTGTACGCCGTCGGTGGAGAGCAAGGCAGCCAAATACTCGCCAATGGAGAGGTGTATGATCCGCAGGTGAGCTTTAATAGTACATTGTATACCAATACGTCGTTTGTCCAGCATATGCCATCAACGCATTCTGTCTTATTTTGGTCACACAATGCGCAGAGGCGGCGAGAATTTAGAAAAATTGATTGTCGTCGGCAACACCGAAGGCAAAAGATCGCGCGGCCGTTCACCAACAAGATGGACCGATCAAATTAAAGACTCGTCGTCAACCAAATTCCACACGGTCGTAAGAGATGCGCTGGACAGGAACCGGTGGAGGCAGATTATCCGCTCCAAATGCAACCCTAATGCTGACCACGATCCTCAGACATGAGGGACCGACCCCAGAGAGAGTATACCAATGAAAGTAGTCGCTTCTCTAGAGGGTGTGTTGAGATGAAAATAACATTATTTAACCGCCTACGCAAAAACGGTGTTTGTAAAAATAAGCTTGACCGCTATCTGTATCTATGTGTCTGTGGGACTATAGCTAAACGAATGAATTGAATCCTGTTATTGGCTTTTACACGTCAAATTCGACATCGACCGATTCCGGTGTTTATAACACCCTAATAGAAAGAAAGAAAGAAAAAGAAAGAAAGAAAGTAATAGGTATTATTTATATTTATAACAATAAAGTGGTTGTCGATTTACATATTTTTTGTGTGTTTTAAAACATACTTAATGATGTTCCAGACTGACAAATGGTCAAACATAGCACCAATGAAAGAGGCGCGCTGTGAGTTCGGGATGACGGGCTTGAACGGCAACCTGTACGCGTTCGGCGGGTGGGTGGGGTCGGACATGGGCGCGTCGGTGGAAGTGTACGATCCTGTCGCCGACGAGTGGAAGTTGGTTGGCCGAATGCCCGAACCTAGGTTCGGGATGGGTGTTGTTAATTACAAAGGTATTTATCAACTAGCTTTTGCTCGCGACTACTTCCGCGTGGAATTTGATATTGCCATGCTATTTCTTTCAAAATTGAGGTATTTCCCAACAACCCCTAATTCATCCCCTTGGGGAGTGATGTTGGCAAAAAACTATCTTACAGTTCATTTAAGGCATGCTAGGAACCTATGTGCAGAATTTCATGCTAAATTGACGAACCGCCCATCTAAACTTACATCCCCTAATTTACCTACTTATGGATAAAATACAATGATGAAACAAATACCAGTTTTTAAGTCAGACCACTAGCGATACAACTGCGAAAACATACAGAAATTTAAAACAAGAACGTTTTGGTTTTTCTGCTATTATAAAGTATTTGTATTATTAATTTTTAAATATCTTAAATGTACAGACATGGCTCATTTACAATTTTATTATATGTATAGATGAAAGAAAAATACGTATCAGTAAGTTACTCACGAGATCCTGTGCAAGACTTGATATATTGCCAACTGAAAACCAGTGTAAGATTTTAACCGGCCTTTTAACCTTTTAACCGCCAGACTTCAGAACAGTTGGCGTGTCCCTAGCGCCAGGCACAGTGAATCGAAAATTAAATACCTAAAAGAAAGAGGGATGTGCAATACTTAACTTTGCGATGTCGATATTTCGTTTTAATAACGACATTTGCATTTGCGACTACATCTCACCAAGCTAAGTTTGCACCTCGCGTCGTTTACGTCACACTGAGGCTTAGGTACGGGCTGTAAAAAAGGATTCGCTATGACTTTAAAAAAGTAAACAAATGTTTGTTAGATTTTACTTTGCATTAGTTGTTTTTAACATTATATTATACGTAGGTACACGGGTACACGCCGCATTCCAGCGAGGTGTAAACTTAGCTTGGTGGAGATATAGGTACCTACCTACTTGAATACTACTTAGGTACCTTACGAAATTATTCGACATTTTTCGCAAGCCAGTAAAACAAAAAGTGTTTAACAATTTGAACGATTTATTAATTATTACTTAAACTATTCACAATAAAATCAGTCCAGAGAAGAGTTTCAGTTTTTCATCGCCTTCTAGAATTCGTATTAACTCTTCAGTAGTCGTCATAATACATTTCTATCATGTACATTTATCGACATACGAACGTAAAACTTCATGCACAAGCACAACACTGATGGAAATTTCCAGAAGTCGGCACTCGTTTATGACGTAAGAAGCGGTCGTCTTTATCCGACCGTGGCGCTGGGCGTACTAACAAAGTAAGTTTCGGAACATGTAGGCTAGGGATGGGAACCATCAATTCAATCGCTGACATTTCTTATTTAAATTTACTTAATTTTAAAGGAATTAAATGAAATACTCACAAATATTTGTAAAAAAATGTTTTATTAACAATTGCTGTATTTGTTTTAAAGTTAATTAGTCAGTATAACGAGAAATATTTTGATTTATGTTTATTTTTGTATCGGTAAATCTTGGCATATGTCCCGTCCCTCATGTCGGATTTTGGCGTCATGGGCGTTGCACATCAATACATTTTTCTAAAAATAATGTTAGTAATTCATCTAACTTTGGACATTATTTTTAAGACTTCTAATTAATAGACTAAAGTGTATTAAACTGTAAATGATTACTTAGTTAACTATTTACCTAATATAAACATATTTTTGATAGAATACAGCGTAATTAAATAAAAAAGCTGATTAAACGAGCAGTGATATTTTGGTCGTAAATATCCGACTCTGGCGAAATGGGCCCGAAAATATTTGTCGAATTAATCCGACGTTGGCGGTTAAAAGGTTAAAGTATATTCACTTTTTTAAGTGTGTTTTAAAATGACCAATTATAATTATAATTTAACCGAAATTGCAATGAAATAATGTATACTTTTTTTCTGTTAATATCATTTTATTGCATGTAATAATATTAATAATTAAATAATATTAATAATTTTGTCACCAACGATCTTTTCTGTAATCGTTATTATAGTACCCACAGGACAGATTTGCCTAGTGTAGGACCAATGGATATTTGTGAATATTTATGCTTTTTAACCGACTTCAAAAAAAGGAGGAGGTTCTCAATTCGGTTGTATTTTTTTTTTTTATGTTTGTTCGCCGATTACTCGAAGACGCCTGGACCGATTTGAGAAATTCTTTTTTTGTTTGAAAGGATATACTTGTCATGTGGTTCCAATTTTTTTCAAGTCACGTTCTGATGATGGGATCCAAGAGAAATCGAGGGAAACCCTCAAATTTAAAAGGCTTCTGTATTGTTTTTTGTATATTATCTAAAGCTACTTGGATATTTGCATCTAGTAGTTAGCATTTTATGTTGCTGGGCTGATGCTGGAAAGTACAACTCCTCAACGGTTAGGAGTACGGGGATAATTCTTTAAATATAGGCTCCTTGAGGCCGTTTACTGTATTATTTCAAGTTATACACAGATGAGGCGAGACGTTGAATATTACTTATGTATATTCATAATATGAGGTCATAATTTGATGATGGTATTCTAGAGAAATCATGGGTAACCCTCAAATTTCAAAGGCTTTTATATTATTTTTGTATATTACCTAAAACTACTTGGATATTTGCATCTAGCAGTCAGCATTTTAAGTTGCTGAGCTGACGCTGGAAGGTACAACTCCTCAACGGTTAGGAGTATGGGGATAATTCTTTTAATATAGGCACCTTAAATAAGTTTTCCGTCTCAAGTAACCGTCGTCTTTTCGAGAAACATTCTTGCTCGGTCTACCCATCACTTAAAATCGTAAAATAAAATAATTTTTAACAAAAAAAAACCGACTTCAAAAAGAAGGTAAACTAAAAAGCAAAAAATAAATTTCCTTCTCACAAAATAATACGTTTTTTCATTTAGTTAAATAGAAATGATTAAATAATAATTTTATATTTCTGAAGTCGGTGCCAAGTAAACAATAACTCTGTATAGATAATATAAATCTTTCTAACAACTATTTTCTGACTGAATATTAGTTATATTTCTGTGGTAAGTACCAATACTGGGCGACCGCGCACTAGCACAACTACGCCTCCCTTTATTGTGTACTGTAATTTGATATTGTAGAAAGGTTGTTATAGCTTTTACTTGGCACCGACTTCAGAAATATAAAATAATTATTTAATCATTTCTATTTAACTAAATGAAAAAACGTATTATTTTGTGAGAAGTAAATTTATTTTTTGTTGGTAATCAATATTATTTTTTATTATTTATTTCATGTTATTTGGCTCTGGCTAATGAAATGTTCGCCGAATTCCCCTCCGTCAGGTCTCGTGTACATAGTGGGCGGCTGCACGCACACATGGCGGCACACGAGAGACCTGCTGTGCTACCACCCCGGCAGCCGCAAGTGGCACTCGCTCACGCCCATGCACCACGACCGCAGCCAGGCGGCCGCCGTCGTGCTGGACAACTACTTGTACGTGATCGGCGGCAACGCGCCGCGGCGGACGGTTCTTACTTCTGTAGAAAGATATAACTTTGACGAGGTAAGTTTTGCAACGTGTGACCTTGCACTGTGTCGTCTTTTGTTCTTTCTGTCACTATATACTTTCTCAGTGACGTCTTCGATAGTGCTGTAACGCTCAGTAAATCATTAATTGCGCTAGCGTACCTTTTTTCGCATAATTTAGTTTAGCACAACACGTGACCCATATTTTTTTGCATTATGATCATTATTTTGGTAAACTTCTTAACTTGGCATAATTATCATTTAGCATAATGTTTTTGGAATAATGTTCTTTTTCGCATAATGCTTATAAGGCATAATGGTTTTTCGCCTAATAAATATCAAAAGAAAACGGGCTCAAAGTGTAAAAATAGGTTAAGATGCGGCGAGGGCGACCCTATGCCACCACCTGTTTATTTTAATATTATGCGTTACTATCATTATGACAAATACGAAACTATAGAAAACCCATTGCGCGGGGCCACACCAGGGATGTTAGGGAGCTCCGGAACCAAAACCGATATAAAAGTTACATATAATATCAGTTAGTTTGAATTGGGATCTCTTTTCTTTAATATAGCACATTAAGTATTATTTATTTTGGCATAATAGTCATTTGGCTTAATAGTGAGATGGCATAATAGTCACTTGGCATACTATTTCTTTTGACGTAACTATCATTCGTTCGTTTTTTCGCATGATAACTTATTAGGTATACCTGTTTTTCACTTAATAACTTAGACATATAATTTTAAGCCTAATAGTTACTAGACATAATGTTTAATCCTAACGATTATAAGAGACAATAGGGTAGGGTGCGGCGGGGTGGCCCTTGGGTCACCCATTGGCCGCCAACATGTTTATTTGATAATAAATAATGAAAAGTATTTTATTAAATGTGACCACAAACATTTTACTTACTTTTTCCTGAGAAAATTATGTAAATTTTTTTATGCGTGATAAAGAATATTCGTAAAGTATTTATGCTAAAAGATATGTACAGTGGGCCAAGCAATTCGATATGCAGGGCAAAAACTTCTATGCCATAATGAAAACTGGATGCAATAGATATGCATGTGGGAATTACATATTTAATAAGTGTAATATACCCACTATTTAGATATGTAATTCGCTTTTCCATAGCTGGTGTAGTAAGTCTTTACTATAACTTAGAACTTTTTGCCCTGCATAGCTAACTCGTTGGCCCACTGTACCCACTGTTCTTAAAATACGAGCGATTTTAGTTATACAAAATTGTAAAAAAACTTGGTCTTTTCTAAATTTTCCATTTTCTAATAGCCAACAATTTATCCGAAAGTTTCGGATAGTCCGAAATAATTGGAGTTCCATATTCGTAACCGAAACCGACACAAATATTCTCATAGATCCGGTTTTCGGAACCGGAACCTAAACTTTAGATCCGTAACATTCCTGGTGCACACCTGGCCAACGAAGGATGTAATTAAATTATTCTCTTCACTTAGAAGATCGACTAGTGTTTATTCAATTATTAGTAACTTACATAAGTAAATAATCAAGTAGCAATTACTAATTATTGAGTAATAATGCCATTTCGAGTTGATTTTTCGCGAGTCCCGTCGTCAGTCGTCATTGTTCAAGTAGAAGTTTAAAGGCAAATGGTTTCATAGACAAATATACTCGTTTCCATTCATTTCGGCTCATCATCTGAGCGACATCTGGTGGCTGAGTTTTCAATAAACATCCGTCCTGTTCGAATAAAGATTTTAACTTGTGCAAGACGAAATTCCAAATCAAATGAAACGTAGTTTTTAAGTGTGCGAACTATTCATTACATCCCTAGCCTTCATCGGCCGTTCGTTTCCTAGGACGATGCTATGGACCCAGCTTAAACGAAATGGTCAAAACGGGTTTGCAACTAGTAAGTTAGAAACATCCCTAGCATCGCTACTGCTACATCCATTAGGTGGCGCACGCTCGTTTACCGTCTTAGTGATATAACAGTAAAATGAACTCATATCGACTGTTGCAGGGCATATGGGAAGAAGTCGCGAGTTTGAAAGAAGCGCGCGCGGGGTGCGCGGCGGGGGCGGCGGAGGGGGTGCTGGTGGTGGCGGGGGGCGACAGCGAGAGCGCGCGCGAGCGGGCCTTCTACCGCGCGCGCACGACGCTGGCCAGCGTGGAGCTGTACGCGCCGCGCGACGCCGCCTGGCGCGCCGGCCCGCCGCTGCCGCACTCGCGCGCCGAGGCCGGCGCCGCGCTGCTCTGACGCACGCCTACGCTGATATATATGGCTCTTACACTATCATTTTGCCAACAATACCTGTATTGTCTTTTGTTTCATTTAGCCTCTCATACATTATGGCACGTGAACGACATTGCGGTGTCAATTAGAGTTGGGTAAGTAATGCGTGTAATGAAACTCGGGTAGCGCTACGCGGCTGCGACATGCTACAGTACACATCACGCGAGAGTTTTAACCATTGCACCATGGCACCATGTCTCGGTACGCGTATTCGGGCATGTTCGGTAAACATCGCGCGCAGCACGCATCACTCGGACCTCGACGAGTCATGGAACGATGCGAAACAGAGTCATTGAATGAATAGTATGAACAAGCGAGATAGATTTATAGCTTTGGATTTTAAAGTATTGAAACTTATTGTGTACGCCATAGGGGTCATTTTTATTAGCTTCGTCAAATGAAACACGTGCAAGTAGATACCTGTTATTACTTGTAAACATTGCAAATGTCGCGAACAAAACAGCACAAGTTTTTTTTTATTTTGTTGTTATTATTTTAGTTGTTTGTTGTTGTTAGTGGCGAATCTTAATGACTTTTTTATTGTGTAATAGTGTAAATATAACAACAAGGGCCAAATGTCAACATTGCTCGAAGGTACTAGCAATGTCTTCAAACTCAATCGGAAGTTAAGACACACATGAAAAAGGTACATCTTACGGTTAATATAGTTATTTATAGGTATTACTACCATACTCTTATTTTGTACACATAAAAATAACTAATAATATTAAATTTAGTATTTCTATATGTACGTAATCAATGTATAAAGTTACGCCTATCCTCAAGCCGACATTACTTATAACATACCATTTCATGTCCATTTCATTCGAGTACTGTTACGCGTACTGAGACATGGTTGCGGGTGATGGAACTTCGGCCAGTGTAATGTGACATGTTCCATTACAGTACGGGGTACTGTTTTGCGCATGTCTAGTGTCAATCTGAGGCACGTTGCACAGAAGCGGTTGTTTGTCGAACAACAAAGCGAATGGGTCGTTCATTTGGTTCAGTATTGTAGTACTAACCGAATGAAAACCTACGAACAATCATTCAGGCATCCCGCGTCCCTCGTCTTCTGCGTGTGGTTGGCCGTTTTGTTGGTTATGTAATACCATTCCGGCATCGGCACTAAGTTCACTTTGTTATTAATTCAAAAGTAAATAGGGCGGGGGTCCAAATTGTAAAATGTTTGGAATTATTTCGTACAAAATACAAAATCATTTAAAAATAATAAGTGTTAAGTGTTCATTATTCAATACAGGTATTTCCTTTAAGCTCCAATTTCAGTAATGTCTTAAACCGACGGTTGGTGCTGAAGGAACGTTTTCGATGTCGCGTTTGTTCGTAACGGTAACCGCGGATTAAGAATTTTAATGAAATTGGAGGTAAGTCCGTATGTTGTAACGGATGACTACGGAACACTGCGCGTGGTCAGACACGCCCTTGGCCGGTTTTTTATATTAAGCTTATCTAAAGCAACGTCCAAATATGATATGATTATTATCATTGAAATTTGTCTATAAAATATTTGTCGCCAACATTTTAAAGTATGAGATCACTACGAACACACTTTGAACGTAATGATCTTGCAACCGAATCTTAGAATATTAATAAAATCAGTGAAGCCATGCTAAACATCAGCATACTCCAAACTTTACAACATGCTGCTAAACGTATATACAACTCTCGTAATAATTAAATAACTTATACTCATCATGTAAAATCGTGTTATTTCCTGGAAAACTGCTTTCTTGATATTTTTATAATGTATCTCTGCTTTTTTTTGGGTTTGCATGTGACTAACAAACGGCGTTTTGTTCACAATTTTGTGGGAGATATTGATTTATATGGTCGATTTAGTATGCCTATACTGCGTCCAAGATAAGAATAAAATATTTAAAACCGACATCAAAAATAAGGAGGAGGTTCTCAATTTGAATGTTTTTGTTTGAATTGCAATGGAAAGTAATCTTTGTTTTGTTACATATAAAGTTTCTTATCGCAAAATAATTTGAAAAAATAAACCTACTTCAATTACAAAAAATGCACTAAAAAGTAAGAAATACATAAGTAATATTCAAAGTTTCACCCCATCTGTGTATAACTTGAAAAGTACAATAAACGGCATTTTGGTGCCTATATTTAAGGAATTATCCCTGTACTCCTAACCGTAGAGGAGTTGTACCTTCCAGCATCAGCCCAGCAACATGAAATGCTAACTGTTAGATGCAAATATTCGAGTAGCTTCAAGAAATATACATATATAACAATATAGAAGCCTTTAAAATTCGAGGGTTAATCAGATCGTGACTTGATGAGAATTGGACCACATGACAAGTATACTCTTTCAGATAAAAAAATAATTCTTAAATCTGTCCAGGCATCTTCGAGTAAGCAACCAACATAAAACACAAAAATAATACAATAAAATTGATAACCTCCTCCTTTTTTTTGAAGTCTGTTATAAATATACAATCAAATGCATTTAACCAAATCAAAATATTTTTTATTTTTTATTTCCCCTATTTAATTGGGTTCTTATATTATTAACCTCATCTTTTTGGATTTGTAACAAAGTTTTCATATTTTATCATTTCACCTAAGATTATATTATTAAGTAACAACACTTCCAAAACTTGTTAAAATTTATTTTCATAATTATTATATAATGTGTTCAAATTAGTATTTACAAAGTGTCTAAGAATATAAGCTTACTGTTAGAATGCCGCCTGGTAGCATTATCTACATAATAATATAGAATAATGTAAGCTGAGTGATATTATGAATCTAACATAAGTAGTACTATGATTATTGAAATATAATTAAATATTTTTACAATGAATATTTCTTTCAATTTCTTAAAATTTAATGTTTAACCTGGATACTTATAGAGAAAAGCCTGGAAATTGTGCGTTGGAGATATTAGTAATGTCTGCAGCCAAGTAGAGTTGTCCGGTGAGCCCTTCAAACAAGGAAGCTGGTCGATCGGGAGGGTGTAATTCAGTACCGGGGCGTTCTTCAGCACACCAATCCTTGAAACAACATCCTCGATATAGATGAAGAGGATTCTGTAATGTTCAAATATTATGTATGTAGACATCTCATTGTTCCATACTTTCTAACATACCTATTTTCAATTGGTTCTTGTTCGTAAAATACCATAAAAATAGTTCTAAACTTTTAAGACAACCTGCGGAACATATTTTCACGATTTGCAGAGGAATAAACAAGGATACATACAAAATGACTGTACCTTTGTAGCTTGATACATTTGTATAAAAGAGTAAGCATTGCCGGCAACTCCATGGCATAAGCTGTACCCCTTCGTGCAGAGCCCACGCTCCCAAATGACGTCACAGCACTCTTCTGCAATCTTCATGTATTTATCATCTTCAAAGTACTGCAATCAAATTATATCAACATTATACGATTTTTTTTATGTTCTAAGATTTATTCTAGCATATATATTATCTAATTACTACATATTCCAGGATATCAATGTTCAAATCCCGGGCTCAACCACAAACTATTTAAAATTAATTGGTATTTGGCAAGTATAAGTATCATAATATGTACCTTTTCTCATAAAACTTGCTAAGTTTGAATAAATATTTTGTTAGTTAATTCAGCACAACCACGGCTTTTCATTTGACATATCTGTTTGATTGATTGCCTGAATTACATATAAGGAGTACATTCGTTCCAAATAAATCGCGATTCAACAGTATTTTTAAAAGATAAGTTGAATCACAGAAATGAAGTCACGTTTTTTCTACTCTTTATTAAATGTTGTCAAATACCAATTCATTTTCAATAGTTTTTGTCTATGATCAATTTGTATTTTAAACATATTTTCTTTAAAACAAAAATTTTAGCACGGCCTTCTATACATCGATATTTTATTTGTTAACACGAATTAACAATATCTTTTACGGTACATATACGAGGGCAGGTCAAAAAGTTCTCGGAATGAAAGAGAAGTGGGGTGAATTTAAACACGAAATATTTTTTCCTTTTCAATATATTCTCCATTAACCCTAACACACTTTTCAGAGCTTTCAAATAATCTTCCCCCCATTACGCGAACTTTTTGACCTCCCGTCGTATATGTACGGCAAAAGAAATTGACCCACTCTCGTCGTGTTAATAGAGTACAGTAAGTTTTAATACGCTGTATATTTTTCAAGTTTAACGGAGGCCGTGCCAGTCAAAAATGCAGTGGTACATTGAAAAAAATCCGGTACATATTATCCTAGAGGCGAGTACATTGCTTTAGTGCACACATAAAGTGCGAATTCTGCGGGGCCGTGCTGGGCAAACGTTCATAGTTTTACCAACTTCTATGTAAGTTTCATTTAGTTAAGTGCCTGTTAATTCTATTAATTTCCATACAAATTGTTTAGGCTACCAGAGAACGAACTGGTGAAACTGGCCTGGGGAAGGTCATAAGCAGGGGTCGGAGTAGGTATATTGATTTGGAGTCAATGAACTGGCACGTATACATATATTAATATGGATATGCATTCGGGATTCCGGGAATTAGATTACAACTAGAAAATATTGAAAAACTTATGGTTATTTATTTTAATTGTTTAAAGAGTCAGGATAATGAAGTCAATTATATAAACTGAATGCGAAAAAATATTAAGGAGTATAAAAAGTTATTTTTATTTATTTATTCATGAATATAATATGTAATAATTACAAACAGCAGGTAATAAAGTTGCAAGAAGTAACTACTAAATTAGTAATTTGTAAGTTACGAATACTAATAATGACGCACAAAAGTGAATTTCACTTTATTACTTGATAAATAAGAACAAATAATTTTAAACGTTTAACTATGGCATTTTATTAAATAATATATATTAAATTTCAAATGTAGTAGTTTATCATTATATTCACAATATTTGATGCAATCCCGTGAGTACCAAAATGAAATCCCGGAAAAAGGCTTATCCATGTTATGATTTCTATGACAATTCATGATGCAAGTACGTAAAATCAATATACCTACTCCGACCCCTGGTCATAAGCTATAGAACATCACGCATCACGCGAAAGTGCGATGTGGGGAATAGCTGGTAGTGTACACTGCGTCCTTACCTTGGCAGCGGCAATACACAAAGGCACAAATCCAGGAGCGCCATGACACCATTGCACCAATTTATCGCCATTACTGCTACTCATGGAGGAGGAGAAATTACCGCTTTGGAAACGGCGGGACAGCAACCAGTCAATGCTTGGTTTGATCAATGTTTGCATTTCATCACTATCCACGTGCACATGGGCCTAGAATTAATATAAACTTTTGTAGGATGACAAAGATAAAACTGCTAAAATTCATTTATTGCTTTTAAGAACCTTGAATTGGCTGATATTTAAATATTGCAACAAACCAGACGCACCATTATACAGCCTAAGATGGGTAAGACGTGGGTGGAACTTTGCCATACAATTTTGATATGCCATGACTGTGTGCAAAGGCCTAATTGGCACGCTCTGCTTACTCTATCTCAAGTTGTTGTGGAAAAGAGTTATTCAGCGAAAATGCGTCTTAAAATACACTATCCGTTGCTCGAACGCCAAAACTATTGACGATTGACTTGACGAAAAACGGTTAGTTCTATCATAAAATGATAGAACTAGTCGTAAAGAGTGAAGACATTTTTATGTTGATTTTAGAGACGTATAATTTTTTCCAAGTACGATTGCGTTGTGGCGTTATAACATTATTTTATAATGGTGTTCCGAACATTTATACCAATTTTCAGCTCTACGGAAATTTCTCTACCCTTGTATGTCTTTGTATCCCGGATCATACTACTTGTAATAAATGAGACCACAAACCGATATCACCGAGATCAGGCATAAGAATTAAATATGTCAACCAGGTTTAGGCTGATTATGATTCCATTTCTTTGCCCTTAAACTGCTACTGGATCAGTATGTACTTTTGCAATTTGTCAAACTGTTATTGGTTTACCCGATATGAGATGACCAAACATTATTCTGCTTGGTGCCCGCAAGAAAGGTGTATAACTCCATCTATTGTTTTTTTGACTGGCGTAAACTGACTTCTAACTTAAACCAAAGAATAAAGAGGGAAAGAAGGATTACTTAGCAAAAGTATTTAAAGAAAAAACGACTTTATATCATAAACAATATGGTGCAATTTAGCTCACCTCAAAGTAAAGCTTACTTTTCTTTAGTTGCCTACAAAATTCATTGCAAGCAAATTACAACTTTATTTGTTTGTATTACGATTCAAAATACTCTAAACCTATGCAGCTCACGATGCAGCTCTGAATTGGTAGTGTTGACCGCCACTAGAAACTACTATCGCCAGCGGCACGTAGCGTAGACTCGGTCGTGTTAAATTTTATTACTTAATAAGAAATTATTTTCTTAAAAAAAATACAAATTATAAATATTTCTATATTTAATTTTTAGCACAAAATCTTGTGCTTCAGTTGAGTAGGTATTGGCCGTATTGGGTAATTAAGAAATAAAAATTAAATTCAGTTTTTTTTAATCAAATTTTTATTTTATGGAAAAAAAAACAGTATTATGCAACCTATAAATGCCTAACTAATTCAAATTCAAATTCAAATCATTTATTTTCATAGGCCCCAGGAGGCGCTTGAACACGTCAAAACATTACAAAAAATGATATAAAAGTAAATAATAAATAATACTAAATTATACTAATTACAATGATTTGAATAACCGGGGCTCAGATTAATTTTAATCAAACTGTTTAGAATCGAATTAAAATCAATCTAAGTACCAGCTCCGATGGGTATTGCATTATGAGAAGAGCTGGTGAGAAACTCATGTGCACCATCTTTTAAAATGAAAAATATAACAATATAAAAGTACATAAAAAAATCACATAAGAAGAGCAATTCATTTCCAAATACTATTATCATTTATGTAGTCTGAAATACTATAGTAAGCTTTTTGAACCTTGACATATTTCTTAATTTCTTTCTAAGAATCTTTAAAATTACGGTTATTAAATTTACATAGTTTCTATTTATATGTACGTAGCCGGACAAATAATTTTATAAGATATTCAGCAAGAATTTCGAAGCGTAAGTATTTAATTGCGCGGGAAACGTGCGGTGCGAGCGCTCAGCCGCTCAGGCGGGCGTGCGATAGCCCTCTGTCATTTGTATCGGCGACTATACACCAAGCGGTAGGCATTTAGCGCGTAACCTTGAGCGAGTGACACAGGCCTGCTTAAACCCCTAAGTTCACCCTCTTGGGCATAAAATTAAAAAAGCCCCGTCACAGAAATTAATTTATTTTTATTCAAGTTGAACTATACGAACTTTCGTGCTTCTAACTTAAAAAAAAATACTGACATCCATGCAACCTTTATTTGTACCCTTCGGGGTGGAATTTATGCGCGCCTCTTCGCCATGTAATATTTCATCTTTCACCATCTCGAACTTTCGTGCAAAATTGCAATTTTCTAGCCCTAGCGGTTTAGGCTCTGCATTGATGAATCAGTCAGTCGGGCGAACAATTGTATAAGTATAGATTACATACCTGCAATAACATGTACAAAATACCAGCCATCCCATGAGCTGCCCCAAAGTATATTTTATCATGCCACTGCCAAAGTAATGGACTTTCCGATTTCATTTGTGTAGAAAATTGTTTGCCTGAGATTAGAATACTTGAAATAACCTGAAATAAAATACTTATAATATAATAAATAGATAGAAATAACTGCCACGGTTGTCTAGTAGTTAGCGTATACGCCTCGTCGCGGGTTCGATTCCCGGGTCTAGCAAAGTGTTATTTGTGAACTTTTCGACAGGATATTCTCAATAGCAGCACGGAGTTGGAATTGTGCCTGGTGGATGGCGATAGACTCAACACCCCCATCCCATGGGACCTAAACATTACAGGTAAAGTGTGGGTGTTGTACACCTCTGCCACCCCCTTCTGGATAATAAAGGCGTTATGTTAAAGATAGATATCAAATAATGAGCTTTTAGATTTGGTAAAATGTATTTTTCTACCTTTTTAAAGACTTCTGGCGGTATAGCATCTTTAGCTTCAAGATATTTGTTGACAAATAGCAGTGCATATAGATATCCCGACTTCCCGTACAAAATCTCATCTGGCGATTGTTTCAACAATTCAGTCAGAGAAATTAGCCTGAAAATGCCGAAGTATTATTTTTAGCTCATAATATTGCGTAGCGGGCCTGCGACGCACGCCGAGGTCGCGGGTTCGATTCCCGCTTGAGACAAATCTTTGTGTGCATGAACATGGAGGTTTGTCTAGTCTGGGTGTTTACTATGTATAATAAGTATGTATTTACCAAAGAAAAGTATATATGTATTAGTATCAGTTATTCTAGTACCCATAATACAAGCTCTGCTTAGTTTGGGACTACATGGCGTTGTGTGTAAGTTGTGAGATATTTATTTATTTATTTACCTATCCACTAATGTTGTATATTCAAGCAAGAATGCCGGACGTCTGGCGCCTAGTTTGTAAGATATGACAGAAGCAAGTGCAAGTGGTCCAGCATCTCCACACAGAAAGCTAATTCTGACCTTTCTTAGTTTGTCCAAGCTCAAATAGTGCAGTGCAGTCTGTAAGAAGAACATTTATTATCAGGCTACAACAGGGGTGAAACGGAAGAGAGCTTCTAGTTAAGTTTCTTGACATAATTAACAGCCAACAATCTGACTACTTTTAACGCATTAACCTATCAAGTAGGAAATTCGATCCCGCCTTTCTCGGGATTCAAATTGCGGGATTAGATTTGTCGATGGGAAAGGGTTAGTTAATATGTACTTTATTTGAAATATTATGTAATTATTTATATAGAATTATTATCGTCTTTTTACATTTTGTGGTGCATGAAAGGAGCCTCCCCGAGTGACGTACACAACGATTCCCTACATCCGGCGCACCCTGGGCAATTCGCGAGTTCTCCAAAGCGATTTGGCTAATCCTTTCTCCACGATAGCAGTCAAAATAAAATTTGACTTCGCCACGGCAAAAAAGAAGATCGTCTTTTTGGGTAGACGGGGTGGACGGGGGTCATAAAAAAACCAGCCCCCATATATATTTAAGTTATTTAAATTTTATTATTTATTATTATTTTTTTGTACCAAATAGTTTATTCATCTACCTGTTAACGTTATCAATACCGAGCTAAAACAAGCAATAACCTTTCCGCGGAACTATACCCCAGGAACGCACCAAGACTTAGTGCAAAGGAAGTAAATTTAAAATTATATATTTTTAGGTTAAGGTATTTATCTATGGGCCTATGCAGCCTGAAATAAATGATTTATTATTATTTATTATTAATAAAACTGTCTTCTTTTATGGCAGCCCCCTACTTTAAATATATTTTTTTATTTGGATTTTAGTATTTGTTGTTATACCGGCAGAAGTTTTACATCACCTATAAAAAATTCAACTGTCAAGCTATAATGGTTCATGAGATGATGATGGACAGAAAAGTCACAGCGGTTCAGTTTTTACCCTGTGGGTACAGAAAACAAAAAAATATTTTTGAAAAGTTAACACACTGAAATGAACTAAATGAAAGTTTAAATGAGTTAACTTCTTACAAGCTTTACTCCCACCCACACTAATGGTTTAATATCTACAGAGACATATCAAAATACAAATATAATAAGTTCTTTCCATCTTCACACACATCGTAACACTCAGAAATTCAACAAGATTATACAGTCTTACCATGAATGAAAACTGAGATGTTCACAACTGGAATAGACTATCTGAAGAAGTGGTTAATGCTAATGCTAAAATGCCTTGACCGACACGAAGGTTGGTGGCAGAAAACTGATTAATCTTTTACAAACCTATAACTGACTTAGTGAATTAGTGAACTTTTAAAAATTACTTTTTCTTTGAAACCTTGTGGACATTTAATCTGCACTTTTTTCTTGTTTCTCTGCTATCAAGTTATGTGCTTCAAGATCACATGATATAAGCTTATAAGCATTGCTGCTCACCACTTACATTTGTTTTGTGGTGTACCATCTCATGTTTTTATGATTGTTACTTAAGCTAGTGTCAATTAAGTTAAAAAGTAACTATAGCAATTGCAAATAGCTGGGTAAAAACATTTTTATGAACTTTTTAACTACTTTTTATATCAGGATCTGGGGATTGCTTTATTGAATCCCAGGATGGCATAAAAGGATTGATTGAATTCCCTACTGCCAAGTTATCTGCAATCATTTCAATAATGTGTTGATGAGAACAATCACAATTATCTGAACTTTACTTTTTTATGAGGGACATCACTACATCATCACATGTGTTTGATATTTCCTTAACAGTATGTGCTACTTGTGTTATGTAATACATGTAGAGAAGATTAGTCTTCACACAGTCATTAAATTATCAAGGTGTTACTTTATATATATATACATAAATTACCTACCTTTAATGATTCTGGGTTCATACTGTTCTGCTTCATACCAAGCATAAAATAATACATTGCTATTCCAGCAGAGCCTGTGTATATAGATCTGTCATAAAATACATCCTTTTCCTTGAATTTAGATAGGGAATCCACTTTGACATGAGTAAATTCATCCAGCCTTTTTTGAAATCTTTCAGATACCTATAAAGAAAATAATGTTAATTTCCTGAAAACAGCTCTGGAAAATATGAACTAATTTCTTACATACATATTCCGGGACATAAATCTTAATATTTAATATGGAGTTACATACTTAACATTCAAGACTCAAGTCTCATAACGTAAAATAAGCACGTCGCACGAATTTATTAGTGCTCAAAGTTAACTTTGAAAATTAAACGTAAATCTATAAATAGTCAATTGAAAATATAACACAGTTTATTTTTAATAAGAAAAGTGTAATTATTTAACAACAAACCCCATCCTTTGTAGCATTTAGAATATGCACAGCAGCTTCGTTTGAAAAATCATCATAACAATTTTCAAAAGAATCCTTCAAAGGTTTGCTGGTAGCCATGACTTTTATTAAGTATGTTCTTTCGCTCCTAAATCTTTAAGGAATTCACTTTTCTGGCTACTAACATTGCTTCAGTTTTACAGTTTTTGAAAACGCCGGCCAATTCCAATTAATTATTATTCACTCTTTGATGGTAAATATGGTAAATATATATATTTTTTTATATGGCAATTTGTTGTAACTTTTTACCAGTGTCGTAGTAGAAAAAAAGTTTGGGAAACTAGTAGAATATTATAGGAAAACGATCATGGATATGTACCGAATCCATGAATCTAGAATCACCTACTATTTTGAATCGTGCCAGGTGTGAACGAGCACAAGTAGGTCCTAGACCTCTAAAAACAGACCTGGTCAGTTGGCTTGAATTATCTATTGCCGAGCATTCGTCACAATACCTAATTGTGGTTTAAAACTTGCAAAAAAAAACATTTTAAAGATAAACAAGAATATTGTGTATCGTATTTTCGATAAGTAAAAGTTTATTTTATAATTTTCAATTATTATTATTTCATTTAAAAACATAGTATTTTATAAATATATTTATCCTTACACAATATTATAAAACAAAGTTCCTTACTTAGGTGGTAAGGAAATTCGCGCCTATGCTCTTTTTATTCATAATGAACCATAAAAATAGGTATTAAATGGAGGACGGAATCTTACTAAGGGTCCGTGAGTCACTGTCACTGATACTGAGTCCTATTGGGAAGGACTTAGGCCTCTGGCAATCCCAGTAAGCTGGCTAAAGAAGGGGGCCTCCCGCCCGCAACCCTAAATGCATAGCCAGTCCGACATGATCATGTGGTTTGTATTTACAAACATTTAACTGGTCACACATTTTCGGTTGCCTATTATTCCGTGGCTTAAAAATCTTCGATACTAAGGCAAAAAAAACTTACATTTCGACCGTCAGTGCATTTGAAATGAAAGGAAAAGGAAAGCTGTCATTCCAAGGAAAAGCTGTCATTGCATTCGGAATTAACAGAATTCTGAATGATACGAATGAAAAGTCTGATAATTACGAATCGTAATAAAAACAGATTTTTTCATATATTTTGGCAGCTATAGACAAGAATTTTTCGATTCGAGCTGAACGAGACAAGTAGTGCCGTACTTATGCGCCCAGGCTTAAATACTTCATTTTCATACACTGGTTAGGTTTGGTATTATTATGGGTATTATACTTAGTCCATGTCTATGGTGAGTTCTGTGAGGAGGTGAGGAGGGTAACATTATCCGAAGTGGGCATTTTAGCGCATGCGTCTGACAATTTTCGGCCATATTGTTATGACGCATACAAGATCATAGGTCTCCGCCAGTGACGAGTCTTCTCGTAGTTGACGTGGCTACTACGTACCATCCCGTTCGCCCACTCCGGACGCAGCATAGACGGTGACGAGGAATACGTAACTGGTGAGTGCTTGTGAAGACAAACCTTGCGACCTGTCACGGTTACTTATATTTGGATTCACTAATAATGTATGATCCGTATGATATTGGGACACTTGATAGTATTATTCACCCTAAAAATATGTTGCGTTTATGTTAGACGCAATAGGAAATTCCGCGTCCCAACTATGACGCGATGATTCCGTTTTTGGATTTCCAAGCCAACAAGAAACTTGTCAGAGAACAAGCGATTTATATTCAACGAAAGATGTTGCCTTGAGTATGTCTGAAGATCAAGGAATGCACAGAAAGTTGACCTTGAATTTTAGGTGACCTTTGTGGGCATGGATGGAATGGTGGAAGAGAATGGCACTTCAAGTGGTGCTGGTCCCACGGATCCTCTCTCCAGCGCGAGTTCCTCGGGGGCCGCGACGGCACCCCATGTCGTGGCTGTCACCAGCATTGTGCAACTCACACTGCCCACACAAGCTCCTTCTGCACAGGTGTTTATTTTGTTTAATATTTATATACACTCTGATAATATTCTTGTGATGTTTACATAATTGGAAAATATTGTGATTACACTATAACCTAAGTTGATCAGTTGTTTACACACATTGAAATCTTTAAATAGTTTACTTAGGGAATTGTAAATTCTTATTTGCAATATTATGTATAGATAATAATTTAACCTTATCTGTCCATGACTATTATAACATATCAGAATAATGACTGTATGTAATTGGGTCACTGTTTTACTCTTTTATCCTTTAAGTTCAGTAATTTTGCAAGAATATTTTGTTTTTAATTGTTTAGAGAATTGAATGTGTGTTTATTTTCAGGTTCAGTCTGTGATTCAAGCCAACCAACAGTCAGTGATACAAACAGCATCTAACATACAATCAGTGCAGTTACCAAAAGGAAATGTGATTCTTGTTAGTAAGCCAAGTTCTGTAATACATACTACACAGGGAACATTGCAAACTCTACAGGTAAGATTATTATTCATATTTTTTTTCTTTTTCTTTTTTATTTAGTTTAACAATAAATAAAATTATAGAGTTTTATGTTTAAAAATAGTCAACATTATTGTAACAGTACAAGTAAAAAACATATACTTACTTCTACAGCAAGTATATTAGTATGACTCATTGGCATTGTGGTTTAGTTGTATCATTCTTATCTGAAACTCAGTAGAGAATACATAATGAAGTTTAGATAATTATAGTTATCCATACAAAAGTGGCTTTAATAACATATTTTTTTTATACCCCCTAGGGTGCGGACCAACCATAAGTGGTTTCCATATTTAAAATTTTATTTACATTAAATTTGATTTATTTTATTACGTTTTATATTTATGTGAATTCTTAGTAACATTTTTGTACTCTTTTTTAATTGTTTATTTTTATTTGATTGACACATATCAATATTTGGCCCTCCCTCACTGTGCTTTAGCCAATAACTGATTTTCAAAATAGATGACATCCCGGGTCTAGGGATTCCTTATTAGATAATAGATTAAATATCGGAGCATTTAAGTTAACTTCAGGTATCCAAGATCATGGAGCATTATTAAAAGTTTTGTCAATTATTTTTTTGTATGTAAGACAAAAGCTTACACAACATCATGCAATGTAGATTAAAGGAATTGTTATGATAAAAATTTTTCATTAGATTTTTGCTAGTTCAAACCATTGTAAATAGACTACATAGAAGTGGATTCAGTGGTGACATGTCCCACTAGTAGTTCTTTGTGTGTCTCTTGCTCTCATTATGTTTTAATTCACTGGAGACATGTGCATTCCCTGTCGCTCTTCCAGGCAATTTTTTTTTTATGAGTTATAAAAATATTTATTTTCTATTTCACGAATTGGTAAAAAAGTACATAAATATGTTGAATAAACAGAGACTGGTGTATGACTTAGGATAGACCTGTTGTGGTAGTGGAATGCAGTATATGTATGTTTGTTCCCTAAGTGCCCAATTGGACTGCCCATCTAGTAGTAGTAATGGTCTAGTGGTTAGGGATGCACCTCTCACCGCGTGGTGGCTTAGCCTCTATCCCATGGGACCTAAACATGACAGGTGAAGTGTGAGTGTTGTGACACCTCTGCCCTCACCTCTGCTCTCATCTTCTGGGTAATATAGGTGTGATGTTATGTTATGTTTTAAATATATTTTTAGATAAAACCAGAACCGTCAATTATCAACTCACAGGGACAATCATGCAGTGATGACAGTTGTAGCGGAGATGAGAGTCCAAAGCGAAAATACCGGGAAATGTTGACACGGCGTCCATCTTACAGAAAAATTTTGAATGATCTTGGTGGAGCTGAAATTGCTGGTGAGAATATTTTAATTTTGGAAATTTATTGATCTAAATTTAGTCATAATAATTGATAACATATCTCAGTTACTGCCTTGGAACCATTTCACAAAAAAGCTTGCATCCCTGAAGCATATAGTAGATAATTATTACAAGATTGAGTTTTAATAAGAATTTTAAATATTTACAAAAATAACACTATATACATACAATTAATAAATAAAATAAAATAATTACATTATGCGTCAAAAAATTCCTCCGCTGTCCACAGCAGATACCGTGGCTAGAAGGCTGGCAGCATTGCCACGTTGAATGGCACCTTCTGGTCGCGAGAAGCGTCGATTAGGCGCTTTGCAATAATTTTATTAGATTATATTAATAATAGATTGAGTTTCAGATTATTCTGTTTAGCAAATTATTATGGCTACTAATCTAAGCTTAACTTGCAATTTTATCAATTAGTTTCAATAGTCCATTATCAAAGGACACTACTATCTCCAAAACATGCTAGTTTTTCTTTGAGCAACAAGATTCATCTCAATCTAAATGATTGTTTGGTGGAAATTACCATCCACAGGTGTTCCTATATTCCTTTGGTAACTGAGCTATATAATATATAATTATTATAATCAAGATATCAAAGGACAATAATAACATATACAGATATAAAGGTTGTGCTTTATTATATCATGTTAAACATGATAGCTGTTATTGTATATTAGGGCTTTATTAACTCGAAACAGAAAGCCTTATGATCTATAAACTAGTATTTAGTAAAATACATCTTTTGATCGAAAATAAATTCTATTAGCTTATATTAAAAGTAATGAATTTTATTTCAAATTTGTGTGTAAGTTATTCAGCACATAAAGTTAAATTACAATCCAATTTTGTTTTCTCTCATAGCACAGTATTATAAATAAAAACAATCATCAGTACATTTTGCCCAAACACCAACAGGCTCTCACAGCATCTACATAAAATATACTGTGAGCTAATTTAGTTCAAACTGATTGTTTTTCTACTGCTATTAAGAAATTATGTATAGTAACTCCTTAAGATTAATTGGACTTTTGGGTTATTATAAAATAATCGCTCTTAACATGGCTCAATAAATGGCATGGCAAAGGCTAAATAAATGGAACCACTATACTCAAAAGTATAAGAACCTGATGATATTGCAGACAATCGCATGGGCAAACTGGGAAGCGAGAATGAAGTGTCGCTGTCATCTTCTTTATCATTTGCACCAGGTCAGTTAAATGTGCGCCGTTGACACTATTTGTTTCTGTGTGCAACATGTGTCACTAACCTGTTACAATGCATCATACATAACTATACATTGTTTTGGTACACGGCTCATAACCACCAGCTTCAGAATTGTACCATCCTCATTTGTATATACAGTGTGACAACTGAATTGATACCAAACCATCATATTGAAGTAGTATAGTACTGTGGGCTGTCATCATTTTTGTGCCATTCAATTTTGAAACACTGCTCTTTCTTTTCTTAAGATTCTGTGCATCATGTCATATTAATTAACAAAATACTATACATACTTACTTTTTTTCAGAACATTGTAAATGTTATTTATTTATTATTTACAATAAAGACACTGTTCAATGTCTATTTAACATAGTTAAATGACTCCTTACTAGTATTTGACTCCTTTTACTTGGTGTAAGAATATAATAATATTATTGTGGTTATAAACTCAGTCTCAATGCCTCTATTTTAGTTTAAAAAATAAAGTGTGTGCCCACTCATGCCCACTCCACTTGTTGATACTTTCTTTAAACCTAACTATGAGGTAGATTACTGAAAACTCAGACACCAAATGTCCATTCATCAACTTGCTGCAAAACCATAAACATCACTAGCATGCACTCTAGACATCCAGAAGATTGATATTCAACTGCGTGTGTCACCATTGCCATTTCTTATACTATGCCTTTCATATGGAATGCAGGTCACCATAGCAGCTCTATACAGTATAATTCTTCTGGAGCCTCTTTTGTACATTTTGTTGAAGACCTGTAATGCTTCATCTTGGTAACTTCAAATTCCTGCTAGTATTGGTCCTTCATTGAAAAGCTTTTTTTTTTTAAAGTAAGTTCAAGATCACCAATGTAATCACAGCCCATTTTTAGTTCTCTGAATCTTGATCACATCTCTTTTATCAATCCTGACTTGACCTTTCAAGTAATGTAGTAGTTAAGTATGTATTGAATGGCTTGGGGTATGGTATGATGACATCACGTCATGTTTCTGGCTTGCGCGTGAATCATCCCCAGGTAAAATTTTTGAGTAAATACCGGCTGGCTACACATCTATATACGTATATAGGTAGATGTGTAGCCAGCCTGTATGTACTCAAAAATTTTATATTATTATTATTTTGTTTATTTTTTTTTTAGGTATTTGATCTGCAGGCAATTTAACTTGAAAACATTTCATTATTAAAAATTATTAATTTTTTTATTTAAGCTATCCTCATACCTCAAGGTACTTTTTTAGGATAAATAATAAATGCAACATCAAAAGTAATTTTTAAGCACCTGATATGGAATATATAAATGGGAAAAAACTTCAGAAAATCCCAAAATTTATCGATAAATTGTAAATGTATTGGAGTAGTCTAGACTTAGAGTATCGTAACTCTTCCATAATGAGTCGAAAAATTAATATTTTTTTGCACCCTGTGTCTCTGAATCACTATTAAGTAGTTCCATCACGAGTTCATTTACATCCTGTATGCCATGATTTGACGTCTTTATAAAGATGCTGGCAATTCTGATGCTGTTTCATATTTACAGAAGCTTGTTTTTTTAATATAATAGTCATAGTTAGAGATGCTTAAAAATTGATGCGGGACTTATTAATTCTGATGGCGCAAATGTTGCTTAAAAATAATTAACATAATAGAAAATTCCTCGTGAATCATTTTTTTTAGTTATTTTCTTTTTTAAATTATGCATTTTTATTCTAAAAATTACAAACTGTTTACCAAAAGCTTTTAAACCAAATTACCATTCGAAAGAAATCTCTAAAATTGCTCTATGCTTGCTAGCTACATGTCTTTAATACGTACGACACCGAATTTAAACGACTAAAGTGGAGATATAAAGAAAACAAATTTCTAAGCTACTGCAACAGGCTTTGCGTATAGTAAATTAGGTATCTTAAAATATGCGAAAAGATTTATGCCAAATTAATATTATGCGTAACTATCATAATGTCAAATCAAGGTATGCTAGGTTAAATTAGGCGAAACAATAGAGAACCAATAATTAGTCTGTTTAAATTTAAGGTCCATCATTGGGATGTCCTAGATCCAAAAAAGTTATACCGCAGTTGATGGACTATTCTGTATATCTTTAATTCATTATTACTTCGTAATGACCACAAGCTATAAATATGTCGAGAGTAAACTATAATTTAATAATCTTATCGGTTAATAAAAAAATAAACTAACTAGATTAACTAAGTGCCGATATTTACCACGTATTAAATTCAAGTTTAACTCTAAGCTACAGCTTTCGATCTCTCTTACCCGCACAGGCATTGAATGCGGGAGAAATACAAACACGAATTTCATAAGTTTGGTGAAATCGGCCCTAAGCAAAAGTTTCGGTTTATGGTTGTCCAAAAACGAAAAGTAACAAAAATGGGCAACAATGAAAAAACGTTTTTCGCGAAATGCGGCACTTTCTTCTCTAGATACTTTCGTCCCTGTAACATTCATCATATTATTTAACTCTATTATAAACGCATATTCTTAGTGTTGGAGTAGGTTATAAAGGAAATTATACGCTAGTAATTTAAATTATGACTGTGCATAATTCTCGTTATTTCGATGACATAATTTATGCATTACAAATAAGTCAGCAGTGTCATGTATAAAATTATGAATTTGATAACTCCTGCAACTGAGTATTAAGTATTATTATTTACGCGGTTACTCGTTTCTACAATGTACCGCAATAATTTTATTTGGCAGGACATTATAGAAACAGGGACTAAGGACGAATAAGGAAATGTGCTGCTTTTCCTTGTATTTTATTTTTCCTGTATCGGTAAAGGTGATATCAGACGGTTCACTCGAGTGAATGCTTCATTTTTCTTTTATTTCATGTTCGCACGACTTAGAAAAATTAAATAGAAAAGAAATTCACTTCATTTCTTATAATATGTCCTCGAATGAAGTCGTGAGTCTTGGAATTACTTTTTGATCATTTAATTAAAGAGTTAAGGAAAAAGACGCGCATGGATTAAAAGAAAAAATGTTTTAGGAGCTTAAAATACATTGTTCAGAGAACTAGTCGTTGAAGGTCCTGATACATATTGTAATCATCTCCAAGATGATTACAATATGTATCATGGATGGATGGATTTTATAAAATTTGCTCGTATTGGTCTTTGAACGTCCGCTATAGTGTAGTGGATATATTTAATTACATTTATATGAGGACGGACGTATATACATAATATTAAAATTTGAAATCTTGTGAATCTGAATTTTACTCGTGCTGTAGTCAGTAATTCTATTTTAAGTATGAAGTCTTAAGTATAAGAATAGTATCGCATCACAGTAGGATACCCTTGCAAGAAAAATAATAGGCCAATATAGTAAAAACGTACAAATACAACACAGTGTAGCTGTAGGTGAGAATGCCAGCAGCAATGACGTCACCCAGTTGGAACCTGATTAATATTCTAGCGATGACGTAATCCTGCGAGGTGATGACGCCATACGGTACCGACTGGTTTGCTTTGTTTATTCACATTTTGACTCTACAGTGTATTTTCAATTGAAATTCCGTTTATAACAATATCACACTGGACAATTATAATTTTACGCTTAGTTAGTGATATCTTGAGACGGTAACGATCCTTATAAATTGAAACCTCTGTAGTTGCTATATTTTGGCCATGTCTACGCTATGACGCTATATTACTGGCAAGTTTCATCAAATTCCGTCCAGTAGTTTTCGCGCGTAACCATATCAGGGATACCTAATAATCATCTCTCCAGCTCTCCTCTAGTTAGACTCTCTATCCCCTAGTTAGTTAACTAGAAGTTATGTCCTTGCTTTATTGACGACCTGTCTGGGTTTATAAATCGAATTTGTCTAATAAATTAAAAACATAGAAAGGAGAATACAATTTTATTGTATTGATTGAAAAAAATGTGTTATTTGTTAATGCGCAAAATGCCTTATTGAGTTATTGACCTTATTAAGCTTCTCGTCCCGCTTTTCATACCTCACATTTCTATAAACCGTTTTTAAATGTACTGACTGTCATTTATGGTATGAAATGTTAGAGATCATTAAAGTATTATGTTTAGACGAAATGAGGTATGGAAATCAGAATAAATTTGCTGATAAGGGGTAGCGGGTGTCTAAAATTGGTAACGTAATACGCTAGCAATGGGCTGTGGGGAATCGGGACGGGCTAATTTGCCCAATTTAATGTTCACCTATAGTAATTACAGACTTTAAAAAACCCATTGTGTCACCTCTGCCTCTTTGAACCAAACATTTTAAACAGCCGATAGAAATTTATTAAAACGGTTGTTTTTTTTAAATTGACATACCATAGACATGACTCCAGTATCATATTTTTTTTTTTTTTTAAAAAAAAGCTTACTAGCAATTTGCAAATACAAATTACTAGTATTCGTGTTAACCTCCTCCAGCTAAGCTTAATTCGCTTGTGTTAGGACGAAGTTTACGTCCGTGGTGTAAGTAATGGCCAGGATTCGAACCCACGACCTCTCGATCGTAAGACCGATGCCTTATCCATTGCGCCACGGCCGCTTCAAATAAGCTTTATAATATTCTGCTGCTTATCCGTGTCGTCAATACAAATCTACATCTACATAATCCTTTATATCCTTACTTAATAATATTATGAATGAGAAAGTAACTTTGTATGTCAGTCCGTTACGCTTTTACGTCTTAACTACTAAACTGATCTTGATAGAAATTTGTATGGAGATAATTAAAGACATGAAGTACATTATTTATATAGATACCTGCCACGCGGGCGGAACCCTGCGTGGAACCTAGTCTTATATTATAATAATCCCTACTTCTTTCGAATATTTTCAACACAGACCATACGCATTAGTGTTATTTGAAAGTGTAATAATATACTGACTTGACCTCCCCTTCTAGTAAGTATAATGTAAAGATAAATTCGTGATTCTTTTGGTCTAACGAATATCTATAAATATCTTGTTATTGTAATATTGTTTATTTTTGTGATTATGTAAAATCACGCTATGATCTATTAAAAAAATCCCTCTAATTAAGTACTTATTGTAAACACCTTGAAGAGCTATGCTATTACGCCATTTTTAACCTCCCCTAAACACGCTAAAATTGCAGTTGTTTTGGAAACTGAAGCTGTTTGTTCAGAATCAGTAACAAAATCTTTTCCACTAGTTTTAAAGTACAAATACAAAAATAAATATCAAATATAAAACGTTTCAAAGTGTTTTTTTAATGATTTTGAATAAACTTTTTTTAAAAATTAGACAACGGGTCTAAATCGCCTAATTATTATAAAGGTAAATAAATACCTATGCTCGACGTTTCGAATGGCTTACACCATTCTTGGTCACCAGCCGGCTTTTAGACCAGTTGTAAAATTTTTGAAAAATTTGAACTAACTGCTTAAGTTTCCATAACTACTAAATTTTCAGCCAGTATGTTAAGCCGGAATAATATTTTTTACTCGATGTGAGGATAGATCTTTTTCTGCGTTGTATGGGCTGCAAAGATGATTTTTTGTTTAATAGTTCCGTTTGCGAAGAGAAGAGAAGAGCAGGATTCGGTTATAATAGCCTAGTAGCCCGTGGGCTAGAGACCTGACCTACATCATTTTATAAATGCTGAAAGATTGTCTGTTTTTACCTCTTATCTAAACATAACTTAGAACGATCGCAAAATATCTAATTTGGTTAATGGTGGCTTTGGGAAATAATACTTAGAAAGAGGTACGTAATAGTGTTTGTTTTGTTTTTTTTAAGAAACGACGCCTGCACCATGAATTACTAATGTGTCGCGGGGTTGTTCACAAACACACATTTCACACGCGCAAAGCACACCCAGAGTCAGAACAAATCTTTTTGATCACACTTTGATTTGTCCCGTGTAGGGATCGAACACACAACACCAGCGCAGTTGAAAGCGGCGAGGCTACCGCTTTAACCTCTACGCCAACCGTGCACTCCAAATTTATCACTGGCAGACTAACTTGGTGCCAACCCCACCACGATCCTAATTTCATATGATGTGATTGTTTGTGCCTCTATACAGGCACAAACAATGATATTATAGAACTATAGATATGTTACGTTCATAGAAATTACGATTTAAATCCGTTCCGAGCTATTCCAAATTGCACACATTGACAAATGTAACTGATAAGGTAAAACAAAAGATACGAAATAGCACGCAAATGAAAGAGATAGCTATAGTTTTAATGATTGCACTTCAGTGGTACGCACGTGACTGCGCTCGACGCAGGCCACACGCAAACTAAACACAAGACGTCCCAATTGGGACGTATTTGAGTATTCACAGCGCGAGCGCTTATAACATATCTGCTTTTGTTTTTATATAATATCATTGGGCACAAACATGAAAACTTTCAGTTTTTATAAAATGTCGTAAGACGCGGCCATTGGCTCTTTGGCTATTTATAAAATTGTAATCGACTACTAAGGCCGTACGAAGTGTCCTCCGAGATAATCAGTTCAAGAAATGCTTTTCTCTGTTTCGTTCATAATTTGCGATTTTGTTTATAATATTTTTAATATTGATAGATATAGTCATCTTCAAGGAATGCTTGATTGAGTGTGAAACCATTGCGATATTCTCGATCATTCAACATCATCTGTATAAGATTCAGCTGTCAGGACATCGGGATTTAGCTCTGATCTAAATAATTGATAAAAGCAGTCAATATGGGACAGCACAAAATAAACTTTAGTAATCGATGTAATAAGGTGAAATTTCAAAATATAGACATGAGCATCTTTTATTTTCATTAGCTAACAAGGGCCCTGATATTTTTTGCAATTCTAATAAATTAATCAAGCCGGTTTAATTATACTAAAGTAAACTTATATACCGACATTTGCATTGTTAAAAAAAATGTAAGCTTACATAAAAACGGAACAGAGCACAATCTTTATACATAATTATTAAGAATAATGGATCATTCCTTTAATAACCTTTGCTGTTGTGATTGGTGTTGTTGAATTAATAGAGTGAGTTGAGTGCACTGTTTTTATTATGAAGTTCTCTTTCATAACTAAAAATTTAATTTTTTTTAGTGATTCCAGCCGGCGCTCTCCAAACAGATGGTGGTTTGCATACACTGGCGGTGTCCGGAGCAGCAGGCGGTGGCACCATAGTGCAGTACGCGACTAATCAAGATGAACACTTTTATGTGCCGGGTGGGTGTCGTTACGTCTATTCACTAGATATGTGTGCGGAGAAGTATTCTCTTGCATGTCTTAATATAAGTGAATAAATTCCTTTATTGCTTTAGGTCCTATGCTAGAAGACCAAACGCGCAAACGGGAGCTGCGGCTATTAAAGAACCGAGAAGCAGCACGAGAATGTCGTCGTAAGAAAAAAGAATACATCAAATGCCTGGAAAACAGAGTCGCAGTGCTCGAGAATCAAAACAAAGCGCTCATAGAGGAACTGAAATCCTTGAAGGAACTATATTGTCAGCAGAAGACAGAATGAGGTCCAGCTGGCTAACGGGTATGCCGCTACCCTGCCACTGGGAGCCTGAAGGCGCACATCGTTACTGTTAGTAGTGTGCTCGAGTGCCGCGTTTTAAAGCTCGGGTTGGCTCTTAACTTTACACGGGATTGCATCAGTGTAACTCTGTATTTTAGCAGTTGATTAAATCAAGTCAAATCGTTCAAGCGTTGATTGATCAATCCATATTTTCTTTAAGTATTGTTAGATTTGATGTATTGAATTGTTAATGTGTTTTGTAATTTTCTATAGTTGTTTTAGTTATCATTTTGTTTGATTTTATAAGCTGTATAAGAATAACAGAACCGACGAATGATACTAGTTTATTACTGCATTACTAATACTATAAAGTTGTTGACAAAGGTACCATATAATAACATAACATGTTCAATATAACGAAATATCAGAAGCTTTATTTACCATTCCAAAATGTTGTTTCTTTATAGCGAGAATTACAAGCAGTACGACTTGGTGCCATTTTTGGAGTCGGAATGTTCTATAGATCATTATGTTAATGACTTTATAAAAGTTTATATGTTTGATTAGGTATTTAGTATATCAATTTAAATAATTTTGACTCTGCGAGGTACTTTTGGTTGTCATTTGTTTGTGGTCTTTACCGAGGTTTGGATCATCTGCTAACGATTGTCACATGTGTCTGTGATTGTAGATACTGAAGTGATATACTATGTTGTTAAGGTGATTGATACCTTTTACTTTCAACACTCAAATGTGTTTATAATGGATAAGCCAAAGTTAATATTTTAGTTGTTTTGTGCAATATCCATATTGCAATGTACAGTTATCTATTTTTTTTCTAATACTTATAAATGATAAATTTACATACTATAATAAATGGAAGTAAGAATTTTGTACATTGTGTATAGTTGAAAAGATTATGTATAAAAACTTTTGTATATATACTAGTATAATGTTGTGGATGAGAAAGAATGGTAAATGAATGTATTTTATCAAAAAATCTGGTTATTCTTATGTGCCGTACTTTAGTGAGGAAATAGAGATTTAATACATTTCCCATACCATTCTAGAATCCAATCATCCACATGATGTTATACACATATTATATTTTGTTTTCGTGAATGGGTAATTTTAGCTGACTACCAGAGTTTTAAGTAAGATTTTATATATTTTGTTTGCCATGATTGATTTGCATTTTATCTTAAGAGTGTATAATTACTATGACAATGAAATTGTTTATGAATTTAATGAACACTAATTTTATATAATTGTAAAAAGAAGATCACATAATTATTTTCTTGTTATTTTTATGAATGAATCCACATCTTATTTAGTAGATCAATCATGGTAAATGATTTAACATTAATGATAGACATTGTGGAAAGTGCCTTTACTTAGAATGAATAAAATTTATACCAACATAGCTCTTTATGTTAACTTAATGCTATTTATAAAATAATAATATTAACTGTTTGATGTATTATTGTGGTCTTATTATTTAATGAAAATCCTTAATAATGTGGGACAAACAATATTTATCAATTTAAAGCTAAGATCCTGGGGTGCCCTATTACAATAGATTTTAAAGGGTTATTTAATTAAAAAATATTGAAAAAGAAATAAACAATAAGAAATTTATTACATATTGAATTTATGACAAAATGTTGAAATTCAGTGTAAAAAATACACATTAAACACAAGCAGTAAACACTATTGTTAGGCTATTGATGTAGACAACATATTAAATACACTTCAGTGCCATATTTGATAATTTTGTCTCTCCACTTAAACAAGAAAGATAATTTCTAATCATCGAAATTCTGTGACAGTAGGAAATTAGCTGCAAGGTTTTCATTCTTTTCACATGCAAAATACGCCTGAATGACCATATGTTCAGGAAAACCAAGGGCTTTTAATCTTTCAATAGCCTCTTTGTCTTGGGGTGACACTTGGGGTTGCTGGACTGCTGGCAGCTCAATGGCATTCTCCTCAGCGGCAGCTCCACCTCCTGCCGATGGGTTGATTGGCTCATTCAACATTCTTACAAATGCTTGTTGATGTTCACTTATTGCCTGCAATAAAGCTGGGTTTGTTTGACCTATTTGTTGAAGAACAGCATTCAACAAGTTAGGGTTCTGTTGGATAACTGCACGCATCTGTTGAAACTGTGGTTGATCACGAAGGAATGCTAAAGGATCATCATCTGGGCCATCTTCAGCTTCTTGTTCCTGAAGTAATTCTTCTGGAATGCCAGTTATTAAATATTCTACTGCTCTCTCTCTGTTATTAAAAGAAGCTCTAAGTGCTTGTTCAACTTGTTGTCGGTTGTATCCCATATCCATAATGCTTAGAACCGTATTTTCAAAGTCAGGTTCATTAGGGGTTGCCACTGGCGCTGGATCTGCCGCCGGTGCAGGTGTCGCTGCTGGCGCTGCTGCTGGTGCTTCTGCAGGCGCAGGTTTGGATTTAGCGTCACCGCTTTCTGAAGACTTCTGAGCACTTTCACCAGCTTCAGGCGCGGATGTCGTTGATACCGGGGTTTCAGAGGTTTTTGGTTTAGTTACCATGATAACAATAAATTTCTTTTCATCTATGTTGTAGGTACATAACTTATTATCATCCAACAAAATCATCCCAGCATAAATAAGCCTTTGATGATCGGCAACATAATCTTTACCTTTTTCAACTTCGATTTTCAGCTTCAGTGCTTTAACAGTTTCTTCTGGGTCAATATTTATTTGAAAAGTTTGTTGTTGTAAAGTCTTTAACGTAACCAACATTTTGATTAACTTCCTTTATAACTTTAAATGATTGAGCAAGTTTTGTCCTAAATTAGATACCGACTGAATTCTGACTCGACAAAATTATGCAGTAAACATAACCTCGCGACTTTTCTTCGCGTTCGGATACGCATTCAGTCTACTCTACGCAGTTTTTGCGCATCATACCAACCAAAGACAAACCAAGGTTTAGAAATTTTGACAAGGCCTGCTAACAAAACAGCCTATTCGAAACCAAGCTTGCAGGAGTAGAATCAAAATAATGTAATATGCGCATTATCACTTTTTTGTATACCCTACAATTTAGTGGATATAACGCCAAAATTTTGGGATGAAATGAAATGGTGAAATATATGATTAAATTATTAATTTATGAGTATTTTAAAGATTAAAAGTACCTGTTTTTGGCATGTCTCACACCTTACCATAATATTTCTATTACACATACATTAATTTAATGCAAGAAGTATGGCTTGTATGTTTTTGTCGCTACACTAATTATCTTTTTATTACTAGCGCCATGAATCTAGAATGTAATTACTCTGAGACTTGCGCTAATAACTCTGACTAAAAAAAAAATCATTTTTTTTTTAAATTCCAAATTGCCTGACATGTCGATTGTGTTCCAGATATATATAACTACTCAAGAAAGTAATTGTTCCTAAAATGGTAACATTTTGTGAAGAAGATCACTGCCACCAACCTTTAGCTGACTCTATTAAATTTTTCGCTTAGGAAAGTAATATAATTTACTTGTGAATATAAGACGTATTACATTCACAACTGTCACATACGAATTAGTCACAACATATTTAACTGTGATTACAAAACTTAGTTCTTATAACTTTGCCCGTGAATGTGACGTCAGATTCGTAACATTTTTTAAGCCATTTTACAGGACTGACAACAAAGTATTACGAAACTGACACTGTCTGATAACACATGGTACACAACCGACTTTACGAGCAGGTAATAAGTTGGACGCTGTTATAGCATTTGTATAGCACCCACAGAAAATGTGAAATTGAAGGGCCCAGTTGCAGAAGTCCCTAAGTCCACTTAGGGTCTTTTTCATCTGATAAGGGCAACGTGTAGAGCATGTCAAATATTATATAATCACATTTTTTTTTATTTGGAAACAAGTACCTAGGTCGATATAAAGACACATTTTTTTTTTTTTTTAAATATGATTTTGACGTAAAAGTCACTTGGCGCATAATAAGTCTCTACGTCCTAACACTTTTGGTTAAGAAGTCACTAAGTAACCTCATTCAATATCATAAAGTTCCTTAGTCCAACCAATAAGTTCCTAAGTCCAAGTAAAGTTGATGAAAATAATGCACCAAATCTGGTTGATGTGGACTCTGAGGATGATAAAGAATGATCCTAGAACGCTAAGTGTGATTTGATTTCACATAAAACTGTTTTTGTTATACAGGGTGGATGCGACATAGCGACATTTATTGAAACCACAGCTTCTATACATGGCCAGTATGAATTTCCACTGGATAAAAATTCTCTGGCGAAATAAAAAAATTCACGTTCTCCAAACAAATTGAACATTGCGATCGTGCAATTTGTTTGATTTTTTGTTTCGCCAGAGAATTTTTAACCGGTGGAAATTGATAATGACCATGTATAGAAGCTGTGGTTTCAATAAATGTCGCTATGTTTGCATCCATCCCGTATGTAATTTTTATTTAGTTAAAACCAAAATAATATTTATGTTTAGTCAGTAAGTTCAACAAATATGTAACCAGTTTTCTATTTTGCTCTTCTAAGAGTGTATTATTATAATATTTTGAGAAGATAATTATTATACTGTCAGCTGATGAAAATAACTTACCAAGAAGTGAAATTTAATTTAGTAATAATAATAATGTTTAGTTTAATATACCAGAAACCAAAATATTATGAATGATCTCAGTACATAGTACATTGTACGAGTATATAACTTAAATTGATCTCACATAAAAAATATATTTCAATTAAAATTTAGTGCTTAAGTCCTAAAGTCCACCATATTTTGTTTGTGTAGATTTAAGTCCAAGAAATCTTTAATAAAAGTACCTAAGTCCTTAGAATAAGCGTTAAAAGAGGCTTAGTCCAATGTTTGGGACCTAAGTCCAGTTCACAAAAAGTTGATTATACTGAGAGGTTTAATAGTAATATTTAATATTTTTATATTAAATAAAACGTTGATTATTTTTTAACACTGTGAAGTTTCATTTTCTTCTCTAACCTAAATAGAAATATTTCACTATTTGTTTTTATGTTTTACTATCGTTTTTTGACAACCTGAGTTTTTGGACTTTGGGACTTCTGCAACTGGGCCCTTCAATTGTGTTATGAGTTCTTCAGACCATAAAGTCACATAAGGTTTACGGTCGTGCAATCTCTTTTTAGAAAAAAAATCGCAGTATATTCTAAAGTAGAAAAAATATTATTTTTCATTACTTTAAGATAAATTTATGGTTTGATTCTCCTACAATACAAGCAAAATTTAAAATTTTATTAAAATAAAATAAAATCTTCTTTCAATAGAATCTCTTATCACTACATAGTATAAAACAAAGTCGCCTTTTCTGTCCCTATGTGCGCTTAAATCTTTAAAACTACGCAACGGATTTTGATGCGGTTTTTTCCAATAGATAGAGTGATTCAAGAGGAAGGTTTTTATGTATAATACATGCATAGAAAGGGGGAATTGTTTTACTCCAAATTTAACGCGTGCGGGCCACGGGCAGTAATGAATAAATCAAACTACTGGATCGATTTTAATCATTTTTTCAGTGAGTGATATAGGCTATATATTATATACCCGTGCGAATCCGGAGCGGGCCGCTGTGTTTTTATATACAACGTTCACAGTTTTTCTGTAGTGTATTTAGTATCAGCATTGTACCCGTGCGAAGCCGGGGCGGGTCGCTAGTCTACAATATTTAAGTTAGTCCCCTCCATATGACATGTCCGTGGGACGTTGTTATAAAAAAAATAAAGAGTTGTGCTGTAATGTGCTATCATGTGCCACATCCTTTTGAAGTTTCTGGGTACACACCTAACGAACGAATTTATTGATTATATTTTGGATGGCTTAGCGAATGCTAAAAAATCCTTTGGTGTTAGCGCTATGCTTAGGATAGTCAGTAAACGCCAGCGAAAGATCGATGGTGATCGCTTATCCGTCCACAGAACTCTTAACATAAACCAACGAACGCGTTTGTTAGCCTTCGTTTGTCAGGTGTGTACCCGTCAATAAACAAATTGCATCCAGCAGAAAATTCTATCGAGGAAACTAGAAATGTTAGAATTTTGGGCAATTTACTCTAGTTTTTATATCACTCTAAACTATAAGAATTTGGAATAAAACAAAATGTGTCACTAAAGGGCTTGGCGTCATACTGTGTGGCGCCTACGCCCCTGATTTTTGAGCCCGAATGTGTGTAACTTCTTACAAATATTGAAGAAAATATAACGGTCATGAACTCTAAAAGTCGCTATAAAACGGCCATCACCTCACCACCGCTTTCGGGAAAACAAAGTGGTTTTTTATCATAGGGACTAGAAGGAAACTAAAACATCATCTACATTATTCATTCAAATGTATGGTATCCTGCCGCTTTGACGTACTTGGTTCTTTTATCAAATTTTAATAATTTACTTCGAAAAAAAAAAATAAGATAATGAATTTGTTAGGACTAAAAGTATAAAGTTATTACTAGAAAAGTAGCTTAGGTTAGAACAGCCATTGAATTCAAAGCAGGAGCCGAGCAAGCAAAGCGAGCGTTTCGCGGCAGCGGTCGGCGACTGTCGGCGAGTACTCGATTTATTTTTTTAATTTTTAACCTTATACAAATGCTTGTGTCACTTTTAAGATCGGTCAGGTTATACTTATGGATCGGATAAGAACTTTATTTCCATGATTTTTCTCTTAGACTAGTACCAAGATTGTATGTCTTTTTTTTTATACTACGCCCACAGCGAACGAACGTGTAGTCCACCTGATGGTAAGTGGAGTACAGCCCATGGACATCAACAATCCACAAAAGCAGACTATAGATGCGTCGCTGTAGCTAAGGACTACGGTGTTATGCTTCATGAGCCAGTAATTTCAGGGCCCGATCTCACCACCAAACCGGAACACAGTAATGGAAGCACTACTATTTGGCGGCAGGTTAAAGGTGAGACGGTGGTGCTGCCGCCCTCGAGCTCATTCACAAGAGCTCTACCACCACATGTCGCTAGTATAGCTCTTTTTTGCAATATAAAAAGTGTTGATGTCCTTAGAGAAGAATGCCATACGACATGATGCTGTAGTAATAACAGAAGAAAAAACGATTCTAGCCGTGTTAACGTCAGTAAGCCGCCTGAGGTGTCAAGTCAAAATAAATTCTGACTCGGCCATCGACACGACGAAGAAGAAGAAGAAGCCGCCTGATAGTCTTAACGGCACATACCGCAGAACTCAATTTGTCTGATAGTTTTTCTATCTGCCGCCACTGTAGCTTTGAGTCGAGAGTACCTAATAATACAGTAGACTTAGCAGTCTAAATAAGCAACGTGTTTTACATGTGGAGTGAAGAACTTAATAACTTTTTTTTAATCATTTAGTAGCAAATATTCTAAAGACCTGGTGGTTCTGGTTTACGTGAACCTATCGGTGGTGGTGTTTTAAAGAACACTTACATGTTAAAGTTATATTTTTAGAGTGTGATATTAGATTCCGGAATATCTTTTTATAACTTAAATATCTTTTATGAATCTTAATACTCAATGTCGAGGGCATTTTCTAACAGTCCACCCTTAGGGTGATGCAGAGATAAATGGTAGATGCATAAGGTATAGGTAAGAATAGATAATTACTATATTATAAAATTAATCATAATAATATACTGTACTATACAAATAAAAAATAAAACATGAATATAATAACAAACACAAGTGAACTATAAAATAAAATATTAAACTTAATAAAAGAGAAAACACTACTGAGAAGATGCCGCCAAATAACCCAAGTATAACTGTTTTACTCTAAATTTAAAGACATCACGGTTGGATTCCATCCTGATTTTCAAAGGTACCGCATTCTACAAGAGAATAGATCGTATAGTGAAGGGAAAATGTACAAGACCAGAACTGTGAGAAAAGAAGAACATTATGAAATATCCAGGGATTCTCTGATACTGGTTCACATAAACCGTATGTATCTGGGCTCATTACTGTCATTAGATTAGTCTCTATAAGCATTTTCATGACAAATTATATTCAGGGTTTTATCTTGGATTCTGGACGGTTCGCGTATGGTCTCGTTATTTCTGCTTCAATGAGCACTTTCTTGGCATCAATCGATTGACATCGGTCGGGGGATAGACAATCGACGTAACACCACCGGATCGACGTCGATCAACGGTACAATAACGGAGATTAGTCGATCAGTTCTCACACATTTTTGTCTAGTCTGATCCATTACAAAATAAATTCATAATAAATATTTTATGTACAAATCAACACAAAACTGTCCTAACAAGTTTTTATCGCTCCCTAAACATGGTGAAACTATCTATCTAGGTCATTCTAGATATACTTACAAAAATAAGACATTACTACTAGCTGTCAGGGGTCACCTTTATTTTTTTTTTTTTTTTACGGGATATAATCCCACCCACATGCCCACCACTGTGACTCCTGTGACGCCAGGATCTACAGCGGTAACCAACAAAAGGCACCGTGCATGACACACGGGCAATCCCAGGGAGAGTTAAAATTGTCTTGGAACCCGCAACGAATTTAATCAGAAGTATATAGTTGGAGTTGGAAAGTATGTATCTTTACTTCCCTCCAGAGCAAAGCGGGAGACTGAGCAATGCCAGGGGTCACCTATGTAACATTTAAAATTTCCGAAGACATCCCCAGGGGTATCCTCTTAGTGGTGTCAACAGAAGTCCACATTCAAAACGGGTATAAACGTGCTCAATTATCTGTTAAGTGGAGTACAATTGAGTACAATTAAATTTATACCATTTGACATCATAAAAATGCCTCAAATCTAACGTGGAGCTAGCTAGCTAGGAAGTAAAATTAAGGAAATCAAGTGTGGTCGTGCTGCATAGTACTACAACTTGCGGCGGAAAAATACGGCAGCATCACCACTGATGCCAGTCACCACTCTCTAGGAAATCACTACATATAGGCAATGTGTAAGTGACGTTATTCCACCGTCAGCTCACAGCCGAATTAAGCGTATGGCTTAGCACTTTCCTAGAAAACTGCATCTTAGTTATAACCGGCATGCATATTCCATAAATGGAACACACGAAATTTGTGTTAAACAAATATCGACCTTATTTATATGAGGGTTCGAAATGACTGTTCCGTAGACAGAATCGCATCACTGATTAAATTTGTACTCAAATACGCTATTGATTGTGCCCCCTTAACTTGAGCGCGGCAGAAATGTGTCCTGCGAACAGTGCTAGTTTCTACACGACCTTAAAATGTATTAATACAAAATCGATTTTAAGATGTTATTAAAAATTTATTACTTACATACAATAAGTTTGCCTTATTCCTAATACTACAAAGTAACTAAAGTAGCTAATTTATATTAGCTAACATAATATCTCACAAAATGTATATATAATATTTTCTGTCAGTAGCTTTATACCTATAGAGCATCAGCTTTATAAACAGATAAAGTGAAGCCTGTAATAAATATACAATAAATACTCTAACATAGAACCGAAACTGATATACTCTATTAGATACCTTCAGATTGAATTTAATATAAATTATTCTTCTTAATTTTCATCTCATAGTTTACAATTTACAGACAGATCATAGAAAACATAATAGAGAAGTGAATACAGCAAACTGTTCATATTCTGTAGTCCGAATTATTCACATTTCATTCTTTAAACACTGTACACTGGCACTGTTATCATTAAGTCGTTTCAAATAACTTTTCACGAAAGTATTTAATTTTTTGTGCAAAAAACGCTTCAAGTCCTTCAGCACAGCGATAAAACTCGGAGTCCTTTGGATTAAAGTATCGACAGTTATCAAATATTTTAGTCATGTCCGCGATGAACTCACTTAAAGTACTGTATGTTACTTCATTCACTTTTCGTTCCACTGTTTGTAGATCTGAAATATATAAAAATAATATTGTACAAAGCATTCTTGTTATTAATTTTATCTGTATTACATTACGTGATATTATAATCTATATATATAAAATGAAGTCGTATTGACTCTACTATTTATCACTCAAGAATGGCTGAATTGATTTGGCTGAAAATTGGTGGTGAAGTAGCTTTGAACCAGCAGATGGACATAGAATATTTTTTAACCTGTTCCTATGGGACGTGATAGGATGTGACATAAAACGTTGTATAACAAAATGCAAATAACAGCAAAAAATAAATATGTATCAGTCAAAGCACAGGTCTAGCCGTTCATTTGTTAAAAATGGTATAACCAAACGCAACTGACTTATTATTCTAATAAAACTGGTGAACTTTGTTCCGCCTAAAGCTGACCTCGCATTAAGCGTGCGCGATCGTTGGGCGTGTGGCTGCGCTGGCTGCACACCGGGTCAGCTAATATATTATTAAACAATGTCTTCACCCCTTAGCCGCGTCTGACTTTCGATTCTTCTGATTATTATGCAGTTTTTACTAATAAATAGTGATTCCATTAATATTAACGGGATTAACTTAATTTAATTGTTTTTTTAATTCATTAAATTTATTTTTGTATTTTAATTTGTAATGTTTGTTTGACGTGTTTAAGAAAATATGAAAATAATTATTTGAATATAAGGCACAACAAGAGATGGGTGGAAGACAGTATCATACTAATGTTGTATTTTGTTACATACCCATTGGTTCTTTAATAACTTTGTAATAGGTGGGAGCTTCTCTAGGGTCTACGGGTTCCATAAACGGCCACGCGTTTTTATGTAACTGTATTTGTTTTATAAGCCTCTTCAAGTTTTCAAAGTCTTTATTAGTAAGTTCCTTCATATTAGCAAAATTTACGGAATTGTTTTTCTGACAATTAGGACAGATGTACTCGTCTATATTGTCTGCTTCTGATTGAAGAATACCCACGCAGCGACCGTGGAACCAATCCTGGCATCGGTCACAGCATATATAAAATCTGAAAAAAAAATGAGAACATTTAACCAAAACAATTTTTTTTATAATTTACAATATTTCTTCTTTTCGGAGATATGTCTGTATTTATCATATATATTATCGCTCGCTAACGGTGAAAGGAAAACATCGTGAGGAAACCTGCATGTCTTAGAGTGTCTAAAAAGTGAGGGAGTCAAGGGAGTGTGAAGTCTACCGATCCGAACTGGGCCAGCATGGTGTACTATGGCCTAACCCTTCTCATCATGAGAAGAGGCTCGAGCCCAGCAGTGGGACATGTATTAGATACAGGGCTGCTATTATTATAAACTTTAGCACTATGAGAAATTAAAATAAGGAGTTAAATAAACTATAGCCTTGTGTTAAACATTTAATATCTTTATAATCGTAAGCTGTTTATGGGCTTTTGATTTTTTTGAAATAATGTACAATACCTAAAGGTAATGAATCCAGTTTTTAATTACAATATGCACTTAAAAATCAACCACTATGCTAATAAATGTTCGCGAACGTACTAAATCACTTCATTAGCAATGATTGATTAAATCCAGTGTGTGGGTTACTAAATTAAAATATTCGAACTTTATAAATATCAATAATAGAAAGTGGTATATAGCTAGTTGTTAATTTAGTTTACTATACTTCAGAGGAACTTTTTTTAACAATAAAGACCGCGAAATCGGCAAATTGAACCAGTGTGCCCCCGCTAAACATGTGTTCACACATACCAAAGCGGTCAGTCAATGTACACGCACATTCCGTCGGCACTCCATAAAGTGAACGCTGACTGCTAGACCGCCGGCAGTGGGGCCGGCGTGTTAAGAGTTAATATTAACGTATGCTATTAGAATACCCACTGTGAATTATCATAAGGTTGTCGGCAGAGGCAGTATAGCTCTTGCGTTTCTTCGGCGCGGCGGCAGTCTGAACACACGTATTCCTCCATCGTTTTACTCATTTCCTCAGTGACGCCGACGCAATCGCCGTGGAACCAATTACTACAGTGCTCGCAACCAACATAAAATCTGAAAAAATAACATAACATGAACAGGTAGTTGTTTTAGGTCTCATGGGATAGGGGGTGAGCCCATCACCATCCACTGGGCACTATTACAACTTCTTGCAGCTATTGTGAATTTCCTGATAGAAAGTTCACAAATAACTCTACCCGACCCAGCAATCGAACCAGAGACCTCGCAGTGAGTCGTATACGCTAACCACTAGACTAAAGAAAAATAAAATGTTTTAATTAAGCAAATTAGTAATAATAAGTAGATGCGTGTAACCCATATTGGATACATACTTAGTGTTATCGTAGGGCGTTCGGCATATACACAAGAGTTTCTCCTTTTTGACGGATCTCTTGTTAGGGCGGGGCGTGGCGGCGGCGGCGGGGTTGCGCCGCTTGCCCCCCCGCACCTCCTCCTGCTTGCTGCGCTCCGCGCGCGTGCGCAGTGCCAGCTCTGCTGACAGCTCCTTCTGCGATGCAAAAAATGTTAGTGTCATAACAACGCCGTCGCTTAAGCCGATACAAACTTCATCAAAACAAACGCTTACCTGTATCTCGACACCCAGTTCCTTTTCGAGGAGACCTCTTTTCTTAATTATATCCTTCTTGAGCATCTCCTTGTGCTTGAAGAGTAACATTTGTAGCCGGGAATGATTAGAGGCGGCACGCCGCCGCTCCTCAGCGGGCGAGGGGTGCGTCGTGTGGGTGACGGGCGGGGCGGGCGCCACCGCGGGGGCGGGGGGCGGCGCCGGGGCGGGCGCGGGGCGCGGGCGGGGCGCCGGCGACGCGGGCGGCGGCGTGGCGGGACGAGCACGGCCTCGCTTGCGGGGGGAACTGTCCACCCACTCGTCGTCGTCGTCGTGCCTGGCGGACGGCGCGCGGCGACGCGGGGGCGGCGACGGCGAAGCGGCAGTGGCGGCGGTGGTGGCGGTGGTGACGGCGGCGGCGGCGGTAACGCTGGCAGCGGCAGTGGCGGCGGCGGCGGCCACCACGACGGGTGGCGGCCTCGGCTCCCGCTCCACCGCCGCCTCGGGCTTCATCCGTTTCTCTTGATAGCGTTGCAACTGCAGGAGCTTTTCCTCTATTTCCGGATTTAGGTTCTCCTGCTTTAGCGCACTTTTAATGGCTGTAACGACACAGCAGAATTGTTAATATTTTGATGAAGCAAATTGTAGTCCGTCAAGGTATAAAATACTATGGTATATATGGTAATAGTATGGTAAAGGATTTTTATGAACGATGCCCTAGTAAAATTACTTGATCCACCTGCTTTATCACACCTAATATTGATCCATAGTAAAGATCCAATTTCAAAACCAAATAACACTAACAAAAAATATATAGCATAATATTGGTCAGTCCTGTAATGCTAAAACTATGTATGTATAATGAATTCAGCAATACACAGGATGTCCATAATATATTGGTAACTGGAACATATTGATTGCCTTGTGTAAATGATCAAAACTAAACATCTCTGGAAAACTGAAAGGCATTAGGGCCGGAACACACGGCGCGGCGCCGCAAACCGACACAACGGGTTAGATGCTGGCATTGATCGCGTGATCGACGTCCAATCCGATGCGTCGATTTACGCCGTTGCGGCGACGTGCTGTGTAGTCCGGCCCTTAGGCAAAAATTGTGAACTATAATAACTGCCCCACTGATATGAGCGTGATGATATTATCATCGCAATGCAATGATTTCTCACACGGCAACTTTTAGAACAATATGAATAAGGATGCAAAAACCTGATACAGCTGATTTCATAATCTATCATTATTCTTAAAATAGCTATGACTCTACAAATAATGTCAAATTGCTTTCGCGTAATGAAAACGACAAATCGCTAGGTTGCAGCTGGATGAACAATCATGAAAGTAACTTTTTTTTACATATTAAACTAAAGACTGTCGCAGTTATAATATTATATCCGTTGAGATCGTTCTATTTTTCCATATTATTATGGTATCCATACAGAGCACAATAGATTTGAATATTAGAGTAGAGATAGGCGTTGGATGATACGCGTTCAACACATAGTTTAGTTTAAAAGTAATTTCGATGCAAAATTAGTCTTTGTTTGTTAAGAATAAAGTTCAATATAATAATTATTATCACAATTATATAACTACACAAGTGTATCAAAATTGGGTGATAATACCTTGAAAACAAAAGCTATTCGACTTTTTAACTATAGATAGATCTTATCCGACCCATAAAATATTAGCTGACCGAATTTGAAAGTGACACCTAAAAATTACACTTCAAAAAGAGCACAGTTGTCTCTTTTATTTATGGGTGTTACTTTGGTTGGTGCTTATTCTGCCAATAAGGTGAATCTAACACATGTGAAATAGGGGCCAAACATACTAGACAACATTAACTTTTTAGCTGCATTTTTTAAATTATGTTGATACAATACACAAATCATCGCTCTTTTCGTTGAACTACTATTTATAGGCCTAAATAATCATGGCAATTTAAATTAGGTGTTCGGTATCGTATTGTCTGTCAGAAAGACTAAACTATCGAAATATCGTCAACGGGTAAAAAGTCTTATCTAGATTACCTTACCTAAACTGACCATGATTTAACGATATTAATCCTTTAGACTGCAAACGAATAGAAACCAATTATGGCATGGCACAGATGTAGTCACTCTTTGATGACAGCCGCGGCATTTTAACTTGCTGATTAACCAATATCAAACCCTTACAAACCCAACACTTATTCTACTAGATGTGTCAATAAATGCAGAAAACATACTTCGAAAATATTAGATACAGCTCCTATTTTGTTCATATTTTTTTTATATTCTTCTATAATAGAAAAAAGCTGTTGATAGCTATTGTGGTGATGGGATAAGTCAGCCAGAATGGGTAACCGTGCTGGCTGGAAAGGTTTATGGACGCCGGTCCGCCTGCCGCCATGAGCAAATGATCGGTCTCCATAGATCCTATGAAGCGACTTAAAGCGGGTCCGGCTCTCGGTTTACCCTTGGTGGTTGTATTTTTTTCAAGCAACTTATAATTTTCGCGGAGCTGTCGTGTCTCTCAGGTTTGAAATATGACTCAGAATCAGCCAAACGGCGTGGACTCAATCGTTTCATTACGCACAAATAGACAATATTTAGAAAATTTTGACTTCAATTAATATTAAGATCTGAAGAAAATACCATTGTTAAATTGAAAATGTTGTTTTCTCTTCACTATCTACTTAACTAGATTATAATCCGACTAGATAACTTATTTACTTTCAAAACGATAGCCTACCAATGCCAACAAAGACTGATCTTACAAAATAAGCTGGACTTGGACACTTTAAGGCAATAGAGATAATTTGACAGTAGCATATTTTTGCCCATCTCATTTCTAATAGAGTTGATGCATCGATAATGTGATGGAGAAGCTACTTATCACCACTACCAAACTGCATAGTATTGTGAACTTGTCTAAAGATGATCTGAGAGAACTACTTACTCTGTTGTATGTAATCAGGGGTTAGCACGAATTTACTACCCTGCGGGCCATCTTGACCTGAATTAACTATGTCAGTTTTCGTGCTGTTCTCTTTTATATCTTCGAGTTTGGAAGGGGTTGCTTCTTTATGACTCGCTGCTTCAGCGACGTTTTCTTCACCATTTAAAAGAGGTTGCCGCTTTATTTGATCCTCCTCACTAACCTCCTATAAGTAAAAAGTTGTAATATATGTCAAAATCATGTGGTATCATTGCTTTTGTACATACTTGTGTAACAAAATAATGTCTTCGTCCATAATCAATGTAGGGTTAAAATATAAAAAAGAACTAAATATAAATATTGACATCCGTTTGTGGGAATATATCAGATTGTGTGCTAAATATTCAAGCATTAACAATATTTCAAAAGCTATGAAGATAAAATCCCTAGTCATTAAATTTGAGATTGAATTATGACAATAATTGCCCATACACCCCCACAAAACGTTTGTAAGTAAACAAAAACGACAAAAATAAAAGCTACATAAATAAACAGGACATTATTAAATAAAAGTCGATGATCATTTTAATATTTTATTCAAATGATACTATTTTACCATTAATATATTAATAAGGAATCGATTCGTAATAGCTTACAGGTATACATGTTAACTGGTGGTGTATGAGCAATTGTTTAGACCAGTAGCTTATATTTGTATAATAATTATTGTTTAATCATGTCAAGGGGGAGTAATTCACAACTATAATACTATTTAGTGTAAGAAATTGATTAACTATATTTTGATCGTGTTCGATTTATGTAGCAAATATAACCTACTGAAGATACTAAAATTTCCATTATAATATTTGAATAATTCCATTTTTTTCGAGCTAATATTTACACGTTTTTTTCAAATAAACCGGTTAAAAATGTCTATAATTATAACTGCCTGGTTTACAATATGGTATTAAAAAAATAAAAGGTTTCTCTGGATAAAATGCACGACGTAATACGCAAAAATGAGTATTCTTAAAATGTGACGAAGAAACATATTACTTTTTAAAATGATTATTGGCATTTCGGCACTTTACATCACGCACATTATGCCATAAAACCACAGCAAGGTTCAAAATACTCCCACATCATTAAATATTAGCATTGTTTAACAATGACACACAAAATAAAACAATATAATAAAATTCAAAATAAACAACAATATCTTTACAAAACAAACACTTTTGGTGCACCCTTAAGTTAATAATTGAATAATTTTCTTTATTTATTGAAGTGGGCATACATTTTGACCTCTTATAAAAATTCTATTGTCTTTTGAATCTTGTTTTTTATGGAAAATAATATTCTTATAATCGACTTTTTGGTTTTGACTGGTCAAAAATAGTATAATACTGAAATCTATTGTTCTAATTTATAACTATTCACTTATTATTATGAAAATAATAGTAAGATATGCGAAATCTATGGTATAAATTGATAAACATAATATTTACAAAATAATCTTTGGTGTTTTTTGAATTGTGATTATACTAATAGTAACTATTTTACATAAGAATTAAATATTATATACCAGTCTTATAAATTATATTACATTAAATCTTGCACATGCCTCGAAAATAACAATCAAGTTGTATCTAAATAAGGGTTTGACCATAATGAGTGCAGCCAACGTTTTAAATCTTAATGGAACTTAGCGATCGTAAATAAATAATATTGCGCTCATTTTGGTTACACCCTGATCCTCAACTAATCGCAACCTACATGTAAATCTGCCATACAGATATAAATCATTAGATAATTTGTTGTAATAATGATGCACGTTATCAAGACACGGAACATTGTTTTCTAGCGTAGTCTAATAACAGAGAAGACATTCTCTAGCACTTTAGATCGCTTGGTGGAATACATACATAGATAGTGTAATAGGCCGATGTCACTCGCGGCTCTAGTAGTAATATATTACCTGGTGCGCGGACACGGCCATCGGCTGTAGCGGCTGCAGCGGCTGCAGAGCCACGGGCGCCAGCGGCGGCGGCGCGGACGGCGCCGGCTGCACCGCCAGGTACATCTTGCGAGGACCCAGCATGCCCTGCTTGCCTGTCGACTCTTGAGCTGTAACGGTGCAGTCAATCAATACTTCGAACAAGCGTGCAGGCGCCGTTGCTACAAAGATTGGTTAGTATTTAGCTACCTTTGAGCAATTGTTGTTTCACTTGGTGTTGCACTAGCGCCAGTTGTTGCGGCGTCAGCGAGTAACCGTGAAGACCTTGCAGTACTATGCTGGGTCCGCTGCTAGTCTGCATGACCTGTAATAATGCGAATACTAGCTGAAACCCTGACATTGTCCAATAACAATCTTTATAAAGGTAAAGTTTTATTTATAAAAATATGAAATGTTAGTTTTTTCTTGTATGGTTTTGTCGTCTAGTCCTCACGATGTTCGGAATTTATCATTCAACTTCTCGTTTTCTTAAATTGCTAGATCAAAAGTAAAGCTATCGCTACTTACTGGGGTGCATTTTAAACAAATGTAAATAGCGATGGAATAGATATGTGAGCTGTACATTTGTAAAAAGTTTTTTTAGACCCCAGGGGGCAGCAAATCATTTCACAATATTTCTAAAAAAAAACTCAAGTCTTTTAATATGTACCTGTGCTGTGACAGTTTTAATAACAGTTCCAGGAGGTTGACCAACTAGGAGACGCTTCTCTATAAGTTCATCTTCTGTCAGCTGCTGTTGTTGAGGCTGCGGCTGAATGGCCACGGGCTGGGGCTGAGGCACCGGGCGCGGAGGCTGCAGCAAGGGCGCGGGCGCCGCCGTGGCCACGGGCGCCGCCCCCATAGCCGAAGGGCTTTGGCCGATGTGCGCAACTATCTGCGCCTGGTTGTTACCAGTAGGCCTGATGAGCACCTGCTGGCCGTTCACCGTCGCCAACTGGATCTTGCCAGCGGCGATCTGCTGCACGAGCACAGGGTTATTGACGACAATCTGCTGTGCGGGTGGCGGGCGCGGGCGGGGCGGCGGCGGCGGCTGCGGACGGGGCGCGGGGGTGCGCTGCATCAGCTGTCCCTGCAGTAATACGGCTTGCATCCCGGGGCGCGCCACCCGGGTGCCCGCCTGCACCAGCATTTGCTGCGCCGGCTGTACCACCACCTGCTGCGGCGACTGCACCGCCACTTGCTGTTGCGGTTGCACCATAATCTGTCTGTTCCCCTGCACCACGATCTGCTGGGTCGCCGGCGCTGCGACTCGAGGCGTCGTTCTAGTTTCATCTAACGTAGTTTTGTTAGAGGGTTCCCTTTCAACCGGGGCAGGACCGAGGTCGGCTTTAGCTCCCGGGGAAGTCGCCACGAGCTGTCCAGTGACGCCCTGTTGTCCCGGCATAACCACATGAAGTTTGCCGTCAGGCATCTGAATCAGTTGCTGACCCGCTAGCAATCCTTTCACAGTAAGTTTACCGTCCGGCGCACGTATAATTTGAACCTTTTGAGGCCCGTCCTTCTGAGGAGTTGCAGTCGCTTTAGAGGTGGCTCCCTCGTTTTGAGCTCCCTTTGCCGGTCCGGCGATTGGCTGACTAATAACGCGAGTTGAACCATCTGCACCTTTGGTCATAATGATCCTTCTAGTTCCAATAACAGTTTTCTGACCGGTAGGAGTAGATGCATTTGTAGTAAGTAAGGAAGTAAGTGTACTTTTGCCAGAGTTTTGATTTGGTGTGGACTTCGCTTTATCTGTGGTAAAATAAAGAGAATGATAAAAAAATAAGCAGCATTAGTCCAATAATATTAATAATAGTACCACCAATGTCGACCCTAATGTTATTATATATAGGGTCGACTTCTAGTCTAACGGATTTAGCTGAATATCAGTATTTTACGTGGAGCGACTGATACAATACTCTGTGTTGGACTAGTTGTCAGACTTTCTGGCCTCATGACTGCCCGTAACGGCTGCCACAGATGTTCAAATGGCAACAGAGACCGACGGCTGAAAGTGCTCTCTGAGTCACGAAGAAAACTCGTTATGTTAAGGACGGTCACCCATCTACGGCTGACCGCGGTTATCATTACTTTACCTGCAAGATCGATCGGTCCGCGCGGCATCGACTCAGCCACGATCATAATAGACATGGATATTATGATAATGATCATAATAAGTTGAACAACTGTTGCATATTTAAACAATAAGCCTCATTAGTTGATTAAAATGGTATTCACATGTTTACCTTGAGATATTTCGAGAGCTCTCTTCTGTTGATGCGCAGCCCTTTGCTCCCGCAGCTGCTGCTCCATCTTGTCTTTGAGGTCGGCGGCGTTGGCGGGCGCGGCAGAGTGACGCGTTGGCAGCTTGCCCGTCGACGTGCGAGTGACCGGCGTTCCGCGTTCGGTCCGCTCTCCATATTGACGCACCTCCCATAGTTCCAATTTATCTTCGTCTACCCACTCCTCCGAAACCTGAAACATATTTGCAATACAGATTAGCTATTGATATTAGATGATTCTCTATTGGTAATGATATTTTTTATGTTATAAAAATAATGTCCACGTACGGAAAATATTAAAGAAATGTACTTTACCTGTGGTTCAGTATTTTGAGGTGACTCAGCGCGCTTCCGTTTTCTTAATCCGCTGCGGATGGATGTCACTTCACGCACCGTTTTTGGCAGCTCGAGGGGAATCACAACCCGCCGTCTCAGATACTGAGTTCGTTCTGAAAACTGTCCTATATGTCTATGCTTCAACAATTCGAGAGATACTATTTCTGTGTCTGTTGTAAGTTGATGTTTGCCATCTGCAGAGGCAGGTTTAGCCGCCATGTCGTCCCACCGCAGACACGCAAACATAATACGAAGTTGCAACGCCGCGCTCGCTAGCCACTGGAGGTTCACAGTGCGATACAGCCAGCACGTTTTGAACAAGGGCCTATGACATGAATATGGCCACACTGCTTGATTTGGTTTTGCGTTTTGGCTGAAACCACTCACTGTGTTATGTCCACCTTGCCTACATAATTTTCTTAACTCATGGTGTGGTAAAACCATGAGGGTACGAGCTTTGCTCCTTGTGTGGAATGTTGAACATAGAGGGTACTTTACAGGGGTTCTCTTCTTTTTTTTTTCAACTGCTGATGTCTGTACTCTTTTCAGATACACTTTGCCACAAGGACGTTCAGTTGAATAGACCCTTACAATATTTCCCTCAGTTTTCTCTTCTTTGATAGTTTTATCCTCTCTTTTCACTGGTTTTATGGAGCCAAACCTTCTATTTACCAAGGCGCGATATTTTACTTTGTCATTTGATGTCAGTGAACATTTATAAGATGCATCTTTTGTATCATTATTTTTACTAGATGAACTAGATAAGGATTTTGGTGTCCTTCCGCGAGTGATTTTTAGTTTAGGAATAGGTGGTCGATCTCCACCAACATTGTCCACTTGTTCTGATGATTCTGCATCAGTTAACTCTTTCAGTGGGCCTATTTCTACTTCATTATCATCAGTACTATTGCATGTTATATCTATGTCCATCTCATTGCCCACTGCTGGGACTGCAGACTCTTCAAGAGTGCTTTCTGACTTCACAACACAACTTTCATCATCACTCTTTTCAACTTTGAAGTTAACGTCAGTAGAAAAATCCCCACTTCTTCTTTTAACAAAGCCATCAGAATTCTTGTTATCACACTCTTGAGCACATGCAACGGCAGATAATAAATCTGTCAATATATTTTCATTGGAGTTTGTACATGATGAACCTTTGCCTAGTAAATACTGTTCCAATATGGACATTTTCGGATTGTCTTTGGCATTTTCTAGTATATTGTGAGAATTAACTACTCCACTTTTGAAAAGTTTTACGAGTTGGTTTAAAATACTGCCTCTTTTGATACATGTTGGTGAATAACAATTTATTTTTAAACCTGAACCTTGTGCAATATTTACTGTTTCAGTGATATTACAGCCATGTGAATAACATCTATACCTCTTTGTCAGCTGAGATATCTTCTGGTATTCAGTTCTAAGAGCATCTACATTTTTAGAATTGTCAGTTGGTTTTGGTCTACTTGCTGGGGCAGGGTCACACATAGATGGGATATCAGGTTCAGGCTCATCATTTTCCACATCAATATTTCTTTCATCTTCACTTTTAACTTCAGTATCTTCTTTCTTGACATTATTTAACAAATTAGCTAGCTTTTTTTCTTCCATAAATTTTAAATATGTACGTCGTGCAAGAAATTCATCCAGCTTCGATTTTTTCGCAATTTTAGGATAATATCTCCTAGTAGAAGAGCTTAATGCCTTTTCTACATCTATTTCTTCAAAGACATCGTCATCCTTTTCAATTTTTAAATTACGCATTGTTGGTGGTACTGCAAACATTTTTTCAAAATTAATTAAGTATTCATGAAGGTTATTAGAGTAGAGGTTCTCAAACTATTTCGTTCAGGGCACATTTTATTAGTTGATATTTTGTCACAGCCTATAGGTACAATAAGAGCTATACTACACTGGTATGGCATTGGCGGCGCAGCGCAGTTTGGGAATACCTGGATTAGAGAATAGAGAAATAATATACATTACTTACATTTATCCATGACATCTTTGTTTTCTCCTTCATTTGATACTAAATAGTCATATGTTTTAGGTTCAACTGCTAAAACCTTAATAATACTGCCTTCTTTAACTCTAACAGCAATTTTTGCTGGCCCATGGTAGAGACATGGCTTTGCAGAGGTATGTTTTTTAAATTTTCTTGTGGCAGAATTCCAAAGCCATCCCCATTGTCCATGTATGCGGTATTCTTCTCCCTTTTGTTTCCAAGTCTAAAATATATACATTAAATAGTATAGAAAAATGTGGCAGAACAGTGTTGGCATGCACAAACATGCCAATTTTATTTTGTATGTACTGACATATTTAAAGAAAGATAAGTGTACCTGATGGCGCAATCCAAGTGAATATTTCACAAAATTGTAAGCAGTACGATATCTTTCCTCTTCTTCATCCCTTTCTTTCTTTTCCCTTTTATCGAGTTTTTTGCGTTCTTCTCGTTCAGTTGCAGTTGTACGAATTAGTCTTACATGACCTAACTGTTCATGCCATGCAGGCACCCAAACTACGCTTTTTATACAAGCCTAAAAAAAACATCATCATATTATTAATTAAGCAATCAAATATTAGACTGAGTGTTTGGAATTTGAAGTTCTATTTGTAGATTTATCTTTTTTTTCTTATGTTTTTATACAAGTCTATAAATAATAAGAAAATATGCTACAAATATTAGAACAACCATTATAATTATATTCCTATCTCAACTATTATTATAAAGAGGAAAGATTTGATTTCTTCATTGTTACACTTTATCTCAAAAAGTAATGCATCGTTTTCGAATAATTCTTCATTATTATGGTTCAATGCCGTGCATTGCGGCCGTGCATGCTTTACGTCAATAGTTATAGAGTTTGAGAATGTATGGTGCCATGCATTCTTAATAGACTATCCCTGATCGATGTTTAACCATAAGGTATGGTGCTATGGTGATATGGCGATCCGCGCGCGGATGCTTATTGTACAATAAAACTGACCTGTAAGACACAAAGGGCTCTAGCAAAGTCCCTGGGAGCTTGGCATAATTGTACAGCTTGCACCCAAGGTTTCCTCAAAAGTGACCAATTTGGATGCATAAATTGTAATACTATGTTAGATTCTAGTTGTAGTAATGTTTGTCTCAGTGTGGTCTCCAACAAAGGTTTAGTGGCTGAAAAAGAATAAATAAACATAATGTATACTTCATCATACCTAGTAAGGAAATCCAATAATATTAAGGGTAAGTATACATTACAATTACAATACTAATCAATGTCTACTTCATACTACTTTGCTAGTTAACAGAAATAAAATGTAACACAGTCATTGATCAACTATTATTTTTTGAGTATGCCAATACATATTTACTTACCATTAAGAAGACCAACCCATTTAAAGTCTTGAGATGATGACAAAGAAAACTTATGGGACATGTATCTCTTCTTGTCTCTTTCTTCATTTCTCTGGGGCTTGTTTAACGCTAAAGGATTGGTAGTGTACTGGTTTATATAATTCTTAAAACTGTTCTCATTGCCTAGTTTGAAGAGATAGGTCCCATTAGAGATTTGGTTTGATTTAAATCTGGTCAATCTTTCTGTCACTAAAAGAGAAAAATAATTAAATATACAGACCTGGAAACCAGAATGAATATAGATAGAACCTACAGTTTCGATTAATGCTCCCTTTTTTAAATTCAGCTTTGCATTATTTATATTTGAAAATATTGAATGAAATATTACCTTCTTCATGTTTTTTCAATGATGATTTACCTTTACTTGTGGCATTATTTTTGAATTTCTTATTTTCATCATCTTCAATATCTTGGTTGTAATTGTCTTCTTGGGCTGGATCTTCACTGACTACTGTTACTTCATTTACCACATCTGGATCATTCAGTGATGACATATCGTCAGTTCTTTCATCATCCATCTTTATGTCCATATTACTACCTCTTAGTTTTTGTTCCTCTTTAAATTTGCGTTTTTTCACTATATTAGCATTCTCCGTTTCTAAATATGATTTTCTGTTACCTTTTACTTGATTTGTTGAACGTTCAGTGATGTCCATTTGTCGTAAGATTTCATGTTTCATTTCAGATAGTTCTCTGACTAGCGGCGCCTCCATTTCCATTGAGTCCAAAACATTAAATAGTTCTTCAAATTGTTGAGGTGATGAATAATACCATACTTCACCATTTTCCGCTTCGCTAAAAAATAATACATCAATAAACTATAGTACTCCTTACTTATACAAATCAACTTTGACTTGAGAAATTGTATGCATGCATATCTTTAGTGTACTAAATTACTAAGCTTCACCCAAATACATTATGTATCATACAGCCAACCAAATTTTGATATTAGCACAGCCCATCATTTTGTAACTGTGACATTCATGGTAACAGTTGTAGTTTTCATACATACCAACTACAATAAGCAAAATAAAAAATGATCAGACATTGATTTTGATATAATGTTATTATATCATGGGCTTTTAAATCAGATCTATCAGTCTATTAACACCTTTTAGAAATAAAGTTGTACATAAAGATCAAAGGTTTTTCAGATAAGACTTTTTCACTTGAGAAGCACTCAAACAGACAATATAAATAAAATAATATTGAATATATCTGTAATAATCAATAATTTTTTGTGTGGAATGATTAAATTATGAGTTGTAAGTTTAAGTGAAATCTTTGAAGCTAGTTAAAAGAAGCTCAGTAAGTAGAATTAAAAAAAGAGAATCATTAGTAATTATAATGAATGTATAGCAAGGAATACTTACACAAATAACCGTCTTGCAATGAACCAGTACTTCCTACCATGTCTATCAAAACCTAAATGTTCATGCCTACACATTAAGCCTTGTTTCTCAGCATCAGGGAGGCAATCTGTCACACCCATAGTCTTATGCTGTTTGCACAATGCACACTGCCAATCTTCAGATGGTACATCACCTAGAGGTGGATCCACACATTCCAGGTGGAAAACTGCTGGACATGTCTCACAGCACAGCAAGTCACCCAACCGATGACACACTCGACAGTGATCATCATAGTGAATAGGAACTGAAAAAAACATCATGCTGATCCTTCATGTTGCTTATTTTACATTCTTGCAATGTGTAATGGTAAATAATATAAACTTGCATTTATTTAATACCAATACAATAATTTTATATGGTATGTAAAATGGGTGGTTGTACAACAACCACCCATTTTACAACAATTTGTTGATATCTACAGCTTGTAACATATTGATTGAGGTAATTATAAAAGCTATATAAACATAGAAAAAAATTTAAACAATCTTTTAAGATTGTGATATATTAAGTTGTATTCTAATGTTTATTATGGGAAGTTTCTTAGTCTTACCTTCACTGAGGAGGTCATCACGGACAGGATTTGTTATCAAAAATTGATTGCACAAGAACTGCAGGACTGCCAAACGGTCTTCTACAGTTGTGAAAGGATATTCACATGAATTCAATATTTTGATAACATTCTGATCAAATGACTTATCACTTTCTACATAAATCCTGAGAACCTCAGGCCATGTCATAACATCCAATAAAAACAAAGTAATGTTAACACTGTCTTTATGGTCCAGTGGACCGAAATGTGTTTGTTGCGCATCTTCTTCCCTCAGCAGAGCTTTAAGTAGCATCATATGCACTTCTATCAAAAGATTGCTTTGCTCTTCACAACTTATAGCTGCACAAAGGTCTTCTATACGGAACGGGGAGAGTCTAACCAAATGTCTAAAATGCCTCAGCACTTCATAAACACCAACAACTTGTAAAACCAAATTCTGAGGCATCAACAAGTCATCTGATGATGGAGGCAAATTAAGAGGAGGAATATTTCTTTCTTGCTGTAACCATAAGGGGTCTGGACTAGGAGCTCTAAGTAAGTTGTTGACCTTACGGGGTGTACCACTTGTTGTGCTGAAGCTGCTAACAGAGAAATCACTGTCACTAGCTGCACCCTCACTGCCGTCAGAGCTATCGCTGCCGCGAGCTTCCTCGGGCTCAGACCTGTCACTGTATTCGTCTCCAAAGTCAGATCCGTAATGATATTCTGATTCGTGATAGTCAGCAGCTTGTGGATTATATCCTCTCCGTGAGTACGCACCTGTAATTCCTCCTCTCTTATTTTTATGCGCCTTGCCACCTCTTTGTTTACGTGTACTTCTTCTGCTAATATCACTTCCTTGAGGAGACGACGCTCGGGACGCTGATGGTGTGCTAACCAAAGAAGATGACCCCGCATTTTGTTGATTTAGCAAATATTTTGGTTTTTTCAACAGATGATATTGAAATTTCCTACTTTTCTCAAAAGTCCCCGATTTTGGAGGCCTCCCGCGTTTCTTTGCCCCCCTTCCCGACATCATTGAAAACAACTGTCAATTGTATACAATCACGCACGTGTATCGTAAAAACATAGTCTTGTTTACAAAAACAAAAAGATGGTATTGCATTTCAGTTTATCCTAAATCCAACGCAGTCATAATCCCAGCCGTTTGAGATGCTTCACACTACACGATAGTCTCATAACGTTTTGGAACACGATATTCACACTGTCTTCAAAACACTGAATGAAACGTCTATCACCTCACTTACTAATTTACCTAAGATTTACCAACTAAATTTAATAAGAAAGAGGCACCGAAAACGTAATGACGCGAAATGCGAGTACATGCAATTCTGAAACGCTTGATGCTGGCTTCCTATTGGTTGATTAACAGTCCGCCATGTCGTTTTCATAACTTGTGGCCATTAAATTATCGAAATTAGAAATTAACCTTGTTCTATACGACAATAATTTCACATCCAGTAATTCATTAAATTAATTATAGTAAAATGGGTTAAATTGCCAATTTAACAAGGTTTTCACTAGAAGGAGTGGTAGTCGCCGCACAGAACACATCGGCAGCCATTTTATTTCTTTCAAAATGATTCGACAATTGTATCTTTTCAAACCTTTTAATTTATTTGTTACATTTAACATCTGCTAGACATTCATAGAAACATAAAAAAATATATATTTATTTAAAACGATTTTATATTATAAATAAAGTTTATTAGAAACTGATTAATACAAAAAGAATAAAGAGCCGGATGTACTTGAAAGTGAATCTATTGTCTCTGGTCATCATTGATTTTTGAGGACTTGACAAATTAGAACTTGGTATTCCGGCTAGCTTAACGTCATAGACAATAGAACCAGGCCGAGGATTCTCAGAAAATGGTCCTGCTAAATAGTTTGAACTAACAAATTCAAACGTCAGCCAGCTTGGCAAATAATGTTGAAAATAGCGAGGGCGACCATTTTAATTATGTTATTAAAACGATAGGTATATTAATTATATTCTTTGGACAGGCTGACATTTGAGTTTTGGGGAGGTTAAATAGTATAAGATTCAATAAATAGTACAAATCGAATATCGCATGTTCTTAAATTTTAGTTTTTATTTAGGAATTTGTACAAATATAAATTTATACAAAAAAAATAAATAAATAATAAACAAACAAATCCCTTCACTTTAGGGTACCTACCTACCCCGTATCGCAAATTCCTGTATGAAATTCTATTTTCAAGTTTGAACTTTTTCTATGAAAATAATTTGAAGTAACAACCACACGAACCGATCCTCCCGTTTGCATTGAAAACGCAGCCTTATATTATGCACATTTTTTCCATCGCTTTTCTTTATTTCATTTTCGCTACGTTACGTTGTCATGCGCAATTCGCGTGGTAGATAACGTAGGCCAGTCATTAAAGCCAAAACCCGTAGTTAATTAGTAACTCGCTCAAATTTTGAGGTTTCGTTCAGGGAGGTAGAATAACTTAATTAATAATTAGAATATAGAATAGGTAGAATTAATTAATTAATAATTATTAATAAATTAATCTAATAACTAATTAATTTCATTGTTAATTTAATTATTTGTTTAATAATTTAATTAATTTCATTGTTTTTTAATAATAAACAATGTTTCGTATGTTGCAAAACGCTGCAAATTTGATACACGTTAGAAAACGGTAAGAGCAACCGAACTTCAAATCTGCAGCGTGTTACTAATTTGTTACCCTTGTTTTTAACAAATTTCATTGTTTTTTAATAATTAACAATGTTCCGTATGTTGCAAAACGCTGCAAATTTAATACATGTTTCAAAATGGTAAGAACAACAAAATTCTAAATTTGCAGCGTGTTACTAATTTTTTGACAATGTTATTAACAAAAAAACAGTTTTCGCCCCTTTTCAACCCTTTCCGTACACCCCAGAACGCTGCAAAATCACACGGTAAGTTATTCTACCTCCTTTAACGAAACCTCAAAATTTGAGTGAGTTACTAATTACTTACGGGTTTTGTCTTTAATGACTGGCCTAGCGCTTTATGTTGCTAAATTACGTCCAAAAATGTTAAAGAACTAGTTTTGGCACACGATAAGGGCATGCAATATCGAAAGGTTGTCATTTCCGATAGTCCTCTCAATTTGTACGCGTATCTTTAAAATAAGTTACTACACACGGCTACCTATCAACCCATACATTTCTAGTATAAGCAAGTCTTGCTTTGCACGGGAAGCCTATACAACGCGAGACTATAGCTTATACTGAAAATATATAGGTTGATGTGTAGCTCTGTATACTAAAAATAACAGCCCTGTATACATTATACATGCTTTAATGGGGAGCACGAGCCTCTTCTCACGAGGAGAAGGATTAGGCCTTGGCCATTAGTGTACCACGCTCACCAAGTGCAGATTGGTAGACTCCACACACCCTTCAGTACTTTTAGGCACTCTCAAGTATGCAGGATCCCTCTCGAGGTTTTTTTTCACTGTCAGCGAGTGATAAGTTTCATGATAAATAAACACATATCTTCGAAAAGAGGAAACTTAATTATTTATTTACAAAGGTGTGTGCCGTGGGTTTGAACCCGAGACCTTCGACTTAGCAGTCAGTCTCCCACTCGGCTACTGATGCGTGGGCCATTCTATCAATCATGATGTCATGATTAAAATTAACATACTAATGATTAAATGATTGCATTAGCCATGATTAAGAGTAACGATTGAATCATGACTAATGCTTGTAAAGTTTCAATACACAAGACAGCATATTTTTCACGTAAAATAATTTGATGGGTTGTGACGTGTAGGTAAACCGCATGACGCGTTGCTTGGCGCTGTAGTAATTTTGTATTCGCTTTTCAATTTGTGTTTGCTTTGGTGGCTTCACTTGCGTATTCGGTGCGGTACATCTTTATTCTGTAAACTGCCTTAATTTTGTAATCTGAGAATGAACTGTTAAATTACAAAATATGTGGAAAGAAAACATACGCGTTAGTCATGTGTCCGCTATACCAAAACGTAACTGAAAACGGTCATCTCTCTAACGTACCGTATCGGTATTAAAATAGTTGCCAACGGTTATTAGGTATTAGTATGAAACTATGAAGTAACTACCGAATCACTGCATCCCCGCGTCAACGTAGTTTGAAAACCGAACCCACATCATATCTGATAACTAAATAACTGACAGCCAAAACCAACTGAATCCACGCAACTGATAAAAACTAACTAACTTATCTATCTCTCTGTTACAAGTGATAATATCGCATGAATAAAAGAAATGGGGCGAGAGCGGCGCAAACGCAAACCATTCAAGGTTATTGTTATAAGCCAAAGACGACCTTATATCTATTGCGCTACGGCTTAATCAAACTGTAAACGAGTGCGGTCGCTCTCGCTAGAGTAGCCTTGAGTGGCTTGTTTGTAATGTTTGTTATGATACTTACCTATTATTACTTATTCATTCGGCATTTTTTGGCTGTGCGGTCGTTTTTAACGCAGTATACTTTCAAATACTTTGTTTTTAATGATTACGAGCTGCCTATTTTGTTGCCTTTGATTCGGGTGTGAGTGAGTAGTAAGTACTGTAAAGTACTGTTATTTCATTAAAATGACGATTGATTTGTTGTAAATATTAAATATAACTAGATAAGTGAGTTAGTGGTATAAAAAGTGTAAATATAGGTACAATTTAGGTTTAAAGTTTAGTTAAAAGTTAAAACTACATTTAAAAGTTGGCCTAGATCTAAGCCTAGAAAAAAAGCATGTAGGAAAATCGCCAAAATAATTCTGCTCCGGGGGCGTACTCACTTACACGTCGAATCATAATAATCATATCGGACATTGGATAACGTAAAAAGTGGTGGCAATTAACTTGGATACCAAAATACCAAATAATACCAACCTTAGCTTAAAACGTTTGTAAACGCTATAGCTAGAATAACTAGTAACTGTACCTAAAACACCGGTATTCGGCAACGGTTGTCTATACCGGTATTGTATCACCATACCGGTGTAATACCGGTTACCAAAAATATCTAATAACGCCCATGACTAATACGCGTGGACGCAAAACTGTGAATTATATTAATTATCTAATTTACAGAAAAAAACAAAATTTTGGTATTAAGGTTATTACCGGTAATACTGAAATTATGTTTTTTTAGGTGTAGGAAATGAATACGGTATTAATACCGTAATATTAATTTGGACCAACTTTCAGTGCGTAAATATCGCTCGCACTGCTTAAATGAGCGATTCGGACCGGGTAGTCCGGGTACGATAAATTATTATGTCTGTTAAGAGCTTTGCTGTCATCTGTCTGTCATTCGATGATTTATCATAGAACGAAGAAATCACGATTATAAATTTGTCGATTGTCGTGGCGAATTTTAAACTATTTACTACGCAATACAAGTGATTTTATTCAGTAATAAAGAAATCAATTTCGGTTTGGTAAGAATACCGTAGCCTTAATCTAATATCCCAGTAAAATGATGTACCGTATGAAGAATATAGTTGTTCATGATGCTGAAATCGTTTTACCGAAGTGCATGTTTAACGTTAAAATAAAGGCAGATTTTTTGCAAGAAGATGATATCAATATCAGTAACCAGGTTATCAAGTTTTTAAAGGTTTTTGTCACAATATTTCTAATTATAACTTAACCTAACATACATATTTATAGTTGCCAACTAACCCTACGTATTGTATTAGCTGCAGCACATTTCTTTTTAAGACTAACAAGTTATTAGCTGATATGAAGTTCTATAATATGGTATGTAACTTGGAGGGACGAATATTACATGGTCAAAAAAATTTGGGGTCCTCAGAATCATAAATCTGCAAACAGTCTGTTATTAATAAGAAAAGTTTTTTAATAATACTGACTTTTGGTGATGATCCTTACAGGCTATCGCATGACAAAATTTCAGAATCACATTTAACTTCACCATAACAAGTGGGATGTATAAATTATACACCTGCATTGCATCCTTTCGTCATTAATCCTCATTAATGTTGTAAGTAATTATTGGTAATCTTTTTTTTGCCACCATTGTATAATTGTGAGTGTTGATGGCAGTGTTAGCAATATAATACTACCAATCTTTGAATTTCTTGGCTTTTTCTTCTATATTAACCTTTCTCGTGAGTTATTCTATCTATTGCCCAATCTGTATTCAAATCTATTCCAACTTTAAATGATTTAACTGCTCAGAAAATGGGGTCTGAATTAATATTTTAAGCAATGTCCAAGTATGATAAGCCTGTAAGGATGACAATCGGAGGTATAGACGTTTATTAAAACATATGTTTATCTATGGTTTGAGATATTTTTGGAAATTGGATGGATGTTGCAACTTCTCCTTTCTGCTTCTTATTATAGACAGAGGCACTATATTATTATCAACTTCTTAGAGAAGCTAAGCCTATGCCTACACTAGCCCACTTTTTGATGCATACAAAGATCACTCACAGATTATTATTTATGAACCCAACATCAACTGATATTCTGGAGGCATTGACAGATCTAATTTGTGTTATCTATGAAACTAATGAGAAATATGTTTGTAAAAAGTTTATTTTATAGGGCACTTGCAAAATGACAGAGTTGGAACAACGTCAAGATCAATTATTACAGAAATTGGACACTCTTTATGACAGGATTAAGTCAATCAGCTCGAATTGCAATGTCCTAACTATAAAAAAATCTGCAGCTCCATCTGTAAGTTTTTTCTTTATTTGTATTTCAAGTATTTCACAGTTTTGGTGATTAACCTAAAAAAAAATTTTTCAGTAAAAATTGTCTGCAGAAAATTGCTCATAAATGAAACTTGCGATGATTAAATTTGTACGGCAAGTTTTTTTTATTTAGTAAAAAATAAACCATTGTTATGAAAGCTGAGGTTTCAATAGATTTGGCTTTGTTGCATCCACTCTGTATGACAACAGTCAGAAATATTTATATTTGTAAATGTGCTAAAAATTATGACTTGTTGAAAATCAAGATTATAGATGATGACAATAAAAAAATATAATAAAGTGACTTTTTGTCCTACGGGGACCACATAAAAAACAATTACAGATTATGAATGCATTTATTGAAATTAAAACTTAACAATAATTATTTAGTAAAGCTTATTTAGTTATTCTTCCATACATTTAATCTTCTTGTTTGCAATAACTGTTACCCTGTTACTTGATTCCGGTTTGACGTCGTGAACTGGGACATCCTGTATATGATATATCACATAAACTCTCAAGCAATACCAAATTAGTAAAAAACAATCATAAAATTCCCATAAAACATAAAATAAGTCCAATTTTGTATACCACTGTTATCATTTTTCTTACAGTTGCCAACCCCTGAAGAGGTGGTATTAGTTGTCAGTCCAGATAGCTTGCCATGGTACTTAAATATTGTTCTGAAACAATCTTCATTGTTGGTTAATGTCTCATGGCACATCCACTCTTCTGTGCCTAATGAGAAACTTGCCAAAATAATCAACTTCACGAAGAATCTGCCAACATCCCAAAAAGACAGGAAAGTCAATATAAGGCTGATATTTAAATGTGGTAAGTAAAAACTGTGTTTTAATACCTGATATTAGGGATACCTAGATAATAAATTACTAAACAGTTGTAGATAAATTCACAACTACCTACTCAGTAAGTTAAAAGCAGTTCTGCACTTGCAGATTTAGCTTTACATTAAACATTGTAAGGGAGATACCGTTGGTCTGCAAAAAGTTACCTTACGCCGGCTAATATTGGCATAGATAGTAGATCTTATTTAATTAATAAGTAAACCAAATGTTAGCTCTGAAGTATCGGGGGAGTTGGCTAATAGTCTGCTGGCTGAATTTGCTAACATAGGTAGATAGGATCGTACTGAGCATAAAAACAATCGTCAGCTGCATCATGGAGGGGCGATTTTGCGTTAGCTGTCAGCTGTTTGCATGAACATAATGATATCATAATAAAACATAATGCGGGCAAAATAAAATTTCAAAGGGTTGAAATCTTTAATAATGTTTTTTTACAAATATAATAATAGAGCTGAATTGTTTTTAAAATAAGCATATTAATTATGCCAACAAAGTGGTAAAATAGAATATAGAAAAAAACATATTTTTAGGTTTTCTTGTAAAGTCTACTTTTCTAAACATTTTTAAAAATTTTACCACTTTGGCAACATTCTAGATCGAACCCCCCGCGGGTACGTCAGCTTGCGTCAGTTTCTGTTATCAATATTGCGATATCTAATATAATGGCAAGCGTAACAACACTTCCTAAAACGCTATGCTATCATCCCTTACTAATTCTGTATTAGGGCCCTGTTCACCGACACATAATCAACTGTTTAAATGACTAATCAGCTGTTTGCGTCAAATTTCGTGTTCACCACTCACTAATCGGCGATTAGAGGCGTAAAACGAGCGATTAAATTAACCGACCCTCTGGAGCTTGGTTAACTCTTGGTTAATGCTTTGACAGGAGTTTTTTGGCGTTATTGTAGTTTTCCCCAGTGACAAGCTTCTTTTAAAATTTAGTGTAAAATGAATTAATGATGTCAGCATCGAATTTCGTGGAAGAAGATTATTACATAAACATGCTGGAGTATTTGAACCACGTGGAGTGGATATCTTTATATTTTAGTATAAGTTCCGATAAAATGGACTTTTCATTGTAACTGAAATTCGCGGCTCGCCTTTTCTTATCCCCTTTATCCATTTTTTATTTACATTATACGCCCGCAAAACTAGATAAAATACAACGAAATGACAAGACCGCCAATGTCAATGTTTATTTATTTCAGTAATTATAGAAGTCTTGTCGATGAAAAATTAAAAAAATGACAATTTTGACATTATTGTCTTTGTCTATTGTCTTCATTCAATCATTCACAATCGCTCGGTTTCGTAACCGGTGTGCGTACGCCCAGCGAAATGTTGTTGAATTTAAAGATTTTAAGTATGCAGATATTTAGTGTATGACGTCGTGTAATTGTGTATGGTAAAAAAAAATTTGTGCATGCAGCCATTGTGGAGAAATTCACCAAAAACTGATTCCGCTGGGCGAACGTTGTCCTGGCGGAACTTTTTTTAATCCATCGACTTTATAAGCAAAGAGTTGTGTCCAAAAATTAGTGTGTATTTGTGTGTAATTGTGTATGTATAAATAAAATTAGTGCATGCATAAACTTCGGAGAAATTCAAGTTTCCGCTGCGCGAACGTTTGGCCATTACCTAGTTTTCATATAAAGCGCTTACATAGAGAGCTGTAGATTTTTACATACGTTGTTTTGAATTTGTTTATATTTGTTTAAAAAACAGATTTAGAAAAAAATTTATGGTTTTAAAGATAAAAATATAAACGTAAAATACTCTTATTAGGTCTTAGTTCTTAAAGTATGCACTTTGGGGTCTAGATTTTCACGTTTATACAAAGCTTGTAAGTGTTTGCAACATGTTGCCAAGTATCAATGATTTGCCGTTAGTAATTAAAGAGTTGTAGGGCAATTTACCATGAATAGTTGTGGCTTTTGTTGTGTTTACAAAGCAGTCAAATATCACGACGTTCTAAAGGAATTGCATGGTAAAATGTATGCCAATAATTAGTGTATTCATTCAACTATGCACATGCAAAATTTCATGTCATTAAATTCAGTAATTAAAGAAAAACAATTAAAATACTGACGAAGCATCGAAAACCTACATAACCCGACCAAGTACGGATGGCTACAAAAAAGCGGCCGTACCATATATATAAGAAACGTTCTTAATCTTCCAATATAGTATTTATTAATATGGTACAGTTGCGTACACAAGCGTTAGGAATCGTATCTATTTTATGTCCATTTTTTCACACTAGAATATTTTTGATCATTTTATAACTACAATACTTAGACTATTTAACCAGAGGACTAACCTTAAGCGTTCAAACAAAATAATTCTGCATATTTTGGTGGGGTGCGGTGGAACACGCTCACATACATAAGTTACTACCAGTACAACGGTAAACATCAATTAAAAATCGAGTCTAGAAGTATTTTTTTTATGTTATTAGATTGTTTGATCCACTAAAGTTGCAAAGGGGAACGCTCGTGCATGCCTAGTCCATTGGTTAAATAGTGTAATAAGCTACAATATGATAAATATTTACCTAAACAGTAGTACTTACATGTGGTAATTATTTAATTTTCCTATGGGGTCTATAGTTAGAATCCTGATCCATGAAATCTTCAATAGAAATTAACTGTATGAATTTTATTTGTCTTAAATAATATAATAATATTTAGATTATATCTCAAGTGTCAAGCGCATACTTAAATAAAGTACCTACGTAAATAGTACCTACTTTCTGTCATAGTCAAATAGATTTAGGTATACACAAATAAATGACCTATAAATTATATCGAAACAATTGTGTTGTCACCTATACCGGGTTCAATACCAGTATTATACTGTAAATTTTGGGATGTTAACTAAATATACTGCACGGCCGCTTTTTTGTAGCCATTCGAACTTTGTCGGGTTATGTAGGTTTTCGATGCTTCGTCAGTATTTTAATTGTTTTTCTTTAATTACTGAATTTAATGACATGAAATTTTGCATGTGCATAGTTGAATGAATACACTAATTATTGGCATACATTTTACCATGCAATTCCTTTAGAACGTCGTGATATTTGACTGCTTTGTAAACACAACAAAAGCCACAACTATTCATGGTAAATTGCCCTACAACTCTTTAATTACTAACGGCAAATCATTGATACTTGGCAACATGTTGCAAACACTTACAAGCTTTGTATAAACGTGAAAATCTAGACCCCAAAGTGCATACTTTAAGAACTAAGACCTAATAAGAGTATTTTACGTTTATATTTTTATCTTTAAAACCATAAATTTTTTTCTAAATCTGTTTTTTAAACAAATATAAACAAATTCAAAACAACGTATGTAAAAATCTACAGCTCTCTATGTAAGCGCTTTATATGAAAACTAGCTAATGGCCAAACGTTCGCGCAGCGGAAACTTGAATTTCTCCGAAGTTTATGCATGCACTAATTTTATTTATACATACACAATTACACACAAATACACACTAATTTTTGGACACAACTCTTTGCTTATAAAGTCGATGGATTAAAAAAAGTTCCGCCAGGACAACGTTCGCCCAGCGGAATCAGTTTTTGGTGAATTTCTCCACAATGGCTGCATGCACAAATTTTTTTTTACCATACACAATTACACGACGTCATACACTAAATATCTGCATACTTAAAATCTTTAAATTCAACAACATTTCGCTGGGCGTACGCACACTCGTAACCGAATGCAAACCGAAGATGGTGAACATGAAATAAACGCTCCTCGTTTAAACGTCTGTTACATATTTGTGTGCGTACGCCCAGCGAAATGTTGTTGAATTTAAAGATTTTTAGTATGCAGATATTTAGTGTATGACGTCGTGTAATTGTGTATGGTAAAAAAAAATTTGTGCATGCAGCCATTGTGGAGAAATTCACCAAAAACTGATTCCGCTGGGCGAACGTTGTCCTGGCGAAACTTTTTTTAATCCATCGACTTTAGAAGAAAAGAGATGTGTCCAAAAATTAGTGTGTATTTGTGTGTAATTGTGTATGTATAAATAAAATTAGTGCATGCATAAACTTCGGAGAAATTCAAGTTTCCGCTGCGCGAACGTTTGGCCATTAGCTAGTTTTCATATAAAGCGCTTACATAGAGAGCTGTAGATTTTTACATACGTTGTTTTGAATTTGTTTATATTTGTTTAAAAAACAGATTTAGAAAAAAAATAATGGTTTTAAAGATAAAAATATAAACGTAAAATACTCTTATTAGGTCTTAGTTCTTAAAGTATGCACTTTGGGGTCTAGATTTTCACGTTTATACAAACTTTGTAAATGTCTGCAACATGTTGCCAAGTATCAATGATGTTCCGTTAGTAATTAAAGAGTTGTAGGGCAATTTACCATGAATAGTTGTGGTTTTTGTTGTGTTTACAAAGCAGTCAAATATCACGACGTTCTAAAGGAATTGCATGGTAAAATGTATGCCAATAATTAGTGTATTCATTCAACTATGCACATGCAAAATTTCATGTCATTAAATTCAGTAATTAAAGAAAAACAATTAAAATACTGACGAAGCATCGAAAACCTACATAACCCGACCAAGTTCGAATGGCTACAAAAAAGCGGCCGTGCAGTATATTTAGGTAACATCCCAAAATTTACAGTATTATACTGGTATTGAACCCGGTATAGGTGATAACACAATTGTTTCGATATAATTTATAGGTCATTTATTTGTGTACACCTAAATCTATTTGACTATGACAGAAAGTAGGTACTATTTACGTAGGTACTTTATTTAAGTATGCGCTTGAGACTTGAGATATAATCTAAATATTATTATATTATTTAAGACAAATAAAATTCATACAGTTAATTTCTATTGAAGATTTCACGGATCAGGATTCTAACTATAGACCCCATAGGAAAATTAAATAATTACCACATGTAAGTACTACTGTTTAGGTAAATATTTATCATATTGTAGCTTATTACACTATTTAACCAATGGACTAGGCATGCACGAGCGTTCCCTTTTGCAACTTTAGTGGACCAAACAATCTAATAACATAAAAAAAATACTTCTAGACTCGATTTTTAATTGATGTTTACCGTTGTACTGGTAGTAACCTATGTATGTGAGCGTGTTCCACCGCACCCCACCAAAATATGCAGAATTATTTTGTTTGAACGCTTAAGGTTAGTCCTCTGGTTAAATAGTCTAAGTATTGTAGTTATAAAATGATCAAAAATATTCTAGTGTGAAAAAATGGACATAAAATAGATACGATTCCTAACGCTTGTGTACGCAACTGTACCATATTAATAAATACTATATTGGAAGATTAAGAACGTTTCTTATATATATGGTACGGCCGCTTTTTTGTAGCCATCCGTACTTGGTCGGGTTATGTAGGTTTTCGATGCTTCGTCAGTATTTTAATTGTTTTTCTTTAATTACTGAATTTAATGACATGAAATTTTGCATGTGGATAGTTGAATGAATACACTAATTATTGGCATACATTTTACCATGCAATTCCTTTAGAACGTCGTGATATTTGACTGCTTTGTAAACACAACAAAAACCACAACTATTCATGGTAAATTGCCCTACAACTCTTTAATTACTAACGGAACATCATTGATACTTGGCAACATGTTGCAGACACTTAAAAAGTTTGTATAAACGTGAAAATCTAGACCCCAAAGTGCATACTTTAAGAACTAAGACCTAATAAGAGTATTTTACGTTTATATTTTTATCTTTAAAACCATTTTTTTTTTTAAATCTGTTTTTTAAACAAATATAAACAAATTCAAAACAACGTATGTAAAAATCTACAGCTCTCTATGTAAGCGCTTTATATGAAAACTAGCTAATGGCCAAACGTTCGCGCAGCGAAAACTTGAATTTCTCCGAAGTTTATGCATGCACTAATTTTATTTATACATACACAATTACACACAAATACACACTAATTTTTGGACACATCTCTTTTCTTCTAAAGTCGATGGATTAAAAAAAGTTTCGCCAGGACAACGTTCGCCCAGCGGAATCAGTTTTTGGTGAATTTCTCCACAATGGCTGCATGCACAAATTTTTTTTTACCATACACAATTACACGACGTCATACACTAAATATCTGCATACTTAAAATCTTTAAATTCAACAACATTTCGCTGGGCGTACGCACACTACATATTTGACAGCCCGTTCCGTAAACACCGTTTAACTCCTTCTTGGTGAACTCGAGCCTTAGAGTAGTAGTAGTAATTGTTTGATGGAATTTATCATAGCAATATCTAATATTTCAATCTATAGCATCTCAATATTAAACAGGCTGTAATTACTATAGACCGACCGTTTAACGCGCGTATCGCCTGCGACGTAAGAAGTGAGCGGGGGTAGGTAACGGACTACTACGGCTACACACGGAGTCATTGATCCAAAGATTTATCTCGAGATAGACATTGTAGGCAAAGTAAAAAATATAATTGTAGTATCTGTATTTTTAAAGAAAAAATTAACATTTTATGAAAAAATTAACTTATTAAAGAAAAAATAACATTTTTAAAATTTTACAATTATTATTATTATTTTCTTTATTTATTTCTTAACTTATTTTATATATTTTTAAATATGATTTATAAAAAATACAAAAAAGCATTTAAAAATATGAAAACAGTGTCCCATCGACATCAGGTGCAGGGACCAAGCTGCCGATGGTTAGGGCTCCAGAGAGAGGAAACTCCTCACGATGCGTGCCGTGTCCCAAAGTCCGTGTTGTTGATTTTTTTTGCAAAACAGGAAGAGCGATTCATCTTGGGATTAATCTTGGTAAACCGTTTACCTTGTGCGTTAATGTCCAAGCGTCCGTAACAAAAATACCAACCGTGCGCTGCGAGCACTGCCAGCGCACTGCCGCGCTTGACGTGAGCTCTTTGCACCGCGCACCCCTCTCACCCACCCGGTAACATCTCGCCCCGCCCCCTTCTTACCGCGCGGGCGATACGCGAGTTAAACGGTCAGCCTATAGATCAGGGATTGCAATAATACAAAAATATTCTCAGATTATGCCTGATTTGTAAGTATGTTTATTTTAGTTTCAGCTGACTCTGAATTGAAGTTGTCTTCGCTGGCAGTTCCCATCATAGGAAATGTTAACATACTCCGGTACTTGTCATATGTGTACCCCAAAGTTATAGTATATGATTCTAATGATCATTTTGTGGATTACCTGCTTGATCTGTGTCATATATTAGAAAGAACTACAGACAAAAACAAAGAGGCACTAATCAACAAGCTATGTGCCCAACATAAAAACTGGATTTATGGTCAACAATTTTCTATTGTGGACCTTGCTGCCTACAATATAATAAAACAATGGAAGACTATCCCTAAATATGTAGACAAGGCCTGGTTTGATCAATGTGAAAAAATATGTATGTAATTTATTTTATTTAATATTTACATTGGCATTATATCTACAGAATAAATGACCATTTAACCATTTTATGTTTTATTATTAAAACTGTAATTTTATTTATCAAAAAGGAAGGTTTTAATATAATATAGTAAACCTTTCTTAAAGCTGAAGAAGTCTGCAGGTCTTCATCAGATACTGATAAATTATAATATGGTGTATCAGTATCTGATGAAGTCCTGCGGAGACAGGCAATGGAACTCTTCAAAGCAGCTGATGAACAGTGTTTTTTTGCAATTCTCTGCCATGTATTCTTTTTACCATTACATCACGCCTGTAGGCCTAGAAGGGTAAGCGGGTGTATCGCGTACACCTTTATAGTGCCATGAAACCTCTAATTTAGATGGGACATTCTATAATTTGTATCAGCAAATCAAAGTGATTAATTAAATCGTTCAATGTCTTAGTCTGGGTGTTTCTATGTATAATAAGTATGTATTTACAAAATAAAAGTAAATATGTATTAGTATCAGTTATTCTAGTACCCATAGTACAAGCTCTGCTTAGTTTGGGACTAGATGGCGTTGTGTGTGAGTTGGGAAATATTTATTTATTTATTAATATTATTGCAAATCATTAAAAAAAAAAAAAATAAAATTATTTTGAATAAAAAAAAATAACCATCTCCCAAACCTAAAAAGCATTTAAATAAAGCCGAACATAGTTTTTGATGTAGATCAGATGCTCCTAGATTGCAAATTGGAAAAAATGGATTAGCCCCAACACTACAAACTATTTTTGGCGTTATATGTATTATTATAATGCTTTTTAACCGAGTTACAAAAGGCTCTTTGTGCGACGCGTATATATATATATTTGTCCAGCGAACTCTCCGTCATTTGTGTAACCGATTTTAATAGTTATTTATGGTAATAGTGAGGAAAAATTGATAATTCGTTTTTTGTGTGCATGAACATGGGGGTTTGTCTTAATCTGGGTGTTTCTTTAAGTATGTATTTACAAAAGAAAAGTATATTATGTATTAGTATCAAAGTGTGGTTTTTAATCATTAGCTTGCAAAGTAGTCTTAGCGAATGACTCAATTGTAGAGCCTCAGAGGAAAATAATCAAAGTGTAGAGCTTACTGAGCAAATCAAGTGATTAAAAACAATAACGATAACGAAAAATCTAATCCTCACGAGTTTTGTTACTTATACGGTCTTGAATATTCGGAGCTACATTTTTTTTACTCTATGGCAGACTGTGTGGTGGTTTGCCATTAAGTAGGTAGTATTTGATGAGCAACTTGATTCGCTGTGATAGGCGCATGGTTTTTTGTTGCAGGTGGATCGTTTGTTAGGTTTCTAAATGTATACCAAGCCTTCCTACTATTGTGTCATATTTATACTGGTCACCACCATCCATCACATCCATTTATTTTTACGGCCTTCACTTACCTGATTCATCAGCTCCTCTCCTAATGTGATAGTCATCTCGAAAAAGGGTCACAATTAAGATTCATAGTAGTTGGCCTGTAATATAGGAAGTGCGGCGTCCGCGAGGAATGGACTGGCTTAATACAGACTGTATAACATTCACAAAACATATCTAGTTAGCAGGTACTGGTTCTAGATTGGAGTAGTTTGGAGTTTATTGAGAAAAATTGCCAGTTGGCCTTCAGAAGTTTAAAACGACGCCTGAAAGGCACATTTCGAGGTGTCATGTCATGTGGAAATGTGCCTAAACATGTGGAATTCAAAATAAAATGAAATCGGTTATATAGTCGAATAGGAAAAAATCTGGTGAAGAAGCGGGCTAAAGCTAGTTTACAAAGTTTAATAGAAAGTAATATTCATGCTATGCCTCAAATGAGTGGGCTCAAAAAACAATTGAGTTCACAATAGCGAGTAATTCGCGCCCTGCGCATCCCACCTGTTAGTGTAGTCAATTGTTTTTGTGGCGATCGTAGCGCGAGTTTACATATTAATGACCAAAATGTTGGATACTAATTTTGTAGTTCTACACGTTTTTATATCTATAGTAATTTAGGAGGCTAAGTTCTGTGCCAACTTGTGGTGTTTACCAAATTATTGTATACATATTTTTGTACTTCTTCACGTTTCCGTATTATATAGCAGTTTAGGAGGCTACGTTTGTGTCAACTTGTGGTGTATACATATGTATGACCTTGACTGTACATATACAAACAGGATGTAAAAAAACACAAGACAATAATTTATTCTATTTATTAAAAGTAAATAAAAATATTAACTACCAATGTAACAAAGACAAATTAATTTGTTTTAGTCTTCGAAGTGATGGCACCTGCACCTCTATCTTGAAAATTTACTAAAACATTTCAAGATTATTTCTTACATGATTATATTATTGGATAGCAATAAGTGATCTGAACACTTATTACATTATTAATTAAATAATATTATTCCATTTTAGAAACTGATGTATGTAAACTGATATTTAGATATTGCCAAAAACCAGCTTAAAATTACAGTCTATTTTTTAAGTACACTTTGTATTTACAAACATATTAACTTAAAGTAGTACATATATGGTGAAAATGGTAAATTATTTAAATATTTCCCATTTATTGTAGTAGTTTACAAAAAAAACATCAGAATTTTTACATAGCTACCTTGATTTAGTCATATTAATAATCTGTAGAGGTGAAATATTATAAAGTATAAGAAAAATAAATCAAAATAGATCACAGTTTGTTTTTGAAGATATTGTGCCAAAGCCTTTTTCAAACGCATGCACGCGTTTGTCCTCCAATTTATTTACACATGCACAGATATAGATCTACATAGATAACGCAGATGCATGTACTTCGCGTGTCTCAACCCCGACCAAGCGTCGAGGTTGGTCGCCTCTAACTTCAGTCTACGCGCGTCTTTTGTCAAAGAAAATCATAGCGGACGGCTCCAGTTGAACGTACTGGGCGGATTGGCATCGGCGGCATCGGTGTCTTTGAATCGGTTTGGATTTCCCGTCACTAAATTTCGGCTGTGACGTCACAATTGGTATTAAAAAGTCGGCACGCTTGGTTTCAATACAAATCGTGATACTTGCGTTATCTATGTAGATCTATATCTGTGTACACATGTAAAGAATTAGATACTACAACTATCAGTCAATTGCATATTATAATTGTAAAAATATTATAAAACGCTAAACTAGAGAATATTTACTGCACTGATTTAAACACTGTCTACTATTCTTAATGATAGTTAGATCGTACGGAATAAGCGATAATTTAAACTATGCTAATGAATACTGATTTAACGGTGATACATTGTATATAAATAAGTAAACATTGTAATTTTTTTAAACAGTTCTGCGTACCAATATTTCGCTGCCTGATTACTAGTCACATGTATGTAAGTAAGTCAATAAAATATAAAATAAAATTTTAGCTGCAATTCATCACAACAATTTTATCATGTAATAATAAAATTTATGAAGTATACTCTCCACGACCCAAAAGGCGACGTCTGCACTTTGGAATATAGATAAAAATCGTACGTAATCAACTACCTTCTAAAAGGGCTAGTGTGTAAATATTCATAGTATTAATAACATGAAATGTCACTTCTATAAATTATTATAAAAAATGCAAATGAAGTATACGAGATCTCAATCTGTAAGATTAGCTATCTATATCTTAAAAAGAGCTGCCATAATTTGCCATTAGTTAATACGCGCTAAAGATTTGTAACGTGCTGCTTATGAAAATCCTAATTTGTGGTATGGCATATTATATAATAGTATTACACGCTGTTCAACCTTGGCGAGGTACTCACTTGTATAATAGGTACACTTTTTAACTTAAAGCTATGAATATAATTTTAGAATATTAGAAATATCCGAGGAATCAAAAATTCATGTCAGATATAAGACATTTGTATTAAAGCTTATAAATTATATTCGATATGTACATTTGCATAATTATTAATTAATTGGGAATGGGCAGTGAACAGTTAGGATATAAACCGAGTAGCCACTCAGACGCTCGCGACCACTCTACACGGTACAATGCCGTGTAAAGCTTGTGTCGATTAATGTTCTCAATGCAACAACTCGAGTTTAAGTACTAGTTTTATAATAACCTTTAGTTTGTATCTATTAGATTGCTTGTTGACTGTGAATAGAACTTTACTAGACAGCAAGTAATCGGCACTTACTTGTTAATATTTGATAGTACTCAAATGAGTCGTTGTATAGTAGCACTAAGACAGTCTAAGTTAAGACTAAGGGCTGCTGTCATACGAAGGAGGAGAAGCCGGGCAGCGGCGCCCGCGAGCGCGCCATGTTGTTCATGACGATGTGGCCGCCGTTGAGGCTGGCGCCGGCGCTGCCCTCGGGCTCCGAGTCCGTGTAGCTGGAGTAGTTGCGCACGGGGCGCTGGCGCTTCCACGACTGCCGCAGCGTGTCGTTCACGTTGGCGTAGTGATTCACGAACGAGTGCGGCTCTGATCGCACGCTCTCGTTTTCGCTCTCCGAATTCTGTACAAAATACCACTGGGTTCATTCTTAGACTCTTTTACTTGATCATGTAAATTAGAAAATACTTGTTGAGAATGTTTATCACAGAATATTATTTAAAAGTTTTAAGTGTGCATAGCAATTTGTATTAGTTAAATTCAATGACGATTAAATTATTTTACTGATTTTTATTTAAATACATTAAAAGTTAAGCATTCGAAAATTAATAAAAGCCCGACTGGGGTCTAAAATACAAAGTAATAAAAAAATACGGAATGTAAATATTATGACTACTGGTGCTGATCTCGTCGAAAGCGTGTCAAAAAATGATAAACGGGTAGCGAGATCTCTCTCGTCGATATTTACCATAACGTGCTCCAGGGACAGGTGGAGAAAAATAAGTATCGATTTAGTGTCGGTCTGGAGGGTTAGACGACGCTAATTTTGATGGTAATCACCTGAGAGTCGGAGGAGCTCATCTCGGAGGGTTTCTCCGTGAGGGACGAGTCGTCGGGGTTCTCGTCGTAGGCGCGGAGGCTCTCCTCGTCGCTGTGGTAGGCCACGGAGCCGGGGGTGGGGCGCGGGGGGGACTTGGCGAGGGGCCGGCGCAGCGTGGCGGCGCTGGCGGACGCGGCGGAGTTCTGGCGCGAGCGGTACAGCTCCATGCCGCGCTCGTCGCCCGACCCCGCCAGCGACTCCTCCAGGGTCTTCTGTGCCTCTTCTAATAACATGCCAAAAGTTCAGCATTCAATTCGAGAGATCATTTCACTATATTTTTCGACATTCAAATAGGACAAGTTGTGGACACAGCTTTATCAATAAAGTTTAAGCTTAAATTTTTTTATGTGTTAATAATATCATTAATAATAAGTAAGTAAATCATATTATGCAACTAACGTAAATAAATGAACAACATACGACTAATAAATGCTCACAGAAAGGACTATTCAAAATGTTATAAAATATTACTCACTTTTATACTTATAGCTCTTGCTCTTCACGCAAAGGATGGCGATGACCATAATGATAATAATGATAGAAGCTGCAGCTAGAGCCACCATGAACCACGTCCGTCGGTAGAAGGGGCGGTGCTGCAAGTACCCGTACTCCAGGTAAAGCTTGGAGGGCGTCACGATTACTTTGTCGCTGTACGTGGGGTTGCTGATGCCGTACATGTTGTAAGCGATCACCCTGAACGAGTACGCCGTGGACGGCAGAAGGCTCTGGTACGATATCGTGAACTCTTCCAACACCCCATTGCTTGTCCTTGTGATGGTTTCCCACCTCGTGTCATCTGCATATAAAAGTAGTGTTACTTTGTGTCTGTGATAATCTGATGGTATACTTGGGTTACTTATGTCATCGACTAGTAAGCTATGGAGGATGAACTTCATTCAGGGAGTGAGTAAATGTTTATTAGATGATATTAAATACGCAAGCCATTTAGAACTGTGATGATACCTCCTGTTATTGTTGTTACTATAATATTAAGTGCAAAAACGGGGTGATAAGTAGCGGTTAACTTACAGGCTTGCCATGACTCCTTGGCTGCATTGGAAATGAAACATTGATGTACTCGTTATGTACAGAATTAAAGAGCAACTTGTGTGATAAATATAATATTTAGTTATTGTGTGGTAAATTATTAACTTTATTTTGCAATACATATTATATAAAAATGCACAAAATTACTTATTTACAAAATTAACGTTTGGATTGAACAGTTAATAATAATACAGGAGGTTAACCTCAATAATTAACAATATAACATTGGTAAAGAATATAATTTTAAAAGATTTATTTGAACCATTCGATTGAACCATAATATTTTCTTTAAAGAACTAGGATTTATTATTATTTTCATTCTCATAAGAAAAAGTCTCAGCAGACTAATGTTTAGCAGCCCATTTTTTGTTTAAAATGGAATCATAGACAATAAACGCGGCTCACGAGGGCTATCGTCTCTCGACACGTACCTTTCCGCCTCGCCTCGAAGTAGTACCCGAGCAGGGGCCCCTTCCCGGACGCGGCGTTGAGCCAGCGCAGGCGCAGCGCGGCGGGCTCGGGCGCCAGGACCAGCGCGCGCGGCGCCGCGGGGCTCCCCACCTGCGGGCCCGAGCGCACACGCGCCTCCCCCGCCGCGCCCGCGCCGCCCGTGCCCCCCGCGCCCACTTCCGTCACGCCGCGCACGCTGAACCGGTACTCCACCTCCTCCTCGAGGCCGCCCACGGCTAGACGAGTCTCCGTCACTTTCTGTTTCACTTGTTTGCTGAAACCTTTATATATTCGTTTGGTTAATAACTTACGTACGATAAAACAGAATCGTTCGGCTTTCACGGCTCTAAAAATAAAAATCTTATCAAACGTGAACTATTCACTAACACTTCGTGGATGACTAAAATCTACTCACGTTCGTCCTGTTCGATCGTCTCATACGTAACGAGATACGATGTGATGAGGCCGTTGCGGCGGTAAGGAGGTTCCCACGACACCACGAGGCTGTTCATGGTGATGTCGGTGAACGTTATATTCCGAGGAGCCGATGGTAATCCTTGCAGAGTACGAACGAGGACTGCAGTAGATCGGGGCCCGTCACCGGCTGCGTTAAATGCTAGGACCTGAAAGAAAATAAAAAAATATAAGATGTTACTGTGCTAAGTGGCAAATCATGAAATCGCCGCATCAGAGCATGTTGTGTGTGAGCAAAAAAAACAAAGTAAAGTTTACCTGAATGCGATACTGCGTGTATTTATCCAGGAATACCAGAGAATGCGACGTCGCCGTGGCCGGCACTACTTCGATCTCCTCCTCGATGCGGCGGTTCGGTTCGAGCTCCTCCGGTGAATCCGTGACCAGGTAAAAGATCTAAAATCAAAATTCAAAGGGTTACAACCGTGACATTAAAAACATATAAAATTATTCACACAGAAGAGTTAGGTTACAAAACAAACACGAGTAAAACGACTAGTGAAAAGGTTTCATGTACCTTATAGCCCAGCAGGTCCCCGTTCTGCTGCAGCTGCGTGGGCGGCGTCCAGGCCAGCGCCACCTCGCTGGGCGACAGCGCGCGCGCGCGCACGGCCTGCGCCGGCGCCGTGGGCACGGCCTCGCCCACCCACACCACGCCCGGCGTGCCCGCGGGGCCCGGGCCCTGCGAGTTCACGGCGCACACGCTGATCTCGTAGTTGCGGTCCAGGGCAAGATCCGTTAGCACTACTTCTTCGCTCTGTAGGGAAACGAATTAATGAACAATAGGTAAATAAGTTAAAAAGGACCATAGACGGTTGCCGTTTACTAAACGCAACCGTTGTTTGTGTTCTCGTACTTTGTTTTTTTTTGTTTATTGGTTCACGCACCAGACATTACATTTTGCCATTCACTATGAATCACTTAATTACATTATACCTCATGTAAGTCCTTAAATAGTGAACACAGCATTCATATTTGAACATGCTTGGTTAAACTACCTTACAAAATAATTAAAAGTTATTTTCACCACACCAGCACGAAAAAGATCGTTTGTTCGCGAGAATTCAGTGAGTAAAAACGCTTTTTACTCACTAGTGAGGCAAAGTGATTCAAATTTCGAAACACTAAATCCTTCCAATGAATAGGCGCAAAAAAAAAACTTAACAGCCACCATGTAGGTTAGTAATAAACATTGACATCAATTTTATTTAAAAACTACAAACGATACGTTTTAATTATTTTAAATTATACGGGGTGGATGCGACATAGCGACATTTATTAAAACCACAGCTTCTATACATTGTAAGTATCAATTTCCACCGGATAAAAATTCTCTGGCGAAAAAAAAAAATCACGTTCTCCAAACAATTTGAACATTGCGATCGTGCAATTTGTTCGGAAGACGTGGATTTTTTTTTTCGCCAGAGAATTTTTTATCCGGTGGAAATGCATACTGGCCATGTATAGAAGCTGTGGTTTCAATAAATGTCGCTATGTCGCATCCACCCTGTATATGTAAATACACGCTTATTTCGTATTTTCATGGTTTTATATTCGTGATTAACCATTAAATTAATTAAAATCGGGTACTTAATATTAGACTCCATAAATAAATGTTACGGAACGAATTTCCGAACGCACGATTTAAAAAAAAAAATCTGTGTCTGTGTCAGTCATCGCGGGCAACTATAAATTCTTTTCAGTTTATGTTTAATTGTTTACTGGAAATTTTTCACAAAAAATAGTGAATCCAGTGATGAAGAACTTTGTGGAACTCCAAAAGAGTTGCGACAACTTGCTTCTAACACAGAAGTTTGCTTTTTACCAGAAAATTCACGTGAAAAGTATTTGAAAGCGTACGACATATAATACACATAATTAGTGGCGACTTTCAAAAGGCCCGAAAACGCATTATGAATCGGTATTACTGTCGTATTTCATGGAATTATTTCAGGTTAAGCAATCGAGTACGAGTTTATTTAAATCTTAATATTTTCTCACTGGAAGAGGTGAAAAGTATTGTATTCAACGCGTAAGAAAAATTTAATTTCCAGTTCGTGACCTCTTAAAATCTTCCGCTTGCGAAGTAGTCTTTATTTGAATGACTCGCTACGCTCGTGATTCAATTTAAAACTACTTCGTAAGCTCAAGATTTAAAATTGGCACTCACAACAGAAATATAAACTTTTTCTCACTTGTACCATAATAGTTATTTATGGTACAAGTGAGAAAAATTTAATTTTCTGTTCGTGACCTCTTAAAATCTTTCGCTTGCGAAGTAGTCTTTATTTGAATGACTCGCTACGCTCGTGATTCAATTTAAAACTACTTCGCAAGCTCAAGATTTAAAATTGGCACTCACAACAGAAATATAAACTTTTTCTCACTTGTACCATAATAGTTATTTATGGTACAAGTGAGAAAAAGTTTATATTTGCTAGCTAGCGAGTGATTCTAATTAAGACTACTTCGCAAGCGAAAGATTTTAAGAGGTCACGAACTGGAAATTAAATTTTTATCACGCGTTACAATACAAAACTTTTCACCTCTTCCAGTGAGAAAATAATAAGATTTAAATTAACTTGTACTCGATTGCTTAACCTGGAATAATTCCATGAAATACGACAGTAGTACCAATTTAGAATGCCTTTTAGGGCCTTTTGTAAGTCGCCACTAATTAAATATGTCGTACGCTTTCAAAAACTACTCGTGTACTTTTCACGTGATTTTTCTGGTAAAAAAGCAAACTTCTGTGTCAGAAGCAAGTTGTCGCAACTCTTTTGGAGTTCCACAAAGCTCTTTTTCACTGGATTCACTATTATTTTGTTAAAAAGTTCCTGTAAACAATTAAACATAAACTGAAAAGAATTTATAGTTGCCCGCGATAACTGACACAGACACAGACTTTTTTTTTTAAATCGTGCGTTCGGAAATACGTTCCGTAACATTTATTTAAAGTCTAATATTAAGTACCTTATTTTAATTAATTTAATGGTCAATCACGAATATAAAACCATTAAAATACTAAATAAGCGCGTATTTATATAATTTAAAATAATTAAAACGTATCGTATGTAATTATTTACTAAAATTTGATGTCAATGTTTATTACTAACCTACATGGTGGCTGTTTGTTTTTTTTCCAGCGCCTATTCATTGGATGGATTTTGTGTTTCGAAATTTGAATAACTTTGCTTCACTAGTGAGTAAAAACGGTTTTTACTCACTGAATTCTGGCAAGCAAACGATCTTTTTCGTGCTGGTGTGGTGAAATAGTTATTTATGGTACAAGTGAGAAAAAGTTTATATTTCTGTTGTGAGTGCCAATTTTAAATCTTGAGCTTGCGAAGTCTTGAATTGAATCACGAGCGTAGCGAGTGATTCTTATAAAGACTACTTCGCAAGCGAAAGATTTTAAGAGGTCACGAACTGGAAATTAAGTTTTTCTCACGCGTTACATACAAAACTTTTCACCTCTTCCAGTGAGAAAATATTAAGATTTAAATAAACTCGTACTCTTAACCATGAATAATTCCATGAAATACGACAGTAATACCGATTCAGAATGCGTTTTAGGGCCTTTTGAAAGTCGCCATCAATTAAATACTTTTCACGTGCTTTTTCTGGTAAAAAAGCAAACTTCCGTGTTAGAAACAAGTTGTCGCAACTCTTTTGGGAGTTCCACAAAGTTCTTCATCACTGGATTCACTATTTTTTTGTTAAAAAGTTCCAGTAAACAATTAAACATGAACTGAAAAGAATTTATAGTTGCCCGCGATGACTGACACAGACACAGACTTTTTTTTTAAGAATGCGTTTGGAAGTTCGTTCCCTTAGATTTATTTATAGTCTAATATTAAGTAGATACCTGATTTTAATTAATTTAATGGTCAATCACGAATATAAAAACATTAAAATACTAAATAAGCGTGTATTTTTATAATTTTAAATAATTAAAACGTATCGTGTGTAGTTATTTAATAAAATTGATGTCTATGTTTATTACTAACCTACATAGTGGCTGCTTTGTTTTTTTTTTCAGCGTCCTATCATTGGAAGGATTTTGTTTTGAAATTTATTTATTTATTTATTTTTTTTATTTATTTGATTAAAACGGCTACAGGAACCAATTATATTAATCACAATAATTATATACATAACAAAAGAAAAATATATATGTATATTACTGATATTCACAAAATTGTTGCAAAAACACCAATAATACACCGTATTCATTTGAAAACAAATCAATTTCTGTATTGGAGTCCATGAGATTGTTGAGAGTGATAAGTGCGCGTGGTATAGGAGAAGTGACACGAGAAGCAGTACGACATGGTGACACGGCAAACAGCCGATGACTTCTACTACGAAGGTAATTGTCGGGGACGTATAGCCGTACCAGTTCATTGTGCAGAGCCGGTGCATCAATTTGCCCTCTACACACTTTCAACATAGTGCTGACTTGGTCGACTAATCGCCGGGTTTCGAGTGTATTATATCCAAGACAGCCAATGATGAACTTTGTAGGGTACATAAACGGGTAATAACCGAATTTAAATTTGTACAAGAACCGTAAAAACGCTTTTTGAACCTTTTCGAGTAGGAGTGCGTATTTCTTCTCGTGCGGATTCCATACACTGGAGCTAGAGTCTAATTTGCTTCGAACAAGTGTGCTGTATAAAAGACGGGTCACGTGCTCATCATGAAAATCTCGCGAGTTTCTCAATACGAAACCTAACCTTTTATAAGACTCTTTCGCAACGGTGATTATGTGATCGTGGAACGTGAGTTTTTCGTCAAATGTGACTCCCAAGTCTTTCATTGTGGTTCTTCTATCTATAAAGATGCCGTTTAAGTTATACTCATGATGCCTAAGGTTTCGCTTTCGGCCAAAACTTACAACAAAACATTTAGAAATGTTAAAATCCATTCTATTATCAACAGCCCATTGATACACTGCGTCTATATCACTTTGTAGCGCCAAACAATCTGATTCACCCTGAATACATGTGTACAATTTTAAGTCATCTGCATATAAAAGACATTTGGAATACTTTGGTATCTCTGGGAGGTCATTCACCATCAGGAGAAATAGTAACGGACCTAAAATAGACCCCTGATTTACTCCAGAGTGTGTGTGGTAAGGCTTTGATTCGTAATTACCCAGCCTTACGAATTGCTGTCGATGTCGCAAGTAGTCCGCTATAAGTCTCAGGAGGCTTGGGCAAAAGCCGATAGCACTTAGTTTAGTTAGTAAGATGTCATTATTTACCCTGTCGAATGCTTTACAAAAATCAAAATAGAGCACATCAACCTGCCGCCGTGACTCCATTTGTTCCGAGATGTATTCCGTGAGGGTAAGCAAATTTGAATTTACTGAACCATGTTGTGCGTCTTTAGCATTTGTATAACTTTGCCTCACTAGTGAGTAAAAATGGTTTTTACTCACTGAATTCTGGCAAGCAAACGATCTATTTCGTGCTGGTATGGTGAAAATGGTATTATAAAATTGAACATTTGACGGGGAGTTGTTGATTGCTCAGATATACTTCACAAACTCCAATTGATGGTCCCGCGTCCCTGTAGTCGTATCGCAAATAGAAGAACTTTTCATCTCCCCTTGCAACGCACAAACTACGGTCAACATTTACCCATGTATCGCATGTGCGCATTGTGTAACGACAATCGTCATCTTTTCGACATTTTTGACGCATCGGCTATGTCCATAGAAATCTAAAAACAGGAGAAGTGGCAAGGGGGCGTGTCTGTGTCCACGCGATATGCGCAAGCTGCGCATAGACTCGGCAAATGGCCGTTTCCATGAACTAGTGCACTTTCGACCGTGGTAGCGATACATTATAAAAATGCCTTGTTGTTCGGTGGTTTCCTGCAAAAACCGAAGTGATATTAAAAACTTCGTATCTCACGGAATCACTTACCATATGTAAGTAAAAGTATTTTACTGTATTTGTCTTTAAAATCATAAAAAACAACAAATCGTAAACGATTTCTTGCTTTTACTGCGTTATTTTTGTTTTCAAATATCGCAGCGGCTGTATTATTTTTGCAGAAAATACATTGCTCCTTAACCACTACCTTAAGTATGTCGCTAAGCGACTGAACAAGCAATGTAAAAATAACATAACGATACTTTTTTTACGCGGAGCGTCGCATAGTACAGCCGATGCGTCTTGCGGCGAGATAGTGATGTGGTTAAGATCCACTAACGAAGGCTATCGATAATAATGTCGATTGCCCAACTAATATTATATTGTTATCATAGTTTATTTTTCAATTTGTCAACCGTTTTAGCCCGGTTGGAATACTTGAAAAGATGACATTTAAGTACGGTTGGAAAACCCTTGAGAATGTAAAATAATCTTTTTTCCTGTTTTTGATTATTTTACAGCGTACCTAGTAGATAAATGCATAACCAACGGTCGTAAAGTAAGTTTATTAATGTTTAAGTGGAGTGTTTTTGGGTTTAAATTATGGCATCTATTCCTTACTTTTTTTGGTTTTGGTATTTCTCTTTCGCTAAAGTCTTTAACTATGCACCACACGATTTGAATGCGTTTTAATAATCGGTATGGTTCAGATAAAATATATTAGTGATGTTTGCTTAAAATAAGTCAACATATTATAATGCTATTTATTTGTTATGCATGAGTGTGGTATGTGTTGGTTTTCATATATCTAACTATTTCTTAACTACGGATTTTTTTTAATAACAAAGCCTATTCTCCTATTGCCTGCTACCTGCTTACTCATCGTGGGGTTAAGAAGTATAGACCACGCGGAACTAGTTGACCGCGCCTTAGGTGTGTGAGCGGTGGGACGGAGGAGCAGGGGCGCATTACTCAGTACGTGCGTTGCGAACCGCCTGCGCAGCCTCACCCTTGTCTCAGCGGCCAACTAGTTCCTTAGACTACAGCTTAAGATACTTATATGTAAATAAATAATAAATAAGTTCTTACTGTACCTTTTTAGCTTCCCAAAAGATGCAAATTTAAAAAAAGAATGGATTGATGCCACAGGAAGGCCACCTAACTGGTTCCCAACAAAATATAGCACCATATGCTCAATTCACTTTGAGGCAGAAATGTTCCAGCCACTAAAGAAAACTCGCAGGCTTTTTGAATGGGCAATCCCAAAATTAAAAGTACGGCAGATTTTTGCAGAAGTGGGTTATTTTTTATTTTATTACTGAATGTTATTTTCATGTTTTATTCGAAATCATAAAATCAGTTATTCAACTTTTCAGGATTATACCTTAGGACCTGAACGCCGGTATGTTCTGATCAAAAATGTAATGTAAGTAAACATAATCTTCTATTTACCTGTTGCTACGACAATGAAATAAGACTTGCCTTAAAATAATTCTGCCCATGTTTTTTTTGTTACATTGTATTATTGTAGTAGTGTTGAACATTGTGCGTTTTGTTCTTTTAGCCACCACAAGAATTGAAGGTTTTGGAGTTACCTGACCAGTTAAAATCGCATCGCATCGAACAATCTGATGAGCCATCTTTAAAACGCATATGCCTTAATATTCACCCTATGGAAAATTTCATTCACACACCCCAGAACCAGGATTTGGTAAGAAGTTATAAAACTTAGTGTTTCACTTAAAAATGAACTACGTAGATGTAACACTATAATTGTATATTCTTCTATTTTTTCAGAAACCAGCAGACGTTTCCGATAACACCCAAATAGTAGAAACACCCCGAAAACGGAGAATGCGTATCAAAATTAATCAGAAAGAAAACTTAATAAAAAAACAAAGTAATAAAATTGCAAATTTAAAAGATATTTTGGCAGATATTCAGGAACAAAACTTTGTGAATTCAGACCAATCCACACATTTAGAGAACCTCGGTGTAAATGATTTGATAGTTCGTTACAAAAGCACACTTAGTAATGGAAACATAAACACCAAGTATTCACCAGCTCTTAGAACGTTTGCTTGTACCCTTCATTTTTACTCGCCAAAAGCATACGAATATGTCCGAAAAAAATTCCAGACTTGTTTACCTCACTCTCGTACTATAAAAAAATGGTACGAATCAGTCGATGCGCAGCCAGGTTTTACACAGGAATCATTTAAAGCATTGAAATATAAGGCTCAAAATACTAACTATACATTGCTATGTAACTTAGTAATAGACGAAATGGCGATCAGGCAGCGTATTGAGTGGGACGGTAAAAAAATGCATGGATATGTTGATATATGTAACAAGGGAACATCAGGCGATTACTTGGCAGAAGCTAAGGAGGCGCTTGTGTTTTTGGTCACAGCTATTAACGGAGCATTCAAGATACCAGTAGGGTATTTTCTTGTAGCCGGCGTTACAGGAGAACAGCGATCTAGTTTAGTGAGGCAGTGTTTAGAATTGCTGGAAGAAACTGGCATTGGAGTAACTTCACTGACATTTGACGGTTGTCCAGCTAATATTTCAATGGCAAAAGAACTAGGATGCTCACTAAATACAGAAAATATTAAATCTTACTTTAGTCATCCCCTTACAAATAAACCAATATTTATATTTCCCGATCCATGTCATATGCTTAAATTATTAAGAAATGCTTTTGAAGCATATGGCATTATAGTTGACGATCTAGGCAGACACATAAAATGGTGCCATTTAAAGCATTTAAATGAAATTCAAGAAAAAGAAAAATTGCACTTAGCAAATAGAATTAAGACGAGGTCATATCTTTTTTCAAAATCAAAAAATGAAAGTGCGATTAGCGTCCCAATTGTTTAGTGAGAGTGTTGCCGATGCCCTGATGTTTTGTGCTGAACGTAACATGCCCAAATTTCAATCCGTTGATGGAACTGTCAACTTTTTAAAAATTATAAACAATCTTTTCGACATTTTAAATTCAAGAAATATGATGCAACTTAAATTCAAAAAGCCACTTTTTTCAGGTAATAAACTGCAAACATTTGAATTTCTTGATAGAACCGAAACTTATATAAATTCCTTACAGTTAACAGATGGGTCCAAAGTAGTGCAATCTGGTAGAAAAACTGGGTTTATAGGTTTTTTGGTGTGCATAAAAAGCATAAAAGGTATGTATATTCATCTTATTGAACATGAACAAAGACTGCAGCACCTACCAGCCTATAAAATAAGCCAAGACCACATAGAGCTAATGTTTGGCCACATTCGCGCTCATGGTGGGTGTAACACTAACCCCACAGCCCGACAATTTCAGGCTATTTATAAGAAATTGTTAGTTAAATCCGAACTAAGGGATATAGACCAAGGCAATTGCACATCTCTTGAAAAAATATCTTTTTTAACATGTTCATCCGCTGTGCAACACATAAATATGACCATTGAACCACGGTACACCGATGAAAGTATTGATGACGATATTGATCAGCTATACGAGCAGGCACAATTTGACGAAGAAATTAGTATGCTTGTCCAAGACTTGTCGGAGTTTGGCTCGCAGGCCATTTCTTACATTGCGGGCTTTGTTGTGCATAGTTTAATAAAAACTGTAAAATGTGAGACATGTGTTGGTGCGCTACTTGCCGACAAATATGAAGAAGCACATCATTTTATAAAATTTAAGGATAAAGGTGGGCTTTTGTACCCTTCTGCTGATGTCGTCATGATTTGTAAAAGAATGGAAATAATCATTAAAACAGCTTGTCTCACCGATGATAAATTAACAATTAAAACTAAAAATATCAAACAGGAACTCATGGCAAAGACTTTGCCACATTTTATAGGATTAGACCTATTTAATAATATTAAGTTTCACCAATTTGAGCAGTCTCCTATGAATAATCACATTATATTTCTCATTAAAGCAGTCACGGAAAAATATATGAGCTTAAGATTACACTATTTGACAAAAAATGCCACCCAAAAATTGTCAAAGCGTCAAGTATTGAACAAATACCTCCACTTTACAGGTCAGTGAGTAAACACATCTTATCAGGGTTCAACAATTCCTATGGTTTCAATACTCTATGACAGCCTAAACCAACTGAACCGGATTGTTTTAATTTATTGATTCAGGTTTATTTCTATTTTTTTTTTATTTTAAATATATAATACTTTCTGGACATATCATTTTTTATTTTATTTTCAGGACCCCAACTTTATCGGAAGTATCAATAACTTTCCGATTTAGTCAATCACTAGCGTATATGTAAAATAAATTGCTTTTGCACAGTACAACGATAGCGACAGATGTTTAAGTGTGAGTAAGATGTAAGGTGCATGGTAAATGCACGCTGTGTGTAACGAGTTAAGGTTTATAATTGATTGTGAAGTATGTTCTGATTTATGAATTGCAAGTGTGTGCGCGACTGTGTATCTATTGCTTTTACTGAACTACATGTGTAGTAGTGGCGCGGTGGTGGGGCCAACCTAGCGACATCGGGTTCTGATACATTTTTAACTACCGGGCATATCTCCTTCTATCAAATATCTATGGCCATGTCCATTAAAAAGCTTGCCGCTTGTACACTTAATATTTTAATTATTTTTAAGGTGTAAAATTCAGATACTTTGCATTAACTTTTGAGATATTCTTTCGCATGCTGTGTCCACTTAGGGCAAACATTATTTTTTTAAGTTAATTTTAAGCATGTTTTTTTCTTTTGCTATGTATTGTCCAGTTAAGTAGACATAACTATAAAAAAAAAAAAAACTACTGAGGTGTCAAGGGACACCCGGATGAAACGAAGTTCGGTAATTCCAAATAACAACAAATCAGGATTCGCATCCGAGATTGCAGTAAAAGGTATGCGACCTTAACCACTAAACAAATAAAACAGTCTATTTATAAACTAAATACGGTAACAAAAATTTAAACCAAATTAAAATAAAAACAAACATTAAGACAATTAAATTATCAAGCGTAGCAAGCGTACACACGATCATTCAGAATCACTTTAATCATTCTCTTAAAATAATCGAATGATACTTTTAAAATCATTGTGGAGATATTATCACAATACTCCTATAGGCTGAATGGCTACATAACAATATTTCCTGTGCCTTACACACTTAATTTTAAAATAATTCTTATCTTCAAACTTTCGCGCTATTCGAATTTCAAAATATCAAAAGCGAGGTTCATTCAAACACATGCATAGACTTATAACAGGGCCCCGCCACTCGGCCGTACCTACAGCGATAAATGCCTACAAATTCGCATGGCGCCGGCTCCATTCGACCACATTCGACTGTAGGGTTGGTAGGGTATCACGCGTGTGTTTGGTGGAAGTTTTAATATTATTATAATAAGTACTAAATAAGTTTAAAATAAGAGAGAATGTCTGGTTTAAAGCATTGCTTATTTGATGGATGTGTGTCAAGACAAAAGGACGAGGGATTGTTATTTTTTTCATTACCCGCAGATGAGAAAATGTAAGTTCAAATTTATTTAAAAACTATGAAACTATAAACCTTCACATTCTTCATATTACTAACATTAATTAGTTACTTTGTTGATACTTACTAATAATATGGACTCATGTCTGAATTATTTAAGGAATTTGTTTTTTATAATTACGAGAGCAACTTGAAAATGTGACTTTTTGTTTGTTGAGATACTTTAACGATTATGGTGTCAAATGAAAGGCCTAGGTCTAAAACTATTTTATCCGTTTGAATCATATAAATGGGTCAACGCGTTAGGAAATTAGAAGAATTAAGAATAGTAAAAATGTAAACAAACCAGAAATTTTGATGTTTTTGTGCCACAACTTTTTAATTAATGCACAAAATGTAAAATATTGTTATTGTAAGTAAATGAGAATAGTTTACCCATGTGAAAAGAAAAATTTTATAGGGGTTAAATGATAAAAAGAATTTAATTAGGTCCCCTTTATACAAAGTTCATTCAAAACAGTACAGACTGCAAAAAAATATTCAAAAATTAGTTGCACTTTATCTGACCTGATTTATTTATATATATATTATAATGAAATTATATGTACATTTGTATAGGAAAGTAGGTAAGTAACAGGATGTGGCAAAGTAAAATAACTCTTTAGGGCGATCGAAAATATACGCGGCTACACGTAGCGGATGCCCGCTCGCGTGTTCGAAATTGAAAAGTAGTATGAGCCCGCGCCCGCACCAGTTAGCCCTGTTCTTACTATTTATCAATTTTGACGCTCTTAGATTGATAAATGTCTTCTCTTAAAAAAATACTTGGTTTTAATCGCTGGTAAAAATCCGAAAATGTAGTTTGCATTTTCTCTAAAATAAAACCGTTGTTTCGAAAGGACAAAAGTTGCTCATTGCACGAGAAAAAGTGACGGCCGTGCGATTCCGTAAAAATCACGTTATGAAAATCTGCGTGACGGGACGTGAGCTGTAAAATCATAAAATGACGCTTATCGATAGTGGAATGACAGCTCACTTCGTGCTCACTTCACCTAGATTTTCGCGGCGTAATTTCTTCTGAATCGCAAGGCTTGGCTGAATTTATTTTTCCACACTATAAAATAAATATCTAAGTAAGTATACTTTTTCCACTAAAATAATTCACCTCCTGTCTTTTTATATTTCAGACGCAAGCAATGGTTAGAAATTATAAACAGACCAGACCTTGACAAACCAGATTTAAAACTCAAAAGTTTCGTGGTCTGTTCTAAACATTTTGATAAATCCTCAATCATCTTCACACCCAAATTAAAGTCAGGCGCAATTCCTACACGATTTTCACAGGAAGATAAGGCATGTGACCAAGCTACACAAACTACAGATTCTCCTATGCATATACTATCATCAAAAATTATTAAAAAGGCTGATAATTGTTCAGGATATACACAAACAGACAAAAAAGGAACTCTGTGTGAAAGTACTCAAACATCAATGGTTCTTTCTGAAAACACGCCCAGAAAAAGAAAACTAAGTAAAAGTTTACATGAATCGCAATTAAAAAAAGGAAGCTTCAGTATGAATTGGATAACATTAGAAAAGAAGTTCAATCAAAAGAGTCCGAAGAATTTCAACGTTTTACATTTGAAACTGAAGATGAAGTCACAAAAAGATTTCATAAACTGATTGAATGGCAAATTAGAATGAACAAACATTCAAAGGGAAACAGATTCGACACTGAATTTAAGTTATTTGCACTAAATTTACATTTTTCTAGCCCGCAAACGTATCGATGTTTGAAAACATTCCTACGTCTGCCTAGTGAAACTACATTAAATAGATTTAAAATTATAATCCCGCCAAAGTTTAATGATCGCGTATTAAATTTTCTATCAGCTAAACTAAAACCGCTACCAAAACATGCCAAATATTGCACAATATCTATGGATGAAATGGTTCTTAAGCGTCATCTTCATTATGATACGAAACGAGATGAAATTATTGGCCTACATAATATTAATGGGGAAGTGAGCGAAGAAATTGCTTCACACGCGTGTGTTTTGATGCTTCGTGGTATTTATTTTAACTGGAAGCAACCCATAGCCTACTCCTACCTGGCTAGTGCAAAGCATTATACAAATTTAGAAACTTGGTTAGATGAAGTAATTTTAAAACTTTTTGACATTGGAATAGATGTCAGAGCTATAATTTCTGATCAAGGCTCTAATTTCGATAAATATGCCAAAGATATTAAAAAAATTACGGCAGAAAAACCGTATTACTTTATAAACGGTAAAAAAATGTACTATATTTTTGATGTTCCGCATTTAATTAAATGCGTACGTAATAACCTACTTGTCAACGATTTTAAGCTCGATGATAAAGTAATTTCGTGGAAGCATGTGGAGTCTTTATATTCTCGGCAGAAAGAAAAACATCTGAAAATGATCCCGCGTGTAACGGAAAAACATTTACATCCGAATAACTTTCAAAAAATGCGCGTTAAATACGCTGCACAAATATTTAGCTACTCTGTGTATGCAGCTCTCAACACATTAATTTTTGCTAAAATTTTACCTGAAGACACTAGAGCTACAGCAGATTTTATTGAGCAGATGAACAATCTATTTGATGTTTTAAACTCAAGTACAGTACAATCCAAATATAAATATAAAAATTCCTTCTCATTTAAAAAATATCAGGTAGACGTATTAAAAGATGCTCTAAAAACATTCAAAAATATAATTGCTATTGATCCACGTAATGGAAAGAACAACACAAACCGAATAAAAACGTTTAAAAACATAGCCATATCCATTCAGTCCATTCTCATGCTAGCCACTGACTTAAAAAACGAAGGTTTTAAAAGTCTGTATACCAGACGCTTGAATCAAGATTGTCTTGAAAATTTCTTTGGTGCGATTAGACAGCAAGGGGGAAACTGTAGAGATCCTACACCCATCCAATTCCAGAGGTCTTTTTCCAAATTATTTCTTTGTAATATGCTAAAAAATTCACGGTATAGTAACTGCCAAGAAGATATATGTGACTTACTTCAAAAGGGAACCACTTTTTATGAACGGCCAAAACAGATAGAAACTAAAATTCCGACATCTTTGGTAGCTTTAAATGGCGATACTGATTATCGTTTTGATTTGCCCACGGAAAACGCTTTAAATTATGTTTCTGGATATTTACTTTGTAAGTGTACAAAAAAACACAGTTGCCCAACTCTCGCTAGTCAATTGAAAAAAATACCAGACCTAAATACCTCTACAATGTTTACCCATTTTAAAGCATATAACAAAAGTGCTTCTTTTTACGGTGGGTTAAAAGTACCACCAGATACTTTCAATAATTACATCCGAAACTTAGAAACCACTTTCTTGGAAAACTTTAAATCTAACCTGATGGAACGGCCGGGGAGCAAACTATACGAACTGTTAAAAAGTGTAGAATTTAATTTTCCATGCCCGTGCTTTCCAAAAGATTATTTATTGAAATTATTTATTAGATTCAGAATTTTTGCAACTATAAGATTCAATAACAGGGATTTTAGAGAAGGGAAGAAACAAATTGCTCATTTCATTAAGTTAAAGCACATGTGAATTAATATTATACGGACGCAACGCCAGCACATCAACTTACCCAATATGTTAAATTTGCCCAATCGAATACCTCTAATCTATTCAATTTTTGATTAAGTGCAATAGGAGCCGATTGCGACTATTCTTACCTTCTAAAATTGTGATAAAATTAAAAAGTAATGAAGAATTTTGACAGATTAGGGTAAATGATGTGCTGGCCTCTGACCTCCGTACTTGTACTGTCATCGTACCCCGCGATCAGATGTGTGTTGTCTACCAAATTATTTACTTTTTAAATTTTACTGTACTATTTTTTTTTTGTTAACTGTACTTTCTTCAAATTCCCTACAATTACGAGTTTCTAATCGCAGACTACTAATCTGTTCTTGATCTGTGTTTATCTTGTAAATTAAATAAAAACAGTCCCTACTTCAAAACTTATTTTTATTTCAATGAGTATTTTTCTACTTGAGTTGAAGGTTTGTTTTCATTTTTTTATTACAAATGAGAGACTGTAAAATTCGTTTTAGTATCTACCTAATTGACTGAGTAATCAATCATACGCATCAAACGTAAGATAGAATAGGTGGTCAAATAGGTAGATAGATAGACGATGAATATTATAGTAGTAGGTAGCAACGCATCGGCGAGCCGACAACCCTAGCGACATAGGTATCGCGTCACTCAGCGCCAGACAGCGACAGAGCTACGCGTTAAAAGAGAGCGGCAATATTTAGGTGAATATCTCGTTAGGTACTGAGCGCTTATGCGAGCTGAATTGAACTTTGTTGCTTAGTAGCAAGAGTCTCTATTTCTATGAATTGTTACGGGAAGTGGCGCTTCTGTACTTGTACTTAATATTCTGTGCTTATAATGCCTAGATAAATAAACTGCTTGTATGAATTTAAGTATAAAGTAAGGCTAAAAACAGATTGATTGAAAATTATAATGCACCGCTTGGCGGACAGACAAACTAAACGAAAATCTGATAAATACCAGAGAGTTACACTGAACTGAAACGGCACAATTAAAGTGGCTTTACATTTCATGCGTGTACTCGGTTTCTAGGAGTAATAGTTCTATGACCACACATAACAAACCTTATCTTTAACATTATTTTTCTGCGATTATCTTGCTTTCTTTTAAATTGTATTCGCAAGTTTACTCGCGATATAATAATATCAGATCTCATTATCAATAATCTCATCACCAATCCCAATGACATAATTAGATGTGTTCTAATCGTATATTCCATGAAATGTACATAACAAAATTAGTAAACATTCTGTGGTAATATTAAAAAATAATTTACTTTTGAATTTAATATAGTTATGACGCGTACACTTGCTAAACACACAATAATGAAGAGATTATAACGCGTATGACTTGGTTAGCACAATAGTAAAGAAAGGTTATAATGTGTACTTGCTAAAATACAAAAGCATTTATTATCGTGTGTATAAATCTCTACTTACCTAAATCCATCAGCAATATCCAGAACTTGTGCAGAAACACTGTCAGGATTCATTATTGTAACTATTTTAATAATTTATTATGTACAAAACACCTGTATACACTCAACAAAAGGCGGGCATTGTATTTTTTTTTTAAGTTATGATAATATTTTTTTTTAGTTACTTTATTATTCATAGAGAGACAAAATGAAAATATTTCGCTTGCTTTCTCTATGCGCAGCATATTTCTGTAGCACCAATTAGTTCCGAAGTCGCGCGATAGATGGCGTTGGGATCGAATTAGATCGCGCTATGGTTTCGTTACAAGGTCCTGTATATAAGGTCCACCGATTTGTGAGGAGTAATGTTCACGATATCGAGCTATTTATTCCCTGGTATCTGACTAGAACAACGATCGTGTACGCCTTCGCAGACCTTTCTGAGCGCGCCAGCGCCCCTATTTTTGCAGAAACTCAACTCTAGTATTTTTTTTTTTTTTTTTTTTTTATTTATTATTTTTTTTATTTTTTTTTCTACAAGCGAGATGGAGCGACGGACACAGAAAAACGCGGCGTGCGCATTTTTTTTTTTTTAGTAACTCAATTCTAGTAATTTTTTTCTTTATAGTTTTTTTTTTAATTTAATTTATCTCTTTTTTTCTATATGCGAGAAAGAGAGACGGACACAGAAAAATGCGCACGCCATGCGGCGTGCGCATTTTTCTGTTTTGTCTGATGAGGTAGCACCGTAGCTGTAACGTAGCATGTAATTACTACGCTGCTACGAGAATTGCTACGAAAAGTGTCGTTACAACTTTTCGTTCCTTTTTTTTCCGCCTAGCCCCTTTCGCAACGCGCAATAAGGAACTTCGTTCCAATAAATACAAAACATTGAACAAACATAATAATATTATTAATCCAATACAGAGATGGTGAATGAAATTTTCATTGACTTTTTACGAATTGTTTTGGCTACACATGGACTACCAGAGAAGATGTCAAACTGACACACTGGTGCTGATGACATACTGGTCGTTGTGATCAAGACTATGGGTACGCAATAATGTGACACGTACCTTAATGCCGGGCACGTCCTGTTTCATGGTCTGCTGTAGTGCCGTGGGGAAGTCCGTGAGCGGTTGGTAGCGCACGCGGTAGCCGCCCGTGCGGGTGTCCCCGCTCCAGTGCTGCTCGCCCAGGGGTGTCCATTGCACGCGGACGCTGCTCGGCGTTATAGGTACTATGTGCAAGTTCTCCACGGCTTTACTGGGCGCTACAAATAAACAAATATAACTAAGTAAATTTTAGGTAAATAAAATATTGACTCAAATATTTATTTTTACACATTTATAGAAAAACAGTTAAAATATAATATGACTAACCAGCTGGTAGCGTACGGACTGTTTCAGTAGCATTGCTGTATCGGCTAGGTCCGATGTCATTGGTGGCTCTGATCCTGAACTGATAAGCCGTGTAAGGCTTCAGGCCCTCCGCCGTGTATGACGTCACGAAAGGATCCACACGTTCGGGAATGGTTTGCCATGTTCCACCATCCTCTTTCTGTTGTACGGTGTAGTATCTGATAGTAGATATAATAGAACGTTAGTACCACGATTATGTGTGGCAGAGATGTAAAATACTCACACTTCACCTGTTATATTTACGTTAACATGGTGTACGGAGAAACCGTACACTATAAGCATTGTAAGCATTTACATGCGCGCGGGCAGTGGGCATGTGTCTTTACCTAAGCATTTACGTTAGTTCGCGATCTTTCCGCATCGGCTAAAGACACGGCTCCACCAAACCGCGCGCGTAGCCTTCTTTTATATCATTACACGTTTTAGTACATAGTATTTACGTGTTTCATTGTGGACCTTAACGTTAGGCTCTACACATGGGATAGGGGGTGAGCTTATCGCCATCGCCAGCTATTAAGAATTTTCTTACGCAAAACGTCCAAATTAACACTTAGCCAGACCCGGGCAATAAACCTGAGATTTCGCCATGACCGTTATACCAATTAAAAAAAAACACAACGAGGGAGCCCATAACTACTTTTTTGGGAGCCCATAACTACTTTTTTATGAAACAAAATGTCGCTGGTGGATTCGTAAAATACGTAACAGGTAACTACAGCATACAGTCTATGAATATAGTAAATCTTATATCTAATCTCAACGTAGGCGTATAGGACGTGCAGTACCGCAGCGGCGCGTAGCCGTCGTCGCCGGGCGTCCAGGAGAAGGAGATGTGGTGCGGCTGCAGCAGCGAGCGCGCCACGTTGGGGCGCGGCGGCGGCGCGGGCGCGGCGCGGTTGGCCGTGCTCAGCACCAGCGCGCGCGCCGTGGCGCCCCAGCCCAGGCGCGTCTGCGCGCGCACGCTGAACTGGTAGTAGCGCTCCGACGCCAGCTCCGTCGCCCTGAAACGTATATCACTATGGAGTAGTACCAAGCTAAGCCCCGATATCACCATACTTCTTAATCTACGGTTTCATTAACCCCGTATTTCGATATCTCTCTCTCACATTAAATGTTTGAACGAAACAGAGATAGATCGAAAGTTATAGCTTATAGACTAGAAGCCCGTGGCCGACTTACGTCTATCTATATTATATCTTACTGTACTGTATTAAGTCTCTACATAAAATCTTAGTTTTCCTGTTTTTGTTTCGGACATGGGTGAAAACGATCACCGAATCTTCAGTTTTGCCTGTTTTTGACAAGTGAGAAAAAGTTTATATTTCTGTTGTGTGTGCCAATTTTAAATCTTTCACTTGCGAAGTAGTCTTTATTAGAATCACTCGCTACGCTCGTGATTCAATTCAAGACTACTTCGCAAGTTCAAGATTTAAGAGGTTAAGGTTAAGTTAGGAGGTAAGAAGAAATTAAATTTTTCTAACGTGTTACATACACAACTTTTCACCTCTTCCAGTGAGAAAATATTAAGATTTAAATAAACTCATACTCGATTGCTTAACCTGCGATAATTTCTTGAAATTTGACAGTAATACCGATTCAGAATGCGTTTTAGGGCCTTTAGTAAGTCACCACTTATTAAATATGTCGTACGCTTTCAAATACTTTTCACGTGATTTTTCTGGTAAAAAGCAAACTTCTGTGTTAGAAGCAAGTTGTCGCAACTCTTTTGGAGTTCCACAAAGTTCTTCATCACTGGATTCACTATTTTTTTGTTAAAAAGTTCCAGTATTAAACATAAACTGAAAAGAATTTATAGTTGCCCGCGATGACTGACACAACCACAAGACTTTTTTTTTTTAAGAATTCGTTCGAAAATTCGTTTCGTAACATTTATTAATAGTCTTATATTAAGTACCTGATTTTAAATAATTTATTGGTCAATCACGAATATAAGAACATTAAAATACTAAATAAACGCGTATTTTTATTATTTAAAATAATTAAAAGGTATCGTTTGTAGTTAATTAATTAAATTGATGTCAATGTTTATTACTAACCTACATGGTGTCTGCTTTGTTTTTTTTCAGCGCCTATTCATTGGAAGGATTTTGTGTTTCGAAATTTGAATCACTTTGCCTCACTAGTGAGTAAAAACAGTTTTTACTCACTGAATTCTGGCAAGCAAACGATCTTTTTCGTGCTGGTGTGGTGAAAATAAAATTTCTTACCTAAACGTCCGATCGGAAGGCAGAAACTCCCTAGAAAACACGTGTTGCGTGGTGCTGTTGAGATGATACGTGACTTTGTAGGCGAGGATCTCGCCGTTGGGGTCTTCTGGCACGTCCCAAATGATGCGGGCCGTTGTGAACGTCACGTCAGGGAAAGATACGTTTGATGGTGGGCCTGGAGCTGTAAGACACAACAAAAATGAATTGTTAATGTATATAGATGTATATATTTATTTCTCGGACAGTTAATGTTTAACATAAATAAAATCGGGCTAAGCATTAATAAACACTCAAACGCGTTATTTTCAAGGCATAGATATACTTACAAGACATGTTTTGTGTTGTTCTTCAAAGTCTATAAAGAAAACACAAAGTGTGAAAAAAAGTTTTGTACTTACTATCGTCAAAAGTCCTGACAGTGACGGGTGGATCGCTCAGCGCCCCATCTCCTAGCCTCGTATACCCCAGCACTTGTATCTGATACACCACATACTTCCTGAGCTCCGTCAACGTGATCGTATGCGTTTGGTTGGAAGGTACCGCGTGGCATTCCACCTTCTTCTGTTCGGGACGAGGCGGGGGTACCACAGCCGCATAGCATACTTTGTACCCTTCGATCAATCCGTTTTGTTCTGAAGGTGGAATATTCCCCCAGAGAACTACTACCGTGGTTGAGGAGGTGGCGTTCGCTGATACATCCATAGGGCCTCGAGATGGTACTGTGAATTAAACAGAGTAAATTTTAATTTTGTATTATTATAAGGAAATGTAATAAATTAAACTTTGATGTTCCAGTCACAAATTAAATCGAATATACAGGGCCTATTTACAGTAAATTAGATGACATCCCAATAAATCATATACTACATAATGTACTGCAAAAATCAGTAGTTAAAAATTTACGTTTTTTTTTATTTATTTTCTTAACATTGGTTTATTTATATTGAAAGTGGTTGCATTAAATCAAATAAATTGTAGTGTGCATGTACTACAGACATGTAGCTATTTTTGAGATTTTACTCAAATGGCATAATGATATCAGACCATTTAGTAAGCTGTTTTTTAATTTTCAAAAAAATATTGCATGAAAGGAGCCTCCCCGAGTGACGTACACAACGATTTCCTACGTCCGGCGCACCCTGGGCAATTCGCGAGTTCTCCAAAGCGAATTGGCTAATCCTTTCACCACGATGCCAAGTCAAATAAAATTTGACTCAGCCATCGACACGACGAAGAAAAAGTTATCAAACTCCTTCCAAACGGTTTGACTGATTCTTATGAAATTTTGCAGGTCTGGTGCTAAGCAAATGTTTATACCCCTAGGTATCATACGGGCAGAGCCTCGGGCAACAGATAGTCTAACAATACGATGAACTAAAGTGTATACTTTAGTTAATTTATTCACCTGCTTCTCTAGTTCTCTCCATAGCCATGGGGCTAGCGGCGGACGTGCCCACTTCGTTGATAGCAGTCATTTGTATATCGTACACGGACCACTCCTCCAGGTTGGATAGTATGTGGGAGTTGGCAGTGTGGTCCTCGATGATGCTGTGAAGAGTGTCGTTGCTGCCGCTGCGGGTGTACGTTATGTTGTACCCCTTCGGATTGCCGTACCATTCGCTTTGTTGGAGAGGCTGAAATTATATTTTGAGCTGAGTTTCCATTTCTCATAGCAAAAATCCTATACAATATAAATCATCCCTACGTCCGGCGCACCCTCGGCAATTCGCAAGTTCTCCAAAGCGAATTGGCTAATCCTTTCACCACGATGGCAAGTCAAAATAAAACTTGACTCAGTCATCGACACGACAAAGAAGAAGAATAGCAAAAATTGCTTTAGAATCAGAAGGTAAAATTATAAATATATATTAACCATATATTTATAATTTACCTTCTGATTCTAAAGGTTCAAAAAGATACAACTATATTTTTGAGATACTCACAATCCACCTAACACGCAAGTTGGTAGCGCTAACAGCTCTGACGGTGACATTTTTAGGCGGGTGCTGCGGCGGCGCCTGGATCGTTTGGAACTCTTTGCAGGGCTCCGATGGGGACGAAGACCCCACCACGTTGGTGGCAATGACTCGCAGTCGATACGTGGTGAAGGGAATGAGACCTGTCACGTGGATCGATTGCGCGTCCGGAGCGCTTACCTCGTAGATTGTTACCCATGAAGAGTTGCGAGCGGTCTGAGCCTGTAAAACTCATAAATATTATAATATCAACTTTAAGCTGCCATATTTAAATTAAAACGTGCTAATTTTCGTAAATTTTTGGTTTTGTCTCCTATGTATGTCAGAAAAGGCCACATCGCCAATTAGATGACGGCTAAGCGTGCTCCTTGAATCCTTAAAATTATTACAGTCTTACATTATGTGGTGACCGTCACCTTTGCTAAGTTGTTAAAACAACTTGTATTAAAGGCACCAGGCCCGTATCCCTGAGATAACATTTTTATATAACAATTTGGACTTAATTTAGAAATTTTATGTAATAATTAATTCAAATCATGTACTATAGGAACCTTTTTTTTTTAATAAAATAAAATATTAACAGTAAACAAACAGTAATTCATACGAGTAGTACATGCTGGCTCTTTTCTACCCACGGCTGTACTGTTGAATTGTTTACCTGCACAGTCCACAGCGATATAGACGAGTTGCCATCGAATCCTTGAGTGAACTGCAGTAAAACCGAGAATGCTTCGATATTGGATAGTGCTAGGTTCCGAGGCGCGTCAGGTAGAACTGGTTCCACGCCCGATTGGATGACGGCAGAGCGAGCCGGCCCTTCGCCTACTGCAGTCATTGCACATAGCCAGAACTTGTAGTGAGTGCTAGCCTGAAATAGAGCAGATATTAGTATTTATTTACAGACAAACCACGACACGTTATTCATGTATTAAAACTTTATTACTTGTAAGTGCTCGACTCTGATGCTGGTGACATTTGGCGGTAGAACTTCTTCTTTATATGTGTCGTTATTGTCTTTCATCTCGTATGATAGTTTGTAACCCATTAGTACACCATTGGACTTCTTGGGCGACGACCATGACACCCTCACTGCTCTATCGGATATGTCATCAAAGAGCAGGCTTCCTACCTCATCTGGAACTGGAAGATATGAAATTATTAATAAATTCAAATTCAAATTCAAATCATTTATTTTCATAGGCACCAGGAGGCGCTTGAACACGTCAAAACATTTCAAAAAATGATATAAAAATAAATCATAAATAATACTAAATTATACTAATTACAATGATTTGAATAACCGGGGCTCCGATTAATTTTAATCAAACTGTTTAGAATCGAATTAAAATCAATCCAAGTACCAGCTCCGATGGGTATTGCATTATGAGAAGAGCTGGTGAGAAACTCATGTGCACCATCTTTTAAAATGAAAAATATAACAATATAAAAGTACATAAAAAAATCACATAAGAAGAGCAATTCATTTCCAAATACTATTATCATTTATGTAGTCTGAAATACTATAGTAAGCTTTTTGACATAATCTAATTTTAACATTTTTTTTAATTTACCTATCGATAATTCTATTGCGTCTAAAGGAAGTTTATTGTAAAAGCGTATACATTGACCTTGAACAGAGTTTGATTATGGCAAAATTTAATTTAAATGTGAGAAACTTAACTGCCTCGTTGGTCTAGAGGTTAGCGTATACGCCTTTCACCGCTTGGGCTTTATGTTCAAATTTTCCGTCAGGATACTCGCAATAGCAGCACGGTGTTGGAATTGTGCCCAGTGGATGGCGATAGGCATGAGGTGAGCCTATCGCCATCCACTGGGCCCATTGAACCCATAGAACCTAAACATAACAGGTGAAGTGTGGGTGTTGTACACCTCTGCCACGCCCTTCTGGGTAACATAGGCGTGATGTTATGAGAAGAATTTCTTAGCCGTCTCTCACTTGATTATTATTATTGTTGACAAAATATGAGATATTTATTTAATATACATTTTTTTAATCTTTAAATATGCGGATGCAGGAGTAAATAAATAGTATTATACAGTAATAACTTACTGTCTTCTTTCGTCCTAACCGCCACATAGTCACTTCGCGGACCATCGCCAGGTTCAGTAAAGCACAGCACAGTAATATTGTACTCGGTGAACTTCTCAAGGCCGCTTATTATCGCGGTTTGTTCCGTCAAAGGGTCCAACAGGTTAGGAGGCACGCTAACCAGCTTTTGTTCTATATTTTCACCTGCATTTTCATCCCAAATCCACGCTTCTATTTTGTAACCCTGAAAAATATAACAATTTGTCTAGTGAACTAGTCGCTACCTAAAAAAATAAAACAAAAAGATCCAAACATTTCTTGGTTAAGCAATGGTTTCCAAACTAGGTAAGACCTGTGTTTTGGAGACCTTATATTATTATTATGCTAGGGTACATTGTATCTGAATTCTTAGAATTTGGTTTATATTCAGTTTATTAACTGAGAACATTTTACAAATGTTTCTAAAACATTTGTAAAATAGAAAAGATAGTTTGAAATGGTACATTAGGATAATGCTAAAATATCGTGAGAACGATACATTTAGTACCGAAATCCAGCATTCAAGAATAAAAGCAATGGTTAAAGGTAAAGCACGAACCTGATTGATACCGTTGATTTTCTGCGGGTTGGGTGGCGTCCACCATACACTTACTGCTGTAGAATTAAATGGTTCACACCGAAAGCTGTCGGGAGCTGCCTCTGGGACACCCTCTTTCGTTTTGATGGTATAACTGTCAGAAAACACCCCCACACCCTTGTCGTTATACGCGGCGATTTGCACATTGTAGTCTTTCCAAGTAATCAAGTCTTGGATCAGATAGTTCCTCTGCGCTTCGTTAGTAATGTTTTGGAATGTCCAGGGACTGTTGTCGTATCCGCGCAGTCTGTATCTGATCGCGAAGCCGAGGATGTGGCCATTTCTGTGCTCTTCCAGCGGAGGCTGCCACTGAGTGATTATTTCTGACGAAGATCGCGCCGACCCCATGAACCCAACAGGAGGACCGGACGGTGCTACGAAGTATTTACGTATTAGTATAATACATATTATTCTGATACATCCGGCAACATGCCGCAAGTTTGTCTCAAATACGACATGCTACATTCCCTATTATAATTTGGATCACGTCGTGCATAGGTACATCTCTCGAATTACGATACAATGATATATATAATGATATTTTCTAGATGTAATAAGACGTAGGTTTCTGTTGTTTTCAGGGCTCTTAGTTGAACAACATTTGGATCTATATATTTAAACTTAAATTTAAGAAAATGGAAGGAAAACATTTTTATTTGCATGCAACAGATTTGTAACGCTGACATTATATTAAACATTTAACTATAGACAAATCACATATCATGCAGACAATACAAATAAATGCAACTGAATGGTTATCTTAATTTTAACTAGTTTTTATCATAATTTATATGTTCTCTAATAAAGAAATTAGGTAAGGTATAAAAATATTTAGGTATAAGAAATATCATTTAATACCAATCAAAATAAATGATAACGCAAACTGATGAATAATAAAAACAAAACGAATGCATCATGTAGTGTCAAGTTTGCATACCTTGGCAGCAAATAAGGTCACTGGCCGCTTGATCGCAAACAAAATACACTTTATTACAACAGTATGTACGCATAGATCTATTTCTACTTATAATCGTGTATAGTATTTTTTTTTACATTAGATAGAACGCCAGAAGCAATTACACTATCCAATGGTCCCAATGACAAGGCCTAATACACACATTCACTCACTCAAGCACACCCAGTCTCAGAACAAGTCTTTGCGAATTACACAAAGATTTGTCCTATGTGGGGATCAAACCCACAACACCAGTACAGTGGAGAGCGGCGAGGCGACCGCTTAAACCACTACACCACACGATGTTTTATTGTATAATTTTTTCTGTTATTTATAAATGGTAATAACGATTGCACCGAAGTATTGAATATTCTTTAAATCCTTACTAGATTTTCTGTTAAGGCTATTCAGATCACCAATTTATTTTTGAAAACATTCATAAAACGAAATACCATTATAAATAGCTGAAGGCTAGCGACTTGCTCGCTCCTGATGTCTCGAGAAAACATTGTATGTTTTTATAACGCTATAGTGTCGAGTCACCTACTTAGCGCCTCACTCTACTTTATCCCACTCTCATGAAAATAATGCACTAGCCTTTTAACGAATGCATATCTTATGAACAGCGATTATAAGTAGGTAGATTTATGTTACTAGTTCGTGATAAAAACATTATAATAGAAAAATGTAGTGCAATTATTGTGACGAAGTTCATGAAGTATGTAGAGTGAGAATTGAACATCTTTTAATTATACATAAGAAAACACCAAGAAATTTGTTTTGTGTAAAATTAAAAATTGATTATTTCATTTTAAATTTGATTGAAGAAATTACACAACATTTAATAGGGGTATTTGAAATATTTGTAATTATACCTTCTTGGGGCAGTGTTAAGACATCAGTTGGGTCAGAAGGCGGGCCTTCTCCCACGGTGTTGACGGCGGATACTCTAAATTGATATGACGTAGCTGCCTTTAGACTCGTCAACAGGACCCAGCGTTGATTAGCCGAGACGTTCATCGGCTCCGTCACCCAATTTAGCAACGGGTCGGGTGTGGGACCTGTACAAAAATATATTCATTACGGTTCATTGTATACTTAAAGGTCGTATTAGAGTCCATCGGAAATTAATCCTTCATTTCAAATATTCATTAGGGTACAAGCTTGCTTATATTTAACTTGTATAAAAATACAATTTTGCTCTAAATTGGGACTCAGTTCGGTCGGATAAATAAAATTTATAAAGGCCACGATAAAAATAGAAGATTCTATTTATAAGTGCCAGAATTAGTCGGATGCTATTTGTATTGTATAATGTCAGGATAAAAATAAAAGACAATAAAAATCATCTCACCGAATTCAGGTACGACTCTTCTTTGTACTATGAACTTTTGTATAGGTGAGTTGCCATCGAAGCCCGGGGTCCATGAGACGTTGACGGCTCGTTGAGAAGCTGCCTCCAGTCTGACGGCTCGTACGTTGGTGGGTGCGAAGGGTAGCTCGATAACGGACAGCAGTGCGTGGCGGGTGTGGTTGCCACCGGGTGACGTCACCACGCACGTGTACTCGCCCGCGTCGCTCGCGCGGACGGCTTGCACTTGTAGTGCACCGTCTGCTGACACCCACACTCGGGTACCCGCGGTCATCGCCCTGAACATGGTAATAGTTGTTTCGGGTACAAATCGTTATAACAAAAAAATATGTGTGTAAAAAAGTAGTACTGTATAAAATATTTTTAGCAAAACATCATGAACAGATTTCAGAAAGCATGAATTGATTTACAAGATTCAACAAGTAACAGTTTCAATAAAAATTACGAATGTTCAAAGACAAACAATCAAACATTAAAAGTGTAATTGTGGCCCTTGTTCTTTCTACCGAAAGGTGCGAATTGTCAAAAGTTGCAACTGTAATTAAATTGTGTCATTGTTCAATGATTAGTGTGGTGTGTGGTGTCATTGCGAAAGAGAGTTTTGTCGATCATTCTGACGAATTAAGACACGAACTTTTCATAGAAGTATTATTATTAATTTTCAACATATTTTTACTTACTGCTTGTTGTGGAACCAATCAATGTTGTATTTAACATTGGGGTCGTTCGATACTTTGCATTGTAAGGTAGCCGTGTGACCCAATAACACTCGTGTGTCGACAGGTGGAGCAATTATTTGGGTTCTCACTGAAAAATAATAGAACCTGTTTTTACTTTCCAACGCTATATTTATTTTAAAAAAATGTGCTGTACACACGGAAGAAGACTTGGCTGTTGGCGCACGGACCGACATATTTTTTTAGGGGAATTTGAGGGTAGTTTTTTCATAGTATCTTTTTTGTCGCAAAGAAATAATTTTAAGTTTAGTTATTTCTTTATTTCCATACTTACATACGTCCGTAATTAGTACGCAAGAAATAATTGCAATATGTATAGGTCTAATATATATTACCTATTTCGCTAAAACAGTTTTAATTAAGTTTTATATAAAAATTACGTTTGACCCACTTAACTGCTTAACAGCCGATCTAATCTAGAAACTACAACGGGATACGATACGATACATTTGATATAACAGAAGTATTTTACTAATATTGGTATAACTGCAAGAGGGTAAAAGATATATCAATACGATAAAAATATGATATAGACGAGTACAAGTAAAAGTGAGTGAAAACTGATATTTACGTGTAGATAAGCACAATCTAATCGAGTGATTATATAGTGACTACAGCAGTTAATAAAAATATCATTTTTCAAAAAAATATAACTACTTTAAAGTAAGATAAGTGCTCAAATAGTTTAAAGGTGTGTGTAGTCCTAATCAGTGTAATCACTACTGTACATCAAGATTTACGTACGAACATTATAGTAATGTAATTTCATCAATGCTTGTTTAGGAGACGGTACTACTCATCAATGATTAGTGGAAAAAATAAAAAAGGTAACGATTGAAAGTCAGCTCTATGTCGACGCATTCTTAATAGGATAATATGATTCACTACAGAAAAATCCTGTCTTACCAGTATGAATCATACTTGTAACATTTGTATGTAAATAAAAGAGCTTATTTTATTACAATGACATCATAGGTAAAAAAATGCATTTTATTATAGGTAAATGGGCCTTACTCTCGTACAAGATGGTTTGATCGATCATTTTGAGCGTATTGAATAAAGTTACCCATCTGATTTGATACCACACGACAGGTAAAGATAGTTTTTGTTATTAGTATATAAATTTTTTTTTTGTTTGTTCTGAAACCCTTACAGTAGTATACACACATTGTTTTTACTCCTTTATTTTCTGCTTGAAGTGTAAGATATTGCAACCTTATATACTATGGATTTATTTATAATAATTGAATTGCATTTTCTCTTTATAACCATATTTAGCTATAATGTTGTTTTGGTTGCTATAACTTACACATAGAATTATTGTCAAAAAACAAACAAATATTGTATGAATTATTTGAAAAGATGGTGCACATGAGTTTCTCACCAGCTCTTCTCATGATGCAATACCCATCGGAGCTGGTACTTGGATTGATTTTAATTCAATTCTCTAAGTTGAATTAAAGTCAATCTAAGCTCCGGTGTCAAATCATTTTATTACAATAAGTATTATAATTTAGTTAGCTAAATTATATTTTAATTTTAAATTTTTTGTGTTTTAATGTTTGTTTTGACGTGTTCAAGCGCCCCTTGGGGCCCATGGAAATAAATGATTTGATTTGATTTGATTTGATACAGAATATAGTACGAGTAATACCGTAATACCCAACATTCGTGATACGCACCCAGTACAGTGAGGAAAGCTTCCCCGGATACGTTTCCTGCATCGTTGGAGCGCACACACGTGTACTTCCCGCTGTCCGCTGTGGTAGTACTCGTCACTAACAGATCACCCTCTTCTAGAGCTTGCAGTCTCCCCGTCAAGTTTATTATTAACGAATCTGAAATAGTGGCTTCAATTCAAATGTTATGTTTAACTTACGTATACATTATATTATGAGGTATACGAAAAAAATGATGGAACCTGAAAAAAGTCAGTTATCGTTCTATTATGTTAGCACTGTGTAATTTTAAACCGTGACCGGTAGAACCTTAACTTTGTTTCCACTAGGGTAAACGATTATGAGGATAAAGTATTTTTAGTGTTAAGTATCAGATCATTTTACGTATGATAAAAAACATCAATTTTCTAATGAATGGAACATATATTATGGGATATCGAGATAATATTTTAATTACTGCTGAAATAGGTAAACAGTGAATCATGAATTAATTAAATTCAGTAGTGTAATTAACAAATGAACTGTATTCACTCACAATTACGTGACTACAATGATTAAATATAATCAATTTGGATGATTTTAGGTATCAGACAGACTTTAAAAGCTTATATACAAACTTATTTTTACTTTAGCAGAAACCTGCAAACAGTTTGTTCAGAATTAGTCTCAAAATCCATTTAGTTGAATGGATTTTGAGACTAATTAAAACGAGTTGGAAAACTTTTTAGGGTTCCGTACCCAAAGGGTAAAAACGGAACTCTATTACTGAGACATCGCTGTCCGTCTGTTATCAGGTTGCATCTCATGACCCGTTATCTCATTGCCCGTGCTAGGCAGTTTCATAGATGAAGTATAACTGTTGCCGCTATAAAAATCAAATAGAATTAACATTTAGGGGCGGAGGCTCCTCCCATACAACAGACAATTATTTTTTTTTTTTTTTATAGATAATGGTACGGAACGCTACGTGCGTGAGGCCGACTCACATTTGGGTTACTGATTCTGATTTGAAGAAACGGTTTTCAGGTTTATAGTAAGGTTTAAATAAGGTGGCATACATTCAAAGTAATAAATGCATCTGTAACCGAATAGAATCTAGGAATCGAGATTGACACGAACCAGAAAAGACAGCATTCATAAGGGACATCGTTTAAGTGGCTGTTTGCTCACTGACCATAAAAGTAGCAGCATACCTTGGGGTCAGTTCCAGACCATTAAGCCCAAGTCACTATTTGGTTTATAAAGAAGCTAGGAACCATCAAATAGATCTTTTAATCACAAGGGTATTTGTCAGTGTCCGTACCACTAACCATTAAGATACCACTTAAAGTTAAGGTCGGGTCCAGAACATTAAGTCAGGCTAGTACTTGATTTATGACAGATGAGACCTGGAAGATGGAATGGTCAACCAAAACACAAATTATTAAAGTTTGGAGAGTGAATGCCTTATGCCTTACGTACCATTGAAGTACCAGGTGACGTTGGGGTTGGGCGCTCCGATGGCGCGACAGGTGATGGTAGCATCCTTGCCATCCAGCACGGTCAGGTTGGCCGGCGCGCTCTGCATTATGGGCGGGGACGCTACAAGCCACACGCACACAAGTTAGTACTCTAGCGGGTTAACCTACTCGATACATACAATCTATACTGTTCTATTCATCTATGTCTATGTTAATAAAAATCGTAACTCAGTGTTTGTTAATTATACAATAACATGCTATATAAATAAAATAATTATATTCTATGTAATAATAAAATATGCATGCATTTATGTAAATATATAATTCTAATCTGTATATGGCGCAGATTACGTAAAGCTTTGCATTTATTATAATTTTACACTTTTTAATAGTAAAATAAGGGTCTTCATGCAGAGATATAGGGAAGATGTTGACGGTAATGTAAACACCACAATTTTAAATGTTCAATATCGAGCATGGACACTTAGTAAACTGCGCAGGTGTACGGAACCCCACTATAATTTTACTTGGATGAATGAATTTTTTAGAGGGATGCGCGTTAAATTCCTGCGTTTTATACGCACTTTACAACATATAGAAATGTTACAGCTTTCCTTTCTCGGGTTAGTTGCTATTTAAAATCAAATATACATACGAATACATGCGTATTGACCTCAGGTGAAAGATTTCAGATTGCTGCCTGAGTAAGTACTACATAAATGTTTTATTACCGTATAAATAATATAATACTCAAGTTATCTACGTTAAGGTGTGGATTAAAATCAAATCTATAGTATCTACGAAAATATAATGAAATCAGCGTAATCTTCTAATTACGTTCCAGATCGATACATTTCATGTCACAAAAAACACCTAAGCTGGGAAAAACACAATTAATAAAGCAATCATCACTCGGTGCTGAAAAAACATTGTCTATACTAGAGGTGTTGTGTATAATGACAACAAGTAGTATCTTACTGCCGGTGTCAAATCTGAACGTTTTTGCCTTTTTATCTGAGGTCCTCATTCTTATTAACTTCATGTGACTGCGTGGAAACCGCCTATTGTCCTTCACTGCACGATAGTTAATTAGTTAGTAGCATTGTTTTGACTAAATACAAATATATGTAGCAGCCTTGACACATTGATTTACAGGATTAACAGAGGCTCGAGTTACGGAGTTCGGTTGAGTGATCACAACAATTAACAGATAATATTTCCAATTACAAATATCAACAACAGTGCATGCTGTAATTAACAATATTGCAGTAGAGTATGTTGATACAAATTAATATGTCGTTTATTCGGACAATAGAAACAACAACAACAATGTTTGGAACAAAAAATAATATCAACTTACTTTTTATTTTTAACCAAGTGTAAATAGATGTTTCCCCGGCTTCGTTGCTGGCAATACATTGATATATGCCTGTATCCTCCATCTTTAGATCGTTGATTACCAGGGAACGGTCCACTTCTACGCGATATCTGCCTCCGCCATCGTCAACATCTGGATTATCTAGCTCCGCAGCATCAGCGCCAACGCTAGCTATTTTCCTGGCATCCTTATACCAAGTAATACTAGGTATCGGTATACCCTGAACGTTACATTCTAATACTGTTGTACTACCAAATTCACCAAACGTTTCGGATTTTAAATTGGATAGGAACACTGGTTTCTCTAACACCGTAACATAAGCTGACGCTGTTACAGTGGCATACCCTCCAGTTTTTAATCTCGCTTGGCAAGTGTACTGTCCCGTATGCGTTAAGTTCGCCGATATAAGAGTTAAAGTTCTATTCCACTGGTCGTTCAGGTCAAACGTGATCCCTGCCATGTCGATCATTATGCCATCTTTGAACCATAACGTCTCCAATTCGTGCAAGGGCCTGGCGTTTGCTATACAATACAAACTGGTATATTCTTGACCTTTTATAATCTTCGTGTCTTCGGGTTTTATAATTATTTCAGGCGGGATTTCCTTGCTGTCATTTCCAAAGACATTAAGCTGTATAAAGGGACTATTTTCTTCCTTCCCCAGTTGCGTATTTATGGCACGTACTCTGAAATTCACGATTAGGTTAATAAACAAGTACGAGAGTAAAACACCTATGTGTGCATAGGTAGTATATAACTCGTAGCCGCTTGACTGTGAATAGCTACATTCCACACCGTTAATTTTCCGAAACAAGGGTAAGCAGGATCAACGCCTTATATGCTAATAATAAACACACTGTGATCGTCAAGTTACCTTCTGATCTGACGGTTTAACTATAACGACCCTATCTGTATTCAACGGTATGTTGGTTTAGTGAAGGTTAGGGTTCACACACATCCAATAAAGCGCTTCAAGTACAATAATAATATGCCGGATATATATACTAGGCATTGATTTAGACATGCTTTCTTCTAGGAAATCATAATTCATCATGGTGCAAACAAACTATTAATGCGATACAGCTTATTATCAGAGTAAGACAACATTTTATCCATATATAAATTTAGAAAAAGTATATCGGTAAGGATTAGACGTTTCTATCTGTACCCATATCGGAAACAGATCACATATAAATATAGAGCATGAATATATCGACATCCTGTATAGGTTTATAACTGTGTTATTTATAACTCACTAGCTGTAATCGGCAAAATATAACATAGCCCATGTTACTAGCTGATATCCTTATTTCAATTGTTGAAAAAAAACTATTCAAATTAATTATAATCATACAAAAAGCAAAATCTTGCCTCTTTAGTAAATTAGTTTTAGTTAACAATATCTAGTCTCGTTAATATGCAAACCTGTAAGCTTTCTCGTCTTCGTGTGAAGTACACAATATGACAAGTTCATGTTTGTCAGTCACTGCATATTTCTGGTCGTATCGCAGAGCCCCATTCTCATCTTGCCATATTACTGATGGTGGAGGTTCCGACTCTATCCGAGGGAACGACAAAACCGCTGCTCTACCAGATTCAGCTGTGATAACCGTGTCAATGACGGTTTCAAATATTCCCATATCTGTAAATATTCAACAGTTCAACAGTGTTTATTGTTATGTTTACCGTGTAGCACTTGTAGCTAAAAAACTTCCTTTTTTCGTAAATAGTTGTGCCGTTTCCAGGACGAGGGAAACATTTTTCTGCAAGATTATTCCGCATACACAACAAAGAGACACATGAACGTACAAAGAGGCGTATGAAAGTTTACTTACACGCGACGACAATGTTGTTCTTTTCGCTGAATATTGCTCCGACGTCATTTTTCGCTATACACTGGTACGCTCCGGCATCCTGCCGCTGGGTATTATGAATCTTATAAAACAGCTCTGATGAATAATCGCTAAGCGGTACACCGTTCCTCAACCATCTGTACATTGGCTGCGGTATGCCTACAAATGTTATGAGATGTTAGCGACGAGATCCATATAGAGATGAAACTAAATTATTTATCAAAAAATGTCTTACCCATTGCAGAACATTGTAAGATTTTAGTTGTGCCTTCTCTTACTACGCTGTTTGATGATGAAGGTTGCATACTAAACCGCGGTGGCTGCATTTGTACTGAAAAAGAAAATCAATGTTAACGAAAGGCATTTAATAAGGTCAATTATATCTACTTAGGCAATAATTGCAACACAATACCCGCAAGTTATAAATGACGGGCGAGGTAAACGATCTAATGTGGTGGAACAGATCGATAGGGCCAGTGACCTTATCAGGTACACATTACGCTGTTGTAATTCAATTTACCCCATGTTATATATCATTGCAAACACATGTTTTGCATAGATACATAGATTCTAAGCTTTGAAAGAATGTTAATTAGGATGATGGTTTGCATTCAAGTCGCACAGTTACAGACAAATAATTGAATTATGTTTCATGTCGTAAATTTGAAGTGGCCGAGAACATTAAAGGAGGCGTGGTGCTCATTGACTGAATTTATCTCCTTATCAGACTTGCGACTGCGGACGCTCAACGTTGCGGTATTTCAAACATTAATTACACTCCAAAACATTTTATATTGTAAATTGTTATAATGATACATCAATAAATGATCCTAAAATTTTAAAAAATATATAGTTAATTACATATTTTGTTTACATTGGTGATTAACATGTTTGTAACTGCAACGTGTATAATATTAAAACATAATACGGTACAATTGTTTAAGGTTGCGTCTCATGAAATAAGAGATTTTTTATGGAACCGATAAATATTTCCAAGCAAAATAAACGTAAATCCTTCACGCCTATGTTAACTGATACTCTACTTCGATTCGAAATACATAGTATTGAGAACTCCACGATAAACAGATGGATATAAATACTTTGGCCCGATTAGGTTAACTAGGAAATTGAAATAAATTGTTGGCTACTTTAACCGATCCGTTAACAGATAGATGTTCTTAACGTAACTACAAAACAGTGCGAGGTGGAAATCAGTTCGTGAAACGATTGTGCGTTTTTCTTTGTCAATATTAGTAATCCCAAAAATCCTTACAAATGGCACTTATTTAACATTGATTGTAACATATAGTTGACCTCTTTTAAGGACTTATCCGCAACCCTTTCTTTAGTAACTGTCCCAGTGGGATCATTAGGCGGAGCACGTATAAATTATGCTGAATCCTTTTCATGTTTAGAAAATCCGTAGTGACAAATACGCATGGCTTTATGAACCGCAAGTCTAGTTAGTCGCAAAATAAGGACGTGAGAGTTTTAGCCTATCGTTTCCAAATAAACTAGTTTTTACAAACCTATGAATTAGTCTGCTTAAAACTGGAAGTAATAAAATATTCAGATGATTTTTATGCAAATTAACGGTCTTTTTTTAACGGCGCGTTCAAGATATTTCTTGCAATCTTTTTGAACGCAACGTTCATTTATTTTTATTTTTTTCATTTCTTTTTATTTTACTTGATCTCGTAAAACAGTAGTCTAGTTACAACCATAGACAAAACAAAAAGTGCGCCGTGAAAGAAATAAGTTTAGGAACCCGAACCCCAGGCATAGAGCCCCTAGTCTCTAACAAGCAGTCATGATTACAGACGTTATAGACGAACAAACAGATGTCGATGTCCTTGTTAAGCATGTGTATGAACGTGTAGGAAGTAGTAACAAACGACAATCGTTGGCGATCGTGTAACTATTCGTTAACAATTTTGAACGGCCCATGAATTCATAATGAGGTTTGAGACGTTTGGTTTTTATAAGTATGTAGTAAGGACTTACGCAATTTACTAAGAAAGCATTTTTCTATACGTCAAAGGGTAATGGCCGCCACAAAATATAGTATATGAAAGATTCATGTCCCAGTAAAAAGAACATTTTTAAAAGGCGATTTCCTAATGTCTTTCATGGTGGTTTATTTTTCAATAGACCGTATTTCTTTCGATTAATTAAAACATGATGCAATTTTAAAGGAATCGTGAATCTGTTTACATTATTGGTGGTTCTGATTGACTGCCGCGAGTCTGACCCGGTTACACCAGTCAACACGTGTTGAGCATCATATTGACGGGTTCGGCGGACTTCGGCGTAATGTGCACTAGCTTTACCTATAAAATGGAGCAGTAAAACGTTTACCAAAACGTGGTTAATAGAAAATGTACACAAACACGAACCAAATCAGAACTGTGCAAGTGTTGTCGGTTTTTACATTGATGGTAAGTGAAATTGATGCATATCTAGATGCGTTGCCACCGACGATAGTGCTATTATTATATTATGCATACTGTACCAGTTACATCAATGAGAATCTAACTCTACAGAAGGAAAAGTGGTAGTGATATTACTTTTGATCTCGCCAAAGTTGCAAAGCTCTGAATTTTAAGGTTCAATGCTCGAAGATAAGTTAAATATAAGTAAGATAAGTTTAAACGATAAAATAAATAAAATAAAATAGCCTTTTATTTCTTGCGCAACATATAAACAAAAACGTAAAATATATGAAGTAACATTAATCAATTTATAACAATGTAATATTTAATTTAATCAATAATTTAATTTATTTTTATTTAAATAACTAATAATTTAACTAATATCTGTTAACATTTCATTGTTTCTTTTGTAGGTATAATGACAAGATAGACTTTAGTATTATATAAAATTATTAGATAAGATATTTTAATTATTATGTAAATATATATTTCTTATTTTATTTATTTTTTAAATATTTATGTTGAAATTAAATTAAGTTTAAACGATACCCAATTTTAATGATCGAAAGCCCACCGATATTAGTAATATGTTTTTGAGGTAAATTGAATGTAAGTATGTACATCGCCATTATTAATAAAAATGACGTATAATTACACGTTATATCAGCTTTCTTTTTAATAAGCGTCACATAGACGATGATTGCTCTACTCTACAATGTCCTACAATCTACATTAAACAACAAGTCATACTGACCTTATTTAATTAATTGGTTACCGTCTTACTATTCTAAAGCAAAAGCAGATGAACTTTTTATAAATAAAATATTCTCTGCAATAAATCGTCAAATGGAAGCCATAGCATTAGGTTAGGGTTCCGTGACATCGGTCGTGACGATGAGTCTTAGATATTGAATCTTTTGTTTCTAAGTAATATGTATTACCTGTGACTGTTTACAGATAATGCCGACTCTACCAATTTGTCAAAACAGGTGACACCGCTTTTACGAAAACAACCTCGAGAGGGTTAATGACAATAAATAAATATCTCACAACTTACACACAACGGCATCTAGTCCCAAGCTAAGCAGAGCTTGTACTATGGGTACTAGAATAACGAAAACTAACACATATATATTTTTGTTTTTTGTAAATACATACTTATTATACATAACAACACCCAGACTAAGACAGACCCCCATGTTCATGCATACAAAGATTTCTCTTAAGCGGGCTTCGAACTCGCGACCTCAGCGTCGCAGGCAGGTACACTACCCACTCCGCCATCCGGTCGTCATACAAACCACATTAGTGTATTGAATATTGTTATTTAATCATAAAATAAAGCAATATTCTCAAGTGCAGTTCATACATCCAATGCACAGGTATCTGTAATTACTTCTAGGTTCAGTAAGCTCGTTTGTTTCCTAAGGCGTACAAAAATATGACTGATTTTAAGTCACATTATACTAGATATAGTTTTGTCATACAAGAAAGTCTGCGCGGAACACCGATCGCTCAAGTACTAGCTCTTTGCTGTTTTTTTCCTATTGTTAGGGTTCCGTAGCCGAATGGCAAAAAACGGAACCCTTATGGATTCGTCATGTCTGTCCGTCCGTATATCACAGCCACTTTTTTCCGTAAGTATAAGAGCTATACTGTGGAAACTTGGTAAGTAGATGTATTAGGTGAACCGCATTAAGATTTTCATACAAAAATATAAAAAAAACAATACATTTTTGGGGTTCCCCATACTTAGAACTGAAACTGTTATTTTTTTTTCATCAAACCCATTCGTGTGGGGTATCCATGGATAGGTCTTCAAAAATGATATTGAGGTTTCTAATATATATTTTTTTCTAAACTGAATAGTTGGCGCGAGAGACGCTTCCAAAGTGGAAAAATGTGTCCCGCACCCGTAACTTTTAAAATAAGGGAATGATAAAATGTAAAAATAATATATGATGTACATTACCATGCAAACTTCCACCGAAAATTGGTATGAACGAGATCTAATAATTAGTTTTTTTTTTAGTACGTTATAAATCGTAAACCGCATTTTACCTTTCATTCAATCAACTCAAATATAATAAAGAATTAAGAAAAACATTTATTTAGATGTAGTGGTACGGAACCCTACGTGCGCGAGTCCAACTCGCACTTGGCCGGTTTTGGTTTTATATTAAACGGCAAAAAATCTGTAGGACTGCAGCACGGGAACCGAGATAGTCTTTATGGGCTCGTTAATGTCCTTATGATTATTTCTTATTGTACCGAATAAGATTTTGTTCTCGGTAAAGAATAGCCACCCCATTACTTCCTCTGATCCTTAAAGTGACTATTACTTTGATGGGTACGATAAATAGCTGTTGTGAAACATAATATACGATGTTATACTGCTATTATTTCATTTATGTACATCACACACACACCTTCACAATTTTAGGTAACAAACAAGATATATAAAATTCAAAAAACTTAAGTAATCTGTAGAGTGTAACGTTTTGGGTGACTGAACTGTACTTGAAGTTTTTCTAAACATTTCGATATAAATTACTGTAATCAGACTGGAAAATCCCTTCTTCGTTAAATATTGTAACAATAGTACGGCATTTCGGTAGCAATCCGCCTTGATTACAGTATATTATTTCACTAAATCATAACTATTAATAACTACGAAATTGTAAATTGTGTCCTAACTAAGATCTGGCATTCAAATTCCAGTAGAAAGGGAATTTGAGCTTTAGAACTCAGTTTGTTTTCGTGTTCCTATTTGAAGTATTTTGTAAGTAAAGTAAAAAATAAATAAAGTAACAACATTTTGTATATTTAGGTAGCACGACCTAAGCATGAAATGGCTAGGTGGTCTGCAAAGCTCTAGAGTCAGGATTTCCGGTAAGTTCACGCTCATAAAGGCAAGTGCTCCATAATTATGTTTCAACTAACATACGGATTGACTCGAGTAAACAATCGGGCATAATATTACAATAATTTTTGTACGTTTTTGTATCGATTTTCTAATTTAGAATATGGACTTGCGAAGTTTCAATTCACAAAGTTCCAATACGTTTCGAAGTTAGACTGGCGCTTAAAGAATAATCGGTCGTTACTTAAATCGAGTAACGCGTGAAAGGCGAAGGGGAATAAGTAATAATATGCCACTTTGTTTCGCGTAAAAATAATTACGTAAGTATTCCAATTAAACGTTGGATTGACGTACAGTAATTTTATAAAGTAATCAAAATAATACAACGCCTGACGTGATTTCATTAAATAAGTAGAGTTCCTTGCCGTTTGGTGTTTACTAAAACACTCAGCATAGGGAACATGCTAATGAAATGTCAAGCTCGCGTTTCTTTACCCAAGTTATATTTTATACTGGATTTCTACGAAATGGATTTTTTTTTGGGAAATGCATGACTTTTTGATTGAGGATTGAAATTTTAAACTGGATTTTTACTACATTTATGGCTTTTTTGTGAAATCCAAGATTATTGATTGAGGATTTAACAACTCATCAAAGGTATTGCGGTTTAATACTTTTTTTAGGTAATTGATTCGGATATTTTATACAGGACGTGACAAACAAGTCGACAATTTATGTTTTGGTATAGCATGTAGATATCACGTTTTAGTTTTTATTGTCCACAAACTTCGTCTTAAGAGCCATTGTAATAAGACGAAAATAGTTTTAACAAAGATATTTCGAAGTCTTGCCATCGTAAAGCAACGGTTTAGTAGCTGCACATGTTCGTCGATGACATACTCAAGTGAAGTCAGAAACGTCGCTAGATCAAAAATAATATAATCAATTTTTTTTCCTTATACGGTGAATTTCAGATTTTCATTGCGTACTTATTACATTACATTAATTGAATGTTAGTAATGTATTGTTCAAAGTAATAGTTCTATTTTAGTAGTTTATCACACCGTATTTTAAATTTATGTACAGTTAATTAGTTGCCAACCGTATGATGTCCGCGTATAAAATGTACAACATAATTAAGCCAAGAAGTCGCGGCGGTCGCATTGCCATTACTAAATTATAAAATGACAACAGAAGTCACTCAGAAAGCGGTATGAATATTACACTTCTAGTACTCTTAGAATCAGGTCAAGGTTGGTTCTAAGATTGCATAATGAGTTCTTAATAACGTGATTATCAAGTCATAGATAAGTCGGCCAGTGACGCGTTAAAGACGTTTGAAAATATAGGTTTGATAACAAGATAAGATACGCGAGTAGGTAAAATGACCTAGTTGAAAAAGGATAATTCTTTTACCATCTAGGTGAAGAAATAAAATGTTACTCATCTGATCATTTTCATCAACATGAATTACGTCCCATCGCATGATTCCACTAACGGTAGGTATTAAGTTTATTTTTAGTATGGCTTGATTAGTGGCAAGAGTAAGTAATTGGTTGAGGAAAGTATAACTTAATGTTCCGTTTAAAAGAAATACTTTATCACGCGACAAGATAATGTTCATTTAATCGATGTTGCCACAATGGTAAAAATATTAAAGTGATTGTAAGGTGGCTCTTTCATCTTACTTTGAGACGTGAAGATACAGAAGTAAAGATTTAAACATTTTATCCCAGATAGTTTGGCCGAAATAGCATGAAAGCGTGTTCATGATAACAGTTACCAGAATGTTTACAACTTCTAGATTATTTATACAAATACACTTATTACGGAGTTAGATTTACTATTAAGAACGCTGAGAAAGCTATAGGGAAATTGATATCACGAAATCAGGTAACAAAAATGGACAGTATTTAAAAATATAGCATTTTGCCAACAATATCCCTCGTCAGCCGATCACTGGTCATAAATTTATTATCATTCATGACATCAATATTAATGTCGTCGACTGGAATAAAACTCGACCGAAATTCATCATAATTAAATAAAAGTATTAATTCAGTGGCAGTAGATTTTACTAGAGATTTTACTGAAAATAAAATAAAATGGTTGTTTCAAGTAAGTTAAATTTATGTTCACCCAGCTAACCCAAGCGAGTCGGATCGCAGATGTTTGCTGATTAAGGGATTTAAATTATAAACAGTGATAAAAAGTATGCAGTATTACAGTTGTTCCAATGCTCCATCAAATGAAAACAACACGGCAAGTGCGAGTCGTATTTTTTCATATAATATTCCATCATTCCTTTTTACATAACATTTTTTTTGTTATTTTATAGGTAGTTACAACATTTTAACGTCAGTTTTTACACCATTTTCTTTTTAGGTAAGCAGTAAGTTACTGATATGATTTGAACGGGAATTAAAGAAGAAAAGAAAAGCAGTAGGTTCACAAGCCTGGTAAAGCTATATTATTAATTATACAACGCTCAAATAAGAAAAAAAATATGAAAGCTTCAATAATACTTAAGCTTGTTAGGTTTTCATCGTACTTTTATTAGAATTCACATTCATTAATTTTGGCTCCTAAATCCAGTGCCAAAGCCCAAAAGTTTTTGTTAATCAGAATGATAAATCATTATATCCTACAAAAACCTTTTACGATATTAAAAGTAGAATAACTCAGGTCACACAATCAATTCATAAATAAATGATTAATTTCTATAATTCAATTAAAAAAAACTGATGAACACTATTGTGCCTTGGTAAAGTTGTATACATACCCTGACATCATGCTATCCGTTTTTGCGTGTTGCCTACTGAACGCGAATAAAAACTAAGGTTATGTTAAAGTAAAACATGGGAACGCATCAACATCAAGCAGGCATCAATACCGAAGAACCGTTTCCGTTACGTGACTCACACCTATGGCACGTATGCCGATGCGAGGCGATGCCAGCGACTACTAACATACTAATAAGCGATGTCGATTCGGGATTTTTATTTACAAGTAACTTTCAACAAAAAGAATGTAGGGTTAACATTCAATAAAATTTTATCAAGTCATATAGTAGTGTACTGAAGTGAGATTTGGAGCAAAACTTGACAAAGTTTTGTCAAATATCTCTTTGCTTATTTACAACGATGAATTTTCTCAAAATCTCTTCTCAGACACTGTAATCATTTCAAAGATTTTGGAGGTAGAGTTGAGTACCGTTGAACGTTTAATTAAGAATTCAGAAACCGCCTGTTAATCATTGTATTAGCATAAAGCTTCGTTGTCATTTAAGAGCCCTTTTCACTTTCATTTTTGGACAATGATTTCATTATAAAAACATACACCCCGTTAACGAAAAAGTAAAAGTAAAACACAAATGTATAGCGAGTGTATAGCACAGCTTCTAACAGTTGGCAGACTAGTAACCTGAGCCCGCAGTGCTTATACCACAAACGTGGGGCACACGAACGGGCAAGCACCTATGTATGAACTCACCTCACATGTGTAATGTGTACGGGAAACCCTTAGATCGTTCCTTTTATAACGAAGACTTACAAGCGCGCATTTTCAAGGGTTATTACAATTTCACTCGCAATATCCTTTGTACCGAGTTTAAATATTTCAGCAGCTGGGTATCTATTTAGTTTAAATAACATCGTCAGTCAACTGTACCGTTGGAGAGTAAATTGTAGTTGTTGAATCTGTAATTAACTGTAAACTCTGCCTCAGCAATGCAAATACGCGATTGTGTAACGATTAAATTGGGTCAGAAGCGGTTTTAATCTGATGTGTAGACTGGATTTCCGTTTGGCGAATTCAGATCGAGCTGAGTCATACGACAGTTGGTGAAGGCTTCTAAAATGCAGTTCCAATCTGTGAACGGGTGTCCGGCGCTGACCGTTGCTTGGTGAAGTATGTATGACCGCAGTGTTACCGCGCGCCCCGGCGCAACACTAGTGTAACCGGTCGCCGCAAACGAACTATAGCGAATAAAACGGCTCATTTCCCAGAACATGATACACACATACTTACAATACAATGAAATGAAAGGCTCCCTCTACATAATTATTTGGTTTTGTAATTCGGAACTCCAAACACGTACCTATTTAGTACGCAAATGCAAGTATACGTTATGGTATTAGGTTTTATTAATGACTGGGTTCACTGTCTTGCCCTTCTTATAAATACATTTTGCTTAGAAATTATTGTAACAGTATTTGAAAACCTGATTTGGAAGGATTCTTCACTTGCTAACAAGCTTTGAATCTTTTCAGCCCTGCACTAAAACATTGAAATTGATATAATGATTCTATTGTACCGAAAAGTATTTATGTCATACTTAATCAATACGTTTAAAAAAAAGCTTGTAACGATATAAAATATGATAAAAATCGATTTCGGGCAATAAGCGTGTTACATACAATCTAACACTGAACTAAATGAAAAATAATAATATTATAGAAACGCAAACATATCACAAGTAATTTAAAGAGCCAGAGTATAGTCCACTCCTTTGTTGTTGCTATATAAATAGAGGTGTACAATAAACTAACGCACACTATTTCCGGTACAAATAGCCATGTGAGGTAGATGTAAGAGAACAGCAAAATTTAATTAAGTTACGTATGTATTGAACAGATGTGTACAATAACCAAATATGTGATTTGGAGCAAACCAATCACCATTTATAGCTGACTGTTTTAGATTCCACGTTGTTCCTAAGAATTTTCTGACCGAATAATGCAATAATATTCGTACTGTGAAATCATTGTGTCAGAAACGTTGATCGTTTAGTACTGCCAGAGCCATGCGCTTAGGTGCTCAAGTACGAGGACATGTTTCTTAAGGGAACGAAGCAGGAAATCGTACTTAAATGCCCATTTGTACCATTACTAACTAGGTCACCGTTATAACATTATTAGTTCGGTTGCGTGGCCACTTAAGCCACTGCAACAATGTTTTGAGATTTGTATTCATAAAAGAAATACTACTGTTATTTTTGTTAAACTGCGGTCAACATTGTCAGTTAATAGGTGTAAACCTTTGTGAACGCTAACACATAGGACTGAAATAAACCTTATTATGGAAATCCATTGTCACTTAATTACAGCGAAAATGATTAAAAACTATGTACAGCCAGTATTTAATGTTTTTAATAATATAATCGTCTTACGAAATTCGACGAAAATATATAGATATTATATGTTTTTTTATTTCATCGGTTACGGTTAGGGAATTCGGGAGCTTTTTTCTATACCGGGCTTTCGAGATTTCAGAAATGCAATCCCGGGATCATCCCCGGATTGAAAAAATGTTGCAATTTGTAAAACGTTCGTAAAAATTGTTTTCTTTCACATATTTGCAATTGCAATTTTTTTTTTATTAATTGACACTAGCATCCGTAACATGATGAAATCATACATTTCACTTAAACAACTTCTATTTTCAAAAGCCATCATTGATTTTTCTACGGTATGAAAAGGATATATATTGTTCTTTTCTAAAAGCAATCAATCTTTAAGCAGACAGATTTCAAAAGGCCCAGGCTTTTGAAATCTGTCTGGGACCTGTTGAGACCCTGGAACGATGAAGTGTGAACCTTACTATCAAATTTGAAATCCTATCCTAATAGAGGAATCCACTTAATTCAAATCTGTTGGTAGATAAAACATAAAAATAACATTTATATTTTCTATTTACGACTAAAACTCCGGCCTAAGCAACTTCTGGTTGACATATACTTATCACATTATACTATTGGTTCCTAACCTGGAGAGGTCCTCCTTTGATTTATTTCAAGTCCCGAAAATTTCACAAATGTAATTCCGGGATTAAAATCCCGCGAAATAGGCCGGGATCCCGGGATTAAATAACCTAGTAACAGTATTCTACGTAAGCCCAAATCACATGTGCTTTTATGCCAGTATTAACTTAATTTTTTAAAAAAAATATTATAACTTGTACCTTTTGTTTGATGTTGTTTTTCTATTCTTTAACAAATGTTACACAACTTGTCTAAAATTATTTTTTTAATGTACGCAATATTCAGGTTTCACGACCGGGCACGTATGTCACTTTCAGATCATTCAGTACCATCGGGAATACAGTGTATGGATGGACAAAGGTTTTTTAAAACCCAGCCCATGTACTGGGGTGGAGATGAGCTTAGGAAAAACCAATTACATAGTAGGGTTGCGAATGGGGCCTGGGTAGTGGTCTCTAAGCAATCACGCTACGGAAATCTGATATATTTTATTGCTTTTATGTTCATAAACCCAACCAGACAGGGCGTTTCTTTTACAGCTTGCGACTATTGAAGTATGATAAAATTATTAGCTGCGTGCAACTTACAGCACAAAATTCAAAAATTGATTTTATTTGCTAGTTAATTGTATCGTAAACTTATCAATGCATACTCTAGTGACTAGTCTATTTTTAATGACAATACTTATTGCGCCTGCTAATGAATGTGCGATGACATGAATATTTAAAACATACTTGTAAATAGGCTCATCTGATGATTAATTATATTGACTTCTTTTTAACATTCAAAAGCCACACACGCTGCGCCTACAATAGACGGCAATATTTCGCACGATCACTTATGTTTAATAAATCCACTAAACCATGGCAAGTCATAATTGTAGATTTGTATTCATTTTAGAGAGCCAAATATTTCCTGATTCAAAAGTACGTTCAATGTAGTAATTTGTCATGTTTTGCTTGTAGAAGATCTACTATTATTATCATTTTTTTCGACAATATAAAATGCCATATCAAATCCATTTAAAGTGTACAAGTAAGTAAGTTAAGTTACGAAACTTCACGAAAATGAGTGATATTTATTTTTTATTAAAAATCTCATTAACAAAACTTGTGTGTGTTATAATTTGACCGAGTTTGATGTTAATATTGAGAAATAAATGATTTTAATACAAAACTTGTTAAATACCACGACCATCAACTTTTCCTACAAACTTTACTTTTATGTAGAGTAACTGTATAACTTAAGACTGATTTTAATTTTGTCTGCCTTCTACTTTATTACGACTTTTTTTAGTATTACGTACAAGACTTCAGCAATTTATTTAGAAGATTTTGTAAACACAGATTTTTTAATACTGTACAAAAAAATTATACTTATCATGCTTCCTTAACGTAAGGCTAATTTGGAATAATATGGCAGACAGAGATTTTCCGTATGTACGTACATTCAAGCAATCAATGTGTAATTAATATCGTGATTAATAACATAAACACAAAAAAGCACTCAGTACTATATCCCTTTGGTTCTTTGTTTATCAGAGTAACATTTCAGGCACTGAAGCGTTGAGCTCCCGCCCACACGGGCGTGAGTAAAAATAGAAGTTAATAATCGATCCTTTTATTTGTGTCAACCGCTCGCCACTTCATCAACAGGTGCCCAACAGGAACCTTTTCTAACACTTGAGTGCAAAACTAATCAGGTAAACAATAAACATTGCCATACTTAGCTAGCCATTATGTCATGTCATATTATCAAAGGAGAAGGTCTATGTGCTTTGTATCGGAAAATTCAAGTTTTTGCATAATGTAACAAACGAGTCTCGTTGATGGTCAATGTTAACTACCGCTTATGGACAAAGGACTACGAGATAAAAGCCTTCGTGCCCGTAACTGCTTTGAAGGGTCTTACTACTTATAGTAGACATTTTAAAGACAGACATTATACAAAAATAAACGGTAACTCACTGAACTCTTTATTTGGGAAATAAGCAGCAACTCATACCTCCTTAACTGTGTAATTTTATAGGCAAATTTTGTAGCTTTAAACATTCACAAATTTAAGAAAATAATAAGTTTTCATTTTATGTTCAATTAAAGTAATAAAATTCTACGATTTTTTTAAATTTATAGTTTATACAATTTTCACTACGAAAGAAACATAATTTCCGACCGTTTGTCGCACACTATTTTGTTTCTTTTATCCTGACCGATTTATTTCTATGGGTAGGGAGGGAAGTTAGATTACTAACAAAAGTAAAGAGATGATAATATGATAACACACGTAAACAATGAAATGAAAAGCACAATTTTAAAAAAAGTTCTAGATAAGTTTGACAAAAGTTATGCGTGTTGAGTGAATACCTCCTCCTAGATTTAAGATCTTTTTTTTATTAGGCTTTTCTGAAGAGTGCATTAAGACAGTTATACTTCTTGACATTAACTTGTACGAAGAAGGCAGAGTACTTAGGTTGTAAAATAACTTAGTACAGACCAATACAAAAACTAAACAGGCTGGATGTACATGTAAAATATACTTACATATACTGTATCTGCATAAAAATTATTGAGGGTAAACAATAAAAGTGTAAGTGAGCGTTAGCTATGTGATGTTCTAACTAACCAACCAACTCGACGAATCCAAAGGTGTATAGAAAAACCTAGTTAGGTTTATATTACACTGTTAAGCATGTCATTCTTTGTATATTAATTGTATTAATAAATAAATAAATGTAAATATTTATTGACACCATAGCTTCTAGACGTGTTAAGTGTTCTTCGTCGATCGTGTCTCCCTAAAATCACGTTTGTCAAACAAATTAATTAAATAAAACATTATTATAGCATGAACCTTTTATCTCATTGCTAAAGCCTTATTTATCCTAAGCATTTAACTGCTTAGAAATATTCAAACATAAGTGTATGTTATGTTTACCTACAAGAAATAATTAGGTAATTACCTAGTTAATTACTTTCGACCCAGCTCAGCTTATTGATGTTATAAGTGTAAACACACAACGTGAGAGGTTTTAATAAGCATAGATGTAAGCTTTATTAAAAGGTGAAAACCCGTAAAAATCGATAAAACTTAGTAATCTCGTGGGATCATTACTGTTCTGAAACAGCGCAATGTTTGAGCAGGCCCCGTAAGTGTGTCAAGTTAAATGCGGTTCATTCAAAACTTGAAGTAAGTAAGCTAGTAGAGCTTTAGACAGGCCGCTCTCAAAACTAGGCAAGTAACTGCTTTGATCCACGCTCTTCCGTATTCACTCGATCATAAACTGTCATTTTGTATTGCTTTTATGAAGTTAACAGGATATTGAACACAAAGTACATAAAGATACATACGTTGCACAATCATTGCAATAATTATGACGTATTTACGCTTTTGACTACGGCCATAGCAACCTGAAAGAACCGCCAAGTACTAAAAGGTAAATAAATGCATGCTCGTGCTATTTCCCCCTCGCAATTATAATAATGGATATTATGTACAGTCGACAACGAAAGTCGGTTAACACGACCAAATGTTTAAACTACTTCAAACTGCCATGCACCATAAACTTAGCAGCGCGAACACGTAGTTTACGTAGTTATTACTACTTATTACTCAAACAGTGTGTGCTGTTTTAAGTTATGAACATACTACTGTTTTAAGCAGATAATTATTATTTTACTAGTCTTCTACTTTGCCCGCGACTTCCTTCGCGTGAAATTCGGTGTTTCCATGTCATTTGCTACAAAATTGAGAAACTTCCCTCACACACTTTCAACCCCGAATTTATCCCCTTGGGGATTGGAATACCCAAAAAATATATTTTCTTCTAATGTTATTTTAATTTTATGTCGTGCAATTTGTGGCGGTATCCGCACATAATAAATGACGGATGTCTTGACAACGTCACAATTTTCTTCAAAATTGACTTACTTCACATATAAACTTTTGGGAAGATTCACCCCTTTGGGAAGTTATATTTCCAAATAAAATTTCGTCATATATGGAGCCTATGTGCAGAATTTCATGCATTTTCGTTTAAAATTGAGGAAAATCCCATATAAACATACTAGTCCTAATTTATACACCTAGGGATACAATACAAAGATAAAACATATACCAGCTTTTAAGTAAGACTGAAAGTCTACACAGTTATGAAAACCGCATCCAAATATTTTATTGCTCTGTTATAAAGACCCACGTATTATTGTTTCTAAAATATCTTCAACGTACAGGCATTTACAATTTCCTAGATTACTATTATGTTCATGTAATGTATAAAATATCTTTAAAAAAAACAACATAATCTATTATTATTCTAATTTATTCAAAAATCGTAGAAGCATGAAGTTCACACATGTTCACAAGCTGAATTTCATCAGTTTTAACTTGCTACATTATGTAACGTTATACGACAGTGGTAAAGTGGAAATAACACACTTAATAATACATAGTTTTAACAGCTTAAATGCGTGCTTGAGACAAAGTTGCTGTGTCGCTGACCCAATTCATAACTTCTACCGCTAATACCGCCAAGTTCGATATCAATACGACGAAATATGGAAACTAGCTCCCATTCATGACACTATAGGAGGACAAGTGCCAGTTGAACTTGCTCTTAAAGTAGTAACTTTAATTCAAATATCACCCAAGTGACTTGGAGTTCGTTTATACTAGTAAAGGCTAAATGTCTTTTGTAAATAAATAGAATATCCTAACATTTACAGTCATCATAAATTCACTACAATAGGTTTAGATCAACAGGATGGCGAGCGAAGAAAACGATGCTGACACACTGACAAATCGAAGACAAACAAATTAAAGGACACTGATGTCTTACCGTAAGTGTGTAAACAAACTCTGTCGATCCGCAACAAAGCCGTATGTCATCGGAGCTTATTGTTGTACGTTAAAACGCGTCATAATTTCGGTTTTAGTTTGTTTCTTCTAATTGAAATAACAATGCAATTTGCAGCCGTAATCTCAACTTCGGTCACGTTTTATCGGTGATGGTGTCTTTAGACACTAAGGATTTCTTTTGTAAAAAGAAGATGTTCGTAAAAGGAAATGCGTAATTACATTTTATTATATACCATAAGACATAATCTTGGTAAATGAGATATAAACCTTCTAACACGGCTTATGAAGGGACAGAGTCAGTAGTACAGACGGCTTCACATCAACCTGTACATTTCCAGTAAAAGATATTCTAGCGTTGTATAGACTTCCCGTGTAATGCGAGACCAGCTTGTACTGGAAATGTACAGGTTGATATGTAGCCGTGTATACATTTAGCATGCATAATATTATATCATATAATAAAATATTCCCGTTTCTTCTGTTTACATTCCCACTTTATGAGCATGACGCCTTATTAAGCTAAATGTAGTCTAGTTAGTATGAACAATAGTTAGAAAGATATAATCACACTTGTGTGAACTGATTTCTAAAGATAATACGTTCCAATAAACTGTTCGATAAATGTTTATAAACTTTGCCTAAGGAATGAAATAAGAATATAAATAATGTAGTTATAGTAACGGGTTGGGTAACCACAAGCAGTGTTAAGATTTCGTCGCATCACTTGAATATTGAATAAGGGTCGCTAGTCGCTAGGGTTATAGTCTCCCAAAACTATCTTATTTGGGACTACACCACATCCGTTCGAATGTCGTAATAAAACCGAATAAATGAATGAATAATTCCTACTTTGCTATTATGTAATGGACAATACGAGCACAGAACAATACAAATTGAAGGCCGTATAGTACCTGCTGTTCGTAATGTTAGAAAAAATATGATTTATACATCAGATTTAGACATTATTCATTCATGATATACGTTGGGTGTTTCTAATTTAAAGGCAAAATTTAATATTTTTAGAGTTAAAATTAGAGATAAACGGATATCCAGCATTTATCTGGTATCCAGCAGCATAAAATAAATACTATGACGCCAGATACCGGATATAAAAAAAAAACACGTAGATAATTTCAGCTAATAGCTCAAAATAATATCCTTGATACTTTCTAATCAAAGTTTGACGAAAAGGATTACGAAGTTATCGTATGGTGAATTACGAATAAGGTACGATTTACGCTTTATGATGACTTTACGACAAAATCTATTGAGTCATGAGAAACAATGAAATCACAAGTGCAGTACATAACACGTTCACAGGAAGGCATTAAATTATACTTCCTCCTTGTGACTTAAGACGAAAAAGTAACACTTTTTAACACAGTAACAAGTATAACTTTCTTTCTTTGTGGAAGCATTTGTTTCACAATACTTCCGATAAGCAAGGTTCAATGAAACTACCATAAAACGTAAGCGTGACCTCTTACCCATATTTCAATTGAGTTAGTTCATAACGCTCTGTTTTTATTAAATTTAAAATTGTATTGTATAATTTTGTATCCCAGCCAATGGCAAATTGCTCCGACAAAAAGATGAAAACATTGAACTACGCGTACTCATGCTCGGTTGCCTGTATTTACTCGTTTCGTAGTGTTTTAATATTAATAACCCCCATACAAGAGGTTCCTGCAGTTACCTACTTGCGCGTCTAGAGCTTTTATGATGATGTTTACCGCCGACTCCCGCACGCCGTCGCGTCGTCTCTTCGCCGGCTTTATTTCAGACTTTCACAGTGTAAACTTTCTTACTACAAAAATTGTACCCGAGATTAACTTCCAAGTGCCATCAACCTTTCAATTTACGACTTAAAACGTTTCGTTATTTTAAGTAATTTAATAACATTCCAGTTTGTTATATAAGTGATTAACAATTTAAGGCAATATACTCGAAAAAGCAAAACTTGGCCGTGTTGTAAATTTGCTTGACATAATTTAGTTCAGGAGTACCAATTTGCGTATTATGTTAGTTTTGACTTCTATTAAATTTTACTCAATAATGATCACTTAAATCTTAACAAGGTACTTAAGTAGTTTCCAAATCTTATCTCCGCAGAAGTTTAATTTTATCAGTTTGTATGTACGGTCCAAGACAGAAAAATGAAATAATATTCTAAACTAAAACTTTTAAGGATGTAGCGATAGCAATCTCAGAAGATGGTATCATTGACCGAAGTAAATTATCTCAATGCTCGTTCATAATGTACCCATTAATTTAGTATGTAGTCAATGTAACCCTTGTGTTTGTTTTTGTCCATTTACATTATTAAAACTACCTATATTGATTAAATGAATGGACTGTATGTTCTGTAATCAGGCCGATGACGATATTTCATGTCTTCCATGAGATTTTTGAATGGTTTATCGCAGGAACAACGTTATCCATAGAGTCCAGACGTTTTATCAAAGATCTCGGCTTCCATAATTTACGTGCCCCGAATTCAGGTACGATATTATTTAATACAAAATTCATTTAAAATAGCGATTACTCATGAAATTTTAAAATTCTGCTGATCGAGATAGTACATGACTTCACTGACAAAGTGTCAGCGTGGGAACGTAATAATTTATTCATACATCTCACAGCCGAAACAAAGAAATTGAATTAATAAAAGATGAAAAAATCAAATAATAAATTATTAAATAAACCTTTGTTCAATGCGCAAGGACACTTTTATTTAATTTGTATTATTTAATAATGAGTTAGGCAGGTATATTTTATAAGATACATAACTTAAATAACGACATTTGTTTTTATATGTATAAAGCGTGCATGCAGTTAGGCCGCTATATTTATTATTTTGGTTTTTACGAAATCGCCTTCGCTATACCAGTGCGGACTCTGCCTTAAAGTGCGTACAGGCGAACAGGGTTACCATACTTAGGTAAGGTTGATGAAAAGAAAGGCAACAGTTAGATAAAGTTATATTGTATGCAAATGTGTAAGGCATTTGATACAGTTACTACTAGCTCCAAAAGCACTCGGCTGTCAACATTTACGAAGTGGTATTGTATAGGTATCACGAATCTTGGAGCGTCCACTGAAGGACAGATATTTTATTTTAGTGGTACCTTCACATAATAAAATATAATTCCTGTAATATATCTCCGAAATGATGTGTATTACATACTTGTAATAAACGCTACGCGTTCATTCATTTTTGATATAATTCTGCTATGGAGGCTTTTAGTTTGGCAGCAATTTTTTACCGTCCGTTTTGGGTAACGAACTTGAGGTTTTTATAACAGGTTTTTTCATATCATGCTATCTCGATTGGGAACGACCATACCGATGCATACACTGAATAATATTTAAGAAAAGATATCTAATAATAAAACGGGTCTTTCTTGCTCAGGTAGTATTATATGAAACTAAAATCGGTAACCCTAATGTGCAGGAGCGACGCACTTATGGGAGCGTGCCTATGAATGCATTTCAAAAAAGCTAGTCCTTAGCACTTTGAGGACTCGACTTTTTCACTCATATTCGTACACGCTATCAATAGCCAGACGCCACTAAGAACTTTACTATAAAAACATTTAAAAATCAGTCTCGGTACTAACACGATTTGATTGCCTACAATCCTACATTGTTTTGTGTTTGCAAAGCGCTATTTTGTTTGAGCGAAGTTTCACATAATTAAAAATGCTTTAAACTTACATTTTAGTTATACGTCCTCGTGTATAAATGACAAGCGTTTAATTAACCACCTGTCTCGGCTTTAACGAGCAAGTTATGGGGGACTGACGGTAATTCGTCACTGAATATTTTAGGTCCACTCTAACTTAGGAAAGTTCATTAAAGTCTTTGATTGAGAGGCTTTGTTATAAGTTTCGGTATTTTGTAGTCTCTATAATGTTATACAGAGCTGATGAGTTGTAATATTAAAGTTGAAAAATTAAGAATCCAGCAGGACTCGAACCTGCACCTCTTGGGTATACGCCCCAAGTGCTTTGCCAATTCAGCTATGGATTCGTATGCTGCCGGACTCGAAATTTCTCAACTCTTTTTGTGCCAGCTTTTAGCTAGACGAACCTTATTTGGTTTTAGCGCCATCTATGTGATGTAATAAGTCACTATTCACATACTGTAAGTTTGAATTAAGATCAATACTGTTACAGTCAAGAGATGACGCATTTTTATCAAATACTTGTAATATTTTAAAGCAAATTTTAGCTTTGCTATGCATTTATTTTATGTAATATTAAAGTTGAAAAATTAAGAATCCAGCAGGACTCGAACCTGCACCTCTTGGGTATACGCCCCAAGTGCTTTGCCAATTTAGCTATGGATTCGTATGCTGCCGGACTCGAAATTTCTCAACTCTTTTTGTGCCAGCTTTTAGCAAATAAGGTTCGTCTAGCTAAAAGCTGGCACAAAAAGAGTTGAGAAATTTCGAGTCCGGCAGCATACGAATCCATAGCTGAATTGGCAAAGCACTTGGGGCGTATACCCAAGAGGTGCAGGTTCGAGTCCTGCTGGATTCTTAATTTTTCAACTTTAATATTACATAAAATAAATGCATAGCAAAGCTAAAATTTGCTTTAAAATATTACAAGTATCTGATGAGTTGTGTTTTCTTCAATTCGCCTAGACATTCATTAGCGATAATTTTGTGTAATTTTTTGCGTCATGAATATTATAGTCGTTGGAGCGTTAGCTCTAATTTGTATTATTTGATTCCTGTTCCAATACATTGAGGATGCAACATGAATCAACAAGCAACATTGAACGTTCATCATAGTTTAAAAATGGTGGAAACATTGGTGTAGAAAACGTGTGACATCATTCATCACGTAATTTAGGCATAACACCAACATTACATATAGAATATTCCAAAATGTAATCTAAAATTTAATTCGGCGTCTGGGACGTAATTTAATTATTTTCACTAAAATGTCTGTACAATACCGGTTTTGTTTTCATTTCATTCTTATTCATACTGTTACGGAACATGATTTCGTGTAATATCACGTAGGTAATTACTAATCATAATTATATGCAGGCTTGCTAACATTATACTGCCTACTAGTGATATTAACGCCGCGCCGCAAAAAACCAAAAAGTAAAATAAGAAAGCTAAAGATTATGTACTGTGTAATATTGTATATGTATTTTTACAAAACATTCCTAATGACTATTAGCGGCGTTGAGCCAATTTTAAACCTTGTATCACCTAGACTTATGGTAAAACTATTTTTACGAACGTTACAGTAAGCCAAATTCACATAGATAGAGAGAACCTTGTCGAATGGATAATGCCATGCAAATATTCACACATTTTTATTAAAGAACGACAAGAACTTCCACCTCTCAAGTAAGGCATGTAATCTTAGACCTGTTTCGTTTTTTATTTATGTTCTATAGATTTACTCCATTGAAGTGGCCCAAGTGGGTAATACATCAGTACAAGATAGATTGGTACGAATCTTATATACGTAAAGCGGTGTTCAACTTATTCTCGAACGAGTATGAAAGAGATCCCGTGCAGTTTACTTGTATTTTTATCAGGGTCTAAAGGGATAATGATCACTGATAGTAATCTTGATAAATATAGCCTGAATATAAGACTGATAATTATTATTGATAATTATAACATTGTTAAGAAAGAACTCTTAAGCCACCATTGATTGACCTTCCACACGTGTATCCCAACGCAATTTGACGCTTCCGCGCGTATCCGAATGAATAGTGTCAATCTTTATTTTCTGTTTGTTTGTCGACAATACTCGGAATTGTGGTGTATAAATTCATTAAAAGAAAGAATTTGTATTTGGGCAAGATTTGTGTGCACAAAAACAAAACACAGCGGTTTACGGCCAACCAAGTAACAAATCAAGATTGATATTTATCCGATAGTTATGTGATAATTATCCGATGATTATCGTAATAATTTTCAAAGAAAATAATTATCTTGATAATTTCGAACCCTGATTTTTATTATTAATTATTAAATTAAATAAATACTTACTGAAAATCTTAAACATAACCTGAACTTAATTTAATACAGAAAAAGCACGGATGAAATAGTACATTGTACAACAAGGGATGAAAGCTGTCGATTTTATTGCGGGTAAAATTTGAGGCCTGAAGCGAAGCTGAGAAGCCTTTTATACACCCGAAAGAAGGCGAACTTCCTCCCGAGTGATAAATAGTGCTTTATACTTTACCTACAAAGAAATAAAGGCACCAAAAATTACTAAAAATTTACCAAAAAATAACAAATAAACGAAATAAATCATAAAATGAGAGAAAAAGACTTCGCCTTCGTAGCAGTGGCAGTATTTTACACTTTACGTACCTTTGCAGAGCGCAGCGGGCGGAAAAGTCATAGTAAAAATAAATAGTAAGCCAACTCCCGGCGTTTAGGAGCGCACGTTACCTAAACTTGCTCGAGGCTTAGGGTTGTCACTTGTCAGATTGATATTTTAAATTACCTGTACTGAAATTATTTTTTTAATTATAAAAAAAACGTTTTTATTACAAATCAAAGCATTTATTTATGTCAAATCAAAGTCAAACTTTCGCAAACTTTTTTACATACTTTCACATTTATAATATTAGTTAGTTAACACTAGGAAGTTACATGCATATACTTTACCTACCATTAAAGCAAAAAAAACAAATACCATGTTCTTCTCTCTTTTAACTTTAACTACAACTAAAATGAGAACCTCCTTTTTTGAAGTCGGTTAAAATACCTAAAACCTCGAGAATTTTCTCAATATAATATATAGGTTCTCTTCTGAAAACTACATCAAAATCAGCCAAATGCGAGATAATCGCAGACCAACATACATACACACTATGAGAACTTCCTTTTTTATATCGGTTAAAATAAAAATAATTTAATAACACATCACAAAATTGCGCATCATATTCATAATGTAACATCCATTTTGTGAAATAAATAAACCAAAGAGGCAACGGCACGGGCGGCGTTTAAAAAACATACCTACATTATTATTAAGTATTTAGTAGTTATTATCAAATACGTATTTTATTAAAGTTCACCTTTCGTGTTCAGAGGGTACCTTAAAGAACGTTAATTCTGGGTTTGAAATAGTGTCGTTTGAACAACCATAAACTTCACAATAATATCTATTGACTCGCGAAGACATTTTGCAGTGCAGCGCGTAACCGTACCTAATTTTTTAAACAAACGGCGACCGCTCACAGTAATGGCACGGCCCGCACTACCGCTGACCGAGAAACTCGGCGAGCGGCGTAGTGTGCGTGCGTACGTACATGAACCCGGGGCGTGGCAAGCGCTACGCGTACATACAAACGGCGCGATGTACCTTTCTTCGAAGATAACTTACTGTCTGTACTGTGGAAAAGTAGTCCTGCTGTTCAGAACTCGCCCAAAAACACTAACGTTCTTTGATAGATTTTCTCCATTTAACATACTGTAATAAAGTACTTTCTACGTACGTATACAATTTTTTTGTCTGATACTTGCATGAGCGTTTCACTCTGATTTTTTCGAAGTTAATCGTCTGAACTTAAGTACGTTTAACGTCAAAAATTACAGATTCTGACATTTTCTATAACTTAAGTTGTGTAGTTTTTGATTGATTTCAGTGTCTTCGTATGGAGTTGAAAACTCGTTTGACGTGATTCTTACAGGACACGGAAGCGTACATCGTTAGGAAGCAAAGCACCTATTAACTTTTTCTATATACTGCATTCCTTTAATGAGTCTAAAATGGCGGCATAGAATAATCTGTACTCGATACTATAATCAATATTATTATATGTATAGCAGATATAGATAGAAGATACTGAATGAAAACTTCATTTTCATTTCAAGAAGAATTCAAACTCCATTTATAGATTACTGAAAATATCCTATTCACTTAAACTCACACAATAAGTAGGATATATAAATAAATCATAAATTTATCTGATGTGGAGTTTATTTGCTTCACAATCACAAATCACGACACAGCGTTTTCTACCGTCCGTGAAATTAAAACAACCTGACGGAAATATTTTACTACCTATTATTTGCCAAAAGCATAAGATTCCTTCTTATAGTCCTTGCTTTATTCACAGCAAATCTTGCGTCGCGGAGCTCTTTACAAGTTTTATGTGAGCCTTCACATATCCGGACCTACATCGCTGCATCGTAGGACTTTATCATAGCCGACATCTCTGCATGACCATACGGGCTCGCCGTAGGTATCCTAGCCTCAAAGAGAGGGAATGATTACCAAAGAGCTCAATTGGATTTGTTTGGGTACGTACTACACTACCACTTTACATCCTGCCATGCCGTGCTAAAGATAAGAGCGGTAAGTCCATGACAGACAGTTCCGAGGAAATGGCGCCTAAAGTTTTAAAAATTTATTGTTCTGATTACACATATAAATGATTTTTAAAATTTTATGATTCTGTATAGTGCTTAAAATGCTGTCTGCAAACGACACTAAAATTAAAACCAACTTTTGGTTGAGTACGTACGTTTATTAATTTATATTTTAATTATGAAAAATTATGACATATTTTTACAAGTCACAATCATGAACTAAAACCAAACAATACTATAAGATAAAAAAGTAATCATTTAAAAACAGTTTTAGTACGAAAGGAGGTTGGTCGCCAACACTTTTCTTTTTATTAATAGTTATAAAATAACTCTAAGTAATAGATTTTTAGATAAAATATGTAAAAATTGATATGGTAAGGAAATCCGACGTATCATTTAAAACAAACACTTAAAATAAGCGCCGTAAGTAACACAGATAGAGCGCAAATTCTATGGAACTTCTTTTTCTGAGCTTGGTACAAGCATTTTTTTTTAAACTATCAAAGACAAAGTTATAGATCTCAATACGGCGATTCCGAATGTATAACTAACTCAATATTGTGAAAAATGTTGGATACGGCAGTTATAAAGAGCACGACAAAGTAATGGTATGTTCGTGCCCTGTAGCAGGGTTAGCTATTCTGTGATATAGTGTGAGACTAGCGCGGTGAACCGTAACAACACTATTCCACAGGGCCATTTCATCATGTTGCGTTGCATTATGATATTCTTTTGTTTTGTTATCGTTTGGAAGAATTTGATTATTCGAACTAGAATTAAGAAATGTAGCAACATTGGCTGATCATCGTTAAAGTTGCGCAGTTTAGGCATTAGGCCTGAACTTATAAAAAAATAATCGTAGGGCTAAAACAGTAAAACTTTTTTTTTTTAAACTGTAAAAATCATTAGTTTTTATTATCTTTGTAACGAAACTATAGCCCGATCTAATTCAATGCCAACGCAAGTAAGTATCTGACCGTTCTGTCTGTTTGTATTGGATAATCTTCAAAACGGCTGGACTGATTTGAACAAATTGCGTAACATAGGCAATGTTTTAATGCTGTATTGCTAACACCAAAAATCCAGCTTCTAAAATTCAAAAGCATTTAAATAACGAAAAAATTGTTTTGATGTGAATGAGAAAAAAAAATTTCAACACCGACATCAAAAACTATTTTTGCCGTTATTCAAATCCTTTAGAATTTTGGAAATCTGTGTTTTTTTTTTAAATATTAAAAAGTTATTCAAAAACAAAATAGGGTGATTAATTCTGCGCCACCCTTTAATAACTAATATAGAACACCACATATTGAATCGCGAACAACTATCCCCACATTAAGGTAGGTAATTATTTTTTTTTGTAAAACTGCTTCAAAATATTAAAGCGGCAGAATGTCACGCGATAGTCCAATAGCCGTTGTGCATTTACTAACGAACCAATCGCGTGAAGCTGCGACACCCCGCGCGCCGACGATTCCACTAACCAGACCCACAAACTATCAGAACTGAAGTTTCTGCTCATAGTACATGGTACTTGTAGGAAAACTTATCAAAATCTATTCTATCATGAAAAGAAAACTTTGTTAGCCTCTTTCAGCATTTTGCGCGCGTAGAATAGCAATTTGATACAAGTTAAATTTTATTTTAAAGAAACGACTACAAAGACAGTTTTTTTTTATCATTAGAAAATACAGCAAGAGATAAAGAAGAGAGATGAAAATGATTAATTTAAGGGGTATGACCAATTAAAAAAACTATGCCATTTTTTATCATTACTGTGCTATGCTCATTTAGAATCAGAAGCAAAATGTCCTTGGGAGCTAAAAGAGCACAATGTTAAACGCCCTGGGAGCTAAATATCCTTAATTCAAATGTAGTTTTCATAGCAAACGGTATGGTAGTTGTCATAGCAATTTTAATAGCATTTGCTATTTAGAATGTATGGGGAGCAGAACCTGCGCAATTGAAAACACAAGTTAAATAAAAATGATATGCTATAATATAGGACATAACCATAATACATTTAGGTAATACACTCTACCAAAGTCTACTGGGCAAAACAGGCATGATGTTATATGTTATGATATATGTAAGTAGAAAGGATTCCTTGAAACAATTAACCTACTATTAGACTTGTTTTCTGATTACTCCGTGCGGGAGCGGTGCAGTATAATATTCTCATACCATATATAGGCGCTCGGTTTTTGGTTCAGTACCAAACACCTATATTTCTATAAAAATAATATTATACCGCACGGCTCCAAATTCGTGACACAAGGTTTCTGGTGATACAAGTTTTGATCATTCCTTTTTAATAATACATATATAAAACTAGTGAGAATATCGGAAAGATGAATGTAGAAATATTCTTTACTTCAAATTAAATTGAACCACACGGAAATTTGCCTTACTTTGACTGACTGTTTGAATCGGCTAATCTGCTAAACTCTAAAGCATGTAACATAAGCTACTTTATATTAATGTACCTACCATGTAGCAAAACTGCGGGCGAAAGTTAGATTCTTACCGCTAAACTCGGTAACTACTAATTAGATTGTAATAATTATTTTTGTGTTTGATAGTCTAACTATCAATAAATGTTTTTAAATATTTAACATTATACTAAACTCCACGAAAGGCAATCAGTAAGATTGAATGCAGGTCAAAGTGAGGGAGCAGCTACTACTTAATATAACAAATTACATGCAGATGAAGTTGCGGGCAAAGATTGTATGTCATATGAGAGATTATAATAAAAGATAGTGATATTTTTTTATATATAATATCAAAGTTCTACATAAAAAAAAAAGTTGCTGCAGACAAAGTGGCAGATATCTGTGAGATACAAGGATAGTATTACAATCCAAAAAACCGGCCAAGTGCGAGTCGGACTTGTGCACGTAGGTTTTTGTACCACTATACATCTAAATAAATGTTTTTCTTAATTCTTTATTATATTGGAGTTGATTGAATGAAAGGTAAAATGCGGTTTACGATTTATAATGTTTAAAAAAAAAAAATAGATCTCATTCAAACCAATGGTAATGTACAACATATATTATTTTTACATTTATCATTCCCTTATTTTAGAAGTTATGGGGAGGGGACACACATTTTTCCACTTTGGAAGTGTCTCTCGCACAAACTATTCAGTTTAGAAAAAAATTATATTAGAAACCTCAATATCATTTTTGAAGACCTATCCATAGATTTTTCATCAAACCCATATGTGTGGGGTACACATATGGGTTTGATGAAAAAAAAAGTTTGGGTTTCAGTTCTAAGTACAGGGAACCCCAAAAATTTATTGTTCTTTTTCTATTTTTGTATGAAAATATTAATGTGCTAGCTCTTAAAGTTACGGAAAAAGTGGCATTGAATCCATAAGGGTTCCGTTTTTTGCCATTCGGCTACGGAACACTAATTAAAACCACTCGCCAGTGGCAAAGGGTGTTCGGTCATTGATTTCAAGTGTCTATCTTTGTACAATATATGTTAGACTAAAGATAGAGATTTCATCAAATAATCACAAACAAAATCAAGACTTGTATATTTCATTACAGAAATTAGACAAAAACCTTAGAAAAATGTAGTACTACCCTTACTTCTTAATACAGATAGTATGTTCTTGTACTTAGTTTATTTCTGTAACTATATTAACTTTTTATTCTATTTACTACAGCAAAAATAGGGAGACAAAACAGTATTTTTTTTAAAAGCTACTATTGCACAAAACATGTCACACAAAATTAAGAGACAAAACTAAAATGATTACTAATATATTTGAATCTGTGTGCATATTATAATCATATTTTATAGTATTCTATTAGCAAATATTACCTACATAAAAAGATATGAAACTAAATGCCAAGAAGTCAATAGTTCTTTCATATGTCTAAGTTATCAATAAACTTACTAGAAATAATTAACTTACCTGTACTATTTATGGATGATGTTGGGTGCACAATAAAGAGTAGCAGTAACAGAAAAGTTCCATAATGCAGTATGCTTTTCATCTTGCACCACCGCTCCAACTCTTCCATGACACGATAGATCTCTATAAGTGAGTTATTTCACACACATCGCCCTTTACATTCTTTCAGCCGTTTATGTTGCGATAAACCTCAACACAACGATTCATAAGTCCCATCATTTTAAAACTGTTGCTAGGATTTTAGTTGCCACAACATTCGCTGTACACCTGTGGAATTCGCTTGCCTTGCAACAACGAACAAGGTAGAGATTACTCACAACTTCATAAGTTCACTCAACTTTGCATTTATTATAATAATACACCGATTTTACACTATTATGACCACGATTACAACACAAATAATTGTTACAATTGCACTTTAATAATTCTTTGGAGCCGAATTTAAATTTTGAAAGTTTTCATGAACTTCGAAAGTTTTGTGAACTTCATTGCACAATCGCTCGAAGGACGCGACAACTTGACGAGCAAAACGCGTTCCTATTTCTACCGCGCTACAGAAAAAACTGCGTTTTGCCGGTGTTGCCAACCTATTTCACAGTTGTTTTGGAAGAAATAACGATTTTAACAGACTTTTAATTTTATTAAATATTAGTTCTACGTTTACTTAAAATACACGACAACTATTTTTAATATTATCTTTAATCCCTAACAATATATATTAGACTTATGTATGTATGTACCATACCATTCTAGCACCACTCTAACATTCCATAATTATAGTCGGCTCGATATATTTATTATGTTTATTACATTTTGCTATATCAGTAGATGTATCAACCCTGTAGTTTAAATTATATTTACTGTCGACTGTCAACATTTATGTATTTCTAGGTTTAGAAGGCCCAAACTACTCGAGCCGTATGAGTCGATCACCAAAAGGCACCTGTTTCATTGAGGACGCAGCCTGAATATTTTTTTTGGTTTATTGACTTGGTACTTGTATGCAAGTACATAAATAATAATATTTGTGTAAATATTACTGAATTACAGCTGATATATTATTTAAATAATAGTAGTAGGAAATAGTAGAAAATAAGTTCATATACTTGGCAGCACCAATTATGACCAATGCAATACGATCAATCTAAATCGAATCTCATACAACAAACTTTTAGTCGATTTGGACCATTTCGGTATATGTATCATAATTTTCTTCAACAGATTTAAGGGGTTTAAAGGGTATGTCTGCACATGGGTATATTTGTTAAGCAGTATAAATTTTTATACAAAAATATTAATAATATTCGTTGGATTTACCAGATTGTGAAAAGTAAGTGTCAACTAGTGTCAAATGAAAAATCAATCTCGTGAGCCTATAAAATTGAAATAGTGGCAGACCATTATTAATTTTCCCATCGCACCCCCTTTATGCCACTCACTTAATTGACAATTTTCATTAAACATAAACCGTTGTTATTACCTTCATATATTTTTTTGGATGTCATCGTTTAATGTACCCAGGCGATTATTCAGTAACTATTGGAGATATAAAAAAAACTGAGTAATCCTACTTAACCAAATGAATAAAAATTCAAGAACTTTTAAAAAACTGAAATAAATAAATATTATAGCCAAAATTTCAACCAGAACAAATCACATTCATTAAATTTTAATCACTAGGTTTATTCCGATGGTTACTCCGTAACTACTAAACATATAAAAAGAACTTTAAACTGATATTGAAAGTACCTACTTTCAATATCAGCTTGTAACCTGATCAATAAAACTGTATCAATCATCATCATCATTTAGCCGCTCGTAGTCCACTGCTGGACATAGGGCTCTCTCAATTTGCGCCACAACACCTGGTCCTGCGCCTTTTGCGTCCAGTCCCCTCCAGCGACCTTCTTCAGGTCGTCAGTCCACCTGGCAGGGGGGCGTCCTACCTTACGGTTGCCGAATCGCCGTCTCCATTGCATGACTCTTTTGCTCCAACGAGTTGGAGTTTCTTTGAAGGATAAAATTCGTAATGAGGCCATCCGACAAAGAACCAGAGTAACCGACATAGCTCGCAAAATAAGCTCGCTAATGTGGCAATGGGCTGGTAACGTCTGCCGAAGGACTGACAGCCGTTGGAGGAAACTGTATCAATACATTTTTAAAATTTAAACAAGAACTAATTAACTAACATGTTTGTTCCGGTGCTTATTCCGAAACTAGTTTATGTTTCGATTAAACGTAAAGTGTTAGAGTGAGCGTCTTGAATTTTTAAATAGAACTGGGAAAATTATAGCTAAACTTTAAAATATTCGATTGATAAAATATTTTTAAACCAAAAAGATATATATTCAAAGTTACCCGATTCTCAGTATAACTTTGAACAGGTTGTTTGGGAAAATTTCGGGTAGTTATGTTGTTTTTGCCATAAATTTAATGTGTAAGATAAATAAACCAATTCAAAAGAACGTTATTTTATTTAATTAAATAAAAGGGTACTAAATAAAATAAGATTGAATTTATAAAAAAACTGGCAAAAACGTTAAGAGATACCCAATCTGACTGTCTGTACTTTAATTATTTATTTTTTATTATTAGTATTACCATTTTGTCACTTTGATGTAGAGTATTAATAAAATTATTATTAAAATTCTTTGATTTTGTCTGTTCCACCTTTTCACTTTATATTTAGATGATTAATCAAAGCTTACATTCGATTTTGTTTAGTGGTTAGTCGATTCTTTATTGAACACCCCTAAATGAACAACACTAATTTATTTCTTTCGGACTGTTTTGTCAAATCGGTTCGCTGAGGCGGGCATTTAATCCTAGGTAATCATCGTTTTTTAGCAATATAAAATAAGAGAAAAGTATTAAAAACTCAAAAGTGGTTACTGGGAAGCCTGTCCAATGTATTATTTTAGTAATTCCACGTAAAATTCAGTGATAACCTCAACTTGTTTCACGGTGTTTTGACATTTCTTCGTGCAGATGTGAAGTTCCTAGTTTGAGGTTTTAGTTCTGTAAAGGAGTTAAATTGATTCAAATTATATTATTTCAGCCATGGTGCGTATGAATGTATTGAGTGATGCGCTGAAATCAATTCACAATGCAGAGAAACGCGGAAAACGTCAAGTGCTCATCAGGCCTTGCTCCAAAGTCATCGTCAAGTTCTTAACTGTGATGATGAAGCACGGTTACATTGGCGAATTTGAAATCGTCGATGACCACAGAGCTGGAAAGATTGTTGTCAATCTTACCGGCAGACTGAACAAATGTGGAGTCATATCACCCCGCTTTGACGTTCCAATCAATGACATCGAGAGGTGGACTAACCTGCTACCATCACGACAGTTCGGGTAAGCATTTTCTGAACTAGCTTATTGTTAAGACTGTGTTAGTTTCTTCATAATGTAGTTATTCCATCATAACAGTAGTCAGTGCAAATACCAGTCCTGTAACATAACCTCATTTAAAATTGCTATAGCTTTCTAGCTTTATATTGTTATCTTGTCATGGTAGGCAAATAATGGTGATGCAGGCATTACCTTGCAACTGTTGTTGCAACCTTGCTGTGCTTGCAATTTTACATACTTTTAATCTGAACATTACTTAGATTAAGAGACTGTATTTACAAGTTTCTCTAGATTATTATATCTGATAATATTTACTTATACCACTAATATGTGGACCATTCACTAAAATTGGATTGTTTTGGTCAATGGGTAAATAGGATACCTTTTCTCTACAACTAGCAGGCAGCATCGAATTGTGTTTACAGTGAGAAGTTACTCATAGTATTTATAAGTCTGATAAGTCTACTATTTCTTATGGTGGTACCTGATAATTTGTTTTCTTTATTGAAAACTTAAATCAATATTTTCCAAGCAAAACATTGTTAACCTCTCTAGTCAAGTAATATGCTAAGCTTGTTCCTTTTTAATGAGTGCCTTAAGAATGGGTTTGTACTCTCATGAAAATGATCATGTGCTTAAAACTGAGATGGATGGATTCCTCCCAGATTAAGATACTGTATGTTCAAGTATACACTATGTAAGTAATGTTGCTATATCATGCACAACTACCGCGGATCGCCAATAGTTCTTGTTGGTCGTCATTTGAAAGTTTGTGCTATATTAAATAAAATGTCACAAATTGATATCTTCTCTCTAGTGGATATTGTTGGTGCTGTTTTATACATTGCACATTGCTGGCCATATTATAAGAATGTTTAGTTCTATTTGCATTCCATCCTTTGTTGCAAGCCTAGGATAAACATTGTAAGACAACAGCAAAGGGGTGTAATAGCATTTGGATTCTAAATGAAGTCATGCAGACTAATAATTTGGTTGACAATATGTTATTTTTAATATTTGTTATTAGAATCTTTGTTTTATACTTTTAATCATTAATTCTTCTTTATGCAGCTATAAATTTGATATAATGGTTAGGATTTTCATATATAGTTTTAGATGCTGAAGCATAAAGACTGATTCTTATAAAGTTATAATAATAAATCATTACCATTTTTCTCCATGTATTTGTCTACTAGAAATCTCATGCTCAAACAACCTATATTGGTTAGCAAAATGCTATTAGATTGCTGTAATTTTTCATTTGAATTTGTACCCCATATTTAAATTTTTATAACCTGGTTTTATTTTATTATCATAGATTAAAGATTTTTTTAGATTATTGCAATTTTATCTTCTGCGTTACTGAAAAATATAATGATAAATTGTTTTGTTGTTTCCAGTTACCTTGTGCTGACAACCAGTGGAGGCATTATGGATCATGAAGAGGCCAGAAGGAAACATCTTGGAGGAAAAATTCTAGGCTTCTTTTTCTAAGTTTACTCAATATAAATGAAAATGTATTTCTTTGTTTTATTTTTCTTAGAACTGTAAATAACATCTTGTAATAAGGGCCTACTTTGAGTAGATAAAGCAATATGCAGGTGCTCAGCACTTGGGGCATAATCCTTGTCTCTAAAGGCCAAAGCACACATACTACTTTTAACATTGGCTTTTCCGAAGCTACAGGCAGTGTTCAAATGTTTCACATCCACACGACACACTTATTAAAATACCAAATGCGGCGATCGAGTCGTTTTTCGGAAGCTCGTCACAGCTACTGAACACAATGCTGCACATTCGTATGCAGGTCTCAGTTGATAAAGCATCATGGACAATGTGTTCGTAAAATGCCAGACCCTGCTTTTTGGTTGTCTGCTGTGTACACTTCCATTAGTTTACGTATGTTTACTTGATGTTGTTATTTTGGCAGTTCAGGCTTCTGGTAAATCTTTGCTCAGATAGCTAATGTCCATGGAAGGGTGAGACTTCATAACAGCTTCCAGAGTAATATTTGTTAGGTCAGGGAGCAGACCCGAAGACTGCACGCTTGTGGGCATAGCCGTGGTGATGTATTGGCGGTGCTAAATATTAAGTGAATGTTAATTTTTTAGCTGGGCCTAGATGTAGTTACAAACCGTATGCCGTTGAGCCGCATGGAGGTGACCACCGAAATACGCCATCAACGACAAAGCGACTATGCTCTAAAGCGGGAATACGCCATGGGGTCGAGGCATGGCACAGGTCAGCTCATAATGCGGGTAGAGGACTAAATACCTATCACTCCAACCACAACCTCACCTCGGTGTTGTTGAGGAGAAGCTCTTAATTCGTCCGGCCAGTGGGGGCGCGCATCCGGTCCGGATAAAGATCGGTCAAGCCGTTTTGGAGAAGCTCGATACTAACACGAGTTTTTTTTTAAATTAGAAGGAGTTAAAGTACTGGTGATTTTTATCCGTAGAATCATCGCATTGGCGTCGCTGGGAGTCATCAGAGTCTGGAGAGTATTTTCGCTTGCGGTTTACAGTTACCGCGTATGGGGAGAGGAGTTTAGGGACCGAGGATGGTTCCGTGAAAGCGCCGAAATTGTTTCCATATTTCCTTTTCTTACTCAGAAATGGCACCCTTGGCACCGAAGTGACTTGGCTACAAACGAGCAGTCTTGCTTTGAGGGGAGGGAGCCGGCCAGGGGACGGCTAATAAATTCATGCCTATTTGTCTTAACTTACTCAAGTACCCGATTCGTCCTAAGTTGGGACACCCAGTATATAAATACCGGATACACTACGAAACACAATTATTTTACGTGTTACGCAAATGCAATGTTATGAAGTCTGCCACGAAAGTCGCGAAACAGGACACCTTTCGGCCAGAACTCTTCTAGGATTGACTCCATGGTGTGTGGAGAAGCGCACCACATACCAGTTGAAGTAGGTTTGTAGGCTGTTCTAGCGAGATGACCCTCGGTATCCACTTCGTCTTGCCCCGGATATGCAGCCTTCAGCCTTCGTAGAATGATATAGCCGCGACTCGTAGAGCTGCGTGACGCAATGTGTTGTGTCCGGTCTGCGCGGTACTTTCTCGATTTTCTTGCTTGATGTTGTTAAATGTTTTCGTCTTAGTATCTACTGGTTTGGCGTCCGTTACAGAATTTTGGATCGGTAGATCATTATCCGGGGGGAGTCTCGGCTGCCCGAATTGCTGTGTACAAAGTGGTGCACAAGGCCCGGTATTTACAAATATTCTGTACCACATATTTGAGGAACGATTTATGGAAAGTATTTCTATGAGAAGTGCATGTGATCATATTTTTAAAACTACTACAAGCGACATCTGTTTTTATGCGCTGTAAACTTAATACGCAGTCACTAGATGGCGCGTAGTGTTTCGTGGTTAAATTGAATATTTTATTGTAGTTAAATATTATTAATTTATACACTACTGTTGCCAGCTACCTTACACACAGCGTCCGCGTGAAATTCGTTATATTATTATATATTATATATAATAATATAACGAATTTATATATATTGAAATTCGTTATATATATATATTACTGTACTGAGTACTCTTCTTCCGTGCCGTGGTGACTTTTTTTGCCCGTTCTCTTAACATATATTTTATTATTTCATTGCTGCTTTGCTCAAATTGGTTGTAGCGTGATGTTACTGAGCTATCTCAAAAAAGTATATAATAATATATAGATATTCAAATGCGACCAGTAGTTGCTTAGATTAGCGCGATCATTCAATTAAACTACTTAATCCCTCAAGTTTATAATATTCGTCGTTAAACCCAATCGACCAGAGGAATGTCCTCCGGACGATTGGGTTTACAAAATCTGCAATCTAACCTTCTGCGTTCTAGTAAGTAAGTAAATATACAAACAAGCACCACCACCCACAGCTTTGACTATTATTATTATTTTGATTCTGATGGTTCCCATGAAATTTCATGCGAATATCTCCCTTATCCTTATCCCTAAAGATGTACAATTGAAAAATTACCGTTATAGCATAGAAAAGGAACAAAATTGCAATACAAAACTCAACTCAGGCAGGTGTTTACATTTAACAACAAATAAAACTATACTATACAGGTGCGGTAGTTAGTCGAGGCTTGGTATTGTGATAATTGAATCGCGTCTATTTCTATCAATGGTGCTAAGTAGGTGGTAATTTAGATATATCGGTGCCTGCTTGCCTTTTTGTTCGCGACACACATAAGAGCACCTACATTAACTAATAATATGCGTAGCATTCCGTCAGCGGGCAGGTCGTAGTGGCGTACGAACGCCACAAACGCCATCACTTCCATTCTTGTTCCCCGCCACTCTTTGGTCGGTTGACGACGCGACGGTTGAATCCGCTCGACAGTTGTGCGCTGCACGGACGATAGATACTACGCTCGCTGTCGCCGGACGAAAATGTGCGTCGCGTCCACAGTGTACTGAAGTTGATTGTGCCAGTGCTCGTGCTCTTTAAGATATCGTCTAAAAATACTTTTAAAAAACAGTCCCTAAAATCAAATTATGATGGCTCCCGAGACAGTGGTGACTTCGGAACACAACAAACCGACAGGACCTCCTCCTCAGCAGCAAGGCGGCGCGCTAGACTGGATTAAAATCGACGTAAACTACTTCCAAACACCACCGGGCCTCTTGAAAATCGTCCAATTAGTGAGTATTGTCTTAAGTAATTACTCTAAAGTGGGTTTAAATTTTACGACGATACTTTATTCTATAATTTCTCAAAAACTTTAATTTAAGGCGTAGGTTGCCAAGAATATAATATATTCACACTAAGTTACTATATCGGTTTAGGTTTTCCTTCATTGTTAATGACAATATCAATTTAATAAGGTATTTATTTATCATTTTTAATTACATCGCTAATAGGCTGCTAAGTTAACGCAACGTTACTGAGAGTGATTTGTAATCTAGTTAAACCTGTAATTAATGCCGCATGAGAAAAGGTTTCACGGAATAAATTACTGCGTCCTAAATGTGATGGAAATGATGCATAAAATGCTTCTTAATTTGATGGCAGTAGAAGTTAAAATTGTATAGATTTTGTTATTCAAATGAATGTCATTCAAGTTACGCACGCTTGTACCGTGAGAGCGTGTACACAAGCTAAAAGTATTTTATGCATATGAGTGATCGAGGTCATAAAACGTTGCATATTGTCGCTAAGAATGCTTTTTGGTGTCGTGGAGGTCAGTAGGCAGAGGTAGGAGCGGCGGGGTGCGGGGGCTGACGCAGCAGGTTGTAGACGCCGCCGGTACTTGCGGAGGAGGCGAGCTAGCATACTCCTCCATTCACCGCCGGCCGCGTTTACTTCGCCCAGAAGATCGTGAGCAAGCGGTTTGGTAGGTCCGTACCTTTGGAATGCAGGTATTCCTAGAAGCCTTCATAGTAAACCACAGCCATACATTTACTTGACCGAGTTGCAAACACTTGTTCTACATCCCCTGTGCCCTGGAAGTTACGTTACGTAGTCTTTAAAATTGGCATCGGCAAGTAAAGAATCGGAAATGTAAAGAAAAATCAGATGGTCAGATGGGTTTTTCAGGCAAAAATTTGAAACTGGTCTGTAGACGGAACACTAAAGCGGTGCAGTTCCAGAGACAGATTAGAAAATAAATATTATCCAGAAAGAATAATAAACGCTGGTTCTGTTTCCATATGATCCGGAAGGAAGTTGCTCTTGAAATAGTTTGAGTTTTAATAAAACCACCTAACCACGGAAGTTAGTATAGTTTTAGAGAAAAAGTTAATATACCACTGGCCAGCTTTATATGCTTTTCTTTCTGGGTCCAGATGACAATGACAAATCGTGTTTATTTTCTACTGTGAATAATGCTAAATGACTGCAATGAATTAAGAAGGGGCAATATGTCATCATATCAATTAAAGGTGAAATAATGAAGATTTTAAATTTCAAAGCCGGATATTTGTATAAAATACAAAAAAGCATAGCAAAGCTAAAATTTGCTTTAAAATATTACAAATATATAATAACAGTTAAACATATTTTTGGTGACAGCTAATTTTGTAAGTTCATAAAATTTATTCTAAATAGGTACTATTATTGAGGTTGATCTAATACCGTTTGCGACACAGTGTCAGTCATTGGAATCATGCCATTTTATAATTCTAAATTAGCGAATTCGATCAACAATCTATACTCTTGCAGAAGCGCTACAAAACAAGAATGAAATGAAAACTTAAAAAAGATTAGAGCCGGAAAATGTTTCATAACCTAGAGAGTACATAAGTTAATATAATAATATAACTTTATGTTAACATGACTGAACAATCTCGTGACTGGACAATACGAGCGTGATCACGTCATCTTACATTGCGTAAATCTTACCTATAGGTAAACTTGACTGACATATTCGTCATTAATAAATAGCAATATTAACGAGAAATTATTGACTCGTGGGCCGATATTACGTGTATTACTCGGTTTCAAGGAAGAAGGCCTTATATAAACAAGGATTCGTCATATTTTTTGGCTGGGCGTGTAGCCGTCCGCGTCGCCTACTCAAGCCCGACGTGTCTGATATCATCGTCCTTCGTAGCCGCTACTCTAATAACAGCTCCCATATAAGTATCACCAATAAAGAGAACAATACTAACAGCTGGCATTTTAATTCATTGTAGGATCATTCTTATTCTGATTACTGCGCTGTAAATGTACAATATTTTCCGTCTTGAATAACAAAGTTATCGCCTACTGTGTTGTCTTGTCGGTTTTCCTTTGGAAAATCTAGTATTAAGTCATAAAAAGGCTTCGTCTTTGCTGGGTGGACCAGGCGCTTCCTTATTTTTTCGTGCCGAATCTCACTTCTGATGTGATCTCATATCCACCAAAAGTGGCATAACATAAAGTGAATCTTATTCTTCTACGTTCGTCTTTTGTAGATGCTTCTGCTGAAGTTGTCACCTATGATGGTTTACAAGATTTGTTACACAGGCAACGGGTTTTAGGCACTTTAATGAATAACTAAATTGCATAAACCAATAACACCGTAAGGAGTGCCCAAAACAATCTTATCTAATCATAATATTAATCAGAAAAAAAACAAAGGCTTTTTTTAACGAATGAATTTACATGGATTTATATTACTAAAGAAAAAAATAATTGTAAGGTAACTCAGTTTGAGGTCCTCTTTGACTCTTTTGACTGTTAGGTAATTGGATTAATTGTTCTAATCGCTCGTCTAATTAGTTTATCCTGCTGTTAGACGATTATATGTAGAGACGTATCCTGTTTATTTCCTTTGGTTTAGTGGTGCGGTAACAAACCCTGCTACGCAGGGAATCTACCGGTGTATATTACCTATCAGAATTAATTAAGTTCTTTACTTTGTGGCTCAAATTAGTCATCATCCTCTTGCTCTAACCGTATGATACTATGAGCAATGACGCTTTGTTTTTTATTAAATTAAACAAGACAAACATGCTACAATATATTGATGACAGGTTCGTTTCTTCGAAACCATTTCTTCTCTGCGTAGTCTGCACAGTATTGTTATTATTACGGGTTAAAACCATAAAGTCCAGTAATAACTGGTGATGGATTTCTGTTAACACAAATAATACCACTTATATACCGTACTATTGAATGAAATTTGTTTTTAATTTGAAGACATCAAAGATATCAAAAATCAAAGAATTCTTTAAATTTTCGCAAATTTCGAAATGAATCCACAAAAACATGTAAGTATCTTTACTTTTATACATATAAATGTATAATGTTTTTTAGTTAGTTATTCTACTATCCTGCAGTAAATATCTAATTATACGAATATAAATATTTCATGCAAATTATTTTGTCATTAAAATATGAGACTACCCTTGCGTATTTACAGCGAATAAAAAATGTGAAAGGAGGCAAACATGTGCCACTTTCCCTTTCTTCTTACGAAACGACTTCATGTGATATGAGAGCTTCATGTCGATAAACCCTTGCTTTATAATAATCGGATAAATTGTAGATTCACCAGCCGGTTCTTGGGCGCTCAAATCTATAAACTAGGTAGATAATACGAGTAGATATTAATTTGAATCTTGCCTGAAGCATTCATTTACACTTTCACACACTTTTACGTACTATCCAAAGACGAAGCAGTAATGTACATTTTTAACGGGTCCGCTTTGTTTCTCAAAATTTTGTTCTTTATAAAATCGCAAGTCCGAATTTGTTCTTCATAACATTTTACACAACATAATTATTCTTAATCATAATGATTGGAAGTCATAGGAATTGATAATATTGTTTTTCATAGACATATTTTATACAAATTTGTTTTTTTTACTCCTTGTCATTTTTATTCAAACATTTCTTTTTACTATTTTTTTGTTTATGATTTTGTTAATCATATGTATATATATTTTATTTTCATCGTAAGTGTTATTTATGCGCTTTATTAAAATTCGTAATGTCAATTGACTGTTAGGAATAAAAGGTTTATAAGAAATAAATAATAGTTTAAAAAAACTAAAAAACACGCTTTTAAAGTACTTCTAACTAAAAAGTGAAAAATAATTCCTAATATAAGCTAAAAATGGTAATGAACAAAAAATACTAGTATTATTGTGAAAAAGCGTGGGTTGTTCGATAGACGAAAAATATGGCTTTTTAGAAATACTTTAAAAGCGTGTTTTTTAGTTTTTTTATACTATTATTTATTTTTAGTTTGGTTTATTTATAAGAGCGTTTTTTTTTATTAATTTTTTTTTTAAGTTTTTTAATTTTTCGAATTATTGCATTGTCATCGATTTTTGACAGCTGTGCAAAATTTGAATGAAATCTGTCCGTTTAAAGTGGGTCAAAATCGAGTCCAAAGGAGTCGGTTACATACATACATACATACATACATAGGTACATACATACATACATACAGGTGAAGCTAATATAAGCGTGTTAAAAACAAAAATTTTAACAATTCGATATAATATGCAGTCATGAAATCTATATGCCCGCATATTTCAGCGTTCGAGTGCCGAACCGGACGGTATAGTATTGTTGATTTCAACTAGTTAACCAAAACATCGTTGGTATGTCACTTCTTAGTAGCTATGACAAGGCCATTGCGCTTTGAAAGTAGAAGTAAGCTTGTAGGTGATTTATAAACCCACCAACTCCTTATTAAGTAGTGACGAAGTTTGGGACAGAATATCTGTGATTCTAGAGCGATCCTTTTTGGTGATAAGTAGATTAACACTATACTGATATTGAAAACCATCTTTAGATTAGTACTAGTATTAGTCCAAAGCCTCTCATCATGCGGAGAAGCCCGATCCCAGTTGTGGGATAAGCAGGACTTAAGTACAGGGCTATATTAATTTTGCTTAGTGCTGGCAAGATGGCATAGAACCACACCTCACCTGTCTTCGGTACTTCCTCACAAAGAGTTTCCTGGTCTAATTAGCTTCAAAACATCAGCATTACATACATACAGTACTCCAGTAACTTAACTTAGTTAACAGAAACAGAGTATAGCCGAACAACAACCTTGACAGATTGTAATCTTAAAATCGATAGGTTATAAACCTTTCCCTAAACCAATAGCAGTGTTGCTTGTCGTTGACCTCAACAAATGTCACACTGTTATCGTTATCATTAACTGATAAAATATATAAATTTTCACGTTTCAGATGTGTTTAGATTGTGAGGAGAAATGTAGTAAAGAATTTAATGTTTCTAAAGCCTCAGTCTTTCATTTTATTGAAAGCTGTGGATTGTTTGCTGGAGTGTTTTGCTGTTTCAGTATTTAATTTGGTGACTCTTGACTTACCTATTAGTTTATTAGGTAGGATATAGTCGTGAATCAGTCATTTACAAATAAAAGACATGACCAAATATAAAACGGTTTTTCGTTTTAAAACTCGACAAGATATTTGGTTCTGATTCAGCACCCATGACACATGTTTATGTCTGTAGATAGTAGATAGATACCTATCCATTTAAGGACATGTACTTCCTCTTTTATGTACTATCATTGTCACCTGCCTATCAGACTATCAGATAAATACCAACCCATAATATAACATTATACTAATAATAACATATATTAATAATAACTCACACTTAGATAAGATTTAGCTTGTTAGCAAGAGTCACATTTTAACTGTATGAACTTTGACATTATTTCTTTAAGTCATTTGGCTTTTGTGGAGAAACCCGGCTCAGAGAAGGGTAATTCGGTACCCTTGTCTCATAATAAAAGGGTTTCATAAAATAGGACCTACCTACAATGAACGTTGATGTCGAGTCGGGTCCCTTTTGAAGGGGCACGAATTTTAGAACCAGTCCAATATACGCGTTAAAATGAGCGTGAATACACTGCCCATCAACAGATGTTACCGCAAATATGTATAATATTTTCGGTAGTTTATGTAGCAATAATAATCCATATTGTGATACGAACCACATCGCAAATATTTAGTTTTCCTTATAAACAGTTGCAGCGAGAATCTTGCAATGCATCTCCGTCAAGGCCGTTCATATGATTTAACAAAAAACACGTACAAAATGCACGAACGTACATGATTGTACGAGTTTACGTAATCTTCTATGAATATCCGTGAATAAGCATATGATGACACTGTATACAATCTTTACCTTTAATGTTGAATGTACAAAATATTCTCTTTACACTACTAGTAATGAGATGTAACGTAAAAGGAATTTTGAATACATAATGTCTGCTATAAACGTAAATTTATTTTTTTGTTTTGGGCCAAAGCAAAACAATAGTCGTATCTGTGTGTTATTATTGTCACGTGAGCAAAATACCTCTTCTTACTAGCGCTATACTAACCACTGCTATTGCAGTAGAATCTTGTAATTATGAAAAACTGTGCCTTGTTAAAAGTTAAGAAAATAACTACAAAAACAATCACGACCTATCCCACTGCGCTTTAAGCGTGTGGGTATGAGAGTCTGGAGACGGAGAGTCAATGACTTGTACACTTTGTACAGCTATTTCTACCATGATTCATTATTGTCTTCATATCTTGGCTGTTTGTATTAAAATGAATATTTAAGAAAAGTAAACTTGTATTTTTGATACAATATAGATAATGATGGTCTACTCGTTAGGTTAGGAGTTTCTTTTTTATGTAACTGAACCCTGGCAAAATATCGGTTTTGTTTTTAACTGACTTATTTAGTTTTGATCTCATTATCGAGAATGGTAGTCATAATAACATGTACTTACATATTATTATGTCTATTGTACGAACTGTATGTGATAGAGTCGGACTCGATCTTTCCAACCTTGTATTTTTCACATTTATTTTTGACTTTATTGGACGGTCTTGCTTTATACCTAACATGGATTTATTGGACTGTTAACATCCAATCAACATAATATTATTTATGTTTCTTATGACTCATGTTTCTATTCTATGACTTATGTTTCTTTATAAACAATAATGTTTCTTATCTTAGCCAGAATTATTTTGGTCTTTATTTCAGGCTCTAAAACCTACCTATCTTATGACTTAGTTACTGTTTATGACCGTTCAGATAACTCAAAAATGATAAGAAATTCTGAGATTTTCTGATTCATATTTTTATGGTTTCTGCAGTTATCTGGATACATCCTTAAATTGTTGCATCTCCGAGTCTCTACTTGATCAAGCTATGTTGATAGAGAAACCCATGCTCACTACACTACGAAATCTATTAAAGGATTGGAATCTGTCAATTAGCTCATGAGCAACATAGCGCAATGAAATTAGGAAACAAAACATATAGAAACATTTTACAAAATTTAATTTTAATGATGACGCTACTAGTATGTTTAAAAACATTTTAATAAACTTGAACTAACTATAATAGGTACGTGAAATTATTACCATCATGGCGGATTTACGTGTGCAAACATCAGTATAACTCGTAGTTGGCGTTTTGTTTCCAATGACTTACGCCGCAAGTGCAAAGTCCTAACTGTACATTTTTCTTGCATCGCAGATGTTGAGATATGTACATAGTTGTTCTTTTGTGTTACGCTTGTAAATAAAGAAGCGTGCATAGATTTCTGATAATCCAAGCTTTACACTGTGCCTTTCAGTGAATCAGTCTTAGGAATGATGTTATCTGCGGCCATATTAATCATTATTTATCAAGAGATAGGTAATGGATAAAGAAACATATTTTAAATACTTTTTGTGAGTAATTTCCTATAGATAACTTAACCAAACAACATGGTCCTTTTACGGATGAAGCTTATAAATATTAGATATTAAGCTATAAAGTTCTTCGTTAAATCTTCAACTTGTCTCACGAACTTTGCGCATGACATTGATAAGTAGGCAATGAGATTACCTACTCTCAAGTGAAAGTGGAAGTTTGTCCTTTTTAATACCAATATAGGAAAAGGATAACATTCGTATTGTACAATTTTCCGACTCACGAGGAAATGGAAATGACAACGAATGAAAGTAACAATAAGTTTGGTTCACACATACAAAGTGAATGGCGATAGGTATCGATTTATCGAAGGAAAGAACAAAATAAAGAGCACATTAACAGACTATTAAAATTTTGCATTCGTAGTATTCGAGAGCGACATCGGGTGAAAGTTGGCATCGAAATGAAAGTAGTAATGTCAACATGTGGTCCGGCGTGGTCGGCCATAGCCGGCCGGGGACTCGCGGATTCGACGATGGCGCGGCCGCCCGGCCGGTGTGACAACTTGTCGTTTTCCCATCATTTCACTCGCTCAATAATTTCGTGGAACCTATTACTTATGTGTACACGTCATCGTTGTCACTTATGTTACAGTAACTGCAAGTATCTGTGTCAAAAAGTTTAATGATGGGTTCTTTACTGGAGCAGGTCGTTGACACTTCTATCTAAATGTACGGTCATTTAGATTAAAACAGTCACATTTAAAAGGCTCAGTTACTTAATTAAATACACACAAATATGGTGAGAAGAAACTACACGGCGAGAACTTTGTTGAAAGCCCGCTAACCGCTAACATATTTCACAAATAAAGTAACTTTGCACTCATGTCGAACACGCAAAGGCGTTTCAAAACGTTAGCATTGTGTGGTCTATGATTGCAACATCTCTCTCGGCGCTCATTGTCTTTATAGTAAAAGAAAATAGCTTTAGAAGGAAAATCTCGAATTCGTGGAGGTAACAAATTCTTCATAGCTTATGTTAAACTGATGTAGTTAAGTTGTGTGTTTCATAATGTATGTCTCTACTTTTTCTATTTAAGAATATGAGCACAGAAAACTTGTCCAATTTATTACTGAAATTAAAATGAAACAACTAAAACGAGCATCTTATAACTTATCATAGTAAAAAAAAACTGGATTTACCCATTAAATGTTAAATATAAAGAAGGAATTGAAACAAGTTTTCATGTAAGATGTTGGAATTAATTGACAATGAAATTAACATTGACTTTAGATTCACAATTCACACAGCCCAAGGTTACTATAACATGATTTTGGAAGTAAATGTGACGGCAAGCGCTATCTTTTAAGATAAATTTCATTTAGACACGCTTTTAATCTTGTTTATAGTAGTTTATTTATAATCTGACGCTACAGCGCGAGTGGTTATTTCGGGAGGTAGTTCGTCTGTTGTTCTCTTATTTTCCCAGTTAACAGCGTCTAAGAAAACAGGTCACGGATATCATCCACACACATCATACTCTGTAATATCTTCGTTTAATTTGTCCTATTTTAGTTGGTGCTTCGTGCACAATTCGTCGCTTCATGCATCAAGTTGATTACTTCGGATACTTTCATCAATTAGTCTCTGGGTAGAAGATTCTCGTCGGTTGACCTTTGCCATTTGACATCTAACACCTTCAATTCGTCTCTATTGAGTTACTGATCCTCTCAGCCTTGAGTTAATTTTGTAAATTACTAAGAATGTTGTTAATTATTTAAGGACCAATTTGTTGTATTTGTTTTATAGGAATGAAGCGAACATCCGCAATAATTTAAAATTGCATATATAAGGATGCCCGCTGAGTACCTGTTTACTAAATTAATTAAAATTAATAGTATTAATATGATAGATTTAAGTTTTAAATCACAGCTGCTTGTAGAGGCGTGGATTCGTGTCAACTAACAGCAAATTGCCTTAAAGCTAACAATAATGTTCACATAGCTGTTCCCTGGGAACGTAGCACACCTGCACACTGGACTCTCATTGTTGTCTTAACTACATTAACGATGAGATGAGACTTGTTTAGCTTCATACACCAATAATAGCACAAGTAGGTACACAATACACTTGTGACATGACGTTTCAATGAAAAGTTGTAGACACAGTTCATTATTTTCATGTCGAAACGAATTGAAATCAGGCCCTAAAGATAATAATTGCCGGTGGTAGCCTAAGAAGACCATCGATATTAATAAGCTACTGGTGGTAGAGCTCTTGTGAATGAGCTCGAGGACGGCAGCACCACTGTCTCACCTTTAAACTGCCGCCAAATAGTAGTGCTTCCATTACTGTGTTCCAGTTTGGTGGTGAGATGAGGCCCTGAAATTACTGGCACATGAGGCATAACACCGTAGTCCTCAGCTGCAGCGACGCATCTAGAATCTGCTTTTGTGGATTGTTGATGTCCATGGGCTGTACTCCACTTACCATCAGGTGGACTACACGTTCGTTCGCTGTGGGCGTTGTATATAAAAAAAAAGCTTTATAGCAAAATTATCACTTAGAATAGTTGCAGGACAGTCATAATGGTGCTCTATATTCTATTAATTCATTTTAGTTATAGTATGATGTATGTTTATATGTAACGACACTTCACATGCAGTTGTTACCTACATTCCCCTTCCAATTCAATTATCAATCAAATCTGCGCATGACTGCCTATGGCTTCCCTTTCAGCACTAATCAGCTTTATCCTTTCTATCTCTATCTAATCGTCCATATAAATAAACATTACATATTGCTATGTATAAATTATATTTTGACACCTAAGTCCGACCGCCAAGTGAAAGTTTTACTAAAATACCAACACACTATAAACTGAAAGTGCTATTATATAATCTGTAGAACCGCCTTGTTTTCGCCAGTGTAAGTTGTCTTTAATATAGTAGGTTGGTAATATTAGTAATATCTCCAAAATATATATAAATTTATGATATATTGGTGTAGTTATAAGTTATAACTAAGCAAATATACGTGTCAATTGATTCAAACTAATTTTAAGTTGTAAATCACGGCACCGTTTATCACTACGTAGTTTAAATACAATTATTCAAACTTTCTCATTTGACATAGGTGTGTAGTTAAATTTGCAAGTTGTGCCGAGATATCAATGGAAGTATGGCCAATGAACAATCTTGGAATAGTTGTACCTTTACATTAAAATACTATAGAGAAACGACTGAAGGTCACACACTGTTGCTTGGTTAGATCATCAATATAATTTAAATAATACGTCATATTGAAGGAATGTAGTCATATTCGTTGCCTAAAAGCTGTTAATTTAATAGATAACCGGTATTATATAATTTCAAAAAGAATATCATTAAGTATTCTTCATCCAATTTATTTTACAGGTAAATCATACAATTATACTTTGACATCTGAGTCCCTTAAAAAATGGCACGGAAAATGACTGCAAAGTATAGCTTTAGAAAACTGGCATTCATTTTACGAGTCCCATAATGTTACCCTGAGGAACTCCTAATTCGTAAACACAAGTAATTCATAAATATCGTGTAGTATAAGGTTGTTATATCTATATATTGTTGGTATGATAATAATAATAAAGGAGCTACATGGCTTTTTTAAGTGGCATTGCGTTAGTTTATACATGTATGTTCAAAGTAAACACAAATTAAAATGAAGATTACTCACTCGTTCGAAAATATAAAGACGCTTGAAAGTTTCATCATAAGTACTTGAGTAATTGCAGTTTTCAGAGCATTACGTTCATACTGTTTGTAAACAACTCGCTTTAGTGCATCCCCGCTGTGATGTCGTTCAGTCACGGTAGCGATATCAAGGTCAACGAAATTGAAAAACTTTCTTTCAAATGATTATACTTTTCGTGTGCCCGATCGGACGCATCAAGGTTAATAATGTTCGATTTGTGCTTCTAATCGATATGAAAAAGGTTTAATATTGAATGTTGCCGGTGTCTATAAGTATGGTAAAGAATGTAGAGGACACGTGCCGAGAACGGTCGCAGCCTACGGTATAGTTCGGTATACGAAAGAATGTCGTTTGTGGCTTTCATGAAGCGGGCTGAATAAGTGGCCAGCCGCTAGATAGTTTACTTGTTAAATATATTCGTATCTAGATCTAAATAGAAGTTGGCGTTTCGTCATTCTCTTGAGACTAAATTAAAATTCACTCACGACGATAGGTAAACAGTACAATGATTGGCACTCTAAGACGATTTTCAACATATATGTAGTGACTTCTTGGTTTTAATTATATTTTTTATATTTTTTATGCTTACCAGATACAAGGTATATAAGTGTACATTATAATGAAACACATTGGAACTTAAAAAATAATGCTTTATTGCTTAAAAAGTAATACTAAACTTAATTCTATGTTATTGCACAATCATTGGCACTAAAGTATAATTATTGGCACAGTGAATTTGGTATAAAGATTGGCAGTAATATCGATCCATTTAATCACCTTGTTGCCGCGAAAACAAAGCGTATCTAGGTAGGTAGGTAGGTAATCTCGCTAGTCATCTTCTAACATTCTTAACAATTCTTCATTTGTCATTGGTCTCAATCTATTTTCTTTAACTTTCATCTTTTTATCTTTTCCGGTTTCCCTTGAATCTCTAAAATTTACAGGTTTATGTTTATCTAATATTGGTCCTTTCTTTAACTCTTTTTTGACCATCTGTACTTGTTCAGATTCCATAAAGACTCTTTCATTTGCAGCTTCAACAGCATCTACAATTGGTCTATTTTTTATTTCCGTTAGAGCAGTAATATTTGCAGGTTTAGCTTGGTTTATAGGTTCTTCTTTTATTTCCCTTGTATATCCTCTTTCTTCCTCAATATCACTTGAAATTCTATTTGCAGGTTTAATTAAGACGTTTGATTGGATTACGATTTTCGGTTTGGTACCATCAGGGTTTGGTTTACTTTTCTTAATTAAGTTTAAATCTTTGGCTTTGTTCTTTTTACTTAAAGTTTCAGCTTGTTTTTTTTCCTTGAGTAAGCGTTTCTCTTTGGCTTTTTCTAGTCTTTCTATTCGTTTGTTCTCCTTTTCTTGTAACTCTTTCATCTTTTTTTGTTGTTTTTCTAGTTCTACAGCTTCCCAATCTTTACTTGTCAAAACAAAAGAGCGATATTCAATATTAGCTTTTTGTGTTTTAATTGGAGTCTTAGGTAACTTTAAAAAATCTGTTATATTTTGTGTCTTTATTGGAGTCTGTGTAGGGACCTCGGTTGACATGTCATCCACTAGGACCCATTTTCCTTCAATCAGCTCTACACTTTCACGACTGGTGGATGGAATGGGAATTAAATCTATTGGTGTTTTTGACTTGTTTTCTCTTTCATACTCGGAAATAACGTCAACCGTTTTTTCAGCTTCTTGTACTGAATTGTTTATTGATGAAACAATTATACAGGGTGCTAAACGAATTTTCTCAACCTCCTGTTGCTGAAGTTCAACGTGCAGAGGTATTTCGTGCCCTAAGGTTCTTGAATAATCGACAAGCATCACGTTTGTTTCAGAAGTTCCAGTGTCTTCGGATTGAGGTACATGGGTTGACAGTTCTGGTTCATTTAGCAATTGTTCTACTTCTGTTGGCATTGTCGCTAATTCATTGAGGGTTAACGTTGTGTTCAAATCTTCTGAACCACAGTTATTTTGTTCATTTAAATTGCTCCTATCTTGGTGTTGCATTAGTTCCACAGAAGTTGTTTCTCTTATTTGTGTTGAAATTTTTGGTACAAGGTATTTATATAAGTCATGAAGCTTTTTAGCTTCCATTGATTTACCTACCACCTGATTCTTCATCTTTCTGATAAGCTGTGGTCCAACTATTTCTTCAAATGTCTGATAGTTAAGACTAATAGAACAGTTGTCATCCAAGTTTTCTTGTACTGGTTTAGAGGGCATTAAACATTTTGTATAGTCCACTTGATCGGGATTAAATGGGCATAAACCACAGGCTTCAAAACCGTTTTTTAACGTCGTCTTGTTTAATTTAGGTAAAAGCTTCTCCAATATAGGAGCAACATCTGTTTTAAGTAAGGATTTTGTTAAGTTATCTGTTCGCCATTCTAGGACTGCTTTACGCCACATTACTTTTATTGGGCGAAATGCTGCTACGTCAGCTGGTTGCAAAATCCGGGTTGCGTTGGGGTATAGAGCTATAAGTATTATACCAAGATTTTGACAAAGTTGAGCAAGCTGAAGTGTTGTGTGGCTTTTATGCCCATCCAGAAAAAGAATTACTGGAAAAGTTGTATTTTTCTTCTTTAGCGCTGGATGCAGAACATTCTGTATGTACTGGATGAAAAGCTCGGCTTTCATCCAACCATTATCTGACAAGCCAATACCCCACTCGCTAGGTACAGACTTTTGAATCTCTGGTCGCATTCTCTTTAAAGGGTAAATAATCATAGGAGGTGTTGTTTCACCATCCGCTGAAAATGTAAACATTACAGTAACACATGATTTAGACTGAGCGTGATCTACTTCATACACATTTTTCGTTCCTCTTAAAGCAATAACTTTTGTATTCTTTGGGCATAAAATGAAATTTGTTTCATCCCCATTGTAAATTCTGGATGGATCACTCAAAATATGAAAAAGATCATTTTCTTTTAGATATTCTTCTACTTGTGAAAACCAATTTCTAATTTGCTTCTCTGACAACTTTGAGCTTGCTGAAGTTATAGCCTCTGATGTTCGTATGGAAAGCTCAGGATGCCTCTTCAAAAATAATTTATACCATCCCTCGCCTGGCGTATTATCTATAAAACTGTTTGGTCTGGGATGTTCATCCAAATACAGTTTGACGCTCTTTATGACATCCTCTTTACGCCGTGGAAATCCTTTTTTACAAGCTGCAATTATCCATTTAACTATCTCTTTTTCTTCTGCACTAGTCAGAACTGTATCTGGACCAGGTCGACTTTTAACAAATAGGTTGGATAGGCGAAACTGCAAAGTTGCCCGTGGGATATTAAATTTATTTGCAGCAGTTTTCTTACTCATTCCATTTTTTATGGCTTGCAGGGCATTTTCTACATCTTTTTCTGTATATGCTTTTAAATACTTTTTTCCATAGGTAACCTTCGGCATCATAAAGCTGAAACAGATGAAATGAAGAAACCTTTGCTAGTCATTGGCACACAAAAAATGATGATGATTGACAGTGCCAAGAATTGTAGTTTAAGAAAAAGCAGCCTTTTTTAGCGACCCAATACGGTCTATGTTGATAAAAATGTAATTTAACTATATAATATAGCACGTGACACCAGAAAATTAAAAGTATAATCATTGGCACTCAAGCCAATCACTGTACCGCTGTACAAGAAAAAATACAATGATTGGCACCCATGAAATGACCGGTACGCCTATTTTTCAATTCTGAAAACAGTGAAAATAGCAAAATATACATTAATTCAGCATAATCAAATGTAAATTGGCATAGAAACTTACCCAAAAATTAGCTTTTCGCATGCACTCTGTCCCTCGGTACTACACTTTTTAATTAAAAATCAACACGATCACGACATCAATATTTCCGTAAACACTCACAAACAGCTGTGAAAGAAAAATGGCTGACAACAGTGTTGCCCCTATAGAAGATTAGATATTCTACCAAATAAAGTATTGCAACCGCAAAAAAATAGATATTGTTTCTTATTATCTGGATTTTTTTAGCAGAGTGCCAATCACTGGAGGGGTGCCAATAACAGTATGGTTTACCCCTATATCCGAGAGGAGCGATTTACTGTGTGTGACGATTGGCAAGTTGTTGATGTGTGAGTATTTAGTATATTTTTTTTATAATTATATTATCTGTCACGGTCAATATCATCTAGCGAATGATATTTTTTTTTTATATTTCTGACACATTTAGGACACCATAAAGACATAATTAGAAATTTAAAATGGGTCCATTAACACTAATCGTATAGTCTCTATTACCGGAAAGACACTTTGTTAATTTGTTCTTTATAGGTCGATTTTAAAAACCTACATTGTTCTCACTTTACTACACTACCTCAAAGGGTTTAGGCGTTTTTAGTCTTCTTGTTGAATCCGTGGTGTCAAAGAGCTGGATAACTTCGACGTTCACATGTTGGAGAAGTCGTCATTCATGAGCTTCAGCATACTGATGTAAAACACTGACTCACGAGGTTCACCTGCAGATCACGATGAAGATCCTCATTTCTAATATACCAGGGAACGCCCATTATACTCCGAAGTACTTTTTTTGTAATTTTTGTACAATCTGTACGTTTTTTGCTTGGTTTCTGTAGACTTGTGGCAGTCTTTAGTTCTGTGTTGACCAGTACTCTTAACGCATCTAGGTACTTTCGAGCAGTATATGTTGGTATGTCTATACGCTTGGCATCCTTTACAATGCTTGAATGTTTCCTTGCTTGCAACCTAGGCAATTTTTTGTTAGTTTCTGTTATTAGTGACTGTGGGGACAGCGATGGATTCTATTTCCTTTTCTTCCTGCTTTTTGTCGTACCAAGTCAGTTTCTCTTGAAAGACCTTCCTCGTCAGTCATATATTCGACATTTTCGGGACGTTTCTCGCTGTTGTAGCATTCAACCGCTGGAGTTGCAATCTTTTGTACTTGAAAGCACTTCATCGGTTGTTTTAATAAATCTATTTGACTACGAAGCTCTCTCTTTAACTTGTTCTTGCAATACTATGCGTGCTTCCTGCTCTTGTTTATACCATTAATTCATGTTGCAATTCGGTTTTCAAAGTAATTTATTTATAAAGATTAAAAATGAGGAAAAATATGGGTTTAAATAACATTTTAGTATAGGTAACTTGTTGAAACAATAGCTAGGTTGTCTAATGCTATAAGACCGGTTCTCCTAATGCCGCCACGTACCTACGGGTGTAATTACATAATAGGTAATTAATGATTGCTTGCAATAGCTTCAGAACATAATGATGACTACATTCAATTTTGTACAGAGTCAGACAAGATTAAAATTGTTATTAATAGATATTATCAATTTGCTTAAAAGTTTTATACTATTCAATTGTTGCTTTACATTATAGTTGTGTATCTGATGTTTTGACATTGATGAAAATCATTGTTAAAGATAAAAGCTTGATGTATGCGGAAGTATGGTCAATGAACCAATGACGTTTGGGCAAGCTGCGCGGGCTGGCATGGCACGCCGCGCGCTGCGCTGAGCCCGCGCCGCACGCACCCATTGACCCCAATGTTATGTTGCTTGATTGCATTTTCACTTCGCAACCATTGCGTCGCTAGAGTCCGATACCTACAGCCCACTTGTTTACGGAACTATGTCAGACAAATTCATTAATCGTTTATTTTTTATAGATTTAACTGTTTCATGAGCATTTTTCTGGATATTGTTCTACAAATCGTGTGTTGAAAATGTTAGCCAACGGTATTGGTTAATGTTAAAATTTTGGATAGTTAGTTGTACATTTTTGTATTTCAAAAAGAGTATTGAGGATAATGGTTTATCGATTGATGGCGGCCATAATGGATTTGTATTTACTTCAAGGACAATCGCTCATTGTTACACATGGGAGTCGAGTAACTGCACAAATACAGAATAAGCAGAGTTATAATTACTCATGTTTGTTATTACTCATTCATTATACATTTAGATTTAGGTAGTTGTGCCTGGGTACTGTTGTTTAAATAAGGATTAAAACATGGAATAAATAGACGATGTCTACTTCTACTGTAGTAGTATTAGTAGGTAGGTAGATCAATTTTGAATAAAGTATATAAGGAAGCAAAGAAGGCGACCTTGCACTTGTATCTAATAGATATCGATACAACTAACAATTCTGATAGAACTTTCTAACTTTAAAATTCTGCGGTTCGAACAGCAAAATTAAGTAATATAAAATACCCAGATAAAAAGTACCCAGTGTGGTGCCCAGGATATTAAAGAATAATTATACCAAGTTTCATCGTAATCCCACCGGTAGTTTTTGCGGGATGCCTGAACAAACAGACAGACAGACGGAAAGAAAAAAAAATCACATTTTTGGGTTCGGTGTTGGTCTAGTATAATTTTTAATGTACAGAAATTTTACTTCTACAGATTTATTTGATGATGATTATTATAAGTATAGATAGGAAAAAATTAAAAACCTCCATTTGCAAAATTGATGGTTCTTTACTTTGTTAAATAGTGCGAATAAAATAAAATGATCGAGCCACCATAACAAGGAGTGCCATTCAATTTATTAAGTGGTCACTACTTAACGAGTGGTTAGGGTGTACAAACAATTATACACGTGCTTCCATATTAAGTCCAATGGGTGTGTTCTATTATTCGTATCACTTTCGTCAACAGATGTAGATACCGTATACAGTAGGATCGGAAATCCGGCTGCCTTTGTTATTTGGAGCGAGACTGTGTAAAAGCGACGATGCTCTGTGAACCCATTGACAAAGGTCCACGGGCCCGGTATGGCGGCTGCGTCGACACATGCATACGTACACATGTGACGGCGACGACATTTCCTCAGCGACGACTTTCTCCATTTTATGTGCAACTGTGCACGTGCCTCTTTTGACACACATTTGTTCCTCGATAACATTGGGACTGGATATTGAATGTTATTCGAGTTCAATGTACTAGTTAAAATAGCTTCGCCAAACAATACGACATATATGATGTACAGCACTACAATCAATGTTGTTAACATGTTGGTACTATTATGTAGGTAGGTACCCAACTATGCATCTTATTGGGCTGCAAGCTACGTAGAATAATTAATTATATTATTAATTACTAGCTCAGTTTCATAGGGATTCTTTGTTCCAGTTTTAACCATATGTGTAACATCAATATCAGTTGATGTAACCTCATTAGAAAAGTTCAGACGGCCTGGGTGGTGTTCACTTTTGAATTTGATTCATAATCTCATCTCGTTCTTTTTATAGACAGAGCATCTCCCGGCTTCTGTAATGCGCACAATGTGTTCTTTTTTTCACTACTATTTCTTTTACTAAAATGTTGGAGACTCGAAAAGTTTGAAGGATTAAATTGAGCGATGTTCGGTAATCGTATGGAATTTGTAGAATAACACCTGTTGGTTGCGACAGAGGATCGTTTTCGCGCGATAGCAAACCGGTTAGCTCGTTGGTGATTGGTGAGGTGAGGCCGTCACCACTATTAGAAGCAAAGACGGTGCTCTCGAGATCTGGGTGCTTCATGAACTGAAGTTACATTTGTGAAGTCTTGCCGTTACGTCTTGTCGAAGAGGCAGAAATACCAGAACGCTCACCTATGTTTGACCACTTACAATTAAGTGAGCTGTCTGTTCTTATAGTAATTTGCCACCATGGTGTTGCGATGGGTTTTCGCTTACACGCCGATGGACGTTAATGTTCACATTTACCGACACCGTTGTCCTAGTGGTACCGGCGGTTACCGCTACTCCATCTGTTACGTACGATTCAATGCCATTCCAATGTGTGGATCGAATGCTTTCCTATTGATATTATTAAGTTTAAGTATCTATTATACTTGGTGAGCTATTTAATTTAGTCAAGTATAGACAGTTCATTTAAGCAAATATAACAGTTTTTGTATTAATTTTACTTGCGTAAGAAAAAAGATACGAATATGACTGGAAGTGAACCCGTTGATGCTTTTTAAAGGACAGACTTTATGGTAGTTCGTAACCTTATCATTCTCTTAAAAAAAATCTTCTAATCCAATATTTATGTACACACGGCCACACCTTAATTTATACATTTCTAGCATAATTTAGTCCCTTATTGTAAAGGCTTCCCTTGTACTACGAGACCAGTATTGCAGTTAACTGGAAATATATAGCTTAATGATAAGCTGTGTGTACATTCAGAAAAGTTTTCGCATGCTCCCTTTAAAAATATTCCCGTGAAGCGTATCTGTGCATCAAGGAACATTTCACTCCGCGCCACGCTACGTAATAGGCATGATGTATATTTTTTTCGTGTGAAATCTTAATACCTCTCGATATTAGAAACATCTTTAAAAGAATTACTTTGCTAACGTAAACTTCCTGAGATATTACAATCTTAAATTCACATTAATAATAGACGTCCAAACGCTCCAAACAAACGGCTACAATGGCGTGACGTCACGCTTGAGTATTTTGTATGTGAAGTTAGGAATTTCGTTTGATAGCTATACGAAATATTACGTTTATAAAAATAAAATTTAGTACTTTAAAAATGGACTAGCTCATGAAACTTTGAATAATCATAGAATGAATTAGATTTATAGAATATAACTAAAAATTCTTGCATTTGTTTATGTTTACCTATATTTTGATAAGGTATCCTATATTTTACTAATTATGGATCAGTCACCATGCCTATTAGCTGACGAAAACTTTTATTAGCTCATAGTTTAGCCAGCTAATTGATGAGTCAGATAGACTAGAGATACTTATTGGCAAAAAAGTACTCATCCCGGCTTTTATTTTTATGATATACTTGATTTCAGTCTTCGCTTATCGTACGAGCAAGTGATATGATAATAAACAAAGAATTTCGATAAGAGGATAAGTTAAGTTTTGTTTTTTTTAGAAATATATTTTTTTGAAAACATCAAAAAACATTATAGGTACAGAGCAAATAAAAATAATCTAATGAATTAAATAAATTAAAATTTTAGGAATCAAAATAATATTCGGAATTAGTCACTCATCTTTTAATTATTTATAATTCATCTCTTATATCCGGTACTTTCCCATCTGAATGGAAAGCAGCTAAAGTTGTTCCTGTACATAAATCAGATAGTAAAGATAATATTAAAAACTACAGGCCAATTTCAATTATCTCAACTTTTGCATAGATATTTGAGTCCTCGATTTGCGGCCATTTACAAAGTCACTTTAAGTCTTATGTTAGTGATCAACAGCATGGCTTTATAGCGGCCAGGTCAACAAGCACAAATTTAGTGACTTTTACAGAGTCTTTAATGCAGGCTCTTGATACAAATAAACAGTTTGATGTTATATACACTGATCTAAGTAAAGCTTTCGACAAAATGTCACACGCTATACTAATGTTCAAACTGACTGCCTACGGAATCTCGGGACCTTTTCTAAATTGGATTGAATCATATCTGTCTAACCGTAGATTTCATGTTGTCGTAAATGGTTTCCAATCTACAAATCGTGATATTTCATCTGGAGCGCCACAAGGCTCGCACTTGGCCCCGATACTGTTCAATATATTTATAAATGATTTACCATATTGTTTTAATAATTCAAGATGTTATATGTACGCTGATGACCTAAAGTTTGCAAGGACAATACAAAGTTTTGATGACACGAAACTCTTGCAAGATGATTTAAACAGAGTAACGGAATGGTGCAAAAGTAACAAAATGGAACTGAATACCAGCAAATGTTACCATGTAAAGTTCACTAGAAAGGTTAACAATATAACATCAGAATACTTTATTAATGGTAACAAAATTCAAGAAGTAGAAACAATCAGGGACCTAGGAGTAATTTTTGACAAGAAAGCCACCTTTTTGCCCCATCTAGATAACATTATCAAGAAAGCATCTAGGATGTTGGGTTTCCTAATGCGTAATTCTAGAAGTTTTAAAATCAGCAAAACAAAGATTATGTTGTATAACTGCATGGTGCGCAGCATCTTGGAGTACTGTTGTGTTGTATGGCGACCTCACTATGCTGTGCATATGCTGCGACTGGAGCGCGTTCAGAAACGTTTTCTTTGGCACCTCGCTTTCTGCGAGGGGAAATCTAAACTGTTGTCATCGTACAACACACGTCTGAAGTACTTTGGGATGCAACCACTGTCAGTTCGCAGAGAAATAACGGATGCTTTGTTTGGCTTCAAACTTCTCCGTAGTCATATTGATTGTCCTCCCCTGCTGCAATTAATAAATATACGGGCCCCATCTAGATATCCTAGAAACGCTCTTACGCCCTTATGTCCACCATTACGTAAGACAGTTTTAGGTGCAAACTCGCCAGTTCCCAGAATATGTAAAGTTTTAAATAGCTGTAGTGACATAACAGACATTTATAATAATAGCCTCAAGCAATTTCACCGAAATATTGTTAATTGCCATAGTTAAGTACAAACACAATGTAAAAAAAAAAATGCATAATTTCAAAATTTTTAAACGTATTAATTTATAAAATTTCCATTTTAGATTTAATTTAATTTATTATTGGAAGTGTATTATATAACTGTAATATTACTAAACTTCCATACTTAAGATAATTATTATTCCTAATTTTTACTAAATATTATTTTTTATTATTTTGTGCATGCGGTGTTAATCTTTAAGTAATTGTTACACTTATGTAAGTATTTTAAGTTAGTAAATATTGTAATCGCACAGTGTAAACAATTGTTGGTTAACCATAAATAAATAAATAAATAAATAAATATGATTTGAATTACCGAAGCTTAGATCAATTTTAATCGAACTGTTTAGGTTCAAAATAAAATATATGTTATAAATATTACATCTGAATAAAAAGTGTTTTCTTGTGAACGATTAGAAATATTCCGAAGAGAACTTTGTATCGTATAGCTTTATATGACCAAATAAAACAAGGTCTGTTTTTTTAAGGATTCCTTCACGAGTTCGTGTGTGATCTCATAATCTGTTACTAATAAATGCAAATAGGAAGGGAAACCAGTTTGCAAAAATTACACCCGATCCTTGTATGGCATTTATAGTTTATCAAGAAGAAAATCCTTGAACTTGGCAGTCGCTAAAGTCCTAAGGTCGACAAGCGATATCAGTATTTTATGGAAGGCGAGTGCGAGTAGGATTTGGTATGGTTTTTTTTGTAAATCGTCATTCATGCATAAAATTTAATAATGACGCTGTTTAATTCGTCGATCAATGCTCATACTCCTGTTCTTGTCAATTTAGTTGAACTCGTTGCTGTCTTTTGAAAAGCAAGTTATACTCAAAACAAAAGTACATACATCACGCCTATATGATCCAAGAGGGTGTGGCAGTTGCGAACAAGGCCCACCAAATGTGGCTTGTACACCTCTGCCACACCCTTCTGGGTAATATAGGCGTGATGTTATGTTTTGTTAATGCTATTCCGTCGTTTTCTTACATCCATACCATCTTTAAAATCCCAAAAAATAAGTGCTAAAAGTGCCATTATTTGAATTGAGATTAAATTATTTACCTTAAAAATATAACAGTAATAAACTCGATCTCGCAAAACTTACCTTTTTGTAATCGTAAATTTTCACTCGCAAATTCGATTACATACTCGATTCGTTAGTATAGCATCTATTTTACTATGGTATAGCGATCGGGTTTGGGACCGTCAAGGGAGTCAAGGCGGGAATGATTCAAGTCAGATCGATTTCAATTAGTTCCAATAATAGATTCTAATAAAATTGTGCCCTAGTGTTGCGTGACAAATGTCAAAATTTCGATCTCAATTTTTAATCCGAGCCCAACAGTAGTCTAGAGTATTTCCATAAACTGACAGTTCGAATAGTAGTTTACCCTATATTCGATATGGAATATAGAGATTTTGAAGGTTTTGTAATTTTTTTCTAGATTATTAAGCCGTGTTAGGCTCCACCCCCATGTACTTGGTATTAAATGCCGCATGACATTTTCCTAATGCGAAGAGTAACACAAAGTAATGTATTAATGTATTTTCCAGGTCCTGGGCATACTATGTATGGCGCTTGCATCCCCCTGGTACTCCACATGGTTCGTGTTCGTGGCAGTCACCAGTTTCATCACCACACTGCTGTGGAGCTTCGTCTACCTACTCAGTGTTAAGGATGCCCTCAAACTACCCATTAACTGGGTTTTATCGGTAAGTAATTTACCTCCATATTAATAGCTGGGTCTCTTCCGCGACTCCGTCCGCGTTGTTGAGGTCGATAATAAGTCGATGATATTACTTCGGTCTTCAACTTTCTTTTCGCTAACTTAGATCAAGATCGGTACAGTATATTCGAAGCTTATATAGTTCAAAAACAAACAAAAAATCTCTTCTCTTTATTATATTAGTAGGAGGGGGAGTCCGGGAGATTTGAGCAGGTGGGAGATATAATTAGAGTAAATAAAACGCCAGTGCGATCAATAGTCACGTGTCACATGTAACTGGCCAATCACTAACATCCTTCTATTTTGCATCAAGGTTTATTTTTTTGGACAATGAGAACAAAAACTACGTTTTTGTTGTTGCAGTGTATTTTCCTCAAGTAAAATTGTCCACTTCATTGAGAATTCATTTCTTCTATGTTTTATTATCATTATGCCACCAGATAAAATTAATTTAATATTGCTTAGGTATTTTTATTATTATTAAAAACAATATAATCTAATAATATTCCCGCTTAAAATTTGATTTCTTAAATTTTCTTACCCAAAATACGCCCCATAGGTTCAAGTATCGCGCCTATTCGGGCGACTTGAGCAGTTTCTATATTATATATCTATATATTTATATATATATCTATATATTTTTTGAATAAAATGCTGATAAAATACTACCTTAGAGTTATAGTAAAAATAACATGTCCGAATGTACCTATTAGAGTAAGGTATCTCAATGATGTATAATCGATTCCTTAAATTCAATTAACAGGAAATTTTGACATATTATGTGAAAAGTCTTCGCCAAATTTGTTCAAAATATTCGTTTATTATTACAATAGGTATTAACAATACTCTTAAATCGAACCTGTATACTACATTGTTCGAAATACTGGATAAAGAATTTATATAATTCTGTGAATAATTACGGATATAAACTGTGCATTTCATATTATACGTATTATTTTCCTTTTAGAAATTACCTGTTATATTTTGTATTAATTTAAGTAATTTCCTCATAACAACTGAAGATAACAGAATTTATTTATAAAATTTCAGGTAACATTTTCGTCGTTTTCATGCATTTATTTTGCAAATAACTAACATTAAAATTCGAAATATTCATGGTGTCACAGCGTTTCAGGGGTTAGATTGGTACCAGATATATTTTCAAGAAACTTTTTTTGTTCCACCAAACCATATGCCAGAACATCTAAAACAGAACACATTCTGAAACAACCCTTTTTGGCAGTTGTTGGGCTGACCCTACATTAGGCATGCGCGATCGTCAGGCGTGTGGGCGCGCTGGCTGCACACAAGCCACACAGCGTCGCGTGTTACTGCCGTATGACGTGAGTGCAGCCGGCGCGCCCACACACCCGACGATCGCGCACGCCTAATGTGGAGGGCGCCTTAAGAGCGTGTATTCGAATTTAGGTGGAATCTGCATCTTTTACGGATTTTTCAGGACTCATAACTTAATCATACGCTCAAAAAATGTAAAATAAATAACATTTCTATTAAGATTAACTACTATATTTGTGCACTACAAAGCAAAATATTAAATTTTATTTATAGTTTTTTATGAGGAATTAACTTTCTGAACATCGTTTTACGAAATTTGGCGTCAGAGCTTTGTTTCAAGTCGGATATTACCAGTTTTCTATGGAAACATATCTTATTTTAAGGCTTAAATATACATATTGTATGCTGTTAAAGTGCAACATAGTGTAAAAATACTTAATTATAACAAAAAAACTAGTCTAAATCAGTAATAAATAAACTCAAAATCGGTAAATTTTAACATCTTTTTTTCACTATTATTTGACTCGGTATTTCAATAAAAAAATATATATTATAACAAGCATGTAATGCTTAATACTGATTATTTTTTTCAAATTTTTTTATGCAATAATGTATTTTTAACAATTATTTTAAAAAACATTATATAACCGCGCACGCTAGCTTCGCTCGATTAGTACGCGCCGGGTCCTCCCAGCGACAGGACGTATCGCTTTTTTCGCTGCGATCACGTGGTTACACGTATAGCGTAGGCACTGTATAGCGCGACTTGGTAATAATTGATACTTTGGTGAGTACAGTTTTATTATAAATTAAGTACCAAATGTTCATAATTACATTAAATGTAAATTTATGATATTCAAATGTTGTGTTATTAATTATGTAATGATAAATAATGATATGTATTTGTTTTCAGAAATGGGTAACAAACGGAAAGGTTTCGGCTGCAGTAAGCAGATAAAAAGAAAGTCTCTAGCTTATGCACGGCAGATAAAAAAGTGAGTGACAATGTATAAAGATGTTTGTTTTTTTTTTTTGTAATCTGTATTATTATTATTATCTGCATTGTAATAGTGTTTGTTAATCGATCATTTATTACGGATTATTATCGATTTTGGTAAACAGCGGTCTTTCCAGAGCAAATGATGTGATTGAAGGCCGCCTGATTTACTTCTGATTTTATTTTTTATGATTATTTTTCTAATAATTATTATTTCGTTTTGTAAAAAAAATATTTTTATACTATTATTTTAAACGAGTAAACGAGTATCGATTTGAAAGTTGTCAGCTAGTGAAGTGCCCTAACTATAGTGACGTTACTAGTAGATTTTTGAAATATCGGCTATTAGGACTTACATAAGAGAAGTAACTTTAACTGACCATTAATTTATTAACATTCCATTTAACATTCATGTGTTTATATTTCAGAAATAAGAAAAATATAATTGAAGATATTATATCAAATATATCCAACGATGTATCTAACCATGAAGATACGGAACCTGTAAGTAATAATGTTGTTGTTGCCGTTGTTGTTCTTAACAATAAACGAATCTTTGGAAATCATTGATGAAGTCAGAGCCGTTTTAAGTTGGACTGATGAAGAACCAATCTTAGAAAAAAAAAACCGACTTCAAAAAGTAGGTAAACTAAAAAGCAAAAAATAAATGTACTTCGCACAAAATAATACGTTTTTTCATTTAGTTAAATAGAAATTATTAAATAATTATTTTATAATTCTGAAGTCGGAGCCAAGTAAAAACAACCTTTCTACAATATCAAATTACAGTTCACACAAAAAGGGACGCGTAGTTGTGCTAGTGCGCGGTCGCCCAGTATTGGTACTTACCACAGAAATATAACTAATATTCAGTCAGAAAAAAGTTGTTAGAACGATTGATATTATCTATATACAGAGTTATTAATTGTTTACTTGGCACCGACTTCAGAATTATAAAATAATTATTTAATAATTTCTATTTAACTAAATGAAAAAACGTATGTGGTTGAGCTGATGATGGAAGGTCAACACCTTCCATCATCAGCTCAACCACATAAAATTATTGCGACCAAGCGTAAATCCTGGCCTCGATTAATAAAATATGAGGGTTGCCCCCGATTTCTCTGGGGTTCCATCATCAGATCATGACATGCTGACAATGGTACCACCTTTGAAATATCTCCGTTCCAACAGCTCACTTGACATCATAACTAGCAGTCTGAATATGTGTACAGTAGTGAAAGAATTATCCTTTAACTCCTAACCATTGAGGAGTTGACCTTCCATCATCAGCTCATCCACATAAAAATACGTAAATACTGATGTAGCTTTGAAAAACACACTAAAAACATTACATGTGCCTATAAAATTCGAGGGTTGCCCTCGATTTCTCTGAGATCCCATCATCAGATCACGTCATGCTGACGATGGGACCCCCTTGGAATTATCTCCTGTCCAACAAAAAAAGAATCATCAAAATCAGTTCATAAACGACGGAGATATCCGTGAACAAACATAAAAAAAAAAAAAGTAACATATATACGAATCGAATTGAGAACCTCCTCCTTTTTTAGAAGTCGGTTAAAAAAATGGAAAATGTTTTCGACCGTAATCCCAGTTACGACGTAGTTAGGAAGATTAATGAAAAAATTCAAAAGGAATTGGAACGGGCCACGAAATCTTTTACAAATTTGCACCTCTTACATCCGTAGATGTAGAAAGATCATTTTCAGCATATAAGTGGCTTTTATCTGACAAGCGAAACAAACTAAAGCCGGAAAATATGGAAAAAATAATGTGTGTCTATTTCAATTCACTGCAGCAAAGAACAACTAACGAGTCTGACTAAATAGTTACACAGTACAGACAGTAAGTTATCTTCGAACAAAGGTACATCGCGCCGTTTGTATGTACGCGTAGCGCTTGCCACGCCCCGGGTTCATGTACGTACGCACGCACACTACGCCGCTCGGCAAGTTTCTCGGTCAGTGGTAGTGCGGGCCGTGCCATTACTGTGAGCGGTCGCTGTTTGTTTAAAAAATTAGGTACGGTTACGCGCTGCACTGCAAAATGTCTTCGCGAGTCAATAGATATTATTGTGAAGTTTATGGTTGTTCAAACGTTTGTACTGTGTTAATCTTAAGGTAAATTTTAGATTAGTAAACTAGATGATTAAGTATATTGTAGTTATACATCAATTGCATTAGGTTATGTTTACCTGTAATGATGGCTCTGTATTTATGTAAATAAATAAATAAAAATAAAAAAAATAAAAAAAATGTTGAGAAAATTCTCGAGGTTTTAGGTATTTTAACCGACTTCAAAAAAAGGAGGTTCTCATTTTAGTTAGCAGGAGTTAGGAGATAGGAGGAGCATAAATAATTAGCATTTAATTTTACAGTTTAGATTTTTTTTTCATTTTTCTATGTCTGTTCTAGTACCAGTATGTATGCACACATTGTTTTTACTCCTTTTCCTTTCTGCTTTAAGTGTAAGAGATTGCAACCTTATATACTACGGATAGTTTTATTAATATAATATTGGTCTATTTAACAAAGAATTTAATTTCATAGTATTATTCTCTCCATAACCATTTCTAGTCATTGTATTTTGGTTGGTATAACTTACACATAACAATTATTGTCAATAAACAAACAAAATTGTATGAATTATTTGAAAAGATGGTGATCATGAGTTTCTCACCAGCTCTTCTCATGATGCAATACGAGCTGTAATTCGCTGTACGAGCCAATACTGCTCGTACAGCGAATTACACTGTAAACAAAAAACAGTCGTTTACGTTAGTCGCTACCAAATAAGTGGAACGCATAAACGTGTGTTTGGTGAACATATATTGTTTATAAACGTGACTCACAACTACTAAAAGTAACAACAATTAACATTAGAAATTAACTATAACTTTACTATTTACAATAAACTATTTAACTTGAAGTGATTTTAGTGTTACTACAAGCTACCTTTTCACAACAATAACTTACATACAATCGAGATAGCGGGGTTACAGTCAACGACGAGATAGCCCCAACACCCATCGGAGCTGGTACTTGGATTGATTTTAATTCAAACCTCAAAGTTGAATTGAAATCAATCTAAGCTCCGGTGATTCAAATCATTTTGTTGCAATTAATATTATAATTTAATTAGCTTAAGTTTTATTTTAATTTCATTTATTTGAACGTTGATGTTTGTTTTGACGTGTTCAAGCACCTTTTAGGGCCCATGGAAATAAATGATTTGGCTTTGACTTGACATAAATAAATGCTTTGTTTTGTAAAAAAAACGTCTTTTTTATAATTAAAAAAATGATTTCTGAACAGGTAATTTAAAATATCAATCTGACAAGTGACAACCCTACGCCTCGAGCAAGTTTAGGTATCGTGCGCTCCTAAACGCCGGGAGTTGGCGTACTTATTAATTTTACTATGATAGTTATACTAGTACTACTTACATAGTAATAATTAGAAATTTGTTTTTTAGTAATTGAAAACTTTTTATTGTTTATGTCTTTGATTTGAGAAATTTATAAAGAGAAATAAAAGAGTTTTTAAAATTTATATTATTATTTTATTTGTTAGAAGAGATGAACGATTCTACTTTTAGTTTTATATTCCAAGTAATACTAACATACATCCCGGACGAAATCCCGTAAAAAAAATATAGTCGTAAGGAAGTCTCCACTTTGAGACGAACTTTCTTGAAAGTTTAGGTAAATATATTCAACCTATTCCGATGACTGTTTATAACATAAAAATCTGTTTTGGAGAACCAAAATTATCTTCACATGATCAAAATTTTTTGCACTGATTAATTTTAAAAAATCTGCTAAAAAGTTATCATTATCATCATAGCATTTATACCAGTTGCATCCTTGGTTTTTTCATTAGAGCTCTGAGATCGCTATTATTATAATTATTATGATCTGAGCAGATTTGATTGAATTTGAGCTAATAAAGTCTTTACCGTAATTTAACTCTGAGAGGAGTAAATACCAGATGCAAGATTACATTTAAAGGGAGATTTGCTTTGGACTTTAAAGATTTCTTGCGCAGACGGGTAAATAGAAAAAAGTAATTACGATTTTACATTTGATATATCTTATAGGTTTGTAAGAGACGAAGTTGCATAAGCTCTGCTCCACTTGTGAAGTCTCTTGCGTATTCATATTCGCTGAGTAGCGTACCAGCAATAAAATACGGCAAAATAAATGAACAAACTGCTTTACAACAGCTTGAACAGCAAGAGGTCATTGTCATAGAAAAATGTGGGTTGTTTATAGACGAAACATTCTTCTTTTTGGGAGCGTCACCCGATGGAATATTTAAAGATGGAATCGTCGAAATTAAATGCCCATATTCGGCGCGTAATCTAGATGCCGAACAAGCTGTTAGAAATAGAAAAATTACATTCTGGACGCGTGATGGATTAGTTAATACCAATCACGATTGGTACTTTCAAATTCAAGGCCAACTTCATATTAGGTAAGAATCTTCGACATTTATGTAACCTGATCCTAAATTACTTAAAGGGGATTTTGCCGTTTTAACAATATAGTATAATATCATTAAAAATGTATTCATTTTATTTACAGTAAAACGGATGTATGTTTATTCGCTGTATGGACAGGGCCAAAGTTTCCTTTGAAGACAGCTCGAATAAGAAGAGACGACATTTTCTGGTCAACAAAAATGGAACATAAACTAATATCTTTTTATGATAAATGTCTCTTGCCAGAATTTATTGACCCAAGAAAAAGCCGCTCAATGGCTATAAGAGACGTTAGATTATAAAATAAAAACAACTTTTGTGCTTTTCCTGTGGTTTTATTTTAATGTTTTAATAGCGGTTATCAAATCAAAAACAATCTCTGATTGCCATCCGTTCTACCTACACCTGCCATTGATTTAACGCCGTAATTATTGTAAATGTGAATTTTGCTTTTCACTTCGGAATATTATCTACTCGGGATAGCCGAGTTGTTTGTAAAAATAAATATAATTGTCGATCTCATTGCTTTATGCATAAATTTGGAGAGCTATTTAAATTTATTAATTTCCTAATATTAAATATACTCCATTTAACTTTATATTATCTCAATGCGGATAAGCAAATAAAATATTTAATAATGTAATAATTACAAAAACAATATGAAACGGATCTATATTCATATAATTAAAACGAGTCAAGTTATTTAAAATGTTTAAAAAGGAAATAAAATACGAATATTATAGAAGTATCGAAATACTACCTGTGCTAGTCTTTTTAACAATCTGGTAATCTGGTAAAGGTAAGAACTATATTACATTAAAAATTATTATACAGACATATTATTAAAAATTGATCACGTTATTTCAAATGTATGAAAAGAAATGACAAAAGTATCAATATATTCGACAATAATTTTGCTTGTAGTATACGAGGCGTCAACTCGGGTCAGCGCTCACGCACACAGAGATATTATTCAAGTGTGCGCCACGGTTTCGTCGAGCTCGCGTTCGCAGCAAATTTGAGTTGCGTAATTTTGAATATACGCTCTTAAATCAAGCATTCAGGTTTCATATTTTTGGCAGAAACAAGGTGAAAGTGTCGGTCAACGCTTTGTACATGATAAACATGGGAAATAAAGTCATTATATTTTTGTAATGACATTTAATTATGCAATTAGCTGTCAAGTAGGAGTGTCTCGTGTCTCGGGAGACAAAATAGTGTTTGTTATGTACTTGCTGATGAATAAGTAAAGCAAAATTAATACTCAGGGTGTCTCCGAAACGTGACGATAATCACTGGCAATCATTGTAGATGGAAGCTTGCAATATAAAAGTACATAAAAATATAAATAGCAGTGTCCTGTATTTTAATGTTAATATATATAAATCTGCCAAATGGGTATTACTTTTTAACTTGTTTGAAATTCAGTTTGCAATTGCTATGTGTTCTGCTAATTTTTAATATTTCGCTAAAATCGCTTGTTGGAAATGATAATAATAATATGTCAAATACCTTTGTTAAAATAATCTTGTAAGTGTGTTAAACCTACACTAAAGTAAACTTACAAGATACGCGTTCGTTTAGATTTTGTGGGTGTGTGTGTATGTGGAATATATATATACCTACCTACGTAAAAAGCAGCTTATCTGCGAGATAACATCGACAGAACTTTCACTATTATACAACATGCATACGACCATAAATGTATCTACTTGTGTAATATGTAGATACATGTATGTAGCACATGGACGCAGCCATGCCAAAAAATACAAATAAATTATATATTTATGAACTTTCTTTCTAATGCTGTTATAAATCCCAGAAAAGTTCAGTTGGTATCTAGTATTTAAACACTATAATAATAAAAATAAATAATAGCAGCCCTGTATCTAATACATGTCCCACCGCTGAGCTCGGACCTCTTCACATGATGAGAAGGGTTAGGCCATAGTCCACCACGCTGGCCAAGTGCGGATTGGTAGACTTCACACAATCTCTAATACTTTTTAGGCATTCTCAGGCATGCAGGTTACCCTCAGATGTTTTCCTTCACCGTTATGATGCGATGATTTATATGATAAATACACACACATCGCCGAAAAAACGAATTTATTGACAGAGGTGTGTGCCGTGGAATCGAATCCGACACCTTTGGCTTCACAGTCTTACGGTCTCCCACACAGCTATCACTACACATTAAACACTAAAATAAAAATATATTAAATAAATTTTGATATTATCTTAATTATTTGTTTCATTTTTGTAAAATATTTGAATAAGATATCATTTGCAGTAATCTTGATAGTACGCATTGCTGAATTTTATTGAAATAATCCTAATGATTTCGAAACAATACATCCATAATTTCTGCTTCGATAGCTACAATAGCCATAACTAGATAACAAGCTTGTTTCTTACATTTCTCACAATGACTATAACACAAAATAAATGGCAAATTTAAATACTTTTTTTAAATTTGCCCTTAGACAGACTAAAGATAATTTGAAATCGAAGGAACATAGATAATCATGTTTTAAATTGGCTGTGCAAAAATTATAACACTGTGACATTGATCTATATATAGATCAATGCACTGTGATGAAAAATGTAAAAGATACAACCATACTCATTTTGTACGAAAATTCCCCCTTAAAGACATGAATGCAACGGGCTTCTTGTATGTCATCCCTTTTTATTATTATTTATCAGTTGAGTTATATAGTGATTGCTTTGTGTGAATAAATAAATCACTTTCTTAGAAATAAGTAGAAATAAACCGCTGTATAAAAATAAGATTTTCATTCAGCATCTGATCAATACGATTCGAGTCAATTGTTTTACTCTAGTTAATAAATCAATCTGTTGTATTTCCAGGAGTTGATCAGCACGGGGTTGGAGACGTTTATGTACCTGATTGCTTTCATCGTGCTGTTTGCAGCGACGGCTGGCTACTACGCCCACGGCTACGGGGCCAATGTTGCAGCAGCTGTAAGTATTATCTTTTATGCTATATCATTAGATTTGCCAAATTACATTGGGGTCGGCTTCCACTGCCGTCAGCCATTTAGCAACTTCACGAGGCGATACGTTTTCCAACACAACAATTTATTTATTTTCTAAAATATCAAGGGTTTGAACACGGCAACAAACATTATTATTACAGTGTAATTGAAAATAATCTAGAGAATGAAATTAATTAAAATTCCGTTAGACTATTGTCAAGCCTACCCGTAACGACTGTCATAGATAGATGTAAAATGTGGACGTAAGGAAACGAGTGATTTTTGTAGTTAACTGTTAAATCATAAAGCCGGAGGCCTATCGAGAAGATAATAAAAAGATAGGTCACGAATGGTCTAGCGGTAATGCATGCGTTCATTAACTGTGAGGTTTCGGGATCAATCTTCGATGTTTCCGTCAGGAAAGTCTCGATAGCAACACTAAGTCAGGAATTGTTTCTTTTGCTATACCAATGCTGAAATTATTGATGTATTGCTTAAAATTAACTAGAAAAATTTATCATCAATCAATTTCATCCTATTAGATTCAAAATATAATTAACGATGATTTTAAATGATATTAACTTCGAAACCTGATCTGAAAGCTGCTCATAAGTGTCTGCAATTTAATTTTGAATTTCTAATTCAAATCATACATAATTTTAGCTTGTACTATTATATAATTTAACATAGTTTATGTGCGTCTAGATTTTTGGTGATTATGCATACATATACAATAAAATTATACATACAAAGTAATATTTTTGGAATAATTTATTGTATGTTATTTTAAAACAACCTAATTAATTCAGTTGCTAACTCTAAAAACAAGATGTTATAATGACAACTATATCTGATTTTATTAACATTATTATCACGATAATGAAAGTAATAGATATTTGTAAAGTGATGAAAGCTAAAGATATAATACCATAGACTTACTTATCCAGAGACTTGTCCAAATCAAATATTTATGAAAGGGCAGCAATTATTTAGGCGGTACCAAGTAAATGAGAGACAGCAGTAATAATATTTAGCTAGCTTTCTTCTGCATCGTCGTGTCGATGGCTGAGTCAAATTTTATTGATCCAATAAGTGGCCACCGTAGAGAGAGAAACCAATAGACCAAATCACTCATACCGTCTCTTTCCCTCATACATAAAAAGGCGCTATGAAAATCTTTCAAGTTAGAAAGAGAAATACGATGATATTTTCTGTCCCTATCGCTGTAACGATTTGGCACCAAGCAAATTTGACAGCTTGGTGCTAAACATTAAAGTATTTTGGCACTTTTATCAAAAAACATATTGAAATTTGTGTTTTCGTGTCGTTGTATCGCTATTAGTGTTTAAAAAACTATTAACAATGGTTCAATGTTCCGTTATAACGTGTTAAAACCGACCCGAGTAAGGACAAAGTGGTATTACATTTCACAGATAAAATAATTCAATTAATTTTGTTTTAGAAACTTAAGTCAAGTGGTGATGTGTTCCAAATGTAAATAAAGTTGTCTTTAACTAAGGTTTAAAGCATATAACATTGAATCGTACATTAAAAAATCAAATAATCAAGTATAACCTCAAATCGTTGGGGTTGTCATACACAGCAAAATTGATACCACCTATTGCTAACAAAAATTATATAGTTCTAAAATCTATTCAGAAAAAAAGGATGACATCAACAGAAGATAAATTATCTCAGGGTGTTATTACATTTAATTTTATCTAATATTCTTGTCGAATTTATTTAATTGAACGTAAAAATCACGATTTTGTTCGTGATTATTTGATTAAGTCGTCTCATTTCTTTGAACAGCATACATTGGTTAAAGAATTTTGATAAATTAATGCAGTAATTACCTTTAATGTTCTAAGAACATTTTATTTAATGAAAACTTAATTTATGATCAAAAAACTGAATTGGGCATCAGCTATTATTAATAGCATCCTGTATGGTAATGGCATTAATCCGTGGCATCAATCATAAGGATCAAATCTATCTAACAATATGGCAGTTTTAATGCAAAGAATTCCAAGGCATTTGTGATTTTTTTTGTAAAAAAAATAATAAAGCAAATGTTTCAATATACCAATAAATTCAATTTTTAATATTCACTATTACTTTTTTTTTAATTTGTACTTGTTTTAAAGTTTACGGTTGTGTTTCTCAATAAAATTGAGAATTACTTTCGAACTCACTTATACCTTCATACTCGCCTTTTTATTTAACTATAGATAAGGATACTACTTTTAAGCCAATTCAATTTGGCAAACGATGTACCAAACAACCTGTATATTTATATTATGAGGAACTAGTGACACAATTATGCACTGCCTTGTTGCCAAATTTTTAAGGAAATCTGAATACCCTGACAACACTGTAGTAAAATATTGCTATCTCACACCCCGTTACACGGTACCTTTGTCTTTAGTAGTCTTTGGTGGCCACTGCTAGGGCGCTCTCATCGGCGTTCATGAGCGCCTTTGTTGTCCAGGTGTTTGGGCATTTTGGACAGTCAGTAAGGTAGCTAGCTTTGAAAAGTAATAATTAATTATAACAAGGTAGTAAATAGTTAATTGCTCAATTTAGTTAAGAGAAGTTCACGGACTAATGAAGACGATTTTACTTTTCGGTGTGTCGACGAATCAAATCTGACTTTCTATTTTAAATTTGCATATCCACTCGAACCTACTTACTGCCGTTGTGGTTTGCATAACTAGTTTTATATGAACTTATAACTATTCACTTTATTCGAAAAATATACTATAGACCGACCGTTTAACGCGCGTATCGTCTGCGACGTAAGAAGTGAGCGAGGGTAGGTAACGGACTACTACGGCTACACACGGAGTCATTGATCCAAAGATTTATCTCGAGATAGACATTGTAGGCAAAAAAATATAATTGTTGTATCTGTATTTTTGAAGAAAAAATGAACATTTTAAGAAAAAATTAACTTATTAAAGAAAAAATAATATCAAAATTTTACAATTATTATTTTTATTTATCTTTATTTATTTCTTAACTTATTTTATATATTTTTAAATATGATTTATAAAAATACAAAAAAACATTTAAAAATATAAAAAAACAGTGTCCCAGCGACATCAGGTGCAGGGACCAAGCTGCCGATGGTAAGGGCTCCAGAGAGAGGAACCTCCTCACGATGCGTGCCGTGTCCAAAAGTACGTGTCCCTCTGTAAAACCGTCTACTTCATTTTTTTTCATTCGGATTTGTTGATTTTTTGTTGGTGATTTAAACTTTACTTGACTTTGTTCATCTCTCAGTTCATTTCCTTCTTTAACTATTTTACTTATGGTAGTCACCGAGAGTCCTGTAGCTTCAGCAACAAGTTTGTTTACGTTTACGTTCTTGAAGATACTCCGTAGAACTATGATCTTGTTTTCTGGCTTTAAAAAAGGAATACATAATTATATGCTATTTGTTTAGCTTGCTTGTTGATTTTTCTTTGCAAAACAGGAAGAGCGATTCATCTTGGGATTAATCTTGGCAAACTGTTTACCTTGTGTGTTTATGTCCAAGCGTCCGTAACAAAAATATTAACCGTGCGCTGCGAGCACAGCCAGCGAACTGCCGCGTTTGACGTGAGCTCTTTGCACCGCGCACCAGGGCTGCCAGGTGCAAAAAAAATGTGATCGTATGCAAACTACAAAAAAATCGTATTTAGTGGAATTTTGAAATGAAAAGATCGTACAACCTTTTTAATACAAAGTTTTTATTACAAATAATCAAAATTCGTTTAGTTTTAGAAACGAATTACAATACAATATAATAATATAGCTATTTGTTAGACCTATACAAATTTTCGGGAGTCATATTTTTTAACATTTCTTGCGTTGGCTTAAATTTAGTACAATTTTCATTTTTCTTATTAATTGCTTGGCTAATAATGTGCCCTTCAGTGTATCATTGGATAAACTGTTTTTAAATTTATTTATTTTTTGGAGTACCTGGCGCTGGTCGTTCTTCTTCACTTTCATTCGCAATTACATAATTATCGAAAGAGAAAAATAGTAGGTAAGTCTCATAAAAATTCAAAAAAATATAGCCTTTATGTGATTGCACTAAGGCTCTTTATTCCTTAATATTCATGCTTGCCAGAGGATCAAGTCTGTTTCGTTATGAAATGTTGCCAGGCAATAGGCATATAAAAATCGTACATTTGCCGTACGATTTTGTCCTAGCGATCGTACATGAGTAAAAATGCCAAAAAATCGTATGAATACGATTAAAATCGTACATCTGGCAGCCCTGCCGCGCACCCCTCTCACCCACCCGGTAATTTCTCGCCCCGCCCCCTTCTCACCGCGCGGGCGATACGCGAATTAAACGGTCAGCCTATAGTATTATTCTTGAATCACTAGAGCTACAATTATATAATTTGTTAGTTTCTGATCAATTTCTTTTTCTTTGATTACAAGCTAGCTTCCGTCCGCGGTTCCGACCGCAAGATCGTCGATAAATAGTAGCCTAAACAATTCGGCTGTTCAAAACCAAACCTAGTAACTCATGTTTATACGATTGTTTAGTGTTTGCTTCGGGCGGGACATCTCATTAGAGGCAAGAAGGACAAATGGGCAAAATTCGTCGCCGATTGGTACCCTAGAGACGGCAAAAGAAAGAGGGGAAGGCCATTTCGGAGATGGGAGGACGACTTAAAAGCGACGGCAGGTCCGATGTGGAGAAGGAAATGTCGCGATCGAGAACTTTGGAGGGATCTGGGAGAGGCCTATGCGAAAGCAAAACAATTTTTACCGATGTCTTAGTGAAATAATTAATGTATATAAATGTAAACTAGTTTTAAGATTGTTAATAAAGGCTATCATTATCATTATCATTATCAAAAACAGTGTACTTATGACATAATTGTATAGCGCAAAAAAGCAACAAATCCTCTCTTCAAATAATTTGCTGAAATACCACACAGTCGAAATAAAATGAAGAAACCAACATTCTGTCATATCTTGATTTGTCATATCTTGAATTTTTTTTTGGGTTTTGTACCTCATAAAGAAAAATAAACCCTTATAAGATCACTCGTTTGTCTATTTATCATAACTCTTTTACTCCGAAACGCGTAAAGCGATAACGTATATACGTAGATTGATGGTTCCTTTAAGCTGTAAGGAACTTACGTTGATATGTTTACACATTCAAATGATAATTGCGATTATCATTTTAATGTGTAAACTCTAAAAACCATTACAAATGTAGGGAAAAGCTAAGAACTAAAAACGTGGTTTAGGATATGACAGTAATATACGGTACACACGGTACCTACCTATAGGTATATAAAACTTTTGCATACATGTACTAAAATATAAATATTATTATCTAATATTTCCAGTGTGTTTATTTTATTGAATGAATTCATAAGAAATAACTTGACATTGATACCGCCCTTATTATTCTTACGTTTAGTGTCGTCAAATTTCATAAAAAGGGATTCAAATTGCAAGTTCTTTAGAAATTCGGACTGAATTTACATAAATATATAGAAATAAACAGGTATATTCTTTTTTGGTATTGTTCTAGTCGGTTCTTTTCTAACCTTATCGTTTTATTTGCTTTCAGGTGTTTGGTATCTTCAACACAGTGGCGTACGCAGCTAGCTCGTTCCTGCTGTTCAAGGAGCACCGGGGCTCATCGGCGGCGGTGCAGGCAGCGTGAGCCAGTCCTTCAGCAGCGCGCGGCCAGTAGCATATACACCGAGAAGCTTCCCGACAACTACTGTACATTACAATATTAAGGTTAAAAGTTCAAGAATCCAGTGGGATTTGCACCCACACCGCTGGGATCTCCATTCCCAGTGCTTGCGCCAATTTAGCTATGGACTCAAATACCACAAGATTTAAATTCTTCAACCACTTGCTGTCTATGTCAGACCAGCTTCCGCGGCCGTAGAGCGCCATCTATGAGATGTTATTTAAAACGCCTTAATATTGTACTAAACTGCAAAGCAAAGCTATAATTTGATTTAAAATTATTACAAATAGTACTACTGTAAATTACTGTTGAATTTTAAAGGAAAGATTAGAGTCAGACTGATCACGGTAATTTGTGTAAAGGATGTATTTAATTGATTTAGCGACATTTGTATACGTTAAATCATAGTACAGCTAGCTAGCTAGTAGCTAGCTGGTTGTATTGCCTATTATAACACGTATGGTTTGCTATGACAAAATGTTATAAAACATTTCAATAAAGTCTAATGAAAAGGCAATGATTTGTGTAGGATATGTGTGATTAGATTCGTTTGTCTACGAAGATAAGTTTACGACCATTGAACAAGCTGACAAAATGCCTGGATTTGTATTTTTATTTGCTGAAAACACGAGAATTATTCTTATAAGTCAGATATACAGAATTAAATGGGCAGCGCCTGATATTCTGTCACTTTGTGTATGCTGCTGTTATGTAGTTGTTGGAAAGTTTCCTTAACGGGAGCCTATTTATTGTATCGCTCACATTAATTTCGCTTTCGATTCTGAACGCCAAAATATAACTATTTTTATCAGCTTTACCGTAAGCACATATATACAGATCTTATTTAAAATAAATGTTGATTTATTAGTAAAGCAATGAAATGATACAGGTAGAAAGACATTTTATCCAAAAAGTATGATTCTTGAATTCCAATCAAAAGTAAGATCTTTTTGTAACAAAATCGAAGGCGAATGTATTTAATAACTGCCAGGCCACGTTTCTATACATAATTATATTATGTTACTACTTATAATATTTTGTTAAGTAAAATGTATAAACTAAATATTTATTTTTATTCTATTGACAATATGATACAAATATTCCGTCGCAAAAATGTTTATAAGGTATGTTATAATCACTATTATAGTAATTATAAATGATGAATATTTCGAAATTATTGCATCTTATGCATAAGTAGACATTATATTATATATCCTTAACTTATACATACATATTATGAAAGTCATAACAGAAATACAGATATTTTTGTCATATCATCTACTTTAAATTAACAGCCATAGATTGTGTACATTAAGAAAATGTAAATCATTAAGATTCACGATCAACTTAAAATTCAAATAAAATATTTTAAGCCTTTAATTGGGATTTAAACATCGATCTAACGGGGGAATTATGGGGAGTAGACATAAGTTTTGACAGAACATGGGTCTAATGAACATAATATTTTTCAATCAGTGTTTTATCATCAAGTTTCTTTGTGATCGCAAATCATCAGTTATAAATCCGTGTCACCATCATAATTATCATATTTATCAAGATATATGTTGTAACTCAAATGACCCACTATTTTTTTATTAAAACTGACGTGAGTTTGTAACATTATTAAAATTATGAAATACGGGTGTCTTGCACTGGCTGCGACTCAGGCGCGACGTATCGCACTCTCTTGATAATGCCTAGACATATAGGCGAAACCGCGGTCGACTAAATAGACCAACATTACGTGAGTAACACCCGTATTTCATCATTTTAATAAGCCACTATTTTCAGAAAATATTTTTATAATAAAAACTTTTGAAGGGACCTGTTTAGATTTTTTACTAAGATATATTTTTGAAGATGACAAGTCATAAACATATCTAATTAATGATCACGATTATTTAAATAAAATCATGGTTGTTATAAATTTACTGTTAGACTAGTCCTAAGTGAACTGTAAAGATCTAATTCATGAGAGATTGAACGAATTGAAATTTGATAATCGATTTATGGGCAGTGGTTGCTAATGAAAACCTGCTTTCTATTGGTACATGGTATATAACTACCAATTTTTTTTGTAACGCTGAAGAAATATGTTATTTTTAAGTGTGATACGACAGTTTCCAAAAAAGAAAATGGATAATATGATTAACTGATTAACACCAAACTTATTGAAGGAAGTACAAAAATAGGATATTTAATTGCAGAATAAAACACCGTCAGAGAAAAACTACGCAGTAATATTATTATGCCCAAGCTATACAACCGCAATTACTTATTTTAAATTCTATGGAATTTTAGGCCATAGGGTTCTGACAGATTTTCTAAATAAAGAAAGCGGAAGTTCTAGAATATAAATTCATCATATTCTCTATGTAATTATTCGAGATCGAGCACTTGCGGCACTTTATATACATTTTAACTTTTACGATTTTGGTACCAATATCTTCACTTGTATTTAATATACTTAATACTTTTAAAGTTACAATTTGATGTTTTTGTTAAGTACTGAAATATTTAAGCTGTGTTGAATGTCAGGTGTTATGTGAAGTTTTAAGCAATAGTTAATTTTATTAAACTAATTTGTAAAAAGTTAATAAATATATTTTAACATACAATTTGCACTTATTTATCTTACCCAGCCAGCAGACATAATTGGTTTTTAATAGGGGGAGGGGGGGGGGGGGCTATTGATTGCAGAATAGAAATAATTATTGCAGATTACATTGAAAAGCGCATGGTAAAGGGTTGGTTTTATTACCCCTTTAGGGTCGACACACACCAAAAGAGCGGCGAAGGGCAGCGAATCGAAGCGCAGTTTCAGTGTCATATGAATTTTAACTTTATTTTCATTACTATAATACTTATTATCGCATGAGAAACTCAAACGATTCGCGCGGATGCCCGCGGCGCCGCGGGAATTCCGGCGAATTCCATAAACGGAGCCGTGCGACTGCGCAAGAAGTCGCGGGCATTCCCGAGAATGCTCGAGCAGTCGCAAGCGGCCGCTGGCAATATCCCGCCCCTCGCCCCGCTCCCCGCGCGCGTCTGTTGCGCGTGAGCATTCGTATTCACTCCTTGCAGTGCAACGAATACAGAAGTGATGGAAATGGATGAAAAAAATAAATCTTTTCCTCTTTATCTCTTCGGCCGCTTCCTCTTCTTCTTCAATTATATGTGCAATAATAATTAAATCCAAAATACCCATTTTCACTGCTTAAACACAAGTTTACTCGAGTTTTGTTGAAAGTGAACTGCGCATAGGAGAGCGACCCGTAAATACATCGCGGGCAGGCCCAAGAAGGCGCGCGGAGTCCCGCGACTTCTCGAGCATTCAAGCGACTTCTCGAGCAGTCGCGGGAATCCGCGCGTCTTCTCTACCGAGCGGGTCGCTGCGCTTCGCTGCCCTTCGCCGCTCTTCTGGTGTGTGTCGACCCTTAAGATGCTCCAGGATTCGCAGAATCTTCGAGTACTTTGGCCACATAGCGAGAAGAGAAGGCGACAACCTCGAAAGACTGTTGGTCACTGGGAAGATCGAAGGAAAGAGACCAAAGGTAGCCCCATACGCGCTGGTCTAACCAAGTCGGCACTAACCTTGACACCACGGTCCACACCGCACTACACACAGCCCAAGACAGGCACAGGTGGCGGACCATTACACGGAACACACAGAATTGAGGAAATCGAAGCAAGGAGGAGGAAGATGCTCCAGACAGAAGCATTCACACGTAATCTATGAGTTTGTAAAAATAGGTCTACTAACTTTTCTCTGAATGTAACGCTATATATTGATTTTAAGCATTATGTTACAAACTGCCTGATCAAACATTTCTGGAAGAGGGAATTGTGTATTGTTGTGATTCATTAAACTAGACTAGACTAACCGGCACCCGCATAAAATGAACCACCCTCCTTTGTCTGGGAGAGTAAGCGCCAATTTCACCAACTACGTGGTGAACCGACGTTTAACGCTGACCGAATCTTTTTAATCTGTCTGTCCAAATTAAACACGTGACCGCTAACCGCAACTACAGCAGTTACAATGTTAAACGTCGATAAAGAAGGTTGGTGAAATTAGGGCTAAGCGGTTTCAAAACCTTTTAGCCGTGTCCGATGGAAGTGGCTTTTATATCAGAACTTATTCGCTCAATTGACAACAATTTACTTTTTACAAAGAAAAAAAATATAGGCGTCATCAATTGAGATACTTTAATTTCAATCTTAACATTATTAAGTTTTTATGTAACGTATATTGACGACACAAAGCTATCTTGCTGTATCTCGAAAAGTCCAACTTTACACCAGAGCTATTTCAAAAATTAATTACCCAGTGATTAATAAAGATCGGCAATTGAAATTAAAAACATATTTATATCAATATCTCGTTCAATCAATACGGAGAAGAAATCAAAGCAAATATCTACGCAAATAAGTCTGTAAAACTCGTGTGAGAGCGGAGAAGATTGTTCCGCACTGCACATTTACATGGGGTATATTAACCAAGAATTGATTTTATCTTAGACGTAAATCCAAGCTAACTTTAAAACTAAAGAAGATAGATAGGTTTTGATGATTTAAAATTTTTCATTTGCAAATTGTAAGAACCTTTCTCATAGATAATTGTTTTATAACTTCAAAAACAAAAAAGTTATGAATTTTTATGTAGAATTACAGACTAATATTTTGTTATGAAACTTTACTTGCGCTTTTACATTATAATTATGCAATCTATTACAGCCTAATTTTTAGGGTTCCGTAGTACCTACAAGGAACCCTTATAGTTTCGCCATGTCCGTCTGTCTGTCCACGGCATAGCGACGAAACCGTTGGTGCTAGAAAACTGAAATTTTGCATAAACATGTATGTTAACTAAACAAAGAAAGTCGTAGAGTAAAATTTGGAAAAATATTTTTTTTTCAGGTAGCTCCCCTACATGTAAAGTAGGGATGTTTTTTTTTTTGTCGCCTACCCCATAGTGTGGGGTATTGTTAGATAGGACTTTTAAAAACGTTTAGGGGTTGCTAAGACAGTTTTTTGATTTAGGGATCCGTTTGCGAGATAATTAACTTTAAAGAGCAAATTTTTGTTCGAGTAGGGCGTCACCCCCCCTCTAAAAGCTAAACTACTGGATCCTAAAATCTGAAAAAAATTGTGTCGGTAGTACATGTAATGAACTTTAAAGGAAAACTATAGCGGATAAGTTCACTTCATTAGTTCAAGAGGAATAGGGGTCCGAAATGTCAGATGCAGTTACTCAGAATATTTCGTTCAAAATTCTTGAAACATAAATAAACATACATAATACATATATAAAATCACGCCTTTATCCCACGGGGGTAGGCAGAGACGATGGAACGCCATGTGCTTCGCTCCTTACATACTTCTTTCGCTTCCTTAACATTCATACATCTCGTCATACGTGCTAGCTGGTTTCGGGTACTACAAACATTTCCTATCTGAAGGACGCTATTTATCTGGTTACTTTAACTTAATTAGTTCTAGAGTAATTGGGGTCCAAAGTGTAAAATGCAGTTACTTAGAATAATTCGTGCAAATTACAAAAACCTTTGAAAGTAATGACTTGTATGAAGATGTTACTTGTTTAATACAGATAGTAAATCCCTTATAAGCCGAAATAATTATGTTGTTACGACTAGCTACGGAAGCCTACTGCGCGTGGCCCGACACGCACTTGGCCGGTTTTTATAAATTATTTACAAAGAGCTTCGTCTTATTATTCCTTTACGTGTAGTTAGTAAAAATCCTTTTGCGACGGCTTATTTTTAATTTTATCAGTAATAGTGAAAAAGTCTTACGACAAAAAGCATTCACAATGTCAAACAAGTGAAACAATTGTTTGATGGACAATGTCACCAAACATTATTATATATAAATAAAAACAAGCATTAAAATAAGAATATTTTTGATTTATTTCCACACAAATAAAGATATGATCTGAATTAGCCAACGTTAAATATTCCCAAATGCAAGCCTTGTGTGTTGGTCGTAAAGTACATACTTCTTGTAATAAACATGATTTATACACCAACGTCGCGAACTGCCTTTGGATTTACGACTTCGAAATTAAACTATGTTTAGGTAATGCATTTAACACGTTAGGTCGTATAAACCATTTACAATTAACGAATATTTTTACGCCCTGAGTTCATATAAATGATGGTCATTACATCATAAAAAAACTACAAAAAAAAAATCGGCTTTTACATTGAAAATTTACCTTTTTTAAGAAGCTCTGACCGAAAATTTGGGTGGGTCGTATTAACTATTTTCATGCGAATTGCATTTCGTATATACAGATCGATAGAGAAAAAAAATATGAGAAAAATGGTATATATAACTCAATTTGGCCTTTCTACCCAAAGGTATCGATATGTTTTTAAACTTTTGCGATTTGAGAACACTTTTCTAAAATTTTACAACGGTTCTAAATCGCGTTATTATTATAAAGGAAAATAAATACCTATGCTCGACGTTCCGAAATGACTAAAAACATAAAAAAAAAATAAAAAAAAATAGCGGTATATTTCAGCGGCATTTGTAAATCCTTGATGCGCTGAATCCGTCTGGTGAACTCCGTAGTCCGTAGAGTGCGCAATGTCGATACGAGGTGAGGTGAGTCACCGGCAGACTTGGTCGGCGCCCACTTCACAGTCGTTCGAACGCTGCCCGCTCGGGTAAACGTACACTTTTCGCGTTTTCTCAACATTTCCCGCTTCACCAAGGCTACTAAACTATGTAAGTACTTACTCTCTACTGTTTTTTACTACATACTATCCGTTTTTATATTCCCTTATCACCTTTTGGCTAAAGTGGCAAATTTAAACGTCAAAAAATATTTTGTTTACATTGTTATGTTGATATGTAAGTATGAGGTGAGTGTGTAATGTCTTACTAAAGTTATATGAGCGATTTTCCAGGAATATGGAATGTGACGTCATCTCAGGGATATATATTACATACTTTGTGAATTATGAGGTGTACTGTACTGGTTATGAACTATTTGTTCTTGAGATAAGTTGATATTGTTTACGTTGTTCGTAGTATCTGATAAAAGTCCGAGGAATCTAAAGGGGAGATTTAGATTAGGAATGACGATGATGACGCTACTCTTGCAAATCTAAAGCCGTCAGTCACAGGCCGAAATTGACCAAGAGATAAACAAACAGCCAATTTCTTAGAAATTCCTGCTTTAACACTCAAGCTATTTTCGTTTTAATGGAAAACACAGTTTATATTCTGTGGTTTGGCATTAGTTCACGCTGTGAAGTGTTCTTACTTGGTATTAGAGAGCCATACGGAGTCCAATTAAGCCTTGCTATGTAAAAACCCAAATAATACTTTAAACATCGACTCGCCTTGAAGTTAGACTAGTTCCAAGAGACAGCAAATCGTGGCCATCTGTCGTGATAGACAGCTGAGTGCAAGTGTATAGGAGATATAGGTACAATAATATACACGTGCATGTACATGAATGAAGCAGCTATTTATTTGCGAAGCCGTCGGCCTCGGCACACATCGCAGGCGTCATGCATGGCCCACGAACGAGTTGACCTAAGCGCCCCTTTTTCGGCGATGACATAATTAAGCATTGTCAAGCACAAGTTTGGATGACTAATATTTAAGTTATCCTGAATTTGGACTGCTTAAGTGAATAATACTGTTTATTTAATTATAGGCTTGGGCAATATTCGTAACTATTTAATTATTTTACCTGTTCACTTTTCTTACTAACATAAATGGTACATACAACCAAACATTATAATTATAGGCATAGTTATTGATTAAGGAATTATCTGTGGCTTGTGGTGATTAATCAACTCGTTCCATAGGAAAAGGAAAATAATGGCATGTACCAGACACAGATATAATAATATATTAAATGTACAACAGTCTGCTGCCTAAACTAGTTGATATTGACTAGGATGGGTAATAATAAAAATACGATTTGTTATAACAATTTGCAAATGACACTTAAGTGCATCTCAAAAGTGCTCGATTAGAAAACAATCAAACGTAATAAAAATAACATTGTCGTCTTTGAAAATCTGGCTGTAATTGCACTGGTACACCTAAAAGGAATACGATTTAATGCCTTCCGAAGAGATACAGGATTCACATTCAAATGATATTTACCATCAAACAACAATGCTATTGTACTCACTTTTCAGTGTCACTTAGGCAAACTTTACAATTGAATGAAAAAACAGCTTATAAAGCTTACTCCCACTAGCTCTACAAAAGGTCTTTGCCCTCCAAATGTTCAAACAACTGTTGAGTAAACCATATATGGGTTGATGAATTGCAGTGAGCCAGGATGTCGCACACGGTGACCATCACGCGGACGACGGTGGCGTCCTCAGGTACGGCAGTGTTCATCAACAGCAACTACCTCTGCACCACTCCGGGACTCCTGAAACTTGCGCAACTGGTGAGCAGTCGCTATTTATTATTCTACTTCCTTACTCCTTTGGATCAGCGATCCGAAATGGATCTTGGTCTCTGATTTATTTATCTTTAAGCAAAAAAGGAGCATAAAAACATGGCAAAGTAAAAAAAAAACAACCTAACCAACCTCGCAAGATGGTAAATTGTCAATCAAAAGTTAAATCACTAATATACTACTACTTATTTAGTATTTTGTAACTATACTATATTATTTTGTGGTCAGTAAAATACGAGACGATGGGTCTGCATCTCTTAATTAAGATGTTTTTTAAAGTTGTTTGGAGCATTTTTTTACCATAATTATATAATTATGATATTATTTTCATTTGATTATATCTATGCAATACCGAAACGATCACGAAAGTACTTTTCATGACTTAAAATGTATTACAAACAAACTCGACTGCTGACTGTGTCTTAACCAAATAAAACCTTGTGGTACAACCTCGAATATTTTTCAATAATATGCTATGGTGTAATCAGTTCATAATCCTGTCCTGTCCAGACATTTTGATGCCGTGTAACCTAGTTCCAGTTTCATAAATATCGCGTTGAGCAACACGAAAGTGTATATCAAACAACGGGCCCGTCACAGAATTTAATGAGGTTCTCTTAAAAAGATATTTATTTTTAATCCATAAAATCTCGCTTATGTGTGAGTAGTGTGTAATTCGCAGGTTGAAGTTTCAGTTCATTTATAAATTTTTACTGCCCGCGACGTCGTCCACGTGGAATTTGTTATTTCTCGAGGCATGACTTAAAGCACATTTTGTTTTAGATTAAAAAAAAAAAACATAATCTAAACATAAATTAAATTTCACACATCTTAATTATATATTATGTTTTTTGATAAGTAGATATCGAATCATACAGTAACAAGAAAATACAAAAGATTGTCGGATGCCCACCTACAATGCTCTTGACCAGTCTTGCAAATAAATCCACCGGAAGGAAAACAACAAGGTTGTATAAAAATAACACTCCATTGATTCATACTTTAGCCTTTAATGTAGATAATAATTATATTCTACCAAGTTCACAAAGTGTTATTTTCCGTCCGCATGTCTATGAAGAAGTTAGTATGGATGACATCACCTATGATGACGTCAAGGTGACTATATTGAATTGTTCGATTCAAATATTCTTGTTGGTGTAACAATTTAGCGGGCTATCTTTAATTTCCACCATGAGTCAGATAGAACAATTTACTTTACTGCGAAGTGCAATGGGCTCTTGTTATCGCATTTAGGACAATTGTTAGATTCGTGGATACAAATTGATTGAACGATGCACTACAAGTAGTTTGCCCAAATTTACTTACGATTAAATTTTTGTTAGAAGTCATGAACACTTGTCGATTCGTAACCTATCGAGAAAATATTTAGAAAAAAAAAATTCCCGTCTGGTTATCACATCTGATAACGTGGAGGAATGGTCTTCACTCTTCAGTGATCAGTGAAAGTCGTTCTTTCACGTATCCTCTACTACTAAAGTGCCAGTAGTTTCAATCCTAAGCCTAATCGCAAAATCAGAAAACAGCAGTGGGAAATATTATGGTGCTTTTGTAGGCGCACTTTGAGCGAACCCAACCGTAGCTCTACCAGTTTTACAGCACGAAGGGATATTTAATATACAAGCTACTATTATAAAGTAATGCACTTCATAAATAATACGAGCTTGTTCTTTCTTCGGCCTCGGCATGAGTAAAATGACCTCATCCGTGCTATTCTTGGCGAGAGAATAACCAACAGTCGATGGTCTGCATGGAAAGTGCGTTAAATAATGTTTGCGTTCAAAGTATTTGAGCTTTGTTGATGTTATCTGCTTGAAGGAAAAACCTGGGCGAAAACAATAATCATTGCTTCCAATTCTTGAGTGCGTTGTAATACTTGTAATTCTTTTCAGCAACTTGTGAGTTATTATATCACATCACAGTATTAAAATATGTATACCAGTATTCCGATTCGATCCCTTTCCTTTAAATAACAAAAGGCAATCACACGATACACGATTGGGCTGCCTACTTAAAGCATTTTAATTTCATGTACCTAACTTGTGCTTCTATCATTCCTTTTTTGAAATCGTTCGTCACAGCGCAGCGGTATTTAAAAAAGAATATCTCACAACTTAAACACAACGGCATCTAGTCCCAAACTAAGCAGAGCTTGTACTATGGGTACTAGAATAACTGGTACTTATACATATACAGGGTGGATGCGACATAGCGACATTTATTGAAACCACAGCTTCTATACATGGCCAGTATGCCCAGTATGCATTTCCACCGGATAAAAAATTCTCTGGCGAAAAAAAAAAATCCACGTCTTCCGAACAAATTGCACGATCGCAATGTTCAAATTGTTCGGAGAACGTGATTTTTTTTTTCGCCAGAGAATTTTTATCCGGTGGAAATTGATACTTACCATGTATAGAAGCTGTGGTTTCAATAAATGTCGCTATGTCGCATCCACCCCGTATACTTTTATTTTTGTAAATACATACTTATTAGAAACATACTTACATAGAAACACCCAGACTAAGACAACCCCCATGTTCATGCACACAAAGATTTGTCTTAAGCGAGAATCGAACCCGCGACCTCGGTGTCGCAGGCAGGTACACTACCCACTCCGCCATCCAGTCGTCTAAATAATATATATGAATATAATATAATTATAAAAAAAGTCTACCCATTTCATATTTATTTGCGTGAACTTCTTTGTTTTAGCAATATTTTTAAAAAATATTTGTACATTTGATTTGGAAAACCATGCAATGTAAACTTTACAATGCAGTGCTTAATTTCCTCGCTTTTCCCCAGCTAAATAAGAAAGAAGGCAAGAGTATAAGTGGTATGAGTCATGCGATCTAATTTTATATCTAGTGCGCGGGGCGATCCCTGACGATGCAATCGCTGTCAGTAGCTATAAATATACAGTACTTACATTACATACGTAATATACGTAGATATGTCCACGCCCTAACACATAGTGCATGATAAGACGTAGAAGATAAGAACTCATGTGCGGTAATTACTTAGAAGAACTTAAGAGATTCTAAGGTTAGAATTGAACATAAATAACATGTATTATATTATGTACATGTATAATATATATATATATTATATTATTTTAAAGCAAATTATACTTTGCTGCCTTTTTGTATTTAAGAATAAAAATTAAGAATCCAGCAGGAGTCGAATCTGCACCCCTTGTCTAAGTGACTTATCTTTCATCGCATAGGTTGCGCTTAAACCAAGTAAGGTTCGTCTAGCTAAGGTATATACACTATGTATAACAAATTGAACGAAGCAATCATCCAATTGGCATGATATTTTTCTTTTGTTTCCAGTTACTGGGTGCAGCATGCGTGGGGCTGGTGGGTTACTACATCGACCACGGCTACTCGTACTCGCGGTACAACCAGAAGCCGGAGCTGTTCTACCTGCTGGTAGCCGTGGCCTTTCTCATCGGCACCTTCTGTCTGCTCACCTCCTGCATCGTCTCGCTGTCTACGGCTTCTATGATATCCAAAACTATTTATGTGAGTACACTTGCTGATGTACTCGTTGCTGCGATATAGCACACTAAGAACATTTTTTTTTTGAATCCTTGTATTCAAATATTACAAATAGATACCTATTACTTGTTTGAGCATGGAGCATGATTCTGGTTTTCTCTGGAATGTACACGTCCACATCCATCTTGTCAAATAAAATGTTGGGTGACCTACAATACAGGTTTTCCTAGTGTAGGCATCCACTTAACAACACACAATTGTAATGTGTATACTATCTTAGATATTAAGTCATTGGTTGTCTTGCTATGTAAATGAAATTTTGTATGCACCTTATATAAAAAAAAAATAAAAAATTGGTCGAACACTTCGCGGAGTCGAAAAAGCAGATTTTTCAGAAACAACGATATCAAATTAAAGCGATTTTTCGTAAAAAGCATGTGAAGAAATGAAACCAATACGTATTAGTATTATTATAATAAAGTCGATTCAAAGTGCATTAAAATAGCAAAATAATGTACTTTTTGACTTATTTCATTGTTGTGTAATGACTGAACAAAATAAAAAGGTAATTAAGTATTTTGAGTTATATGAATTTAAACAAAATTCGTAGTTATTTTCATACTTTATTCAACATTATCGAAAACTCACAGTTGATTAAAGGTAATTGTAGGAATTTTTTCATGTTATATCCAGTAGCAACTAGAAATAGTCCGGCGTTGCGCACCATATCTTGGACAATTTTGTAGATAAAAACGCCTGTTTTTGTGTGCCTAAGTTTTAGCTATTGAATTAGGTATATCAAAAGTAGATTTTCAGATTTTCGACACAATGCAGTGTTGTACTGGGCGTGCGAATATGTTTATGTTACAAATTTTCGACTCTTGGTTACCATCACCGTATCTAACACTGTGGTTTTACTGAGCAGTCTATATTTTATAAAGAGCAATTTGTATATTTTCAGAAAATATGTTTATTCTTGGTTAACTCGATGTTAATTTATTTGCTCAATGTTTCAGGAGGTGATTTATCACGGGGTGGCATTTATTCTGTACCTCTGTGCTGGACTAACACTCCTCATAGAAGTGAACCATCAGAAGAGCAGCTACAGATCGGATTTCGAGCCTTACCTGGCCGCAGCGGTATGTATAGTAATTTCACCCCCTATCCTATGGTAAACATAACCGGTGAAGTGTGAGTTTTGAACACCTTTGCCACACCCTGCTGGGTAGAATAAGCGTGAAAACAGCATTACCACTTTCTGTGAATAGTTATTAACATATCGCTTCACGGTAGATATGCCACTAATACGCACAAAGCGTTTCGCCTCTACATTTCTTATGCGAACTGCCAAAGAATGAAACGCCTTGCCCGAGTCTGTGTTTCTGCATGAGTACAACTTGGATCTCTTTAAAGCAAGAGTTAATAGGTATCTCATAGGTAAGCATGTTCCACCGTAGACCGCATCATCACTTACCATTGAGTGAGATCGTAGTCAAGAGCGTGCCTATCCACAACAAAAAAAAACCAATGTCCTGGAAATAGTTACATTAAATAACTAAATAATCCATATTGTAGTTCACAGGAGAAAAATATAGCATTTTTCTCTTAGAATTTTGCAAGGCATTCATATTTTAGAGGAAATGGCTAATTCTTCTCATAACTGCACCTTTTCTGTGATTTTGTAAGAACAAATGTTAAAACTGGCTCTTGACAAAACACGCCTCTGAAAGTTTTATTGAATGGCGACGGAGACATTATACTAGGCATGATAGGACCTCAGAAAACATAAATAATTATTTTCCTAGTGCCTGATGAAGATGTTGTGCAATATTACTAATTGTATTTTTTTTTGTTTGCATTAACGTTGTTTGTAGGGTTTTGTGCGTCAGAAGAAAAAATCGAGTCTCGTTTTTTAAAGATCCCTCGTTACAAACCTTTACCTCCAAAACTCGTAAAGCTACAGTTTAAATTAATATCAAATACGTAGTTCGGTAACGGTTCATTTATGCTGTTAACAATCTAAGTTTGTAAGTTTAAACATAAAAAGTTAATCGCAATAAACCCTCATTAATGTGTGGAAAAGCAAAATACCCAGAACCTCTTAGGTACTAAACTTACGAACTAGCTAGAATCATGAAATTTGTCTGTCTTGTAGTTAATAATGTTTTTTTCAGAAAGCATTAACAATCTTCCATTTATCTATCCCGTTTTTCTCATGTGTCATGAATACTAATGATAGAAAGAGATAAAGAAATAGGCGGCAAGTGTCAAGTTATTTATAAAAAAAAATTCTTTGTGAGGAGCATAAACCAAATGATATTGAATAAAAACTTTTAAACTAACCTTAGGATCCAAAAGGCTCTTACAATTAAAATCAAATTAAATTTTCAGAATACTTAAATAATTTTAGAAAGAACAGCTTTAGTGAGGTGTGTTTTCGAGAAAATTCGATCTTATGACGATTTTAAGATTGTATGGAAATTATTGGCACATACTACAAATGTGCCGCCTAGATAAAAGGACTAGTCGGCTTTAATATAAATGCCAAAATCTAGTTAAATCTAGTATTTGTAGTGCTAATAACTTATGCCACTTCTAAATAAACTGCATGTGGTAGTGCGCCGAACAATACAAAATTCTGAATCATATAATAATATATATTTTAAATAGGTAGTTAAAAATAAAATGAATACAGATTCTTTTTATATAATACCGGCTGTCTCGTGGTCTCACAGTATAATTAGCGACCGCTTACGGTGTTCGGTTTCCAGGTCGGGCAAATGAGTGCCTTATATGGTATTTTCCGTTAGGAAATTTTCAGTAGCAGCACGGAGTTAAGAATAATGTAAGATACATGGCTGTAGCCGCTGTAGGCTTATCCCTTGAACTGCATACGGAAATATTTTATATATAAAACGAATATTGGTTTTATGAAGATGTTTGGATGTTTGTTACTATTATAAGCAGTAACGATCGGATGGATTACCATTAAATTTGGCACACAAGATTAATTTATTAAAAATTACCTATTTAACACCTTTTGAAATTTACTGATCACAAACTTAATTTTACAGCTGCAAAACTTATAAAAACAAAAACGGATATGGAAGACAAGTTTCAGAACTGGATGGTTATATAAACCACCGTGTGCCAAATTTGATCTTAATAATTTTGTGTTTTTATCTTAACAAAAGCTATTAAATTTTGAAGTTTGAAAGAATTGAAGTAAATTTTGTAGGAAACCTTGAACGCACGGGTTCCGACACGCCATTGACCGATTTTTTTATAAAAGATTCGCTAATTATACTTGTCATTGTTTCAGATAATGGGTCTCGTGATGGCTGCCTTGTATTTATTGAGCATGTTCCTAGCCAACCGGACCTACAGAGGCATTTAAGCTAGCCACTAAGCTAAGGACTGTATTTTTTTACTGCTGATGCAAACTTTTTGTAAGCTAAACGTACAATTGTATCTCGATTAGGCTATATTATTAACTCGATTAGGTGTGTTATATGCACGATCAAAAATCCCTTACATTGAACGATATTAATCGATAAATAATGACGGATGTAAAATCAATCGATTTCTTTTTGGTTGTCAAACTTATGACAGATGTAAGGACGTTTTTAGATCGTAAATGGCTTTATGGCTAAAGTATTTATGTTTATTATTATTACCACATGGATACAACTTTGACCATTAGCGCTTACAATAACTTGGTTGAATTCAGTTGTTCAAATTGTTGAGCAGTTTTGAATCCACATACATAATATAAACTAAATTAGAATCACATTGTTAGTATTCAAAAGTAAGTAATAAATTTAGCCCCAATTTAACAGGTCTTAGATAAAACTTATTGGCAGGATAAGCATATAACGCACATAAATGAAAGTGACAGTTGTATTCTTATTTCAAGTGTAACTTGTGCCACTTTTTAATTTGTTCAGATTATATTTGATGGGTCGGATAAGACCTATCCAGAACCTATGAAACTGGTCCAGTCTTTTAAATACAACCGATTGTAAAAAAAAGTAATAAGCGCTATTGTGCGTATACGTTGTTAGTAAATATAACTTATTTGTACTTCAAATAGGTATAGATACATTCAACTATCAATCGGAAACAGATAAATTATTTAAAACAACAAAGATATGAGCGCTCTATCATAGATTCCAAACATTCTAACTAATTCTTAAAAATGCTAATTTCTCCTTATCAATAGATTAAGGTATTAATATTAATTGGGTTTTGTAATTTAATTAAAAACTTCCTGTATTGCACTATCTGTTTTCCATTCTGGTAAATAGATTATATATTTGAATAAAGTAACTGTGATACCTAAACAAGAAAACCATAAAATATCTCAGTAATTAGCAGCAAACATGCGAAATTGGAATTTTATATTATTATTTTCCCTTCCGTTTTCTAATGCTGATTTTTTTTTGTTTTTTGTGTTTTTCTATGAGAATGTGTAATAATATTATTTTTTTTTTCTATAAAAAAGCTTACTAGTAATTTGCAAATACAAATTACTAGTATTCTTGTTAACCCCCTCCAGCTAAGCTTAATTCGCTTGTGTTAGGAGGAAGTTCACGTCCGTGGTGTAATGGCCAGGATTCGAACCCACGACCTCTCGATCGTAAGACCGATGCCTTATCCATTGCGCCACGGCCGCTCAATAATATCAGACGATTTCTAATGAAACGGGCCCTTGCAAACTGAAGATCTTATCTATTATCCTAGTTTGAACTTTTATCATTGCACAAAGCAGGAGTGCAAGATGATATAGCTCTTATGTATGTGGATTTGGAGAATTTTTGATTAGAGAGTTAGAGATTTGTTACGATATCAAAATATTCTATTCTATACTAGAGACCCTCCTTGCTTCGATTTCCTCATTACTGAGGGTCGTGACCTCTTTTGTGGATCATCAATTCCCGTGTGATGGTCCGCAATTTTTGCCTGTCCTGGGCTGTGTGTAGTGCGGTATGGACCGTGGTGTTTAGGGTAGTGCGGACCTGATCAGACCAGCGTATCGGGCTGCGGCCTCTGGGTCTCTTTCCTTCGACCTTCCCATACTAGAGACAGTTGAAAATTATGGGACCGGCAGGATTCTAACCAGCGACCTCTGCATACCGGATAGCCGGCTTAAACCACTAAGATACAGGCTCATAATTCTTTCAATTTATTGTTTCTTAGTGTAATTTGCAAAGCACACCTTCTTCTTCTTCTTATCGTGTCAATGGCTTGTTCATTTATACTGTTTTAGACCAGTAGGTGGCGACTTCAACCCCTTTTATGTTTGCCTGCATTAGATCATCACAATGCAATGGCACACCTAAATGTTGTAAAAATAATCAATAAGAAGTTCTCTATTCTATATTAAATATGGATGTCATTGTTGTTTTCGATAAAAATCCGATTGCTCTAAAGCCATGGTCCAGGAAGATAATAGAAAAATAAATTTGTATGGAGAAATGTACACTAGGGCTTACCCTTAAGATTTTTTTAATAAGCCGAAATGTGTTTAGTATAAGCTAGTCATTATTATAATAAAAATATTTTTGTTTATTTATTTTATTTTAGTATTAGGTACGTGTAGAATGATCTTCGTCCAATATACATGCAGTAAATGTATCAAGTATTATGTGAATTTTTTAAACAGAATATAATTTTATATAATATTAAAGTTGAAAAATTAAGAATCCAGCAGGACTCGAACCTGCACCCCCTGGGTATACGCCCCAAGTGCATTTTTCAACTTTAATATTATATAAAATACAAAAAGGCATAGCAAAGCTAAAATTTGCTTTAAAATATTACAAGAATATAATTTTGTTGCTGTAACCGAAATATAAAAAAAAATGTTAATTTCCTTCTTTATGTGGGAATTTTTAATGATTTTGATGAATCGGATATAATAAGTATTGAACCAATGTAAAGATTAAGTTACCTTTTTTGAATGTATGTTTTTTTATTTACAAGTAATGGCAATGTTTAGTTAAAATAAATTTGGCTTCAATAATTAATTAATTATTATACTTATATGCCTTTCAGTAGTTATTATACTTACGTTTTATGTTATAATATAACCAAGTAATAGAAAAGTTGATTTTAATAAATAACTAAGTAATGTAAGAGATGTGACGTAAAAAAATATTTTTTATATTTTTTACATAGCACCTACTTTTTTTTTATTTAATGTGAGGTGTTTTGTTCTCAAATACTATTTTTGAAGCATTTTGTCTCTCCGCTACTACAATGAGGAAATTGCAAAAATAATAAATATAAATGTTTTTACTTTTGAAAGCTGTAGTTTTATTTTCACTCGTAAAATCCAGTCCTGTTCTGTGGAGAAATCGGCTGCCGGTTCTAAATGAATAAATACGCTAGGCTTAGAAAACCACCAAGTTGCTCTAGCTACGCAAAGCTAGTTCCTGTACCTAGTAGTATTATACTCAAATTCGTCTGATTAGGTACATCTCTAGTGGATCGTGATCGCTGGCACTCGGCCTAATTATCACATGTGCGTCTACCTTTACCCAAACAAAACATAACAATAAGGTCAATGTTTCAAATAATGTCCAGAAATAGCGAGCCACCCTCCCGTCGTGCGCCGCTCTATTTCTGTAATTAAAGCACACGCGGCGCACGCGACCATCAAAATCATCCCAACTTCACTCTCGGCAACACATCTAAAACTCATCTTCAGTGCAGTGAAATAATCGGTATATAAAATCTCTGGTCTGTTTGTTTTAAAGTTTAGGCCAAAGTTCGTTGAACTGAACAACTAAAAACTACGCAAATCTAAAAATATGTTAATATGAGTAATACTGAACGAGTAAGAGGATTGAACTCTCCCTTATTTCCTGTCTGGATTCCGAACAGATACTGTTGAAGTTTTGAGTGGTGTTTAAAGTGTTTGGAGTTTAAAAAGTGTATAAAATGACCCGTGGACCTACGATAGTGCGCGTAGCTCCGAGTGGCGGAGGTAACAAAGGAATCAAGTGCTGCTGCTGCAGATGCTGCGAGTGCCTCAACCTTGGATATCTGACCTCTCATCATGGACTCATAAAGCTAGCTGAAGCTGTAAGTGTTTCAGATACGTAGATTATACTCAATATGTGGCGTGTGGTTTATTGTTATCTAAATGTGTGAAGACGTGTGAAGTGTGAAAATTCACATCCATGTGAAGTTCTAGCAAAAAAATAACGTTATCAAGTTCTAATTTTCGTTTATAATAGCCGAAATTGTGTTATTATATTATTGTAAGCAGTCATGTCCAAAAGAGAAGTGAGTTATCATTGTGCGATCAGAAAATAAATTACTTTAGAAAAACGTTTTCCGGTAAAAATACTCAGATTTCCTTTGCAAAACAAATGTGGGATTGTTTAGTTAAGTTCATTAATAAAAAGAATACCAATCACACATACCGTTTTAAAATAAAAAAATATAAAAATAGTCAATTATAATAGAACCGCGACACTATAGACTTGGAAATAAAAATTCCAGTTATTATTTGATCCACCCTCGCAGGTACTTTAAATAGAAAGATGCGATTTCGTAATTATTCAGGTCTTAAAAACCCAAACCAGCAAAACTCTATAAGTACTTGCTTAACGAAATCTCCATTTATTCAATTGCAAAATTATTTTGGACGACGTAATTTTCTTTTTATCATATCACTCTCGGTCCTGAAATTTCATCCTGATTATATCTGGTATGTTTGTCTGAGTCACAAACTATTGCGCACTGTTTTCACAATTTACTTATGAGGTCGTCATCCTTTTGATAGTTAGTTATAGCGAGTATGTTTCATTTTAATAACTGGGATAATCATTATTATCATTAGTGTGATAGAATGGAATAATAAATAATTTTACAAAAAAAAATATTTTAATTACTAAAACTGCACTAAAAAGTAACAAATACTTAAGTAATATTAAACGTCTCGCTTCATTTGTGTATAACTTGAAAGAATAGATACGACGAGAGAAAACGGCCTTAAGATGCCGATATTTAAAGAATTTTTCCCGTACTCCTAACCATTGAAGAGTTGTGACTTCCAGCATCAGCTCAGCTACATGAAATGCTGTCTGCTAGATGCATATATCCGAGCAGCTTTAGGAAATATACGAAAAACAATATAGAAGCCTTTAAAATTTGAGGGTTGCCCTCTATTTCTCTAGGATGCCATCATCAGATCGTGACCTGATGAAAATGGGACCACATGTCAAAAAATGCAATCAAATTGAGGGCCTCCTCCTTTTTTTTTGAAGTCGATTAAATAATAGGTATGTGTGTTAAATATGAGGTATTGAATGGTAAACTTAGAAAAAAGTTAAAGTGAGAGATTGTTGTACTTAAAGACGTCATTAAAAAGTAAAAAAGTTAAACAGTCAGGCTGAGTAAAAGAAACTAAATTAAGTCGTGATTTGTTTATAAATGTTATTAATCTTTGACAGCCACAATATTAAACACTAAACTTCCAACCACAGTATGCTGGAAAATGTTCCCACAGTTTATGTCTTTTCGCACTTGATTATGAACAAGGTCGTACAGGGATTGAAGAGCCCGGGTCAAAGGGCCTGCGACTCAATGCTGGCAATGGAGGATTGATTGTTCTTACAAGCAATTTTGCTTTTATGGCGAGGAAGAAATGGTAGCTACATTTTTTTCACCGGTAAACCCCGCAAACCATGCCTAAGGTAGACCCGCACAGGAGGGTCCAGCAGGCGATCTCCACCACGAATGTATGGCTAGTCCGACCCTGACTATGAATTATACAAGGTAGATGGTAAAGCAATAATCATTTCTTCTTTATTCATTCTTCAGATGCTAGGTGGTCTCTGCCAGAGTCTGCTCGTGAAATATGGCATGTCAGAGGCCAGTAGTATGGGGTCGGCATTCCACGGGTTCCTGACCACGGCCTCTGCGTGTCTACTCACCACAGCTCTGCTCATCTCCTGCTATGTCCTGTCTGCCAACACCCAGCAACTAATACGACAATCTATTTTCGTAAGTATTAAGATTATCACTTTTGCCCCACATGAATATTAATAAATTCTCTTAGAGAGATGTACGTTTAATCTCAGAGATCATCAGCATGTTCTTATTGTCCCAAAGAACTCTGATCTGAATCCTTTTGACTGGTCTTAATTTTTTTCTCATTACGCAATTAGTCCATTGTAAAATAATAATTGATCTTTTGACGGGTTCCCCGAAAGCGATGTCTTGGCAACCCCTTGCCACCATGCCGCACCGGCATAACGACGCCGGTGGTATTTTATGTGGAAGCTGAAATATGATAAAATGCAACCACTTGAGCGCTCTTTTTGAATAATCTGCATCCGTGCCGGTAACTCAATAAAACATTTTTCACCGTTCGTATCTAATGATAATGACATAGAATGATTTCATGAGATAATCTTAAAGTAGATATTAGGGTGAACAAACAAAATGCTAAATGACATATTGATTGGTGTATTACTACGAAACTAATTGTGGTCATAACATCAAAACATCGTCAAGCTGGTGTACCTACGTGCATAGTACACGTTTTTCACATATTCTTAATGTTCATACCACGTGTAGTTAGCCAGAAATAACTAGCAATATCTTAGATGTAGAAGATAGTCTTCCAAAATTGATTAAAAATCAATCATCGGCTTCTACATTAAATTTGTAATTTTTAAGCTGTCATATGATGATAATCTTTTGTTCAATCATGCAAATTTCTGATGAAACATAGATTAACTGCAAGAGATTGGTTTGATATTGCTATTATTTTTTTAAGTTACTGCGATAATAGATAGGTAAACGCGTTCAATTCATTTCGGTGGTTCCACCTATTTTGGACAATTAAAATCCATAAATAATGTTATAGTATCATGGAGTAGAAGTGAAAATATGTAGTAAACGTGTTTTTGCTAAAAGTCTTTTTGATTGTTGTAATATTTCAGGAATGCATGTTCAACGCGGTGGCCTGTTTCCTGTACCTGTCTGCATCGTCGTACATGGGCGTAGCAGTGAACTTTTACCTTTATCCTCGGTACGCGCTCGTCAACATGTACGCCGCGTACCCCGCTATGACCGCAGTCTATGTAAGTGTACTTGCTATCGATCGTTGATCTTCGATTCTGTTAATTTAGTTTAATGGTGGAGCAGCTTGTGGCTAAGCTCGAATTTCACAAAACCCGTATTTGCATCTTTGTCTATCAGAGATCAGAAGCTGTAGCTGTAGCTGCATTAAATGTGGGGTTAACACGTTGAGGGAAATCGGCAATAAGTCAAAGCAGATCGTATAAACAAGCTACACTTGTATCCATGTCTTCATTTAAAACCGGTACAAAATCTCCTTAAGGACTGTGTCTCTATGTAATGTTCTCTTTGGTGATGGGAAGTTAGCGGTTGTACAATCCGACTAGGTCTAACAAAAATGATTCTTGTATTGCCCCGAATCAAATCCGTTAGACTATAACCGACCTGGGCAATCCGCGAGTTCTCCAAAGCGAATTGGCTAATCCTTTCACCACGATGGCAAGTCAAAATAAAATTTGACTCAGCCATCGACTCGACGAAGAAGAAGAAGACCGACCCTAATTTGATTGGGTATACTTAATATCTATTATAAAACCAACCTCATGGCTCATAAATACTTCCCCTTATCTATAACTATAGGTATTAGTTTGAGATTGAGCATAGAAAAAGAAAAAAAAATGGCTTACTCTGCAGCTGGGCACTGCATTGTGATATCGATATAATACAGAGTTCAATTGACCAGTAGGAACTGTACAAAGTATTTATTATCTAATCTTTGCTGAAATCCAATGATAAAATATAAATAAAATTATCATAATTATAGTGTTTTAAGAACAAAAACATTTATACTCAAGTGACATAAAAACCAAATAAAATTAAGACCATTGGAACACTGATTGCTCGTCTAAATATAACATTCGAAACTAGATTAATCCCCTGTTATAAGTTATAATGGTTACCTATTATTCTATTTATATATAACATAGATATGGTGGATATATCTAAGGTTACAGTAGGTAGATGTATAATTTTTGTAGATCTGCTGCTATGTGCCTATATATATAATATATATAGGCACATAGCAGCAGCAGCCTGTGTATATATGTAATATATTTTATTTAAGTGGTAGACTCAGTTTTCGCTGTTAAAGCTTTTTAGGGCAAACTCGCGAGAGAATACATCTCATATGTTATAAAAAATAACAAATAATGACTTATTAATGATCCGACCGCAGAAAAGTAGCATAATTTAATGTTTATTTTAATCATATAATTTTATGTTTTTTTTTCCTTTTTCTAGTATATTGGCGTGGTGGTTGGGATTCTTCACGGTGTAGACGCATATTTGTCCTACAAGTACTACAAAGGTTTATCGTATTAGCGTGCATTGTTGCAGTGTTGGGCAAAGGCCTCTCCCCATGATTTCTGCTCTTCTTTGGTAAGCTACCTGCTCACAGAACATGTATCAAGTTCCTCCCACTATCTCGTGCGTGGGTGGGCATGGCTTCGTTTACCAGTTTTAGGGATCCATTGCGTGGATATTTGACCCAACGGCCGACATCTTATGGTATGCCGGTGAATAACGGACCATGAAAAACGAAACGATTATTATCAGTTACAATTGCGTTTGAAATCCTAGATCCTTGTCTTTATTATTAAATCCTGAATTTATAACACAGTTCAATCTCAAGTTTATTTTCTACCATTCTCAGTATTTAGAGCTCAAATCGATTGTAAACGGGTTGTAAGAATGTCTGATAATGAACACAGAACTGTTAATTTTTCTTAATTTTTCAAACTTTGAAAAAAGCAAGAAAATTATAATCTACTGGAAACCATATTTTAACCGAGTTATACGCATTAATTAATTATTTTATGTATTAGTAAAATATGAAACTTTACTTTCAAGTAAAGTTATTGTATGAGTGATGATGATTTTGTTTAAAAAAATTGTATAATTACATAAACACTATGCCTACGAGTTGGAACATTATTATTAAGAAATTATTACATACATAATTGATTATTACATACATTATAAAAAAATAATTTATGAATGTTTCACGAAACATACGAAAACATCTTTTGTTTCGCTTCTCGTTGTTTGCATGTGATCGTTAGCAGACTTCAGGGTTAAAACGAATAAATGCTTCATTCCAAAGATATTATGTAATCTTTTTATTAACATGTTAACCTCAGCTTTACGTCTTCTTTAATATTATTAACATAAACGTAAGAATTGTGAACATACAATATCTCGTAATAAAATTGCATTTATTTTCTTACCAATTTGTTTTATTTTAGATATTTGTATGTTCCTTGTATTATCGTTTCGACTTTTAAAAATATTGTCTTTCAAATTAAAAAGCTGCACTTAACCGTCGCCAGGCGCCAGAACTTTTGTGCATACATTTTTGTTTAAAAAAGCCAAAAAGCTGTCATAAGGCGTCTTGGCTGCCAAGCGGTAGGGAGCTTATTTTATTAAAAAACAAAGAATCAGCACTAAAATGTTAGACTAACGATTGTCTCATGTGTTTAGAAGTGAAACCAAAGCGTTTCGCCACACAGGAGTGAAGTGACACTGAAGGGATTAACGTCTTTAAATATTCAAATTAAAAAAAATGTGGCCCTAAGGATGCAGTGGGCAAGAGTAAGAGAATGCCGATGGCATCTCTTGACCAGAAGCGCCTGGAGAGCCCTGGGTAGCTGGTAGCTGACTACAAGGAACGTAACTTCGACTAATTTTATTGATGTATCTACCACACGGGGGAATCCGTTAACGAGTTTGTTTGTTTAATCACTATAATCTCGGGAATTAACTAAAATACTTAATAAAAGTTTTTAGGTATTTATTACGCTTAACTAAACCAAAGTGGAGCTGAATGGTTTAACGTGGATTAAATCACTGAGGCAACTATTGGTATATAGAATTAATTCCACGTGGACAAACTCGCGGGCGACAGGCTACACAGTATATTATATTATCTTTCCAGATACTGTCTCGATGGTCTAGTACTCTAGTGGTTAGCGAATGCTCCTCTCACCGCAAGGTCTCGGGTTTGGTTTCCAGATCGGGCAAAGTGATATATGTGAACTTAACCTCAGGAAATTCACAATAGCAGCACGGAGTTGGAATTGTGCCCAGTGGATGGCGTTAGGCTCAAGCCCTATCCCATGGGACCTAAACATAACAGTTAAAATGTGGGTGTTGCTCACCTCTGTCACACCATTCTGGATTATATAGGCGTGATGGTATGTTATGTTATCTTGCCAGGATTCATCCATGCCATTTCCATGAATTCGACGGTAACAGACACGTTAATTTTATATGTTTTTTTACCTGTATCCTCGTGCCTCAGCTAGTTAACAGCACTCTTATATGTTGCATAGCAAATAAGTATTACCCCGATATTTAATGATTTTTATTTATTAGTAGGTTTGCAACATCTTCTCCTAATCAAAAACCTTCAAAGTAGACAAACATTTAAATAATAAATACGTGATGCCAAGTCGGTTATGATAATAAACTTGCTCAAAACATCACGTTTTTAGCTTCTCGAGCGCTTTATTATCGGATAGCGCGTTATTGGAGTATAAAATAGTATGAATGAATATATACATAAATGCTACGAATTTGCGTCTTGTTTGTATCTTGCATCTGTCGTATAAAAACTTGTTCTACTAGTCTGATTTCCTGTTTACTCTTCCTTCGTTAAATAAATAATGAAATCCAGATCTCAAAGAAGAAACCAAGCAATCGTGATATAATCGGCTTAGAGCGATATTAACTCAGACTTTATTGACCATATCTAGTCATACAAAATTCAGCATGATGTGTCAAAAATTGTACAAGAAAATTACATGTGAATATGATTCAATGACAATCTTCATTAATCCTAATAAGGGGGCATTCATGGGACCAGTTCCAGGATAGCCCTGTCTATACTGGAGTGCTGTATTTAGGTGTTTGGCTGATTTATTACTTACGTATGATCGGTTAACCCTGTGCGTTCATGGCTAGGGACTTTAAAAAGTGCCTTTTATTGGACTGCTTATGTAAATCTTTTTTAGTTCAACTTTTTATAAACTAGTTATAGTTTTCTATGCCTTAGGCTTTTGGACAAACATTGATTTTTGTAAATAAGAGAACTTGTTATTGTATTAAAAATGTACACTTATTGTATTGTTTAGTTTTGAATGAGCGCAGAGTAGCTGCGCCCGCGCGCCACGCCGCCGTAGGTGCCTGGTACGATCGTCGCGGTCACGTACTCCATGCTGTTATGACAAGACTTATTGAAAATCGAAGTTATTATGCTAATAATGTATTATGTACCTCGACTGTATGTTTAAAGTAATTTTATTATATCGCGAACCTCTATCAAATGACGTAAAGTATATGCAACGTACAGGCTTGTAGTCACCTTATGACTACAGTGGAGACGATAAAAATAGCCAATCAGGTTTCATTACCGAAGCTAAGAAGAGAAAATAGTAGAAATAACGAATCCTGTTTGGTTATTATAACATATCTTCTTTCATCTCCGCTTTCATTGGACGGTTCCCCCGTTTCTTCCCCCGATATCTTGAATAATGTCATTCATTAGTTAAATGTTACCTATATCTTTTTAAGCGCGAACTGTCATTCGATCTCGGCATCTCTACTTACCAGCATCAAATTATCAAGAGCAACTACCAGGGAACAAAAATACACTTATAATAAGTTTATACTCGTGGCATAGCATCGCCATATCCTTTGGTGTTATTATCACGCATATGCAAGGTTTTGTGGATGTTCAATATGTTCACAGATTGTATGTAAACGTGAATCGTTTATCCCCTCGCATGGCTTTTGTGCCGTGATGTTGAATAGCCTTCACCAATTTATAAAGTGCTAATATACATCAATATATACAAATCCAATTAGTATTTTGGGAGATAAGCGAGCTCGCTTAATCTGTGTATAGGTAGTATATTTAACTACAGATTAATATGTTAGATGTTACTCTTAATATTAAATTTAACAATGTTTCACCATAATACATTAATGTAACGATGACGACGCGACGACTGAACGCTATGTCTCCCAAAATACAAGCAATAGATTAGTTTGGGAATCAGTAACAGTACTTTTCGTTTCAAACAGAGTGTCATATTATATAAAAAAAATATAATATTTTAAATTCTCATTTGTTACATACGAAGCGCGTCGTATAAAAATAAATTCGTGAAAGGCAATGATATTATATAAAAACAAAAGCAGATATGTTATAAGCGCTCGCGCTGTGAATACTCAAATACGTCCCAATTGGGACGTCTTGTGTTTAGTTTGCGTGTGGCCTGCGTCGAGCGCAGTCACGTGCCAGACGCCATGCGCCATGTTCAAGTTAAGAAAGAGAAAGCGATATTGTTTTGACGTTAGAGCGATAAGGATGCGTGCGCTGCGGACATTTGTCAATGTGTGCAATTTGGAATAGCTCGGAACGGATTTAAATCGTAATTTCTATGAACGTAACATATCTATAGTTCTATAATATCATTGGTGAAAGGTATAAAAACCTTTGTAAGAGATAAAGTAAGTAAAAGTTAGTATTTCCTTATTCGACCTTGCAGATATTCCTTGACATATATACCGTAATATAAATAGGGGATTCACAGGCCTGGCTTATACAATATTGTGTATGTGATAAAATAAAAATAATTCAAGCAACTCGTAACGTATTAAATTTTAAGTATTGTCATAAAGATAACTATAACTTTATGACCAATAAATAGGCAATTGCTAAAATAAATATTGAACGAACGAGGGTATTTGTTCGTTTATATGGTTTAAGGCTGAGTGAACTCTTTGCTTGCTCAAATATAAAATGAAAGAGAGACTTGAATTAGGGTTTAGCGTAAACCGTGGTTTAGTTCGGTTCATTTGGGGCTAAATCACAGCTTGTTAGTAAATGCCAATTCAATTGTTAAGATGGAAACGGTTAACAGCAACGTCGCAGTACAACTTTCGTCATAGCTTTCAACATCCGGAGCGCGGCTGCTGACGAGAAAGTAGGGCATCATGAGAGGCTCCCTACAACCAATATTTATTCTAAAACTAACAGCTTGACCCAGTATCACCCATCTTGTTACTACTCCTTTGTTCCAGTAGGTCGTAAAGTGATGTAATGTGTTCTATAAACTACAACAAGTGGGTCATCTAACGCTAAATTAAATTTTCTAATCGGTTTCGTAGTTTATGAGATAAGGGCGTTCAAACATACAAGCAAACTCCTATATAATGTTTAGTATTCATAACGGTAAAACCTCATGTTTCAAGATAGATAACCACGGTACACTTATTTAGAGATAATTCATGTTTCTGTATGCAAAGTGGTTATCAATGCGTTCCGGTGAATGTGTGAACCACAAAATGAGGTCACCAGGTGATAAGTCATTTGGTTATTTAGATATGCCGTTATTTCAAAGTGTGATTTGGTCACAGAAACTTAATAAAAATATATGCATAAAAAAATATTACGTATTTCTAATACAAGGTGTAAATGCCATCGTGGCGAAGCCGCTTACCAGTGAATCAGTACGATTCTGAGATCCTGGGTGCAAAAAATGCACCGGCAAATTCACGATTTTACCTAACAATGAAAATGATTTTCGCTATTTTGCTGACTTCTTACACTAGACTATCCCAATTCATTAGCCATTTCTCTGTCAACTTTTTGAGTTTTTGAAGAGGATTTTTATATTTGTAGAAGTTTCCGTTTCCGTGTAACAAATAATTTCACAACTAAGGTTTTAAAATCATGTTAATTACAGAAAAGTCTGCTGGAAGATAATTTTGCGAAAAAAAAAGTGTACAATTTTCAAATGATCAAAAATTTTTGCACATACACACACCGAGTTCTTAGAACAATTTACTGAATCACTGGTAAAGCTTCGTCACGTTGTCATTACCACCCAGTGTATATTCTTTTCATTTCATTTTCCTGACAGTCATTTAAATAATATGTTTTGGCTACATTCTAATAAATTCACGAGGTAATCATATCTTTTTCTGAGTTGGTAAGTTGTATGTTTCACAATGGAGGATAGAAAAAAATTGGTGACTTTCATCGAGATTGGGATGCCAGCACAAGCACCAAAAGCATCATTGTTTACTTTTCTGGCCTAGGCCTATTCTCAGTGTGTAAAAGTGAAATTACTTTGAAAGATGGAAGAGAATGCTTAGCAAGTGTCGATTGACTTCATACACAGACAAACGTACTATTGGCTAAGTCAGAATACTTGAAACTTCAAAGAGAACATAAAATGTCCCAAAACATGACATCAAATGGCGACCCATCAATGCGCTTTAAAACGTTTAACGCGGATAAAAGTTTAACCTTTATTATCTCAGTCATTTTCAAAAAATTCAAACATGTTCCTTGTTCTCAAATTACCTATAGATGTACTTTTAAATAGGCTGAGCACAAATAACATCGGTGTGACTCATTAAGGGACCTACATACTATTTTTACATATAAACGATTTGGCCCAGGTTAAACTAACAAACACGAATAAAATACTAAGAAATCTAGATAGCACTTCTAGGTCTGCGACATTCAACAATCAGTTATGTAGCTATCAGCAAATCTGTAGATTCTATCACTGCTTCACGGATGTCATTGTCGGTGATTATGAGTAAGGGTTTGATCATCAGATAGCATATTTTCGTGATTGCAAGCCCAATTATTAGAATAATTAAGTTTAAGGTGTGCTTCCTATTGTATGCAATAGGATAGCACACTTAAACCTATAAAAAATTGTGTAGGTAGGTCTTATCAGCCAAAATTAATATCAGAAATTTATTTATATATATATAATATATTAAATAATAACAGAAATAAATAGATTAGTTTAAAATATTAAATTATAGTTAGGTTAGTATTGTAAATATTTAATTAATAAATAAATAGTATATTATATCAGAAATAAAATATTTTCTTAGTCAACTAAAAAGTTATGAATGTTCTGAAAGAAAATACTTATTGTATTTTAAACACTGCCAAATTATCGAGCCAAAAATTTTCGTACGATATAATTTGATTATCTTAAGTTATTACGCAGGTCGTAGAAGTTTTCAGAACGACGACGGGCCTTGCACTCTATTTGTCAGTAGTTTTCAGTTTGCAGCGCAATTACTAGAGCGTTGTTATTTTCGATTTGTGTACGACTATTGTATCTGATAAAGTAAAAAGATATCGGAAGGAGAAAAAAATGGGGACATTAAACTAGTACTTTCACACTATTCAGGTCAAAGTCCTCGTATCTGACGCCGTCAATAAATTTAGTGTTTAATCTATATCCTTTCGGATTCTTCTGATTATCTTTATTACTATTGAATTCTGTGATCAAGAAATGAGTACACACGGCTATACATTAAGCTTTACATTTATAGTACAGTCGGCCAATGAGTTGGGTATGCAGGGCAAAAACTTCTACTGCAATAGATATGCAAGTTTGTATTTCATATTTAATAAGTGTAATATACCCACTATTTAGATATACAACTTACTTATCTGGTTCTTCTTCTTCGTCGTGTCGATGGCTGAGTCAAATTTTATTGGTCCAATAAATGGCCACTGTTATGGCGCCTCTCTTGTGCAGGTGGTAGGGCATTTTGGACAGTCATTAAGGTGGTCAAGGTTTTGACTTGCCATCGTGGTGAATGGATTAGCCAATTCGCTTTTAAGAACTCGCGAATTGTCCAGGGTGCGCCGGACGTAGGGAATTGTTGTGTACGTCACTCGGGGAGGCTCCTTTCATGCCTAACTGGTGTCGTAAGTCTTTACTATGACTTAGAAGTTTTTGCCCTGCATATCCAACACATTGGCCGGCTGAGCTGGTCTCTCATTGCACGAGAATTCTATACAATGCGAGACCATCTTATGGTGGCAATGTATCACTTGATGTGTAGGCGAATTCATCGCGATTACTTTCAAAGATTTCATTAAATATAAGTGATTTATAAACGTTATATGCATTTATCACATTCAATATGTATGTACCCTTAAACATACTTATTTAGTTATCTTAAACTGTACATTAAATAAACGATGTCCTCATAAGTCCTATTAATCTACTTTCGTTAATAATATTTTAAAAGTTGTTATTTTGGCCAATCTAGTTAAAACGTATACTCTGATAAGCACCATGCTAGACAGACACAAATGTAACAATATTATTGTCTAGTTCAAATAACAAACAGATATCGGCAATGTGTGTGGGTGTGTTACACCCCTGCCCCATTCTTCTCGGTAATAAATGAGCAAGAGTGATGTTATGTTATTGTTGTTTTTTTGAATAAATCATTTTTAGGGGTATTTCCACTTGTCAAGTTTAACGCTAAAAGAAAGTTTTAGATTACTCTGTCTTTGAATAAGAGAGAGAGAGAGAGAAATACCGAAAACCAGCCAAGTCTTTTGCCAGGCTTAGAACCTATTTTATACCATTTAAACCAAGATTTCACCACACATTATCTTACAATTAAAGAAAACAAAACAGTTCACAGAAAATAAAATATGAATAGTACAACAGAAAATGTGCGGCAAGGGATCTAGCTTAGTATTAGCTGCGCGCAATGCACAGCAACAGAACTGATTTTCAGCTAGTCCCTGCCAGAACGCACAACACGGTAGATCAACGCTCACAAGAAAATATAAACAAAGAAATATTAGGACAGAAACAGTAATAAAAGAAATAGTTAAATTGAGGTAAGTGTCCAATGATTTAATTATATTATTAGATTGGTTCAAAGAGTTCTTTGAAGATTTAATTGATTTTCCTTATTTTTATACGTCGAGCACATTCTTTACGTATAGTTACGTAGTTTTGGTTTCGTGCACGGAATTCGTTATTTTGTATCCTTTACTCTTCAAAGAAGGTCTTAAAGCCGACCGCTGACCATGGCCGACTTACCTAAAGTTCATTATTCGGAAGATTATACTAAAATGTTTGTTTTAATTGGCTGCATTAAAACAACTGTGGATTTTATTAGATTCTGTTTTACGATTATTTACATTTTCATCATTAAAATAACTAAGGTTGGTCTTGAGCTGGGTTCTGAATGGTGGGAGAATCTGATGATACAATGCTAGACTGAGGCATTATATCAACGACAATTGCAGACACAAAAGTTTCAAAACTAGGAAAAAGCGCAGATAAACACACAAATAGAAAAGTAAGTGGGTGAATGGTCATTGAAATAACAAATGACTTCCTTGTCGTAGTAATTAGAAATAGGTGGAAAAAGTGTAACTTACCGAGTGTAGTGTGTTACTGATGATAATTAAACTATTTCACCTTTTCTGTGCCTATATGCTTGTAGTTTATCTATTTAAATGTTATTAATGGAGAGACTTCAGTCAATGCTAAATTAACATCTCTAAAAAGGAATACCAAAGATTTATAGACACCTAAACAATTAGTAGGTAGTTCCCGAGGTGTGCGCGTTAGAAACCTATACGCGTGGCCTTCGACGACTGCGTTATCGACGACAGTTGAAGGGATGTTGCACTCTGGACCGTGGGATCAAGTGAGATGGTGTTCTTTCGAGATTATCGTTGCATTTTTGCAGCGGCATTCCCAGGGCAAAATCATATCCCATGGCGAATACTGGCAATCGATTCAGCTCGCGTCCCTCTTATCAGCAGATGGCACAGTGGTGGGCAAGGGTTCTTGGGACGCTACTGAGGAGCCGCCACGGGAGTTTCTTCCCACCTGGTGAATTTGCGGGAGGAGTAGATTGGCAGGATTGTTTTGTTGTCGGCCTTTTCATCGGTCACGCCGAGATGGACTTACTTGCGGGCATTGCTACGTTGGTCCCTGATGACGACGACGGCACACGGCGTTGTTTTTATTGGTAGAGCGCTATACAAAACCATATCATCTCGCCATCGCCCTACGTTCAGGTATTTTCACTGTTTTAAAAAAGGCAGTTACTGAGATATTTTTGGAAGTGTTGTTGGTAAGATACCCATCTCATTTTTCGATATTTCTTAGCCTTCTAATAATATCGAGATGTTGCTTGCTTGGTAGCGTTACAAATTAGTCACTGCTATTCATGTGCGCTGAATAGCATTTTTTACTTTAAATGTTTTTGTAACAATTCTCTTCCGGTACATTATCGTGAAACTAGACTGTCGTCATTCTGTGTAATCTGTAGAAAACATCATTATCTGTTTTTCTCAAGGACTTATGCACAATTTAGACCTACTTTATAGGTACTTGTGGACATTGATGATATTTTGTTCTAATCTTTGTAGTAGATATCTATCTAGATACCTTAGTAAGTAATCCTAATTAATCTTTAATTAACCCGAATACTATTAAAGCGAATCACTCGGTGCACCCCTTTTAAATTACAAAATTGTTGAAATTTACCTACCGACCTACTTACTGACTTATCGACTCGGTTAGCACAGGAACACAATTAAATAATTGCAGCCAAATAGGGAGACGGAGATTAATACATTATGGATGATCTATATAATTAAACCCATTATACCCAGGGTCGGACTGGCCATACATTGAAGGTGGTGATTCGCTTTGCAGGCCCCTCGAGTCTGGGTTTTGGGGCCCTACACACTCCGCCAGCACAAGCCCAGTATCAACGCGTACCAAATATTTAAACAATATTATTTAAAGGCTTTTTCATAAATGATCTCAGATCCGTACCAGGCAGTAACAGTTTGTCGGTAAGTAATTATACCTCTAGCAAATCTATACAAGACATAGGCATTTAAAGGGCATGGTGACTCATGTGGTCCATAGATAGTAAACTATAGGATAACTTATCAATATATAGGTAAATATAAACCAAATGCAAGAATTTTTTGTTACATACTATCAAATCCAAGTCATTAAATAATCATTCAAAGTTTCATGGGCGAGCCCATTTTAAAAGTACAAAATTAGAAAAAGTAAAAATTATAAAAAAATAATTTTATTACTAAATTACCCATACAATTTATAGCAACTTTTGTAATAAAACCATTTTCATGTACGCAATATTTGTATAGCTATCAAACAAAAATAAAACAAAATTCATAACTTCATAATCGTGACGTCACGCTTATGTAGCCGTTTGTTTGGGGCGTTTGGGCGAGTTTGTTATTAATGTGAATTTGTATTATCTCAGGCAATTTACGTGTTATCAAAGTTATTATTTCAATGATGATTCTATTATCGAGAGCTGTTTCAATTGCATATAAAACGAAAAATAGTCATCATGCCTATAAATAAATTAATAAATAAATAAGGTAGGCATAGGTATAATATATTCTCCCAACTAATTAAACATTGGCTTTGACTTACAAATACCTCTACATGAATTAAAGATGTTATAACTTGAAAGGAACTTAACTATGTATCTTGAGATATCCGCTGTTCATGTGACCGCTGCAGCGCTGGCTACAAGTCTACAGTTGTGCAAACACGAAGCCCCGCCAAAGGCATTAAAAGGCCAGTGTCACGTGATCAGTACGTTCACTCTACATACAACATTATGAATGGATGATAAGAACAATATCCTCAACCTTTTAGCATCAATAAGGACGGAAAATTCTTCACATTGTTCAAACATATTATAAGTAAATTCGAAAATAGGTACAAAATATAGATAATTTTTCGGCTGTAGTTACCATTTATTTAACTTTGAGTGGATTTAACAGTACCTATACACCTCTTCGCTACAGATACACCCACGTGGTATTTAAAACCCAGCCATGTGCGTGTCCTACGGTAAAAGGTTTTTGTATTTTGTACGAAATATTCTAAGTTTGCATTTATACTTTGGACCCTTTTTTGAGCTAACGGTTGAACTTTTAGGGGTGAGAGGGACGCCGAATTTCCTTCAAGATTGTATTCTACCACATTTTTGAACCATCAAAATGTGAAACCATCAAACTTGAAAATGGCGTGGCATTATAATATAGATAAGACAATAGTTTAGTATGCTTATAAACATTATATTCGTATAATCCGCATACTCCGTTATCTGTTGATCTTCTGAAATAACATATTTCAGTATCGCCGCGAAATCACCGTCACTGGGGAAATTTCCCTAATTAGTTATCTGATCTGTAAAGTACACATATATGAATGATATAATACCTGGAATAATACTTATTTTGAGAATCTTTGCGTTCTGCGTATAAAATGATTCAATAATAAAAATATTTGTGGCTAATCGAATCTAATTTAAGCTTGAAATTTTATTTTCCTGTTTGTTAAATATGCTTGATAGCAAGGTATCCAAATAAAATAAACAGAACCATGTTACGTTACACTTAAAAAAAACATTTTGTTATGTCCTATAATTACTTACTTACTTCTGCTAAAGTATGTTTGGCATTTTAGAATGTCTGTATCAAATATCAATGACACACATTATATTTGATTAGTCATTGATTAACTACGTTTTAGTTCAAACAAATCGACGTAGTTTTTAACAACAAAAGATAAGTTATCTGTCGTTCGTCTGGTTTAATGTTTCTGGACAATAGCAAGGGCGCGGCTCATACTAGGTCTGGTGAAAACCAACCTACGTAATCTGTTAAAAATTCTTAGTATTGTGGTTTTTATGAACGACAGATATTTCTGTAGTACAATAGGAGCAATACAATAGCGTAGCATTTGTTTAGCCATTGTTCGTTAAAGGTTTGGTCACAAGACTGTACGTACGTGGAGTGATCTGGCGGTTAGTTAGCGCCATCACCAGTGAGACCCGCGCCTTGGAGCACTGCGCATGCGCCGAGAGTACGGCGCGAAAACCCACCGCTACTCTCATGCTACCAACTTTTTCGTGTACTACCAATAAACAGTGCAAAACAAACCATTCAACGTGACAACTGGACTACAAAAAACTTGTTATTTGCCAAGTGAAACGATTGCAACCTGTTACCTTATGTAAGTAGTGAAAATCTACCTCTTTTATATTTTTTACTCGTACTCGGAAAATTCGCAGAACTTGAAGGTTGAAAATGTTTGGCTTGCTATATCAGCAAAACATTAGTGCTGCGTCCCTATCTTGTAAGCGTATCGATAGGAGGTGCAAGTGAGATGTAGATAGAGCTTGAACACCTGAGCGGAAGATGTATAACTTGTTTTATAAGGTAAGTGCAACGTTATCCTTCGTAGGATCACTTGCGACAATGTTACTTGTTGTAAAGTGACGTGCTTCATTGTTGTACGATGCGTCAGATACGAATTCGACCCAATTCTTTCTAACCCGTTACTAAACCTTGGCCTACGTCCTTCTGGTACCGACCGTTATACCAACAACGGAGTCATTTTGAAATACTACAATATAATTAAGCACTCAGGACGCTGAGCTTTCGATTTGTTATTTTAGGACGGACCATCGCTGTAGTTATAAAATTATAAAAAAAAAATTGATCTTATCTTAGAGAATAATTATTATAAGCCTTTGGCATTAAGTCCGCCTTGTGCAAGGTAATTGTAGGAAGTTAATATATAAAATAAATAAATATTGAAACTACTAAGATATCTTTAAAATAATTATCCATTTACATTTATTAAAAATGAATTACGACCGATGGCACAAAACTACAATTTTGGTTTATTTCATGTCAATAACAATACATAAATCCTCATTAGTTCATATTAATGCTGTATGATCGCTAATTATGTCAAAATAAAATTTGATTGTATATAACATTGAACGCAATCATTTATTTGATAATCCATATTAATTTACCAAACCAGAATAATATCAAAAATGGCGTTCATTAATTTACAAATTCAAACATTATCATAATTGTTAAATAATAAAAATATTAATCGTTGAAAAATTCAACTGAACGGACAGGAAAATATTAATGCTAATTATTCACTACTATGTGATTTAATTGAAAGTCAGTCATTACCAAATTTTATCCTACATCATTAGATAATTGCCCTCATTATCTTAGATATCGTTATAGATATTAAATTTCTATTATATTATGAGTAAGTATCAATTGGACTAAATCATCACTATCACTACATAGTATAAAAGGAGTCTCTGAAGTGTATGTATTTGTATTTTGTATAATTTAAATGACATAATTTTATTTTATATTTTTTACAAATTTGACACGGTCATATCACAGAGTTATCAAAATTAAACTCTATAATTGAAAAGGTCCTCAAATAAAAGTGCATTAAAATGTTCAATTACCAGGTAAATAAATATGTGACCAGGTTAATAAGAAATATGGCACATGCAAATTGGCACATACATGGCACATGCAAAACAAGGGTAAACATTTATTTCTTAGGCTTTAAATCACTGTCAATTTTATATTATATAATTAGTAGGTAGTAGTAGTAGTAGTAAGGTCAAAATTTGTATTGATATATGATAAAAATTAACGAAAAAAACTTATTGCTCACGACGCGGGATGCGATTATATACGTGGTGGGTAAGATAAACATAGGCGTCGTTACATTATGTCTGACTATGTATTCTCATTAAAATTCTCTCCTATTTTGACAGTTCCTCATACCAAAACGTTTCAATTTATAAACATCTCAGTCAAACAAAGTGTCAGGCAGGTTTGAACCTTATCACAGGTAAAACAAGGTTAAAAACTGCCAATATATTATTGAATTCAATGAATACATGCTTCACTCCGAGTACTCTACATACAAGTTAGGTCGTTACGTCATCCTGTATGACTTGACTAGTATAAAAATCAAGTATTAATACATACTTTCACAATGTCTGTTTCTATCTAGTTTATCACTAGCTCCGTAATAAAATATTGCTTTGATAATAGCCATTGTAATCTCTATAGCCTCATAAACCTCAATTGCCGCTATAATGATAGAATTATTTGTTATTTTGTATTCAATGGATTCTCTTGTATAATGCAGAGAATGTAATTATTCAATTGATAAATAAATAATAAGTGAAGAAAGGAGTTATTGTAGTTGCAGCTATGCGTTGAATAGCCTTTGTTTATGCAAGTGTCTATTATTGTACCTTTGAATCGATAGCAATAACACGATAAAGTATACATTGAAAACCTGTTGAGGCTTCATGCTTTCGCAGAGTCAAAATATTGTCTAAAGTCTTGTCATTTCATACGCCAATATGTAAGTCATCGGTTTTACTGCTTACATAAGCCTCGCATCATATAACTCTAGTGTGATTAAAAATCATATACGCCGTGGAATTTAAATCACTTTTAAATCAACATATGCGAGCGTAGTTAATTATTTGCATAGCTGTATTTTTTTATATTTAATCAGTAATAAAAGTTAACATGATGGGTCATATAATTTAAAAAAATATAGATACCTTTATAACATTCTAACGTTCACTAATCTACAAAGGGTTACCTACACTGTGGATGAGTTAACGTTCATGTAATATAGCCTTGTCCATCCTTGACTGTACTTTGAATTATCCTAAAACACTACATGGCACATGGTTATAATAACTTAGCTAGATGAAAATACAACTCTGACAACGATCAGATTTATTTTGTGTTAAAAAAATTATCATACAGGAAGTAAACTTAACTCTGAACGTTATTCCTACTTAGACGACCCCCATATTATCGGCATAGGTGACAGGATCTGTCAATATGGCGTTTATGTCTACTTCCGTAAGTAATTTTACTTGTATCAGAGATGAGATTCGGCAACAACATTATTTAGAATGAATCATGGATAGATTCATAAATAACTTCGTGCTATGCAAACGTAAGGACGGAATGTTTTTTTGGCATCCGTGTACTATACACGTTGTTATGAACGGAAAGTTTTATACTCTTTTTGCTGCGGATAAAATGAACAGATGTTTAGTCAGAGAGCGAGATACCCAGCCAAATGGTTCGCTTTACCTGATCAGAAAATGGCAAAAAATGATAGGCAGCTGCGCTGAGGATTACAGCGTTAACTTTAATGTTGTATGGATATAGGACATTCTTAGGAAAGTTTCCAAGTGCGGAACTTTAACTTAGACAAAAAAATCCTACGCTTCTATCAACCAGGGAAGAGGGTTGAGAGAAGCGTAGCATTTTATGTCTAAGTTAACGTAAACACTAGAACCTAACATTAGAAAGGAATCTAATATGCCCAAAATATTATAAAGGTGCGTTTAGACTTAACCTAAACAGACAAAGACATAAAATGGTAGGCAGCTAAGGCTTACTTTAGTTAGATGATAGATCAAAATACACCTACCTCTATTAGCCGGGTTAGGAAACTTAAAATGAAAATGTGTTGTTGAATAGACAAAACTACGTTCGTAAAACAATACGGATATTAGGAAAAATAAACTATCTTATGTTAGGCACATTGTTATTCATTGTCACTTTAGATATTTTATTCTAATTATTATAATGTGTATAAATCGTGCGTGAAAAAAATGCAAGAAAATTTGTTTGGAATGGTCATAATTATACAAGGTGTCCCAAGGACATGCCACATGGAGGGGAAGTATAAATAGAAGATTTCACTTAAAGAAGACAATTTATATTTAAAATAATATTTAATATATTCATTCAAATATTTTTGAAACTTTGCTCGTATCGCCGGAGAATCGATTAAATTTTTTTGTCATGAAGGCGATTGAAACTGCGGCGTTGAAATATTTTAAAACTGATTTAACGAATAGTTGTAGCAAGTAACATAACATAACATCACGCCTATATTACCCAGAAGGCAGAGGCAGAGGTACAACACCTACATTTCACCTGTTATGTTTAGGTCCCATGGGATAAGCTATTAAGCTGAGCCTATCGCCATCCACCGGGCACAAATCCAACTCCGTGCTACTATTGTGAATTGCCTGACGGAAAGTTCACAAATAACACTTTGCCCGACCCAGGAATCGAACCCGAGACCTAACTGTGAGAGGCGCATACGCTTACCACTAGACCATCGAGGCATTTAGCAGGTAACTTACAACAAATAAACAAAAATATTAAATTGCTGTGGTTTCCCCAAAACCTAATACAAGCAAACAGAAAAGGATGACGCAGAGTCAATATGTTGGGAACTCTGTATGATAACAATATTTAACGAGTATTAATCAGACGCTTCCGGTACTGACTGCTTTGGGACAAACAAACTAATAACTTTACACGAATAACTACAAAACTGTGGTCATATCAGCTACGTATTTCGAATAAGTATTATTACCATGTGACAGTTATTGATAAAAGTAAGTAGATAAAGGTTTAAAAATAACTTTCTAGAACAAGCTTTTATTTAAAAAAAGAGCTGAAAACTAAACAAATACAATCTTGTTTTAATTACTTCAACAATGAATTTCATTAAACAAAAAAGACGTCGGAACTCAAACATCTACCTCAAGATGTCCGTAATTTACCTACACATAAATTTAGAAAACAATTATTTAGATTTTTAAATGAAAAATGTTTTTATACTGTAAATGAATATTTAAGCTATAAAATATAATTTCGTATTTAAGTCTTTTAAATTGTTAATAGCACGTGATTCAATTATATTTTTATTTTTTATCTAGTTTGTTATGGTGTGTAAGTTTATGTTTTTAATTATTATTCTTAGTTTATAAGTTTATTTTATATTTGTATGTTAAACAAGTAAGAGGGCAAATGTGCAGTGCTAAATTTAATGTTACCCTAACACCTGTGAAAACCACATTTAAACAAATAAAAGATTTTGATTTTTGATTTCATTTTGAACAAAATTCACGAAAGTAATGTCCGAAGTCAGATTACATAAACGTAGGTTCGTGTTTACAATAAAAAGAACTGTCGCAAACAAACTAATTTTTTTATGATAATTTCTACAATGTTATGTTTAGTTTGCATCAAATCATATTTGTTCGTACGTTTTTGAGCCCAGACCCGAAGCACAAAAGAAAGAAAGAAAAAATATTCTTGCTTCTAAAAGATGCAAATAATGTGTGAGGACAAACGGACTTGGCGCCGATATTTCATTGTTTTATTTATCTTTCATTATTTACGGATTAGCAAGATAATTCAAGTTTTCCTGGTAATATCTTTCTCAGATTGATGAAGATAAGTGTCCATTTTTTGATAAATGTAATTAAATCCTAAGGTTAAGCTTAATTGACGTATACCGACAATCCGTCATCGCTTCGTTGAATTTTTGATTAACAGATTCCAAATATAGAAATAAATTTAATTTAATTCAATAGTTTTGACCTTATGACTCCTTGAAAATACTGTAGGATGAGAAATAGTTAAAATAATAATATTAAATTAAATCTCCTTAGCTAAAGATCCTTAGGTGAGAAAGGTGAATACAAGGTAACATTAGGACATTAACTTGGCAATAAATCCTATTACCCTGCTAATATTATCTTTTATTAACGTATATGTGTGTGAGTGCTTGTTACTCTCTGACACATAAACTACAAGGTCGATTTCGATACAATTTTGCATGCCAGTACTTAAATATATTGCCCGGATTAAATATATTGGCTACTTTTATCGACTATCCACGCGAGCAAACCATGGGCGGGCAGCTTTTTATAAAAATCATTATGAAAACGACGGTCAGTTTAAAAAAAAAATACCAAGATTATTTAATACTGCCATTATAACAAAAGAGGTAAAAATAAAAATGGAGGATTTTTTTAAAACATTAACAGGATTCACAACTATTTGTTATTCCTAATTTATTCGCAATTTGTAAATAAATAAGGATAAAATTATAAAAATTCTATGTTTTATGATGTGTAAACATTTCTATTCACGAATTATTTTAATATTATTTATGTATTTAACATTGTTTAATGTATGTATCTATCATTTTTATAATAAACTTTTAAGAAGTAAGCTTTTAATGAAATAAATAACTAGTCTTCTATTCTAATATAATACAAAAATCTTAATAAATAACAGTACAGCAAGATTTATAACAAAACAGCAAGATCAAAAACTAAAATTAAACTCATTTACTAAGTTGAGTTGACCATTAAACTGGGATATTATTATTAATTAAAATAAAACTATACCTACTCAGAGACCTATTAGAAATTAGAGATTAATTAACAAAATATACCGATCAAATAAAAGATTTTATAAAAAGGCATAGCAAAGCTAAAATTTGCTTTAAAATATTACAAGTAAAAGATTTTAGTTTACATCACACGCCATTTTAACAATTTATTTTAAAAGTTGTTTCTTAAGAAGCACAAACGTCCAAAGCAACGTCTGCTAAACGTTTTTTTATTTTGCTAGCCAGATTTACAGGTGCTTGAGCCCTTTCAAATTCAAAGCTAGTTGGTGCCACAGATCTCAGGCTCTTTTGACCCCCGTACTCGTATAATTTATTTCGAATTCGAATGCTCTCATACTTGAGAGATCTTGTCCATCTCGCGAAAACGAGATCTCGCGCGATCGAGATTGCATTCTCTACATGTAATTTTTAAAAGATACAGCTTTTGGTAAATAAATAGTTAGAAGTTAGTACTCTTGTTGTGTTGTTAAATTGAATCCGTTGATACAAATTCCAATTGAGTCGGTATGAGGTCATGGTACGGTCCCTGATCCGATTGTCAATAATATTGTGGTGACATTGAGATTGTTCTATCGACTTTTGGAAATGGATGACAATGCGCATTTGATTAACAACAGACATAACAAATACAATACAATCATATATCTATAGTTATATATCACTAACTGTAAATGTCAACTAAGATTGGCGGGGCACGTAGCCAGAGTGCACCCAGAAAGATGGGCGCGAATAACCAAGTGGATACTAAGGCGCTGGAGGAATAAGTTGGACTCGTTCCAGAGGGATTGGACAGTCAAGGCCAAAAACGGAGGGTCGCGATCGTGTATGAAGACCTCTGTAGACCTTAATGTAATTATGAAAAGGCTCGGAAGCTTGAAAATGACAACATAATTTAAAGATCCAACTGCTATTTTGAGGTACGTAGAGTTACAAATAAAGAATTATATTGCCGATTTTAAATTTTATTCAATAAGGAAACGATTGACTCTAAATTATCGAAACGGCTTTTATTATATTACCAAATCGGAGATGTGGTAATTGATAGCAGCTTTGATTCGTAATCAGTTACATACTACATGTAATTGTATGACAAAATGCGAAATATCCGATCATTATCTGACATCAATGCGATCTTAATTAGTTTTCGTCAGCAATTGTTTCAATTCTTGGAAAAACGCGTGATGTGATCGTAAAATACAGAATGATTAACTTCTGCCCGCGACTCCGCTCGCGCCAGTAAATCTCGCGCCCTCATAAAACGTTATTTTTACAGTACCAAAAACGTGAAAACCGTTTGTAGAAAATCAATACCCAATTAAAATAGTGGAATTGATTCCGTTACTGATTCTGAACGAAATGATTTTCTCTGTGTTGGTAAATTAATAATAACCTTGTATATTATTATGTAATGAGTATTATTTGTAGTGTGGGATATTTTAAAGTCTTGAAATTTCTTGTGGCTCTTTTCTGAGGTCACATAAATTTATATGAGTTTGATACAATAAACTTTTTAATAAACACAATAAAAAAATGCGACCCTGAAAAAAAAAAAATTATCTATGCTTACAATAAAGTTTTGGAATTACCCAAAATGTTGTACCACATGTATATTAACAGCTATTCAGCAAGTTCAGTAGCAAAAATATTTTTTTCTTTGTAAAGTCGCGATTAACTGGCAAGATTTTATGTTTGTCGGTGTTATCAAAATGCGTTGATAAAATTTGCATTATCATTTCAATCATTGACGTTACTTACGTTGGTTTTTTTGTTGTTTAACATTTTAGGATTAAGAACAATAATAACGTAGGCATGAGATTTGAACAATCTTACAGTTCAATGAGTACATGGCTGCATTTTTGTAAGCCCTTATGACTTTTGACTTGATATACATGCATATATTATGTTCGATACCCTTTTGACTCCTCAAGTTTATATATTTTTTTTTGCAACAATAAAATATTTGTATTTTATCCATAGAAATATATACTAACGTCAATGATTTTATCTAATAGGTATTAACAATCTTAAAACTTAAATAATACAAAACAAAATCATAAATAGAACTAAAAAAAAATAAAAGTTATGCGTCAAAAAATACTTCCGTATCAATGTCAAATGCGGGTGACGTGGCCAGAAAGCTGGCGGCATTGCCGCTTTGTATTGCAATGCTCAACCTCTGAGCGAAGTAAAAACCAGCCTTTTGATCACGTGAAGTGATATCCTTTTAATTTTTTAACTATATCATTAATATATTGTTACCGGTGTGTCACTAAAAAAGAGATCAGTTTAAATTTCGATGCAATGACAGGGAGTTAAGTTAATTTGTTTGTTTGATAGTGCTAATTTAGGGCAATACTGGCCAGGTTTAAAGAAATATTTTTGTATTTGACAGTCTGATACTTTACGGCGCGCAACCTTTATAGGATGGAGATATAAATGTCAAAAACAAAATTAATTTTCACGACGCGTTTTACGCCCGCACGGATTTTCATACAGATCCGGCCGCAGGTCGTTACGAGAGTCTAACCGCGGGAGCAGTTATTATTTAATACAACGAATTCCACGTGGACGAAATCGCGGACAAAAGCTAGTTACAAATATTATGTCCCGCGCAGTTAGCTAATCTTCGTTTAGATTGCCCGCCGCTTGCCAAAACGAAATTCGGCTAGGAGGACATTGACATTATTAATTGTAATAGATACAAACTCAATGTTGATCTCTCTTGATCACTATCTTTTGATTTGTAACACACTGACTAATACCTTAATACTGAATATCTTTACGTATTAACTTACAATTATATATTTGTATTTGCAGTTGGATTGAAAGCACTACGTAACCTGCAGTCAATAACAAGATGGATTCTACGGCAGACAAAGGCAGTTGGTCGACGCAAGGTAAATAAACTCTTTATTATATAATACAACATTTTATCATTATTTCATAGGTATTCTTTATAGTAATTATGACTAGGTACGTCTTAGTATAGAAGTGTCAGCGAAAGATGACCGTTTATACATTACATAGTTTGCAATAAAATTTGTATTGTTTTATATCATTTTATTACATGATATAAAACAATACAAATTTTATTGCAAACTATAATAATGTAAAGGTGGTAAATAATTAAATATCACTTATGTTATTGGCCCCAGAACTAACATTTTGACAAGGAACCAAGAAGGACAGGATGATTCTGTAAAGGGAAATTGTCGGTTACGAAAATTTAGTGCTCCTCATCTTTATATAAATACTGTCGATATTTGATTGACAGAAATTCAAATTTCGTGTTATCCCATTTAGGGACTTCGCATGCGGGGTGAAGAAAGAAAATTAAATAGCTTAAAAACTCCCAGAAGAACTATGGCCCTTTAAAAGACACCAACGCGTTGCTCTGAATTTATAAGTACGCTACTTTTCTAAACTAATATTATGAAGATATACGTTTCGATTTTTGTTTGTTTGTAACGATTTAACTTATAAACTACTGAACCGGTTTTAAATATTCTTTCACAATTGAAAAGTATCTTTATATCGGATAATATAGGCTATATTTTATCAAAGTACAACGCGGTAACAAAAAAGCTAGTATTTAATAAACAATAATTAAAAAAAACTTGTAAAATTAGTAAAATAGTATATTATGTAAGATTAGTTTTACTGGTACTAGTTTTATCGGACGCTTGATAGACGCATAGTCGACAAAATATTTATATTTTTATCAGATGAACAAGTTGATTTCAAGTTGCACTTAGGTACTTAAAAACCAATGCGTTGATTTCAAGTGTTTTCTGATAGCCTTGAAAATAATGGTTTTGGCTTTATTTTCGTAGTGACTGTGACTTTCGCAGAAATTATTCTATTTAAAAAAAAGTATCCTGTTTACTTATAATCTTTTGTAGCCGTGGAAACAAAGCTTGATCATCAAGTAATGATGTAACATTTGTAATAGGTAATAGCACTTAACATAATATTGTTATATTGAATGTATATAATAACAATGATACTATCGAATGTGTCATTTACCAGCGGTTGATCAATTTCAAGTGGATTATTGATATACATAATGACCAGCTTGATTAGGCTAAACTGTAGTCCCGTATCAGATACTTCACGACATATCTACATAATATTCGTATAGGTACATAACAAACGTAAAATTAAAAAAAATTAGTACATTTACATTCAATTTATTCGCTTTATTGCTTACCTACTACTGAAAGGTATTTTTTTAGAAAGGTTTAAGATGAGTTAATTCAATTATAATAATCTAACTACTTAAATGATCTTATCGTTTTGTTATTTTCTTCCAGGTGTATTAGAATCGACGTCAGATCCAAACCTGACGGTGTCTGCGATTTCCGAGGATATCCCCACCCTAACAGTTACCACAATGGCTGGTCTGATCGTGGTCATGCTGGTAGCCATTGCTGCCGTTTTCCTGCTAGGAGTACTCATCGACTGGAGGCAACAGTAAGTACAGATATACTAGAATCGATGACAGATTGACGGTAACCAATATGGCTGGCCTCATCCTGGTCATGTTGGTGGTCATTGCTGCCGCCTTCCTGCTGGAAGTACTTATTGACTGAAGGCAGCAGTTAGTAGAGTCATACTGGAAACGACGTCAGATCGACGATGGCTACGATGGCGGGTCTTAATATGGTCATGCTGATGGTCATTGCTGCCGTCTGCCTGCTGGAAGTACTCATTGACTGAAGGCAACAGTTAGTATAGTCATACTAGAAACAAAGTCAGATTGACGGTGACCACAGTGGCGGGACCTATCGTGGTTATGCTGGTGGCCATTGCTGCCGATTTGCAGTTGTTTCTGAGTAAGTATTTATGTACTAGAAACGAATACTCCTGTATTCATTGACAACAACATCAGTAATAATATGACAGCTGTCATATACATTCTTGAGAAGATATTTGAAGCAGCCTTAAACATTTGTAGCGAGATCGAATCCTTGTTGTTAAAATGAGTTTTTTTTGCTAAAATGACAACAGCATCAAACATTGACATATTCAAAATTGATCAACAGCCCAATATAATATAAGTAGTGATATAGAGGCTTGAAACGACGTCAGCCTAATCCCAATCTTGCTCGTCACTTTGCCAATTATCGTCAGTAAATGATTATTTAGATCTCATTATAAATATCATCAGTGCACTATCTGAGAGAGTTTAGCGCAATATTTATTACTAAATGCAAACAAAAGATATGTGTTTGAAAAGCTGAGTATAAGTGAGCATTTTTTTAAAGTAGATCATGTGATTACACCAGTAATCTGTGGTATTAAATAATAAATTGTGGTGTCTAATCAAATTTCGCTACAAAGATTAGCTTTCGACGCCAGCATTGTAGGTAAATATTATATCGCATTGAAGATAATAATATTCATTTGCTCGTCTGTATCTCTAATATCTTTTTTTTTTTTTTAAAAAAACGACGACCGCACTAGGAATAACTCCTGTGTCACGGGGGTGTTCACAAACATATATTTCACATACACAGAGCACACCCAGATTCAGAACAAATCTTTGCGAATCACACAAAGATTTGTCCCGTGTGGGGATCGAACCCACAACACCAGCGCAGTTAAAAGCGGCGAGGCGACCGCGTTAACCACCACGCCAACCGTGAACTCAAACTTTGGCACAGTAATCCAATATCGCCAACAACTTCGCCTGCTCTTTATGGCTTGCCACTTCGTATTGGGCATCCTCTTTATTCTATGGCTGGACTGAGATTTTGTTGGCAAAAACCGAATCATTGTTTTGGTTGGTTGGTTTAACTCGGGAAACGAACCCGGAACCTTTCAATCCGCAGTAACTGATTAACTGGGTCAGTAATGAATAATGTGCGACCAAAAATCTAAACAATGCGAAACATTCAAACGGTGAAAGTAATGACGAAATTTTAGCCAAACCAAGTATCTGAGACGTAACACACATTGTAGTCATTTTACTGTCCCTCTTTTATTATCTAACTAGGCAAACTACAAGCGTGCTTTTTCTAATACATTTCCACAAAGGAAAACAATTATTAATTGATACCTTAAGTACCCGTACTTAAGTATATTATGATAACCTCATTTGATTTTATAGACATGAAATATTAGATACTATTACGTCTCTTTAAAATGTGCTATTAGCATTATTAGGTGAGTCACCTATTGACAATTTGTAGGCATTTGATACTCGCAGGATACCGCAGATTTTTTTAATTACGTGTTTTAGTGCCATAGGCTAAACGCACTTGGTTTCCCAGATTTTCCAGATGCCAAGTGCATGGTCAAGCACAGAAAGCGCGAGTGATATCCTTGGTGTTGTTAGTACCTAGGTATGGATATATGCCTCATAATAGCTGAGCCATTGGTTTATTTTCTATGCCCTGTACAAAATCACTATTTTCAATAACCTACATTTATTATTCAGTTGAAACTGATCTAATTTTGTTGTTATTGTGATTATTGAAAAAGATTAAGATGAGTCATTTCCTTATAAATAATTCTATTGATAGCAGTTGGTACAAATTATTTTATGTAAAATAATGGATTAGCTACCAAGAACTATTTCGATATTGCGAATAAAAGGAAAGATTAAACGATATCAGTGCAATTAGCTTCGCTTAGTACCTAACTTCATTTATCACTTCAACGGTAGCGCCAATCATTATTATGTTTGTATCCGCTAATAAAAACAATTCCCAGAATTCATTGCGATTTCAGAATCATTCCAAAAGATAAATAGATATCGTTGATTATTTGCAGAATTTGCATTTCGTTCTTACCTGTTATTTATCTGACTTGCAGCCCTCTCGACTTTTTTGTTCGTGACATTCAGAGTCGACTATGACGTATGAGTTATCAACATAGAAACGTGAATTAATTTTGTCTTTCGATGTTTCTATGTTCATAACTACTTCATAGTCGTATTGAAATGTCAAAATTGGTAAGCAAAAGGGATAAGCTAAGCTAGAAGTTTAAGATTAAGTTTCATCTATTGTGTAACGTTTCGTTAAATCGTCGCAACCACATATTGTGGACTGCAAAAAGCACTCATAGGTTGAACTACAAAAGCCTTGGTCACACATAATGAGTGCTCGGCAGAGTATACTGTTTGTGGCATAAATTGGATACGCGTGATCATGACATTACTATAATTTCGGTAATAAACGAAAAAACTACCTATTTTTTAATAGTTATAGCGTGACACAAGACTGTAGAATATAACAATGCGTTAACTTAGGTTTCTTTAATGAAATTGTATGATATCTGTCTCAATTCATTCATCTTTTTTTTCAGGCGGTTACTAGAGAAGAAAATGGGGGAGGCAAAACGATTGAAGAGTCAGCGACGAGTGAACACCAGCCCTGAGGATGACAGTGCTAGCATAGCCAATAACATGGAGGAGCAAGGCATGAGTGCGCCCCCTACCGAAATCATCACTCATATACCTTGAAAGATCTAGCATAAAATCTCGTATACTTATCTTCCTTTGAAATATTTCTAGTATATTTATTAAATAAGTCCAGGCGATGATTTTTAACTCTACAGGGTAACTGTAAGACATCGTAACGAAGCCGCTAGGTACAAAAAAGTCATGACTTCTCCGAGAAAAAAAAATGTATTTTCGACTGATTATGGAACGTTACCCTAGTTTTTTAGTACATTTGCAATGTCCCGGTCAGCTCTGGGCTTATCGGCAAAATATTTTATGAAAAATATACTTACTTATTTAGAATTTTTTTCCTAATAAAAAATTTCACACCTAAAGGTCTTAATCACTGGATTATTTCGTAAGTTCATTCTTATAAATTAGCGATTTTTTAAAACGCCTAAAATTTATATAAGTTCTGTTTACCAGTGTATAGAAATTTCCAATAAAAAAATTGCATCCAGGTTCTTAGAATCTTGTACTGAATCACAGGGAAGCGGCTTCGTCACACTGTCATTTACACCCTGTATAATGTGATTGCTGCATTTTAGAGTGACATATTTAGTTCAATTTAGTGTTTATGGGTATAGAAAGATAGTTCTTATTCGATGCGATTTTTTAATATTATTATGTCGCGCAGGCCAAAGTGTAATTCCGAGTAAGTTATGTTAGGTATTTAATTTAGAAAGTTTGTTAGTCGTTGATTTATTATTAAGGCCAAGCTATCTGAATATTCTTGAAATATTCAGTAAAACATATATAAATATATTTTATAACATAACTATACTGTTTACCGTAAAGTACACAACAATAGCAGATTGGTTACAAGATGCAGGCAACGCCCTGATAACTGCGTAGTAAATACGCCAAAATAAATGCTTTAAAATATTTCGTGCGTGAATCTCCCTTTTAATGTTAATTATTATAAATAAACTTCTAGTACGTTTGAACGTTACTTTGTATCGAGATATAATCTTTCTCACTTTTTCAGCGCAATACCGTGTGTATTGACGTTGATGTATACCACAACATCATTTTATTCTGAAAATTAATCGATTTGTCCTACGGTGGTTGTATTAATTTATTATTACCACCTTCTTCAACTTACTTCTGCTAATATTTATTTATTATTATTTTTATTATTCCAAAATATCATCTCTGGCCATTAAACTATCAAAAAATTAAGTCAATTAAATATGTAGTTTAATATAATAACTTTATAGGTTTACATAAGTAATGATGTGATGTAATTATAACTTTAATATAATGTATGTTGAATAAAGTCAATGTATGTATGAATATTAGTATTTAATATGAATGACAAAAATATTTCGAAAGAGAAACGTATATTTTGTATAAATATTTTGAAATTGAAATTACAATTTAAGAACGACCATATTGAAGTTTTATTTGAATGTCCGCTTAAGAGTGTTCATGGAATAAAAATATTAGGTCCCATCTTTATTCAGATGTGTCATATTCTGACTAATGTGGTAGGACCAAAACTATTAGCTAAGTTATTTTTTGCTGACTGTAGGTATCTGGAATACAAAGTGATCAGTAAAAGTAAATCGGTTATTTGTTCCGCACGCATTAGTTTACGTAATAACATGTCTCGAGGAAAAGGAATGTCGTTTTTCTTACTGAGTGACTCCTCAGTGACACGCATGAGTGCTATGAGGCCGTAGCGGCAAGTCTTCAGCCGGCCAATCGAAGGCGATTCACTTCGCGATACCACTTCAATCAGGCTACACATTCCGACATTGGCATATTACGTGCATACTGCAGCTCTAATCAATTAAACACCTTATCTACGTTAATAACTATTGGTCCTGATAAGAACAGTTTTTCAGCGGCCGCAACAATCACTTGGGCAGTGCTGCGAGGAATGTTTACCTGTGCTTACGTGTGCACAGCTCCTCTGCGACCACCTATTAAAGTTACGTTTTATTAATTATTAACAATAATGTGCGCCATAATTTGTTTTCTGTAATCGGAATATCAACGAGAGCGTTTTAGCTTTTGAGTGTATTATCAATGGGGAATTCGAAGTCGAAGAAAGCTCAAAAGGCACCTGACAAGTTTTTTGAGAGGGAGCGATGGAAGGAGAAATACAAGGAGGAGAAACGGAAGAAGATATTAAACCAGCAACAGAGGAGAGCGGCTGCGAAGGAGCCCCCGATGCCAGTGGCGTTGGCGCTACCACCAGGGCCCAGCCCTGCGCCCACCCCTACGCACATACGATCTTACGACGATGAAGCGCTCGCCCGAATGCGTTGGCAACTCCAAAATGATTCTGATGCGTTCCTTCTAAACAATATTCTTCTCTCTGTTCAATTTTTTGAGAACTATGAACAGTAAGTACTTTTTTTTTTGTTCATTACTTTACTGTAATATTCATCTGGCATCTGCCAAATGTAAGTACAATCTTCTTTGTTGATGGTTTGGTTAAAATTACGTCGTGGTCAAATACATACTCTGGATTATTTTTATAAACAAACTGTAATTAAGTAATTAAAAAAACCAACAAAAATGTACTTGAATATTATTTTAAAGTGCTCTTCAAAATAGTGAGCAAAAAGTAGTTTTACGATTAAAAAGAACATACATATTATGTTCTTTTCTTTGTCTAATTAACTTGATTTAATTTTTAATTAGAATGGTCTACCGACAGTCTTCAAATATCCTAGGCCTTCAAATATACAATTTTTACCAGAAGCGGTGCAGTGGATTAGCGTTTAAGATACACAGACAGACACGTTAATTTCGTATTTAATTGTATTACATAAAATATGAATAAGTGTATCATTCATGTCCTTATCGGTAATATAATCAGCTGGACAGCAAGGAAAGTCCCTCAAACGCGCGACAATCACAGTAATCGGCCTTAGCTTTATATACAAAAATATAAGAGTTAATATCAGTATATTTAGTATTTTCGTCAAGGTTCTTTCAAATATATTATTAAATATATTGTTCATTTTAATGTATCTACACTGTCTTAGCAAACCCCAGTTCTGTTTACAAAGACACAATGAAAGACCGTATTACCATAGTATTTTTACTATGGTATTACTTATATAGAGATGAAACATTTGCGTGTATATCTTTTTTAACACGCTTATATTAGCTTCACCTGTATGTATGTACACCTGTCAAAGATCGATGACAATGCAATAATTCGATAAAAAAATAAAAAAATAAATAAAAAAAAAACGCTCATAAACCAAACTAAAAAGTAGAAAATAAATAATAGTTTAAAATAACTAAAAAACACGCTTTTAAAGTACTTCTAACTAAAAAGTGAAAAATAATTCCTAATATAAGCTAAAAATGGTAATGAACCACAGATATAGATCTACATAGATAACGCAAATGCATGTACTTCGCGTGTCCGAACCCCGACCAAGCGTCAAGGTTGGTCGCAGCTAACTTCAGTCCACGCGCGTCTTTTGTTAGAGAAAATCATAGCGGACGGCCGTTTGAATCGTACTGGGCGGATCGGCATCGGCGGCATCGGTGTCTTTGAATCGGTTTGGATTTCCCGTCACTAAATTTCAGCTGTGACGTCACAATAGGTATTAAAAAGTCGGCACGCTTGGTTTCAATATAAATCGTGATACTTGCGTTATCTATATAAGAGAAGTAGATCTATATCTGTGTAATGAACAAAAAATACTAGTAGGTATTATTGTGAAAAAGCGTGGGTTGCTCGATAGACGAAAAATACATTTACCTACTAGTATTTTTTGTTCATTACCATTTTCAGCTTATTTCCCCATATTGTTGCATGTATAAAAAGGCATCTTCTCGATGGGTTAAAATATGTTAGTATCTATAAAAGTACTACCACTAGGTACAAAACATTGTACTATATATCTATGAAAATAAAAGTCAAAACGGTAAATGAAGTCCTTTTCTATATTATCCACTGCCTTTCTCAATAAATGATTAGTACTAAGAAATGTCGGTATATTGGAGGCAGTAAAAGATCATTATCATTCAATAAACGATACCATAATGCAGATTAAAATCTACCGATAAATGTCTGTGATCTCTTTATTTACCGCTATCAGTTGTTTGTTGGCTGTGATTTCCATATAAATCTTTTATAATCGCAAATGTTTAATAGTTACCAACGTCAATAATAATATTTGCATAATTAGTCATCACCTAACCCTCCTATTATATTAGGCATAGGCTATTTGATGAATAACGATTATCTTATAACTTTCAGAGAAGTACATCAAATAAAAAATAATCCCATAAGCGAGCGAGAACACTTGATCAATGAAGCTATGGTGCGAGAGAACAAGCACGTATTCTTCGCGGATCGTTTACAAGAATGTGTCCACGAACACGTTCAGTACCAAAGAAGCAAGGGACAAACTGAACCGCTGTCAGCCCCCAGGCTCTTCGTCATATATGATAATGTGGAAGCTAGTGAACCGGGAGACACCTCAGATTACAGCGCAGTTCTTGATGCACCTTTCTATAAATTACGAATTGAGGATTGTAAAGAACCAGGTATGCTTTCCGATAATAAAAAATGCAAACAAATCATATTTTCTTACATAAAATATTATTAATGATCTTTGCAATATTTACCTACTTATTTGCATTCACTCATATTTTTATTAAAATATTACAGGTTATGTCAAACTGAAGAAAATTGAAGTTTTGGAAAGTACTTTGTTTAAGGAAAACGAAACAATGAACGCAAATAAAGAAGATTCGGATGATAGCATATACACTGATTCTGAAAAAGAGTCCAACGACTCAGACGAAGCTCCTTATAGTGCACGTAAGGGTGAAGAACTATTAAAACAAATTCAATCAAAATTACAAAAACCAGAACCACAATTAAATATTGATGTAATTACAAATCCGGAAATATCACCAGAAAAATCAAAAGGAGTCAGTGGTCGACGATACAGTGGACCAATAAAACAAGTAAGCCTGCAAGTAGCCAAGAACAACATTCTAAATATAAATAATGTTAAAAAAGATAACGTTTTACTACTTGAAGAGGATGACATTAAGGAAAATAACAACAACTTACTTTCTACATATGATGAAAATACAATAACGCTAAGAAAGTCCATTTTGAAAAATGGCAGAAGGTTAAGTGGACCGATGTTAAGTAAACCTGCATTCACAAATTTGCGAAATGCTTCTTCGGAGACTAATATAGGAGATGATACAGAGACATCTGGTTATAGATCAAATTCTAGCAGTCGTCAGACGGAGTCCAGTGAAACAGAATCTGATTACGGCTACTCTACCATAACTGAATCTGCCACACCGAAACAAATTGAACTTAGTGTGAAAAATAACAATGCCGTCACGTCGGGTGTGTTACCCGAAGAAACCTGGACACTTGTTGAGGCACGTGCTTTGAATGCCTGGAGTGATGATGAGGATGAGGAAGAAATTGATGACGGTGGATCTAAATCGTCCTTATCACGTAATCTTTTTGAAAGGTTGTTTTATTTGAATTCATTGAGGTTTATGAACAATTTCGTAGACCACTTTATTATTAATCTAGGATCAGGTCTAGGTTTAGAACACGATGAAATTAGTTCAGCTTTAACTCAAGGAGCAAGTATTTATTGCGACTCTTTAAAAAATGGATCAAAAACAGACTACGAGATATTTCCTGCCCTTGTAGCTACTTGGCCAAATGCAGCTAATCAGTGGATCATCCGCGAGAGAAAAATTATACAAAATCCAAGAACAAACTTCAGCTATCAGTGGCCTACCAAATATATGGTCAATAAAGCTATTGGTGCCGGGTGTCTGTTAGTACCCGTAGGATTTAGACCAAAAAGAGGATTTAACCCGGAGCAAACTTTACAATGGAAAATAATATTCCCAGCGGCGGAGCGTTATCTAGAAAGTTGCCTAGCACATTCTCACATGAGATGTTATTTATTTTCATTAGCTTTACATAAAACATTTATGGAAAATGAGACTGCAAAAATTGGGATTGACGCTAGTCACATTAAGAATCATCTATTTTGGCAATGTGAGCACAATTACGCAAAATGGCCGGAAGATCGACTTGGAGAATCGCTAAGATTGTTTTTAACCAACTTTTATAGTCACTTCGCGCAGTCTAGATTACCTAATTACTTTATGGAAAATTGTAATGAATTTAAGAGCATTCCAAAACCGACTTTGTTGAAACTTCAAAGACGATTGGCAGATATCATGGAGGCTCCTGTAATGCACATGCTCTACGCTCTTGATAGACTGAAATACGTTAAAAGAGATTTTTACCCAACTTTCAACATACAAAGACTTTACGACATTTTAACTTGCAAAAATCCCTTACGTATAATAAATCCCAATATACCTACATCGGTTCCTAATTATCAAAATAGTTCAGATAGTGATGACGAAAATCACTCTAGTTTTTTCGATAAAGTTAAAGCTCACGATAAACACTATCAATGGAAGAAAGAGAGACAACGACAAATTCAAGAAAGAAGGAAAGCTCAAATGCTCGCCAAGAAACAGAAGTCGGTGGCTAAACAAAGCCTAGAAATCAACAAGAGTGTAAGTTATTTTAACATAGCATGTTAAAGATTGATAATAAAACCTTGATAGTTTTAAAGATATTAACCGACGATAATACTACTATTACCAAATATAATCTAATGTTAAAAATCTTGATTTCATCAGGCTGAGTCACGTTTCTAGTTGTCTCATTTCAATCATACATTAAATACCTTACTATGATAATAATTTAAGAATAAAAATTTCTAATATGTTTTCCTTTTTGCAGATAATTTTACCAGACAAGATGGAGCCTATGCGTCGACGGTTAGTCCTGGAGTTCTTCATACCACACTTCATCGCTATGGCTCGTTCCAGTGAAAAATTTGAAGCTATCAGACAAGCCATTATTTATTTGGAACAAGCTCAAAGATTATGTATACTGTTATTGGATGAGCCTGGAGGTGAAATAACAGCTAATGAATTTTTAGATGTAGTTCGGGATAAATTATCTGATTATCAAAGAAAACTGGTGCAACAAGGTGGATTTAAGCTACCACCACGTCTAGATAGTCAACTAGAACGTCCTGCTCATAAAATGGTCCGTAAACACCGTCCTAAGTTTGTTGTCAACAATGATTCTCCAACGGAAAATCACGGTACATCACCATTTACGTTTGTAGACGTTCATGTTGAAAGCCCTAATCACATGAAGTTAAATGATGCGATGGCGGGAGAGGAGTCTAAATTATAAATATGACTGTTTAGCTAGACTTAAGTTGCAATATTTTATTATGATTATCATGTTAATACATAAAGGATTGTATTTACCTTTGTGTCGTATGTTTGAATAAAATTGTGATCGTCATGTCTGAAATCTTCGTTACATATATATACATTTTAAACATTGGAGTGGACGATGTAGGTATATGTTATTTTTTGTAAATAACCTGGATTAAGGTAATTTAATCTCTTGACTTTAGTAATGGAATCTCGCGTTGAATTTACGTAATGACTTATAAAACCATGTAAATATATATATTACGATGTAAGGGAAGTGCAATTAAACTAAAACATTGTTACGCATTATTTTATTTTACAAATATTGTTATCTTATAAAATAATGTACATATTTTTTTGTAAAATAAACTGTCTTAATATGGCAAACATGTTTAACATCACGTAGTATCACTTAAACCTACTTGTTCGTCTTTAAATGTTGAAGTAGCGTTTCATTCGAGAAAAAATTCTTCAATAATATGTGTGGAATGTGTTTTGTTCTACACTCTGATGAAACAGAGATTCACTTAAGTACCTGATAACCATTAAAAACCAAATTATTTTTTAATATTCGAAGGTGTCCTTACAAATTAAATATTTTCAAACATCATTCGTAAGATGATAGGAACTCTGACAATTAGTTATGAGGAAAACTGACAAGTTATGATTTTTATTTCATCAGTAACAAGTAACTAACTCTACTAAAACAACTTCATACAGGGTGAATGCGACATAGCGAAATTGATACAACCCATAGTTTTTAGACATGGTCAGTTATCATTTCGACGAGTTTTACATTTTTCGAAAAAAAGGTCACATATTTAAAAAAAAAATACTAACCATGTACTGTGGTAAACTTTAAAAAAAAACTTGATAATATCTTTGTTACGTTATAAGTGCAAGAATTGTTTAAGGTTGAAATTAAAATAGCTATTGCACTCATTAGCTAGGAAGCTGAATTACTAAAAAAAAAACAAGTAGTAGCAGCATTAACAATTTAGATTAAAAAGTAAAATATTCAATGCAAGATGTAGTTTTTATTAGTTATGCAATCAGTTTTGAACGAACTTTCTATAAATGTAAATGAAATGCCAGTGTGACTAACTACTTAATTATTCAGCTGTTATACCTACATTTCGTTACTTATATCTGTTTGATAAAACTAAACATATAATTTTAATTAATTACTCTAATAGATGCTACTTGTAGTCCTAACTACTGTTCCGCCGATTACTCTATTATTCCTAGAACTAAACAAACATTGTATGATTCCAGATCGTATCTACGGTAGAATTTAATCTGCATTGGAATCTAAAGCTAAAGTCGGCACTACTTACACAGATTGAAATTTAGATATAAGTCGGTGATTGAATTTTCTTGATTAGATATCAGCCGGAAGTTTTTTGTTTATTAATCTGAATTAGCTGATCTTTATTATCAGTTGATAAATATATTGATTGGGCAGAAAGTACGTGTGTCACGTACATTACTTTGAAGTAGTTTTGTCATATTTTTTACTCCTGCATATATGCACTTCTACTACACTACTACGGTACTAAAGCTTAACAAACAAGTTTGTTAAACTTTAAACGGAAACATGTATGGTGCTGGTGTCTCAGTAATGTTCAACGGTGTCTGCTGATGAAACAGGGATAAATGGCATCATGACGAAGCCGCATGCCAGTGATTTAATACTTGATTCTTATATAATATACTTTTTGCATCCAGGGTGCAAAAAGTTTCATCGTCAATTGTCACATCGGAAAACAGGTCTTGAAAAAAATTACACCTTATAAAAATATCGCAAATGTATGAGAATAAGATTGCGAAAACCATTTTCAATGATTAAGGACATTAATTTTAAACTCTACGTGTCAATTTAAAACCTTTGACCAAAAAATTGCAAATGTATTGGGATAGTCGGGTGAAAATCGGGCAAACCTAAATTTTCCTCGAAAACATCATGAACTTTCCGGTGGAAAATTTTGTATAGTCTCATAATATTGTACTGAATCATTGGTAAGCAATTTACACCCGGTTATAGTAATATATATATTATAAGTAATTTACACCCGGTTTAATTATAGTTTTATTATCCCTAAATGTGGATTCGGTTCCATATTTCTTGGCCTATGTCAGACTCAAGAAAAATTAATAGATAGGTAACAATAAATCATAAGGATGTTTAACATCCTATCGGAATGTGAAAGAAAGGACAGTTTTGTTATGTTTATATGAGAGGATTGACTCCGGCGACCATTGACAGCAGAGCCATTCTCACATACATTCCATACTCCGCCTGTCTGAAGTAGGCGGCGCGGGGGTCGGAGTCGAAGTCTGGCGATATCTCGTCCACTCTTGGCAAGGGGTGCATCACCACCATGCGCCTGCGGGCTCGCGTCATCAGCTGAGGTGTCACCACTAGCAGGCCTCGTGTCTGAAATATAATTATTATTTTCATTAATGATTGACCATAACCATTATTACTCATTTAATGATTAACTTAGTATGATAAATACCATATAGTTATGATTTCTTATTCCACTTAAAGTAAAATACTTCTTTCAGAAAATGAACAATTAATGAATAAACTTTATTGTATCTATGCAGACTTGATCTCTCGTTCTCGATACCTCATTTTATCCAGTCTATCAGAATGCTAAAATATATGCCAAAAATCCTCTGTATCATGTACAATACTCTTACCTTTTCATATTCCTCTTGACTCTGGAATCGTTCACGCTGTATTCTTGTCATGTACAAGACGTGTGTTTCTGCCAAAACATCTTCCAATCGCTCGTATACTCTCTGTGTTATTCCCTTAGAAGCCACATAGTCTGTGATGTGTTTGGGCATACCTAGCCCCTTGGGGCTCACGTATTGCAGAGTCACTTGGTACAGAGTTAGGAGTCGAGCTAAAGAATGTACAGTTCGTCCATTCTTTAAGTCTCCGACCATTGTGATAGTTAACCCATTGACTGTACCGATTTCTTCTCGAATTGTAAAAACATCAAGCAGGGCTTGCGTGGGATGCTCTCCTATGCCATCTCCTGCATTGATAATGGGCTTACGGCTGACTCGAGCTACACGCTGAAATAAAAAATATAATTGTTAAAATTTTCATATACTTATAACCCACCAAAAGAGATTACAGAATTTAGTAAAGATACTTACAGCAACTGCTCCAGGCTCTGGGTGTCGAAGTACACACACGTCAGAGTAGCTCGCCATCACAGAGACACTATCTTCCAAAGTCTCGCCTTTTTTGGCAGAGGAGCTAGTAGCATCTGTATGTATTACCGACCCACCTAATCGTTGCATGGCTGCCGCAAAGCTGCAACTGGTACGTGTACTGACTTCATAAAATATTGAAGCCATTACTTTTCCTCGAAGAATATCATCTAAGGATCTACCCTTACTAACACTTGTCTTCATAAACTGAGCTAGGTTAAATATATCGTTGAGAGTATCTTTACTGAACATATCCACTGTAAGTATACTCTTTCCAAATATATCGCTACGCTGACGATGAGAGACTGAAGTTGCAGGTGGATTTGAAGTACTATCACATCGCTGTCTAATAGGTGGTGCTGGTGACAAGCATCTTGTAACAGCAATTTCATTAAAATGAACATTGGGCTTAGCTTGTCCCTCCGGCTTAGTATCAATTTGGTCTAAATCAATATCACTGGTTCGGCTTAGGTCTGCAGATGTATGAAAATCTAGTGCAGAATTAGGACGACTGAAATCTTTCTCTATTTTTTCAATAGTCGGTATTGTTTGCTTTTTAGGAGTAGGCCATTCGCGGACATTTTGACCAAAACCTGATGGCACGAGTACTTGACCTTCAACATATGCAATCTCACCACGTAACGTAACTCGATGCACTGCTCCACACACTTTCATTCCTGCGAATGGAGTCCACTTTGATTTAGTAAATTCCATGGCTTGTGGTATCGTCCATTCATAATCCATGTCTACCTCTACGTAAGTATTTGGTTGTTCGGGTAGGTTGAATATTTTTCTTGGGTTACGATGGAATTTATTTATTAAATCCTCCATGGTTAATCGGCCTTCATGTACTGCATTTAAAAGAAGTGGCAAGATTGTTTCTAAGCCGGGATAGCCTGGTGGTGGATTTTCGGCATTCTTTTCTTCTACTGTGTGAGGAGCATGGTCCGTAGCGAAGACATCTATGATGTCAATATTTTTCCATAACTCTGCTTGATCTTCAGGACTACACAGTACTGGTCTTACTTCAGCTCTCCCTTCTCCTAAATCAGATATATCAGCTGTACTCAAGAATAAATGATGAGGACACACTTCACAAGTAACTTTTAAACCCCTTTCTTTGGCAGATCTTATTATCAGAATTTCCTCTTTTCTAGCCACATGACAAATGTGTATAGGTCTGTCAAGTAGGGACGCCATTAAAATAACGGCTCCAGTTTTTTCCTTTTCTGCGTGGGCACATACAGGCATTTTCTTTGGCCAATTCTGAAGATGTCTTTGCCATGTTGTCATGTCATCCAGCCTTAGAGTAGTGAATGTTTGATTAAGGTACATTTTCAGAGCAGCAGCTTGGGGTGCCATTTCAGCAACTGTTTCAGTGTTACCGGTGCCAGCCCCCATAAATAAGGCGTAGTCGCACCTAGCACTGACGCGAGCTAAAGCAGCTGCGTATTCAAATGATACGCGGTCAACTACTGGCGGATTTGTATTAGGCATGGCTAATATCATTGTTATTCCACCAGCCAGCGCAGACGCAGTACATGATGCAAAGTCCTCTTTGTAAGTAGCTCCAGGTTCCCGCACATGGACATGCACGTCGATAAAACCAGGCAATTTTATGATGTTGCGAGATGTCATGCAGTCGGTATGAGTCTTCATTAATGGAGCGCTTCCACATTTAGTCATAGCCTGTAAATCATACAAAATATTGATGCTATTAATAATGATATAACGCTTAACGTATAAATCGCATTGCAAGTGACTTGATAAAGGATTTTTACATAAAAGACTATGTTACTGCCGAAGATCGTAGTCAAGCGAAGACGCAAAACATAAGCAGTGATTACTACTAACCTGAACTAAGAGTTTGGCGCATTTGACATCAGTCACCAAAGGTACAGCGTAATCCACTGCCAGTCGACGCGTGCGGTATCCATGAGTACTAAACGCAGTTACACGTCGAGCACCGCCGCGCATTGGTAAGTTAATAACCATGTCTAATTCGCGTCTGGCCATAAAATCTGCCAAGTGCATCAGTTCTCCGTCTGATCTTATGTCTTCAGGGTCTCCGATGTGATCAAATGTCCATTGAACACTTTCGATCTGAAACAATTAAATAATTCACTAAATAAATAGGAAATTGCTACCTATTTTACTATTTATACATATAGATTTATCTGATGTTGCTGATCAAGCTTCGAATAGTTATGTGCTGGTTTATTATATAAATATCTATACAAATTAACATTTAAGTTGTTGAAAAAGTTCCAAATAGGCTATCAGGGACTAAACAGAACTGCCCGTAGTGCCTATATCATTTTGTATATAGCTATCACTCAAAAGCGATTTGAAGTCGCAGAAAACAACGTATTGTTTTAACTTACGTCAACACCATGCTCAGCGTAAAAGTCTCCAGTACCCATACTAGCGTATAGTTTATATCCCAATTTGTGCAAAGCTCTGACACTCGGGAGCAATTCCATCTTATGCTGAAATAAAGAAAACCATTCATTAAACGTTATTTACCTTAACAATGATAAAACATAGACTAGGCATCTTAAGTGAATGGTTCTTACCTTAAATGTACCAACAGACAGTAAAATAGCCTTCTTCGGAATCGCAAAGCCCGTACTCATTAAAGATTTCAAATAGGCCTCATAACGGTTCTCCCCGAAACAAGCGACTTCTCCGGTAGACGCCATTTCAACCCCTAAAGTTACATCGGCACCAGCTAACCTTGAAAATGAAAACTGGGGAACTTTTACTCCCACTTTTCCGCAGCCAGCCATTACGTCCACTGGCTCTACTGGTATTCCTAGGATTATTTTAGTGGCCATAGCAACGAAATCATGATCCAAGGTCTTCGATACAAATGGGAATGACCTTGACACCCTCACGTTACATTCAATTACCTTAAGATCGTTATCTTTAGCAATTAACTGCATGTTAAAGGGACCCGTGACGTCCAGAGTCTCAGCTATAATACTGGCGATTCCTTTTATTTTGTCCAGAGTTTCATCGTTGATATCCTGCGGTGGAGTAACTAGCGTCGCATCTCCGGAGTGAACTCCAGCATTTTCTACGTGTTCAGAGACTGCCATGCAAAAAATTACGCCATCGGCAGCGACCACATCTACATCAATTTCTTTTGCATCCATAATGAACTTCGATATGACTACAGGGTAGTCTTTACTAACTTGACTTGCTGATTTTAAATAGGCTTCTAATTCCTGATTGGAGTTAGCCACATTCATAGCTGCTCCACTTAAAACATATGATGGTCGTACTAAGCACGGATATCCAACTTCATCACAAAAAGCTGTGGCTGATTCTAAGTCAGTAAGTTCTTTCCATCTTGGTTGCATTATACCTTTACGGTCAAGCATTCTCGAAAATTTAAATCTATTCTCAGCATTGTCTATCATGTCGGGTGAAGTTCCAAGGATAATAGCTTGCTGTCGATGTAAATCCATGGCAATATTATTTGGTAGCTGTCCCCCCATTGATAATATTACGCCATTTGGATGTTCAATATTATAAATATCCATAACAACTTCGAAGGAGATTTCTTCGAAATACAGTCGGTCGCTCATATCATAATCTGTACTTACTGTTTCAGGATTATAGTTGATCATGATGGTCTTTTTACCTTGATTTCTAAGCTCTCTTAGACAACCAACTGCGCACCAATCAAATTCGACTGAACTTCCAATACGATACACACCAGATCCTAAAACCATAGTATAACCTCCTGGAAATAGTAGATCATGCGTACTAGCATTGTAGGTCAGATAAAGATAGTTGGTAGAAGCAGGCCACTCAGCCGCAACTGTATCAATTTGTTTAACGAATGGAGTAATTTTGTATTCTTCTCTTAGTTTTCGCACGGCAACTTCTGTACTTTTTACTACAGCAGCTATTTGTTTATCAGAAAAACCAATTTTCTTCGCTTTCTTTAATATATCTAAAGAAATAACGCCACCTTTTGCCGTTTGTCCCAATGTGTGGTAATAATCTATGATATTCTTGAACTTTTCTAGGAACCATTTGTCAATTTTAGTTAAATCATACAGCTTGTCTACCGAGTAACCTTCTCTTAAAGCCGCAGCTAGTACAAACATACGCTTGTCAGTCGGTTCCCTTAGTTCATCTTCATTTACTTTCTTAATATTCGGATCGAATCCATTAACATTTTCATCCACCATTCTCAAAGCTTTTTGAAAAGCTTCTTCAAAGCTTCTGCCTATTGACATAACCTCACCAACGCTTTTCATAGAGCTGCCAATTTTAGTACTTACTCTGTTAAATTTGGCCAAATCCCACCTCGGTATTTTGACCACGCAATAATCGAGACTTGGTTCAAAACAAGCCGTAGTGACACCAGTCACTGAATTTTTGATTACGGGTAAGGAAATACCTAATGATAGCTTAGCAGCAACATATGCCAAAGGATAGCCAGTGGCTTTGCTTGCTAATGCAGAGCTTCTAGACAATCTTGCATTTACTTCTATAATATAAAATTCTTCTGAGTTTGGATTTAAGGCGTATTGAATATTGCACTCACCTACAATCCCGAAGTGTTGAATAACTTTAATAGCTGTGCTTCTTAGCATGTAATATTCCCTGTTTGACAATGTTTGACTTGGAGCAACTACAATTGATTCTCCAGTGTGTATGCCTAAAGGATCAACATTTTCCATGTTACAGACAGTTATACAATTATTGAAAGCATCTCTAACCACTTCATATTCCACTTCTTTCCATCCTTTCAGAGATTTGTCAATAATAAGTTGATCAGAGTGTGACAAGGCGTGGTGAGCTAGTGTCCTAAGTTCTTCTTCGTTATTTGCAAAGCCAGATCCTAATCCACCCAAAGAAAACGCAGACCGTGACATAACAGGAAAACCAATTTGCCTTGCAGCCGCTATCGCCTCCTCTATAGTAGTTACAGCTGCACTGGGAGCAACTTTTTCTCCAATAGCATTAATTTTTTCAGCAAATATTTTTCGGTCTTCGGTATCAACAATAGATTGGATTGGAGTACCTAATACATTTACATTATATTTCTGGAATATTTTAGTTTTTTCCAATTCTACACCACAATTTAGTGCAGTTTGTCCCCCGAATGTCAATAAAACCCCGGTTGGTCGTTCCGCCTTTATAACCTGTTCAACGTATTCCGGGGTTATCGGCAAAAAATATACTTTGTCTGCTAATCCTTTTGATGTTTGTACGGTGGCAATGTTTGGGTTAATCAACACTGTCTGTATTTTTTCTTCCTGCAACGCTTTTACAGCTTGTGACCCTGAATAATCAAATTCACCTGCTTGGCCAATAGATAGACCGCCAGATCCTAGAATAAGAACTTTTTTTGGTCTCTCTTGTATGGTTGGTACGAATTTTAGCTTTTCTGTGATTATATCATCAACTATGCATGTGTTTTTAGATTTGAAGCACTTAACTGTGTCTACAAACACATCAAAAAGACATTCTAAATCCGTTGGTCCAGCTGTGTGCTCGGGATGGAATTGTACACTGAAGAACGGCAACGATTTATGGATAATGCCTTCATTTGTTTTATCATTTTCATTGGTGAATAGTATTTTCCAATCTTCAGGCAAAGTGTCGGTATCTACAGCAAATCCGTGATTTTGCGATGTCATGAAACATCGACCCGTGCCGTTATGAGTACACGGCAAATTATGTCCTCGATTTCCGTAGCTGAAAACATATTTATTTAAAATTATTTTTTGTTTTCTGATGAGAATTTACATCGCAACACATTACAATGACTTAATATGAAAAATAAATAAAATCAAAAAGTATGTTATGTTAAAATTTGAACAGGTAGTAATAAATAAAATAATGAAGTAAGATAAGTTGATTCAGGAAATAGTAGGTGTGTCTGTTTCATTAAAATTAACTTTCACACTTATAAATATCACCGATTATGGGTGAAAAAAAAGCTCAAATACCATGAAATATTAAAACAACCGAATCTATCTTACCTAGTTTTATAAGTTTTACAACCAGCTGCGGTGGATAAAAGTTGATGTCCGAGACAAATACCGAAAACTGGTTTCACATTAGTTTTATTCTGTATAACGGCACGTAAATTCTGTACAACGGTTTTGCACATCTCTGGGTCACCAGGACCGTTGCTGATGAACAGTCCATCGAATTGGCTCGGGTCTAGCTTGTGGTTCCAGGGAACTAGGACAACTTTGGCGTTTCGCTTGATCAAGCAGCGGATCTGGTTGTATTTTAAACCGCAGTCCACTGCCATTATAGTGACAGTACCGTTTGGGTTGTATGTTTTCGGGACCTGAAATAAGATTTAAAACAATTCATTATTTTTTTTATGAAAAGAATAATTTATTCTGGCATAAGAAAAAAACATCATAAAACGTCTAAAAATAAATGATTCTAAAATATTATTTATATGCTAGAAATGGTACGCATTTCAGCACAATACTGCAGCGCTAAAAGCACCGCAGTGCTGATAATTCTCATGCACCCAGTGAGTAAGTAGTAGTATGACAAAAGAAAAATAATTACATATTATCTAATATTTTGATTATTTACTTTTTACCTGAATTATTTATTAGATATATTTAATTTAATAAGTTTGTATTATTTTTTATTTGATGTATATTTATAGTTAGGTTTATATTTAGTTTTAACGTATTTAATAATATAGTGTAATTTTAAATCTTTAATTGTATCACAATAAATATTAACCATAAAAGATTTAAGAAGATAAAAATTTACCTATTCAGATTTTATCATAAGTTAGTTTCAAATGAAAGGAAAGATCCATCTTAGTTTTCGAATAAGTTGCTGTCCTATAGTTGTCTCCTGATCATTGTAAGTAAAAATTATGTCTTAATATAAGGATGGTGAGTGATGAATTTATTTATTTACAATTTAACATACATTAATGAATTTTAATACATACTTCTTAAAATATTTTAAATCTTGTAACAACATCAAATAAATATAAACTACAAATAAGATAATAAAAATGTTAATACCTTTATAGAAACTTCAGCTACCAGATTCCTTGCATTTGGATCTGACAGGGGTGGCAGGATACCGAAAGGTGGCACTCCTTGTATAATCCGACCTAGGGTTACACCCTCACGCAGGCGGAATGTCAAAGCCCTAGTGTCTATATCACACAGCCCTGGGATGCCATGAGCTGCCAGCCAGACCCCCAGAGAACGCTTAGCCCTCCAATGGCAAGCACGAGTACTTACTTCGCCGACTATCAACCCAGCAGCCCATATGCGGTTAGATTCAAACCACCTGGAATTAGACACAATCAACCATATTATATACTGGGTCACTTAAGTAATGGTGTAAAGTTTTCTCATATTAAGAGGGTTCCGAGATTATTTTTCTGTTAATAAAATAAATTAAAGATATTTTTTTTTGTTTTTTTTTTTTAATCCCTTGTGGGTAACTAGCGATACAGACAATAAAACCCAATTGAAGGTGAATAACTAATTTCTTTAAACCCAAATGACAAATAAAATGTATTAAATTGTAAGTAGTATTTTTACTTTTTTTTAAAGTTATTGAAAATAAGCGTGTTAATAAAAAACGATTTCATAATACCTCGAAAAAGCACTTGATAACGCAAAAAGTTGATTAAATAGTTTTTGAAGTCTGACCTGATTATTCTTACAATTACAAATCCAATTTAATATGAGCAATTCGACTAATTAATCATTTTTTGCGTTGTTAATTCTATAATGCGTTGTTAATGTCATCCGTCATTATATTATGTGCGGATACCGCCAAAAAACTAAAAAGTTCGAATGATTGCCGAAAAAACACTTTTTTTTTTATTAACATTTACAAAAGCCACCTTAAAAAAAAAAAATAATGCGTTGCTAAAAAACCACAGAGGTTTGCCTGCAGCGCAATTTTATCTGCAGTCTAGTACAGCAGTCGTAAACGCTACTAACAAATTATTATTACATTTCAAGTAGAAAACATTACATTAATTTTTAACCGACTTCTAAAAAAGGAGGAGGTTCTCAATTCGATTCGTATATATGTTGCTTTTTTTTTTTATGTTTGTTCACGGATATCTCCGTCGTTTATGAACTGATTTTGATGATTCTTTTTTTGTTGGACAGGAGATGATTCCAAAAGGGTCCCATCGTCAGCATGTCGTGATCTGATGATGGGATCTCAGAGAAATCGAGGGCAACCCTCGAATTTTATAGGCACATGTAATGTTTTTAGTGTGTTTTTCAAAGCTGCACCAGTATTTACGTATTTTTATGTGGATGAGCTGATGATCGAAGGTCAACTCCTCAATGGTTAGGAGTTAAAGGATAATTCTTTCACTACTGTACACATATTCAGACTGCTAGTTATGATGTCAAGTGAGCTGTTGGAACGTAGATATTTCAAAGGTGGTCCCATTGTCAGCATGTTATGATCTGATGATGGGATCCCAGAGAAATCGGGGGCAACCCTCATATTTTATTAATCGAGGCCAGGATTTACGCTTGGTCGCAATAATTTTATGTAATTGAGCTGATGATGGAAGGTCAACTCCTCAATAGTTAGGAGTTTAAGGATAATTCTTTCACTACTGTACGCGTATTCCTACTGCTAGTTATTGTGTTAAATGAGCTGATGATGGAAGGTCGTGACCCTCAACAATAGTCAGGTGAAAGGATTTAATTCTTGTCTATTATTAATAAGTTTTCCGTCTCAAGTAACCGTCGTCTCCTCATTCGAGAAACATTCTTGCTCGGTCTACCCATCACTTAAAATCGTAAAATAAAATAATTTTAAACAAAAAAAAAAACCGACTTCAAAAAGTAGGTAAACTAAAAAGCAAAAAATAAATTTACTTCGCACAAAATAATACGTTTTTTCATTTAGTTAAATAGAAATTATTAAATATTTATTTTATTATTCTGAAGTCGGTGCCAAGTAAACAATTAATAACACTGTATAGATAATATCAATCGTTCTAACAACTTTTTTCTGACTGAATATTAGTTATGTTTCTGTGGTAAGTACCAATACTGGGCACTAGAACACCTACGCCTCCCTTTTTGTGTGAACTGTAATTTGATATTGTAGAAAGGTTGTTTTTACTTGGCACCGACTTCAGAATCATAAAATAAATATTTAATAATTTCTATTTAACTAAATGAAAAAACGTATTATTTTGTGCGAAGTAAATTTATTTTTTGCTTTTTAGTTTACCTACTTTTTGAAGTCGGTTTTTTTTTTTATATTTTATGGTGGAGGGTAGTTCATTTATAAACCGCGGCACTAAAGCTTCGATTTCCTAGGAAAGCGGTGTGGAATAATGCGGCCGTAATATTATTACCGTGACACGATTAATATGTAATACGTTAGGTCGATCACCGCTCTCTAGGAAACCACTACATTTGTTTTACATAGGCAACGTTCTAGTGACGTCATTGTACCGTTATCTTTACGATCGCATTATTCCACACCGCTATGCTAGGAAACCGAAGCTTAAGTAGTGAGCGGTTCTCTCGCCGTAAACATTCCGAGCCGGCACTTATAATCATACAATCGAATTGAAAACATCCTTCCTTTTTGGAAATCAATTAAAAATAAATATTTAAATATTACTTTTGTAGTATATATAGTACAGTGTCTCTTTTTCCTTCTATCCCTGACTTAAGCTACTAAATTATTGTTTGTTAACTATAAGGTGTTATTGTTGTATAACTAATAAATTCACGTTTTTTGAACAATTTGACAGTTTTAAATGTTTAATTTGTTTGTAAAACTTAAACTTTTGGTCGTAAAAGCTCAAGTGAAATGGATTCTGTTTATGATTTTATACAAACTACTTTTAGCATTCTTGTAAAGTATTAATGAAGTTGTATAACTATACAAACATAACACTTTATATAAAGGTGTATATTGACGTAAAAATAAATTTTATTTTAGGCGTAAGAAAAACAAAGCCTTACTTTGGTATATCGTGTTCATCCTTCTCGTCTTCGTCTGGTACTCCGTAATTGCCGACCAGCGGATATGTGAGTACCAATAACTGAGCGTGGTACGAGGGATCTGTCAGTGATTCTGGATATCCCACCATGCCCGTTTGGAACACTGTAAAATATATGTCATCACGTTAACTGTGTTGAAATTAGAATGCCAGGGTGGATGCAACATAGAGGAATTTATTTTCTTAAAAACATAGACTCTGGAGCCTCTAGACATAGTCAGTATATATTTAAAAATCCACAGATTAAATAAAATCTTCCAAAAAAGAAAAACCTTTTTCTAGATAAATTAAAAATTAAAAACATTGGATTTGTTTGGAAAACGGTTTTCTTCGTATGATTTTTTAACAGGTGGATGTGAACACCGACCATGTTTAGAACTTGTGTTTTTAAGAATTCCTCTATGGCGCATCCATCCTACATATCTTTTGGAAACCTTCGAGACTGTATGCAACATCTATTTATTTATTTTAAAAAAATATTAATCTGACATACTTAGTATCTAAGCAAAATTGAAACAAAAACAAAAATATACAAAAAAACATTAAGTTTAAAAATGTAGCTACACACATACACACTTTATCATAAAAAACATAAATAAACCTCACCGACTTCTCCTTCCACGGGCACCTTGGCCCCGAAACTTCTTCCGGTAAACACCGTTCCATCGGACAGCACCAGGCTGCACGGTGGCCCAACCTCACAACTTAATTCCTCAGCCGTCATCTAAGGATGAAAACAACCTTGTCAATAATATGAACAAATATGCATGGTAGTTATAAGCAGCCATATCCGAGTGGGAGATCGTAGGACTGCAAGTGTCAGTATACCAGGGCCCCACGTCTATTCCGATTGAAAGCTGCTGCTTATCGTTCGTCGTATTCGGTACTTTCCGAAATGTTTAAGTAACAAAATTCTACCGTAAAGGCTACAGAGAAATCTTGAATTTCTTTCAGCGTATTGCCAGCAGGGCCCTCCTCAGTTTTAAGGTCAAGACCAAGCTAAACGGGATAACAAGTAATATTACTTGTTATCCCGTTTAGCAGTGTTTCAGTACCGTCGAAATACCTTGGTTTTATTATAAAATAATTATTAATTTATAAAATATTAAAGTTGAAAAATTAAGAATCCAGCAGGACTCGAACCTGCACCCCTTGGGTATACGCCCCAAGTGCTTTGCCAATTCAGCTATGGATTCGTATGCTGCCGGACTCAAAATTTCTCAACTCTTTTTGTGCCAGCTTTTAGCTAGACGAACCTTATTTGGTTTTACGTATGCGTATACCCAAGGGGTGCAGGTTCGAGTCCTGCTGGATTCTTAATTTTTCAACTTTAATATTTTATAAATTACAAAAAGGCATAGCAAAGCTAAAATTTGCTTTAAAATATTACAAGTAATTATTAATTCATGAGGAATATACCTTCAAAACTTTTATACAGCCAGCAGGGCCCTTTTTTGTTTGTACACTTTTAGACTAAATAGTTATATTTTTTATTAGCATTTTTATAGTACTGGGATAGGGTTTTAAAAAAGTCTATCAATCCGCATTATGTGCCAACCCTTCTCATTGTGAAAAGAGACCCGAGCCAAGCAGTGGTACAGTTATTGAAATATAGGGCTGCTATTATTGTAGTCAGATATTCTTTGTGGAAGAGCTAAGAGAGAAGGTTTAACATCTCATTAACCACCGAATACTAGTGGATTGTTGGTATTCATAATTATATTTAATAGGAAATTAGCGTTCTTTTAGGCAATGATATTTGCCATCTTTTTCGATAGTTCCATGCGCTTTAGCTTACATAATTTTATTGTATTCTGAAATCATAATTCAGTAGGAATATATTAAAACAAATAAAGATAAAACAACAAAACTTTTATTTAGCGGCTCTGCATGCAAGACAGAATATATATACTCATTATTTTATTTTCTTTCGCTTCGCTTTCTGTGTAGTGTCAGTATAATGCTATTTTTATTATTTATACCATACATATACTTGTAATACCGCAAAACTATGATATTTTATTTCCTATTTTAGGAAGTTCAGTTCAGTTCAGAGTCTATTGTCGCTAATCTCTAATCTTATCATAAAATTGAATTACAAAAATCTGTCAATTTTGAATCGATCGATCAAATTCTCATGAAAGACAAGAATAGTCTTATTCATTTCATCTTTAACATTTTTATCCTACTCCTTACTAAGATATCATACCTTTTTTATAAATATTAGAATTACCTGTCACAAATTTAACTTATATTCTTAAAATAACATCTATATCATTTTTATTTATAATTGTTAGAATTCGATTCTTCTTCTTCTATAAGGTTTTCCTTGACCTACATACATACATATAAGTACACGCTTTGACCAAAATAACACATTCACGTACATAATAATATATACATACTCGTACGTAATAATAACTAAAGATTTAGAAAGAAGGTTCGATTACAATTTCTGAACTAAGTTAGTTTTAATGTTTACTTACGAATTTTATCGGATGTTTCTATCACGCATAAAGATGTATTATATTTATTAAAACATTAAAAATATGCGGCAATAAACATCAACAAAGTACGGCGTATTGACCGTAGTTAAAAAGTATCTATTGAATTAATCTGCTTCGCTTATAAATGTGACCAAATTATTTAATTGTTGGCACAACAAAACAATTAAATATTTAAAGGATCGTACTTGTATTTGCCGCGGTTTGAAATTCGATTCTGAAATTGCGTTTATTACAAATATTTTCAGCAGCGCAAATACGATTACTTATTTGTTTACGTTACTTTGGTAAATGCTAGGCTTTTCTATATTTTGCAATAGTCCTACACTATCCGGTGTCTTTGGGTGGATTTCAATTTGTCTCATAACATTTAGAGTAAAAGGTTAATCGGGCCTCTGCGCAGTTGGTTTCGGCCGAACGCATGCCTTCCAAAGGTACGGGACTCCATAGTCCCGAGATACGGAACCGTAACCAACAAATGATAATTTAATCGTTTAACTAGGCTGGCGGAATATTCACTTCACACGCCATTCATCAATTTAGCCAAAACAGGGCAAAAAGTAGGTATTATTAAATAGGTAAATTTATTTTAATATTTTCTATCAGTATGTATTTAAGACAGACCTAATTAAATTGTTTTGAATTAAAAATTTGGGTGTACAGAAATATTAATTATATTTATTAGAAACATTGATATAAACCGTATAAATATAAGCATATAAACAAATATTGTCAAAAGAAGGTTTTGGATTTAATTGATCTGACATAAGACTTACAAGAAATAAAATATCAAGGGCAATCAAAGTACACAGTATAAAGTTTCTATGTCAACTTCCAGTTTAACATTATACGAAATAATAATATTAGTACTTAACACGAATTTCTGCGTAGTTATAGAACTTAAGAAGAAAACATAAACTAAAATTGGCGTCGAAACGTGACCGGCTATTTCTACAGATAAAATTATAAAACAACCTATAAGTTTGGGTATTGTGTTCTAAATATATTGTGTGTAAAGTTATTGCTAACCTAAGTGTCGGTCAATCAACCGGAGTACTCACTTTTTTAGGTTCGTTTAGCGGCCACGTGGTTTTATGTGGTGTCGCCGCGAAACGGTCCGGCTCTGTCGCTGTCTCCACGACGACAGACTCGCTCAACTCGATGGCATAGCCATATTAACCGACTCCTTATCATACTCCGTCACATACAATAGGTTCTACCTGCCTCTGACTCTTTTGCACTTAGTACAATGCCTATATCTGTCTCCCTCCAATCACTTGTTGCAGGTCTACAGTGTGAATTGAGCTGTATATTATAATATTAGCGGTCAATGTATAATAGAATCTCTGTACTATTAAAGTTATCATCAACAATATAAAATATTTACAGATTCTTTTCGAATAGTTGTCTACATTACATACAACTGAAGAATTTATTGATTGACCATTACTTAGCGCACAATAATAATGTTTATTGTTTAGCAAAACTATAAATGAATATTATTTTTATGGTATTATTGGACTACGTTAAATCTAACTAACGTAACAGGTCATAAATTACTAAATCTACAACTTATGTAGATTTAGTAATTTATAGTAAATAAAAAGGAAAATATCATTGCAATGCTCAGCGATGGAACTGTGCCCGGTAGATGGCGATAGGATCTCGCTCTCGATTACCTCGCCTTAGTTCTTGAGGATTGTTATTTTTCTGTCCAAAAAAAGGTATCTAACAGGTCGGAGCTAGACAGAGGGCGAAGCTACACAGCTATGGAAGTACCAATGTGAAGTTATTGATTTTACTACTGGACTGGAAAAAGAAGTCGACAGTCTTAATATGAAATTCTGATGAGTCAAGTAAATACATCGTTCCTAATATGATAGATTTCAGGTTAGGGCCCAGTTTCTCCAGTAACTGATGGTTAAGTGCCGGTTAATTCTATAAATTTCTATACACATTTTACATTTAAATCGCAAAAAACTGGTGAAACTGGCGAGAACTCTAGTACCTAGACTGCATTAACTACACAACTAACTGATTTCATGCATGTCATTCGGCTTCTTATAGGGTGTTATTTTGTATTTTAAGGGGTTTATGAAGATCTCTGCGCGCGGCTTTGCCATAGCAGTATTTCGATTAATTCGTCAGATCGTTTTCTATTGTTATAGGTATTTTTTTTCTTTTTTGCCAAAATATTATGCCTATTCTTTGCAGTACGCCGATTTTTGGTAATAATAAAATATTTGTCTTTCTTTCTTTTTTTCTTACAAAAAAAGAAGCGTAGGTATGTCCTTTCTCAGATCGACACAGATTATCATCAAGATCGTTTCGGTAACTAAGCCGTGACAGCGGAACAGACACAGACTGACAGATTTACTTTCTTATAATATTATATTTAGTAAGGATTGAAAAGGATGAAGGCAGAACACGAAATAATTTCTTGTAAACATATCCACTTTTATTTGTAAACTTGTACGAGTCTTTGATTACATTTGTTTAACAATACTATTATTAAGTATAACTAATTATGCTAAGTTTATATTTCCAGGTTTGTTCAGAATCGGATGGTTTATCAAAGTCATTGTTTTAACGTCTGCTGGCTTGTCTAGTTCTAAGATCTGGAACACGTTTTGTTCAGGGGCTGCCTTTAGCCATATTCCTGGTACGTAGAGCGTCACTTGAGGTCCAACACCAGGCCAGTACCGGCCCAAGTTGTAGCCATTCACCCAGATGTAACCCTGTGTAAAATATAAAAAATATTGTTATTTATCGGGTCGAATGTGGACGTATATGAGGAGTGAGGAGATCATTGTTTTGAAATAGATTCGGTCAGACTAGATAGATAGATAGATAGATAACTCTTTATTGGACACAAATAAGAAAGTCAGTTTCAAAAAGCACATCATTTAGATAGTACAATGGGCGGCCTTATCGCTATAAAAGCAATTTCTTACAGGCAACCTTTGGATGGACAAGAGAGCATAAGAAATTATTAATACTAGATATATTGCATTTGTTTTTAGACTATCTTTAAAGAGTATCTTACCAGCGATGGGTATGGCTTAAGAGCGACACGAAAGCGGTAGATAATGTCGCGTTTTTGACATATATCTTTGTACGAGCAAACATAACAAATCTGCGACAAAATCTATCTTGCGTTTATCATGCTAGTCATATTAGAAAGCAGACGGCGAAAATAAGTTTATTTAGTGTAAAATAGTCAAATATAAAAGTATATGTACAATAAAAGTAGCATTAACCTTTCCCCATCCAGTAGTTTCAATGAAGGTATCCAGTGGAGCCTCATTGGTGGGAAGCGTGAAATGACCCTCGAAGAACAAAGGTCCGCTTATAACTTCTTGTTCCGCCACTTGGGGTAGAGTCAGCACTTCCAGCGGGAAGCCAGTCACTGTCCAGTTACCAGCCAACACCTTGTTGTTGTGTATCACTGAACCCAGTATACCCTGTAATAATTATAGGATTTAGTTTGTCATCTTAATAAAGTACCAAGATAGTTTTGACTATTGGCGCATGGATTTTACTAAAACTTTCGAACTTTCGATTTCTTATCGAATCATCAAAGGCACATAATATTTGATGAAAATAATAATTATTATCATAAAATCTTTGTCCTAGGTCAGATAATAAAAATCCTTTCTCGCTATTTAGCAGTGATGGGTTATTTATTGAAGAAGACTGTAGTTTATCTCATGGTTAGGAACAACCGACTACCACACACCAGGACCACAATATTAGATATCCAGTTCCATGGAAGTCATTTTCAATGGTCTCATCCATAGAAATCTTAATAACTTATTATTAAGATTTCTATGGTCTCATCCCAACAAGATAATAAGGCAAACATAATAAACATGAGACGATGGTGCTGTCTCATAATGAGCGTCGTGAGGAGATATTAAACAAGTGCATTTTTATCTGGGTACTTCACATCCACCTGTTGTCCTATTTGAGCGATAGGTACATTGCACGCGATGGCAGCCAGAGGTTGGTATGGAAAAAGGTGTTTGTACGGTGTTGCATCGCGTTGCTTTGCACTTGACGGCCTTGACGCTCAGCCAGGACAAAACCTTACGAAAGATTATGCGTTGCGTATAAAATTTGTAGAAAATACGTTAATGACAATAAATGTACCGGTTCACAAAAAGTAACCCTGAACTTGCTGCTACTAAGTTCACTTGATTGAATAAATCAAGGTCAATAACAAGCATGGTAAATTTGTGGATTAATCTCAGGGAACGAATGCATGCAGTAAACCAGTTTAGAGCAATCGTTCACCGAGGGTGACCTTCCGAATCCTTGATGAAAAAGTGCCCCTTCGGACTAATAACTAATTGGACCAAACTGGAATATCATATGGGCACAGTCCCTTTAGATGTTCCATACGTAGCCGTGGCAATAAAATAAAATTAAATGAGGACCTAGATCTAACTGTCGAAGTGTGAGTGTAAATAAGTACTAGAAGCAATACATCAATTTAAGTGACTTTTAAATGTGTGTAATGTGTTTATTAACATTTTTTTGTTTGTTTATAGACCAACACTACGTGAGTAACACCCGTATTTCATAATTTGAATGGTGTGTATAGTTGTTTAAAATAAATGTAGGTACTAAAGCAAAAATATCTTAATTTTAAAATGCAGTACCCAGTTACCAACAGACGTTTAGAGAACAAGGGGTTTGTGATTGCGGAATCGTTGTCCTAATTGATACCTTTTACCAATCATTGTAATACCACAAACCACATGGGTTATCAATGCTTCCTCAAAATTATATCTACATCAATACAAATGAATAAAATTGAAGTGTCCGTTTTTAATGTCAAAATAACAATGATTTTTCAAGCTGGTATAGTTATTTGCACGATACCTGTGCCTAAAATCCAGTTTTTTTTTTGCTGTCAGTCAGTTTGTCTGTCTGATTGAATCCGCATAACTTCTTCTAAACGGCTGAACCGATTTTAATTTTTTTTTTGTAGCAGGGTGACTACAAGTCGCGTAACTTGGGGTAACTTTGTTACTTTTTTTTTGTAACTTTGGGGTGCATGAAAGGAGCCTCTCCGAGTGACGTACACAACGATTCCCTACGTCCGGCGTACCCTGGGCAATTCACGAGTTCTCCAAAACGAATTGGCTAATCTTTTCACCGCGATGGCAAGTCAGAATAAAATTTGACTCAGCCATCGACACGACGACGACGAAGGCGCGTAACCAGGCCAAAGCTAATGTAATACTATCGTATATAACAGGCTACGTTTTATGGATGTGCCTACCACACAGACAAAACTGTGGGCGAAAGTTCGTTTGTTTGTTTGATAACGCTAATCTCGGGAACTACTTTTTATTTGTTGTGTCAAGGTATGGTTATTAATGTCTATGATACTTATACTTGTCCAAATACATACAAACGTTATATTGTACAATATTATGGTTCAAAAACCAAAAGGATCCGAATCAGCACCCTTGGTGGGGTAAACGCTATATTTCAATACAAATAAATAATTATATATCTATATTCTTAATACTCACTACTCACTGGTTATAAATAATAATTTAAATTTATCACGTTCACCGTACCATATACCTTAGATAAATGAACCTTACTTGGTTTCAGCGCCACCTATGTGATGAGTGATAAGTCACTTAGTCACACACAGTAAGTTTGGGCTTAGACCAACGCGCTACTGCCGAGAGATGACGCTGTTTAATCAAACAATTATAATATTTTAATTCAAATTATAGCTTTGCTTTGCCTTTTTGTATTTACATACGTTATTTATTACAAGTATCAACTGTATGTTAAAAAACCGTTAGCGGACACATAAGAACGGTCTACCCGTTACTTAACATTAAATTAATGACCAGCCTGTAGATCTATATCTGTGGACCAGCCCCACATACATAGGTACACACCGCTTCCTGTACTGTGTACTTAATACTACTACTACTACCGGCTATAATTTACCCTGACGAACTTAAAAAACTCTAAATACAATTCGGAGCCAACTAAGTTTATTGAGGGAACAGATGTCAACTATGAAGATGGTGCTAAACAAATGATGGGCACATGAAAGGCGCTCATAACCGCTGTTAAAATTGCAGAAATAGTGACCACTCATTGGGTCTCGAAATTGATTATCAGAATTCAGAAGAGATATAACAGTAGACTGAGTCACGGGCAAAAGTACGTATTGGAGTACGTTTAAATACTACGCTAATCTATGGAAAGCCTACTGTTTCGATTTTTATTTTATTAAAATTTGATGTCACCCGATTAGCAAAGGCTGAAAGTAATTTTATCTACACCCATGCTATAAATCCTCTATAAACGTTCTTGAAACAGTTAGCTAATTGCCAACATTAAAACAGCCAGTGTCATAATAACCATTATAACACCCAAACGGGTGTTATAATGTTGTACTGAAATTCATTATGCAACTCCTTTTTTACTCATCGAACAGCCACATTCTCATGGCATCTTTATGAATTTCAAAAAAAGAACATGTCATGCACGCGCGTTTCACTACGACAGCGCCGTAATTTAAATAAAAACTTATTCGAATTTTTGAATTGACGTCGTATCCCGCCATTTTTGTTCAATAATAGTATTGAAAAAATACTTTTTAATAATTGTAAGATCCAAAATGTAAATAATTATTACAATAAATAATTATATTATTACCTATACATAGTTTTTTTGTATTAGATACTCACTAATTAAACTTTCCATGAATTTACATAGAGTTCTTACAACACTGTACCCTAATACCCTATGGTTTCAGAACATTTATAGAGGATTCATATCATGGGTGTAGATAAAGTCTTGTATGCAACTGTTATAATTAGGTATTAAAACACTCATGTGATACTATTATCACACTCGGCTTCGCCTCGTGTGATAAACCCACACTCGTGTTTTAATACCCCTCATTATAGAACAGTTGCATAAATAACTATTATCTACACCCATGCTATAAATCCTCTATAAACGTTCTTGAAACAGTTAGCTTATTGCCAACATTAAAACAGCCAGTGTCTTTAACCATTATAACACCCAAACGGGTGTAGGTACTAATGTTGTACTGAAATTCATTATGCAACTCCTTTTTTACTCATCGAACAGCCACATTCTCATGGCATCTTTACGAATTTCAATAAAAGAACATGTCATGCACGCGCGTTTCACTACCTGTGGTAATTTAATTTAAATAAAAACTTATTGGAATTTTTGAATTGACGTCGTATCCCGCCATTTTTGTTCAATAATAGTATTATTACCCATAATATACTCTGTCCATTTCTTTCAATGAGTTCATAAATACATGGAGTGGCCCTATTCTACATATACAAAAAGTTCATTATACAAATATATACAAAATCGATACATAGATACTAAACATAGTATTGTCTCTTTCTACCTTACGGATAACTCAATGAGAAAAAAGAGATAGTTGAAGTTTACAGAGTACTCATTTATGGAAACATTATGTCCAAAGCTGTCAATCGTGCCGGCGACGCCATCTTATATGCCAAGTTTTGTGGTAGATCTGCTGTCAAATTGTTGTGTGCTCAAAGTGATTTTGTATTTTTTTGTGCATTTTTCAGTTAACAACCAGATTTACTAGTGTTTAAGGCTTTGGCCTAAATCATATAAACATGCCGTCGTGTTCAATCAAACAGTGCAGTGCAAGAAAAAGCAATAATCGTCCTACTTTATCTCTTCATAAGTAAGTAACAAATTTTCACTGATAAAGTTGAATTACTTAAGAATTTTGTGTAACATATTGTTACAAGAAGTTCCTCATATAGATATTGTTTTCCTTTTTTGCTTGATAAAGCTGTAATATTGTTATTTTCTTTAATTTGAACTATCAATATTTACGTACTAGTGATGTTACTATTACATGTGGTTGAAATATCGATATTGTGAGATTTTATACGTAATTGGCAGTAATTAGTTCCAATAATGATCATAAGACTTATTTAAAGTTAAATATACTGATAAAACAACATAACATACCTTATATATCATCTAAACTAAAGTAAGTTATTAGATCAGTTGGATTAAACACTATGGAACTAAAACTTATGTTTTAAATTAATATGTAATACCTACTTATTGATTTATAATATATTTAATACTGCGCATTTAAATGATAAAAATAATATTTTTATCATTTAAATTGGTCAATTATTTCCACAAAGTAAAATGTTGTTTATAGACTCACCGACCCAATAAACTAATAAATTCTTTGATTACTTTCTTGATAGCTTGATATTATAGTTTTTCTTATTGTTTTTATCGTAGCCGTACGTACCTACTATACCAGCCAACAACTTATTCAGTTCTATAAAATCATTTTCTGCACCCAATACTAAAAAACATTGATCGGCATCATTCCATTATAAAAGAGGTTAACAGAAGTAAACCAATCTAATCGCTTGATTTTCAGCTCACTTTCATTAGAATTGAATCAAATTGGTCAATGTTTTGTTAGTCTTGGTTGCAAGCGGCACAACTTAAGTTGGTTAAATAAATTAAGTAATTATACATTTTTTTATTCAACAGATTTCCTACCAATGAAATATTGAAGAGAAAATGGATGGATGCCATTGGTACTAAAAATATAAATCCACGTCATAAAATGTGGTTTGTCTGCTCGCTGCACTTTGATGACACTAGTTTCAACAAAACCCTAGATGTCATTCGATTATATGATGGAGCTGTACCGCTATCTTTGCACCCGGTAGGTATTTTGTATGAATATCGTTATCCTTCTTCCCCCTTACGTTTCACCAGATTGCATCAAACTTAAACTTAAACATTTTAAACGTACTGAGAATGAAATTATAATGTTACAATATACAGGGTTACTACTAATAAATAGAAATGTAAATACATTTGCAGTTCATATTTCTTTTCAATTATTTTTAATAGTTGAATCTGGGATATTTCAACATAATAAGACTAAATTTATCTACCCATATTCGCAAATGAATAAATAAATAAATAAAAATCCAAACATAACTTCTTAATATAAACTACTGAATTTTGTCAGCATAATGTAGGAGCTCAGATTATTACATTTGGGGTCTATTATAACACCCTGCAAGGAATAGGTCGAATTACTAATATAAATAAATAAATAAATATTATAAATGATGTTGAAATTTGTTAATTAAGCAACCAAACAGTCAATGATTAATTGTTTAGCCATTCTAAGTTTTACATGTTGTTGATTTGGAATAATCATCCGTCATACAATAATTATTTTGATAGATAATTTTCTATAGTTTATTTTCATGTATAAACTCATTTAATTTTAAACATTGTAAAGTGGGGTGATCAGTGTTTACATCTGTTTGGAGTTACTAGTAATTATTAGTATTTTATAATATTTGTTTGTTGCATTATGATAAAAAGTCTTAATACTACATTTCTTCTCATTCCAGAATGTATTCACATATTGCCTTTACTCATTCTTTTTCCCCTCTCTTGCTTGAAGTATAAGATCTTGCAGCCTGTACTAACTTAGTTATTTAATATTATTTTCATTTGACAAAGAATATTATTCCTTCGCAATATGTTATATTATTTTATTATGGTGTTGTGATGTTTTCCTTTATAATGATTTGGTGTTGCAATAACTTACACTTACCTGAAATATTGTCAAAAACAAACAAAATTGTATGATTTATTATTTGAAAAGATGGTGCACATGAGTTTCTCACCAGCTCTTCTCAATGATGCAATATGCAATACCAATACTCAATTGAACCTAAACGGTTCGATTTAAATTGATATAAGCTTTCGGTAATTCAAGTCATATTATTTTGATTAGTATAATTTAAATTTATTTAATTCTTTTAATTATTTTTATTTTCTATGTAATTATAATGTTTGTTGACGTGTTCAAGCGCCCCTTGGGGTCTATAAAAATAAATAATTTGACGTTGACTTTGATGTCCATTTGAACAGTTTTCTTTTTCAATATAATATATTCAACAGGCTCCACGATGCGTTCTGTGCTGTCCTTGTTAATTAAAGTCCTTATTTATTTGTTTTAGAGTTCACATGGAACTGATGAACCAGTTTTGAGTGAAAGGCAAAATCTTTTAACGTCACATTTACTCTCAGAGATGGAATTACCAGATGAAAATTTAAAAAGTATTTCTTCAGTGGAGGAGGTAAGTCCGTATTTTGAGTTAAAATATTACATAAAAAAATAAAATATAGATCACATCAAGACATTCTACTATAAATAAAAAATAAATAAAATTGCAGCCCATATAAAATCATAAAACCAAAAAGCCAAAATATTAAGTGAAAAATACCATGTTAGTTTTAATACGTTTACCAAAAACAAAAAACGTACCCCTCGCTTTTGTTAGTGATTATAATTTTCTGCAGTATATAACTTTATTTTCCAGATTCAGCAGCATAAAATTAAAAATCTCACAGAAAAATGTGAAATATTAAAGAAGAAAGTCAAAAGCTTGATTAAAAAAGTACGTCGTCGTGACGGGCAGATTGTTCACTTCTGTGATTTGATAAAGGACCTTCAAGAAAGAAATTTTATTAATAATGAAGAATCTTCACTTTAGAAGAATGTGCTGGATGTAAAGATTTTTTAAAAAGACAAATTGCAAAGTCCAAGGGTTTACCTGTAGAAAAATGAAGTTATTGACATTATTAAAAAATCTGAAAAATTATAAAACCTCTCAAACCACAAAAGGCCAGAGAATTATTATTTGTATATTTTTAAATTCTTATGTGAATATTATGATGGCGATCAAATGTTTTACTTGCCACATAACAATGAACATAACACTAATCATAGGTTATTACTTATTAAATCGGTAATTAAAGCTTTTACTGATTTACGATTCCAATATCACGCAAAGAAAGTGAATGATAAAGTGTCACACCGAAATTATTTAAATAAATTAATTTTGTTTAGAAATGAGTAAAAAAACATCTTTACTTGTTTTTTTTCATTTTTTCCCTAAGTGATCCCATAATCTTCCTAGCGTTTCCTCGGGTGTGTTCCGATGGTAAAATCGGCCCCGCCCCATTCAACACCTTTCCATTTGTTTACCCAACTGCGCCAGAAGGACGGCTATTTTTCAAAATGGTGCCTACAAATGACGAAAAGAGGGGAGAAGGGTTGGTTTTACTTACCTTAATAATATGGGTATCAAATGAAAGGGCATAAAAATACCTTTCCAAAATATAATGTTGATTAAACACAAATTGTAAAAAATAACTAAAAGGTATGAAAAATAATCTTTTTTGCCACGATTGAAGGGGTAAGACGCGTCATGGAGGAGTGGCTGGATATAAATCATGGTCTTCTCACCTATCGCATGACGCAGGTACTGACCGTGCACGGGTGCTTTGAAAATTACCTGTGTCGAATAGGACGCGAAGCCACCGCCAGGTGTCAACACTGTGGAGGCTGCTCGAAGACAGCGCAGCACACGCTGGAGAAGTGTCTAGCATAGGCCACGCACGGGCATTGGGTGGTTCACGCTTCCAGACCTAGTTCTGTCAATTTTCGGAAGTGAATCCGTGAAGGGAGAGGAAGGCGACCAACAACCTTCCAGGACGCCGATGACGAGTACCGGAGAAGGGTAATAGCAGACCTGTGGCCTCCATGAACGTTATTCTGTTTAGTACATCGTTTGCCAAATTGAATTGGCTAAAAGTATATAGTATTACTTAAAACTAAATACTTTTTGGTACTGCAGGCGGGGACAAACGTAGTTTTGGTAGATTCTTTGGCCATACACCACAAAGTGCTATCGCCACCTGCAGCACCAAAAAGTATTTGGATTTTTCTCTTTTCAGTTCACAATTTTTAAGCAGTCTGGCTTTTTGTTTGTATAATAAAAAAAATTACCACCATAGTTCAGATTATCCAGTCCACTAGCACTTCAACCAAAATCCTTACTAATATTCTAAATGCGAAAGTTTATAAGTATGAATGTATCCAATGGATATTTGTTACTCTTTGACGCAGAAACTAACAGGATGATTTGAATGAAACTTTGCACACATTTTGCTTATAGCTTGGATTAATAAATAGGCTACTTTTTATCGACATACCAAGCGGGCGGAGCCGCGAGTGGAAGCCATATTATATAAGTCTCTTTTTTTCTGCAGTATGTTTGCCCAAACCGGAGGTTGTTCTTGGACGCAGTGTCAAAGTGTGAACCGGGAAAATCGTCGGTTTGTGAATTACTACATTTAGAATAAAATGTTTATCGGGTCTCTGTGCTATTGACTTCGGCCCCACGCATGTCTTCCAAAAGTCTGTGACACTGCCTATAGGCCCGAGATATTGAAACAAACGACAGATAATAATTTGATTATTTTACATTAAATATAACGTTAGTACCAATTTCAATATCCAGTGGTCCCATTGACAAAGACATGTGGTAACCATCCCAATCCTACTAATTAATTTATTATAAATCCATAAGTTTGTTTCTCTATTGCGCTTTCACGCCTATACGGCTGAACTGATTTTGATGTAATTTGGTATGCAGATAGTTTTAGACCTTAAGAAGGACATTAGCTACTTTCTATTGACGTGCCACACGGACGTAGCCGCGAACAGAAGCTAGTATTTTCTAAGCTAGGAAACTTCTGTTGATTACTATTGTTATTATATTCTTTTTTATTTCAGTTGAGTAGAAATAAATCAGATGAACCTCGAGGTTTGGTAATAGGTCCATTGTCCAACTGAAAAATATACGTACTGATTGGACACCTCCCTCTCTACCGAAAACCAAGGAAAGGTCAGGCGGCTGATGTTCGGTTATTATATCGATATCGACAATTATAAAATTCATGAGAGTTCAACCCTAATGGCAGCCATTTTATGTGCCAAATTTTGTGTAGGTATGCACGCATGTTTTGTAGGTATGCCGTGTCCATATATCTCATAGGTCTTTGATTTCTTTATTTTCTTTTTGACATATTACATTTAGGGATGCCTTCACACGTTACTGATTCGATTTGAAATCATAATCGATGTTGTCTAAGAAGAACTTTCAATCGATTAATTACATCGAAATGGTATGGTTCATTATTAATTATTCGTTTATTAGTAGTTTTTATTAGATGAAATAAATATACAAAATAATAATATAATAATAATGTCACATACTTAGTCTATGACGGTTTCCTAGTTACCTTTGTTTACATTTTCATTTTTTAATTCCAAGATTTCGACTTAATTTCTTGCAAATAATTATTCATGGAATCATGATACTATTATTATATTCTTTTTTTTATATAAATACAGACAATACACAAAAAAAGCCAAATTATTCTTTTTCATAATGATCGATTTATTTCATTTCACGATTTGATTTATAGTCTGTGGTTGTTTGTTACAAACAGTGAACTTCCCTAAAAAGTGCCGCTTGTCAATAAAGTACATTATTATTGTAGTACATTAATCTGACAAAAAGAAACGGTAATTCATAGGCGTGATCTGTCAAAAAGAAAATAAAGGAATGGACAAAGTATAGTTTGTTTGTATTAGATACTCACTAATTAAACTTTCCATGAATTTACATAGAGTTCTTACAACACTGTACAATACCCTATGGTTTCAGAACATTTATAGAGGATTCATATCATGGGTGTAGATAAAGTCTTGTATGCAACTGTTATAATTAGGTATTAAAACTCACTCATGTGATACTATTATCACACTAACCCACACTCGTGTTTTAATACCCCTCATTATAGAACAGTTGCATAAATAACTATTACATCACTCTTAATACGCATATGAACGCAGGTAATACAAGAGGTCCAGGCACCAGCACCTCAGTTGACATAACGAATGCCACGCAGACAAAGTCGCGGGCAACAGCTAGTTTAATACAAATTGTAAAATAATGTTATCTTGACCGAGGAGCTTCGTAACCGAACAGCTGCTCGATAAACGTCGCGGGCAATGGCCAGGCAAAGATAATAAGTGCCTGATAAGAAACGCGGTAGATATGTTACTTGTCTCTAATGTTCGGTTCTTATGTTCTATAGACAACTTTTAATTAAAAATTGTTATTTAATTAAAAGTATATAATTCTATCTTTTATTAAATGTGATATAATATTTGACTTATTTTTATGTAATAAATTGATGATGTATGTTAGATTCCTTTATCATATTGTTTTCATTGTTTTAATTGTATCTTTAATGTACGTGATTTGATTTGTATGGCATTATTTTTCTTTTTTTACTGTATAACTTGCATGTAAGCGTCTTGGTTAATAACTGTAAGCTTATAATGTGTGAGTAAATGAAATTGAAATTGAATGAAATCATGGTACCTGAAGCAGTAACAAAGTATTTGGAGCTAGCACAAGTATTATGTGATCGTTCATAGTTCGATCCCCGAATTGTTTTTGGTGATTTTTCTAATAGGCAATTCTCTGTAGCAGCTAGGCCATAGTCCACTCGGGGATCTGGGTAATATAGGTATGGTTTTATGTTAAGATTACCTTATAATCATGTAAATGGGAGCCGTAGTTGATTCGTCCCTGGTTTTCGACGAGCAATGACAGTACTGCACCAGGTTTTGCTGACAGCGGCAGGCTATAGATTTTGCGCACACGACTCAAGCGGCCCTTGTATTTCTGAAAGTAAAGAAAGATTCCAATTGAAACATAATATCTACTTGGCAATAATTTGCTTCTTATTATCCAGAGTAGGAGAAAAATAATTTAAGTTAGCTTTGAAAACACATAACCAAGGAACACTGGACCAAGTTTACACAGATTCCATTGGACAGATAAAAATAAAACTTAGTGATATATATCATATCGAATTCAGTTAATCCGGCGAGTCCTGCCTAAGGCTTAGCTACGATTGCTACGATCGCTCATCTTCGTATCATAGCGACACTAAGATAATAGATAACTAGACATCAATTTATCTGTCCTAGAACCCAGCAACGGAGACCGGGGTGATAAGACCATAGTTTTAGATAACAATAAAATAAAGAATTATATATTCCCTTTCATTAAATATGAGTAACGTTTTTAAAAATAATAGCATACTTACACCATCAACAAAAACGAAAATCAAGTCCCGAGGCTTGCTAATCTCCAGCAACCCTTCAGTCTCAGTTAGCGTGGTCTCATACAGCATCAGCCCACTCCTTTGGCGCAGATGTTCGAATGTGGGCAGCACTGCACCATTCACGTGCTCGTACCTCTTGCCGAAAGACGCCCGTCCCTCGGCACTCAGCAGATTTGACTTGAAAGTGAAAGTAATGGGTCCGTAGTCTCCTTTTGGGCTTGGCGTTGGAGCCTCAATGCTTTCGTTTACGAGGTTGTACTGAAATATAAAACAGGTATTAAATAGCAATTAATTGTAAAACACAGGTGAAGGCAGTATAATGTCCTAATATCTTACAATACTTAGTAATCAATACGGAATCGAAGTCAAAAATTATTTCTGCCGCGCGATACTATTCCATGGAGTATTCTTGATGGATGGACTATTCTTCGCCGCCTAATCAATCGATAAGCAAGATTGTGTTGTCTGAATGCATAGAAGTGAGCTCCAGAAATGAATTCCTAACAGTAAGTTAACAGAAACTAATTTGGTGAATATCCATGCCGATAAGAATTCAAAACTTGTCAATATTCTTAAGTTGTTAGTTTATCAACCGACGCGGATGTCGATCGATTTCGATGGGACCCTTACAGGTACTGTGATTATGTGTATAGAATAAATTTACAGTATGTATGAGAATAGTATGGTCCTTTAAGATTCTTCAGTTAATAGTGTTAATTGTGTAATTCCTATCCTCATGGGCTAAAAGCATGACTTAATGTATATTATGTAATTGTGTATGTAATTATTCTAATACTAATAAAATATATTCGTAAGTTCCTCTATCAAGGACAAGGCCTCCTAAAAATTAACAAGCAGTTGTAACAATCACGGCTTGTTAATTTTCGTACATTTTGAATCACTGGACCAACAAGGTCGGTCTAGTACAGATTGTATAAATTAATAACAAAATCAATGTTTTTTGTAAATGAGGGGGTACAGGGACAAAACAAGGTACGTAAAATTAAGTAAATTCTGAGTTTTTTTTATGTATTGGACGATATTTTTGCACTGTCACCTTGTAATCCAAAAATCAGTTAATATTTGTTTTGTCTATCTGTTTGTTAGCTTCATTATGGCTGGACCAATGAGTTTATAGCAACAAATTGCAGGCGTAATTTAAGCTATTATTTAGTTTCGTGCATTAAACCTAGAAGGATGAATGCTACTTTGAACTATATTTTCCCATAAGGGACACGCGGGTAAAAGATAGATATATATATAGATAAGATATATTTAATAAGTGTAGTATACCCACTACTTAGATATATAACTCACTTATCCATAACTGGTGTCGTAAGTCTTTACTATGACTTAGAAGTCTGTCGTCTCGTTCTTTTATCTTAATTGTCTCTGCCTAAATGCGTGACTTTACGTAATTATGTATATAGATACAAAAATATTACATAAAATCACGCCATTATCCCATGGGGGCAGGCAGAGATAATGAGTTCGAGAGGAAGTTTGTTGTATCTAATATTTTTGGTTTTATAATATGTTTGTTACTATGATTTAGACACTTTAAATTATTATTAATTGTGCAAGATGGATGGTTTATTTTATATAATTACAAGACTTTGGTTGTACTGACATCATTGATCAGTTTAGGCGTATATCAGGATATTTTGTCCGTAACTATATTTAAGGAGCCGACTGTACCTTCTTTAGCTTGTCTCTTATCATGAAGTACTTTGGCGTGGGATCCCCAGCTTCAGTCAGGGGTGAATCGTAGTCATAAGATGTAATATCTGGCTGGTAGGTACCACCGTAATTTGCACCTGAAAATATAGGAATTATATTTTGAAAAATAAATACAGTACATACTTCAAATTTAAAAATAATCTTTATAATTTTTCTAGGTAGGCATGATGGTATGATGAAATGTAATTCTCCTGCGTGACAACTACATATTCTATGCTTAGTTAGGACATAGGTAAGGAAAGCTCGTTAAACATGGTTCTGAATAGCTCCTGAGAACTTAATACGTAATATTAATTAACGACTCGAAGACTGATACATAATAGAAACGGTAATAAAATGCCGAACAGCACAAAAACCTCACCCGCGGTAAACTCAAAGTTGGAGCCTCCGAAGAACATATAGAAGTTGACAGAGGCACCGTAGTCCAGGATATCACCCAGGGTTTTGACGACATGCTCCGCGCTGCCACCGTTGAAGTTCTCGCCCCAGTGGGTCAGCCAGCCCGTGTAGTACTCAGAATTCATCAAGGGGCCCTGCGGCATGAACTTGCGCAGGCCTTCGAAAGATGACCGTACACCTGTGAAGGTTATTTTTGCATATCAGGACTGCCTTGAAGAAGAAGAAGATGGTCTAGAAGTTAGCGTATACTAAACCTCTCACCGCGAGGGCATGGGTACGATTTCCGGGTCAGGCAAAGTATTATTTGGGATTTTTCCGTCAGGAAATTCTCAATAGCAGCACGGAGTTGATTTGTGCTCGGTAGATGGCGACCGGCTCACATCCTATCACAAGAGACCTAAATATAACAAGTGAAGTGTGGGTGTTCTACACCTCTGCCACACCCTTCTGGGTAATAGGCATGACGTTATGTTATGGTTATTAGGAATGTGTAAAAAAACAGCCGAAGGACTAGTATTAACTTGCTCTCTCTCTTAACATTGATGACTATGAGGAATTTTGAGCATTTGATTACATTAAAAGCTATTTTATTTTATTTGATTTGGAAAACTTACAGCTATAAACTTACAGATTAAAAGAAAAAATAAACACAATGAAGGCCATTTACAAGTTTCCACAGATAGAAGTAAAGAAAATAGATACATACTGGTCGGTACAGAGTAACAGATATAAATATAAGATTACATCAATAAAAAATATTAAATACACAAATTAAAATAAACAGCATATTATTATCAAATCTATACTATTATAAAGCTAACATATATCTAATAAGAAAATGAGTAGAAAGAAGATTGACTTACTTGAACCAGCCCCGAAGTCTATCGTAGTGAGAGTATTCGGGATAGCCCCGCCCCTGATCATGGTAGGAGGAGAGCCATCGGTGGTGAACAGGATGGCTTTGTCACCAACATGCTCGTGCAGCATATCCCGCACTTGTACCTTGTATCTCATGTCACTGCTGTAGCTGCCATACTCGTTCTCCACCTAGAAAGGTTAATCAAAGCATGGGTTAATTTTCTTTGAATATAAGAAGGTATGCTTAGACTTTTCAGATCTTGGTGCTAAAGTGATTTTTATTATTGACCCATATTTAGTTTTTAAAAGTGTTGTCATGTTATATACGGCATAATCGTGACCTAAACTAATATTTGCTTGTTATAAATATGTATGTATTATATTATTGTGTAATTTATGTTTAGGAAACCGAGGACAGTTGTGGATGAGTGCACGGTTGGCGTAGCGGTTAAAACGGTCGCCTCGCCGCTTTCAACTATGCTGGTGTTGCGGGTTCGATCCTCACGTGGGACAAATCTTTGTGTGATTCGCAATGATTTGTTCTGACTCTGGGTGTGCTTTGTGTGTGTGAAATGTATGTTTGTGAACACCCCCGCGACACAGGAGTTATTCATAGTGCGGGCGTCGTTTTGAAAAAAAAAAGAAAAAGAAAAGAAAAAGATTGAAGGTGAAGTATAATAACTTGGGGGGCAAAGAGAAAGAGAGGAATAATATTTCACGATAATTTTGACTTTACGCTTTGCTTTACAAGCATCACGTTTTATGTTATTTATATTTTTTTAAGCTAAAATCTTAAAATTATTACAGACATAACAATGATGTTGTTATGATATAATATTTAGTACACTCCAGGATACTATCGGAAAATCATTCGGGTAAATATTTTACACCGAATTAAAAAAGTCACAAATTTATGAGATTATGCTTGCATTTTAATGTGTTTTGCAAAAAAAAACATTTTTAAATGAAAAAATTATTCCAAATGTCATGAATTTTCCGGTAAAAAACTTTATCACCCATCGTGTGATTATTATTTCAGTCAACAGTTTTTGAGTTTATCGGTTTTGTTTATCAATTATTTAGAAGTATCTGTGCGCAAATTAACACCAAGTAACTATCGCCCTGTCATGTTATATTATGTGTAGTCGTTGATTAAATGTGGCGATAACCTTATTTTATCAATAGAAAAGGTGAAAGATCACGTTTTTTAAAGGTACATTTGTTTAAGTCACGCTGCTGCTTTTTATATGAAGATTTTATTTTATTATTGGGAATTTATCTGGTGGTATTGAAGTTACCTGCACCAATATGATGGGACCACCGTTGACGTAAAGTAGTGACGATACTTCCGAAAACAGCTTATCTATCCAAATTTTGGCCTCCTTTTGGTAATCTGTGAATCATGGAAAAAAAATAATTCAGTTATTTGTTATTTTTGTAATCATTATTGTTACGTTATGCTTAAATGCCGAAATTTGGAAGCTATGGCTGAACCAACCATCGAATGCTTCGCAAATGTTATCGCAATGCATCGAGATCTATGGAGAGCAGATCTCGCACAAAAATTGTCCTCCATTAAGAATAAACAATAACTTGTATTTAAAGATATAAAAAATGAGAGAGTAAATAATAAATAATAAAAAAATATAAATAAATAATAAATACTGGCTATGTCTGTAGTCAAGGGATTGAATATATTAGTATAATCTTTGTACTGAACGCAGAATAATTGTTTTTTAAATTGAACTTACTCGTATCAGTTGTCCTTAATTTAATGTTCGCATATTTGCCAAGGAGCCAATATGGTAGTCCACCCTTAGAAGGAAAAATAAATCAGTTAGTTTTTACTTGCAGATTAGTTTGCCTCCATAAATTCATATCTGAATCTTTTACATTCAGAATTTTCTTAAACAAATAACTCGATAAAATGAAATGACAAACCAGATCTCTTTCAGCGCAGATATAGGGGCCCACTCTCAGCAAGACGTGTAGACCTTCTTCAGCAGCCGTCTGGATAAACTTGGCTATATCACGATCTCCCTCGAAATTGTATTGTCGTTCTTCGGGCTCGTGATAGCTCCATTCCACATATCTAGAAGAGGAAGTTTTAAATGTTACTATCATCTAAAAATATTGTATAAAATAGAAGTTCAAAAGATCCATGCCTTAGATATAAAAATGTCGTAGGACTTCTTTCTTATTTTTTTTTCCCAAGGGAGTAGGTAAGGCTAAAATAGAAGGCGATTGAGTTCTTTTAGGAGTTGACTCGAAAAAAGGCAAATAAGTGCATCACTATGAATTGAATGATATTCGTCTGCTATTTTAAAAGTCTATTGGGTTTTTGATCGTTAGATAAAAAATATTAAACTGTCGGCTACTTTAAATAAATTCTAAATAGATATGATATGGAGGTTTATTTAATGTACTTGGAGTCCATACGTAGCAACGGAGTTGAGTCCAGCGGCTCTCAGCTTGCGCAGTCGGTCCCTCCAGTAGGCTGCGGGCAGTCGGAAGTAATGCAGGGACCCTGACACGATGCGAAGGGGTTGCCCATCTAACATGAAGTGGTCTCCAACTATGCTGATGTTGCGACTACTCTCGGGGGTTGGTGTCTGCAAAATATATTTAGGTTTCGTATATTTTGTTTATGTAATGTATGATGCCAACGTGCATTTTGTTATCTCGATAGTGAGTGTTGATTATAGCTGAATATAAACAAAAGATTGCCGATGTGTTGCTTTATTAAGGAACTGGATAATTGTACATATTTGCATAGTTTCTTTTTAAATAATATCGTGGTGCGCCCTAGCTTCATAAATCGAAACATTAATAGAAGTTCATTAATTCAAGACTTCTTTTATCTTTTCCCCAATTGATTGATGTGTGCGATTTGTGTGATCAGACATTAAATTGTACCTACGGAGAAAGTCTACGCTGCAATTAATCATACGCACCAAGTTCCTTCTGTAGCAAAGCTGCTCTAAATTAGATTTTAATGTATGAATAATAAATTATTATATTATACTAGTTTTCACCCGTGTGCTGCTATAATCACCGAGAAGTATTAAAATAGCCTACGACCTATTCATAGATAGATCTGATAATTGGTCGAAGGCTATTTTTTTATGGACTCCTCCAACGGCTTGACTGAGTTTTTTGTGTTTAGTACGCTAATTATACTCAGGTTTTTTAACCGTCTATGGAGTGAAATATATAGACTAAGATGTCAGGTACCCAATATACACTATCACCAGGGCTTAGACAAAGTTTTTAAAGCCCAAAAAAGATGTATCCGGGTAATATTTGACGACCGGATGGCGGAGTGGGTAGTGTACCTGCCTGCGACGCCGAGGTCGTGGGTTCGATTCCCACTTAAAACAAATCTTTGTGTGCATGAACATGGGGGTTTGTCTTAGTCTGGGTGTTTCTATGTATAATATGTATGTATTTACAAATGAAAAGTATATATGTATTAGTATCAGTTATTCTAGTACCCATATTACAAGCTCTGCTTAGTTTGGGACTAGGCGGCGTTGTGTGTGAGTTGTGAAATATTTATTTATTTATTTATAATATGTGGAGCTGATTTTTTAGACAGTTAGGGTCTACCCACATTTATCGACGCGGAATCGGCTTAAGCCGAGTGCGTATCACCACACTACTCGACAGCGCCGTACGGATGCGATCAGCTAATCGACAAACGGCTCGTTTCACTGTCGGCCGGTGTCGCGTCGCATCGGCCGGGCCGAACCGATGCGAAAGGTATTAGTAACACCCTTATTCCGTCGGCATAAAGACTTTTTTGACCGGCGTAAGCCGATTCCGCGTCGATAAATGTGGGTAGACCCTTAAACAGTAGACCAATATTTACGAATTTGAAAATATTACCACTTCCATGTATATATAGGTACATTTATGAAATAAGCATATACGTAAAGAATAATCCACTATTGTTTAGAAAATTTAGCGACGTAAAAACTAGCCGATCTCGGCCCAGAGATAAACTATGTCTTCCTTTAATGAGACTAGAATCATGAAGAATTTAAATGATTGAAATATAAAAGAAATATATACTGCATGTGTATTAGAATATAAAATCATTTACCAAATACTCTAAAAGCTCTGCCATTTACATTATTTAAAAAGAAACTCTTTAACTTACTACTAGTACTAATACCTCAAAAACTTCCCCCAGTGCGTTATACCCCTATCAAGAGATGCCACAAGCGCGAAACAACTTTAGCAAAAAATAGCAACTCTGCCCACCCACTTTGTCCCAAATAAGAAAAGAGCATTTTACCTGGCCAGAAACAGCCATGACCGATTTGGAAGAATTGGAAGTCACTTTATAGGCTCTCAACTCAAGTCGGTAAAATCAAAAAGGACCTGATAAGATGAGGCTTTGTCTTCAAATCGGACTTGCATTGCGTGTGTGGTGCTATATATACCTGCCACTCAGGCTGCCATTTTGCACGTTTTTGCACATCTTGCGTCATTAAAAATACTATATCTCTAAAACTATGGACTATAACTTACATATAAAATATGTCGGTGCCAACGTTATGAACCAAGGTCAAATTAAATAATAAGATCTCATTTTGCTGTGAAGTGTTTTCTAGATTTTTATTTAAAATAAGGATATGAAAATTTATCTTTGCATTTTTGCAATTTTATACATAAACAGCCCACCACGTGCGCCAGCTCCACTTCACCAGGAAACGCTCAAGAATGCCTATGAAATCGTTATCCACGTGGCTACGCATTGGGCTCATGAAATATGATTATTGTCATCGAGACGAAAGATAAAGAAGTTCGTGAACAAACACGAGATTTTTAAATATTAGATTTATAGGATAATTACGCTTTTTGTCTAATGTAGGTATTTAAATTAACGTGCCCAGACAACTCATTATTTCATATCTATATTTGATATTTAAATAGTTTGTAATCTATAATATATACTCGATTAATAATTTCAAATATGCGATCAAACAGCTAATAGCCATCTGGCAGTATAGCATTTAATATCGGTTTTCCACATTCGTCATTAGCTAATGGATCTGATTAGCGTTTATTTATTTTATTAATAGTCTAGAAGGTAAAATCTATTTTTAACCGACTCAAAAAAAGGGGGAGCTTCTCAATTCGATTGTGTTTTTATTTGTTTGTGTTTGTTTGCCGATTACTCGAGAAATTCCTTTTTGTCTGAAAGAGTATACTTGTCATGTGGTCCCATTTACATATTATACATATTATTATATTAATGACCTATCCACAATTTAGAATTGATTAGCAAATCGCCGTGGTACCCACAAGGTGCATGCTCTAGTTCGAAGACGCATGACGGGTCGGAATATTTCATATCAATCGATAACAATCGTTTGAACCTATCTGTTTCATATCTGCATATAATAAAATCGTAAGTAAGTAAAAACTGTACATTAAATATTTTAAACCATAAAAACAACGCCCGCAATAGTAATAATTCCAGTACGTATCGAGAGGGTGTTCACAAACATCCCACACCTTATTTTATCACTTAAATCGCCTAATCCTTCCTATGGATAAATGTACAATAAGTATATTGTACATACAACTATTTATTGATTTTAAACCATTAAGACACAGTCCAAGGGCCTAGGCCTAGAGTGAAGTAGTCGATTCAGTATCTACTTTGCCGTTGTGCAGATTCCCAAAAAAAAATACGTCACCTTATTGACTGGCTCTGACAGTCTTTCCTGTCTTCTATGTACGACTTGTGTGACTGTAGGGTCGACGACGTCTACTGCAGCAGCAGTCAGGGTTTGGCTACCGACATGGAATACTAACATCACTGTGAGAAACCTCCATTGTAACTTCATTTCGTCCTGAAAACAAAGAAAGACATATACACACACGAACTTTTATTTGAGGATTTGGTGAAACTATTAATTCTTAATTATTTATTATACAGAAGAAAAGAAACACAATATTTGGTACAATTTTAAATTAATGTACAATGGCAAGCTTAACCATTAAAATGGGTTTTCCTTTAGCAAGCCATTAAGTGATAGAGGAAAGAGATACTTTTGGAGGGTAAATGGAACGTGTATAATAAAGTGAAAATTATTAATTTATTTTCCATTTATTAGGTTCCAAGTTCGATCACGTAGCGGCCACTAGACATTACTACTACAATAACTCAGATGCAATCCATTAAATTCTAAAAGTACTCTACGTCTATAAAACACAACAGTTTGATTTGACATTTACTGAATTATTATTATTTTTTTTTTTATTGTTTGGTCCACTAAACTGGACAATACATAGTAAAAGAAAGAGAAAGAAGAAAATTAACTTACAAAAATAATGTTTGCCCTTCTAGAAGTCGACACAGCATGCGAAAGAATAACTCAAAATTATAACCATAATGTTTAGTTTTGTAACCAGATATACCGGAAGGGGAAAAAGAAACCCTACGAGAAACTCTAAGCCAACTTAAAAATGTGGTTCAAGCAGTTCAAGCCTAAGTTGACGACCGGATGGCGGAGTGGGTAGTGTACCTGCCTGCGACGCCGTGGTCGCGAGTTCAATTCTCGCTTAAGACAAATCTTTGTGTGCATAAACATTGGTTGGTTGGTTTGTCTTGGTCTGGGTGTTTCTATGTATAATCAGTATTTATTTTCAAAAGAAAAGTATATATGTATTAGTATCAGTTATTCTAGTACCCATATTACAAGCCCTGCTTAGTTTGGGACTAGATGGCGTTATGTGTATGTAGTGTGATATTAATTTATTAATTTATTATTAAGTAGGTGAACAGGAATAAATTACTTGCTTTAAATAAATTTTACTAAAATAGACTATCAAAAAACAATCTCATAGTATTAATCTAGACGTATGTTACATATTTTTTTATCTAATTTAAAGTTTGTAAAGTTCCGCTCGATCGTTTTGACCGACAGCCACGAACTTAATTATTTAATCGAACAAAAAATACAAATTTACCTATTTATACTTTTATTTAAAGGGATATTTTATATTGCATATCAAATAAATAATCGCCTATCAATACATACTCATCATTTATATTCTTTTTTACATCAAATAACTTACTTCACTACAGATAAACTAAATGTTTAACAAAACTCAAACTGCAGATAATTCGAAATTACACATCAATATGACATTCCTTTTTTCCTCATAATGCAATACAGTTAAATTTATTTTTGTACAAAAATACTACATGCATAGCATAAATACTGACTGCACATCAAATTTACCATATTTCATAGCAAAATAACTATCCCAGTCGCATATTAACCAGTAAGTACAACAAAATCTGTTCATCATAAATTTGTCTTAATTTTCAAGAAGCCATGCTCGGCAAATTTAATGATTATTATAACAAAAAAATCCTTTTACATTGCATTATTTCTAAAAGCAGAACAACTTAACTGAAAAACTTCGCGCGTTTTTTATTTATTTAGAAAAACTGCTGTAAATAATATAAAAATAAAAGCTATAGTTATGACATAGGTCAATTATGGGTAAAGTAGTAGGTTAGGTTAGGTTAGAACTGCGACCATAACATAGCTAGAATCAATCTGTGTGATACTCCGACCCCTTTTTGAATTCACCCACTAAATAAAATTATATTATACTACCTACCAATTTCTTATTATCATAGATCGTAACAGACGACAGTACGTGGCGCCACCTGCAGAAGCTAAAAATGTGCCTATTGGGCAAAAAAGGAAGCGTGGACGCCCCGCGAAAGCAAGACCCGCTTTAATAATTCAATAAATTACAATTTTGTATCTAATTTTATATTTTTTTTGCTGATCTCATTATGTGATAATTAATAAATAATAAGATGACTGTGACTAATAAAATGTTGTTTTATTTAGAAAAACTGCTGTAAATATTATAAAAATAGAAGCTATATTTAAAAGAAAAAGAGTTAACATGTATAATGTGCATTAAGATTATTAGCTGTGCATTGATAAAAAAGCTTTTGCTTTAGGAAAAATTGCTGTGCGCTGTGAAAATAAATTGTAGTGTGTTTATTGATATTTTGAGTTGAATATTTTGTTGTGCAATCAGTAATTTTGATGGGAATTCGGTATTTAATTGCATAGAAAAAAGATATTTTATGATTTGCGTTTAAATACTACCCTTATTTAAATTGTTCGCGCCATGTTAATATTTTAATTATATACTTTGGCTTTAAAATTATAGTAATTAATTATAAATAGAGTAGAAAAATTGAGACGTGAAAATGCTCAGGTGAATTCTAACAGCATGGCTTAATACAAATAGTTCACCCCATCTGTATTGCCATGCCGTTTCTCTCCCACCAGTCCAGGGTGTATCTTAATAACATTTAAGTTTTTTTTAACAAATAAATAGATTCCTTTTTCACACACCGACCAAGTGCGGGATAGACTTCATCACATAGTATGATCGAGGAGGTATATGATATTGATTATGGATTAACTAACTCTTTAACGTTTAATTACTAATAAATATACAGCCGTTGGAGCAAACGAGTCCTGGAATGGAGACCGCGCAAGGCAACCGTAAGGTAGGACGTCCCTTTGCCAGGTGGACTGACGAACTGAAGAAGGTCGCTGGGGACTGGATGCGGCAGGCGCAGGACCGGGTGTTGTGGCGCAATTTGGGAGAGGCCATGTCCAGCAGTGGACTACGAGCGACTAAATGATGATGATGATGATAAGGTATATTGGAATGAGGTTGAAACGATTTTGAACGTTCAATTGGTAGATATTACAACATACTTTTATCATTAGAGAGAGATACTATATTTTTTATCATTAGAGCCCGCACCTACAAGAGAAATTTAATTTAACCTATAACATAATCAAACCTTATTTCCTGTCTGGGCATCAGCCGTTAGAAGTTGACGGCTACCGATCAACCTATACATTGCTGGGATAAGCTGGTCTCGCAGTGCACGGGAAGCACTATACAACGCGAGACCACTTATAGGAATATGAAAAAGTATAAGTTGGGTATAGGTTGATCAGTAACCATGTGTTGCTTAATAGAAGTAATAATAAAAAAGTTTGGTTACATTGCTCGAATAACTAACAAATCACTTATAGAAAGTTACTTTCTCATACGTATTAGTATAAAAACATATAAGTTCGAATGGACATAACACCTGACAGACGAAGGTTTACTTCAACTCATTAACAAAACAAGCATCGACATGTACAAAAACTTAAGTAATGTAGAAATACAGCGAATAATATTACAGTAAAAAATATTAAAATCTTACAGCGATTATAATCGTATTTTTTGCCAGGTTCACCGAGCGATATCGAAGTTAAATCAAAAGTATAAAGGTTTTGGTAAATAAGTATTAAAAATTGCATTGATATTTTGTTTGGTACTATATTTCACACATATCACATACATTATGTTACATTATTCCGAATCCATAATAACCTTCCAACACATAAATTCTTTAAAAATAGACTCACCAGTTGCGTTGTGTAGTCAACAACAATGCGCATTAGAAAATCATTTACCTTGTAAGTGTTAGGTAAGTACCTAAATACCACTTAACTTATCTGCCTATCACCATTAAGGACATTGTTGTTATTCTTCAGATAAGCTTTGACGTCTAAAGGGGAATGACGAAAAGCTGTATCGCGATCTGTATCATGAGTTTTAGATATAAATACTTCCTAGTTTAGTATATGACGATTTCTTGTAATGATATGTAACTACAATTAAGCTGGGTTATAATATAAATAAATAAATATTCCACAACAGACATACAACGCAATGTAGTCCTAAACTAAGCAAATCTTGAAATAACTAGATTTGATTAGGAGACTCGCGTCTTTAGTAGAAAATCAGCCTATAAAGACGTTACAGTTAAAATTACTTTATCGTATGTTTTTTATTTATATAAAACAGTTTTTATTTTCACATAGCTCCGATAAGAAATTGCAAAGCATATTGAACATACCCCTTTACAAGTTTCACATTTTAAATATTGTAGTCAATCGGTACTTTTTAACCGTTGAAAATAAAACAAGAATGCAACTCGGTAAATCACGAGTTGGCATATTTTTTTATTAGACTACCTACGTATACAAATAACGCAATAGGCATGATAACTTATTTTTATTTTCGTATATAATTGAAATACCTCTCGATATTAGAAATATCATTAAAAAAATAACTTTGATATCACGTAAGCGGCCTGAGATAATAATATTTTAAATTCACATTAATAATAGATTTTCATAAATGCTCCAATCAAATGGCGTGTCGTCAAGCTTGAATATTTTGTTTGATAGCTATATGAAATACAAGCTTCCGCCCGCGGCTCCGCCCGCGTGGTATGTCAATTAAAAGTAGCCTATATGTTAATCCAGACTATAAGCTACATGTGTGCAAAATTTCATCGAAATCGACCCGGTAGTTTTGGCGTGAAAGAGTAACAAACATCCATCCATACATCCATACATACAAACTTTCGCCTTTATAATATTAGTAAGGATTGCGTTTTTGAAAATGGTTTTATTACAAAAGTTGCTATAAATTGTGTTAGTAGTTAAATTGTATTTTTTTTAATAATATCGTTCTTTAAAAATGTACTCGCCCATGAAACTTTGAATGATCATAAAAAAAAGTTAGATTTATAGTATGTAAGTAAAACTTTTTGCATCTGGTTTATGTTTTTACCTATACTTTAAAAACGTATTGAATATTTTACTATCTATGGATCGATCACCATACCCATTCTAAATAAGCAGAGGCTATACGTTAAAAGGGCAAACTTATATCTGATTCTGTTCTCTTAAAATCTACTCGTGCTCATTGATCCTAAAGAGGCAAAACGAGACCGCGCAACTGCTGCCCTAATTAGCTGGAGTTAATAGGCCAAGTGAGCATTTACCTTTATCCTATTAAAGCGTTCCAAGAATAATTCAGATACAACAATGAAACATATTTTACTTCTCAACATTCTATTTAAGTTGTTTAAAGTCTCTATCTAAACATTATTATGATATTGAATTTAATCAACTTGGCATTTGATTGGCTAATATTTAGAATGACGGGTCTATAAATTTTAAATAGATTTACATGAGCCGAGTTTAACTAACACTGGAACCGTTTATAGGTAGGTACAGCCTTCGACATTAAGTTTTAAATATAAAGTCGTTTTGAGGTCAACGTCTTGCATACAATATTAGATGATACGACACGACCTCTAAAATTTAAGACTTAGAGAATAAAATACTCAACTAAAAAGGACTCACAAGTAGTTAACAAAAATAAGACGAGGTGATTACATCAACCTATATCTAATAATCGTCTAAAAAAAAAAATATGTATATTTAACTAATTTTATTTAACACAAAGCATCTGCTAGCAAAGGATGTCTGACATATCAAGTTTATGTGAGGTGGGAGGAAAAATTTTACAATAAAATATTATTTTGAACCTCCAAATTAAATTTCAAATTGTTATTTTATTTACCGTTTTGATCACGTAGTACGTGCGTGATAAAAACGGGGAATAACAAAGTTTTCCTTGCTAAAAAATTATATCTTCATTTCAATGATTTTAATAATATTTTATTTTAAATAAAGTTTTTAGCTCCTTGTTGAATTCGTTGTATTAAGTAATAGAATTGGTTGTATTAAGTGAAGCTGTTCCCGCGCTGACCTGAGTAAAACCTTACTGCTCCGTTCTCTAGGAGCTTATCGTAAAGCTAAATATCTGAAAACCTTCTGTAAGAATAATACTATCAGATGAAAAATAATTAATAAAATTTGATCACAAGTTGCCGAGAATAGCGCGATCAAACAAACAAACTCAGTTTATCCCGCATGTGTGTAGGAACATCGATAAAAATTGCCCATGTTACGCGTCTTGTAGTGAGTTACTTTATAATTTTATCAAAATAATAGATTTTGATAAAATTATAAAGTAACTCACTACAAGACGCGTAACATGGGCAATTTTTATCGATGTTCCTCCTGATTTGATAGCCGTTTTCAAAAATTTGCCGATACAAACGGACGGGCATACAGACAAAAAACATACAACATAACATAACATCACGCCTATATTACCCAGAAGGGTGTGGCAGAGGTGTACAACGCCCACACTTCACTTGTTATGTTTAGGTCCCATGGGATAGGGCGTGAGCTTATCGTCATCCACCGGGCATTATTTTATCTCCGTGCTGCTATTGTGAATTACCTGACGGAAAGTTCACAAATAAGTGAGGTCGGAATTAGGTAGAGTTTTTCATGTACTTACACTGATTTCATACAGCGAAAGAATAAAGTGGATATGCCTCAAATCCCGAGATTAATTTTAAATAGCAGAAAAAATCACAAGATTTTTTAAATAAAAAGTTATTTACTTTTACACAATTTGAACTACTCCACGCGCGATTAAATATTTTAGTTCTCACAAAAGTTATACAGTAATGTCGGAAGCGAACACTTCAAATCTTACTGGTAATGAATCGGACAAGGAAAATGATTCTGATGGGCCGTTTGAATAGGCAAAAACTCACCGAGTCTAGGCTAGAAGCAAAAGTATTTGCTCGTATTTATAAAAAAGGCGAAATATGCGTATGAGAATTTACTACAGACTATCAACAATTTGTACTGTGAATTAATGTAAACTAATAAAAATTTTATGTTAATTATCTTTGTTTTATTTGTCTATCTCTGAGGTTTTTGGGAAGGTCCACATTAATATCAACATTTCGATGCAAGTACATAAAAAACTCTACCTAATTCCGAGCTCTGCAAATAACATTTTACCCGACCCGGGAGTCGAACTCCGAGACCCCGCCGTGAGAAGCGCATACGCTAACCACTAGAACACCGAAGCAGTAGGCATAGATATCATACAAATAATAATACCAGCTTAAAAAAACATTGTTATTTTTTCATTAAAACAGACATTTCAATTTTATTTGATTGTACTGATTGTTGTGATCAAACCATTGATAAAAACAAATAGTACAACTACGCTCTATACTCCACATTAAATGGCAGGACCACGTGCCTAATACAGAAGTTCTTTGTCGTACTGGAATGATGGGTATGGAAGCGATCCTAACAAAAATCTAGCTAAGATGGTGTGGTCATATCCAGCGCATGGATAATACTCGGTTGCCTAAGGCTGTGTTTTATGCTGAGCTTGCTCAGGGAAAGCGGAATCAGGGTGGTCAGTATCTCCGTTATAAAGACGTTCTCAAACGTCATTTAACAGCTTGCGGCATTCCCTTAGACCAGTGGGAAAAGATGACTCAAACACGATCTGAGTGGCGATCAACAACTCACAAGGCAATTCAGAACTTTGAAACGAATCGTCTTGAGGATCTGGAAAAAAAGCGACTCCAGCGCAAAAATCGTCCTAAAACAACATATATCTATACACTTATGACGTGGATGGTCATCTTTCCTGCTTGCAGTGTAATCGCATATTCAAGACTAAGTTTGGCTTTGCTAGTCATCAAAGGGCCCACTCAAGACGATAATTTTAATCAAGGTCGCTGTCACCGGATACGGTGAGGAAGACTATATACCATCCATGCTTCTTTTTGTATCTGAGAAACAACTTTTGCCAGCGAAAGGTATGTCAATATATAAACAATCGGTCTTGTAGCCGGCCCTAGGTCCAAAACGCTAACATTTATCAGATTTTAGCACTTTGAGAGATTTTAGCGTGCTCAAAGCGATTTCGAATGACTTTTAACTTAACTCACTGAAATCGTTATTGTACGCGATTCGGCTCTTATATCTATAGCAATCCTCATATTTCTTGCCCTTATTCATTATTAAAATTTGTCACAGCACAGTTATTATATCACGAAAAAATTGTAGGTATATAATTCACAATTGACTAATACAAGACGAAGTTCAACACAACACGCAAAGACCCATCGCGAGCGCGATAAAAACGGATCAAAGACACGTGAAGAGCTTAATGAGTACAAGAATGTGACAGCCGGCATACCTACCTAGGTAATGTCGTGGTAATGTCAAGCTATCAATCAATCAAATACGCACGTTGGTTTTCGAATGGCATCAAGCTTCAGTATGCAGCAGGCGATGCTCCGATGCGGCAATGACCCTCGTTGCTAAAACACTACACTGCTAGTGACCCGTCTTGACCCCGAGAAGCGATGTGACTCGTATACTGCTCGGTTAGTAGGTATATAGTAGGTAGGTTATTAGAACGAGCGAGTACCTGTGGATGGCCAGTTTATTTTTAAAGTCGATCAACGGCTCCACTGCACGACCGCGCGCAACGACACTCCCTATTATACTCGCTGATTCTTGAACCTGTGACCGTATAGCCCACAGACACATGCGGAATACATTACCATACGCCCCGCTTGGCTTATCTGCTTTGTTAGCCACTAAACATTGGAGATTATGAATTTTCAGAATTTTGTTTCTGCTAAGTTACGACAGTCAGTATATTTCTTAAAAATTATAAATATTCGTTGTATATTCGTTTATAGCCCAGAATTTAATTACATCACCATCGTAATATAGATCTATGCATTTTCGAAGTATATTTTAGTATACTACCTATAATGACTGATTTTATTACTGTCATGAGGGGCTAACAAAAGAACAAGAAATCTCGACTATATAGACCTGTTCCAGTACGATAACGCTATTTAAATGTTAGTTAATAATTTTAATAAATCATTTTAAAAATTTAGACAACTAACTATTATAATTATGTTTAATTTAGATTGACTGTTTATTACATAAGATCTTAATTATTTTTTCACCACACCAGCACGAAAAAGATCGTTTGCTTGCGAGAATTCAGTGAGTAATAACGCTTATTACTCACTAGTGAGGCAAAGTGATTTAAATTTCGAAACACTAAATCCTTCCAATGAATAGGCGCTAATAAAAACAAAACAACCACCATGTAGGTTATGTTATAACCTACATGGTGGCTGTTTTGTTGTTTGACATCAATTTTATTTAAAAACTACAAACGATACGTTTTAATTATTTTAAATTATATTAATACACGCTTATTTAGTATTTTAATGTTTTTATATTCGTGATTAACCATTAAATTTAATAAAAATTAAGTATTTAATATTAGACTCCATACATAAATGTTAAGGAACAAACTTCCAAACGCATTCTTAAAAAAAAAATGTGTCTGTGTCAGTGTCATTCATCGCAGGGAACTTTAAATTCTTTTCAGTTTATGTTTAATCGTTGACTGCAATTTTTTAACAAAAAAAAAAGTGAATCAAGTGATAAAGAACTTTGTCGAACTTCAGAATAGTTGAAACAACTTGCTAGTAGAAGCAAGTTAGAAGCTAGTACACAGATGTTTGCTTTTTACCAGAAAAATCACGTGAGAAGTATTTGAAAGCATACGACATATTTAATAAGTGGCGACTTTCAGAAGGCGCTAAAACGCATTCTGAATCGGTATTCTCTACTGTCGTATTACATAGAATTATCCAAAGATAAGCAATCGAGTACGAGTTTATTTAAATCTTAATATTTTCTCACTGGAAGAGGTGAAAAGTTTTGTATGTAACGCGTAAGAAAAATTTAATTTCCAGTTCGTGACCTCTTAAATCTCTCACTTGCGAAGTAGTCTTTATTAGAATCACTCGCTGCGCTCGTGATTTAATTTAAGACTACTTCGCAAGCTCAAGATTTAAAATTGGCACTCACAACAGAAATATAAACTTTTTCTCACTTGTACCATAAATAACTATTATCTACACCCATGCTATAAATCCTCTATAAACGTTCTTGAAACAGTTAGCTTATTGCCAACATTAAAACAGCCAGTGTCATAATAACCATTATAACACCCAAACGGGTGTACTAATGTTGTACTGAAATTCATTATGCAACTCCTTTTTTACTCATCGAACAGCCACATTCTCATGACATCTTTATGAATTTCAAAAAAAGAACATGTCAATGCACGCGCGTTTCACTACCACAGCGCCGTAATTTAAATAAAAACTTATTCGAATTTTTGAATTGTCGTCGTATTCCGCCATTTTTGTTCAAGTACAATACCCTATGGTTTCAGAACATTTATAGAGGATTCATATCATGGGTGTAGATAAAGTCTTGTATGCAACTGTTATAATTAGGTATTAAAACACTCATGTGATAATGACAAACCCACACTCGTGTTTGAATACCCCTCATTATAGAACAGTTGCATAAATAACTAATAGCTAAGAACCAGATCTTGTAATAAAATTAAGTGAGGTTTTTCTAATTAATGATTACCAGTATAATAAGTACCAATAAATACCACATTCCTTTCTTGTCATTCTTATAAACTTTCCACAGTACCTATCAGTCATCCTCTTACCCAATATCAATCATCCATAGCAATTCATAGTAACGGCTCTTTGTGGCATTACCTTTGGGCTCTCAGCCTCCATGTACATGGAGGCTGAATGCCCAAAGGTAATGCCATCTACTAGGTCATGCTATCCTGTCGACTGTCTGACGGTTACACCAACTTCATATCCAGCGCAACTGAACTAACGACACGATATCAATACCAAGGATTATATTCGTCGTACAGAAAGGCTCTCCACTTCTATCTAGTTGAAGCCAACCAAAGCATTTAAGAAGATCAAACTTTTCTGTCAAGATATTGATATTAGCATTCCTTCAGCAACTTTCTCGAACATCTTCTCGAATAGTAGCTGATTTTCGGCGTGGAGGTGTTACGTATGTGTCAGGCATACCTTTGGAGCTACATGAACCGTGGCGCAGCGTCAGCAATACGAGCGGTGGACGTCGCGCGCGCCATACAACTATTTTTACCGGATTGGTGCACTTTCGTTTCTAACATCGAGCGTTAGTCACCGTTATCTTAACACGTAGACATTTAAGTTTTAATTGTATGTTATTAGTCTTATTTCAAGTCAATTTGGTTTCCTTTCGGCCCTCTGGCGGCGGCCAACGTAATCTATATCTATACTTATAATAAATCTGTAGAAGTAAAATTTCTGTACATTGAAAACATCAAAAAAATAAATAGCAGGGGGTGTTACTAGACCGACACCGAACCCAAAAATGTTATTAATTTTTTTTTGTCTGTCTGTCTGTCTGTTTGTCTGTCTGTCTGTTTGTTCAGGCATCACGCAAAAACTACCGGTTCGATTACGATGAAACTTGGTATAATTATTCTTTAATATCCTGGGTACCACACTGGGTACTTTTTATCCCGGAAAAGTACCCAGTATATTATATACAATAAAAAACAAACTTAATTTTGCGGTTGCGATCGAACCGCAAATAATAAGTTTGTCATTTTATAAGTTTGTATTTATAACCTACGACAAACTTATTATTTGCGGTACTGTATAGAATTTAATTCATTAATTAATTTGTTTTAATCGTACTCACCAATTTTCTTTTTAAATTGTAAAAAAATGTGCTATGACATATAATTGACCTAGGCAATGTGAAGATCGTAGAGTCACACACGTAGAACACTTTTTTTATTTTTTGACCACCAAATAATGCCACATCATAATAATTATATTTACATTATTAACTTTAACGAATGTAATGTCAATAGCCAAACAGCCGAATGATAAATGCTATAAGTTTGGGTGCCGACAACCGTCTCCGCGAGTAAGGTCACGTGACGTCATATAAACATTCTCTTCAATTCTTGATATATCTCCAAATCACTCAAAATAAAATAAAACAGTGTAAAATCAAAACATCACTCAAGTACATAGTTACATACAGGGTGTAAATGACATAGTGACGAAGTCACTTACCAATGGTTTAGTACATGATTCTGGGACCCTGGGCGTATTAGTATATTTACGTCTATCCTTCAAAAGATGGACGCGACGTGCTGCTCAGCACTTATTAACGAGCCTAACTTCAGTTTGATTTGTAAATACAAATTACTAGTAATATTTTTTAAACCTTCGCGTTTCATATTTATTTATATGATTAAAACGGGAATTAACGCGATTAATTTTTACCTTTCGGTGCTTGACGTTTCGACAAGGTTGCACTTTGTCATGGTCGCAAGCAGACTGATGCAGCAGCGCCCCCGCTCCGTTCGTGAAGTTGATTTTTCGAACACGCTTCACGTACTATATACCCCCTTGTATAGAAGTCACGTGAGTTGGTGTTTGTGGATCGTGCGATATCTCGTAATGTGAAAAACATTTATTTTTTGTAAAATTAATAAAATTGATTTAAATTATCAGTTTTGTTTTTATTCCGCCAACGCCATTGAGTCCAGTTCGTTTCAAAGTTATTTAATTTCAATATTATTATGTTGTTATACTATTACGGTTATTCGTCTGTTGTCGTGCACAGAAGTCGCAAACACTATGAACAAAATTATTAAATGAATAATTTAGGTATACCTACTTATTTAATTAAAACCTGGCCAATTTAAAAATTTAATACGTACGAGTGGCGTGTAAACTCAAAAATGTTTAAATAGGACATTTTAATAATTTAAACAACAGTTTTACCTTAAATCTGCCAAATAATATCGTAAGATCCGTTCGACAATATCAATCTCGTGTGAACTCGTGCTCTTTTTTACCCGTCCCCCGCCTCACCCCTCGTTCCTAGGGCGCGGTACAGCGGTTGCGGTCAAGCTATAATACTATATTTTCCAGACCCGATCCGATCTTATCAGTCACTCCTGTGATTGTGCTTCCGACCATGATAAAGTGCAACCTTGTCGAAACGTCAAACACCGAAAGGTAAATAAAATTGATCGCGTTAATTCCCGTTTAAATCATATCAAGAAATTACTAGTATTTCACACCCTTCCGGATAATATAGGCGTGATGTTATGTTATGTTATGTGGTCCAGTAGTATGGTGGATGGTCCAGTAGTTTCGGAGCATATTGGGCACAAACAAAAAATCTTTCCTCTATAAAAAAAATTCAGAAAAGAGGTGGCTAAAATTTATCACCATTCCGTGAATGAGTAATTTACTTATATTCACGGGAATCTCAGATTTTCCACCAGCAAAGTGCAACACTGAGTTACGGTTTTCGATGTCTCTGTCTCATTCAAACATGGAATGAGAGATGAAGATTGTAAACGTCAACCGCGCTGATTAAGCTGTTAGAAATTAAGGTTAAAAGTTCAGAAAAACATTTCTAAGTATTAAATGTCAGATTGATAAATAAATCGAAGTAATTAAATTCATTGTAAAATCCAGTAGCTAATATTTATTGGTTGCCAGTTTTTCGTTTTTTATTAATTGCTATTAGAAAACATCATGGATGTAATTATGTCAGTGCCTTACGTTAAATACCTGGAAATAAGACCTCAGGGTACCAGCTAATTCTATGTCAAAATTCAGATCAGCTCAGATTGAATACAGACAGAAATATAAAATAACTAGAATATCAAATTTGTAATATTATTGTGCTACCTCTTTAGAGAATAGGCATAAAACCTTATTCGATGTCATCGAGACCATAGATTAGGAGGACAGTAAAAAAACAAAAGAGAAGAACTGTCAGAGATAGGTTGGCGCCTTTGATTTGGCCGATATTACTTTACGATATTTGTTATTTTAAAATGATTAATAAAAAGGATTTCGATTAGTTTGATCGTAAATATAAGTAAGATGATTAGTTGTATGAGGTTAGACTTACGGAGTAATTTTTTTGTCTCAATTGTAAAATGGACGTAAGTACTGAGATTGTTGTTATTTTATGTCAACATTTTTCAACCTCCCAAAATTATATACGTTTTTGATTCATACTGGCCGGAGAATATTTTAAATAAATAACGTGACACAAACAGTCAATATAATCTTCTTCTACCAAATGTTCATGATATAAGAGAGATCGGGATAAATCCGTGGCTAACGATAGCATGGAGTACTGTACTTTATGGAGGATTTTTCTTTAAGATCTTATCTCGTTTTTAACTTAAATATGTGTCAAACTAAAGTTATCCAACACACATTTAACTTTGAACACGAGTGTTTGGGCAAATTTCGGGTACTTGTGATCTATTTTGCTTAAATTTTCTGTGTTAGATAAATAAACCAATTCAAAAGAACACTATGAAATAATATAAAGGGGTAGTGAATAAAATAACATTGTGAAGTAAAAAAACTGTTTAAAACGTTCAAAGTTACTCAACTTGAGGTTATCTTTAGTTTGACAATCTATTATCAAGCACAACTTCCGATGGAATCATGAGTTTTTTTGTACTCAGTAATATTATACTGATGTCGACTATTAGCGGATGATGACAGCCTAAAATTTGAAAGTACCAATGGAACTGCATTTATGAATATTACTCAAAAAAAATGTATATGATGCATGTTTTTAATATGTATCTTTCATCTACTCCATTGTGCTTCCACCAGTCACACATGGAAAAGTCGATCGGTAAGACGTCTAAATATTTCTATGCGTCTAACTTATATTTAGGGAGAATGTGAAACTTTGCGGTTAAATAATAAAATATGATTTATTGAAGTAAAGGTGTTAAGTAAAGGTTTAATTAAATGTAATTTAATGAGGAATTTTTTGATGCTGTAAAAAGATTTGTAAATATCTTTTTATATTTTCTATGTATATTTAATAGTATATAAATATTTTTTTTAATTCAAGATGTATAGTTATAAATATTTAAGTAATTAATTATTATTTTAGTTGTATGTTGAAAATAAAAAATATATAATAATCAAATAAAAAAAAAATTAAATGTTGTAATGCATGTATACCTACTCGTATCTTGATGTTTGAATGAATTTGTTTTTTTTAATATGTTCCAATTTATTCTATTTTTATTTTCATGTTTCTATTTTTCTTTTATGTAATATTCAAACACAATGTAAAACCTGTTTTATGAATAAATAAATTGAATTGAATTGAATTGTTTGCGCAAAACATCAGACAAAATTATATAAGTAGGTACAAAGTGTATGTTCAGTACAAAATTTACTCACTTGATTCGAAGATCATTGCCATTAGAAGCTACGAAATTAAAAGTACCTACTAAGTAACTATTACCTCATTGAAAAATTTATATTGTGTTGGTTATCGTTAGATAAGTCTTTAAAAAAAAGAAAGGGGTTAGTAAGATTGTTTTTTTGATTCAGAGATCCTTTTGCAAGATAATTAACTTTAACAGCAAATATTGTTTGGTCTGGGGGGTTCCCCTACCTCTAAAAGCTAAACCGTTAGCTAGAAAATCAGAAAAAATCATGGTGATAGTTTATGTACTGTGCCGCTATAGTTTTCATGGAAAACTTCGTTAACTTAATTAGTTCAAGAGTAATAGGAGTCCAAGGTGTAAAATGCAGTTACTGAATCTAAAATATTTCGTAGAAAATACAAAAACTTTTGAAAATAATGACTTGTATGAAGTTGTTTATGTTCAATATTAATATTAAACCTGTTTGAGTGTATATTTATATTGTACCGGCTGACCACAGAACCCTATTGCGCGTGGCCCGACACGCACTTGGCCGGTTTTTTATTACCTCATATAAGTAGTTACAGTAAAAGTCTGACCACATATTTCAGGCACACAGACACGTTTTATGGTAAATTTCTCTATTATAAATGGTTGCCACAGTGACTCTAATATAGAAGTATATTACTATGTCACGTGAATATGAAAACTCTAAGAATAATCAGACCAAGTTAGACAAAAACATAAAATCTATTTGAATCGCTTTTAAGTGCAGACATGCAAAAAATATACATATTTGTAATGTGCTCGCCAAGAGCTTTCATTTGATACCAAATATTAATGTCATGTTTATCTCAATTTAATTTATTTCGAGATTAGAATTTGACATTTAATGTCACCTGGGCCATTCTGAGGAATCTATTGACAACTCATTCATTAAAATCCGTTCAATAGTTTAGGCGCTATGGTGGAACATACAAACAAACATACATAGACTGCTATAATCATTACCCTTCATTTTGGCTTCGCCGTAGTCGGGTAAAAAGAAGAAAGTAGGTACAGACGTGTAAAAAACTCAAAATTTAAAACGATGAATGGTGCTTAGAATGATTCCGCAACCAAAGTAGGTATGTACACCTATTTACTTTTTATGAATTTTTGATGTCTGTATAAACATCATAATATAATAAGATACGTTTTCCTCAACTTTTTGTGAAGCTTGATAGATATCTCAAAATAAATAAAAGTATGAGTATCTAGTTAGTTCGTTTTGGAAATTTGAGCTTAAGATTAATTTTAACTAGTTGCAGGTCTGTAGTTGTTTGTAAATGAGGTATTTAAAAAATGAGGCAGGCACTTATTTCATATATTATTTTATGCCAATGAGTACGACAACCCAGGGATTTCGAGACCAAAACTGTAATAGGTGGTATTTAAGGTCCAACTATTGGTTGAAGAATATAAAACATTATTATGTAGCGAAAATTGCACGACAATAAATTGGTTTCTGTTTTATTAAATAAATTTTGCGATGGCTACAACCACGGGGCACAGGTATTTATGAAAGAGTATCTTCGAATAACTACTTTTAATTATTTTTCTTGCTATATGAAACCTGAGGTTTACGGAGATCTAAGGTCTTGTTTACACTTATACAATGTATAAATGTATCAACCAAAAGAAACAATTGCTTAAATTTTGTAACCGTGCTTTTGCTCAGATAAACACCAATCTCATTCCTTAATGAGTAGTTTTTGGGGTCTTTACTGCCGTTTCTCAAGGCTCGTTTTAGTTTTTCTATTTTATAGGAAGCTTTTAACGATGGTTTTCTTAAGGTACGATTCCACCAAAATAGTGTGCAGCACATTTGCTTACAAACATTTTGTGCAAAACTCCAGCAGTGCAGATACTAAGCTGGTATCGCATTTGGCTTCCGTTTCCACTGGTAAGGCTGTGCGTAACTTTTGTAAGCGCACCGTTCAGCACACTTGTGCGCGAACATGTTCTCTGAACAGAGTTTCTGCCGAAGACAGTTCAGTAGTTAATATGGACGGGCAGGAAAACGTAGTGCTTTGTGCTGCAGCATGTGTTCTACTATGTAGTCTGCTTAAAAAGAAACGAAGAAAGAAATCGCGATGTTGGGTGAGGCCTTTACTACAGCGACGGAATGAAGAAACGAATAGATTTCTAGAAGAAATAAAAATAGATCCATTGAGTGGATTTATAAATTTCACACGTATATCTTGTGAAGACTTTGAGTTGCTGGATGTAACTTGTCCTTTTATTGCTAAGCAAGATACCAACTACAGAAAATGTGTCCCTGTTTCAATAAGGCTTGCAATCACCTTAAGATATCTTGCTACTGGAGATTCTTTTGCAAGTTTAATGTACTTATTTAAAGTTTTAAAAGAGCTTATTGCTCGGATTGTACCTCAGACTTGTAAGGCGTTGATAAGCGTGTTGAAAGAAAATATTAAGGTAATAATACACTTACCATTTTATTTTAGTCAGTTTTATTGCATTACATATCATGCCAAGATATTGCGTCACCATCATTCTGACGTAAAAGATCTGAATAATCATTATCGCGACCCTGAATACTTGAAGCCGGTAGTTGACTCATCTGAATACGGTGAAGGCATTGGAGTTGTAACATATTTTCCAGTACCAATAATAGCGTCATACAATAAATTATCAATATCCCTTTGTACTAAAATCTTCGTTCGCTCATCTTTAATTTTCCTTAATTTCGTTGCGACGACTGCAGCAAAAATGTCGTCGTCATCAGGTTTTTTTGATTCCATCTGCTTGTTCACTTTATTCATAATGGACAAAGCTTGCTCAGCCTTAAACTTTTCGACTGGCCTTTCATTCTTTGTGAAACCTGAAATAGTAATAAGATTTCCTTTTTCAGATGCCTAATACTTTAGAAGAATGGATGATCTTGGAGCGCCAATTTGACCATCTTTGGAAGTTCCCTCATTGCATTAATTGGGGCTATGGATTGCAAACACGTTGTTATTCAAGCGCCAAGTAATACTGGAAGCGACTTCTTCAATTACAAAGGTGATTTTAGCATTGTGCTTTTTGCACTGGTTGATGCAAATTATAAGTTCACGTACCTATGTAGATGTCGGTTGTTCAGCAAGGAAAATTAAATTTGCCTGAACCTTACCCATTGCCCGGAAGGAACAAACCAATTCCACGTGTCATTGTGGCAGATGATGCTTTTGCATTAGATATAAATTTAATGAAACAATATCCCGGTCAACATGACAAAAGATCAAAAGAAAGAATATTTAATTATCGGTTGAGCAGAGCGAGACGTATTGTGGAAAATGTATTCGGCATTATGTTAGCTCCAGAAAAGGCACAATTGATAACACTGACATGTTGTTACTTGCATAATTTTTTGATGACACAAAAATCGTCTTCTCAACTTTATACTTCTCTTGGCTGTTTTGATACTGAGAACCAAATTACTCATTGCACTATCGATGGAAGCTGGCGGCGCGTAGAGGCATGGCAAACTTACTACCTTTAAGACATGTTAGAAGAAGACCCCCTGGTGATGCGAAAGACTTAAGAGAAGAATTTGGACATTATTTCCAAACTGACGTCGGAATGGTGCCATGGCAAGAAACACTAGCGTAAATAGCATAGGTACCTAAGTAATAATATTAGAGGTAAAAAAATAAACATTTAAAACGTACCTACCTGTTTATTTATTTCGTCGTGCGAGTTTAAGCTGGCGTTCGGCTCATTCCTTCCATTAATGAAATTCAAGTATGCATAAGCAAACCATTTTGGCTTATACATATCTAAAATCCCAGAACCTGAAGATTTTGAGTCCGCGATTTTCTTCTTTTCTCTTCGGTATTGAGCCAAAATAATCTTCCATTTTCTCATTACCTCCGTCGAGTCACAATTAAAACTTTGCGCCAACTCTTGAGTGGCGTCGTGTTTTTTGTTTTTATTTTTATAATCACTGTGACTAGAATCCCATAGTACAGGATAAGTTTCAATAGCTTCAATAAATTTAATAATTTTATCATTCGTCCAATCCATATTTAACTTGGTTAATTAACAATGTTACGCGCACAAATAAATGTTTTCACTCCGATAGCGGAAGCAAAACTGAGTTCGCGAACAATAGGTTTGTACGCGTCGACGCGAGTCCACTGCCTGCATGTGTGCGCGCACAAAAGTATCCAGATGTGCGCAAACATTTCTAGAATGTTCGCTCACAATTTGTTATTGTTTGCTATAATGAGTCGACCAGAATACACATTTGTGTCGTTCATGCACATTGCATTGCAGTACCGCACAGTTCAGCACACTGGTGGAATCGCATCTTAAGGTCTTAGTTAATTTAATATCATGGTCGACTCGTGTCTGTCCGCAACAACAGCTCTCGCCCTAACATTATTAAAGCAAAAGCATTACAATTTATTGCTCTGTATTAAAAATAAAAATTCTGCCTACATCAAAGGCAGGTTCTGTATAAGCCTATTCGACACTTTTCGATTCATAAAATGTAAAAAATTTACTGGCATTTAACTATCCGAAACTTAAAATGGACGCATCATAAGAACATAATTTAAGAATTTTGAATTGTGTCTATATGAATAAAAATTATTTGAAATTGAAATTTGAAAAATCGGTCCTTAAAATCAGATTTTTATATAGAAGAAAAATAATTTTCAAATTAAATGTGTAAAATCCATGCCGAGAGAAGCCAGAGTACACAACACGAGTTTAAATTATCAGAAGTCAAAACTTTTTATGAACATCTTATTCGAAAAGAAACTTACAATGTACCGCTATCCAAAAGTTTTTAGGATCATCGTATGAGATTTTTTCACCATTAGATAGTAATTGCACACTACGAAAGTGCTTTGAATCTGCTGACTAATCCGTCGATGAAAGTTCGTGGATTCGTTTTTTAGGGTTCCGTTGCCTAATGGCAAAACACGGAACCCTTAATGAGTCCGTCTGTCCGTCTGTCCGTCTGTCCGTCCGTATGTCACAGCCACTTTTACCCGTAACTATATATTTTTTTCATCAAACAGATACTATTCATGTCTATGGATAGGTCTTCAAAAATGATATTGAGGTTTCTAATATAATTTTTTTCTAAACTGAATAGTTTGCGCGAGGGATGCTTCCAAAGTGGAAAAATTTGAGTCCCTTCCCCCGTAACTTCTAAAATAAGGGAATGATAAACGTAAAAATAATATAATGATGTACATTACCATGCAAACTTCCACTTAAAATTGGTTTGAACGAGATCTAATAATTATTTTTTTTAATAGATAGATACGTAATAAATCGTAAACCGCATTTTACCTTCCATTCAATCAACTCCAATATAATAATGAAAATTAAGAAAAACATTTATTTAGATGTATAGTGGTACGGAACCCTACGTGCGCGAGTCCGACTCGCACTTGACCGGTTTTTATTACTAGCTGTGAACATCATCAATCCCTTTCTTCCAAAATGAAACTATAACAAAAAATGTACACGATTTCTAAACCTAGTTAGATCTTTTAATTATAATATTAATGCAAAGTACCCAGTGCCCAGGATATTGAAGAATAATTATACCAAGTTTTATCGTAATCGAACCGGTAGTTTTTGCGTGATGCCTGAACAAACAGACAGACAGACAGACAAAAATTTTTTAATCACATTTTTGGGTTCGGTGTCGGTCTAGTCTAGTAATACCCCCTGCTATTTATTTTTTTGATATTTTCAATGTACAGAAATTTTACTTCTACAGATTTATTATAAAATTATATATTATGTATAGATTATGTGGATGCTTAAGTATAATTAAATAAAGATCTCTAGGCGGTCAGTCAGATGATGTTTTCCACAAGTTTGCCTAATGTTTTTTTATATATACATACATACATAACATCACGACTTTATTACTCAAAAGGGTGCGGCAGAGGTATAAAATACCTACACTTTACCTGTTATGTTTAGGTCCCATGAGATAGGGATAGAACCTATCGCCATCCACCGAGCACAATGCCAACTCCGTGTTGCTATTGTGAATTTCCTGACAGGAAGTTCACAAATAACACTTACTTGCCCGACCCAGACTCGGTTCTACATTTCTTATGCGAACTGCCAAAGAGTGGAACGCCTTCCCTGAGTCTGTGTTTCCGCATGAGTACAACTTGGATCTCTTCAAAGCAAGGGTGAATAGGTATCTCATAGGTAAGCGTGCTCCACCGTAGACCGCATCATCACTTACCATCAGGTGAGATCGTGGTCAAATGCGAGCCTATCCACCCAAAAAAAAAAGAAATCGAACCCGAGACGTCGTGGTGAGAGGCTCATACGATAACTTTAGATAGCGCATGATGTTATGTTTGTATATGTATGTAAGAAAATATTAAAAGATGTTCACTATAAAAACATCCATCATCATGATTTAACCATCACGGTTGATTCCCTTCGTAAGACAGATTAGGGTCATAGTTCAGTAGGGCCCGTAACTGATTGACTTCCAAGCGTTTTATATTTTCTCCGCTGATCAAAATCAAAACCGTCAGTGATAATGTTGGTTTTTATCTCCAAAAGATGTTACCTTTGACGGATGCGTAGAATATAAACTTTTTGCTTGCTTTTTCTCGTACTGTTTTATGATATGATAAAAGGCACGCATATTGAATAATCTTAACTGTTAAAATAAAAAGGATTCGCTACCGTGTACATACTTGAATTTAGATTTTTAGGATATGAGTTTTTTTTTATCACATTACTACTTCGTGCAGCATCAATCCGTTCCCAACATATTAGTATACTAGCTTTTGCCCGCGACCTCTTCCGCGTGAAGATAGATAGGTAGAAGATAGAAAATACTTTATTTGTACATAATTTCACATGAAAATCTTAAGAGGTCAGAAAAAAGGAAAGTAACAGAAAAAATATACAAAGGGCGGCCTTATCGCTTAAAGCGATTTCTTCCAGGCAACCTTAGGATGGACATCTCGGAAAGAGAAAAAAAGCGGTGGTTTATGCTAAGATAATTAGAAATTATTTGCAGTTTATATTGTGAAATTCGTTGTTGTTGTGTAGTAGCTGCTCCCGCGCATTGACCCGCGTTCAACATTACTGTTCCGCTCCCGTGAAGTTTAGCGTAGAGTTGAATATCTAAAGATGAGAGAAAGAGATATCTTTATTGAGATCAGTAGTTCTCGAGATTAGCTCGATCAAACAAACAAACTTTGTATAAAAAGAAACCTATGTTACGCGCCACTTACGGCTGTCTGTTACATGTAGCTAAAATTTTATTCAAAAAGGGTCCATTCGTTAAGAAGATTAGCCGATACAAACAGACAGAAAAACATTTTAAAAACTGTATTTTAGTCATAAGTATCGTGCATACAACTATACCAGTTTAATAAAATTGTTAGCAATACTATAAGAATAGATGTACGATTGAAATATGTAATCGATTTGATTTCCTGATATATAGAATGTCTAATCCTAATCAGAGATGGTTCCGTGGCACTATAAAGGTGTAAGCGATACATCTACTTACCCTTCAAGGCAAACACAGGCGTGATTATATGTTATGTAATGGTCAAAACAATATACAGACATGCTATTGCACAATACGCAGGTCATAAGCTGGGGTGCATGAAAGGAGCCTCCCCGAGTCCGGCGCACCCTGGGCAATTCGCGAGTACTTCAAAGCGAATTAGCTAATCCTTTCATCACGATGGCAAGTCAAAATAAAATTTGACTCAGCCATCGACACGACGAAGAAGAAGATATGCTGTTTGTTTTTTAAGAGTTCCATTGCATGACGCCGAAGATCATCATCAGATCCTGGTAAATTACATACTTAAACCTACCTTAAACTTAAATAAGTACCTATTAAAGTACCGAAAACCGCATCGAAATCAGATGTAATTGCCGAGAAAATCGCAAATATACACAGTTACATACATCAAACGGGTCGAATACAGAACCTCCTTTTTTGAAGTCGGTTAAAAAATATTTTTATTTTGACATTAAAAACAGACACTTCAATTTCGTTTATTGGTATTGATGTTTACCCCCTATTTTTGAAAAACTATGCTAGTTTCGTATTTATGCTCATTGGAGTTCCTGTCCTCCTGGCTGCATCATAAGACTACTTTTGTAAACTAGAGGTGATCGAAAAATACTTAGCAAGATTTGTGAACCAACAAATAAACATAAATACAAACTCACACTGCAAGCCAAGAAAGGTATTAAAAAAAATATGTACTTCTAAAATTTTACTTTTCATACTTATACCATCATTATGGTACGGCCCCGGAAGACAAAAAAATGCTATTCAAAATAGATATCGAATTGTTTAAGTTCTTCTTCTTCGTCGTGTCGATGGCTAAGTCGAATTTTATTTAGACTTGCCATCGTGGTGAAAGGATTAGCCAATTCGCTTTGGAAAACTCGCGAATTGCCCAGGGTGCGCCGGACGTAGGGAATCGTTGTGTACGTCACTCGGGGAGGCTCCTTTCATGCACCCCATTGTTTAAGTGCAACTGAACTTTACTCCTTACAATATTGACTTTTCATTATTACTATTCCGTACTGTCAACACCGTACATAATATCATCTTTAATGAGTTTTCATTTTTCACTTCTCACTCACAGGTACTACTAAAGAAGACATCGAAAAAAAAGTAGGACGGGAACCATCGTTTTCCGCTTTATTGTTGAACGTTCATAAACACGGATAACAGTCACATATGTAATATCAACATGCTATACGTAATATGTATCGACTAGTCTTGCTCTCGTAGTTCATAAGTGACGTTGCTTGATCAGACAGAGTTTAATATCATGGTTATATCTCCTTTTAAACGAATTTAAAAAACCGGCCAAGTGCGTGTCGGGCCACGCGCAGTAGGGTTCCGTAGCTAGTCCTAACAACATATTTCGACTTAAAAGGGATTTACTATCTGTATTAAACAAGTAACATCTTCATACAAGTCATTACTTTCAAAGGTTTTTGTAATTTGCACGAATTATTCTAAGTAACTGCATTTTACACTTTGGAACCCAATTACTCTAGAACTAATTGAAGTGAACTTATCCGCTATAGTTTTTCTTTAAAGTTCATTACATGTACTACCGACACATTTTTTTTCAGATTTTGGGATCCAGTAGTTTAGCTTTTAGAGCTCTACTCGAACAAAAATTTGCTCTTTAAAGTTAATTATCTCGCAAACGGATCTCTAAATCAAAAAACTGTCTTAGCAACCCCTAAACGTTTTTAAAAGTCCTATCTAACAATACCCCACACTATGGGGTAGGCGACAAAAAAATTTTATACTACGACTTTCTTTGTATAGTCAACATACATGTTTATGCAAAATTTCAGTTTTCTAGCACCAACGGTTTCGTCGCTATGCCTCGGACAGACGGACGGACAGACGGACATGGCGAAACTATAAGGGTTCCTTGTAGGTACTACGGAACCCTAAAAAGAAGAAGGTTCTCAATTCGATTGTATAATTTTTTTCGTTTTGTATGTTATTGCCCATTACTCGCCATTTTTGTCTGAGAGAATTTACTTGCCATGTGGTTCCATTTTTATCGAGTCATGATCTGACGATGGGATCCAAGAGAAATCGAGGGTAACCGTCAAATTTTAAAGGCATATAAATATATTGCTTTTTCCTAATTACCTATTTCGTTATAATGAATCGTATTTCGTATTTGAAACATGTTTCACTGCTGCTTCGTTCTTTTCATTTTAGCGTGATGTCTTATAGCTCATATTTTTTATTAATAAATGGGCTATCCAACAAAAAAGAAAATAGTTAAGCAACATCCTACTAGTACCTACTGCCTGAGATTAGCGTATTCAAACAAAACCGGCCAAGTGCTAGGCGATCTCGCGCACGAAGGATTCCGTACCATTATATAAAAACGGCACAGGAAAAAACTGTTTGTGTCCCTTAAATATTTTTATTTTTAAAGTAAATATTTCACTAAATATTTTGTGTATATTTGTGCTATAGGAGCCCTCTGCCGTTAATGTTCATTTTATTGAGTTTTATGTATTTTTGTTATACGGCAACAGTTTTACATCATCTGTGAAAATTCCAACTGCTAGCTATCACGGGTCATGAGTTACAGCCCCGTGATCAATATTTGTAAATTATTATTATTAGGGGACTTAAATTATTATTTTATTTAGTTTTTAGTATTTGTTGTTATAGTGGCAACAGATTTACATCATCTGTGTTAATTTTTGCATTTCAACCGTAGCATTAACGGTTCATGAGAGGCCTGGTGACAGACGGACAACGAAGTCTCAGTAATAGGGTTCCGATTTACCATTGGGTACAGAACCCAAACAAAATCAAACAAACTTTCGCTCGCGGGGCTTATTTTTATATGCCGATGTCTAAAGGCAAAAGTACTCTAAATACTGAAGGCAACAAAATGTATTAAGAAATATGCCTCCATTTTTAAATGGAATCAAAAAACCAAATCAACTAGAGATAGCCACAACCATGGGTTTGACAACAGTAAATGTGGCCGACAAGTCGATAAGGCCGATTATTAAATTCGGTTAAATTTATAAGCAGTTCAAACCGTAATATTTTGTATTGTTTGTTGCTACACTACATACATTAGGTATATATTTCAAATGGACACAAGTTTTGTAGCGCTTCTTATACTTTAAGGAATTTATACTAAAACTGCGGTTTAAACTAGTCGGCGTAATTGACCGACTAGTCAACAGAGGCCAACTAGTCGGCCAACTAGTTGACACATCTTTAGTATCAACTAGATGCAATTTGTGTAAAACCAGTCAACACAAAACGTACTTAATTTGCTTATTTGCAATAAATGCAAGCATGTGAAATTGCTTGCCATCCTCAACCTTACAACCATAATAATTGTTGAACAGAAAGCTTGAAGCATACAATTTGAAATAGTACAATGGAGCATTTCCGAGTGAAATGTGATTGCCAAGAAGGAGACACCCCTTGCGCCCGCGCATGGCGTCGCATCGTCGTACCAAACGAAGCGTACCAATTGGTCCACATTTCACGCGATGTCTATCCACATTTGTGATGACAAACGATGGAAATTAAATCATATGTTTAACAAAACCATAATAATATTATTCCTTGTTGACTCTGCTAACCACTCGCTTTTCACGCCACTTAGGTACCAGCTTTCGTGGAGAAACTAGAAATTTTATTGATTTCACTAAACTTCGTATCAAGACTATAGTACACTAAGAACTATAATTTATTCTGCAAAGCCCCTAGCAAATTTAGTTTCCATTGCGATATAATTACTTGTTTTATGAGATTAGTTAATGTAGGAATAAAGAGTAACTTATTGTACCATACTCAAGTTACTTAGTTTAGTTTATTGGAGTGACAGTAAATGTCAATGACAATGTTCGTAGTGCTGCAAAGGTATACAGTAGATAGAAAAATAGAAAAATTTTCATAGAGAAATTGCAAATGGATTGTCTATAATTTTTTTCTCCAAATATCATGAATTTGCTGGTGAAATTATTTTGCTTCTAGGGTCTCAGAATCGAGTGCTAAATCACTGGTAAAAGCGGCTTCGTCGCGACGTCATTTACACCTTTTTCAATTTACACCCAGGGTTTTAGAATCATATACTGTGTGATTCAATACATGATTCTAATCCCTGGGTGCAAAATGTCATATACACCAAGTATAATTTATCAGCTCAATTTGGTCGGAGTAATAAATTACACAAAATTAATCATATTGACAGGCATATTACTCTTATATATAATATTTATTTTTAAATTGTTACTTACAACTTTTGATTTACTTTTTAAGCAATGATTTATGCACGAAAAATGTATTACTCTGAAAAAAATATTAAATAATCTCATAAAACATTGCAGACCATATGATTAGTGCAGACCATTTTTTTATCTCTTGTAATATACCCTATTTTACCCACGGCGCGAAAGGGTTGTAATTGTTTCCGGTGCGAGTGAAACTGCCTCCTAAAAGGTAGGTGAAAAGTAGGTTACTGTGTCTTTCAAGTCATTAACAGTTTAATATAAGACATTCACCTGTCGAAGTCTAACATGATTTTTTGATCCTCTACTTCACTCGTAAAAAGAAAAAAGAAATCGCCGTTACCCAAACCAACCTCAACAAGAAATAAAAAAATACATTAAAAACTGATCAAATAGATTATGAGTACATATATTTTTTTTGTGAGATAATCGTATAAAAAAATTAATATGCCTTCAAAGATTTGCAAAAAATAATCACGTAGCTAGTTGTAGCAAGTTATGTGTTGACCTAGTGATCGAGCAGCACGGCGGCGGCGCGGCGACGGTGGCGTGGAGCGGGCGTTGAAAGCGACATCGGCGCATAATAACAGAGGCAGGGAAGGTGGTGGGCTCAACTCCACCGCGACCGGCCGCAGGACGTACAGTGCACGCGCACCTCGTCATGCGCACACGCTCGTCACATGGCGCGTCGCCTGGCGCTGCTTACGCTGCTGGCGTGCGCGGCGGGCCTCCGCCGCCCGCTCCCCAACTCCGCCGACGTCTCCGACTCGGAGTCCCTCGATCCCTTCTCCGTCTGGGAAGACTATGACTCCTACGAAACTACCCCTCTCCCAAAACCTCGCACCACCACACCTAGTGCTAAAGTGATACTTAAGAAAAACCCAAAAGTGAATGTGACTATGAAAAACAATAAAGGTGAAGAAAAAAAAGTAGTTAAGACTACCAATATTAATATACAAAGTCATACTAATTTTATAGTTACTAAACCGCCATTTTCGAAACCAAATTCGGATGCGGATATGGGACTGCCCGTTTTCGAGATAGGGGATCAGTATATAATGGTGGCAACTCCAGAAGATAGTGCGAAGTCGACAACGCGAAAGCCAAGCACGAGTCGGCGGCCGGCGTCGCGGCGTTCGACGACGACCCGACGGCCGCCGACCACAACACGCCGCGCGACCACTCGACCAATGCGTCGCACTAAGACCACTAACGCACCGTATAAGAGAAAAACCACATGTCCACCAAAACATTCTGGATGGCTGTCGTCATTTTTTGAAGATAACAAAGTCAAGAAAGTGCAAGAAAAAAAGCCATCGCAATCAGGTTGGTTTTCAGGTAGGTCTGCTTAATTAATCTTTTTCAAGTAAGTTTAGACCAGTAACCTGCTTTGTGTATGTACTTCTTTAATAGATTATAAGTCTTTTTAATAGCATCACAAGTTAGAGTATCGATATCTAAGTTCACCCGTGCAAGAACAAGTTATTGAGGCAGGTCAGTATCTCAAACACATTTATCATAGAATGTTAAAAGAAAGTAGTTAAGTAAGAGAAGAATATGTATACTTCCAAAAATCGTGAATTATTAGGAACAAAATCGATTTTCGAATTTATTAATATAATGTAGTAGAGCTGTTGTGAACGTAGTGAACAAAAGTGGTATCGCTTTAACGTAATTAATCCAATAATTAATTCGCTGACACATGTAGATATTTGTTTTATATGAAAGCAGATCAGAACTTCCCAAATTGTGCTCAACAAAGCCTAGCTAGTGCAAAGTCCTATTTCGCCAATTTACGTTATTGTATTAACAAATTACACCAAACTGTAAGTGCGGCCCGTATGAAATAAGTTACGAAACTACGCAGAATACCCGAAACATGCGTAATACTCCATTACGAATGTTGAATGTAAGTTACCGGAGACACAAAGTTCATGTAATGATGACCAGACACCGTAACCATGACAACGAGATGACGAGGTTTCTCCATAGTTTACCACAGTCCGAAATCATCATTATGAAACCAGAGGCGAAACGAAGTGCGAATGAGAAATAAAAATGCAGTTTATATTTTTTACTAGTGCTTTCTAATGCGCTTTTTCATCGTTAAAATCATTATAGTACCTAAATGACCAACAGAAAATATATACATATATTTCTGTCGTAATAATAGCAAATAAACGAGAAATAAATAATAATGCCGGTGAGTTGAGATGTGTAACACAAATATAGTAGAAAAGTCCAAGAGTTCCTCGTACGAAGCATTCTTAGTGTTAAATTACACCACAGATCGATGGCGTCCATCGACGGATCATCGACGTCGATCCGTTGATGTAAAGGTGTTATTACATCTACATCGATCGAGCGTCGATCGATGCATTTGTCGTTTTTAAAGAGCCAATAACAGCATGCGCACCCTTACTTGCCTTCAAAGTAGATATTAACGCAACTAAAGTTGGTAACATTTTGATATCTAGCAGTCCAATCACTGTCGATTGTTTTAAAACAATCATACTTACCAATACAATAATTTTTTCAAAAATTAGACAAACGGGTCTAAATCGCGTAATTAATATAAAGGTAAATAAATCAATTTTACGAGCCTTTTCTCAATTACATTGGGGTCAGCTTGTAGTCTGACGGATTTTAGTTGAATATCAGTATTTTACGTGGAGCGATTGCCATCAGACCAGACTTACTAATACAAATAATCTGAAGTTATTCGTAATTGTATTAAACTGATCAAACATCTATAGCCGGATGCTGATAAAATAGAGAGAGAATTTTAATTTAACCTTTGTACAGTAATAAAACGAACGTCGGGGATTTACTTCTGTTTATCTCGTTATATTGAATAGGTTTCCAATCTACTAACTTTAGCGGTACTAACGTTTATAATTAAAATTATGATGTCCCACTTTCTTTGATAGCATCTTATTACTTGACAGAACAATGCTGTGAATAATTACTTATTTTATTGCTATTATGTGCTTATTTCTTGACACTTAATTACGAGTAGCTATAATTATTATTTCACTAGTTTCTGATAAGGTTTTTAATTATCACTTCGTGTTTCCCAATTTCTGACGATTCTAATGATTTATACCGCGATTGATGCAAAATCCATCCACACGTTATTGAAACTGCTTTTCTTACAGCCTTAAATAGTTCCATTCCATCCACAGACGGCGACATTTTGTTTTCGTTTTGTGCAATAATTTATCTGTAATGTTGGGGCACAGAGGTTGGGGGTCCTAAAGGTTGATTTAATGAGACAACCATCTCGAACTAATGTATTTTATTCAATAATAATTAAAACTACTTAATACAATGCGCATTGGTGTAAGCTACTAAAACTAAGCATAATACGATACTTACATTATAAAGGAGTATACCTAATACTCAGTATGTTTTTAGGGAACATATACACTACACTTCATATCAAAAGCTTTCATAAATAGCTCATTGGAATTTTTCTGGCCTTTTTTCATTGCTTCCTTAATCAGAATCCATATAGGTACATAGTTGATTGCTTCAAATCACATTCATGATAAGTCAACTTTATGTTAACTGGAAGTTACACCACATTTAATGCTTAAAGTATGTTCATATATTTATTATTTTTGGATTGATATCTACTCTGATATAAGCAAGAATATCTTTTACGAATGGATAATATTAGATATGTTATTTAAAAATTCTTATCAATAGAGTTTTATAGAATGCACTCATAATTTTTTATTTCTATTTATTTAATAACAAGATCGAAGTGTTAGAACCAGCACCGTAATTACCGCTTTAAAGACCGATTTCAGCATACTTTTAATCTACGTTTATATATGAATCCCGTATTTGTATCCCTCCCTCATTTCAATGTTTGTACAGGACAGAGATATCGAAAGCTGTACCTAAGTGTTAAGCTTGAGTTTAACACGTTGGTGAAAATTTAAACAGATATTTGATTATTTTCAGCTAAAATAACTTCTGGAACTTCCATATTGATATCCCTTTTAATATTTCATTTAGGAATGCCGTTTTCGAATCTTAATGATATTAATATAAATCGAATTGATTTGCTAATGCAATAATATAAGTAAAAGCTACTGGTACGAACATTTCGCGCTAATCCAGCATATTGAGTAAAACCTCGAGGCACCACGTGAGTCTTGCAACGTGTAGTAGTAGCTTGACCAAATACATTGGTTTAAATTTTGCTTTAGCCTGTATACACAGGACAAAAACTGTCCTATAACCATTGACGTTAATATTTCTATGCCTTTAACAAAAACTTCAAAGGTAGTGCTGTGTTTTGTTGCCCCTTATCTTGTAGATAGGAAGTTAATGGCAGTTAAAATAATTAAATATTGCATTGCGTTGTGACTGTGCGTCTAGACACGGCGTGTCATTTGTTTTCTAGATAATTGCTGCAACGAGAATGGTAGGGCACAACCGGCTTGATCTTGCATTTTCGGTGTCGATTTCACAAACTTATTAATCCGCTCATTGACGCTAAACTACAGTTTTCGACCCCTCTGTCTTCTAAAACAAAGAATGAGAGGGAGATCGAATCAGTCGGTTTAGAATAACGTCAGTTGGTGAAATTGGGCCTTATTTACATAGCTTTTCTTGATGAGTACAGTGTAAAAGTGAGCAATACTAAGCAATTGTAGCTATTAATATCGACTATCGTCTGCGGTCAAAATGTAGCCAATAGTATTGAGTTTCTCTCATTCTATTGGTTGAAGCGTTTTCGATAAGAAAATCATATGTTTCATTATATTAGGTTCTAGCTTAATTAAAATATTATATATCACAAATGATCGAAGGAGAGGATTTATAGTAGAAACAGAGAACAAAGATGTGACTGTCAGGTTGGTCTAGTACACAAAAAGCTAGCTGGTAGTAAGTATAATATAGCAGATTAGGTTTTAAAAGGCCCGCGGTTTCTATAAAAACTGTAGATGAGGGATGTATTTAAATGACTAATAAAGTTTCGTCACATCTCTATGCTTGGCTTTGGTAAAGAAACTTAATTGATTTTAGTTTTAAAACATCTCCTATACTAAGAAACAGTTCTAAATTTTAGGACCGGCAAGATTTGAACCTGCGACCTCTGCACATCGGGCAGCCGCTTTAACCACTAAGCTAGACCTTAGCTTTCATATTCACTAACTCATAAATAATGAGTTAGTGAATCAAGTTCTCACAAATATGTTTATCTGATCACTATAAAAAGATCTGGAAGTAATGTTTTTATTTTGCTTTTGACAGTGACGTACCAAACAAAATTCGTTTTGCCAAATTGTTTTCCCTTTTAAAGAACCGAAACTTTTACTTTTATGTATTCTTGTAATACCGATTCCTCGATTTAGTTGTTTGCAAAGATAAGCAACAATAAGGTTTGGTTATAAAGTATATAAAAAATACACACTATGTTAACATACTTAAACTTAAAATGTAACAAAAATGAAACTGCTACTACACACTAAAACCAAAAATATACAAGATTTAAAAAACTATCGTAACCTCAAGGTCTAGTAGTGGCAGAGTGGTGGTGAACGAGTTCTGGGTAGGAAGCATCACCATCACACCTTTCACCTACCGCCAAATAATATGTAGTAATGTTTGACTACTGTGTGCCAGTTTTGTTATGGTTTTGTGGTGAGATTAGGCCCTGAAACTAGAGGCACATGAAACAGAATGGTCCTCAGATATAGCGACGCATTTAATGGTATCGCCCACGACCGATAATCGGTGACCGATTTCTTGTAGTACGTATGTAGTATGTACATACAATTCCGAACTAACGCACATTTCATACAAAAAAATCAGTCATAAATAGTATGAAATGACTGGGGGTCGATTATCCGTCCACTTAGTTGCTACTTATCATCAGGTGAAAAATACAAGTCCGTTCACTACATACTTTTTATAAAGAAAAGTTACCAATGAGCTGGTGGTACTAGCTCAATAAAATTCTTAGTATACTTACTTACCATTATAATGCTTAGCTCTACTAAAATCCTTGCAGCAATATATTTACATGTATTATCGTGGATTTGTAGATTATCGTGGAAGATTTGGATAGTTCAGGTGGTAGAGCGACTTAAGGGAAGCCAAAGAACGGGTTTAAACGCGGCTTCAACTCCTTTTTTTCGACTTGCTTTTGTAGATAATAGATTGCTAAGCATAGCTAATTGTTACAATGTTCGTTAGGTGGACTGCTGGCTCACTTGCTACGGAATAAAAAAAACCTTGCTTGCATTACCGTTATTACTCCATGTTGATAAAACTGCCAAATATTTATAATTCAACAAAATACATTGGTTTGTTTGTTCTCACGGCATCCAATAGGTACGGCTAAAAATAGCAACTATTATGCGTAGGTAAAAAATGTATATACAGTTGTATACTATAAATAGTTAGATACATAAGTACCACGAACGTGATGTAACCAACGGTTTTAAACGTTCAACTAGTCGACGAGAAGGCTCGATATAATAGTTATACATATTATAGAAAAGTATGTAATTGGGGGTCAAACACATCTACCGCGGTCTGCCTGGAAATACCGATGTCGTGCTAGGTCTCAACATTATTCTTAAATTTAAAGAATGTAATAAGTTAAGTGAATAATTTACCTACGTCATTGTGATATTAATGTGTGAAAGTAAGCACGTCTTCTATTATGACTTAATAGTGCCCTAATCATATATGGTGACGTGCGAGAAGCGTGCACACAAGCACAATCAATACTCATTCATTACTTTCATACATATCACAAAGAATTGGGCAAACTTACCTACTTACATACATACATACGCCTTGATATCTACTTAATAGAGAAATTATATGCTATTCACAACGTTTGAGCTTTGTAAATCTCAAATCGATACTTAAATGGTCACTAATAACATTATTATCAATTGATAAAGAACTCCATACATTCAAACGTTTTTCTATTGGTATTCAAACGTAGATTGACAGCATTCAAGCAACGAGGTTATGACATTTGTAGCTAACAAAAGTATAGTTATTTTCTTTTTAGAAAAATAGCTGAATAAACTAACTAATAGTTTCCTATCAGTACTAAAACTAAGTAAAGCCGACCAGCGATTCAGTACTTGATTCTGAATTTCTTAGATTTCCACACGTCAGAAACCAGTTTTAGATTTTTATATACATACGTCATAAGAAAATCGCAAATCTATATGAATAAGCTCGCGAAAACACTTTTACTCATTAAAAAACATTAACTCCTAGGTGCGGCAATTTTTATCAGAAAAAATCAGTGGCAGAACCCAATTTGACCGGAAATTATAATATTACTCTTCATAAATTATGCTCGTCTGTTATTTAACAGCCTGTGACTCATAATCCAAGAACTATAAAAGCATAAAACCTACCGCATTTTTAAAATTGAAGAGTTTTTTAAGTTTGTTTGGTTGAACGCGCTAATTTCAGGAACTATTAATTACTGGTTAGATGTGAAAAAATCTTTCTATGTTGGCTTATTTATTGAGGTAGGCTAAAGGCTGTATGACATAACGCTATAAGCAACGGCAGAGGAACAATATCAACTAACCCGGGCAAAACTGCGGGGATCTGCTTGTGACATAAAAAGCGTAGGTATATAAAGTTTGTGGTTTATAAGACATCAACGCGTTAACATCTTATAAAGTGCCGTACTTTCCTTACGGTTATGCACATACACAATCCTGTTTTTCTCTTTTTCTTTTCAACAAGATCTAGTATTTTATAAACTTTCACGTTTTTACTGATATAATTAAAAAAATCTGATATGGTTAAAATTAATCGCCTTAATGCCCGATCAAAAGCGAGACAGAGCTTTACAAGAAATAAGGGCTGGCAAAGCTCAGTCGCTCTTAACACAATAATCTTATCCTCATATTACTTAATGTAAATTATATAGATTTGTATGAGGTTTCACTATGAAGCTAGAATTATCTTGTCAAGTCATAGTGTTATGGTTAATGAGAGAAATTTCTTTCTGTTCATTTCTTTTTACAATAGTTTTTGTTCTCACCTATTAGATTAGATGTCTGCGGTTAAATCTTAAGGCTTCTCAAGACTTTAGTGGCGATCATTATTTTTGGGTTGACGTGGTGAAAAGTGAAGTGTAAAAGTAGGTACTTATAGGTGTAATTATCTTTGATTCCAAGTATCTGTTTGCGATGTGTCATATAAAACTCAGTCGTTCATCGCTGATGTTCCATAGACATTTGTCTTTTTACCTGGACTGGAGACCTAGTCTTTTGGTAAGAAGGCGTGATGTTATATTTCGTCCGATTAGAAAAACTGGCTCTAAAGCAATTTCGCTTTTTTTAACCTAAATATACTAACAATTTCCATACAAACTTAAAATCGTCATAAAATGGAAAATCTAATTTTCTTAAACATATAGGGTTAGTTATGACAGTAATAAAGAAAACCGGCCCAGTGCGAGTCGGACTCGCGCTCGTAGGGTTCCGTACCACTATACATCTAAATAAATGTTTTCTTTATTCTTTATTATTAGTGTTGATTGAATGAAAGGTAAAATGCAGTTTACGATTTATAACGTACCTATTAAAAAAACTAATAATTAGATCTTGTTCAAACCAATTTTCGGTGGCAGTTTGCATGGTAATGAAAATCATATATTATTTTTACATTTATCATGCCCTTATTTTTTCGTTTCAAATATATAATACATATAAGTCCCATATTTAAAAAATACATTTCTCGGCTTGCCGTCCTAAACTGGGTCACCCTTTATGTATCATATAAGAATTACTCGTTAAATATAGTAGGATAATTCTAGCCGGGGATAAAAAAGAATTATAATAAAAACAAATACCCAACATTAAAAAATCAGGATGCTTTGTCAGGTAAATCAAGAAAGATTGAATGGTCTTTAGGCAGCCCTATGATAATGTCTCACTAATTTAATCGTCTAAACGTGCAAAAGACCATTTGAGAATTCATTAGAGTAGCTCAAGACTTGAAAACAAATAGATTGTCGAATTGTTTACGTCACAGCTCGTAGCACACAAGTGCCTAGCATTTATTATGACAAGCAAGCGTGGCAAGTGAAGCCTTCTGTTTTGTTCACGAACACTCGCTCCCTGATTTCAAATTTTAGAAATGGCTATTTCGTAATTTCTTAAGTTTTTGCCTGTACGTTTCCTCTACAGCGAACCCTGTAAGGACACACTTATAGGGGGGCTGTAGATGCTACTGTCGTATATACAATTTTCCTCCACATTGTTAGTAAAATCAAATTATTAAGTTGAATTTAAAATTAATGATGCAAAAAAAAACTGGGAAAAGAAAGATGTACTTCAAAAAGACATCAACGCGTTGCTCCTTTCGTTCCTTCTTTCCGTTGTCTTATCGAAAATCTCTCTCTCTTCGTTAATCTTAATTGAAAAGCACTATTTAAATTATACTCTGTTGTCTCTTTTATCTGGTTAAGAGCTTGTAATCAAAAGCTCCACCATCTTTGGCACATTCTTTAAATATTTTTTTTTATCTAGCACTACTTACAGTAATTAATATTGTCGTCTACTACTGGTTTCTCCTTTTTCTAGTAGCGAATAATTTGCTTTTCATTCTCTATGACAAAACTCTGCTAAACGTGAGAATAATAATATGAGAATGTACATAAAAACAAGTAATTAGTCAGCAAGTAACATTGACATGCTCCAGACAGGTAATACGAGCTGTAGAAGATAAATATAGCAAAAGAAATACAGAAGTATCATTTGAAGTGTGGTTAGAAAAGATAAAATTATCCGAAAACCTCTAAAAACGCAAATTTATTAGCAATTTACATGCATTTTCAAACATGATAAGAGAAGACAACATTCGATATAATGTATGACAAAGTCTCGTTATGACCATATTGCCCTTGCTTATAATAACATAGTTGTCTACCGAATTCCGAGGTAATGGTAAAAGCAAAGAAAAATAAGAGCGCAATGTGATTGCAATTATTTAGTCCGTATATTCAGTGTTTGACGAGCATTTCATATCCCAAACGAAAAGCTTTTTACACTTTGTACATTAAATTTCCCCGTCTCTGATTTCAAAGCGATAGCAAAAAAACTTTACAGCGTGCATAAAATGTCAAACTAATTACAATTAAAGTAATTTTTATGTCAGTTCATAACAAATTGGTCACGGAAGATGTGCCTTTGATCATAATATAGAGATATAATAGTGAAACCTTTGCCCTCGACTATACTTACCATCGGTACCATACCGTTATAAATTAATATACGGTCAATTTACAGATACTTATCTTATTATACCGGAAGCTTTTTATTTTACAGTGAAAGTTTTAATTCCATATCATTGATTCTTCGAGCCTTTCATAGAATCGGCTTCTTGTCTGACGGATTAAGGTGAATATTAGTTTTTTACGTTGGGGAACTGCCATCACCACCACCACGAAGCGATACGATATTTTTTGTTAGATTAGTTGTCAACCTTTCTGGTTTCTGACTACCGGTAACAACTGCTATACATGGTTAAATGGCAACCGCGACCAACGATGTCTTGGCGTTCTACCCACTACACTTCTTACTTAAGATAGCCACCTATCTAACGGCCGACCGTGGTTAGCATTGCCTATCCTGTAGAGTAGATCAATCGACCCGTGCGGCTTCCACTTAGACACGAGCTCCATAACATTTAATTTTTATTTTCAAAAGTTAATTTAGTGTTTTTTTTATCAAGGTGAACAAATTTGCTTTGCCACAAAAAATAAGAAATAAGCTTCACATATTAAGTATTTTAAAAAGTGTTAAATATAATATGTTATCCGTATATATTTGACCCTTTTGTACATACTTTAAATCTAATGGGAATAGTTAAGGAAGTTGTCACATTACGCTATTGCGTGGAGGTCTGCGCTTGCGCACCCGTGCCTCTAGGCAACTCTCGCTGGTTGTTCCACTAACGTGAAGTTTCTCCTTAATAAATGTACCAACCACTGGCATAGGAAGTGTCCATAGCCTACCTATTGCATTATTGAGTAGCTCTATGAAATAGCTACACCCTAAGCCGAATTTACATTTCGAAACTTGTGGCAAACATAACTGCAGGCATTGTTAACATCAACTTTATTAATTGTAGTTTAAATTCGGCTTAACTCATAAGTTGTTTCCTATATGCTCTAATAACACTTATATATCTCTTTTACAGGCATGTTTTCTTCAGTATACAACTGGATCGTAAAATCCAAAGCGCCTTGGTCGTTCTTCGACGGCAGTTGGTTCTTCGACGATGACGAAACCCCGAAAAAACCGACGATTATTCCGTCCCCCTTCACGCCAGCACCGAACAGCTGGTTCCAGACCCTGCTGGATAGTGAAGACAATGATGGTGCTTATTCTGCAGTAGATAATATCAGTAAGTATATATGCATCCTGAATAGTGCTGATATACTTCGGTAGTTTATTAAGTAGATACTAGGCCAACAAAAGTTTTATAAGTAACTTAGTATGAACGATAATTATTTACTGTAACCTTTTGACAAATCCCAAATAGTCAATACTGTGTTTGCAGACCAACGGGGTGAACCCCGTTTCCTTCTCCCACATCAATGTAGAGGAACGCGGTGTGATGTTCCTCCACCATAAAGGGAAGATCGTTTTGGAAGTAGTATTTTTATATACTCGCTGTGAATATTTCGCTATCGCGATTCAGCGCTCTTTGACATTTGTGACTGACATTTGTGTTGTCAATGTCATCCGTCATTTTTTATGTGCGGATACCGCTACAGTGTCATAGACTTATATATGTACAGTGTTGACGCCCAAAGTCAGACAGCCCACCGATACGAGACGCCTATATGTGAAAGAATAATACGGTGTCTATTTACGAACAAAATACATAATCATGTAAACTAAAAACCTTGCACGCTCGTAAAATGTACACGGTTCTTAGCGAAGACGCCGCGGTGTCTGATATTTATTTCTTTACATAAAACTGAATGATAGGAACCACTGCAAAATATACCTAAATTAAACAGTGGTCTATCGTAATACCAGAATAAAACAGAATTAATATCCACCATTAAATGGAAATCATTTAATTAAACGGACTTAAACTTGTCATGTCAAATTCATACGTTTTAAGATATCAGATAAAATACTGAAAAATTATTTGAAAAAAAGTACTTCCACGGAGTTTGTCGCCATAATTCCTAAGCTTAGTTCATATGAAGGTACTAGGCAGTCTTTTTAAGAATAAAATTTTAATAAAACGTTAATTGCCGTTAAATGTAAAACTAGCGTTCTAGTCTGGTTGTTCCCACTATTTAATCCAAAGTGTGGCCACCACTAATGTATGGTTCATATGTGCAGTTAGATTTATTACATTTTAAGCTTTTCCCGTATTTCTCTTCATTGTGGTTCATAATTTAAACCGTAATGTTGACCGCACTCTTAGAAAAAAGTATTTAAATATGTTTTTATCGCTGAATTTTGGTACCTTGAACCGACCAAGCCAGATTGTTACGTAAAACGCTTAAGATAAGATTCGAAAATGCATTCTACATACATTGTGTTGAAACTCGTCTTCAGTTGAAAGTGAAAACATTACATATCGTTACTGTTCTTCACTTTCTACAGTACTGGTGTACATTAAACGTACATTAACCTTATAGATCACCTGTCCATCATAGTTTTATTGTGAGCATTAACGGCTCCCTGAACCGCTCTAATTAATCGTACTTTATTGTAGAAAAGCCAGCGAAAAAGGCGCTTAGGAAAACGTACAAGGGGTTCCAACTTTTACGGACATATCCTGATGCCCAATGGAAGGTCCATGAGATGCTGGAGTTGCAAGAAGAAGCTCAAGGGTCTGGAGTAATGTGGTGGACCGCACCGTCAATGAATGGAACTACAGATCTCCTTGTACCGCCTGATCTTCTAGTAGATGTCAAGGATCATCTCAAGTCAAACAATATTGACTTTGATGTCGTTATTTGGGATTTACAGGTAATTATATTAGTAGACTATCCTTATGACTACTTTAATATTACTTCGATGCTTCAGTGAGCGCAAGCGGAGAGGCTACGGGCCGGAATATCGATGGTTAGTTATTCAATTTGGAAGCTCTTGCAGTGTACTTTTATCTTGTCTTTCTGTCCGTGTTCATGCTTAGATGTACATTACTCATTATACTCATTTGTACACCGCTACAAGCTTTACACACAGTACAATTTTGTCCAACAGAAAGCAATAACGTACGAAAATCCTCGCCTCTCTAAGAAGCAAAGACTGGAATTGGAGCAGCTGCGAGGTCATCCAATGACATGGCGACGGTACCACCGCTATGCCGACATCCTTCGGTACCTGGAGTACTTACAGCATTCGCACTCGGACCTGGTGGAACTGATACCGTTGGGGCGGTCGTCGGAAGGGTTACCATTAGTGGCAGTCAAGGTATAAACCGTAATTTTACAGACATTTCAAGTCAAAAATTAGCGAAATTAGTACATCTGCTTATGTGTTACGCAATTGGTTTAATAGTCCAGTGTTGTTCTGGTTGGATAGATATCAATAGATTGACCATATCTTATTCTGGATGTAGCTGTTTTGAACAAATAGCAATGTACTACTATATTTTTGCGACAAATTTTTGATCCAATCAACCTTCCATACGTTACCAGATTTCAATGTCAAACGGCTCCAACGTGAAGGGCAACAACAAGAAGAAATGGAAGCTTCGTTCTCGTATGAAGCCGGCAGTATGGATAGATGGAGGAGCTCATGCGAGGGAGTGGATAGCTCCTGCCGTGGCTACCTGGATGTTACACGCGCTCGTCGAAGGAGAAAATGGCTTGAGTACGTATTCATGATGAAGTTATAACATTAACTGCACCGGGCAATACTAACACCGTGTTGCTTTTGAGAATTAAAACTTGCCCAACCCGGGAATCAAACCTCAGACCACGCGTTGACAGGCGCATACACAAATGGTACAAACAAGGCAGTAACATTATAGTTATTTTGAGTATAGTATAGTATAGTTGAGTGCACGGTTGGCGTAGCGGTTAAAGCGGTCGCCTCGCCGCTTTCAACTACGCTAGTGTTGTGGGTTCGATTCCCACACGGGACAAATCTTTGTGTGATTCGCAAAGATTTGTTCTGACTCTGGGTGTGCTTTGTGTGTGTGAAATGTATGTTTGTGAACACCCCCGCGACAAAGGAGTAATTCCTAATGCGGGCGTCGTTTTTTAAAGAAAAAAAAAAGTTATATTCTTAATTAACTAATATTACTCTGATACTAACTAGCTACTGCTTCACGTGTAACTAAATACGTAAGTTCAAATACAGATATCAAAATATGCAAAGGAAACGTTGAATATTGTAACCTTTGCTACATACATACCTATATAAAATGCCATTATTCAAAACAAATCACCTTTATTGAGACAGGTTACTTAATTAACATAACATAACATCACGCCTATATTACTCAGAGGGGTGTTTCAGAGGTGTACAACTCTCACATTTCACCTGTTATGTTGAGGTCCCATGGGATAGGGGCTGAGCCTATCGCCATCCACCAGGCACAACGCCAACTCCGTGCTGCTATTGTGAATTTCCTGACGGAAAGTTCACAAATAACAGTTTGTCCGACCTGGGAATCGAACCCGAGACCTCGCGGTGAGAGGCGCATACGCTAACCGCTAGACTATTGAGACTGTATAGTTAAAATACAGATATCCAAATGTGCAAAGGAAAACCTTGATATAAAAACTTTCGCAACATATTTGCCTAGGGTAAATTCCATCATTCAGAACAAATCACCTTTATTAAGATAGCTTATTCAATTTCAACACGTGAAATTGTTATTGCTCACACTACCAGTACTTAATAGCCCAAAACAATCTCTACATTCACGAAATGAATTGCTATAACTTTCTTAACCCATGTTTGTGTACTCAACACGTTTTCTATTAATAGGAGCGGAGTACGAGATGCTTAAGCAAGCGGACTTCTACATAATGCCTGTGTTGAACCCCGATGGATACGAGCATTCACACACACACGACAGGCTGTGGAGGAAAACCCGTTCGAGACCCACCGATCGATCCGACGACTACTATGTGGGATGGTCAGTAAAAACTTTGTGAAACTTGTAATATTTTAAAGCAAATTTTAGCTTTGCTGTGCCTTTTTGTATTTAGTTCATAAATTAGGAATCCAGCATGACTCGAACCTGCACCCCCTGGGTATACACCTCAAGTGCTTTGCCAATTCAGCAATGGATTCGTACGCTGCTCAAAAAGAGTTGAGCAATATCGGTGCATTTCGAGCATACGAATCTTTATGAAACCTATAAGGAAAAAGTGCTTAGATATGTTTTTAATAACCTTATGAATCACTGTTATACGCTTTTTAAAAACTATGAAACTTTAAACCGTATTCTAACTTCTCATTGATTATTTTTAAAGCATTTAGCTATGCTTGCTATGCTAAGAAAAATTATGGGACCGGCAGGATTTGAACCTGCGCAAGAGGCAACCGTAGATGGTTGGTTATAGCGGCAGCCCGGTGTGTAAAAGGTCGCAGGTTAAAATCCAGCCGGTCCCATAATTTGTCAACAGTTTCTTGGTTTAAACCGTATTGTTCAAGAGTTTGATAGAATTTGCATGGTTAGTGTTTAAACCTGTATGGAGACCAGCTCAATCACGCTAGCATCATTTATTGAAACAACTGACTCTATACATGGTCTGTTGGTATTCATTTCCAGTGGTCAATATTTTTCAAAGATAAAGAAACAAGTTTTTCGTACAAATTAAACATTGCAATTATTGCGATCATCGTTTAATAAACGCTATGTCGTATCCAACCTGTATACTTACAAAATTATACCTTAAAAGCAATTTACAAAGCAAATAGCATGATATAAATAATAAGCATGCTTGTAAACCCCTGGAGCTAAGTTAAATAGTTTCTTGTTATTCATAGTCTAGTGAACGCGATGATGTCTTTTAAAGGGTACCTACATATATAATAAGTGCGCAATTTCTCGGAGCTTGAATGTGTTGACAGATGTCTGTCGCTTCTAATGTAAGTACCAACTGAGGGTTGTGTGGTTGGTCGAAGTAACAATCGAACTCACGATAAGGTGCAGTTATATCCCTACAAATGGTTCTAGATGTGTTACGTGGATGATACATGACAATAAGAATCTTAGACCAATCTTAATACAAATGGTACGATAATACCTGATCTTTAATCTGCCTTGCCGCAGGTACATATCTCAAATCCATTAAAAAGCTTCTCTGCTATCAAAACTTATATGTGAGAGATAAGATAATAATATATTGAAATAACTCGCTACAACAAATATACTTGGTAAATATCCCTTTATACCTAATAATTAGTAAGACAATAACCATGTTTAGTCTCTAAACCTATCTTATAATAAAATTCTCGTGTCACAATGTTAGTTACCTTACTCCTCCGAAACGGCTTTACTGATTTTCACCAAATTTTATATGCATATTCAGTGGGTCTGAGAATCAGCTATTATCTATTTTGCATACCCCTAAGTGATAAGGGTTGTTCACCTTTAACATTATTTTTTTAATTTTTGGTCAAAATATTTTGTTTTTATTTTTCTATAATTTGGCATTAAAAAATACATACAACCCTAATTTTTTACCCTTTTATCACCAACCCCTATTTTTTAATAGCCATTTTAGTAATTTAATCATTTTTCATCCCGCTCGATAACTGATCAATTATCGTCTTTTTGTAAATGTCTTTCACTCTATTTCAATTTATGCGGACGAAGTCGCGGGTAACAGCTAGTAAAAGATAATAATATGTTTCAAAGGTACGATTCCTAAAGAGATATTTATTTGTTCGCTTCGAGTTGTAATGATCTTGAACTGGACCAATTGCCACAAAGCAGCTACTAGTTCAATTTCCCAAGTCAACTCAAATACATAGCTACTGGTTTGAAGTGGTTCTTGCCTTCTACAAATGATAGTCCACGCGTCGCGTCGCTGCCTCCGAGCAGTGCTCGGTGCGGATGAGTTCATTTCAATGTGGATTTCCCGCAGCGCATTCTAGATAGTTCACACGGCAAACAAACAACTTGCTTTTGAATTAAATAAAGTCCGTAAGTAATGTTGTTATTTTTTAATTGAAGGTTGAACAATTAATGAAAAAAATCTTACTGACGTACAAAAAACTAGACATTAACTTTTTCTGTTTTAAAGTCGACACGATTGGTTTTTATATACGGTTCTTCTAGCGAGATCGAAAAACAATTTTTGTGTAGATTTACATAACTTAAAACTGTGTTAAGAGTTGAAAACCTTTTCAGTATATATACGCGTAATTAAACCAGTATATATAACCAGTAAGAAGATGCAGATAAAATTCAGGAGAAAATGTTTAACCTTGGTTTTTAATTAATATTTCTTAAGTAGGAAAACGTTTCTAAATAAGTACATTTTTGTGTTTTTTATGAATCCATTCACTAACAGTTAAAGACAGCAATGTTTCTTTCGAAAGTTCATAATGACTATAACCTAGGTTATATGTGTAATTTATAATCAGCTTTTATCTTTAAGAAAATTAATTGTAATATCGGCAGACGTTTCTAAATAAGTTTTTTTTTTATTAATCTTTTAATGTAGAGTTAAATATTGCAATTATTTTGAAAGTTCCTACGACCATTCCCTACACACTTTTATAATCGTCTTTTATTTATATTATATAGTTAAACTAAATCATCGGAAGCTGTTTAATTCTTTTTATTTTATATGATGAACAAACTTACCTAGAAAGTTAAGTTGTACACGACTAGCAAGGGACATCCTGTTGTTCGCCATATCGAGAATAATCGAGATACCGACAGAAGGCTATTTGTTCTTGTTATATTTCACATCTCGGCCGGCGAATCATCTCGTTATGTTTTAAATAGTGCTATTTATTAGAAATTGCAAAAGGAAATGCCTGTGGAAATATCTGTCACATTAAAGACGTGTGAACAGTTTAGTGGTTTATAGTAATCATCCTTTCTTTTATTAATAACACCTACTCATAATTTATCATGTTTTCATAAATAAAATATTTAATTTAAAACAAAATTATTGTCGTTTAAAGGAAGTTAAAGGAAGTGGTAACATGTTAGGGAAATAACATCTGAAGGCAACAAATTAAATCCAAATAGGTACTACTACCAGTCCAAGCAACATGTGATAGTAAATACGATTTTGCAATCATAACGAAAGCCGGAACGGTTTGTCAAGTACCTGCTAAGTACTTGTCCGCAACTTACACTTGTTTAGTTTTATAACTACTAACTTGACGAGTTCAATTCAAAGTAAAAGTTTTATAATAAAACCTGACCTACGCATGACACTCTCGTTTTAACCATTAATAGGGTTCCGTAGTAACAAGGAACCCTTATAGTTTCACTATGTCCGTGTGTCCGTCTGTCCGAGATATCGCATCGAAACCGTTAATGCTTGAAAGCTGAAAAATTGCAGGAATATGTAGTACGTTAACTATGTCAAGAAAGTAATAGAATAAAATCATGAAATATATTTTGTTGGGTACCTCCCTTACATGTAAAGTGGGATTTATTTTTTTCTGTCATCTACCCCATAGTGTTGGGTTTCGTTAAATAGGTCTTTTCAAAACATTTAGGGGTGAAAAAAAGGTGGTAGTATATGTAATGAACTTTCCTAGGCGACGTTAACTTTATTAGTTAAAAATTAATATGAGCTTAAAATGTAAAATGCAGTTACTTGTAATAGTTCATACATAATATAAAAAAATACATAACCTTTGAAAGTAACGACGTTTGAAGTTGTTACTTGTTTAATACAGATATTAAGTCAATAGTATTTTGTAACGACTAACTACGGAACCCTATTGCGCGTGGCCCGACACACACTGAGTCGGTTTTTTTTAACTATTTCTTGCTCTAACTTTCCCGAGGCCTACAATAAAGTATACATAAAGACAAGTTCCGCTCGTGGTATGTCGCCAAAACTTAGCCTATACGACATAGCGAAGTTTATTGAAACGACTGGATGATCGCAATGTTCAATTTGTTTGAAAAATGTGTTTTTTTTTTCATATAAAAAAAATTACCGGTGTAAATTAATATCGACATGTATAGAACCTGTAGTTTCAATCAATATCGCTATAACGCATCCACCCTGTATGCTAACCCAGACTATATTATAAGCTACATCTGTACAAAATTATATAAAAATCGCTTCAGTAGTTTTTGCGTAAAATATTAACAAACATAGACACTGCTACACACAAACTTTCGAATTTAGAATATTATAAGAATTGCAACTGCGATTTAGCCTATGAAAGACAGAAACATACTAACATTCTCATTTATGATTCAGAAGTAGTTTGGATTCTATTATCCTTTGTCTCATTCCAAGGTAGTGTATAGCTATTACATGTAATTTACGAGACTCAAAACACTTTCTAGTGCAATTATGTTTAATCCAAAAATTATCAATCACGGACATCATCAATGCACATGAAAATTTACTAACGACAATATAATATTCCGTAAACTACCGGAACAATCGTGTACCATGAAAACGTTGTGAACTTGTAAAATACTTGCAATTATGTCTATGACATTCTACGATTACGTAATTCGTATAAAAATTGAATACCCGGATAGATACCAACTTGAATTTTGTATGGAAGTTTAGGCAAACAATTGGTTTATGAGCATCAAAAACCAGAAGTTCTGGGATATCACCTCACTGTTATCAGAAACACAGTAGGTAAAACACGAAGGCAGCGGTATCCGAGTGGAAGACCGTAGGACTGCGAAGTCAAAGGTCTCGGGTTCGAACCCACGGCACACAGCTCCGTCAATAAATATTTAAGTTTAGTCTTTTCGAAGATATGTGTGTATTTATCATATAAATTATAGCTCGCTAGCGGTGAAGGAAAAACGTCGCGAGGAAACCTGCATGCCTGAGTGTGCCTACAAAGTACTCGAGGGTGTATGAAGTCTACCAATCCGCACTTGGCCAGCGTGGTGGACTAATAGCCTAACCCTACTTATCATGCTCGAGCCCAGCAGTGAGACGGGTATTAGATACAGGGCTGCTATTATTTATATAGCAGGTATTATTTAATTGAGAGTTAAGAAGTATTTTTTAATTAGACGCAGTACCGCTGTGGTACTGCTTCTTTCTACAAAATTATTCTACGCGAGTCCACTACAACATCAAAAAATCTTAAGTAGTTTTGATCAATTACATAATAGGTCTTTAACTGTCACTTAAATGTCCATTACCTTTTTAAAATCAACTTAGTTTAACTATAACATAATACGTATGTTTATATGATCTGAGTGTCGAGATTTCTTAAGATTATTTCATTAGCCTAGCAATAAATTTATCTCACGCGAGCCTCCGACCGCACGCAACGCAAGCTGTTGCAAATAAGCGTAATTAGCATTCTCTATGTTATTATAGTTATTATTGTAACCTTTTACTGAGCAAATGGAAAACTCTTTCTGTTACCGCGTTGTAATTGAAATTATAATGGATTTGTTCATTTTATTTGAGAGATTTTTTTGTTATTGTGAGGATCGATTCACTTTCTGATATTTAATTGCAAGGTTTGTGTTGTTTAAATGAAGTTAGAGTGGGTTTTTGGTCTAAAAGATGCTATGCATTAATTAGTTAATCTACCAGCTCCAATATCCAACAATAAGTATTAGTCTAGTATGTATATTATTATGATTCATTATACAATGAAGTAATTACTCTAACTTTTATATTATGAACCTACCAATTATCTCTGCACCACCCTAAGGGTCGACAGGTAGAAAATTCCTACGGCATTAGGTCCGCCTTAGTCACAAATTTTGTTCAAGAAGTTTTTAAATAAATAAAAAATAAAATAATGTGGGTAGTTACTTAAAGAGTTACCTTTCACAGTTATATGTCTTTGTAATTATAAGATACAATATATTCAATAAGAATTGGATAAGTTTGCAACCAGTATTAGCAAGCCTCAAGACCTACATTTGTTTTAAATAAGCGGACAAGAAACTCACCAAGAAATTTCTTCATCCTTTAATAAAAACTACGAGCTTAAATAATCAATTTTCATACTAAACATGACTCCAAATTGTTTTCAGGTTCCCCTGGAACTGGGGCCAGACGGAATGCGTAGGTGTAGACGCTGATCGCAACTGGGACTACCACTGGGGTGAGAAGGACTCCTCCAAAGACGCGTGCGCAGACAACTACGCAGGGCCCCATCCGTTCAGTGAACCTGAGACCAGAGCCGTGTCTGACTTCCTGGCTGAGCATAGGGATCAAATCAAGGTAATTAAGTGTTCAATCTTTATTTAAAACACTAGCTTACGCCACGTGACTTCACTTTCTACTTGATAAAATTTAGCCTATGATACTCAGTGAAGATTAAACTTTCTAATGGTCAATGAATTTAAAAAATCGGTTGTGCTGTTTTTGAGTTAAGTCTTTACAAGACACCAAACTAATAAAATATCAAATCTTACCTCTTTATAATATTAGCTAGTTTAGAAAATGCCAATGCCAAATAGTACTCGCACGTTTCGCTCCTTATAGAGATTAACCTAAATGTCTTGGAAAACCACAACTGACTGTACCGTCTCCATAACAAGTCCATAACTACCATAAAACTAGGTATGGCATAACATAACTACACTATACAAAGAAACAGTTGAAAAAGATATGGGACCGGCAGGATTTGAACCTGCGACCTTACTGCACACCGGGCAGTTGCTTTAGCCGCGTTACAACATTTGTGCTAAATGTAACTTCGCTATGTTGGTTTGTATCCTACTTAAGATAGGAACAAATGGATGAACGTGACGTCACGAAATGACGTATCATACAGTTGAGAAATTTAGGGTTCTAGTAAGAGGCGACCGTAGCTGGATGGCTAAAGCGGCTGCCCGGTGTGCAGTAAGGTCGCAGGTTCAAATCCTGCCGGTCCCATATCTTTTTCAACTGTTTCTTAGTATAGCCGTGTGCGGGGACAAGCCGTGTGCGGGGACAGATCGACAACGGAGATTGATAAACCCGCACACGTCCCCGCGTTTGGGTGTTAATGGCCAGTAGGCCGGTAACACTTTGGGTGGAGGAGGGCTTTCGGCTGCCCGAAAGAAGGTTGTTTCTTAGTATAATTTGCTAAGCATAGCTAAATGCTATAAAAATAATCAATTAGAAAATAACTACACTACTTGTTAATTGTGTTTCTAAAACGAATAAAAAGAAAATACAAAACGCACTTCATTGATGAAAAGTATTTTTTTAGGGTTTCGTAGTAACTACCTACAAATAACCCTTATAGCTTCGCTATGAATCATCTGCCTGTCTGTCTATCTGTCCGAAGCATAGCGTTAGTCGAAACCGTTAGTTCTAGAAAGCTGAAATTTTAATTAAATTGAATTTAATTTACACAAATATAAAAATAAACTATGCCGACAAAGTGGTAAAATAAAACTTTGTGTTATTTCTGGTCCCTCCGTACATGTTAAGCGGTTTTTTCTCTATTCTAGGCCGTTTTAAAACATGTACCTAGCGGTTACAGAGACAGTATTTTTATTAAAAGATTCACTTGCGAGATAATTAACTTTAAAACCGGCCAAGTGCGTGTCGGGCCACGCGCAGTAGGCTTCCGTAGCTAGTCGTAACAACATATTTCGACTTAAAAGGGATTTACTATCTGTATTAAACAAGTAACATCTTCATACAAGTCATTACTTTCAAAGGTTTTTGTAATTTGCACGAATTATTCTAAGTAACTGCATTTTACACTTTGGACCCCAATTACTCTAGAACTAATTAAGTTTAAAGTAACCAGATAAATAGCGTCCTTCAGATAGGAAATGTTTGTAGTACACGAAACCAGCTAGCACGTATGACGAGATGTATGAATGTTAAGGAAGCGAAAGAAGTATGTAAGGAGCGAAGCACATGGCGTTCCATCGTCTCTGCCTACCCCCGTGGGATAAAGGCGTGATTTTATATATGTATTATGTATGTTTATTTATGTTTCAAGAATTTTGAACGAAATATTCTGAGTAACTGCATCTGACATTTCGGACCCCTATTCCTCTTGAACTAATGAAGTGAACTTATCCGCTATAGTTTTCCTTTAAAGTTCATTACATGTACTACCGACACAATTTTTTTCGGATTTTAGGATCCAGTAGTTTAGCTTTTAGAGGGGGGGGGACGCCCTACTCGAACAAAAATTTGCTCTTTAAAGTTAATTATCTCGCAACCGGATCCCTAAATCAAAAAACTGTCTTAGCATCCCCTAAACGTTTTTAAAAGTCCTATCTAACAATACCCCACACTATGGGGTAGGCGACAAAAAAAAAAACATCCCTACTTTACATGTAGGGGAGCTACCTGAAAAAAAAAAATTTTTCCAAATTTTACTCTACGACTTTCTTTGTTTAGTTAACATACATGTTTATGCAAAATTTCAGTTTTCTAGCACCAACGGTTTCGTCGCTATGCCGTGGACAGACAGACGGACATGGCGAAACTATAAGGGTTCCTTGTAGGTACTACGGAACCCTAAAAATGAAATCAATTTTTATTTGAGTAGAACGCTCTCCACCCTCTTTAAAAGCGATAACCGTTACTTCAAAAAAACTGAAGAAAATCATAGTATATGTAATGTAACTTTCAAGGAAAACTATAGCGGCTACGTTAACTTTATAAGTTCAAGAGTAATAAGGGCCCAAGTTGTAAAATGCATTTACTAGTAATATAGTTCATAGATAATACAAAAACCTTTGAAAATAATGACTTGTATAAAGTTGTTACTTGTTTATAGCAGATAGTAAACTTTTAAGGTCAAAATATGTTGTATCGCCTAACTACGTAGCCCTATTGCGCGTGGCTCGGCACGCACTTGCCCAGTTTTTATGGTTTTTAATTATTTAGAAGTTAAAGCTCATAAAATAATTGACATTGTTGGTCATTACACAAATAACTCTATAGCTTACATCAACAAGTAATTTTAAAAAGACGCTTAACACATCATGATGTTATGGCATGTAATGAGATGGGACGTAAGGATTTTCTAATTGACTTCTTACTAAAAGAATTCGATAAATTACTGATGACGGCTATAAGGGTAGATAGAGAAAGACAAATTGAATTGATCGTGTGAAAAATGACGTGGCTGCCTGTGTTGGAATGACGTCTGATAGGAAATTATGAATGGATAAAACAAATTGCGCCAACCCCTAGTAATTGGGATAAAAGCAGGAGACGATGAAGATATCCCCTTGCATTTATCGACCATACTCATTAACGATAAACTTTTCGAAATCCCCACTCATCAAAGCACGATGGGACCAATCTTGGTTTCCATCTATTGTAAGTGTCGCGTGCTACACACGACTATGAGACGATTATGTAAATTACTGCTACTTACCCGTTTACGGCGCTCATATAAATGGCTAATAACTACTTACAATTATGAGGTGTAACGACTTCTTTGGATTCGTTTTCACTATACATCTTGTTGGATGTGACCATGTCCGTATTGAGGATGCCAAAGAGATTTAAAAAAAGTATTTGCCTTTCTAGCATCTTTCTCTTTTCTGTGGTGGATTCCGTACACTTAAAGTAAAGACTATCCTATCTCCTGGCCAAACTTACATTATTTCTGATTTACATTTTACCCGTTATATGAAGGTCTATATTCCAAATGAGTTTTATGTAGATACCGCACTGTTCTACACCGGATGTAAAGAAAATTAAGTCGCCGGCGCGCGGCGTCGTAAGATGAATAATTATAAAATTTCATAGACATTTAATATTACCGTTACTACCGTTCAACTGCAAATATGTATCAGTAAAATATATAACACGAATCTTCAAACAACAGGTGGGGAGTTTCCATTCACAGAATAGAAATCAGAAATGGTTTCCATAGCGCATAAGTGTAGCAATTTATCATTGGTTAAAACCGTAAAGGTAGACCGCACGTCGATCGTCGCCGTCGCCGCTTCGATCGCGGGAAATTGTGACAAACAGCACTTACCCACACATCACTCACTTTCCATGGATTCTCTATTACACTTTCAAAACACCCCATAGTATTTGTGACTCAATTGTAAATTGTTTTAATTTGAACCAGATGATACATTTGCATACTTGTATAGAGGCTAAGGTGAATTCTTGAATCAAACTTAACTCAGATCATATCACACTTACTGTGATAATTGCACTCAAGTATTGAGACTCGAATAAAATATCTTAGTTGATATTTCTATTTGGTTAAACTGAGCATGCTGAGTTTAAACGTTCGCCATAAAGTTTAATTGGTTGTTGAGAAAAAGCCCTGACCGTTTAATAAATCTTCATTGTTTGTAACTCTTTTAATGATTCATGAGCGGAAACTGATGCACTTTTTCCTAGATACCAATCAACGTATTTTAACAATAGCGACTTAGTTTCCATATGGGTGATTTACACTTACCTTCACAAAAAGTGTGCGTGTATTCTCTCAGTCTCATCATTAGCTGGTGGAACGGAAAACTGATACCGCCAGAGAGAGATCAGATGTAGAACTAAGCTAATTTCCCAATTTCACACTACTGCAAACTATTTAATAACGTTCAACAAATCATTTTTTTTTTTCATAGCTTTAGATAAAAGCTTTGAATTTAATAGAGAGCTAGACCAAGAAACCTATAATAAAATATAAAAAAATTAAAAACCCTATAACTAGAGATCAACATATAACATCAGGTCAATTCAGGTCTAACCGTCATTGTGTATATTTCAGTTGTTCCTCTCTCTTCACGCCTACTCGCAAGCATGGCTGGTGCCCAGCTCCCACGCTCATGAGCAGTTCGCAGACGATGGGGTCCTCATGGAGATGGGCAAGCTGGCCACGGGAGCGCTGGCGGACATGTATGGTACAAAATATCAAGTAAGTTTTTTGTTAATAAACTACCTAAATATATTAACTAGGTTATGGTTAGGTAATGTGTGTAGTATTATTATGTGCCATCTTACCTGCATATTACAGTTAATTTGATAATGACTAAAAGCTAAATGAAGTGATGATGTAAATGACGAAATTAGTATTTTTAAACTACTTCCAAAAAGGAGGAGGTCTTATATTTGACACGTATATATAATATTTGTTTAATGTTTGTCCAGAAAATTCTTTAAAAACTTTTTTTTGTGTTAATGTTCACCACGTCTGGATCTGGTGATGGAATCCCATAGAAATCGAGGGCAACCATCAAATTATACAGGTTCTTATAGTGTTTTTTGTATATTTTCTGAAGTCATTTGTACCTAGCAGTCAGCATTTTATGTTGCTGAGCTAGAAAGGAAGGAAGGCTAGGCTTGGAAGGTACAACTCCTTAACGGTTAAGAGAACGGAGATAATTATATAAATAATTGCACGTTCAGACCGTTAGCTCTATTCTTTTAAGTTATATTTAGATGAGGCGAGACGTTTCTCGGTTTTTTATTCAGTACGACATATTTGGGTATAATCTCCTACTTTAAATGTCAATATTTATTTGTGGTATTATATCATCTCCAGATTGGCACAGCTGCGGAAATTAGGCAACCAGCTTCAGGAATGGCCCACGACTGGGCTAAAGCACGTGCTGGCATCAAGTTCTCCTACCACATAGACCTGCGGGACTCCTTCGGACCCTACGGCTTCTTGCTACCAGGATCGCAGATAGTCTCCACGGCCAAAGAAACATGGCAGGCCGTCAAAGCAATAGTAGATAATCTGGCGCCGGGATTATAATACTAAACATTTTAGGAAAATATTTTAATTTGCTCAAATCAATGCCTCGCAAAAAATTATGACTAGCTGTCAACAGGATAAAACGAATCAAAATTTAATTGAAAATTATTAATTAAAACCCAAAATGTAATAGTGCTGTAGTGCATTCGGGGTATGAATTTTACGTTACCTGCGACAACCATGGTAGTCAAATTTCTACTCAATGGTTGATTAGGCAGAAAAATACTCCAACTGCACTAAGACTGCATACCTGACACTATTTTACAAGTACTTGAAGTTCCCGAATACACTCGGATCACGGTCATACTTAAATGATAGATACGTTGTAAATTACAAAAACGGACCTTAACTGCTTAAATATCCTTGACGTGATAGTCGGCATTTATAACAGTAGAAAAGTTTATGCATTTAAACAAAACAAAATAGTATTTAGCATAGCAGTATATTATTATATTCCATATAGGTACCTACTTAATTATGTATTTATCGAAATAAATATTGATAGTTGTTGTGTAGAAATAGATAGGTATGGTACAATATTTATTAATTTTACATAACTTGAATCCTGAAAATAGTTTGTTCAGAATAAGTAGCAGAATTCATTTTACTAGTTTTTACACTGGTAAATCAATATGTTTACCGAACAAAATGTGACATTTACAGCAGTATTATATTACTCAGAAACGTGAATTTGTTTTAGGTTTTTTTTAGTAAACATAAAATGAATGGATTTTGTAACTGATTCTGAACTCTTTGTATAAATAAACTATGTAGTCCAAGTGTACAAACGAAAACATTAATTTATTATTAGAATAAGTAATTTGTGCTACATTTTTTGTAACTGTGGTGAATGTTAATTTGGGTAAGAGTAGAATAATATTAAAATTAATTCAAAGTTTTTTTTGTTTTCTCCCTTTCTTTTCTGGCCCAATCGAATTGAACGGTAGTAAATATTATTTTATAAACTTCCTTTAGTATATAATAAAATAATGTGTACTATCCGTTCATGTCGATTGGGCGACATTTTTTAGGCCCGCTTCTCCATACACCGTGTCATTTTTGACATGTTATGAGCTTACAGGCCGACGGGTAAGAGGCAGCTGGAAGTGATAATTTGACGAATTCAAAATGAATAATTTTTAGGTAAGCCGCACACACAAAATAATATTAAAATATAATCAGCATTGACTAGAAAAAACTGCATAAAGGCTTAGAAACGTATTAATCAATGGCTACATAGCCTACTATATTATTGTCAATATTTTGCATTTCGACTGGTTTTTGTGGAGCGGATTGAAAGTGTGCAAGAAAGGCTTTTAGCTTGTGTTTGGGTAGCCAACGGCTGAAAAAAATATGTTTTAGAGGTACTTTCTGCCAGAGTCCACCAAAATGCTTATCTGGATACAGATAAGTTTTGGCCCATTTTCACTCTTTCACCGGTTGGTTTTACCTAAGAGATATATTATTTAATCACTATATGATTTATAATAACATTCTTAATAGCTGGTTATTATTTTGAGTATTATGATCGGTTCAATTTGTTCCAAGTATTCAATTTCACACGGATGCGACAGAGCGACAATTATTCTAGACGTGGTTAGTGTTCGGGATTATTTTTGTCGTATGAGGTTTTTAGCCGGTGGAAATGAGGAAAGACTACGTCTAGAACAATGTGGTATCAATAAATAATACTCTCTAAACAAGCACAAAAAAAAACATTAAAATCGGTTCAACGGCTTCGGAGGAGTTTTTTTTCTATTATTCAATAAATAGGTAGGTTCATTGAAAAGTTTATCGATACTTCCACAACATTACTAAGTTCTAGTATAGTGAATATTTTTAGTTTATTTATTTATTTAGATCCACGGATGCAAACTGAATAATTTTAAAAATTTATTATAAGTTTATTCAACTTATATTTAAAAATAAAACAAAATTCCTATTAACCTAAAAATAAATGACTATAGTAAGGCCAACCAGACGAGATAAAAAATGTAAACAAATGTTCAGGGGTTCAAAACATTTTTATTTGAATAAATTATTATTGTTGTGGATTGGGTTGAGGTAAAGAAACCAGGCGAAAAGTAAATAAATTATATTAAGAAAATAGGAAATAAACTAACGAAAGACTAGATAACTAAAAGAACTTATATTGTCAAAAACATAAAAAATATAACATAAATTTAATAAAACTAAGTAATAACAGCAAAAATCAAAAATAAAACTAACAGAAACGGAATAATAACAACAAAAAACCAAGCAAATACGGAGACGAAAAAATATGTATCACTTCCAACGCAATCCAAACAGGAATGAACTTGATCACAAAATGGCGGACCAAATGTTGACAACTGCGGTACTGACTGCATTCCTGTACCACGAAACACACAACGACAGCTGTTGTCGACCAATTGACGTCAACTGCGCGTACGAATGATAAGGACAGAGATAATAATCCCTCGCTATCGCAATGTAACTCAGTAACGGTCCGCTTGTTTACATTCTTTATCTCGTCTCGTTGGCTATACTATACATCTAAAACTATGTATACAAACCTAGTCTAAAAGACCGCTACCAGTGGGCAACGTTCCCAAAATGCTGGCAACATTGCCACGTTGTATGGCAATGCTCAGCATTTTGAGAACGTGTGGCCTCAAACTTTTATGTAGTCAATGCCTCAAACAGAAAAATAATAAAATTAATTACCCATTTTAAAATCGACTTACCGGTACAAATTATAAACTTTTTCGTCATTTGGCGTCAATCCCCCTTTCTACTTTTGCAGCCAGGTACCATACACGCCATTGTGTAATAAATAGTTTTCTTTGAAGTAATTTTTTCGGCTATAATTACAAAAAAAAACATTAACCCTAGGTACTACTTAATGCGGTGGGGATTTCACGTTTAAGATGTCAAATTGTGTCAAATTATCTGGAACGCGCAGTGAGAATAATGCCATTTAAAATTTATAGTTCTCCTGAGAGAGCATGCATTTTACTAGAGAGAACAATATGATTGAAATGACATTATTCACACTGCGCGTTCTCAGATTAAATTCACGTCGATGTTTAGAAATGTATGGGTTTTGACAGCTTTTACCCTGCCCGGAGCAAATTTTCTATGAAATTTGACAGTCCAATTGTAGCAAAAGTACAACCGTCAATTTTCTACCTGTTACATTTTGACATTATTATCGCTGGTTCTCTCTAGCTAAATACGTGCTTTTTGGCCGCCACAGAGGATAAAACTAAACGAGATTGAAAGCTGCCAAGAATGTCAAAATGATATTGGTTTCGGTCCGAAAAGTCTGACTGATAGATTTGGATAGATTAAATTACAGCGTTTGCAGCAGTTCATATCGCTCACAATTTTAGGCTCTGGCACACTTTACCAAGCTTTGAACTCTATGTACTTTATTTATTGACGTTTTGTTAGTATCAAATGACAAAAATAAATGGAGTTTATCATCAAGATCAACGTGCATGCGACAGGGCGCAGATTAAGAGCCCTATTACATTTTTACGTTGCGCCAAATTAGGTGTTTCTGCGACCGCGCGGCAAGTTACGACCTACTCGATGCACAAGTTGCGTGAACAGTGACTAAATAATCTTGATCCGCTGTAGTATGATTTCCTATGGCACTTCCACGGTAAACGAATCGTAAAGTATGCTTTGTTGTTAGAATAAAAAGTATTTTTTCAGTTTACCAGTTTAGTAGTTTGCAGAATTGGCTCCTTATCAATAACAGGTATATCAGTTTTACAACATTTAATCAATTGAAACACATTAAAATTATTTTATTTCGTATATTTTTGAGAACATTATGAAACTTAATATAAAGTAAATATTACAGTACGTGAACATTATGCTAAAGTAGGTGTGATGGATAACTAAAATAGGATGTGTCGTTTACTATAGTGTCTTGATGACAAACTTTGATAAGGTAAATAAGTATTCATATCAAACAATATTTACGGGTTTTATGTGCGATAAAAGAACACGCACTGCATTTTATTTGGTAACTACCAATAGTACCTACAGATAAGTGACTCATCGACTACACGTGTGCAATTAGTAGACGGCAGGTAGTCTATCGATTCTATATCTGTTTCTTCAATTATTAAATTATCATTAGTGTCAAAGTCTGCGTATTCACTGTCAAAAGTCTAAAAAATTTAAAAAAGCATGAAATAATTTAAATTTTCAATACGAAGTATTTTATATTAAGAAAAGTTCATTATTTTACCATGTCCTTAGTTTCATTGATGTTGCTAGATGTTGAAGCTTCAAAGTTTTCCAGATTCTGTTTTTTATTATTTCTATAAAAAAATATAAATTATGAATATATAAGTATGTTTTAATATAAATAGGAAATATGAGCAAATTTCTTATTTTTCTTTCATAAGAACTTTCTCGAACACGACGAAAAAGTAGGTATTGAGGGGAGCGGATGTCCTTTTTTTTTTTTTTCATTAGAACCTTCTCCTGACAATTCATAACAAACACGACCAATTAAATAACGACGAAAAAGAAATTAAATACATACCTTGCTTCTCTAGCTTTGCTCAGGTTTTCGATGTTATTATGCCTTTTACGTTTCCTTAAGCATTGGTATTTACATTTACCCATATTGACTGTAGCACAACTACAATAAAACGCAATTATCTGTATAATACAAAAGAAGTAAAATAATTGTGCTACTACAACACACAATACCATAATAATATTATACTCACAATGATCAAGAAATCGCGATCCTACTATAAGATGCTCACACGCACACACACTGACGTAGCGTTTACTTGCCTAGTTACGCACACTAGCGCACGAAATAAACTGACATAGGTCCGACCTCGACAAGCGCTCGTGCGCATCTGATTGCATCGCCCCGGCGCAGTCAAATAAGTACTACTTTTATTTGATTTATTACAAAATAACTATAGCAATTTTAAATAAAACAAAAAATTTATAGGATAAAGCAAAAGTGAAATATTATTTTAGTAAAAACTTAATATTGAAATAATACCAAATACCAGAGATATTCTGACTTGTTTTGAGGTAATTTTGATTAAAACTTGTATCAATTCCAGACCTTTTTTTATACTCATAAAAGGTCAATATTAAAAATATATTTTATAATGATGTTAGTAGAGGATACATTCAATACAAAAACTAATATTTTGATGGGCAGTGTTAGTCAGTTTTTACAAATTAGAGCTCTCAAACGAGGTCTGTTCCCCTCTTTTACTGAATCATACATCAGCAGAATGATGATTACTGCATAATTAAATTAAAAAAAATAATATCTGTTGTATTAATGTTTAAGACGAAGAAATGGGCTATCTTTATAATGTAATTTTTTAAAGTAATAAACAGCAAAAAGTATACAATTACGACGGCGAAAACCTTGCACATACGCATTTTTTTGTAATAGGGCTCTTAACTGTTTTTTAAAGCTAGGTTACAATCCAGCCCCGGCTTGACTAGTCGCGCTCAGCGCGGTAAAGGCAGTTATGGAACGCGAGTAATGACAAAATAAACCCGGCAAATTAAAATTGACATTGACATTTCCTTACAAAATAAGGCATCGTAGAAATTACAAAACCAAGCATTTATTATAATAATTTGTTGATAAAATGAGTATCGCAGCCGTCAAAATACCAATGAGCACAAAAATAGACCCCACAGAGTTTGATGTAACGATAAGTGCTATATTGGCGGGTCTAGGAGCTGAAAAATACATTCACATTTTCAAGTAAGAAATATTCGAAAGATAATGTTTTTCTCGTAAATTTTCTTCTTAATTCCGAATAATAACAGCCTATTCTTTCAAGGAAACAAAACATTGGCCAGTGCACATTAGCTGAATTATCAGAGGAAGATCTAATTAAATTGGGCTTAGATGATGCAGACATCAGAACAAAACTTCTGGAAGAAGTTAAACATCTGCCCATTTATGAAGAAACAAAGCAATTGTAAGTTATTTTCTATTTATAAAGCATTATTTTTAGAAACTGTTGTACCATATGTACACATTGCTAGTGACATGAGAAAGTACAGGTTCAAATGTTATTTAGGACTTAGCCAGATAATCATAATAAGAGAATTTATAGACCGACTATGAACATCATCCATATGTACAGCAATACATAATCATTCTATGTATTTTGTTTACAGATCTATATCTCACCTAGGTCCGATAGAGATAGTTGATATTCTGGAAGAAAGCTCACACCATCTATATAGAATATATCTAAGTGTTATGGCAAATACTTTAGCTCTGAAGAAAAAGAAAATATCTGATTGTTTGATCTACAAAGACAAATATGCATCCAATATCGCTCTAAGCACATTGAGTGAAATAACTAATATTTTAAATTCCATGGACATTGCGCTTCATACACAAGTCAAGGTATGTTATTTTGTTTATTTCACATAATATTATACAGTAGAACTCCAATTATCCGAACTCCGACTATCCGAATCGCCGATTATCCGAATCACAAAAAATTGTTCAAAAAAAGTCTAAGTGCGCTATTATTCTTCCCCCCGCGAAGCCAGTGTTTGCGCGTCAAGTCTTGACTTGACTTGTCTTAACTTGCCGTTGTGCCTACACTGACTTCCCCCCGCGAAGAAGTGCTGAAGATGTAGGAGAGTGGATGGCTTGTGACACGTCTGACCCTGGTTTTCAAATTCTCAATGACGATGAAATTGTTGTAAGTGTGAGAGAAGATGTTGAAGTGGAAGTGGAAGAAGAACTTTCTGCTGATGTTGAAGTACACGCTGGAAAATCAGCTAGTGAAGCTTTTGCCGGCCTCGAGACTGCTTTGAAGTGGATGGAGGGTCAGCCCGAGTGTGACCACTTGCAACTGCTCACCGTCAAGCGAATGCGTGACCTGGCTGCCCGAAAACGGTTGAAGACCGCAAAACAGCTTACATTAACGGAGATGTTTAAAAAACAATGATTTTTATTTTGATGAATTTTGATACAGTAATTCCAATTTTTTGTTGCCATATTACTCCACCAACAATGATATTTATGTATGGATCTAATAATGTCATGCTAACTCCAGCTCAAAGTATTTTTTTTATCTGCAGGTACTCAGGCCGGACTCGAATACCTCTCAAAAGAAGAAAATAATAGTTGGTATCGTAGGCACTGCTGCCATTGCTGTGCTAGCTGTACTCTTTGTGCGTTCCTTAAAACAACTGGAATAAAACCTCATTGCTTTTCTGACATTTACCTTTAACTACCTCCTAGTCATAGTGTTACTGGGTTTGTTTCAACATTGCAAAAACATACATAGATACTGTTAAATTAAAATATACATAATTATTACTGTTAAAGTGTTACAAGACTGTTATGTAATTAATATTATAAAAAAACTTTAAACATTTTTGCTAGTTCTTCTTTTACGCGCTTTACAGATAGAGCAACTGTCGCAGTAACTGGGAGAATACTTTAAAAAACTAGTTGCTTGATGATCTAGCAATTAGCTGTTAAAAGTTTCCTAAAAAAAGTAGATAGTTGTGCAACCAAGTTGCTCCATCTGCAAAGCACCTAAACAAACACCCAATTTATTAATACCTAACATTAAATCTAAAACTTTAAATTTAAATCTTTTAAATTTAATTCTCTACTTTAACTATCATGTCTGAAAAATATTGTTTCAAGTTTATAAAGTTTTTCAATAAATATGTGAAACATTTTCTAAATTATATTTTTTGTGATAAGGTCATTCGGCCAATAACCGCCTGGACGAAGGCGAACAAAGGGATCGCGCCGGAAGTAACACAAGTACCGAAAATAAAACATTTCAGTTTGTACAGCAAACAAATCCAGCTGACCTAATTGTTTTGACCTCACCAATTAAAAAGTGTAAGGTAAATGTTGAACCGACATGACGGCGCTCGACGGGTGTGACGTAGCGCGCGGGGACAGGCGGTGCTCCGGAAGCCGTCGGGAGCGCGCACACCGGCCGGTAGCGGAGCCCCGCGCGCCCTGGACCGGCGAAACGAAACCGCTTATTGCGGCCGAGCGCGCCAATTGAAACGCGTGTCCGTTTCACCAAATCGGGACGTGCCCTCTTCGTTCGACATTCGACACACGCGAAATTTCGGACAGACGGTTTTGCAATGTGCATCCTCAAATAAATTATTTATGTGCAAATATGAATTGTTTTACGAATTTATCTGTGATTTTAATATTGTTATTTAAATGTTTACGTGCTCAAGATCATAGAATAGGTAAGTGATTTTCTTTATTTTCACATAAAAATAGTTTAAAACTTACCCCTGTGCATCTACATATTTATTTATTATTTTAGGCAGCAACATGAAATAAGTGAATATTGCATTAAAAAACAAAAATGAAAATCTTTAAAATAACAATAAAACTAACTATTTCTCATATTCGAAATTTAAATTGAATCCCCCAGTTTCTGGGCAGCGATGATAAAGATCGAAGAGCACATAACGCACGTATCTGATTCTGTTTGTATTTATTAGTTTTGTTACATAGTTATTTTCTAGCAGTAGGTACCTATCACCGGAGTAGAACGATACAAGAATGAAGGGAATACCGAGGTCATGATTTATCCATCCTGAATCGGATGGGGACATTTAGGCATGCGATGGCCAGCAGTATCCGCACCATCCGCCGCGTATTTACGAGTTCATTTTACTTTTTAAAAGAAACTCCTTCATATCTGATCCGTTCTATTCAATTTAAAGTGAAAGTGGTGCAATGGATAAGTTGTCGGACTTGCGATCGATAGATCGTGGGTTCGAATCCTGGCCATTACACCACGGATGTGAAGTTTAGCTGGAGGGGGTTAACAAAAATGCTACCAATTTGTATTTGCAAATTAGAAGTAAGATTAAAAAAATAGGAATTGTTGGTCAGGTATTAATAAACAGTGTTTGAACAGTGCCTCTGTGGTGGTATTGGTGGTAGAGTGTTTGTCAACAAGCTTTTGGGTCGGGGCGCCACTGGGTTCTGGTTATCCCACATACCTCTCATTTTTACTCATTATTAAAAATAATGCATATTAATAACTTTTTTTAAATAAGTAGTATTTACTGATGTACTCTTATCTTCCATTCTTGAACTCTGATCGTTTGTTTTATAATAATACAGGGTGCAAATTATCGTGACAAAGCCGCTTAACTGTGATGGCTGTAATGCAGTACATGATTAAGGAGCAGAATGCACGGATGGCGGGGTGGATTTAGCGGTCGGCTCGCCGCTCTCCACTGCGCCGTTGTCGTGGGTTCGATTCCCACAGCTAGGGATCAAATCTGTGATCTGTTAAGATTTGTTTCGACTTTGCGTGTGTGTGTGCGTGTTTATATGTAATGCATGTTCAAAACACCCCGGCATTATTGCTAATTCGGGCAACATTTTTATTAAAAGAAATGATTTTTGTTCGGGAAATCAGTCTTGGAATTTTTCAAATTAGGAGCAAGAGACAAAATGAGTTCGATTTTAGTCTCATTGATTTTGGTACAGAGTATAGGTATAGACTTATACGAAATAAGTAAATCGCAAATGTATGAGAATAGGACAACAGGTCAGCGCAGCCACCCGAGACCCGATCAGCTCCGCCTTGCCTTCAGCGGTTAGTATTCTTGGCAGTTCCACCCTCCACCCTCCACCTCACTTACAAAAGTAACTTTTACGACTTCTTGTGGGCGTAGAGGTTTTGAAATAAATCTTCACGATGAATAACTAAGCTTGATTATAAAATTATAATTCAACGAGATGATAATCTAAACTCAAACATGACGAATCTATTTTGATAAGAAACAAAATACGGAGCCCTAGATGCTAGCAGGTGGTTGGTAATGTTGGTATCCCACAAAAGGCTCCGGACGGTGGCAGGGGGGGTGGTATTTCTTCTCGAGGTACCCTTGGGCTCAGCGGAGCACTACACTTTGTGAAACGCTGATCTAAACACGATGATTATTGTCAGTGGAAGCCGTGGTGGGAGAAACTGCAGAGCTGCCATGCAACATTACCGCGGAGAACGCAAACGATCGACTCAATATACTCGCGTGGTACAGGAACGGATCTGCCAACGCATTTTGCAGGTAGGTAATAAGCCTTATTAACAATCTAAGACAATTGATTTAATTATGAATCACAGTGGACTGGACGTGATTGCGCCTAGTTTTTTTTCCACTGGAGAACCGCGCAAACAAAAAAGGTGTCCGCAAAGGGAAGACCAGCTGGCAATCACCACCCTTAATGTATGGCGTGTCCCGCATGTCCGACCCAGATGAACCGAATAAACATATTTTAGATTTAAAGTAAGGGTCGGCATCTTAGATCTCAGCACACGCCAAAATGCGTCGCGGCTACATAATATAATTAAGTAACGCTTCGTTTAGTTCATTAATTATACTCTACAGCATTTCTATAAGCCAATAATTAAATTCTATTATTATAGCTACGTCGAAGATCCCAAAAGATTTACTAATTTAAATTTTGCATCAGCAGTCGCGACTTCCGGGGTGGCGATGACAACGAGAATACCTCTCCGGACGAGAACGCTTGTCGGCTGGTAACCTCGGACACGGCAGAAGAGGTGAGCCTGCAGCTGCCCAGGGTACGAGGCTCTGATGCAGGACGGTACAAGTGCCTCGCTGACTTCGCTGCTAGTCCAACAGTCAGGACGCATGTCGACCTCGTCGTTATTGGTAAGTTTACTCTTTTCAGCTTAGAATAATGAGACGTTCCAGTGTATTTGTACTTTACATGATTAAATGTTAACTTTTTTTTAAAACATGGATAAAGTTAGATCTGCAGCCGGACAAGCATTCGAGTGCGGTTATCTCGCGTTTTTGTCATGTTTCCCCATATAAAACATAACATCACGCCTATATTACCCAGAAGGGTGTGGCAAAGGTGTACAACACCCACATTTCACCGTTATGTTTTCAGGTGCCATGGGATAGGGGGTGGGCCTATAGCCATCCACCACATATAAAAATATGACAAAAACATGACTAGAAGCGAAGATATCTAACGCTGAAAAAGAACATAAATAATTCCTCTTGCATCAAATGTAACATACCTATCTACCTATCTATCTACTGATGCAAATGGTAGAATGTAAACGGGAAGAAATAAAATGGGAAAATCCTCGTACCACGAAATAAAGTCTCGTACAAACATTAAATGAGAGGTCGACCATATACATGCGGGTTAAAGAAAACTTGATAAAAATAAGTTTTGAAGAATGCCCTTAATGGCTGGTATTTTTTGGTTTGAAAATTCGTGTCACAGAAATTTGCCTTTGTCAAGTCAATTTGGTGATAGAAACCAGCTGATAGTAAAAATGCATTTTGTGGTAAACTACACGAATTGCCTTAACGATGTGAACTAGCTCTGCCACCTTGATTCAGTTAGTAGCTCTGACGTGTAATTGTAAAATTGCTTCTGCAGCCGAGTAAGCGATCAAAGTGATGATTTATGTGTCAGTGAACGTGAGTCATGTTGCATCATCAGACTTACTGAATCGTATCCTCATGACGAATAGCTTTTTAAATGCAAATGTGCATCTCGTAAAGTAGGGTGCCATGTCGTCTACATATTAATCGATACTTTCGTTGTGATGAGTGGTTCTTGTTTGCCTTAACTGCCAAAAATACGCCAGAAGGCAATAGTAGTCATCGTTCTAGCTATAATATGCCTGACGTCTTTTACTCTGGCCTCTTATCCCCCCGGACGTGTAAGATGGGCATGCTATAGATGTGAGGAAATGTCGACTGCATTGATGTATGGACAAACACAATACTTGCCTATCATACCTCTTGAAATCGCCCCGTCAATGGCCTTGGTCCTACTCCTGTGGAAATTTGCCGTGACCGAAATTTGATTGTGAGGACATTATGGATTTACCTTTGCAATGTATATTGAAGGTGTAATAATAATATTTTATTCCCCTTGATTAATAGACAAAATAGCAGGATTGGATATTCTCGAAGCGCAATATTTTTCTTTGTGAAAAGAAAAATATTGCTGAGCCTAAGAAAATTGAACTAGAAAACTTGCTTACTACAATTTAGCACAAAAACTGCTTTAAATGAAACTCTATACCGATGACCTCATTCATTATTTACAAAAGCTAAATATTTTCTTAAAAATCTAGCAAACTGTGAGCAATATTTTTATCTGTTTTAAACCAACAAAGGCGAACGAGTCGAACTAAAATTTACCTATCTGGCAGAATAGCGGGCTGGTTAATTGGTGCGCTTAATGAGGAAGCTGACAGCGCCGGAACAACTCGCTCCATTTATTAAACAATTGGCGACGTAAACATTATATTACATCATTAATAGCTTAATAATAAGCTAGGTTAGTGACTTCATTACTGCTATTTTAAGCACGCTATAGAGAATGGAAAAATGAAAAAGATAGATACCTAAGTGGTTAGTTAAATAAAAAGGATAAACTATGAAACTATGGTTTTATTTGTTTGTTCAGGGTGAGGCTCCACCCTTCCACCCACCGTATGATACACCGTATAGTCAGTCATGCATTCTCGTTAGATTTTCACCTCAGCGAGATTTTACTTCATTTTAATTATGTTAACAAGCGCCACAGAGATCATGCAGTTGAAGTGTAGGTATAGCAGGTTGATACATTCAGGGTGTTAACAAGGATATTTTTGTAATGGAAATAGTTTTTTTTTAATATGTGCTTTGTTTATATTGTATATAATTAAAATTAATATTATTTTTAATGTAGATCCTCCGCGTCACTTGTGGGTGGTACACGAGAACGGCACTTTGGTGGCAAAGGCTAGTGCCGGAGTGAACATCAGCCGGAATGTGGGGCCCTACTACGTTGGGGACATCGTGCATCTCGCGTGCGTGGCCTTGGGAGGTAACATAAATAAACAAACTAATATTCAATGAGCTGTTTAATACCGACTACTCAAAGGCGGGCTGGGGCCCCTGTACTGACCTTCCTTGAGGATACGCCCCGTCCAGATTCGGTCTCTTCGGAATAAATTTTATGATCAACGCTGCAAAAATTGCTCCGTGGTCCACTTTCTTTGGCGCCGATTTCATTAATGTGTTAGGGTCGCAGTTGACAAAAAGTGGAGTGTACCGGTGCGCAGCTTGACTGCATATTTTCATACAAAAGAGATGCGCGCGCATCATTTTTGTAACGTCGGGCGTTGACGCTGACGCTTGCTTCCAACTGCAAGCTTTAAACTCAAGTTTAACGCTAAACTATAGCTTACGATCTATCTGTCTCGTACAAATATTCTGTTTAATAAAACCGTACATTATAAAGTTTTGAAATCGGGGCTTAGTGAAGTTATTTCTGCACGCTAGTTCTGCAGATGGAGTATATTTAACAAATCCCGTTCACATGACTCAGTGAATCGCGGAAACGACTACGAGTGAGTTGGACTCACTCTAATATCAGTCTAAATAAGTATGTATCACTTGACGTTTATGTGGAAGCACAACATACTAATTAATAAGCAGTGCTACATAGCTCGTATCCGTTTAGTTTGCACACAAAATATATAATTGTACGTCTTTTTTTCTTTTATTTTTTAAAAAGCTTACTAGTAATTTGCAAATACAATTATATAAATACACCCAAACCTTTAGATAGTTATTATCAGAATATACTTATTATTAAGTCATTATTTTCAATATAATCTCGTTGAATAATAAATAAAATTTGATTTATCGAAAATAGCAGATTAATAGACCTAATCTACACGCATTTACCTACATTAAATAATATTATAAATCAATATTATTTAAAATCTTTATCAATAGCCATTAATTAGGTTACTATAGCTTAAATCGCTTGTGTTAGGAGGAAGTTTACGTCCGTGGTGTAATGGCCAGGATTCGAACCCATGACCTCTCGATTGTAAGACCGATGCCTTATCCATTGCGCCACGGCGCTTGTATGGACTTATATTGGTCTTACCAAAAATAGAACGAATTAAAAAAACATTTGACAACCGCAGGGAAACCGATGGCCACGCTGTCGTGGTGGTCAGAACAGAGACAGCTGAAGGATTCAAAGACTCCTTTGTCTGAACACCGCGTGCGCAGTGACTTCACCTCCAAGCCTCTACAACGCGAAGACCATGGAAGAGTGTTCACGTGCTTTGCGAAGAACAACGAAAAGACCGCGCCCTTGTCCATCGACGTCATCATTGATATGTATCGTGGGTAGATCAGCTTTTTAATATATTTTTAACGAGTATAAGTCTCATGCCTCTTTGCACCACTTTTATGCTTTAGCTAGATTGATTATGCACGGGTGCTTTTTACTTTGCGTGTTGGATTTGGTATGTTTCTTGAAACAGTCTAAATTCTACCAAATCGGCTAATCGGATAAAATGGAAGAAGTATGTAAGGAACGAAGCACATGGCGTTTCATCGTTTCTGCCTCTCTCCTGTGGAATAACGGCGTGATTTTACGTATGTAGGTATTGTTATGTTTGTGTAAATTGTACTTCACTTATTTTTTAAATAAGCGTTGTTCTTTTGTTTATCTATATTTTTGTTGTCAGTATCCCCAGACCTAGTGTCACTCCGTAGCGACGGGGTGGACTCAAGCAGCGTAGGGCGCGTGAAGGCCGGGGATACCCTAACATTGCGATGCCGAGTACTCGGCGCCAGGCCCCTGCCGCCTATCACTTGGAGACTGGACGACAATTCGCTCATCAACTTGGAACAGAAAAATACTGTAAGCGTTCTAATCCTTTCATTATACATAATAACATATTTAGAAAGATAATTACCTTAATTGAATTAGGCAAACATGTGGTCAAATGAACAAAAATCGTGCCTTAGCTAACAACATTGCATAAGTCATTTTTAACAACTTTACAGGAGAAGAAAAAAACTGTCTATTTTAAAAAATCGGTGGATTTTTTCTGTGCGCTAGCACTACTTTTAGAATTACGGCATCTAATTGGTTGAAACCTACATCATGTGACCAATGGTGAGACGCGGCATGAGCAGCTCTATCCAATAGAATTAAAATGTGACACCCGACAATTTTCGACTTGAGCGGTGTTGTAAGCTAAGGGACGAAATGGCCTAGTGGTTAACGTGTGCGCCTCTCACCGCGAGGTCCCGGGTCGGGCTAAGTGTTATTTATGAACTTTCCGTCAGGAAATTCACAATAGCAGCATGGAGTTAGAATTGTGCCCGGTGGATGGCGACAGGCTCACTTAATAACTCATGAGACCTAAACATACCAGGTGAAATGTGGGTCTTGTACACCTCGACCACACCCTTCTGGGTATTTAGGCGAGATGTTATGTTATATAAACATTTTTTTTAACCCTAATCGCCGACTCATTTTGCTTAATCCAGAAATTTAAAATTAAGACATGGAAAATGTTTTTCTTAGAATTTGAAGGAAACTCAATATTAATTACCAATTAATTTCATAAAGTCAATTTACATGTTATGTTTTCCAATATCCACCTATATAATTATATTATATGTATTTCATAGTATATGTCAATTTTTATGACATATATCCAAATTAATTTTAAAATAACAAGTCCGAGAATTTAGTCAAGTATCATTTTAGTCAAAAATAAATATAATAAAGTTGTCAGATTTTTTTACACTTACTAATAACAATGACAATAATAATAACCTAAAAATAAATGACTAAATCTAAATCTATGTACAAACCTAGTCTAAAAGACCGCTACCAGCGGGCAACGTTCCCAAAATGCTGGCAGCATTGCCACGTTGTATGGGCATGGCAATGCTCAATTTCTGGCCAAAATAAATACCAGCATTCTGAGAACGTGAAAATACTAATTAAATGTCAATTTACTAACAAATAAAAAAAATCATCATAGTCATAAAAAGTTAAGTAAAAGAAAAGATTTTAGCTAAGTCAATTTCCAAACTGTGTTTCCTATTTCTGACGAATGTCTAAAATAGCTATTAACGTTCTAAGAGATGTTTTTTCTTGTTGACAGTCCGTTCCCTCCCAGCGCTTGGTGGAGAGCAAGGTCCAGCTGTCTATAGATCGTCGTTTCGACGAGTCCACTATCACGTGCTGTGCGCCGGCTCAACTACGCGATGGTGAACGATTCGTGTGTGCACAACCCCTACCATTGACTGTGTTATGTAAGTATAGTATAGTATACATTATGTAAGTATTTGCATTAATTGAAATAATGTAAATTTGACATCATTTTGTATTTTTTTGATACTTTATTATGATTCTCATTAATATAATTTTGAACTTATAACCTTAATTTAAATGTGACATTATTACTATTATTTCAATTTCAATAATTGAATTTTGTTATTTGATGAGCTTAATTATTGCATGAATTATTATTACTATAAAATTAAAACTATTTGCATGCTAATGGCTGAATGTGGATTAATCAATCAACCTCTGTACCATCTTTATGTACCCATATTCGCAATTGAATAAATAAATAAATTAGTATACATTATGTAAGTATAGTATACATTATATAAGTATAGTATACATTATGTAAGTAAAGTAGAAAATACATTAACAGATGACCGCTTCAACGAGTTCTGAGTGGATTTTGTCATAGATTGATTTGAAAATCTCTAAAAGTTTACATTAATTAACATAACATAACATTGATAACATCATGGCTATTATTACCCAGAAGAATGTGGCAGAGGTGTACTACACTCACACTTCACCTGTTAAGTTCAGGTCCCATTGAATAGGAGGTGAGCCTATCGCCGTTCACCTGGCTTAATTCTAACTCCGTGTTATTAGGAAAGTCCTTGTTTGTTGATTGTCCTCCATTGGGAATCGAACCCGAGACCTCGAGGTGAGGAGGCGCACACGTTGACTACTAGACCATCGAGGCAGTCAGTTTTCTATTTTTCTATTTAAAAAAAAACGACGCCCGCACTAGGAATAACTCCTGTGTCGCGGGGGTGTTCACAAACATACATTTCACACACACAAAGCACACCCAGAGTCAGAACAAATCTTTGCGAATCTCACAAAGATTTTTCCTATGTGGGGATCGAACCCAAAACACCAGCGTAGTTGAAAGCGGCGAGGCGACCGCTTAACCGCTACGCCAACCGTGCACTCAAACCGTGTTTTAATTAATTATCAAGTTTTTACCTGACTACCGCGATTCCGAAAGGAAGGGTAATGATTTTATACCTACATACGAACATCTTTCCTCAGATAAACCAGAACTAGAAATAATAGTAGCGGACATGGAGGAGGCCGTGGACAACAACACGCTGACCGTCGTGAAAGGGTCCAGCGTCACGTTAGCCTGCAAGAACGAGGCCAACCCTTCCATCTACGAGCTGTACTGGATTCATAAGGTATATCATCATCTATGATTAATAGTTGAATAGTCGGAAACTACAAAAGTGGCCGACTAGTCGACGGGACCGATCATTAATTTCGGTTAAATTAAATGCATATAAAGACCGTTTTATTTTGCGTTGTTTGTCTCACCACCAAAAATGTAGTAGATATATATTTCAACGCGACACAAGATTTCTACTATATAATTATTATTTTATTGACATTTATAGTAACCACTTAACCACGGCCGTTATAGTTACAATATCTCTAATGTTTAAATACCGTGTTTTGACACTAATTTATCACATACCTTTCTACCTTTTATTGCTCAATGTTTGGACCAGCTGTGGTCATGAGCTGACTGGTGAAGGCTTATATCGTCCTATATAATCTTAGTGAAACGAGTGTAAAGACGAAGATAAGCATTCACCAGTCGATTACTAAAGACAATGATTTTGCCCAATACAATAAATGGGGTAGACCAAAGAGCATAAATAAATAAATAAAATAAATAAATAATTTGGATTTATTACATTAGATAGAACGCCAGAAGCTATTACACTATCCAATGGTCCAATGTCAAGGCCAAATACACACATTCACCCACACAAGCACACCCAGTCTCAGAACAAATCTTTGCGAATCACACAAAGATTTGTCCCATGTGGGGATCGAACCCACAACACAAGTGCAGTGGAGAGCGGCGAGGCGACCGCTTAAAGTGCAACATGCATTTAACTAGAGAGAACTATAAGTTTTAAATGGCATTATTTCTACTGCGCGAGCAGAGCTGCACGTTCCAGATAAAATTCACGTCGAAGTTTCGAAATGTATAGGTTTTGACAGCTTTACCCAGCCCGGGGAAAATTTTCTATGAAATTTGACAGTCCAATTGTTCAACCGTAATTTTTTTTCATGTTTCCTCTTGACATTTATTATTATCTCTGGGGTAGACTACTGAAAACTAAGACACCAGATGCCGCTAAGGTTATGAGTCAAAATGTATGGAAATGAGCAAGTTTGTGTATCCATTTGGTGATACGATTTTTCATTTTTAATGCATAGATGTACATACTTAGTTTCTGTTGGATTTATGTAGATACTATTAGTCAAAAAATAATGACTGTTTTCTAGGACGATATGGTAATGAACACCCGAGGAGACTTCAAGGACATTCAGCAGACGCTAGCGCTGAACAGCGTGAACGAGTCAGACTCGGGGGAATACGCGTGCGCCGCCACCAACGAAGAGGGCGCCTCCTACAGCGATCCCATCGTACTCGATGTCACTTGTAAGTACATGGAACTTTTAGATATTAAAAAAATATTTTTTTTGGAACGAAGTTCCTTATCGCGCGTTGCGAAAGGGGGCTAGACGGAAAAATTGCTACGTAGCGGCGTAGTAATTACATGCTACGTTACAGCTACGGTGCTACATCATCAGACACACAGAGTGAGTATTCGGTGAACCACATTAAGATTTTTTTATAACTTAAAAAAATAAAAAATTCTTTACTATTTTTTTTAATCTAATTACAGTAGCCTAATGTCTAGTATTGTTATTTATTCATCTCCAGTTGTAATTGATTTTGAAAGAACGATTTGTGGGTATAAAAAACGAAATATAAAAGTGGACCAAGTACACTTCCTTGCGGTACGCCAACTTTTTTTCAATAAGTACTTTATCTTGGCTCTAATCTTGATATATTAATTTGGCCATCGAATAGGCTTCAAGACCGTCACATTTTCCCGTCCCACTTCTCTATACCATATATTTGTTTTATGATTTAGAATAATTTAGATAGTATTTTTCACAAAAAAAAAATAGATAAAATCGATAGACGACTGGATGGCGGAGTGGGTAGTGTACCTGCTTGCGACGCGAGGTCGTGGGTTCGATTTCCACTCAAGACAAATCTTTGTGTGCATGAACATGGGGGTTTGTCTTAGTCTGGGTGTTTCTATGTATAATAAGTATGTATTTACAAAAAAAAAGTATATATGTATTAGTATCAGTTATTCTAGTACCCATAGTACAAGCTCTGCTTAGTTTGGGACTAGAAGGCGTTGTGTGTGAGTTGTGAGATATTTATTTATTTATTTAATCTGTAAGCTTCATTGCAGATCCAGCATACTGCGTAGACGAAAGCACGGCGGAATACGGCGTTCGTGCCACAGAGGGCATTAACCTAACATGCAACGTGAAGTCCAACCCTCCGCCAGTGCTGTACCGCTGGGCGCTGGTGGAGGAAGCCGTTAATCTGACCAGTCTTCGGGTCTACCCGCATATCACCGTCGAGACTGAAGAACCGGTTCTTGAGTTTCATAGACCTAATGAAACTGCGTATAGTGAGTATTTTCTGACAAAATCAGACTTTTCGGACTTAACCCATAGTTCAACCATCTTTAGTATAAAGTAAAGCAGAATAGCATACGCTAAAAGGAAAATAAATTTGTTTATTTCAGGTACCATATTTTGCTGGGGCCAAAACGATGTGCCCACCGAGGGGCAGGTGTACACTCCTTGCATGTTCATGGTGACGGATGAGACCGCTCCCAAAACCCCCAGCGACTGCGGCGCGAGGAAGAACAGAGAAGGCGATATTGTTGTCACATGCGAGAAAGGACATGACGGCGGATTACCGCAGGTGCGGTTACTTTTTACAAGTATCTATTAGTAGTACAGTAACAGTAGTACTATACGAATTAAATAAGAACAAATTGCTCAGCCATTTTAAATTTGAACGAAACAAACGATTTTTTTTGGAACGGAACAGCCATTTACATATTCAGGCGAATGGAACACATTCAATAAGCTCGAGAAATCTGTTCTTATTTGATTCGCATAGTTCGTTCATAGACTACGTGTTAGTAGAGCTATATATTTATGTATATCATACCTACTACCGTAGCTTTCAAATATAGCGAGGCATCTGCAACCTTTTCTAATTATGAAAACGAGAGATATAATTACTGCTTATCATTTGGTAGACAAACCTATTTGAGATATATTGACATATTTTGGTATGGGGAAACATAATAAAAACTCGAGAAAATCGCTAATATGCTAGCCTTGGTGCAGATGGTGTAAATGAAGTACGTTTTCAGAAATTCAAATTTATTGTGGAGGCAGTGGAAGGCGATGAGCAGCTGGTGTCGATAACGAGTGTGGAGCCCACGTTTGTGATCCAAGAGCCGGAGGTGGAGGATTACAAGTTCGTGATAGTGGCCTTCAACGACAAGGGGGACAGCCAGACTGTGGAGATCGACAAGGAGAGCATTATTGATGAAACTGCAGGTAAACTGACCTACTTGGTTCATTGGTCGCGGGTTCGATTCCCGCTCAAGATAAATCTTTGTGTGCACGAATATGGAGGTTTGTCTTGGTCTGAGAGTGTTTATATAATAAGTATGTATTTACAAAATAAAATATATATATGAACTATCAGTTATTCTAGTACCCATAATATAAGCTCTGCTTAGTTTGGGCTAGATAATGTTGAGTGAAAGTTGTACCATATTTATTTATTTCGAGAAAATAACTGTTTTTGTATAAATATCATAAAATCATTACGTCCATGTTTGCCAGGAGGTTTAAGCAGAGCTTTGTAACGACCATATTTCATATGTTTTATGTACGAGTATGTCCCATCATGTGATGGACTAGACTACTGAAATCTAAAGGACACAATTTCAGATTCCATATACCAATTTTTAAATAACATATGCCCAACCCGGGTATTAAACCCGCGACAATATTATATATACCTGAAACTGAGCGTTTTCACAAAAAAGTGTACCCCCCACTTTTCGGTTGTCCCTTGTGTTTAAAGTATTACTAAAAAAATATGATATGATCTGGTGAATATTTGAATGACTGTAAGCTATAAACACATTTTAAATTAGTAAATGAAGTGACACAAATATGAAAAAAAACAGCAATTAAATATAACCAATTTTAATTAGCGAGAAGTCAGTTTTTGACGTGTCCCCCACTCGAATTTCTCGATGTTAAAAGCTATTCTGAAATATTTTTGTACGCGATACATTGACTTTTTGGTACGGTTAGAAAAAACAATGTGTCTTCTATCGTCTTCGGTACTTTTTAATTTAAACCTAAAATACAAAGCTTCACAGTTCAATTTTCAACAAACATGTAAAAAGTGGTGCCGACCGGACTTGTCAGGTTTGTCACGGCTAAAAGTACTATTTAAATAATAAATAAAGACTTTTTCGTTTCTGAACTGGCAACATTAACCTTATAATTCACCGTTCGAAATAAAAAAATAACCATTTGTGATACGAAACCAAGTAAAACAACGTGTGTATTTTGTTGTGCCACGAACGTCAAGATTTCTTGTGTCGGATTTGAGACACAATAATTGCTGATTCCGGTAAGTTTACACACGATCACTCACGATATTTAAAAGATTAATAATTTAATAATGTAATCGTTATATAGTTAATAACAAATTTTGAGTAAATGTTTATGTTTAAATACAGTTCAAAATATAATAAGGGAAGAAAGCGTCACGTCAGGTTTGCGACATTTTATCCCGTGATCTACCAGGCTGACCAGCAAAGCCGCAAAACCGACACTATAAAGCAAGGTTTACATACACACTACGATAATTTACAGTTCTTTTTTATTTCCTGTTTTATATTATGTCTGTCGGACTGTTTGAATAGTTGGTTATTTTTTAAAACATGTAGTAAGTATCGTTTATTTGTTTAGATTTATTAATTATTATGTATGGAGTTGTGTCATACAGTGCTACGTTTATTCATCATCGGAAGGTTCATACCGATCAGCTACTTTTTTTGAAAGATTTTTGACTCTATTCTTTAATAATTATTGATTTCTAATAATAAATATAATGTGTAATAAAAAAAGAACTGATTATAGAATAACACAATTTGTACTGCTTCGGTTTGTTAATTTTATAGGAATTAAGAAATAAACAATGGCTGTAAAAATACTCTAGGTATTACTTAAGTTATAAAAGTAAAAACTAATTTCAATTTGTGTTTGTTTTGATACTTGAAATTTGATCTGATTTGTGAAATAAGTATAATATAAAACATATAAAATATATTTCAATGATTTTTTTTTTGTATTGCATTAAATTTCTCTCAATTATTCATGTGACTAAAAATGGACTGTCGGTTTTGCGATTGTCCTGTGTTTTACGACGAGGGATTTCTCAGATTTTGTTAATTTTTAATATGAAAGGGTACAAATTATTTAATTTCAATATTTAAAATAGCAATGTATATTTCGAAAGCAATAATTTAATGTCCCGCTAAAACTACTTAACTATTACAATATCGAAAAAATAACAGTTACTAACATCAGTTGTGGCAAAACCGAACTAAAATTAGCTAGAAATTCACATGTTCTTAGGTTTTCACCATTAAGTCGTGGTTTAAAAAAATATATATTATTATCTTTAAAATGCAATAAATATAATTTATGTGTTTTTCAAAGTTTTAAGATATTTAGCTTTTAAGATAGTCGCAAAACTGACATTTTTTTCCACAGAGTCAGATTAATTTTACGATTTCTCGTAAAATAGCTTAATAATAAAGGAAATAAACATAATTTCAATAATTACAATACATCTAAGTTATATTCTAATAAAAAAAACATCGAAAATATCACATTTAAAATCTGACAATAAATTTGGTCATGGTACACTTTATTTGGAAAACGCTCAACTGCTGTATTCTGGCACTTTGCACGACTGAAATATCTTTTTTTTTTTTTTAAAGCTTACTCTATAATTAGCAAATACAAATTACTAGTATTCTTGTTAACGCCCTCCAGCTAAGCTTAATTCGCTTGTGTTAGGAGGAAGTTCACGTCCGTGGTGTAATGGCTAGGATTCGAACCCACGACCTCTCGATCGTAAGACCGATGCCTTATCCATTGCGCCATGGCAGCTTCTGATTAATCCCACATTGAATAATGTAATACCTTCGCTGGTAGAGGTGTCCGTGAGCGCCGTGAAGAACATAACGACGCTGGCGCTGGCGCTGTGCGGCGCCGTGCTGCTGGTGGCGCTGGCGGCGTGCGGCCTGGTGCTGTGCTCGCACGAGCGCGCCGCCCGCAGCGACCTGCCGCGCGACGCCGAGCCGCCGCTCTGCGCATACAACACTGACGGTACACCTATCTACGAACGTTTATTTCTAATACAAGTCAAAACCGTATACTTCGGACGTTATAGACCAGTGTCGATAATTTTTCAAACCAAAAAAAATAATAGTAGGACGAAACTCATTAGAAAAGGAGGAGAATATTATAAAAATTAAAGGAAAAATAATTTACGGGCGATCTGAGGTCGGGAAGGGGAAGAGGGGGGGTTTTAACGGTAAAAAACGGTTTTCTCGATTTCCGGAAAAACTAAAAGTCCTATGGAAAAAAGTTGAATTGCAAAGTTGTTGGTAATAAAAAGATCTGAAACTTTTGAATTTGCACTTTTTTCATATAACCTCAAAATTTATGTGAAAAATTCAAAAAACCAAGTTTTTGGTTTTTTATTTTTATCTTTAACAAACAATTATTTTTTTCACGAAATTTGGTGAAAACTTACCTTTTATGTCCTAAATACGCTGTAATTTATTTGATTAAAAATATTTATTTTTTTCACCCTATTTTGAATTAATATCGAAAAAGCACCCTAATTTTCGATCGAAAATTCACCCGTCAAAATATCAGCTTTTTTAAAAATGTTGGTATGTTTTCTGTTCGTTGAAATCTCTACTTTTCGATGGTGAAAAAAAATATATAATATGTTACTTTAGTAAATCTTTACAGAAAATGCAAGATAAAAATCTAAATATACTATTAATATATACAATAATTGTGAGCTATTTACAAACAAATTAGTTAATAAGATTAATATTTTATCAATGTAACATGTAATCTTACGTTTCTCGAGTAATTAAAGTGTAAATTTAAAGTGTAAGTTTATCCGATTTTTATCTTGCATTTTCTGAGAAGATTTACTATGGTAACATATATATATATATATTTTGTAATATGTAGTTATAATCTGTATATTATAGTTATAATCATTCTACTCAATGATAGTGACGCAAAATAAAAACGCTGTAAAATGAAGTATATAAGTAAATGAAGCATAAACGATACAACGAATCGTAAACTGCGATATAGATAGCGAAGTTGCATTGTAAATACCTACAATCGTAATATTTATCCTAAAATCCTTTCTTCGTGCTACGCGTTATTTCCAGAATCCAACTGCGAAACGTACCACGACAGCGACGACGGCAGCGATTGCAACGTGCGACGAACCGATTCGTTCCGAAGGGCGGTGTCGCGGCATCCTTCCAAGAACTTCGACGTTCGGCGCACGAGCTCCTTCCACTCCGCAAGATACATGGCGGACATGGCTGACCAGGACTCCTACAAGACTCATGACGTGCCACGACATACTAGCTGTCGAGTACATTCCCTACAGAATATTCACCGGAAGAGAGACATGGACGCCCTCTGTGATCATCTAGTGTTACACCTTCCACCCGAAACGAATTATAATGTTTCTAAGCCGGTAAGTAATATTCTGAGATCCCGCGACATGATTAATTCGTTGACTTTATTTGTCAGCACTTTAAAATAAACTGTTGGACGAATTTATAGAATACTAGCTAACTCGGCGAACTCTGTGCCGCCTTAAAGGCAATAAATAGGCAGATTTTGGAATTAATCAAGTTAATGTGTTTATTAGAAAATACAAATTAAAAAATGAAGTACATTAATTGTTCATTATTTTGAAGCTCAAGGAAATTTTAATGATAAACATTTACAAAAAAGTCGATAATTGATCAGTTATCAAGCGGGATGAAAAATTATTAAATTACTAAAATGATTAACGGGTAAAAAAATTCAAAAATTATAAAAGAAAATTAAGGGTGAACAACCCGTATCACTTAGGGGTATGAAAAGTAAGGTAACTAACATTGTGACACGAGAATTATATATATAAGACAGAAGATAGTAAACGTAGCTTTCAATCATGTCGTTGGATCTCGGATAATGTTACCAATTATTATAACACCTAGTGAATAATAACCACAATATTAACTGCAGAATCTGTCCACTTTCAGATGAACACCTTCTATACAATGCCTAGAAAAATGCGACACAAAGTAGCTAAGGAGCTGAGCGACGAGGCTTCAGAGATCACTCAAACGTCCGACGGGTTCTCGTTGCCGCCTCCGCCCGACGAATTCGGCTCCTACCGTGCAGGCGCCAGAATTAAGGACATGCCCACGAAATCGACGCCCACTTACACAACGATCATAAGAAAAAACTCGACAGGGAGAGATCCCACGAAGCAGCAAATGCAGCAGCAATATAATAACGTAATAATTTCACCCATGAATACTGTAGGCTTACCCACTATCAGTGGAGGTCACCACGGCGGCGTATACTCGTACCCAGATGACGAGCATGCCGGCCATCAGGTAAATACCAACCCGTTCGACGATGAATCTTCTTAATTCTGAATCATTCATGATCATTAACCTTGTTTATTAATTTTAAAGGACACGCTGAGTACCACCGGCGTCTTCCAACCCTATTTCGCTCCTAGGGAATCTGGATTGTAAATACTGAATAGAATACTTTAGATTTTTTAAACGCAATCAGTAAATATTAGATCTCAGATTATTTCTTTCTCTCTTCTCTTTTCTTTCACTCACGTGTTTTGTCGTAGTCGCTAAGTTTTGAATGCAAACATACAATTTGATATTTTTGCACTATTTCAAAATGAGATGTTGAAATGGGAAAGTAGCCGATTAGTTGCATGTCGTCCCTTCTTGTTTTTTAGGGACACTGTTCTAACTAACATTTATAAAAACTTTTCAAAACTTCTCTACATCACAGTTATCGTGGTGAGTACCTACCGCATTAATTCTCATCTTTTTATCACAAAGACACACAGTTCATAGGAGTTTTAGTTGTTACCATTTGCCCGAAGTTCATAGCTACATGACACAAGCGCCGCGCGTCGCCGTCTCAACGTGCAATACAGCAAAAACAAAATAAATAATAAGATAATATGTATGTTATATAGTCTATGGTATTTATGTATATCTTGATGCCTGCAATAAAAAAAAAATTGATAGTTAAAGCGAAATCTATCTTATCTGATAGTACGAGAGCCCACGACCAAACCCATGTCTCATAGCAATACGGCAAAAACCCTATAAAATCGTTAGATTGTATGGTTCTGTACCCGACTAGGTGTGTAGTAACGGTCGAAAGTGTAGCAACTGCGTGGGAGGCCATTTCTGCTGTGTCAAAAAAAAAAGACAGTCGGTATTATAGCAATACGTCTGATAGTGAAAATGTACATAGATTTTATAATTGTATTAAGAAAAAGTTTGTTTTCAGACATTTTGCGCGTAGCATATAGCCTGAGCGCATTTTTGAAAATGTCAACAAATTTAGCCGACCTGTATCATAGCAATACGGATAATTTTTTTTTTCAACTTTTCGTATTGCTGCCATGATTACCAAAAACCTGTTTTCAGACACTTTAAGTGTAGCATATACTCCCAAAAACGAAAATAACGTTTCGGAGTCGCCTGGCCGACGCCTCTGTTAAATGTTTTTTTAAATTTACAGCCTTCATAGATATTTAAGAATCTCCCTTGTCTATTATATGTACTTTGACAGATGACAGATGTCATTACTTATTTCTTTTGTAAAAGTTACTCAAGTGTGCTATATATAAAACCAAAACTATCAAATCAATCAGTATTTAATTTCAACAGCCTCAGCGCTTGTTACGCTCCTGCCCCTTTCTTACTATTATACAGCTCACTCGCCAGCTGCTCCAAACGTTGGAACGACGCTCACTTAGTTGTAGTAGTAGTTAGTAGTTTTTTTTCAACTTCATCCCAGTTTCCTTTTGTGCGATTTATTTCAGTCCTTCAACTTCAATGTTACGGTTTCGGGTAAATTCTTTGTTAATTATCATCTAATAAATTTAGGGTCGCAACGTATTCATTGGTTTGTAACAGAAAATTCAAGATGCCTCAATACGATTTTTAAATTATATCTGAGTATCGAAAAGTTGTCTGATAGAGAAGGTGCTACACTTAATTTGTCTGATATAAATTTTTTGCACATGTGGACAACTTATTTTATCATGTCCAACAATTTTCAGACATATTGCTATGATACCGATCGGTAAAATTTGTTAACATTTTCAAAACGGTCTCAAAATTTAATGCGTTCACATTTCCGTCTGAAAATTGTTTTGTTTGCATCAAATAACCAAAATTTACTAATAAAAAAGATTTTCAGACGTATTGCTATGAGACATTTTTTTTGTCTCATTTTTAATTTTTTTAAGTGATTTTACGGGTTTGCGCTACACCACTAACGTCTGAAAAATATGTTTCCGGTATCTCAAAACTATCATTCAATTACAGTCTGCAAATCAGACATATTGCTATGATGCAGTTCGGTAAAATTCTTTGACAATTTTGAAAATTCGGTCAGATCAAACGCTACGCGGAAAATGTCTGATATTGGTATTTTCGAGTTCAGGATAATCGTATCTATCGATTTGATGCGGTTTTGGCCGTATTGCTATGAGACAAAAATTTTGGTCGTGGGCTCTCGTACTAGAATATATTGTGTTTATATGTAAAATCTTAAAACGTGTTCTTCGGGAAAATAGTAAACCCATCGGAATGGATGCATGTTTAAAACATCATGTAATGTTACATTTACTTTAAAAATGCACACATTCGTTATTGTTTATAATTATAGTATTGACTTGTTTTCTGATCATTTTTATTATTAGTTTGGGAACACAAAGTATACGCAATATTGTTCTTGAATCATAGTTTATTTACAAAAATAGAAACCATTTCATAGTGCCTTGTAGATGCATAATCACTATTATTTTATAACTATGCACATGATTCAACTTATTTGTACATTTGACTTTATTTTATGGTAAGAATGTTTGTATATCACTGCCATTTCAAATGTTAACATATAACAGTTTTAATGTAACGGCAAATTATAGCATTAATTGAGTATGAGTTGTGTTAAGTAATATATGAAAGATATCAATTTTATTTCAGTCTACAGCATTTCACAATGTCTTAATTAATTTTAATGTAATGAAACCTTAGTTCAGCAGTCTAAATAGATTAATAATATATTATTTTGTAATTTAAATTATTAAAACGGTTTTCAATAATTAAGCTATTTGATTTATACATTCATAACGACCAATCCTTTTCCTTCCACGGTCTGAATTAAGAAATACGATTATTACAAATGAGAGTCGCCGAAAGCACTTTGAGTTTGATTCTAAGGCGCTACGAAGTATGACTCGACACTTAAAATTAATATAACTTATAACTTAGATTAATCCATACGATCTAAATGCGCCTGCGCCACTGTCAACTGGTCGATGAGCCGTTGCGTGTTCGGTCTCGCCTGCGAACAATAATAGTCAAACTTATTTATTTATTTATTTAAAACTTCCTGCACATAATAAGTGTACAATGGTGAACTTAATGCCATAGGCATTCTCTACCAGTCAACCGTAAGGTGGTGCAGAGATAACAAATGTAGGTGCAGTAAAAATGTAACAACCAAAAAAAGAGAAAATCTAATCCTAGAACCATACAATACATACAATAATAAATACTCTATATATATACATAATATAATATTCAATAAGAATATATATACATATCGAAGTGTTACGAGGACATCGGTATGGTATACGGGAGTGGCGTACCTGCAGCGCGGACAGGGCCGTGTCGTGCAGGTCCTTGCAGCGGGCCAGCGCGCGGCGGGCGGGCGCGGCGGCCAGCGGGGCCAGCTCCGCGCGCGCCGCCCGCAGCAGCGCCGCCGCCGCGCCGCACGGGTGCGACTCGTCGCCGCAGCCCAGCCACACGCGCTCGCTCACGCTCACCAGTCTGTGCACAACCATTGCATTACATCATTTTATACTTGCAAACATACGCAAATATAGATTTACAACTTTACGATGGGCGTACAGTTAGCCCAGGAGCCAAATCAAACGTTTGATTAAACGCCGAAAAAGCCTTGAAAAAACAATGATTTCCGAAGACATTTCGCCGACATTATTTTTATATTTCCTTATAAACTTAGAAGTGGCACACCATAGTGCCATTGCCGTCGAAAGACGAAGACTGCCAAACAAAGCCAGTAATATTTTTATCTGCATTATTTTATTGCATAAATATTTATTGCATAAATATTTATTGCACCCAGTGCCTTTGTCATCAAGAGTCAAGAATCACAAGCGCCATCATTTTAAATGTTTTCTTTAATAACTAAAAAGTGATACCGAGAGTGCCTTTGCCGTCACAAGGCAGGGTTTTTCCTCACTAACACGTTATAGGCTTGCTTTTGTCCACGTTTTTCAAAGAGATTAAAGCTGACTTCAATAGCCTACAGTGGTACGAAATCAAGGAGGGCAGCTGCCCGTCCCTCCACTTACGTGCGCGCATGGTAGTTAGAATCTCTAGGTACTTAGTTAGTTGACGACCGGATGGCGGAGTGGGTAGTGTACCTGCCTGCGACGCCGAGGTCGTGGGTTCGATTCCCACTTAAGACAAATCTTTGTGTGCATGAACATGGGGGTTTGTCTTAGTCTGGGTGTTCCTATGTATAATATGTATGTATTTACAAAAGAAAAGTATATATGTACTAGTATCAGTTATTCTAGTACCCATATTACAAGCTCTGCTTAGTTTGGGACTAGATGGCGATGTGTGTGAGTAGTGAAATAATTATTTATTTATACACCTTCCAGGAGGATACCCACATTCATGAACTTACCCTTAACTTAACTCTATAATACGTACTTAATGTAAATATCCAGCACTTGTTCTAATGAGACGCCAATATTTAAAATTGTTCTAAACACCATGGATTGATCCGCTTGCAATTTACAGCTCATTATTTCTAGTTGGCGAACAATGAAATCTGAAACAACAACGAAACACATCATCACACCGTGAAACGACTTTTAATCGTTTGTTCGATTCTGCATAGTAGTGATAATAAAAAGTAATGTGTCTTATTTAAACTACAAGTCTTCGTAATAACCAGGGCTCGGCATTAGGTAGAGTTTTTTATGTACTTGCATCGAAATGTTGATATTAATGTGGACCTTCCCGGGATTTCTAATGGACAATTCCGTGTGGCCAACAATATTACGAATAAATAATAATAAAAACCTCAGAGATAGACAAATAAAACAAAGATAATTAACATATTTTTTTTATTAGTTTACATTAATTCTCAATACAAATTGTTGAAAGTCTGTAGTAAATTCTCATACGCATATTTCGCCTTTTTTATAAATACAAATTTTGTGAGAGTTAAAATATTTAGTCGCGCGTGCAGTAGTTTAAATTGTGTAAAAAAGTAGATAACTTTTTATTTAAAAAATCATGGGTTTTTTTTCTGCTCTTTAAAATTAATCTCGGGATTTGAGGCATATCCACTTTATTCTTTCGCTGTATGAAATCAGTGTAAGTACATGAAAAACTCTACCTAATTCCGAGCCCTGGTAATAACTTTTAAACTTTCGCGTTGAATATGTATTTATGTGATTTGAACGAGAATTGATTTACGCGATTAATTTTTACTTTTCGGTGCTTGACGTTTTGACAAGGTTGTACTTCGTTATGGTCGCAAGCAGACTGATTCAGCAGCGAAACGTCAGCATTAATCGCGTTAATTCCCGTCGAATCATATCAATACAAGTTTTCGTGTTACTTCACATAATTAGGACAACTTACACATAGGGAAGCAGTGTCCCGTATTGACGTATTCTCTGCCGAGCGTGGTGAGTTTGCTGAGCACGGACGCTAGCTTCTCATCCGGCGTCGGCAGGTTCCTGGCGGCGGCCTCCGCCTCTGCTAGGATGTTGCTCCAGATGTTCTCCACGAGGAGAGCGTCGTTGTGTCCTGAACACTGCACGATTGCCAGCTTGCACTCCCACAGATTGTAACGGTCGGCATATTCTTCATAAAGCTGTAAGACAAGGATTTGTAAAAGACATGGAATAAATGTCATATTATACCATAAATTAGTTTTTGCCAAAGATATGCATCATAATAATGCAAATTATCGCTCTACATGCCTCAGAGTGCCTAAAAAGTACTCGAGGGTGCGTGAAGTTTAACCAATTACCACTTGGCTTGCGCGGTGAACTATGGCCTAACCCTTCTCATCATGAGAAGAGGCCCGAACTCAGCAGTTGGACACGTATTAGATACAGGGCTGCTATTATATTACCATAAATAATGATTCGTTGTTGTTTACTCTCGGTAATAAAATGCTCCATTAGTTAGTACCTGTGTGATCTCTAACAGTTCGTCGTCCAGCCTCTGCATGTGCAGCGGGTGCGGCTGCAGCTGGCGGGGCGCTGCCGCCGCCGCCGCCCTGACGGCCGCCTGCACGCGCGCCACCTCGGCCGCCTCCTCCAGGCGCCGCAGCAGCTCGCCGCCCCCCGCGCCGCCCGCCCCCGCGCCGCGCACGCACACCACGCCCGCCGACAGCCACGACATGCGCTGCGCCAGGGTGGCGCCGGAACTGCAATCGATATCAATAATTCGATTTACATTTATTAGTAACAATGACAGACAACTGACATTTTAGTGGTTTTGGCAACGTTAGTAGTGACTTCAGATCCAGTAACAGAATACATTTCACTAGTTTCAACAAAAAAAAAATACGAAACAAAATTTTCACATTATTCCGAACGAATTGAACATTAAAAGCAGTTAATTTGTATGAAAAATATGTTTTTCTTTATGTATTTTTTCATAAGAGCTAGTAAAATGTATTCTGTTTCTGATTCTGGACAAATACTTTCAGTTTCCAAAACCACAAAAATTGCATCCTGTAGAAAGCAACCAATCATCCCGGGTTTCAGGCACCATAAGTCTTAATCAGAAACAATAGTTTCTGCCTTTCAAAATTTACTTACATCAATTTCATGTAAACGTCAACAATACATATTTAACAACCAAAATTCTACTTACCCAGGCCGTGTAGCCAATCCTTCCAGCACATTAGCGGCAGCGAGGTGATCGCCGCTCTTCTCCAGCACCTTCCACAGCAAGTCCAGCAGATGCAGAGCCGCGGCGGGGGCGGCGGATCGCGCGGCAGCTTGGAGGTAAGTGCGGAGGGATGCCGGCGGCGCCGTGCCCAGGGACAGCAACTCTACTCAAATATTATTATAGGTAAGACTGCAGTTCTTATACTTCTTTATTCTGGTGTATTTGTTATGGTGATACATTGAAAAAGTTGTATTGAATCGGCTGTTTGATCACGTGTCTTGCAACCGACGTCATAACAATGATAAACTTTGTTTACATCCAGCCAAGACTACATTGGTACATAAAAGTATAGTGTGCATGGGTCCAAAATTATACAACAAAATACCTGAGCAAATTAAGCATCTTAATACACAATTGTCCAAGGTATTTTAAGATGATGCTAATTGATAAAGCATAATTATTATAAAATCAATGATTGTTATAACGATAAATTTTAAAATTTGAACTATGCATGTACTCTTTATAATATTTATTGTCTGTATATTTCACTTTATTTGCTAAAAATTAGTACACCCTAGAGGGTAAAACATAGTGAAACTTTTTGTACTGTAAGCAAGTTCCACCTATATACCTATGTTTATAAAAATAAATTTCAGATTTTTTTACTTCTGCCGGTAGTTTATTTTGTCAATCTAGTCCTTGGCAAGCATTTCGATTGTTAGTCACAATCGAACCTTACCTAACCTATTTATAGAGCTAAATTTTAAAAACTTCTACCTTTCCTCTATTGCTCGATCAGGAAGACGCTTAGCTTACGTCATTCTAAAAAATGTATAACTTTTATTGGTACTGTTGTTACATATTTAAAATTCAACGATAAATGTGATTAATTTATTACTTTTACCACGCCTTTTGATAATTATTAATAATCACCGGATTATTATTAATCATTTTCTATTTATCACATTCAGAACATCCTTACTAATATTATAAAGGCGAAAGTTTGTATGTATGGATGTATGGATGGATGTTTGTTACTCTTTCACGCCAAAACTACCGGGTCGATTTCGATGAAATTTTGCACACATGTAGCTTATAGTCTGGATTAACATATAGGCTACTTTTAATTGACATACCACGCGGGCGGAGCCGCGGGCGGAAGCTTGTACAAAATAAAGTAGTGCATCAAATTTACGCTAAGGCGGTACGAAGTTCGCCGGGTCAGCTAGTATATTATATTTCTTTTGAATCAGGACTACGAGCACGTGATAATGGAAACAAGAGATAATTACCTGAACCTAATTGTTTAGAAACGAGCCACTCGTATACCGCCACGTGTAGGAGTTCGTCATCACGGGATAGACATTCCCATACTAATTTTCTTCCCTGGAAAACAAAACATTATATCAAAATATGACGTCATCACAATAACTTTAAGCATAAATTACATTTAGCAAGCGTGCCTACACACTAGATACACGTAATATCTACGAGTGCAAGATATTACTATTTTTTAATTATTCTACTAAAGGTTTAATATGAAATGGCAGTGTGATCATGTGAATAAAATTTATAGTTTCTCTATAGTAAGTTTAAACTACTTCTAATTAATTATTTTTATAGCATTTAGCTATGATTAGCAAATTATACTAAGAACTGTACTGCCCTGTGTGGAGAAGGTCGCAGGAACAAATTCTACCCATCCTATATTATATTCAACTGCTTCTTAGTTTAAATGACTTACTTGGTAGTTAGCGTCAGCCGGCGACATGTTGAGCATGGAGTCTCCAGGGGGCTGCGACCGCAACGGCGAAGGTTCACTGGTGGATGTCTCTGCACTCCTCTCGTATAGCCGTTCTAGTGCTGAGCACACTTCACGGTATATCTCCATTCTACAAGAAATATACATGACAGAGAGATGAAAATAATAAAAAAAAATATTGTGTCAGTATGATTACATAATAAAACAATTAGTTTCGTTATTTTTATAGAAACATTGTATCTTTTCCCTCACTTTAACTTAGCCCTACTCATTTAGACAATTATGTTCAGTTTTTACTTATAATCGCAACGCAACTAATATTTCTATTGCACAGTATAAAAATATTCTACAAAGCTTATATACTTATGCTTAAATTACAAAGCAAATTTAATGATTTATTCTGTTCTCTGATTTGATATTATTTGATGATATTACCTTCTGTAGTAAATAAAGTGTCCCTCCCTATCCTGCTGCGGCTGGTCGCTCTTGTAGTAGTGCACGGCCTTGTCCTGCGGGTCGAGCCGGGCGCCGCACGCCGCGCACAGCTCCACCACGCCGGAGTAGAAACCCGCCGCTACGAGCTTGGAACATACTAGCGGCAGATTCACGTTTGGCGCCACATCCTGCAACATAACATTAAAACATGTTTTTAATTCAAAATCGCTACTGACAACTTCTATATTTTTCTTGATTTTACGTATATTTATAAATACCTACCTACCTATCTACCCGTTTGTTTCCAGATAGCTAAAAGGCAATGCTCAAAAACTGTAACGCCACTAACCTTGTGTCATGAATAATAATGATAATAATAAAGCCTTTATTACTACTACTGTAAATTTAAACTTATCAAGTTTAAATTTACAGTTAATAAATATACAGTATATCGCACATCAGTGATCAGTGTGTCCTGTTGACACATAGGCCTCCTCTAACTTCTTCCATTCTTCTCTTTTTTTTGCTGTTCGTATCCAGAGAGTCCCTGCTATTCTACGTATGTCATCATTGTAGTAAATAATTTCTAGTTTTGTGTGTGACAATTATCTAATCATAAGAGAAATCACTTAAGCGGGATAAAAAAGGGATTTTCTTTAAATAAAATAATAACATGTTTTTACATTTGTTTACTTACTTTTTTTTAGGCAACCTGGCTTACTATTAAAATATTCGGCTTACAATAAAACTAGCAGCACAGCAGCGAAAACAATGCCATAGTCTATTGATCATACCACTTTCTTGACCTGTTCTCACCTAGTGTAAGATCCTCACGTGTTTAAAATGACACGGTCAAAACAGTAAAAAAATAGTTTATAAGAAATGAGCTATGGACAACAATGACAGAAGTATAGTCTATTTTCTATGGTATGGAGAAGTGGGACGTCTAAAAAGAAGCGAACACAAAGTACTATAGTTATAGAGACTATTAAATTGTTTGTAAATGAAAAAAACTCATACTTACTTTACATAACTTCAACGCATGCTGAAGCATTTCTTCCCGCTCTGCAGGATTCTTTTGTTGTTTCGCAAATATTAACAATTCATTTGCCTAAAAAAAACAAATATAACATTAATTTCACATTAAAATATAAATTAACATAATATGTAATTTATTGATGTAAATATATATATATGTATATATTTCTAGTATAATAAATATCATATAATAATGCTTATTAAATACTACCACTTTATTTTCTCTTTCCAAAATGTCCATCCAAAGGTTGCCTGGAAGAAATCGCTTTAAACGAAAAGGCCGCCTTTTGTATATTTTTCTTGTTATAGAATACCTATCTATCTATCTATTAACAACAATTCAATAATGTAAGTGTTTTTTATCTTCTATCTATTACAATTATGGGCAAACTTCTTGAGCATTAGGTGACGTGGTGGGGAAAGATTGCGCATCGTACACTTACGTGCAAAATATTGCTATAAATATGATTAGTTACGTTGAGTTTTTAGAATTACCTATTTTATTTATTACAATTACTGTTTATTTCGGGATATTGTATTATGTATAGACAATTGTATTTGTGTGAGTGCAGTGGCAGGTAATAGCCAAAATATAAACAATAGCCGACATGTGCAACATTTTGTATGTCGTGCATTGTTTTGTCAAATTTCTCATAACTTAAACAATAGTTAAATCGAAAACAATGCTTGTCGGCATGTTTTGTTGAACTTCTTACGATTTAAAACAATAGTTAACTCGGTTTTTAATATTGGCAAAATCGCCGACAATATTCAGTGATAAAATCCGCTTTTAACTCAACAAATAACAACAACAACTAACGATTTATAACAGAGCACAAAAGTGAGCACTTCACTGCACGCACGTGTATTCGGGAGAGAGCGGAACGAAGACGCGGTGCGCGGGGCAAGGGTCGACTGATCAACCAATCACGCGCAGGTACGCCCCCTGCGCCTCAGCCTCGTAACCAAAGAGACCCTAAATTCGTTTCTGCGCATTCAAGGTCGTTTGCTCAAGATGTTTGCCCCGATTTATAACAACAATTGAATAATGTAAGTGTTTGTTACCTTAGAACAAGTAGCGTCTTCTTGCCTATAAAGAGTGGGGCAGAGTTGTCGTAATTTCTGTGAAATGCCGTCAACAGAAGCATTGTCCCTCAAGTACCCGGCGACTAGAGATCCTAGAAGCAGACACGCTACTTCTTGACCACCGACAAATAATTCCCTGTAAAAACGTAAAACAGTTGCAATATATTGTAAAAAACATAGAGTAAAAGGCAATATTTTAGAGGCTGACAAACTTTTGTGTTGTGTCATGTATTCACGTTTCACACGTCTTTGCGCGTCACGACACAAGTGATAACCGACTTAATTTTATCAGTAGACTAGATCTGTAAATACTATGTTCTTACCTAAAGCTAGCGGCCTGTAACGCATTCTGCTGTTCCGGCGGCAGACTAGCTGCTATCACATGGAATTGGTGCTCGCACAAAACTTTCCATAGACTTAACATTTCTATTGCCAGTGCTGAAAACAAAATACTCATTAAAATACCGTAGATTAATGAATCCGTATGTTTAGTCGAACAACCTAATGTTTAGTGGAGCAAATTAAGCCATTACACACGGCCACATTTTTAATATCGACATCAGAGCATAGACATTTTCCCTGTGTATACTTAGTCTCGCATTGTATAGGTTTTCCATGCAGTATGAGACTAACATACTGGAAATGTAAAGCTTGAAATGTAGCCAAGTACCTTATATATTAAATGTTGTTACATTTTATCACTTCAGTGAAAACAATATAATATCTCGACTATCAATTTTGTCTTTTTTCTCCTTTCGCAATGTAAGAATACTTACTAATAAACAGTTTAAGCGCTTGCAGCGAGGCATGTTCGTCGGAGTGCGGCGGCGCCAGCGTGCGTTGCATGAACGCTGCTACACGCTGCAGTTTGTTGACTACGTACGCGCAATCCTCGCCTGATACTTTGCTGCTCATCTGTCAAATAAAGTGTTTATTATTATAATAATACAACAGAAGAGATACTGTAAGCTCAGCTCAGCCAACAGATGTCACGCGTAAATGGAAAAAAATAAGAAATAAGATAGACAGAAATGGAAAAAATAAAAATAATAGAAAGAAGCCTCAACATACACCCGAGTAATATTGTCGGGGAGAAAATAAGATAAAAAAAAATTTTTGACAGTTTCTAAATTAGATAAAATTCGTCCATAGCATAAAAACTTAGAGAGAAAATAGCCTGTGGGAAAACTTTAAAATATTTAAGTCAAGTCACCAAATACTCACGAATTCCTTATTATCAGGTGACTGCGACATCCTCACGCACTTCAATCTCCAAAGAGGAGATAGTATTCTGCCTACATAAATATAAAGTCCATTATGCTTTGCACTGTATTCCACTGGCATAGGGAAGTTCGGATCCCTCTGCTGTTGCGACATATTGCCGAACGAGGATTGGTTGAAGCCAGGACTTATCATGGTCTGGTGAAAAGGCGATTGTGGCATCATTGATTGGTTGGGCGATCCTGGGAAAGACTGGTTTTGAGCACCCATTTGATACGATTGGTTTAGTTTCCCCTGTTGTATTTGTCCTTGAGGTCCTCTCATAGTCATTGGGGTGGACATTTGACGCGGCGAAAATTTGGGTGAAGCTGAAAATCACAATTTATGTAAGATTTATGGGCATCTTTTGATAATAAATTCAGAGCTCATTAAGGTAATCTTAACAACTAACTTTAAATTAAATAAACTCCCTTAAAAAAAGTAAATCTAAACCGTTCTCGGACCAGTCTTATACAACATCTACACGAGTGATCTTCCGCATATCCCTGAAGTTACAGTTGCAACCTTCGCGGATGATGCCGCATTCCTGTCGTGCAATACAAGCGCAGTATTAGCGAGCAAAAACCTCCAAACACAACTGGACCACGTGAATGACTGGATGCGAAAATGGAGAATCAAAGCAAGCGCACCAAAATCACATCACATCACATTCTCCCTACGAAGAGGTGACTGTCCACCAGTTTACTTGGGTGACGATGTGCTACCACATGGAACTTGTGTAAAATACCTAGGCTTTCACTTAGATAGACGTCTCACCTGGAAAGACCACATCAAATCAAAAAGAGATTCCATAAACTTTAGGTTCAAAAACTTATTATGGCTTCTAGGAAGACAATCAACGCTCAACTTGAATAACAAGCTAACGGTGTATTCAGCAATCCTAAAACCTATCTGGCTGTACGGTGTTGAATTGTGGTCTACAGCAAGTAATTCGCATATCCAATGCATACAACGTGTGCAAAACAACATCCTAAGAACTATAGCAAAAGCTCCCTGGTACGCCCGCAACAGCGAAATACATGAATACCTCGAAATGCCCATGGTGAAAGAGGAAATCAGCAAGTACAAAACCAAATACAAGGCTCGACTAGAAAGTCATCCAAACATCCTAGCTCAACAGCTGCTAACTCCAAATGCAGCAAAACGTCTTAAAAGAGACGACGTGCTTGCTCCTATAAGGGACTGAAGAGGAAGTGAAATCTCTTTCAGATTCCAACCGCCAATGACCACACAACAAATTTACTCATAGTTATGCGACTGATCGTAAATAAAACAAAGGAAAAAAAAAAAAAAAAAAAAAAAAAAAAAAAAAAAAAAGTAAATACATATAACGCGTTTGCTACTAATTGGCCAAATTTTTACATCCCGCTTCTCTATACCTCACCTCTTATAAATCCCATCTGACTTACAGAAGGCGAGGTATGGCGAAGCGGGACGTGAAAATTTAGCCATCTTGAAACTAATGCGTAGTAAACAATAAATATTACTAATATTTACCCATATTGGATTGCATTTGTGTAGGTTGATGGTACATTGGCGAGGGTGCGACTTGGTTGCCGTACAGGAAGAAAGCGCGCGTCGCCCATTCACTGACGGAGAGGTCGCCGCTAGTGATGTCCTCGCATGCTAGGAACAGCGCACACGCGCACGCTTGCTCCGCGCTGTATAACTGTAGAAAATTAATAATAAATACAATTAAAAAAAAAAACATGCTCCACACATCTGAGCCATAATGTTATACCATGGTTTCCAAACGTTTTTCATTTGTAGCACACATAGTTTTGATATTTTGTTGCGGCGCATTTAGCTACAATAGAGATGGATCTACCAAAGGAGATATGTTTGAATAACTAATCAGATTTCGTTACCGATCAAAACAGAGAGAGATGTGGTCATGTGGAAACAACATATATAATAAGTGTTATACAGTAGTAATTACCTGAAAGAAGTCCTTGACGGGGTGGGAGTCAGGTCCTCGGCAGTCTCTGAGTAACGCTCGCAGCAGATCTGGAGCAGCACCTGCTTCCACCACGCATGCGCCAGCGCCCGTCACTACTGCCCAGCGAGATACGCTCCACACCTCTGGAAATAAAAATAACATCAAACACTCTAAATAAGTCATTCTCAAAGTGAGCCCTGCAAAGCCCTTGCGGGGGCTGGAGATGGAAAGCAGAAAAGCCCCTCTCCCCGCTAGGACTTAGGGCTTTATAAGCATAATATTTGATGGATAAATATTTTGCTTAGTTAAGGGTTCTTTCGCTTTACTTGCAACCCCTGTCGTGATTAGGCTTTAACAGTGGGAGCTGGTATCACTGGCACTATATCATACAGAAATTATTTAGTAATTTAGTTATAAAGTGGCGATAGTAACCTTTTTTAGACAGCAGAGCCTCAGACAGATGCTTAGCGTGTTGGTTGGGCAGAGCAGTGAGTGCCCAGGCCGGGCCATCCAGTGCCAGCAACGTGTGCGCCTCGCTGAAAGTGGCAGCTGATAGCACGCGGGAGAGGCACCAAAGCGTCTCCGCCTCGCCGCCGCCTCCCGCTGAGCACACCATTACTAGTGAACCTGAGTGATAACAAAAAAGTGGTATAAGTATTGTAAAGTAGGACTGTTGCTGCTGAATGCTGTTCAGGACGTGTTTGTTTCTTTAGGAAAATCAGCATAGTACGTCAGCGGCGCGATAGCAGCCTATCACGTGCTATGCACGTAAAAAGAAGAAAAAATATGCACGGTCAGTAGCGGCGATTCGACATCTTTTTCTATTAAAAGGCACTTAACGGCGCGCTAACATTGGCAGCGTTTATTGTTCTGCTAATGTGAAAGCAGGTAATCTTTCAATGATTCACATAAAAGCTAGGTTAGCATATAATAACATGAGGGGAATAAAAAATAAAAAAGACATACCATTTTCGTAGACAGCACTATGAACTTGCTTGGGCTTTAGTACTGAAGAGTTAGGTGTGAATCCTGGTGGTAGCCGCACATGCAGTAATGTTAAGTACTGTGGCCTTTGCGGCCCACCTTGACTCGCACTGCAAACAAAACACGAAGAAACATTATGGGCGAAATTTTAACACCGATAAAAGTCACTTATTTTAATATTGGTATGACTACTAACTAGTATTGTTTCTGTTTCTAAATTAAATTAAAGATAATGCGTCTTGCAGCTGTAAAGAAAAAAGAAAAGGACAGTATAGTTTTACTGGACTAAAAACTCACTTAACTTGTTTTAAACAATGTTTAGACGTGAAGTAATTGGTGGCGAGAAAAAAAAAACGCGTAAATGACACGTTTTAATGATTTTTAGTCCTGTCAATCTATAATTTGTGTTTCTCTAATGAAGTTAAAGAGAGGGCAATGTATGAACTTAAGTCGAATTTAATTGTGCTTTAACAGAATTTGTTTGAATGTATACTTACTCTCCACATCCAGTGGTGAAATACAATCGGGCACCGGTTTGGGTGACAGCGACAAGATTCAGATGGTCTGACTCAGATTCATCCACAGCTGATATTGCTATCACTGGTCTGAAGTTACTAGCTTCTAAAGTTCTGTAACAGTAAAGAGTCATTAAATAACCTATTAGCAATACAATGTTGTACAGCATACCAGAACCAAGACCTAAAAATACCTCTCAAATTGGCCACATTGCCTACATTTGATATTATTATACATCAATAGAGTCCAACTTATTAATATATTATACAGTTTAGGGTCCTGGCAAGAGGCAATCGTAGCTGACTATAGCAGTATGCAGATATTGCAGGTTCAAATCTTGCCAGTCCCATATTTTTTCTGACAGTTTCTTAGTTTATGATAAAACTTCTTCTTCGTAGTGTCGATGGCTAAGTCAAATATTATTATGACTTGCCATCGTGATGAAAGGATTAGCCATTTCGCTTTGGAGAACTCGCAAATTGCCCAGGGTGCGCCGGACGTAGGGAATTGTTATACTTCACTCGGGGAGGCTCCTTTCATGCACCCCTATATATTTATGATAAAACTAAACTATGAAATAACCATATGTATAGTATTTAAAACACAGTCCATTAAAATAATCTAAGATTAATTTTAAGTGCATACTCACTTGACAATATCAACAGCGGATGAAACAATTTTGCCCTGAGTGAATCTCACAACTCGGCTCAATCCTTCCCCATCACTTCCCAAATCAAACACTTCTATGCACCCTTTTTCACTTAATGTATACAGGATATTTCTAGAATTGTCTACTTCAATCTTAACTATAGGGTCCTCGTCATACAAGGCCGCACTGAGGAAGGAAGGTACGAGGAATGATAGTGTACTTGTAGAGTGGTTCACTTTCTTACAATGCTTGCCAAACCATCCTAACTGAGCCTGAAACAATAGTACTATATAGGTAGTTGCTAGCCTATTGAATGAGGTATCTTTCTATTTATTTCAATTCTAAATAGAAACAATTTATGAATAACGCTGCTTTTTAAATGCAAAGGATGGACAGTTCTTGAAATGTTGATAGTATAAAATGTTTGAACTATTTTATGCAAAGGCATTAACTGAAAATAATCACTCAGAAACTATTGGGGCAATGAACTTACATTATTATTTATACTATCAAATTGGTACATAATTAGTAACCATTACTTATAAGCAGATATGGGCAGACCCAATTGTAAAAAATAAAATTGTTATTATTTTTCTCAAACATTTGAGCAAACATACCTGATATGTAATTTCATACAAACAGCCATCTTTACCGCCCATAAAAATCCTGCCTTTAGCAGTGGACTTGACACACATCATAGACACTCCATCGGTAGGTAGAACAAACACTGGTTCAGGCACTAAATGTATTTCTTGGAACTCCCCAGAACCATCACTTTTGCTTGATGAGAATGTAACACCTGAAACATAAAATATACTTGGATTTAATTAGCTAAAGTATAATATGCGAAAACTGTTACATGGTCTGTAGATAGTATTTTAGTTATTAACTTAGTTTATAGAAAGACTGTTTGTTTGCCTAAAATAATAAAATAAAATAAAATAACTCCTGACTTATGGAAATAATGTTAGACAGGTCAATTGTATAGTGTATTACATGCAATAGTAAAAAAAAACATAAAAATAACTTACCTAAGACTACAATTTCCACAGTAGTAGTTAATACTAATAAATATTTAACAAAATTTTGGAATACACCAGCCTTCGGTTTGACTAGGCCGACAGAGACAATAGTTTCTCCTAGACCATCAAAGTAGGCCACATCACTGCCATGCTCAAAGGCCCACACATAAATGTTGCTGTCTATGGCTAGCCAGACACGGCTGATTTCTGGAAAAACTCCCATTAGACAATGGCACTGCATATCTGATAGGTTCATAAGAAAAAATATTACAATTTACAATAATAATTTAAAAGATTATGGGTTTACTAATTAATCAGGCATGCAGGCTATTAAGACCACTCAGTTGAGTGAAATAATCATATTACATTCTTGATAAATTAATAAAAATAGGACAATAAAAAAAAATACAAATAAGCTAACTGAACTAATAAGTTAATAGCCTTGAATACTGTAAACTGTAACTGCAACCCCCAGCAGCAGGACCAAGTAGCAAGCATACATGAGCATCTTACACAAAAATAGATTTATTTACACAAGTCTAATCATTACTCAACAATTTTATTGTAGTAAGCTACATAATAAATATGTATATGAACCAAAATAAATATTAATTAGCAATGGAATAGTCAGGTTATACCAGAGATAAATATAAAAGGATACGGGCAAAGTGTTCCATAATTTCAGGTGGCAAAGGAACTTTGTTTAGTATCTTCAATTGCGACAAGTTGGGGTGATTCACTAAGGCAGCCAGATTCCTGTAGTCGCCTGCATTTAGACCACTGCATGTTGGACTTCTCAAAGATGCAATTCCAGTTATCTACAAATTCAACAAAAACTCATCACTTATGGGTACCAAATATCCATGGATACATGAAAAGTAATTTTAATAGAACGTTACACAGAAGTAAGCGGTGTTAATATTGGTTCAACAAACCTCTAAAAACGAAGGGCGCGAATTATCAGCGGTTATGTACCGGTCTAGAGTACAACCGGCCAACTCCAAATGTTCCAGTTGCATTTTGGTGCCGTCTACTGGTCGTGTGACGTCAATACTATTATTTATTACACTTGGCATCTAAAAACAGCATAATAAAATATTACACATTTCCTAAAGTTTTGGCTACTTTTTAAGGAATTTTGATGTTTTAGGTTATGTAGCTGTCAAAGTGTCAAAATGACACTGAATTACCTTTTATTTTTGTCATTAAAACGGTAAAACTAAAAATTCAACAAAGGTTTTTAAAATTAGGAAATTGAAATAGAAACTCGAGTGAATAATTGTAAATCTTGTGCAAAACAACAACATATATATTATGAGATGAGAAGGTTCAAAGATGCACGACGGTTAAGCAACAGTGCTACCAACATCGCAAAAGTGAGATAGGGATGATCACCTTAACTTTATTACCCGAGTTAACTCGATTTCCACTCAGGAACGAGTTGACTGGAGTCGAACTGTGGGATTTTAAACTCTTTTCTCATTATTCATAATAATAAAAAATAACCTGCTCCAAGTAGCTCCATGCAAATTTATTTAACAAAAATATGCGTGAATTGTCTGGCATAAATGCGCCGCTCTTGCACGACAAAACTAGTTGTCAAATGTTATGATTTGATACTTGTTTGCGCGTAACAATAAGTTTTCTTAATTATGTTTTTTTACATTATAAATAATAATTATATATACCATCACGATGTTTTAAATATTTTTGAGACAACGGCTTAGCTTTTATAAGGAGCCGAGAAGAGGACGCATAGTTAGCATAGTCAACATTTATATCCATGCAAAATATAAGCATTCTTGCACTAACAGCACTAACAGTACAGCCTCAACAGCCACCCGCGGGTACACTGATAGACAAGCATGCAGATGGATATGGCGAAACTATAAGGGTTCCTTGTATATACTACGGCACTAAAAAAACATGAATTTATTTTAATTAATCATCAAAAAATCCTTAAAATAAAAAGAATATTCGATTATTGGAATGATGTAAATTGGTGTATATTGCCGACTAGTCGAAGACTACAAAAGTTTTCGTTTTGTCAGCTCATTTCTAATTTGAATGGCACTGCCAACACAAGCAAAAATAATTCGTTTTAAAACAAACAAAAAATGGTAATATACTTCATCTGGGTTTTGATAACTTGGTTCTTTCTTAAACCTAGAAAGAACCAAGTTAAATATATTTTTAATTTTAAACTTGCTTTTTCTCGCGACTTCGATAAATGAAAAAAAAATCATTCTCTACACCTAATTTACCCGCTGAAGCGTGGTCCTCGGAGTGGAAGAATCTTATGTCCAGAATACCTATATCCCTCATTATTGATGAACATGCCAACTTCACCCCGTTAGGGTGAGAATTTTTGTAAAATCCTTTCGTTTACGTCATGTAAAATACCTATTTGCAGAATTTCATGCAATCTAGTTCCTAATCCTAATCAACTCCTAATTTACTCCATAGGAGTAAAATATTAAGATAAAACATAATACAGTTTTATGTACCAGTTCTTAAATTAAACCAACAGCTACACGACTGTGAAAACCGCATTCAATTTTATACCGACTGACAAACATCCTAAAAAATGTGATTCGGCTTCTACTGTTATTCTTCTTCTCCATTTTATTTGGGGTCGGCGCAAATCATGAATCTATACTTACTCTGGGGCGCAAATCGTTTTTTCCTTCATTCTCATTTGTCAGCCGTCTCGCTTTCACTAACTGCCTTCTCTTTCATGTCTTTTTTACGCAATCTTTTCTTCGTTCTGCCTCTCTCTGTCATTCCATCGACATTTAAAATAATCACTCTTTTAGTCTTGCCTTTAATTTTTTAAATGTACAGACATGGCTATTTGCAATTTTATTATGTGTAGTATAGATGAAAGATTTTTTTCAGTTTTAAGATGTGTTTCCTGTGACTAAAACATCAAACAAAAGATTTTGGTCATTATGAGACAGTGAATCAAAATTCCTTCTTGATTTCAGTTACCTTCTGTCAGAATTGAATGATTTTGTTCAAAAATCGTTTATTTTGACACAGTTTTAGGAAAAGAGATTCTCATGACTTAATTACTTACACAAGGTCGATAGCCCGTATTCGATTGTTTGGAGTTAACCCCTGCCAGGACCAAGTTCCTAGCTCAGTTCTGCCTTCAGCGATCTACTACCCCTCCCTCTAAATTTGTCCCGAAATTGGCGCCAGAAAATATGGCAACAATTTCGGGACACCACCAGTCTTATACGCCGGCAACCAAGAGCAACAGCAAATTGTAGTGTTAAGTTAAGAAGGAAGTTAGGTAAACAATACCAGATGCTATGTGGTAACGATTAGACACGAAACACAGTATGCAACAAATAAAAAATGTAAAATTTATTTAACTTATCAAAAACATCACATAACAATGGTATTTATAATTAGGTACTTAATCTAAGTTTTCTTTATTAATTAAAAGCTGTCCTTTGGGTCCTCCAATCAGTTCGCCGTCGGAGTACACGAGCTGCCCTCTGATGAAGGTCTGCATTACTTTGCCGTTCAAAACTCTGTTCATGTATGGACTCAGCTGAAAAAAAAAGTCTGTTGAGATGCTATTCTATCAGTCTGCAATCAGTTGTGCGAGAAATCTTTTGATAATCTACGGTTATTGCGATCATTTATGAATTTATCTCAGTTGTAATCAAATGTCTCTGTCCATTGAAATGTATGTTTTGCCGTATATTTTTTTAAAAGGCGTATAATTGACGGTCTAATAATAATAGATGCATTAGTGCATACGGGAGGAAATGAATAGCCGCATAGAGAGGTACAGTTTTACAAGACAAACTTTTAACGAGCGACGGTCGAGAGGGCAAGAGAGACGTTCTAATTAATCCCCACTGGAAATTGGAACAAAATATCCGTAGTTCTTAATATATTTGTTCCAAAATGCCCGCCCTACAGAACTGTGCCTCTATAAAAACGTATGAAGTCAATGGTTCGGATAAATCAATGTCTAAAAACGAAAAAAAATTGAGCTACAGTTCTACAGTGGTGCCACGTAATGAGTCAAAAACGAGAGCCATCATTAGCACTGTTTCTGCCGTGCCACTCGTGCCAGGTACCAACCTTGTTTTTGTATCTGATGATTTCAGGCGTGACGATAAAAGAAGCGTTAGGGTCGAAGAAGATGAGATCAGCGTCAAGGCCAGGCCTGATGGAACCCTTCTTCTCCTGAAGGCCACACAGACGAGCAGGACCAGCAGACAGGTAGTGAGTCAAGGTGTTCAGCTTGTAGCCACGGGCTTTAGCCTCCGTCCAGAATAAAGAAGCATCTGCAAAGACAAAAATTAAGACTAGAAAACTATCGCTAAATGCAAAGGCGCATTAAAATACTACTACAACAGAGGCTCAAGGTATTCTTTTGGTATATTTGCTGGTATCATTATACTTATTTTTCAGCAAGTAGATTTTAGATTAGGGACTTAAAGGACGCATAAGATAGTAAATAGATGTATCCTGCAGTCAGTAGGTAACTTCTGTAGTTCTTCGTAGATGTCATTGCCATCAGGTAGACTGAATAGGTACTTCGACTATTTTTTCAATTTACCAAAATGTAAAATTAAATTTTGGTAAATCAATTAATTACAAATCTTATGATTCTAAATGGGATCAACGACTTACCAAATTGAACTGAAGAGATTCCTCCCCAAGCCTTCATGAAGTTGGGTGCTTTGAGTTCAGCGACACTGGGAGAGTGGTCAGAAGCCACCAAGTCCAAACGACCGTCTCTGATGTACTGCCACAGTTGTTGCTGTAAACATTGTAATACTCATTAGCCATTCAGTAGGCGAAGACATGTTTATATCACTTACAGGGTGATAGCCAAGATTTGTCCCGATGATTAATTAATTTAAAGAATAGAAAATGTGCCTGGTGGATCGCGATAGACTCATCTTCTCATCTCTATCACATGGGACCTAAAAACATAGCATATAAAGTGTGGGTGTCGTATACCTTTGCTACACCCATGTTATGTTACGTGGACCAGTGCGAATTCCACATTTCGTCGTGTAGACGGCATTTCAGTCAGATTTTAGAAGCTCAATGTGTAACTATTATTATAGCGATTTCATCCGCAGTTATGTATGAGTGTCTCTCTTTTACAGGTGTGCAGTAGATCTCGCTCGTATTAGTATTCCAAAAGCGATATACATAGAAATGTACATCTAATTAAATTGTGTAAGTGTTTAAAGCCATAAAGCGCTCTATTACTACCACCAAACCGAAACCAATTGCACTGGTTCACAAAAGTTTTACTGTTAGATACTAAAAAGATAAGGTCATACCCTGTTAGCGTTATTCCTGACTGGGGGAGCGCACTTGTACTGAGTTTGTCCTGGCGGGATCATCTCAGAGCTGAGAGACAGGTAGTGATGGCAGGTCTCGGCGGTGACTCCGCCCCTCCAGCCTTTGTATCCATTCTTGATCCTCTCTTCTCTGGCTGCTTCCAGAATAGGCACGACTCCGGCGGCAGACACGTGAACGATGTGGACATGAACACTGGACAATAAAGAGATCAAACTTAATATAATATGTGTGCTGCGACTCCGGAATCTACTTACCAAGTAAGTAGATACTGTGTGAATGTGTGTCTATGGTGTCTATACAATGTAGATTCTTCTATAACTATTATTAAAAGTTTTAAGATTCTCTAGACCAAAAGTTAAAGTGATGGACAATAATAGCTATCGTAATGTACATTTTATGCGATTCAAATAAGAACCGATTTCTCAGAATTTTTGAATGTTTTCCATCGCCCAATGGTGCAAGAATTATTTCAAAAGATATAGAATGTGATCTGAAATTTCTTCAAATTCAGGCGAATGGTAGGGGAGACCTAGGAGAGTTGTGTCAATTTTTACTTAAATGAACATATCTCAATATAGAATCATACCACGATAATAAACTCTATACCTTACTATAGCTCAATTCTTCCTCTTTTAAAAACAGTCATCAAAGTCTATAGAAATTACAAGGTTTCTAAGAAATTCCACGTAATCTGGCAGAACTCCTTTTGTCACAACTCTCCTTACACCAAGGTAAGTTGTGACAAGTACCAAGGTAAGTTGTGACAGCCGAGTATCTTTAGTATATTTCGTAGATAAAATAATTTTATATGAGTTATGAATAAAACACGCGTTGTTTTGCATAAATATACTTTAATAATCAACATTTGCATACATTATAGGAACTGCAATCATATTTAATACTAAAATAACAAGTATTTAATCTTCTTTAGGTAATTATAACATTATTTTGAGATCAATTGTAAGAAAATCAGTCAAAAATCTAAATTAATCTGATAAACAATTATGACACACGTATTGCAGCTCGCCTCCAGTGCAATCCTCGTGAGACCAGCCTTTGCATTCGAGACACTGGACCCACTTCTCATTTGATCTGCTACTGGCATACTATTCAAGGCAGCACATGCAAAAACAATTATTTTCTGCATCTTCTTCCGCATCATCTTCACTTTTCTTGTTGAAGACCAACAAGAAAAGTGTTTGTTCTTCTTTTTTTTAGGTCTATTATTATCTTCAGTAGGAATTTCTGTAAGAAATTCTGAAATTAAAAAAAAAATAGCAATTTAGCAAGCAAACACCAAACCACATGCCCAAATAAAAACCTGACAAAAATGACACATTTAAGATAGACTTAAATTGCCGAACACCTTTTATGTCAAATTAAGGTTTTAATAATTAGTTAAAACAAACAAACATACACATAAATAGAATTTAAAAAATGCTAATAGCATGTTAATTAAACTTAACAGAGAATAAATTAAAATAGTAGAGTTGTGACAGCATGTCACAACTCTCCTATGTGGCAAAAATCGCGACCTGGCCAGAATAATAATTCATAATTTCAAAACAAGATGAAAACACAACAAATCAATGCCACTTATTGATACTTCAAAAACCGCAGAATATAGGAAAGAAAAGCATAGCCACATTCATTCAATACTTCACGATATAAATACAATCGAAATATTGATAAAAAACTTACTTTTCGTTTTTTTTTTCCATCAAGACGCCGCACTCACGCAAACGCTTGCCGTGCGCCTTTGGCGCGTACTGCGTCAAGTAGCTCGTCGCTCAATGACTATTGCGCGACGTTGCCAGCTCGCTAACGGTCATAGGTTCCGCGAAATCGTCTTTGTAACAACTCTCCTCTGTCACAACTCACCTAGGTCTCCCCTACACATAATTATTTTTTCTGAGGGTATACATTAAAAAAAAAGGTTTATATTTATTTCGTAGTGTACCTTGTGATTAATTTGTAATAGTAAATTATGATTGAAACAGTGTACCTATACCAAAAAGACCCGTATTTTTAACCGCCCGTTTTTTAAAGTCGGTTAAAATATAATACTTATAATTATGAAACCAATCACGGGAAATATGATTATTTTTGTTATTATGTTTAGTTAAACAATGTATTATTTATTAGGTATTCGATCACTCACGCACGCACGAATTTGATAACAGTAGTGACCTCAAATTCACGGCCAAACTGGAAATGTAATCATCATTATTTGAATTTAATTAGAAGGTAGGTATAACATACTCTGTTTTGTTTAAATGTGAGGCAATTAGAGACGCAGCTGCAATTTCCATGCTGTCGGGGCGGGCATTCAGGTATGTGTCGTACAGAATTGGGTCTGAAATAAAATAGAGGATTTTTTTTTAATTTCTATGCAACTTTCAAAATGCTAATATAGGGCAAATAATGTTGTGTTTTACGTCACACGATGCAAGAATATAATACTTATAGTTAGATACACGATGCAAGTTCGGCAAGGGAATATTCTTGCTGTCCCTGTCTTTTTCATCGCGATAAACAAAACAAAACTTGCATCGTATGAATGGGTCTTTAGTATGTTTCACAGGCGTCCTAAAGTTATTAATAAATGTATTTACAACCTCTTTGTATAAATTATAGTAACTACAAGTGCTCGTTAAATGTAAAAAATATTGATTACACCATTTGGCGCTCAATGCTAGTAGTATCTACCTACCGTAACTTAGAAAAAGGCGATAGCTACTACGTAATCAATTCATGAAAGAGGAATTCATGTGATAAAAATGTCAGAGAGAACTTAAATCATGCTCGGGATTGGGATAAACTATGAAGTTGGACTTGTTAAATGTTGAATACTATCTGTCACTTTAGAATTGACTAAATTAAATAAATGTAGCAAATTTATTTAATCGTAGCTATCGACGATTAAAGAAATGTAGCAATTCAGTTGCGGGTCTGGCTGTAGTCTAGTGAAAATGAATAGCTAGAATACAATTCCACTCTGGATGATCATTGGATGATAAGCAGATTTTATTTTGTTTTATAACAATTCCTTATGTAAGAATTATGTCATTGACACAATTCTCTCATTTTAATTGCTTAAACATGTCAACTTTTGATAAACTTGACTGTTATTATTAAAATTTATCAGCCTATTGGTAGCTGATAAATATTTACGATCTAATATAATCACACTTTTATTCTAATCAAACCGAGACAATAATGAATAGTTATTATTAAAAGGTTAACATAATATCACCTCATCCTCCGAATAATTAAAATTTCATAAATAAAAACATAAAATGAAATACCTGGGCATGATGGACCTTCACAGTCAGGCTCTTGACCTTCAACTGGAATTTCTGCGTGAAACTGTAAATGCAAACCACGTTAGCATTATAGCGTTAAAGGCCGTTTCAGGAATTATTTAATGGTAATTAAAGCGAATGATGTTTTACTTACAGCTAATACAGTGCCTGTTCCATTGAGTTCGTCGAAGGCTTGCTCTAAATCATCTATAGTCACGTGAGGAAATTCTGTTACGCCGCTCTCGCTGAGAAAGCACTTAAAACCAACCACGCCAGCCTGGACCAGACCTTGTAAATCTTTCTGAAAGCAATAAACACGAACTTTGATGTTGTCTTCAAGAAAAACGTAATAATTCGGTTTTATCAGATTCCGTGATGAAAAAAGTGTTCAGCGTTTCAATTTCAGTAGTTACCTTTTACCGTCAGAAAAGTTTTGAGCGGGACAGAGAGATCGAAAACCAGTGTTGAACTCGGACGGTTATCAAAACCGCATGATCTAAGTTTGTTTTGGTAAGGCTCCTATCAAAGAGCACTTAATGAATATGGAGAGGAAATTATTTTTTATTATTAATATTATGTCTCTCAATTGAACATCTTACTTTTGGGCATGATATTGATTATGACGATGCTTACTCACCGCATTGCCAGGAACGACTCCTCCCCAGAAGCCGACATCAACGTACACTTCTTCTTTAGCAATGTTGGCCTTGGTCTTCAAATTCTTCACAGTTGTTGTTGGTGGAATAGAATTCCTGCAATAAAAAAAAAATAAGTAATATATTGCAGCTGGATTAAAAAAACAAGTAAATTATGACTGGATTTATATTATCATATTATTATTAGATTATCATAAATCACAAACATGAATCACTAAGCACCAATTTAACAGGTGTTAAATAAACCTTATTGGCAGGATAAGCATATTATAACACATAAATAAAAGTGACAGCTGTGTTTTTTTCAAGTGTAACTTGTGTCACTTTTTAATTCGGTCAGGTTATATTTTACGGGTCGGATAAGATCTATCCGGCACCTATGAAACTGGCCCTTAGTATTTATGTAGCAGCTACGTATTAGTAACAACAAATAGTAATCTATTTTAACCAGTTATTAATTTGTTATATAAATAGAACGAATAATATCATTATGTTAATAGAGACAGACGAAGGTATCTATGTCGCAAAATGTATATTCAGGTGTGGCAAAAAGTTTAACATGCAACGATCTTGGCGTAAGAATATTAACGTAATTTTTTTTATTGGGAGTGTAATATCGGATATTACAACTAGGAAATAAAGCAATACTGAAAGTTGATATCATTTGTGTAATGAAAAAAAGTATTTTTCATAACAGCTACCTAATTGTGTTTTTATTTTAGTAGCTATTCAAACTCAATAGTTTATACTGAGTAAACATTGTCGGTGGTAACGGTGATTGACCGCTCATAATAGAGTATTGCACGCCTCGTGGTGCCCGTGTTTTAGGATAAATGGATTGTTGAGCAACTGAGCGACATAATACGGGCTGTTACATCGTCACAAAGCTGCTTCCCAAAATGTTACTGACCATGATACTGAGATCCTAGATGCAAAAGTTTTTCATCGGCAATTTCCACATATCGGAAATCTTAATTTTTTTTTACAGGTCCTAAAAAAAGCCGAAAGTGTATGAATAAGCTTCCGTACTTTTTATATTTGATTTATTAATTCATTATTTATTATACGGATTTATACAAATTAAATAATAAATAATTGATAAAGTTTGGATGAATACGAAAAAAAAATTCAGCAAAGAAACTGCACTTATTACTTAGTTGACTTATATAAATAAAAGTAAATTGCAAACAGTACAATACAAGCATTGTATGTATTAATCCAAATACAGATATAGAGATCCGAATGCCCTTATCCCAATTTGGCGCTACAAGAAAAAATACTTCTTATCTTATATCTATTATTTTACAAAAAAACAAACCTTTTGCACAGAAAAATGCTCATTAAGCATTGCACATTGTCTGATATAATAATGCAGCACAAACGAAAACAAAAAAAGAAACGAAAAAAATCAGCACATAAAAAACTGTGAAGGTTGTTTAATTAATTGTTTAAGATTGGGAATATAAAACATTTCATCAATTCGGATAAAACTGGTTATTATAAGTATTATTATATAAATGCTGCATTTGGATAGCCCTTTCATTTTATTACAGTTAAGAAAGTGGCTTCGAAAGTTGAATTGAATCCAAAAAAAGAAATTACAGGCACAAGATGCATCGGGGTCGGGAATGAGGAGAAGAGAGGTATCACCACTGTCACATTTGACACCAAATAGATGTGCTTTCTACTCTGGTATTGAGATATGAATATTTGTCAGGGGTGGCAGTATACTTTAGTCCGGTAACTCCAATATATATATATATATATATATATATATATATATATTGGAGTTCAATCCAACCCCAACTATTACATATTATAGTGTACCTAGCAATATAATAGATATGTATTTTTCTGAATGTGAACAACACACGCTTCATGGGTATGTCTTTTGGGGTTAAAATGTACTCTTTCTGCCTCGCCCATAAAATTACCTACTAACTCTATTTATTAATACCTTCAATACTTTAAATGTATACTAAACAACAAAACAAAACATAACATCACGTCTGGGTAATGATGTCTGTGGCAGAGATTTATAACACTCACATTTTAAGTGTTATGTGTGTGTCCCTATCGACATCCACCGACCGACCAACAATGCCAACTACGTGTTATTGGGGTATTGTGAATTTGTCTGACGGAAAACAGCTTAACCCTGATTCAAATATTGGGAAATTATTTCCCACTTGACACTACTGTAATATTTATTTATTATTTCTTTATTGACAACTCTAATCAGTACCAATCTCTATAAAAAAACCACCATTGCCACTCTTTTTATAAAAATAAGGAGTTTTTTAAAACCCTCTTACCTAAAAACCGTGACAAAATTTCAATTTTTTAAAAAAAATGTCCATTTGATTAAGGGTTAAAACACTTTTTCCCGACCCGGGCAACGAACATAAGATCTTGAGGTGATCATACGCTAACCTTTAGAACTCTAGACCAATGAGGCAGAAATGTAACAATGGAAGATACGTATTTATGATGTGGCAATACTAAATCATATAAATGGTAATACTTACAAAGGCATGTCAATGATGGTGGTGACCCCTCCCGCAGCAGCAGCCTGGGTGGCGGTGACGTATCCTTCCCATGATGTCCTGCCAGGCTCGTTGACGTGCACGTGGGAGTCGATCACTCCGGCCAGCAAAGCAAGGTGTCCTCCATCTACTATCTATAACAATTAGTCATACACTGTGTTACTTTGCCAAGAATGAAAAGGAGCATAAGAAAATATTTTGATTTTGCCTTGAATTTTCAGGTATTCCTAGGCAAAGGGAATAGCTTGTGTTAAAAAAAATGTAAAAAAATATCGGTATTTTCTACCCCCGAGGGTTTATTTGTGTGTACCTCACCTTTCAGTAGACTCGAATGTGGTAGTAAAAGCTAAATATAATATTTTTTTAATTGACTTAAAAACTCAATAGTCACCAAACGTGATTTTTTCAGGTACGGACTACCGTGCAACCTACTTTTGACTCCGGTATACTAGACAACTAGTATACCGGTAAGTATACAAGCATAAAATAAAATAAAATAATTATTCAATGTCGAATGTAAGTAAATAATTTTTTACATAATTCTATGGTTTATTCACACTAACCCGTATCCAACTATTCTTCTTTTTGTACAGTTCGCAAATATTAGTTCTGAGAATAGATCTGCTTGTTTGAGTTAATGTGTGTATTTGGAATTGTCATAGGGACCATTGGATTAATTGCTTCTAACGGTCTATTTCGGTTTAAAGATATTTATTTCTCATAAGAACATCAGTCCACTTAAAATGAGATACAAAGTTAGTATAAAGTAATAATACAGTGGCATTATCTGTAGAGTTATAAAACATTAAAAGTTACATTACAGTGTAGGTACATATTTCTTAAGCTTTGATTTGAATGATTGAATTTTATCGTATTCTTTAATATTGGCTTTTTCATGTAAAAATACAAATAATTTATATTATATTATATTCTAAATACCCGAGCGAGACCCTATTAGTATGTTTTTCTATACACAAAGAGGCAGCGAATACCGCTCAGGTCTGAATAGGTCTTCACTTTTGAAACTTATTTACAATCAATTTAATTACAGCGACACAACAGAGCACACTAATTATTTTACATGTTAAGATCATTCATCTCACATGCTCGGCGAATACGAATACTTGACCTTCCCGGAGACGAAAAAAAGACATTAACAAATTCTTTGACAGAATTGTAATGCTTATATTTTCTTAGTCTTATTATCGTTATCTTAGTTCGAACTAAATGATGATAAGGTGATTTTTGTACGTAAATTTTCATCACTTTTACTGTACCCTTATTTGAAAATGAACACAAAATATCAAGGTCTTATTTCGTAGTCTACGTAGCGCATCGTAGAATTGCTACGCAGATACACATCTGAATAAATAGATAATTTTGGCCATAATTCGTCAGAAAACAATACGTATTACATGAATATTCGTATTGAATTTATTACCCCTTCTGTTTATTATTATATGTTTGAAATGTTGCAAATAATACATTTTTTTTATAACACATTATCTTTTATAATATCCTGAAATGAATAGGGTTATCATCATCAAAGAGATTGCAGTTTGTCAGATCAGAAGAAACATTGAAAAGTCTACCGATATTTATTTTACTTTTAGTTGCTTAAATACACATTGTAATATCTAAATAGGTATTCGGTCCTTTACATTTCAAATAAAATAGGAAATTAAATATAAATATAATAAAACAATAGTAAACAAGATCGGATAAAAATAAAAGAGATATGCATCTGATTGCTAACCGGTCAATTAAAATTATGCGATAGATTGTTAGCTCACAAATATCATAAATTTATAAAAAATATGTAGTAAATATAGTAATAAGAACTCACCTCTAAATGCCAATTGCTTTGAGCCTGCAGCAACAAATCAACGGATTCTTTCTTGAGGACAGCTTCAATAATACCCTTCTCATTAACCAGCACACCTCCGTCGAATTCTCCACTTTCTGTGACCACATGACGACTCAAAAACAGCTGCTTCCCCAGAGATTTCTTAGTTACTACATGGCTGGATACAACCGCTAAAATAAAATTAAAAAGTTACTAGATGATATTATTATAAACATTAATAATCTCGTAAAATGTTAAGTTAGAGTTTATCTTACACAGGAGCACAATTTGCAATAATACTAAATAACGAAGCAACATAATAATGGTCGATACGGTGCGGTGGTTAGTGAAAAACTGAATGACGCTCCGAGAGCAGTCCGACTACTAATATTTACATCAATGACAAACCCTATTATCTTCACTAATCACCGAAACTGAGAAAAATCTGATCTATAGAGTAAAACACGTTTTACTTAACGTCAGTGTCGCGCAGAATATTAATTTTATTGTCTTACGTTTCTTTGTATTTTCTATTGAAATGCCATTGCATTATCAATTGGGTTGAATTGAAGATAACACAATAGATTTAGGTATATATACTATTTACCAACTCACCCAAATATTTATCAAGAACAGGTGTTTCAATTTTAAAAACCTTTTGCTAACTATCGTATATACAATACATGTATCGTACATTGTCGTTCAGTACTAAAGAATCGATCATACAATTTTATATTGATACTTGTAATTGATACCGGTGGAATTACTGGCGATATGAAGTATGTAGCAGTTGTTTGTCGCAGAGTTGCATTACTTCCTTTTGGAGTATTACATAATACGGGTTATATTTTTCATAGTCATAGCATTTTACAGGTCATCCGGTAGCCGTTAACTGAAGCCAGACGAGACTAGATGACAAGATTCGTCTACGGCTCTACCTACGCTATTAATATGTACCTACATTACATACGTAGCGTAGTTAAAATAAAATGAGGAAAGAATTGGTAGGTTATTTGCATTTTTTTCTTAATTATACTCATTGCTCATACCCAGGTAAAGTAATCATACAATTTCTTAGAATAGAGCTCTTATTAGATAAGCATTCTATTACCTATATTCATTATGAAGTCGAAAATAAACATCTCATAATGTAAGAGCGTGCAATGTATTCCTTAATTAAATTGATGAAAAACCAGGTTATAATATTTTAGTACATATTTAGTACAAAAAAAATTATATCTCAGTTTTAATAATTGTAATATCATAAATCTGAAGTACGACCTGGAACAGAACGCTTTGGCAGACACAGGAAAACCACAGGACACAAAGTATCTAAGCAAGACTTTCTTTTACTTTTTGTACGATTCACGATTAAGATGTTTCTGATAACGAGAACTATACTTACATATTTATGTAGAAGTATATATATTAGTATATGCAGAACTTGCATTGACACTTATCTATTGTCATATAAATAGATCAGCCTAAATATCGTGTGTCGAAACAGAATGACTTTATCTGTGGCAAATCTATTGCGGTTGATGGAAGACAGTCAGACAAGATTAAAACTAGTTTTGTATTTTCTACCTTGTTTACCTTGACACCATTGACACCTGAATACCGATATCTTCGAAATTATTAAGTAAAGAGAATGAAGAGAATTGATGAGGTGAGTCGATGAACCAAATCCAGGCAATTCATCAACCAGCTTTTGATAATCCACTGCTGGGCTATTATAATTACTCTCTGTATTTAACTTAGCGACGCTATTTATGTTTGCTGACTTACCCTCAGGCTGGACTCAATAACATTATGTTTCAATTCTATTGAAGTATTTCTTAGTTTAACATATCTCCTCTCAACACACTGTAACTACTGATGATAATGTTATTTTAACTTTAGTCTAATATAGGTAATTAATTACTTTTATTTAAGTACATATATACATAGTTTACTCAGTAAATTTAACTCGTATACCGATAATAATTAACGCGAAAACAGCCGAGGCTAATGAAATGTTAATTAGTTCGTATTCATTATCCGTTCAAAGTAAAAAGTCGTCATCTAAAAATACCAGGTTATACTATTTAAACCGGTTAGTAAATACGTGATGACAATGTTTGTATATCTTTAGACGTAAAAGTGATGCCTAAACTAGTGCTGAATTGGGCAACGCGATTATGTTTGTAGTAGCAAAGCTAGTTATTCTATTTTATTTATTTATTTAAAACTTTATGCACAATTTGTACAGAGTCGGACTTAATGCCAAAGGCATTCTCTACCAGTCAACCAAGGGTGGTGCAGAGCTTTAACATGGTAGGTGCACTTGTAAAGATAGTAAAAAAAAAAACAAAACTAACAAAACTTACAAATAAAATAAAATAATATAAAATGATAATATTATTATACTTTCTAAAGTATAAATCAAATACTATATAAACATACTTAACTATTATATATACATATATAAATACATATAACATATATACACAATATATAATAGAAATATTGGATGATAAATATAAAATCATACACAGTGTGGTAACCTAATGATGTGACGATTCCGACAACTTATCACGGAGGAGATTCCGAACTTTTATTTTGAATGTAAAACGGTTAGTGGACATCCTGATTTCGAGAGGGAGCGCATTCCACAAAAGAACAGATTGAACGAAAAAGGAAGAATTTAGAAACCCAGAAGTGTGAGATGGACATAGAAGGAGTAAATTATTTGACGAGCGAAGATCACGCTCGTGATTGGAGCATAGAAATTGGAAATAAGGAGCTAAGTAACTAGGAGGAGATGAAGAATTAAGGAAACTGTACAGAGTGGTAAGAGCACGTAAATTCCGACGCTGACGGATGGGCAACCAAGTTAATTGAGAACGGTAAGTAGACACGTGGTCATACTTTCGAAGATTATATATAAATCGAATGCAGCTATTGAGAAGACGGTCTACTTTAATTCTACATTGTGGTGTTAGTATGGTAGCCGCTGGAGTAGATATTTCCTGGAATGGCAAAGCGACTCGGCAACCGTAAGGTGCCGTGTCCGTGTCCCACCCGTCATGTGGACTGACTGCCCGAAGAAAGTCCGAGGAAGGCAAAGGACCAGGTGTTGTGGCGCAAATTGGGAGAAGCCTAGTCAAGCAATGGACTATGATTGACAAATTGCTTGATGTGATTGCCCGCAAATATTAAATATAGTAATATAGCAAACAGTCTAATAATAGGTTAGTGTCAAGGTTACTGATTTAAAATATTTTGCTAAAATAAATGAATATAATATATTATAACGTTAACGATATATTATATCGTTTTTTTTTCCGACAGATATACATAATGATAATTTAAAGTAACTGTACCGGTTATTATTCAATAAATAGATACATTTCGCATAAATCTCGTAACTATCTGTAATGATTTATTTTCTTGTACAGGCAACTTATTACAGACAAGTTATTCTGACCCTATTGTTAAATTATGGTAAAATTAAAAAAAAAAACTGTCTATGATGTTCCCAAGTAGGTACAAATGTCTGCGACACTGAGAATATAATTTTTTGAGAAAAGCAAATACCGAGAATATTATTATTATTCGAGAATTAGGTGACAGTATCTAGTTGGTGATGCACCACACCATACACCATACTCATAATTAAACTTATATCAATTTGAAACAATTTTTGCTGCAAACCAGTAAGTAAATCAGAAAGTCCTACACATATTGACTTTAATCATACTTAAATATCTGATTTAAATGATTGTGATGAATTAAGGGAAAAGGGACAAACTAAAAAGTCCGCCTTTGTACTATTTTTTTGTGCAAAAAGTTTAATAAATAAATAAATAAAAATAAAAACTAAGTTCCTTGTTATCTTTATTAAACAATACCTATTTAGTTTACAATAGAGAGTAAATAAACATAGGAAATTACCTTGATATTGGCCTGCGTGGCCAGTTCACCTCAACAACGTTCTTGGATGCTGTACAATGGTAAAAAGTTTTTTATTTAATTTCCTGTTATTATTATTTACTACATAAAGCCTTAGAATAGCAGATCTTCAGTACAGGAAAAGAAATAAATTTTAATAATTATGCAGTTGGTAATAAAAATGTAGCCAAATGGCGGCATAATTAGGTACTATCTTACTTCAAGGTTCAAGGCTTTTACAAAATTGGCAGTTGGCATAGAGATAAGTACAGCGTACAACACAAGGTTTAGGTCACATAGGATTTTGGTCACCGCTCTTGTCAGTGCCGCATTAGCCTGTAAGCAAATTAATCAATTACTTATGGCATCACGTCTTGGGGGGCACCAGTGGTAGACTATCGGGAGTCGCAAGGCGCGGCCCGTCTCGGGCACTCAAACGCCTCCATGCTCCTTTAATCAAATCAAAACGATGTGTATTAAAAGTTTCACGCACAAAGTCGGTACTCCTGGTGCTTACTCTGGGCACCTTACACTGAAGAAACTCGACGGCGTGGGGGTTAAGAAGGGGCACCACAGGAGTGAATTGCTTAGGCCATCAAATAGTCTTAATCCGGCAATGGCTTTTCGCCGCCATATTTTGTGCTTCTCATGCAGCCCTAAGGTTTTAATTTTTGGACAGGCGAGGTGTCTGTCGCTCTATCGGTGCTGATTTATTAATGATCATAATAATATTATTATATTATGATTCATCATTCAACACTTTCGTTATCACCACAAAGTACGATCAATTTTATTCACAACCAAAAAAGGTTAATAATGTTATTAAACTTATGTTGACTAAATTACGAAAAAAAGCATAATTATATTATCTTTTTTCTGTATAATGCATAACAGGGAAGACAGTGGCTGCATGATAAGGAAATGTAGTATTTTAAGAACTTTAATTAATATTATAAGAAATTTCGCACGCTTGATTCTATCCTAATTGATAGAATCGAGCGTTCATTTGCGGAAATCCAATAAAGTTATTTTAGCTGTAATTTCGTTGGTTCATTAAATTTTACAAAACGATAAGGAGATAGACTATTTTTGTATGATCTGAACCCACCATGCAGTAGATGAGTGATGTACCGATGGATAGCTAATTTGTGCTGAAAAAAACAAAGGCGGCAACTTTAAATGTTAGTTCGTTTTAAGTTATGCGTTCTCATACATCGATCGAGGGTCGATCGATTTAGATGTGTGACTCTATAATTTTGAATGTCGTTTTAGAATTTCTTGTTTTATATTTTAAGATCGGGTAAATCAAATCACCCAAATTCTCCAAATATTCACGCATGTTTGCCCATAAGTCATAAATTTCCATGCTCAGCAGTAGTGAAAGTGCAATATCGAAAGAAAGACAATCCTCGAAGGATAATGCAGCCAACATCAAACGGATTGTAAAATGAAACAACTGTAAATAATAGAACATTTCATTTAATCAACAAAACGAGCAACTAATTCATAACAATTATACAGGATGGATGCGTCATAGGGAAAACACTGAAAAAACACTAATTGTGACCACGTCAAAAACTGTGTTTTCAACAAATGCCCTAATGTGGCATCCATCCCGCATATTATTTCAATTTAAACGTTCTTGAGCAACAGTTTTCCTTGAGGTTCTCCAACAATGTCATCCTTGTCGTATATCAGCTGTCCTCGGAGGTAGGTCTGCTTCACCACGCCCTTCAGCTCCCGGCCGATGTATGGTGTTAACTGTAAATAAGATTTTTTTTACAGGTGTCTGTTGCTGAAATACTGAATTAAATTATAGCAAGAAAGTGCACTGAGTGCCGCTTACACCGACTGCAATGTGATAAACATATAACGTCTGTCTTGCTTTACAACTTGAGATTTCTCAGCCCCTTTCAAACATTGAATGAGAGGGAGGATAGGAAGATATCAAAATACGAGTTTAATATTTCCATATATAGCTTAAGAAACTTAGTGAAATCGGACCTAAGCGTAAAAAAAATCAATTGCCGCTAGCATTTTTGGTACATAATTTTTTGTAAGTGGTTTATTATAGGGTTGTAACGGAACTTCGCCTCCGCCTCCGTTACTGCGGAAGTTCCGCAAGAAATCGTACCTTCGCCTCCGCTTCCGCCTCCGCACAATTTTTGCGTAGTTGTAACGGAGTTTTATTTACGTAATCATATAGCATATTGTGGTGGAGAAATAACAATCAATATAAAGCTTTTTCTCCCATCGTTCGCACGTACTTATCGGCGTCGCCAAGTTCAGTGCCAAGTGAACAATTATTTAGTTCAGCTGTTTAATTTATGAATCCCTTAGAAATCGTTTGGAAGGTGATAAAGCCGCAAAACTATTGTTTGTCAAATTTAATTTACCTCTCCTAAATTTTGATTACTAGTTTTGATTACAAAAAAGTTAACTTAAAATTTTTACTATATGTTTCGAATGTTTACTTAAGTGTTAAGTATTTAATATAAAAACTTTTGAACCTTAAATTACTATTTTATTTACATCCACTTTCACCTTCGCCTCCGCCTTCGTTAACCTCCGCATCCGCGGAAGTGAAACTCATCGCCTTCGCATCCGCCTCCGCCTCCGTTAAGAAGGCCTCCGTTACAACCCTAGTTTATTACACAGATTGAGTCTTTATTCAATATCTTTATATGTGTTTAAGTTAAGCTAAAATTGTAAAACTACAAATATTTTTTTGCACACAAAAAAATTATAATAATACTAGCTGTTACCCGCGACTTCGTCCGCGTGGATGTCGTTTTATGAACAAAAAATGCTAAAGGTAACAATGTCAATATAACAATAGTAGGTACAACTCATGCACTTACTTACCTATCTATTACCAAACCGACCAAAACAAATATACGACAAAAACTCAAGGAAAATAATATTCAAACAAATCAAAACAGACAAATAGGAACAACTCATGTACCTACTTCGAAACTACTTCAAATTTCGAAATAATAGAAATTGCGACACGTGCGTCCGAGACAGCCCGTAGAGTTTAGCGTAATGTTAAATATCAAAATTCACCCAGTTGTTTTTAAATTTAGCGCTTTCTGAACAAACAAACTATCTCCCGCGATTTCATCTGTGTGGTAGGTACATCAATAAAAAAACTCAATAACAGAAAACAAAATTCCTACCTACCTAAATAAACCTATTTCTGATATTAACTAATCTAAACTCAATAAATAAGCAAAATCCCTATAAACTAATATCTATACGAATGTCTTATCCTACCTAACAGTATTATAAAATAACCTACGGTCACTACGTACAATATCAAATATACTACTTAGACCAATACTTTAAAATTAAAATCTATACAGTACGACTTATATAAAAATAAACCTTTCGGTTTATATTTATAAGTCGAACCGCAAATATAAGTTTGTCATAGGTCATTTATAACCTACGACAAACTTAATTTTGCGGTTCAGGAGCAAACCGCAAAGTTAAGTTTGTATTTTATTGTATATTATTACCTACTACGACCTATTAGATTAAAAATACCCTATTAGGGAAAAAAGGAAATAAAAGCAAATCGGATTTTTTTAAAGTAAAGGAAACGATCTAACCTACTTATAACTATAAACTAAAAGAAATATCAAGTATGAACAAAATGAACAAAATTAATTTACAGGACCTAATTAATAAAAAAACACTTAAAAAGTTATACGAAACAATAAAATAATTTAACTGGATCGAAAAATGTAATTCTCTATAGCGCAAATTTGTCTAATCGCATGCGTCCGACAACGATGCCTGCCGCAGATGCCGCCACACTTCGGCGAATGTACGCGACTACGACCGACGGCAGGAATTTAAACTTCAAAAGCGAATGATTTCTTATCAAGTACTTAAATATAAAGTTTCATAGTTTTATCTTTTAAAATTAAGAAATCCCATACAAACTTTCAACCTCTATTTCAACCCCTTCATCCCTTTTTTTTTAAAAAAAAAGTAGCCTATGTTCTGTCTCAGGGTCTAAAGATTGTCTGTACCAAATTTCATCAAAATCGGTCGCGAGGTTTAAGCGGCAAAGCGTAACAGACAGACAGACAGACAGACAGACAGACAGACAGAGTTACTTTCGCATTTATAATATTAGTTGGGATTAGTTGGGATTACAGTTACTCAATATCTTACTATTGCGTAAGAAATGCGGTCACTACCTAATTGGAGGCACGCGCAAATATTGTGTTTGTTTTCTAAACAAAATCAACTTTATCTGCTCTTAGGTAACAATATTGGGATCATAATATACAGGCGGATAATAATATTTGGGAGTCTGTCTGTAGCCGTCTGTCCGTCTGCTTGTCACAGGTTTTTTCTCTGCAATTGTTACCGGTGATTTATGTTAATTATGATACATTTATATCCTATAGAATACAACACTAATTCTGTGTCCCATCACTAAATAAATGAATCATGGAGTCTAATGGTGTGTGCAAAGCGTCTCTCTTGTATTGTAATTATAATAAATAGTGTAACATGTGAAACAGTGCTAAATAAACATTATCCAAAGTATCGAGTGTTTTCCTTGCAATATATAATATGGTAGCAGAGCGTGGTTAGTGAAAAAATAAAAAAAAGTGCACGTGGAAAATAAAAAAAAAAGGAAATGGCGTCGGACAATAGTGGATTTAATATTCCCGTATTCAATGGGACGGAATATTCGGCATGGAAGATAAGATTAATGAAGTATCTACAATTTAAAAAATGTAAAGATGTCACGCAAAGATCAAAAAGTAGTACCGATGATGCCAAATGGGATGAAAGAGATATCCAAGCCACGAACTACATTTACAGTGCGATTACCAATAAGCAATTAGAATATGTAAGTGATCTAGAAACTTCCTATGAAATAATAAAAAAGTTTGATGAGATGTATCTCAAAAAGTCCACTGCATTGCAAATTGTTTCCAGGCAAACATTAGAGAATATCAAATTGAAAAATTACTCTGAGGTGACGATATTTTTCGATGACTTTGAGAAGGCTGTGAATGAGCTCAAACAGGCTGGTGCGAGTGTTTCAGAACAGGAAAAGTTGAATTATATGATAAAAGCACTGCCCGAGAGTTATTGCTATATAGGTGACTTGATTGATGTGTTACCAGAAAATGAAAGAACCTGTGAATATCTCAAAAGTAAAATTAAACTAAAAGCAAGTGAAAATATAGATACTACAAGTGTATTCAAGGCAGAGAAGCCACCTAATAAAGAAAACAACAATTGCTTCGGTTGTGGAAAGCCAGGGCACTTTAAGAGGGATTGTCGTTCAAATCGAGGAAGAGGATGTGGTTTTGTTCAAAGAGGTCGAGGGTCATACAATAACAGGAGAGTATTTAATAGAGGAAGAGGCCAACATGAGAGTTTTCATACAATTATAGCCAACAATACTGCAAGTGAAAAGATAGTTAAAGGTGAAATAAATTGGCTCCTTGATAGTGGATGTACGGACCATATAATAAACACAGATGAATATTTTGACTCATACAAGACTTTAGAAAGACCAATGAAGGTGAGAATTGGCGACGGTACAGTATTGGAGGCCACAAAACTTGGTAATATAAAAACTTATTTTATGGTATTTGGGCAAAAGTCTGAGATTATTTTGAGAAATGTATTCTATGTAAAAGAAATGAAGGCAAACTTACTAAGTTACTCTAAGATAACAAACCAACACTCCATTGTTTCAAGGGGAAGATTATCCAAGATTTATAACAGGAATGGAAAGATTATAGCAGTTGCAATGAAAGATGACAGGTTGTACAAAATGAGAAGTTTCATAAAAGAAGCAGAAGGAAATATTAGTAAGTGTAATATGACAATCAAAGAAAAATTACACCGTACACTGGGACATGTAAATTTTAAGAGTTTATCATTGATGTGTAAAAATGATTCATTAGAAGGAATACCTAAAGAAATAGAGAATATACATTTAAGGTGTGCAACCTGTATTGAAAACAAAATGCATAGCTTGCCCTTTCAGAATAATAGAAGGAGAGCCCAAGAAATATTGGAAATAGTACACACAGATCTGAATGGGCCACATCAGACAACAGGATACAACGGAGAAAGATATTTTTTTACATTAATAGATGATTACAGTAAATTGGTGAAAGTTTATTGTATAAAGAGTAAAGATGAGGTATTTGATTATTTAATGCAGTATGTGAACGAGGTACAGAATCTAACAGGAAAAATGATAAAAGAACTACGATGTGATAATGGGAAGGAGTACATAAATGCGAGAGTTTTTAAGTTTGCAAGAGAGAAAGGAATAGCTATAAAACCGTGTCCAGCGTATGTTCATGAACTAAATGGAACTGCAGAAAGATATAATCGCACGTTAATGGATATGGCAAGATGTCTGTTATCAGAAGCAAAAGTTGAAAGAAGATTCTGGCCTGAGGTAATTAAGTCTGCAGCATATCTGAAGAACAGAACAGTAAATAATAATAATAGTTTCAAGACTCCATACGAAATATTTTTCCAAAGAAAGCCGTCAGTAAAATATATGAAAATTTATGGAAGTAAAGTTTTTGTGAGAACTCCTGAAGAAAGGCGAAAATCGAAATGGGATAAGAAAGCAGAAATAGGAATACTACTTGGATACACGGACACCGGCTACAGAGTATTGATAAATAACAAAGTAATAACGGCGAGACATTGTGACATAATAGAAGAAGACATTACTTTGTGTGGATTGGACGAAAAAGAAGAAAATGCAAGTCAAAAGGTGATAGATGAGAAGATAGAAGAGTCTACAGAGAAAATGGAAGAGAATAGTAATATGACAGACAAGGAAGATGAAAAAAGTGATGAGTTGAACAGTTATAGAAAAGGAAAAAGACAAATTAAACCCCCACGACGATTTGATGATGAATATGGGTATTGTATTTATGTTAATTTTTGTAATGCTATGATTCCAGATAATTTTCAGGAGGCAACTACATGTAATGAGGCAAATAAATGGAAACAAGCCATGGATAAAGAGATGGACAGTTTGGTAAAAAATGATACATGGGCCCTAGTAAATAAACCTCCAAAGGACAAAAAAGTTATCGATGTCAAGTGGATTTATAGTAAGAAGAGTGAAGATAAGTATAAAGCTAGGTTAGTTGTAAGAGGGTTCCAACAAATTGATTGTGTAGATGATATTTATTCTCCAGTAGCTAAGATGCCAACACTTAAATTACTGTTATCCTTTTGTTGTCAAAATTCTTTACATATCCACCAGATGGATGTAGAAACAGCATTCCTAAATGGTAAAGTAGTATCTGAAGTTTATGTAAAACAACCTAATGGTTATGAAGATGGTACCAGTAGAGTATATAAGTTAAAAAAATCATTGTATGGGTTAAAAGAAAGTCCTAGAATTTGGTATGAATGTTTTAATGATTTTTTAGTAACTATTGGTTTTCGTAGAAGCAAATATGACTTTTGTTTGTATGTTAAAGAGGAAAATGATGTAACTGTATACATATTATTATTTGTCGATGATTTATTAATAAGCTGTAGGCATGAGAATATTATTGTAAACATTAAAAAGAAGTTATCTGATAAGTTTAAAATGAAAGACATAGGTAAAGTTAAAAATTATATTGGTATTGATATTGAGTATGAGTATGGCACAGGGAATGTTATGACTTTAAGTCAGAAATGTTATATTGAGTCACTAGCTAAATCTTATAATATTGAAAATGCAAAATTGTGTACTACCCCTATGGAAATAAACTTAAAATTGGAAAAAGCTGATTTAAATGAGGATATTAAGTATAGAAATTTAATTGGAGCACTTTTGTATGTTAGTTCAGGCACTAGGCCAGATATAGCGTTTAGTGTAAATTATTTAAGCAGATTTCAAAATTGTTACAATGAGACACATTTTAAATATGCTCTGAGAGTTTTAAAGTATTTGTATTTGACAAGGGATTGTAAGCTTACCTTTTCTAAGAATAATAGTGCTGATGTTTTAGATTGTTATGTGGATGCCGACTGGGCAGGAGATATTGTAGATAGAAAGTCGACATCTGGTTTTGTAATAAGACTATTTGGAAATGTAATAAGTTGGAAGTCAAAGAAGCAAAATTGTGTCACAAAATCTTCCACATTTGCGGAGTATATTGCCCTATCTGAAGCTGTAACTGAACTTAAATTTTTGATATGTTTAACTAATGATGTATTTGTTAAAATTTCTAAACCGGTCAAGATATATGAGGATAATTCAGGGGCTGTAGCGATTGCTAAGTATGGTAACTTCACTAAAAACTCGAAACATATAGAAGTTCATTATCATTTTATTCATGAAAATGTAAAGGAAGGAAATGTAGAAATTGTTAAGATACAGTCAGAGGATAATGTAGCTGATATATTTACAAAATCGTTAGGAAATGTAAAATTCATTAAATTCAGGGAAATGTTAAATGTTAAGAAATAAAACAAAATGTTAAGATGTGTATAAGAAGTTTATTAAAGTAAATAATGTACCTAGTTTAGCCTAGTAATAGTAAAAAAAGCAAATGATACTTACCTAGATTACTTATAAGTTAGTATGTAACTGATTAATACCATACCATAATATTAATACTTACCTTTGATACCTACCTAAGATAATATTGAATACTTACCTTGGTTAAGTTTGTTAATGATATGTTAGATTAAAGATTTAAGGATGTGTATATAGGAAAGCATAGTTCTTGTTTGTAAAGAGCTGTTGTTTATAAAATATAAATGTAAGGAGGTGTGTTAATTATGATACATTTATATCCTATAGAATACAACACTAATTCTGTGTCCCATCACTAAATAAATGAATCATGGAGTCTAATGGTGTGTGCAAAGCGTCTCTCTTGTATTGTAATTATAATAAATAGTGTAACATGTGAAACAGTGCTAAATAAACATTATCCAAAGTATCGAGTGTTTTCCTTGCAATATATAATAATTTAAATACTTATTGTACGACTGCTTTTTGATAATTTGATTTAATAGAGTTTTTCTATGAGATGACATTAGAGGATTTTTTGGTGCAGACAACATATGGTTTTTACCACGTTGTCTGCACCATGGACACAATATTACATGCTCACAAAAGCACATCGTGAATATCTCCTAATTAAAGTAGTTAAAATTGGTAATGAAATATTTAATGAGCCTAGTGGATTATAGGAGCTTTAGGTAGCCATATTGTCTATAAAATGGTGATTAATTGTAGGTTTTAGTAATTATAACATTTAGTGCTGTAAACTATGTAAACTGCTGTGCACTACTGTATTCCGGCTTGATTGTTAAATAAGATCTTTATAGTAGTAATTTATTTATACATTTCTTTTTAATAACACCAACATAATTTATTATATAAAACCGGTCATCCATTAATATAGCCGAAAAACAAGGAGATTGTCTTATCCTCATGTAATGACGTCTGCCGACGTCCTCTTTGACCCCGTCACTCCATATATCGACCAGCTATCTCGTGATCACAAATCTAAAAAACTGTAGGTAGGTATTAAAATTCTCGATAGTTTAATCATAAAACATATTAAGTTCGTGGTGAATAAATAGCCGGAGAGCTGGTGACGAATTCGGGATAGCTTTTTTGGTACCGTATTTGAAAGTTGTAAAAAAATATATACCTACAATAAACACTCTTCTTGGCGACCACTTTATTTATTTTATAAGGTTTCGAACTGCCAACATATTATTTTACTTGACTGTACAAATGATTAATTCACAACAACATACTATATACTCGATGTATTTAACAATAATAAAACTTGTTCCATTCATAACTTTACTGAAGCAATCTGCCGTAATGTCTGCAGCTCTTGGACTAATACCGATAATGTTTTATCTCTGAACTTGAGTAGGCGACTGACATGTTATTATACAAGGTGTTTGGCACATTGACCGATATTTTTTTGGTTATGGGTATAATATGCTGATTTTTACATGACACGTACTAAACACGACAGAGTATCAATGACATCGTGACTTCACACCTCCGAAAATATGCATAAGAAAATCGCACACGTTAAAGAATAAGCTTACGAAAACACTATTGAGTAATAGAACATGATTTTGCAGCTATACGTGCAATTTCTTAAATCGGAATGTAAGTAAAAAGTTACTAGATTATGTAGAATTATCTATTGGATACAGAAATGAAATGAAATAAAAACCAGCCAAGTGCGTGTCGGGCCACGCGCAATAGGGTTCCGTAACTAGCTAGTCGTAACAACATTAAACGTACCGATTACCGACAAATATCCAAAATACCAAAAAATTTTTCGCCAGCAAAAATAACTTTGTTTTTCATAGTGTTTTATGGAATTTGTATCAATAACAAAATTATAATTTGCGGTTGCTGAAAAAGTGCTATATCTTAAAAACTGCCGACTGTATCTTATTCAAAACAATTTTGGTTGAAAGTTTTTATTAAGATCTATAATATATATTTTTTTTAGATTTTTCACTCCTGTGGTTTAAAAGTTAGAGGGGGGGGACGCTCATTTTAGCACTTTGAAAGTGTATATCTTTGGAACGATTGACATTGAATAAAAATGATTCTAGAAACCTCAATGTAATTTTTAAAGACCTATCTATAGACACCCCATACGTATAGGTAGAATGAAAAAAAAAAATTGTTTCAGTTCAATGTATGGGGAGCCCCCCTCTAATATTAATATTTATTTTTTTTGTGTAAAAATCGTAAAGCGGTTAACAGAATACATCTACCTACTTAGTTTCAATTGTGTAGTCCTAATAATTTCGGAATAAAGTGGCTGTGTCATACGGACGGACGGACAGACAGACAGACAGACAGACATGACGAATTTATAAGGGTTCCGTTTTTTGCCATTCGGCTACGGAACCCTAAAAAAAAGAAATACGTGAAATGCCGGTGGCTCAATACACTTTCTTTTTTTATACTGGGAAATGCCTGACGCATACCACTGACCCGGACAGTTTCAGTGGTTATGTCCGAGTTGCACGGACTACACCCATTGTGTTCCGTCAACAGGACTTTGCCGTGCAAGATGGCGGCCTGTTATTTTGCAGGGCAAAACTCTCTCCTCACTGAGAGGCGAGCGCGAAACACCTGACACACTGAAACACCTTCTCGGGCCTGCTTCTGATCAGGTGGTGGCGCAATAACCTAGCTCCTAAAATCGCCTAACTAGGTAATTGGGATTTATAATCTAAATTATAATAGTTCTAAACCAACCTACCTTTAACCTTCTAAAACTAGATGAGATAAAAATTATATGGGCTATAAAAGTACAAGGAATACTATAAAAGTACAAGAGGATGTTTCCTTATCGACACTATGAAGGCACTTCCGTTTTAGTACGCATTACGTTCAGGTTTATAGAGCCTGAAGGTTTATGTGTTGTTTATGCCATAACTCTTTTAATTCGCCTTAACGACTTTATTATCGTTTTATATTAATATTTGTGTGTGTTGTAAATGCTCTTAAACAATATTGTTTCAATCTAATACAATTCCAAACACGATGCAATCTTTCAGAATTATTTTGGTACCTGACTCTTATTTATACAGGCTGGGATCTTTGCTTCTAAAAAATAACTAACAAAATTAAGGATTTGATTATTGACACTAGATGTTTATTATTTGAGGTGCAAAAGATGTCTCTTTGTATGCATAAGTTATCATTAGCAAGAACAAACCATAAGATTTATTATTTTGTGGTCCTCGTTGTGTCACGTGTCACGATATCTTTTATTATATGTTTTATATGATTTATTGTTACAGGATTTAAATACTATCCGGTTCTTCTCATGCTAATGTTATACACAGAATAATTTGGCGAAAATGGCTTTATAAGAATTATATAACTTAAAATTTTAATGGCTTTACGACATTTTTTATGTATAATAATATCATATTAAATACTTTTTATTAGATCTATTTTATTTAATAAGTTTGTATTAATAATATAGTGTCATTTTAAATGTTTGATTGTATCATAATATATCATATTATTATTTTATTATTAATAAAACAAATTGTACTATATACTTTATGTTAAAATATTGTACAACCTAATAATATTCATAGTATCAGTCAAAGATCAATAAGCAGTCTCTTTCTGGCATTAATGGTTTATCCTAGGGTCGACCAAAGCCTTCGAGCAAATCCCGCAGTAAATTATAGTTTCAGTCTTTGACTAAAGTATTTTGCCCAACAATCGGGTTTTGCCTAGTCGATGCTAGGAAGTCGGTTAAACTTTGACTGAACTGACTTCCATGCGATCATTCGTAAGGAGCGCATCGTTTTTAAGTCGATGTCGTGGCATTTCCAATGTGATCCTGAACGTATAAACCGAGCGGTGGGACTCAAAGTTTTTAAGACGATGGCTGCAGCTTCATGCAAGCGCTTGTATATATGATTTTATTTAGGTTTAAATAATTCAAAAATTCAATTGAAATGATTTTTTTAATTTGTTTTTTTTTTGCACAAGAGTCTAAGAATGATGTACCTAATCACTGGTAAGCGTCTTCGTTACGATGTCATTTACACCCTGTATAAGTATTTTTTGTACGGCGTAGCAGGATAGGGCATATAAAATTATAAGCCGCAATCCTCTTGGCGTAGCAGAACATGACGTAACAGGATACGCCGTAGCAGAACACGGTGTAGTAGGATCCGGCGGCGTAGCGTATTTATTTTTTATGTTTAATGTTTAACTTGTACCTATTTGGTATTATTTTTTTATGTGTAAATTTGCAAACCTAATAGGTAGAATGTGACAGACTGCAATTGTAATGTATAACAACTTCTATAACTCATGTTCATGCAAATAAATGATTCCTATCCTTATTCTAAGCGTCGAACGACAAGTCCTGCCAAGGGGATTGCTGCTTATTATACGCTCTATCCTGCTACGACATAAAAAATGCCTTATTATTTTAAGGCACAAAAATCTCATCTCATCTACATGTACAATCTACATAAGATTTATTTAGATGTTTTTTTCAATAATCATTAATAAAAATAAAAAATAAGTTGGATCGTTCTATTGTACCGAATCTAATAAAGTAATACATTTTTATACCTGATTAAAATGATTACATTAACTTAACATTTGACGTTCGCTTGATCAAATCAGTTTCTCCTAGGTTTGTCGAAAATTCTTTAGTCTGAGACCGAAAACCTTTTGTTTGTGCTTTGACTTAGTCTTCAACTCAGATCTGAGGATTGACTAGTCAAATCTAGAAGCACCGCAGCTTTGAAGTTTCAGTATAACATGAACATAAAATTGGTTTAAAAGAAAACATTTTTTTTAAGAAAAATATCCTTGAAATAGATGGAAGTAAAGTTTGGAATAAAATAATATCTAATCTTCTAATCCTTATCTTCACTCGTCGGATACAGCGCACACTTGCAGTTTGGCAGTCCACACAGCAAGGAACATAGGCTAATCTGTCATTCTTATCTCCAACACTTGATAAAGCCACTTATTCGACATCATTCGAGCCTTATTATAGTATTTTACGTGGAACCACTGCTATCACTCCTCAATAGCTCAGTACGAAGCGATGCCATATTCTTTGTTAGACTAATTGTCAGACTCGACGAATACCATAGATCTACAAATGACAACCGAGACCGATAGCTTAACGTGCTCTCCAAGGCATGGAGGAAAACTCGTTATGATTAGATGATCACCGATCCAGGGCCAACCGCGGTTAGCATTGCTTTACCTGTGGATCGATCGCCCCGTGCGTCTTCGATTTAGCCAAGACCAAAGTTGCTACTTATTTACCTTATTCTTATGTCGTACAATGTCAGTAGTCACAGTGAATGAAGCGTCTGGGTCGAAGAACACGAGGTCTGCATCAAGGCCTGGCTCCAGCGCCCCCTTGCGGTTCTGCAGTCCAGTCAGCTGGGCTGGACCAGAGCTCAGGTACTTGGTGATCGCTGTAAGGTCTAGTCCACGGGAGCTCGCTGCCGTCCAAAATAATGATAGACCTGTCGTATGAATAAGAATTTATTACAAAAGAGCGAACAGCGATCAAAAATAATACAACTGGTTAAGCAAACATAAATATTTATTGACGATATAATCAAAACGTTAATTTGAATATTTTATGTTTACTTGGCATTATTAGCTGTCTGTTTTTGGATTTCACAAAAATATCTCACCAAAACGATTGTCTTGTAAAATTTTGGAAAGACAAGATCATAACATGGCCAGCAGTGTCACCACCTTAAATTTTTTTAAAATTAAATTTAACGAAGTTTCTAACAACTGAGTAGATCATTAGGTAGCGGGCTTGGAGCTATTAAAAAGTTAAATTCTCGTATTTTTCAAGCCGGTTTAGTACTAGTTAATATTTAAATTTTTCAGCGAGATTTGATGGTCATCAGTGAATCAGTGACGAAATTATTGGTTTTAGATATCAATAAAATATAAAGTAAGAGAAATTCAAATGAAACTTTGTATATTTAATATATCCGGTACTGGTTTCAATTCCTGAGAATTCCGTTTGTCTGGTATACTCGAAACCCAAATTATAAGGTCTCAAAAATCGACAAAACACTTTGAGCAAAAGCGCTTCGCTGGCTCGTCTTGGCGGCACCAAAAAATACTATTCTTCACTTAACAGTATTATTGTTTTTACCGATTCATTTATTTATATAACCGTAATAAACTCTGGTATATGCCTGGTACAGGTCGCGCGGTGGTTTATGATCGCTCGGCAAAAGTGGAAAGGGATGCGCAGTGTTCAATTTTAAGGTCTATTTGAAGGCGTGCGGAGTGAGGGGGGCGGGTGTGCGCCGACGGCGAGCGATCTTAAACCATCGCGCGAACTGTACGGTAGGCGGTACCTATTTAAAAAAAATCAAGCACTGTTTAGTTTTGTTATGTCTGTCTGTGCGACCTAATTTCCCTTAAGATAACGATAATATAATCTTTATCTCGTCTATAGACAACTTAACTGATTTCGGTTTTGTGAACTCTATAGCGGTGACATAAATATGTCAATTTGAACAACTGGTTATAATTTACTGTAAACTCACTCAAAAGACATTGCATGATTATTATTCGTCTACCCAAAAATCAACTCGGCAAAATAAAATAAATTTAACACTTAGTAGTAAGCCCCCAGAAAATGCAGGCATAAATTCGATCAATTTTTTTCGATCCTAATAAACATAACTCTTTAGCTATTCTGCATCAAAATATTGCTGGCGTTTTAGGTAAAAGAGCATTATTACAAATTACTATTGAAAACTTATCGCACACGGGTACATATGTGGATGTTATATGTTTTTCTGAGACATTCCTAAAATCAGGTGAAGGACTTAATATAAAGCTGGATAATTTTCAGCTAGCAAATTACTTTTCTAGAGCAAAGCAAAGACGAGGAGGTGTGTGCATCTTCTGTAGAGACCACATAGAGTACAAAAAGGTTACCTTTTTAAATGATTTATCTACGGAGCTCTCATTTGAATCGTGCGGAATAGAGATACCAAAATACAACTGTTTAATAATTTGTATTTATCGGATACCTAATTCCAATCCTAATATTTTCCTCCGTAAATTAGAATTATTAATGATTAAATTAAGGAATAAAACCAAAAAAAAGATAATAGTCACCGGTGACTTTAATATTGATATTTTTAAGCAATGTGAGACATTAAATGAGTTTCATAGAATTGTAGAAAACTATAATTTTTATATTCATATCAAAGAACCCACTAGGTTAACTAGTTGTATAGATCAAATAATAAGTAATATACCTGAAGCTAATGGAAGTGTACTGCCTCTTGAACTGTCTGATCACAACACAGGGCAACTCCTAACTATACCTGTTCATAATAAAAAATTACCAGTACCCTATTTATACAAATTTAAAAGAGATTTCAGTGAAGAAAATTTAGAAAAGTTCATAAATTATATTAATAGTCTCCCTTGGTCTGAGTGTCTATCTGAAACTGATACAAATTCAGCATTTAACACTTTTCATGACACATTAATATTATTTTTTAACTTATGCTTTCCCATTTATAAAATAAAGATAAATAATAAGGCTAAAATTACGCCTTGGCTCTCAAAAGGGATAAAAATAGCGTCTGAAAATAAACGTAAACTACGATTTCAAAGTTATAAAACTAGTTCATTAGCTAATAAAAGAAGGTATGTTGAGTATAACAAGTTGTTTAAAAGATGTCTTACGACTGCGCAAAAACTGAATAACGAGTCATATATTCGAAATTCAGCCAACATTTGCAAGGCAACCTGGAAGATCATAAATAATAATATAAAACCAGTTATCTCAACAACAAATATTCTGCAAATTGTACACAATGATCAAATTATAAATAATACCGAAAAAATTGCTAATGTTTTTAATAACTTCTATAGATATCGATACCACAAATACGTCTGAAAACATTATTAACACACAAAAAATCAACTTTAACAGTGTACATATTCAACAAAATAATATGAGTATGTTTTTATATCCCACTGATGTCACTGAAGTTACTAAAATAATTAATTCTTTGAATAACACACTTTCGGTTGGTTATGATGATTTTCCTACTCATATCCTAAAGTCATGTTGTAATATTATTGCTCCAGTCATGGCTCACATTATTAATTTATCATTAATACAAGGTCTTTTCCCAGAAAAATTAAAAATGACAGTTGTAAAGCCAGTGTTTAAAAAAGATGACAAAACTAACCCAAGCAATTATAGGCCCATTGCCTTAATACCAGTCATATCAAAAGTTTTCGAAAAGATTATGTACAGTCGATTAATATCCTTTTTGAATAAATATTCTATTTTGTGCCCTGAGCAACATGGTTTCCTTAAAGGAAAATCCACCTCATTAGCGTCTTTTAAACTTATTAATAACATTGTTAATAACATTGACAGTAAAGTACCTATCACTACCATCTTTTTCGACATGAGCAAAGCATTTGACTTTGTCTCACATGACCTGTTACTCTATAAATGTGAGCTTTATGGGATACGCGGTCCAGCTAATGAGTGGCTAAAAGCTATCTAAATGATAGGACGCAGTATGTTGAAATTACAGAAGTAAACTCTAATCAAGAACTAGATACTGCTAAATCAGTCGTCAAATACAATAAAGTGGGTGTACCGCAAGGAAGCATTTTAGGGCCTCTGCTTTTTCTTCTCTATATAAATGACTTTCCTTCTATAACTGAATATGAATGCATCCTGTATGCTGACGATATTTCTATATCCGTCCCGTATAATCCGAAGACTAACTATAATGATGTACTCAATGGAACAATAAATGATGTAGTAAATTGGTTAAATTATAATAATCTGAGTGTAAACATTAATAAAACTAAATATGTGCAATTTTGTAATAGAGGAGGAAAAAAGCTAGAGCTACATTTAAAATATAAAGAACATTCACTATCAGAAACAAACGAGATTTCTTTCTTAGGTATAATTTTAAATGACAAATGCAATTGGAAGGCTCATGTTGATAAAATATGCAAGAAAATCAACCGCTTTGCCTATGCCTTATGGCGGCTAACTAAAATTGCCAACAAAAAAACAGCACTAAAAGCATACCACGGTTTTGTTGCATCCAGTTTAAGATATGGAATTATCCTCTGGGGCAATTCAGTCCATATAAAAAGAGCATTCATAGCCCAGAAACAATGTGTGCGATCAATTTGTAATGTGTCTCCGTGGACAAGCTGTAAGCCATTGTTCTGTAAATTGTCTTTGTTAACTGTGCCATGTATTTATATTTTTGAAATGTGTAATTTTGTAAAAACTAATTCTAATTTGTTTTTAACCAAGAAACATACGTGTACATTCAATACCCGTTATCCTGACAAACTTGTCATACCTACAATCAGGACTGAGCTATGTAGACGTAACGCCTATGTGATGGCTATTAAAATATTTAACCATCTACCCCGTGATGTACGAAACTTACCTACAAATAAATTTAGAAGCCAGTTATTTAGGTTTCTACGTGAAAAATGTTTCTATTCTGTGGATGAGTTTTTAAAATATAAGATATAATTAGAATGTAAGTAATGTTAATATATTGTAAAGTGAATATTTCTAGTTTGTAAGTTTATGTTTGTATGCCATAATATTACATGGCAAATGTGTAGAACTAAATTATTACCATAACACCTGTAAAAAACCACATTTTGACAAATAAAGAATTTGTATTTGTAATTATTATTTATTGGTTATTACCAAAAATTAAAAACTTAAAAATGTGCCTATTCTCATAGACGTTTTTCGGGTATGATGTATATTTTAAAATGTAGTGCTAAGGACACAACTTAGTTAGTGCTATGCTGAATCATCCAATAAACAGCGATTTGCTCAATGAAAACTGGCAGAAAATAAATACATGGAGAAATTGGGGGATTACTAAAGTATGAGTGACACCCGCTAGAAGCCTAAAATTTATTTGTGACTAGGTGGAGCAAAGAGTGAAAATAATATTGTAGTTTTGTAAATATGAGATTATATTATTACAGGCAAGTAAAGGTATCTGAAACTGAATCTTTAAATACAATGTATTCTTTGATACGCTTTGTTATTATGTATAAATAATACTTATAGGTTAGCATTATATTAATTACAGATAGACAGCAAAAATAATAACTGTTAAAACATAAATCGATCTTCAATATTACGAATATTCTATACCGTGTGCGATCAAACTTTTTTGCCACCTGTACATTATTATTAATATTAGCGCAATGTAAGAAATAACTAGGCACATAATACCTACAACACAAACATAAAAATATTGGTTACTAGACAAATAATAATATATTGTACTAATCTGGTTCAGTAGCTCAGAATATAAAAAGTATGTACCAACCTACTTCAGTAGACATTTAATTTAGATATTAATTACACTGTTGCCACGTGCCATTTAATTTGAATACCTAGTACCCGCTTTAAATGGAGTTCTGGCTACGGTACGACATACTTTACTGTTACTTTGAATATTAATTAATCATTATTATATTATACTAGTTATTTATGGTACTAGTGAGGAAAGTTTGATATTTCGATTGAATGTGGTTTTTAATCATGACGACCATCAAGATAACGAAAAATCAAATCCTCTCAAGTTTTGCTATATATGTATACTGTTTTCACCTTTTAATTATATTAGGAAACTTAAACACCACGCTTCTTCTTCTAGATATATTTTGTTCACTAAAATCAAATATTAATTATTATTTGGAAAGTAAAACACAACAATCAAATAAATATTTTCCCACCATACCATCATTATCTATATTTGTTTATTTATGGCAGAATATTTTTTTCTATGTAAATTTCGTTCGGAAATAATTAGTAAAAACAAATTTACCTCAAACATTTTTTACGATAATGCTTTTATTACGCTCAATGGGGTAACTTTAAATTACCGTCTAACTTTGAACCAAAAATTACGCTCAAACAAATTTTTTTTGAGCGGAATTATTGATATAAAAATAAATATTTTTTTTTAATAATATATTTAATTTTAAAATGTTGCATAAAACCTCGTTTGATTGAAATAATATAATATAATGTATTCATTTGTTTTAGAACTGCATGGTTGCTTCTTTATTTATTTCAGAGCCTTTTTTGGAAGGTTATTATGTTTCGAAATTAGAACACTTCATCTTACTTGTAATATCGGATATGCGAACAATTCTTCACAAACTTCGTGCATTTTCCAACTTTGGAGGATCTCGCGCGCTTACTATTCTATATCTATGTTTCAAATAGTTGAAGAAGTTTGTATTTCGTAATTAGCAAGCATTGTAGACTATACGTCATGTCATGTGATCCAAATAAAATCGATCGCCATAAAAAGTAAATGGGCAAAATAGGTTCGAAAATTAAATGCCGCGGGAAAGCGGAGAACATCATAGCAATCACGAAGTTATCAGTTTAATTAGTATTGTTATGAAAATATAATATTATTTTACATTACTTCTTATAATCGTCGCTCGCGTATTACTATTATGGTATGTACATACGAATGATATTTTTTTATTAAAGGTTTTAACTAATTGTAAAGAAAAGTTTTTACTGGCGACAAAGCTGTTGTGAAATAGACTCAAGATTAAGCCCTGAATTACTAATACATGAGGCATGAAATATCATGCCTCAAGTGTCAGTAATTCAGGATCATAAGTCCTCAAATATAGTAATGCATCATTCTGTGTTATTTGTGGACGATACTAGGCCTCGTGCGGATGGCACGCCAGCATCCATGCCAGCCTGTTCTCAATATAAGTTGGTTAAAATATATAGTACTTTTTATTACGCCATGTTAGTTACATACCAAATTGTACAGATGAAATGCCGCCCCAGGCCTCCAGGTTGTTTGAGCATTTGAGTTCGGGCGTGCAGGGCGAGTGATCTGACACCACCAGGTCCAAACTGTCATCCAAAAGGTATTCCCAGAGCTTTTCCTGAAAAATTACATAGCATTGAGATTATGTAGTATTCGAACAAACTTTTGTTTTATATTCTGACATCATTAAGTCAACAAATGTGTACTTATATCCAGTAACTAGAATATTTTTTTGTTTTGGGATATTTTATTAGAGTTCAGGTAGAATATTATGAGAGAGCCCAAGTTTAAGGAAGGATTGTTGTGCATCTATAATTATAACATGCTACTCCTACAGTAGCATGTTATAATTATAGATGCACAACAATCCTTTTATGTTTTAATGGAAATAGGTGCACCTTTAAATTTAACTCCGGCGGATGTTTGGTGGATAGTTTTTAAATGCGCTGTAAAAATTACAAATTACCTTATTGTTTTTATCCCTGATCGGCGGTGCGCACTTGTACTCGCTCTTGCCCTTGGGAATCTCATCAGCACTGAAGGTCAAGTAATGATGGCAGGTCTCAGCCGTCACTCCCGCCCGCCAGGCTTCGTGACCCTTGGCACAACGGGCTTTGCGAGCTTCTGCCAGGAGAGGTACCACATCCGCTGTGGATACGTGGACCACGTGGACTCGGACGCTGAAAATTGAGGAAGTATTTTATGTTGTGTCGTGCTTTTTGTTTTCGATATGCAATTAACATTCATATGTGTGGCGAAAAGAGGTCAATTTTAATAATATAAAAACGATTACAACATTAATTGCGGTCGTTTGACATCAGCGTTACCTAATTATTAACCTACATGTTAATTGTTAAGATACATGGACTTACTCTGTTTTACTGACAAAGTCTTTAATTAGCGTGACTGCATCTAATTCCATTTTGGATGGCCTAGACTCTAGGTACGTACTGTATTCTTCTGGGTCTGAAACACAAAAACGTAACATTTAAACAAGAATTTCATACATTATTATAAATGCGAAACTTTGTCGAGATGTACCATGTATGGACATGTAGATGACTGTACTGTACATAAGATAGAACGCCAGAAGTAATTACAATCCAATGACAAGGCCAAATACACACATTCACTCACTCAAGCACACCCAGTCTCAGAACAAATATTTGCGAATTACACAAAGATTTGTCCCATGTGGAGATCGAACCCACAACACCTGTGCAGTGGAGAGCGGCGAGGCGATCGCATAAACCACTAAACTACACGTATGTTCGGCTGTTTTTCTCTTTCAAGTAAGAACTACTAAACGAAATTTGTTAAAGACGGGCCTGGATTATTGTAAAGGATAGGTACTTTTTGCCGACCAGGTGGTTGGAGCCGAAGGTAGAATCTAGTCGTTAAATAAACCACCGCGTTAACGTTTTTGCAAAAGCTACTAATTATAAAACCAATCACGAAGCTGCCATTTAACTTTTAAAGGTTGTATACGGATTAATTTTAGGCAACTAGACAATACACTTTTTGTCATACTATGCTATTATTGGTTTCAACTTTAAACTTAACCAGATATAAACTAGCAAAACAAGTTTAAATTCAATCGGACTGCAAAACTTGTCACTATAAAATATAAAATAGTTATTGGAATTATATTTATTTCCTTGTTGACAGACTTTTTGTATAAATTTATACTGTATTCTTTCCATACGATTTAAATACATACCAGATAAATCATGATTTTAAGATAATTATACCGAAATTGAGTCATCTTAATGGCAAAATGGCACTGCAATATGAACGTGCACAAAATATATTTTGCAAATGTAATATATACTTGAATTTACGACATTACACGTTCTGAGGCCACAGATTGTTATATATTAAACTAGCCCACGACTTCTTTCTCCTGGGATTTGTTGATCCCCGCGATTTTACCTGTGGCAAACGTTTTACTCTGATCCCCTGGGTTACAATGCTACTCGGTAAAAATGTTTAGCGCTATCTTTTGTTTTTTAAGGTTAACTTAACTCATAACTTAAAATCCTTATTTCAGTCCCATTTAGAAATTATCGCGATATTAGGCAAACATTTATTTTTATTCAAATTTCGTGCCACTTTAACCATTTCCAAAAATCCCATCTTAGTGCAGCCCTACGATTTGTAAGCAATCTTCATGCATTGGGTTGGTTGGTTTGGAGCCCCAACCGGTTTAGCTCTGTGTTGATAAATCAGTCGGTCAGTCGGGTGAAAAATAATAGTAATTATTATTAACCACCTTAAAAAATTGAAAATGTATGTTAACAATTTATATTATTTTTTTAAAAATTTGCGAAGAAAAAGGAGCTACGTACCTTTCTTTTTAATTTTTTTGCTGACTGGTGGCTCGTCGTCATCTTCTAGTTCAGCGTGGAACTAGAAAAGAAAATATATGTTTCCTTAAGTTTAAATGAAAAATCTTAAGAATGTTATCTATCAAAAAATACAAACCTATTCTTGAGAAAACAATAAATATTTAATGTGATTATAAATGACTTACTGCTAAAACGGATCCAGTTCCTTCCAAGGCATCAAATGCCTTTTCCAAATCTTGACGGCCTACATTCGGAAATTCATCTACGCCGCTGGGGCACAAGAAACACTTGAAACCCACCACGCCTTCCTTGACAAGGTCGCGAAGTGAATCCTGAAAACAATCAAATAGTTAATAGCCATCCATATTTATGACACATGACACAATACAATAAAATTGTCCTCATAATTAAAAATTTCGTCGCGTTAGTCTATTATAATTATAATCACGCATCCCAATAAAACAATTCTAATATATTTTGATAGTTTACAATTAATTAATTATCTAATAATCTTTCAAAACTCTGCTACGTTAAATAAAGAACATTTATTCAAATTATCATACACATTAATTATTTATCTTTTAATCCAACTAAAAAAATCGAAAGAACTATTCTTTATAATCATTAAATTTTCGTATAAACTCTGTCATTTTGTTCAACAGTGTTAAAATGTTCTCCCTAGAAATGCCTTAACAATCAGTGCTATTAAAAGGGATAAAGGGGATGACCATGACCCAGTAACCATGACCCGCTAACCTATATCGTAAGTATCGTCGCTCTTCACTAAACTACGTTTTGTCTCATGGAATTTGATAAAGGGTGGATCCTACACCCACTTATTACAAAGATGAAATTCGTAATCGAATATTTTGGCACAAATTTGGGCTTGACTTGACGAGTCCCAAAATCTTATTGGATTTTATTGGTCGTTTTACAGTCACTATTATAATAATCTTCTGGACTCTCCAGTAGACAATTATTGCTTGTGTTTTCTAATATTTTTTTCAAGTTGTCACCATCAGAAATAAGAGTTTTATTAGGGTGCAATAGGAAGTTTTTTTTCTAGGTTTACCTCGTTTCCGGGAATGACACCACCCCAGAATCCAACATCTACGTATACATTTTCTTTAGCAGACGAAGCTTTCGTTTTTAAATTTTCCACAGTTGTAGTTGGCGGAATTGAATTTCTGAAAAAAGGAAGAACTCAAATAAGTGAACAAAAAAAGATCAATATTTATCTATAATATAAAAATGAAACCCGTTTTCCGTTGTCACGACTTGGCATGAAAACGGCTTGACCGATTTGGCTGATATTTTTTTTTATAGTTTTCTAATACTCTGTACAAGGTTGTTACGGCAAAAAAAATTAAAAAAAAAAAAGAAAGTATTCATTTTTATATGCGGGAAAATTATAGATTCCAATTCAAATAGAATAGGTACGCATACATAAGATAGGTCAGCTATACAAAATAAAGTAGTGCATCAAATTTACGCTAAGGCGGTACGAAGTTCGCCGGGTCAGCTAGTTTACAATAAAATACGAAAAAAAGTCAAATGGATTGAATTACTCTGATTCTGAACAAAGGGAAAGGTTTCTAGTGAATTATAGGTAAATAAGTTTATATAAATTTTCTTTTCTATATGGCCGCAATATATTGTCTTATTACCTTGTAAAATGAGAATAATGCATTGATAATAGTTACACTCCCAACCCAATCTTTAGTGAATCAGGAGCGGCGAAAAGAAAGTGTGGACTATCCTTTGATTGTATCCGTTCCATATCCGTTGATGTATTTTATAGGCAAAATTAACAGCCAAATGTATGCATAATGATTGTCTAAATTATTTGTGTTATTTGTTACACCTAATGGTTTTAATCTGGTGACGAGGGTTGCGCCGTTGTTTGCAGTCCACTCGGGGTGCCAAGCACTGAGAGTCGGATTATCTCTATTACAAAGAAGGGCGTAAGCTACTTCATTAGTACCTATCACAGAACTTAGATATCATGTACCTAGTCTGGGTTTCAACTGAGGCTAAATAAAAATATGACATATTATATGAATTCTATTATTTACTACTGTAAAAAACCAATTCGACAAGAAATTTCGATATTTGTGCAAGTATTCTAGATTTCTAGTAACTTATCTATAGCAAATATTATTATATCTTGTTATCTTTCCGATCGTCAGAACTACGTGTAGGTATTCGATATTCCCGTAGTATTTTTTTTGTTGGTTACTCGAGCCGATATCCGTGAGAAATGGAAGAGCGATCTATTTTTAGCTCTGAGTACAATGAAATCGAACTCTATATAACACTTTTATTTTTAAGATTCAAGTTCGAAAAAAAAGTGTGAACCCGAGTAAAATTTTGCTGTCAATGTTATTTTTTTTAATGTTTATATTTAGAGTTAAAAGAGCTATTAGTAAATAGGTAACTCAGAGTAGGTAACCACTATTTCGGTTGCTCTTTAAATTTTTTTACAGTCATTACATTGCCAAACATTGCTATCAGTAACTTGTAGTCATCTATCAGTGTTCCCAATCCACAACTTATCAATGTACAATTTAATATAAATAGTACGTGTTAATTGAACTGGGTTAAATATCTAACGGTGCTATTTAGATATATTGGAAAATGATCAGGTCATGCTTGATACTTAAATGAGAGCATAAATATCTAAAAACAAAACGCAACGCCTTTAATCATCGCATTACGCATTTTATTCAGTAAAAAATTGGATGTGTATGCCATCCGGGTCCATCCGACCCTGGTGATAACGCACAGCCTCTCTCAATCTTCCTAATGAAAACAAACAATTTCGGGAGATACCGATGACAAGTTATAATAATGAATATTTACAGAGGCATATCCACGATGGTGGTAATTCCGCCAGCTGCCGCAGCGCTGGTGGCTGTACGGAACCCTTCCCATGCCGTTCGGCCAGGCTCGTTCACGTGGACATGGGAGTCCACCACTCCTGCCAGCAGTGCTAGGTCTCCTCCATCTATCACCTGGAAACATCGACAGGAGGAACCATGAGTAAGTATGAAAGAATTTTAAAGATCCTATGACTTTCTTCCGAATCTACAATTAGATAAGATGTTTGAAGTGGTATTCATGAGGTCGCCTGACAACAAATCTCAAGTCAATTACTTCGAGATCTACTGCCAAATACGATATGATAGTGATTTTTTTTCTGTTTATGTGTGTACATTTCATTACACGTTATACAGGGTGTATTTTTGAAACGGGGCAGTAAGGGCAAGTACCTTAACCGTTGCAGTTACAGCAAAACGTTCTTAAAAGACCTTCCCTAACTTTTTGGGACATTTTGAACTGCATTCACAGATTTTGTAAAAAACTTACAGTTAGCAAAAAAAATGCAAAAAGTTCAATTTTTTTTTTTTTATGCCAATCGATTCTATTTCATGTGGGGATCAAAAAACTCTATGGGACCATTTTAGCTTTCAGTACTAGAAAAGACAGAAATCGCCAAAAACGTTTCCCATACATTTCGGCAACAGAAACGAATTTCTACGATGGTCTAACTTTTTGTTATGGCCTGGAAGTGGGTAGAATTGACTGTAAAGTAAATAAAAAGAATTTTTACCCTCAAATTTCGAATTTGATTCGAAAATCTGTGTGTTATACTTAGTTTCAGCTGAGAAACTTCGTATGAGTTATTAATTAAGGATTTTCGCTAAAATGTCTTCTAATCGTGAAAAAATTGACTTATTAGAAGCGTATTTTGAAAGAACCCTGCAATTCCAGGTTTTTCAAAAGATTTGTAATAACCTTTCTTGTTGGCACATGCCGCAACGGATACTTATTGCGGTACCACACTAATGCAGCTCCCGCATTTCGATTATTGACAAAATACGCTTCTAATAAGTCAATTTTTTCACGATTAGAAGACATTTTAGCGAAAATCCTTAATTAATAACTCATACGAAGTTTCTCAGCTGAAACTAAGTATAACACACAGATTTTCGAATCAAATTCGAAATTTGAGGGTAAAAATTCTTTTTATTTACTTTACAGTCAATTCTACCCACTTCCAGGCCATAACAAAAAGTTAGACCATCGTAGAAATTCGTTTCTGTTGCCGAAATGTATGGGAAACGTTTTTGGCGATTTCTGTCTTTTCTAGTACTGAAAGCTAAAATGGTCCCATAGAGTTTTTTGATCCCCACATGAAATAGAATCGATTGGCATAAAAAAAAAATTTGAACTTTTTGCATTTTTTTTGCTAACTGTAAGTTTTTTACAAAACCTGTGAATGCAGTTCAAAATGTCCCAAAAAGTTAGGGAAGGTCTTTTAAGAACGTTTTGCTGTAACTGCAACGGTTAAGGTACTTGCCCTTACTGCCCCGTTTCAAAAATACACCCTGTATAGTAACAGTGAAACATGTACAATATAACGTACATAAAATACTTACTTATTAAGCAAATACCAAGGCCATTTTATAATACTGTATGTTATGTTAACGAGAATAATGGGGCCGGATGTTCCAGTGTGAAATAACGCTAAGTTTAAAGAAAAACATGCCCATATACCAAGGCATATTATAGCTTAGCAGTTGAAGCGATATGCTAGACTCCCACGGTCACTGGTTCGAATTCACATCCTATCTTCCAAGACAATAGTGATGCTACTCTGTCAGTTATAAGTAATAAGGTGCAGTCCTATAGTTGATGCCTTAATTATGTACATAAATTATTATGGCAGTTACATCAGACTGGGTCATGGAAAAGGCTAACAGCTTCTTAGGCTAATTGACTTGAATGTCTAGACTCCAGACGAGTTATTTTTGTTGTTGACGTAACATACCTATTATAAAAGAATATTGTGGTGATAATAATATAGTGCTATAATCCCAAATAGTATACGGTACCATAGACTACTAACACCGGCAAAAACTGAAGTCAAATTCAGCTGTAACGATATTTGTAAACACACATTACCACATGAAAGTGGCTTAACAACCGATTAAACGTTTAAGAGCACGTTTAAGAAACTTACCTTAATCTTCCCGTCACTATTTTTTACAATTTCGTCGGCTTGGGTCTTGTTGACGACTTTCTCAATGACACCATTCTCATCAACTAAAACGCCTCCGTTAGTAATTATTACGCTGTCAGTTACTACCCGGCTACTTAAAAACAACTGTCGACCGGTCGACACCATAGTAGCGAAACACTGATTCGTACAACAATTTCTATAAATAAACCACGCGTCCAACGTCGACGCGGCTTAAAATTCAACTAACTGCCTGCTGATCTAATGAGTACGCCCAGAGCCGGCGCTTATCGTAAAAACTTTGTGAATTAATACCTATTGAAAACAAACAAATAGACATGTTGATAAGGATGAACACATACACTGGCTTACTCTCGCACAACTATGGTATAGACTTGATGATTGATTTTCAAAATATATTCTTTGAAATCATCGATCAGTTCTTTTCTTGACCGAAGCATGTAATGCAGAAGTATTTATCATGGAATAAATATCATTTTTTTTTTGTAATAACTATAAGTTTCTTTACAATCAACTGTTAATTAAATTTTATTGTATAGAATGTAACAGCAAAATCACATTATATGATAACATTCAATGATTAATTAAATGAGTAGTTTGTCTATTTGTGTGCCGACAGTTGAGTGTGTCTCTTCTCTGCGTTCCTAATTGCATCCGCGTTATAACTCACATCCAATTCTCTGGTATAGATGTACTAGATAAACGGCTGTAGGTTTACTATATATATATTTTTTTTATTATAGCTGATTCCACGCAAAACAATATACCGAATTACATGGTAAATTAACATAGGGAGATACATGCGTCTAGTTATGTAAAGTAATAAATATCTTACACATAAATATAACAATGGTAGTCACCTTTGTTTTAGTCGGTGTTCAACTTATATTTAACAACTAATTATTATTTTATTCTGTAAGTATAGAAGCGATCATTACCTTACTATTTACATACATTATGTATGTATATGAAAAAGAAAATATACAACCGTAATGAAAATAAAACCACTTTACACTATCGCAAGTGTTTTATAACTACATAATTTGCTTTTACTCTTTCAGTCAACAATATAAAATAATAAAATGTGTAATATAAGATTCATACTCTCAATTAGATTACCTTTGTTTCAATAAAAAATTACATAACACTATATTATTAAATAAATTAAAGCTAAATATAAACCTAACTATATATACATCAAATAAAAAATAATACAAAATATAATATAATAACTTCTAGAGTCCAATTCTAATTACACTAAGTTATAAGATTTAATTCGGCATGGCATCTCGCCATAAAATACGTTTGACGAGTAAATAAGGGACATGATTAATCTGCTATCCAACTTCAAGCTAGTACTTGTCATTTGTATAGCATAGCTTCAAGTATTTGTCCCGCTAAACGTATATTTAGATGAAGTAATAAAATCTAAATAAAATGTAATCTGCTGATAACACACCTTATAATGCGTTTCTTTCCATCCGAGGTTTCGTACGCATAAAACCGGAGTGGCAATAAATCATAATTGGGTGGTCCAATTCAAGAAATCACTTAGTCCAAAAAGTGACATATTAGTTATTGGGAATTTAAACTTTGTAGTATCAGCTGAAGTAACATGGGTGGGTTAAAAAATGCAATAAAAATGCATAGTAACGTGTAAATAACGTACTTACATGTTGAAAGAATCAGAACGATAAATGTAGCAAAAGTCTCTTAACAATTTATCAAAAAATCTAGACCTATCTTGAATCCCCGGACTTATATTTTTATTGCAGTACACACTACAGCATAATGAAATTAGAAATAGATTTATTTTTTTATTCTTGCATTGTAATTTATTTTAACATTATAATTTAAAAAAGTGTTAGTTCTTTAATATATTTTGTTCTACGTTTTTTTCAAAATCGAATTCTGCAGTGTTAGTATCCCAAGTAGCATTAAATGAATCCTAATAAAATACCTTTCTTATGAAAAATAATTATTTAAAGAAATATATATTCTACTTAGTACTAGACTTAGTTATTTTGAAAGGATTTTTATAAATGGAAGATCAGTAGTTCTTTTTTTCAAGCTTTCGAAATGGCACTTACGAGTAGATAAATTTACTAACAATCTGGAATAAACCATTAGAAAGGGCATTTAAAACTTAACAAACCAGTGTTACTAACTTAAAACCGTAAAAAGTGGACATTGTGATTTCTTAAATTGGATTATAATAATTATAATAATATAATTATTTTATTGTCAAGCTCATTAATCTGTGTCAAACTCGAAATCGTTTTATGATATTTGCCGAAGGCTATAAATAGGCCTCTTGTTCAAACCTTCATTATGAGACAAAATACACGTTAAATACGTTAGACGATTGGCCTCAAGAAACGTACCAGTTATTCACTTCAGTTACTAGATGGCGTTAGGATTCATACGGAGTGGAATATTCTATCGAAAAGTTATATTACTACCGGAATATTATCCTACTAGTAGAATAATGAACTTGCAGATTCTTTCAATTGAACGCCAACAATATTGTAACAATAGTAACATTCATTTTACGGAATATGGCACATAACATTTCATAACAAAACATAACGCCTTTATTACCGATAAGAGTGCAGGCAAAGGTACTGTATATTTATAAATAACACTGATAGGAATATAACAGTTGAGTAGTTCAATAACCTTTTACCTCTCCAGCTCGAAAATCTTGTTTGCATGCCCCATAACAGTGAGTAAAAGTCGTTTTGACTCACTAGTGAAGCAAAGTGGTAATATTTCTAAACACAATATCCTTCTAATAAATAGGCTCTGAAAAACAAAAGAGGGGGGCAACCCAGCCATACAATTCTAAGATAAATGGACACAAATCGATTCTATCAAATGAGGTTTTTATACAATATGTTTTAATTTTTGGAACGAAGTTCCTTATCGCGCGTAGCGAAAGGGGGCTAGACGGAAAAAAATTTAACAAAAAGTTGTAACGACACTTTTCGTAGCAATTCTCGTAGCGGCGTAGTAATTACATGCTACGTTACAGCTACGGTGCTACATCATCAAACACCCAGAGAAAAATGCGAGACCCCTAAGCGGCACTAGCTACTGAGAGCACCACGACAACCGCTTAGGGGTCTCGTCGGTGTGCATGTTTATGTGTGCGTGCAGTTTCGCACGTTTGTAGGCAGTTTCCGTACTGTTTGTACATATTTATACTGTGGTATAACTCTCTGGTATTTATCAGATTTTCATTTAGTTTGTCTGTCCGCCAAGCGGCGCATTATAATTTTCAATCAATCTGTTTTTAGCCTAACTTTATACTTAAATTCATACAAGCAGTTTATTGATCTAGACATTATAAGTCTATGCGTGTGTTTGAATGAACCTCGCTTTTGATATTTTGAAATTCGAATAGCGCGAAAGTTCGAAGATAAGAATTATTTTGAAATTGAGTGTGTAAGGCACAGGAAAATATTGTTATGTAGCCATTCAGCCTATAGGGGTATTGTAATAATATCACCACAATGATTTTAAAAGTATCATTCGATTATTTTAAGAGAATTAGTTAGTGATTCTGAATGATCGTGTGTACGCTTGCTACGCTTGATAATTGAATTGTCTTAAATGTTTGTTTTTTTTTTAATTTGGTTTAAATTTTTGTTACCGTATATTTAGTTTATTAACTGTTTTATTTGTTTAGTGGTTAAGGTCGCATACCTTTTACTGCAATCTCGGGTGCGAATCCTGATTTGTTGTTATTTGGAATTACCGAACTTCGTTCCATCCGGGTGTCCCTTGACACCTCAGCAGTTTTTTTATTATCTATAAATATAAAGTAATAGTTATTTATGGCAAAAGTTTATATTTCTGTTGTGAGTGCCTATTTTAAACCTTGAGCTTGCGAAGCAGTCATTCTTATAAAGACTACTTCGCAAGCGAAGGATTTAAAAGGTCACAAACTGGAAATTATTTTTTTACCACACCAGCGCGAAAAAGATCGTTTGCTTGCCAGAATTAAGTAAGTAAAAACCGTTTGTACTCACTAGTGAGGCAAAGTGATTTAAATTTCGAAACACAAAATCTTTCCAATAAATAGGTGCTGAAAAAGAAACAAAGCAGCCGCCATGTAGGTTAGTAATAAACATTGACATCAATTTTATTAAATAACTACAAACAATACGTTTTAATTATTTTAAATTATATAAATACTCGCTTATTTAGTATTTTAAAGTTTTTATATTCGTGATTGACCATTAAAAAAATTGCTCTTTAAAGTTTATTATCTCGCAAACGGATCTCTAAATCAAAAAACTGTCTTAGCAACCCCTAAACGTTTTTAAAAGTCCTATCTGGGTGCTTCTTCGAGCAAGGCATTCTTTGGTGATTTGCGTGGCAATTTTTAAATTTAATATTTATCTTAAATCGGCATCAGTTTCTTAAAATATACGTAAAAGTAATATTTTTTATAGAAGTGGCACCTCAATGAGCGATATACTTACTTAAATAATCGAGTTTAAAAAAATGGTTGCCACGCAAATCACAAAACACTCCACGACAATGATTTTTTTAAAATGTAACTTTCTCAAATAAGTCATTAAGTCATCAGGTAAAAGCATAAGTAAGTAACTAACACAGAAATAGTTTTTTTAAAGCTTTATTTATAATAGAATCAGTCAAAAGATATGGAGTTGAAGTTTCTTCCACGGATCACGGGTGAATTGCCGGTACTTTTATATTATTGAAAAACTTATTAAGTTTTTCATTAAGACAATGTTTAGCTTGACTTTTTTTCTTCAAGTTATATTTTCGGGCACTTATTCGACTTTTCGCTCGTCTAGCTTTTTGTTCGCGACGGTTTAAGTCATGAATACTAAATATTTTTTTCTTCAGCTTTTCTTTTATAATATCTTGCCCGGTTTTGGGCCTTCAACTCTTCATTATTTTAGGCCTCTCTCTTCTTCTTCTTTCAGATAGCTTCTTTCTTTCTAATTTTTCCTCTCTTGTTAATGGCATTTTGGTCTAATAAATAATTTATTACAATTTTAGTTAATCTGATACTATTTCTATTATTATTAGGTACTGACAAAATCAGAACCTCATCAGCTTTGTCATTTTAAGTCTGATTTAAACAAATTTATATTTAATGAAAGTAATAAAAAAATATTTTCATACCATACTATTACAAAACTCAAAGTTATTTCACTTGCATGGTGAATAATTGATTTACGTGGGTCTAAACTACCACGTAAACCACGTAAATCACGACCACGGAAATCAAAATAAATCTTTTATTCTGAAAATATATAAAAACCTTTAGAGCAAACGTACTGTGTTTTGAATATAAGTTACGTTACCATAAATTTGTTAGCTACAATATTTAATTCAATAAGAAAATTCACAGACACCGGAGAAAATTGTACCACGCAAATCAAAGTTTTGAGAAACCATACCCACGAAACGAGGTTCTTACCTCAATTTTTCGGAATCTCAACGCGTTGTCATACAAGCACTCTGCGCGGCCGCCGGAGCGCGGCTAGTTTATAACATGAATTAGGATGAGGCAACATCGGGCCGCGAAGTTAGGGATGTACAAGTGAATTTACAATGATCCACGCAAATCAGTAACTACCCCGGGACAGTAACATTTTTATTTTTTTTATTTAATGTAATCATTTAAGGACTATGATCTTATTTTTCATAGCATTGTCAACTTCTTAGGACTTTATGTTTTATTTTTGATAAGTATGTACCGTTTAGTTTAAAATATATAATTTACTAAGTAACTGGATCGGGGTTTGGGACACTCCACGAAAATCAAAGAATGGGGGTGTTTTAATTTTTTTATGATATTAAATATATAGATAATCGAATAATAATTAATAACCCAAATAGGAGAAGATGAAAGATTTTCCCGAAAAAAAATGTGGCTTGCTGACTTTTCAATTTATATTCTTTTAAGGCGTTGCCGCTTAAAAAACGTTTCTAGAAGAATGACCCATCTAACAATACCCCACACTATGGGGTAGGCAACAAAAAAAAAAACATCCCTACTTTACATGTAGGGGAGCTACCTGAAAAAAAAATATTTTTCCAAATTTTATTCTACGACTTTCTTTGTATAGTTAACATACATGTTCATGCAAAATTTCAGTTTTCTAGCACCAACGGTTTCGTCGCTATGCCGTGGACAGACGGACGGACAGACGGACATGGCGAAACTATAAGGGTTCCTTGTAGGTACTACGGAACCCTAAAAAGTCTGTATCTGTCTCAGTCATCGCAGGCAACTATAAATTCTTTTCAGTATGTATACGTATGTTTAATTGTTGTCTGGACCTTTTTACAAAAAATGAGTGAATCCAGTGATGAAAAACTTTGTGGAACTCCAGAAGAGTTGTAACAACTTACTTCTAACACAGAAGTTTGCTCATTAGGAGAGGTGAAAAGCAGTATATGGCAAAACTCGTGCGAATTTGATTCTTCGTAATAGTTGTTGTTCTTAATCACTTGCTTTGCTTAGTATTCTTTAAATCCTTGACTACTTTGGAAGCTTATGATTAAAAACCACACTCGAGCAAAATATCAAACTTTCCACACTAGTACCTTATATAACTATTAAAAGTCTGAAAGAGTAATTCGAGGAAATAAAATGTATTTTCCAAAAAGCCTCAAAACAAAATGTATAATCTAGCTTATCTAGCTCACACCAATTTCCATTATCTCGGTTTTATCTTTTAGTTTTGTATCCTATTGACAATTTCAGGTTTTCACACTTGTTAAGTTTTTGATATCACACGGATTTTTGACAAAGCATAAATATTTTATCTCTCTTCCAAAATTCAAAATAAATAGATATTACTGTCGCAACGACAAAAAGTATGGCGTGCTTGGTTTTAGATAATGTAATTTTTTTTACACGTGTGATATTTTTCTGATATGTGATGGATTAATCTCAACCTCAATCTTTAACCCAACGACTTATCGTTTAAATCCATATCAACAATATGCCATAATATTATCGTTCTTTGACCTACAACTTCTATTAAACGATACAATACGGATGTATATGATTCTAATGTATTTATCGATATCTACCGGATGTCTCCAAACCTTTTCGGTCTTGTAAAAGTGTCGAGATCGTCCACACGTTTAATTTTATTTTATTATTTCCACATCTCTTGCTTTATTTTGGTAACGAAACCTGATTGTTCTTCTCTCCTCGCCGCTATTGGGAAAATTGGGGCTTATTCGTCTTGGAATATATCGAGTAAAACCGTATATGAGTGGTTGGGTACGGGACAAGAGATGTATCTTAAAATTTCTATGTTTACTCATAGAAAAATATTGACTAACAGGTTCCACCACACCAAAAGCAAAATCAAAACTTTCACTGTAACAAAAGGATGACACAGATGAATAAGGTAAACCTTGATTATTCTATGTACTTGAACAGTAGGTAATACTTCCGTATTATGTCTCCATGCATTAAAAAGGTTGGCTAGAAACATCGCCAATTACTTATAATACTGCCATGCCAAGAATAAAGAAGCTTAGCCGTAACTATTCACAGAGCTACACCGTAAAACATTCTAGATTATTCTTTTAAGATGTTGTTTTATAATAATGTCTACATAAATTAAGACTGTGAATATCTGTTCAACATAAAAAAATCGGCTTCAAAATACTGGAACTGTAGTTTGGAATCTCAAATCTATCAACGAATTTATAAGTATTGTTCATTAATTTCAGCATTTTAGCAGCTCTTAACTATAAGCAGCCTGAATTGTTTGTTAAAGCCATAATTAGACATGCAACACACATTATCATTGGTTAAGTACGCATGGTCCGTATCTGGTATGTATAATAAGAATGTAACTATTCACAATGAAAAAATTGACCATTAATGCTGCTCGTGCCAGTATAATTAAACATCAAACGTGAAAAAAATTGCGATCGATTGTAGTGTCTAAGATCACAATGGATCATTTCGGATTTACATGTAATTGCATTTCAAACAGTGAACCTATACGGAGCGTGGGCGCTGCGCATCTGACACCCAATGTTGACGAATCATTCAATAAATGCCAACGGCCTGCCATGAACTTCGCCTTGAAACCGAGCACGCAGCACGCGGGGTGCTCCCGGCCATCGACCAACGCCGCCACTGCCAGCTTCCACCCCCCTCGCTGAGACAAGAATTGTTGCTCAGTGTCCGGTAAACAGTAAACACAATACCGGTTACGTTTTCTTCAAAAGGGCATGATGATCCAGATTCCGAGGCAACTACATAATGAAAAAAATATAGCTCTAGCGTAAACTATTTACGGACGAACCTACTTCCACACAAGCCGGTAAGAATTAAAAGTAAGAAAATAAAACTTCCTGGGAAGCTAGGTCATTCGTTCAGGTCAAATTTGAAACAAGGGCATTGCCAATTTCAGGGTCTACTTAGGTATGTACAGTTAGGTGTCGGTGTTGTGGCAGTAAACAATGCCAGCGACATTGGCGGCAAGAAAGGAAGAGACGCAACGTGCATACTAATGACGGGAGAGTCCAGCGCCGACGCACCAAGACACCACGTACCCGACCATTGCGCATGCCTGGTCGTCACCTATTACCGTCTTAACTTGACGAGTACTGGGTCAGTTAATCAATTATATTCATAATTAAAGGCGATGTAATATTAGAAAAAAAATATATGAGAAAGTAATTTTAAATATTTTCATAAAAAAACCAAAATGTTGTCAAATTAATTTGTGTTAATTCTAGTGATTCATGACTGTAAAAACAAACAGAACATGTGATAAAGGAAAAGAACTGTGTTACACTTGGCAGTGAATGAGTGCCTGAGTCCAGCCTGAACCACATAATAGTGAACGAGGATCAAAGAAAGGTATTGTTTGATATTCATGTTATTTGCAAAGCAAACACAAATATTGCTGAACACAATTTAATAGCAAAGCTCGTTGATGTCTTTTATAGCAATAAACTGACACGTAGGCGTTAGGTATCCAATAAATTAATTGAAATGCCAATTTTGTCCAGGTATTGTTTACTTTATTTATTTATTTGCATTTAATTATTGAAAAGTATTCCACTGACAAAAATATAAAGGAAAACTTCCTGCTTTTCCCTTTAGTGTCTAATATAAGTTATGAAAGTACGAATGTGATATTATTGGGCACACTGAAGGTTACCTTGTAGCTGACTGAAAAAAGACAGTTTTAATTCAAATTGATAACGAAACATAAATTATCATATTATAACAAAAAATAGTAAAATAATATGCTAAGAATAATATATGCATTTTCATAAGTATGCGATTTATTTTGATTAGGGTTTTAAATGAAAATTATAAAAGATTCACAAAAACTCCTTAAAGAAATAGTGTAGTATTTCAATTAATATAAAACATCTGGGAAAATTGTAAAAGGCAGAATAATATGCTCGGCTCTCCGCTGAATGCGCAATATAATACAGGTTGTCTCACGGACACAGACATACATGCCACATGTGGAGGAAGTGTCACAAATATTGGAGATAGAAGATTTTATTGAAAGAAAACTATGATGTTCTTAAAAACAATTTTATCTACACCCATGCTATAAATCCTCTATAAACGTTCTTGAAACAGTTAGCTAATTGCCAACATTAAAACAGCCAGTGTCATAATAACCATTATAACACCCAAACGGGTGTTATAATGTTGTACTGAAATTCATTATGCAACTCCTTTTTTACTCATCGAACAGCCACATTCTCATGGCATCTTTATGAATTTCAAAAAAAGAACATGTCATGCACGCGCGTTTCACTACCACAGCGCCGTAATTTAAATAAAAACTATTCGAATTTTTGAATTGACGTCGTATCCCGCCATTTTTGTTCAATAATAGTATTGAAAAAATACTTTTTAATAATTGTACGATCCAAAATGTAAATAATTATGACAATAAATAATTATATTATTACCTATACATAGTTTTTTTGTATTAGATACTCACTAATTAAACTTTCCATGAATTTACATAGAGTTCTTACAACACTGTACCCTAATACCCTATGGTTTCAGAACATTTATAGAGAATTCATATCATGGGTGTAGATAAAGTCTTGTATGCAACTGTTATAATTAGGTATTAAAACACTCATGTGATACTATTATCACACTCGGCTTCGCCTCGTGTGATAAACCCACACTCGTGTTTTAATACCCCTCATTATAGAACAGTTGCATAAATAACTATTAAACACTTTCAAAGAGTTTTGTAAGTATGCTTACTCAACCGTGAATCAAACCGACTTAAATCGTTACGGGTACATTTCATAAAAAAGAACAAAAAAACATGGTCATCCTTCCATTTAAATTACCGTGCTTGAGGGGTATGTAATTCCTATGATTGACGCTATCGACTGAAACTATACAAGAACAAGAACAGGATGTTATTTTTTTAGATTTGAGCTGGTTTGACTCTTCGGCAATACAAGCTAATTTTAAAAAATTCTTTGAATGCAGTTTAGATTGTTTAAAAAAAATTAAATAATGTCTTCTTTTGTTAAAATCTTCTATCTACCCTTCCACGTGCCATGGTCATCAGACACTTTGTACCTATAAACAAAGTAATAATGTCAAGTCTTTAAAAAGGCTCGATTCCTCCTCTGATCCCTAGTTTTGGCTGCCATAAAAAAGTGATCTCAACATCCCTATCAAAATTATAATATACTACACATGAATAGCTTGACAAAATCAAGTCCTCGTCTCGTGTCGTCGTAAACAGGATTCATAACAGGTTAATAAATTATATTTTAGTTCATGGCACCCAAACCATCGTTGTTGAGATTATGTTTAGTGGTTTCATAAAAACGTATAGTATATATATAATTAATCAATTTATCTGTCCTCGAGATTAATAGGATTATTGCCTGTAGTAATACAAACAATGTTCATAAAGCAGATTGGACATTTATTCACTGTTATGTCTATTGGGTCTATTAAAATTATATATTTGTCACAATTTTGTTTTCTCAATCTATTTTGGCTATTATTCTCCGTTACATTCCATTTTATTGGTAGATTATGGTAATCAGAACTAGAGAGATCTTTTTGCTTGTAACGTGAACTATTATTCTTTTTATTATTAGTATTATTACGTTTTATCATTTCCAAATAACGGTACTTTTGGTACTTTAAATATATCTACATTATTTTATTTGTGAAGATCTATTATTGGCTCTCTGTCACTTATTTACGTTAAGCTATTCAAATTGTTACATGCTGTTGATCTTCCTATAAATAAATAAATAAATAAATTATTATTGTGGCTATAGATGGTATGATTAGGTAAATTAATATGGTCTCTACGTACCCGTGTCGTACTTTAACAGGATGAAATCGATGTAAATCAGTAAATAGTATTATGTCTGCACGTGTGGTGTAGTGGTTTAAGCAGTTGGTTCGCCGCTCTCCACTGCACTGGTGTTGTGGGTTCGATCCCCACATGGGATAAAGCTTTGTGTGATTCACAAATATTTGTTCTGAGACTGGGTGTACTTGTGTGAGTCATTGGTAAAATTGGATAGTGTTATTGCTTCTGGCATTCTATCTAATGTAAAAAAATCCAAATTATGATTAAATTATTAGGTATAAATACAAAAATTAAAACTTACTTCTAATTATTTCCATATCGTTTTTGTTTACAATTTTGTGACCTATTTTAATAAATATTACTGAAATAGAAACTTCTCCATTTTTGACAAAGAGCCAGTTAATAAATTATTTGAGCACTTGAATTTATGAGTTTTATTAAAGAATTCATTTTTAATGATCATTTCCAAATAAACAAAAAATCTATATAAAGTTATTTGTTAGAAATAGATAAAATAAACTTGTGTGACAAAGAACTTAACGCCGTAATCTGTATTGCTTTTCCGGAATTTGTTTTTACTGAATGTCAGGCAGCGTCATATCTATGGGCGGCCACAGTTTTTGGTCCAATTGGGAGCAAGTCGGCAATTTACCCTTTCCGGTTTTCAAGGGGTTTTCAGCACATTTACCAATTAAAATATATATTCTTATATAGAGATTTATACAGAATCGATGCGACTTAGCGGTCAGTATTAGTTCCCATCAGTATGATCAAGAAAATTGGCATTAAAGCAATTTAGGAATTTTTGAGCTTTTACTAGCTAACAAATTCTATCCAAACATGGCATGACAACAAATTTTTATTTTCGTATGTCATTGAAACACCTCTCGATATTAGAAACATCAATAAAAGATTTACTTTGATATGACATGAGCTTCCTGAGATAATACTATTTTAAATTTACATTAATAATAATAGACTCGCCCAAACGCCCCAAACAAACGGCTACTATATATATAGCGTGACGTGTTTTGTTTGATAGCAATATGAAATATTGCGTTTGTAACAAAAAGTTTTATTATGCAAGTTCCTCAAAATTGTGAGGGTTTTTCAATAAAAAAAAAATATCTTAATAATTTAAATGATCATAAAATATGTTTGACTTAAAGTATGGAACTAAAAATTCTTGCATTTATATTTATTTACTGTAGTATCAGTCGTCATCCCTATTCAATAATGGTCATAAAATCGAATATCAAATTTTCTTAAACCAAACTACAAAAAATTCATCAAATCGTTACACCAGTTTTAGACATAGTTTCAGCTTAGAAATATATACATTGTATGTAATTGATCGTTTAATATGATACATAATAGGAATAGGTGGTTAGTAGTGCCCATGGATAAAATTAATTTATTTCTCTATACATAAATTTATAACAGAGGATCTATCGGAAACTTTGTACAATAAAAAGATATCAAATATTGTTCTGTGATTTATTTTGACGCACTCTCTTATAATAGGTATACACTGAAGAGATGAATTTCATGAGCCAGAGCTTATGTTTACCTTTGTGTTTTGATATATTCTAAATACCATTATATCAAATGGCAGTTATGTTAATTTTAGATCACAGCTATTAAACGATCAATAACTCCAAATCTGTCATTTAAAATATGATAAAAGGAACATTGCACCTTAGCAAAAACAAGGACCTTTAGAAGTTTTATTTAATCGTATTATGTTATATTTTATGTAGCAATTTTGTCTTATTATGTTGACATATTTATTGACTAATTCAAAATGGATGATGCTTTACGCTTTTGTTAACATTTTCAAGTTTGGTCTAAGTTTTTCATGTGTTCTGTCGCCAAATAATAAACTCCCTGGGTTCCTAATTACTCGTAGTTGTGAAGACGTTAAAATAAAAAGGACAAAAGGCTTTATTTTGATAGTCCCTCGATGTAGCGATGCATGTGCATTTATTAAGTTCATAGGCTGTAGTCTTATTTATCAGTTTCCTATTTATGAAACGTCTACAAGCTAATTTGCTGGATATGTTGACCATTAATATCATGAAGTTACAAAAATCTAGAGGTATCCTATTGTCCTATGACGGGGTGCATGAACTTGCCAGTGCATACATTTAGAGGCAAACATTTCTTGGAATGGTGAGCTTATTTCGTGTCATAGTAAACATGAATGATATACTTGTGCACATCGTGGGTGCGAGCGAAGCTCTGAGCGAATACCGAGTATTTAACACTAGGTGACTTGCGCGCCGCCTGCTCAGTCGCACCAGACCCGCGACAGACGCGCAGCTTCACCGACCGAGGGGTAGTGTTGTATTTATACCCTGTTGTCCCTGTATTGGATATTATAAAATTAGGTAAGTCCTAACATTATTTTCGCACTCGGATGAACTATATCATGCGTGCCATGAAATAGTTATAAGAAATATGCAGATTTAATAACGAAATCATTTTTGGGGTTGAAAATATTTTCATTGTCAAATTCAGATAAAAAAATATCCTCATTAAATATCTTGTGTTTTTAGAAACTGACTTATAGATTTAAGATGTGTTAAACATTTTTAGAATTAGATAAACTTTATACGGTGGCTCTTATGAATAGTCTGTTTTATTAATTCATTTTTTTTTGTATTTCAGGTTAAAGTTGAGGGAAATTTTTAAGAGCCCCCATCATGGGGTACAACTTTACAGTATGGGTAAGTTTATTATCACATTACTAATAATTTATTAAAAAATAAATAATATCTCAGAGATTATTTCCTCTGAGCTCAACATTTTTTAAAATAGTACCTATTTGCTTTATTAGGCCGTTCATTAAGATAGAGAAAACCATAAAATTGTAATTATTCTTTAATCAAATTAACTTTAAACATCTTATAAATTAGGCTGCCATCGCCTCACCGGTGATCTATTTCCTACTAATATTACGTTTAAGTTAATGGGAGAAGCAATTAATTTATGTGTAAAGTGTATTGAACTCTTGATTCTTAATTTGAATTAATTCGTAATAAAACGTATCGAGACCAAATCTAGCGGCTTTATCCAAAAATTTAAATATTTGTCATTGTTCCAAGTGGATACTTTTTGTGTGTCAAATGGTCCGAAAATTGTCAATGAAATAAATGAATGTTTGGCTCATTGTTTATGCTCGGCGTGCATGGCTTGGTAGTTACAAAAATAAGTGATATGGGAAAGTAGGTACACCTGTAAGAAACGAGGCAGTAGGGCGCACGTGGACGGGAGCAAGGCCACATAACCGGGATCAGATCGAACAGGGCACTTAGCAAGAAACCGGTATCTCCGGTGCAGTATAATTTATTGACGATTCAATAAATTACACCTATTTTTAACTTATGGTTTAAAAATGTATCTTATTACAAAGTTTAAATTAGTTTTTTTTCGGCTTGCCATTTAGTATTATAACATATTTTTTAAAGTATTTTTGTCGCAATACCGGCGGGTATAAATTGTAATAGTAAGGTTTTATATTAATTTAAAGGATCACATAAAACGTGAAAATTTACAAAATATTATTAAAACGTGCTGTCACATGGCTGCAATAGTATGATACCTGGACAAACGGCTTACAAACACATACGTTTGTTTATTTAATTATGTGATACAAGACAAGACATTGCTGATTTGGGGGAATGTCCTCTACAACCTCAAACTCTTTAAATTCATATTAACGAGCGGATTATGTTGTTTTCAATACTTCTTTATACCAAATCCACATACGGCTCCAAACATTATCAATTTTATTTCATTGTATAGATACACCTAGCGGTAATTCCTTAGAATTGATTCGTCGTAAAGTAACCACAAATTATTTATCGATATACCTACCATCAGCGTAACTAGGTCGTGAACTCTAAAACTTTACAATCGTTTTTTATGTTTGCTTAACGTACGTGAATTTGAAAGGTTCGACTAAATAGCGGTATATGGAAGAATGCTACTTGAACATCCATCAAAACATCTTTACTTAGAGACTAATGTGAACCCGCTACTCACCATTCTTAAGTAAACTTAGTTATAACGTTTTTACTCATTAAATATCAAAGAGCTTGTATGTTTGTATGTAGTATTTAAATATAAGTAGTATGTATTGTATGTAGTGAGCAATAATTATGGTTTTTATTCTTGAGAACGGCAGACAAACAATTAAATGCGACCACTGTGATGCGTTGTACTCATACCTACTTTACTTCTATTCATAAGAAGTCAAAGAAAATATTTTTTAAAATTATCAATTTATTTTCAATTTTACAAAGTTTTAGTCAAAAAAGTGCGTGCGATACAATTAAAAGAAAACACGACTGAGAGATTTCTTCAAAATATTTATGGTTTGGCCGGACTTTGGGACCAAATTTGGGTATATTTATGTATAATACAGCGTAAAATATAATTTCTGGACGCATTATAGCTTTGAAAGGTATCATTTGCAGTGAAACAAATAGCGCATCCTTTTACGGTTCAAATAAATTATATCAATCCATACTTTATGATTTACAGTTACATTTTCACGTATTGCTATGGTATTTTTGTCAAAATAATACTATTCTTCGGTGAATTTGGATTAAATTAATAGTTTCGGCACTAAATTCCTTTTGAGTTGCCAGTATTATACCAAAATAATGTCGGTCAATAAGAGATATTATGGACAAAGCTTTGGGAACTGTGGTTTAAAAGCATGCAATATTAACGATGACTAATTCCATGAGAAGTTTGAACAAGTGACATCGTTTAATTTTATGATTCATTTGACCGTTGAATTTATGCATTGTTTACTTGCAATTAGTGACTACATTTCTGCTCTTTCAATATTAGCTTCTAATTAAGTGGACTCGAAAATATTCCTGTGGTAATTCAAACTCTACATATTTAAAAAGAAACTAATGATAATTTATTTAAATATTATGATTTATATTACATTCTGAATAGCTTTATAATAAAAAAATCTCTTCATTCCATATCTTTATATCAATTGTTAGTAATGACCAACGATAGAGCCCGTATTAAATAGTCTCATGAGATTATTTGCTCTTTAATTTCGGGAATTCGTTAAAAATAACACGTAATTAACTTATAATTCAACTTTGTAATCTTCCAAAATTATGTTTTTAATATGTGCCTTGAAATTCGGTTGCAGTCCAAATTATAAGCGGGACTGTGCACATGTTTCACATGACGTTTTTACAAATAAACTTTTAAATACATAGACTATAAAAGGTTGATAAGCTTTCAACACGTACAATCGAGTGTGATTATTCAGTAAAAATATTTGCATTGGGACTAGACACGAAAGAATCGCGCATAAATATAGGGCATTGTAACAATTGTAAAAATAGAACCTTCCAATATGTATGTGCATACATGAACACAAGTACTTGAAGTAAGATTATTACCATTTTAAACACATTATAATATAATACAGATAGTATGCATCTCACGCACAGGGACGTCCGCGCGTGCGTCGCTCCCTTGGCCTTCATATCAATACAATGTCATTCCGTATCAGTCGTCTAGTTTCCTACATAGTCCATCCTAGAATTACTATAGATAGCCTTAATCAAAAAAACTCAAAGCACAGCCGCTAAAGGTCAACAGATTTCGTCGTTTTGCCTGGTATTAAATTCAAAGTCTATACATTTATAAAGAGGTTTTCATCCAGATTTCAATTGCTTGTGACAAAAAATGTGCCCTATTAAGACTTATATGGAGCAACTAACATTTCCTTGTTTGTTATATTTTGTACTCAGTATAATGGTGATTAAATCCGCCACAGTTTATTGTAGCTTATTTGAATCAAATTTGCCACTTCAGACTCATTTAATGAACATATTCTGACCATAAAGTTAATGAGGTGCATGTTCAATGGGGCAATAACACGGCTGGATGTTTAGCAGTGATCATCGTCTCAGATATCGAGTCCAAAACTTAAAAAATAAAAGCTTGTATCCTAATCGTTGGCGAAATGTCACGCGAAAACACCTTGGACTGGTTGGAGGATGACGATGACCCCGCAGGCGGCTACCTGCCTTTGTGCCTGTATGCAAATCGCCTTGTTTTCCGAACCACAAGAGTCAATGGACTAGGAATCGTTTAATAGTTATTTATTAGATCACCTCCCCACACCCAAAATACACGACAAACGTATAGCTATTCAAGTATCCTGATAGAAACAATTTATCACATTAATAAAATGAATTCTGTCTCAGAAGGTATTAGCTTGCTGGTATTTAGAGTCGTAGGTATCTATCAGGTAGTTTTGCTACAAAAACTTTTAAAGGGTTACAATAAGAATAACAAGACTTGAATTCAATATTTAGGTCGATTACTTTTCAAACCATTAAATTAATATTCAGAATTCGACCCAAATATTAGCTTATTTTTAATTATTTGTTTTTATTAATTTTTCAAAGTTATTTGTATCCCACTAAGTTTGCTCAAGATTGCAAAAAAGAATGTGGGTAATAAATTTGAATGCACACAAGATGCAACATAATTATGCTAAGTGCCTGTCCGTCGGGGACGCTAAAAGGGTTTAAAGGAATTTGTTAGGGCTTAAGTTTATTATTTGCTTTGCCTGGCATACTAAACTATCAATATATTATTTAATTTACAAATCTTTATTCTACGGAATATTTTGATATTTACTGTAGATATTAACGGTTTTATTTCGTCTATGCGGATGACGACATAAAATTAAATCACGGGCGTTGACACACAATATAACTTATAAAAGTGTGAATAAACACAAAGTTTGGGGACCAGTCTCAAGTGTTGATCTTGGTTCTGTCAAGTTATGTAAATTACGCAAAGCACCTCATATACATGATCGATAGGTCACTGACCCTAACGCCTACACTTCGTAGTTCGTTTTCAGTCCCGATGCTGCACGTACAGAAACCATTTAATCTTTATTAATGGATCCTTTATGCTTCATCAATTTGATTCACTAACTTCAAAGTCACTAATAGAACGAATAGATTTTTTTACATCCACCTTTTTATCCCCACTAACGGGATCACAAGCTTTATTTAAATGTCCTCAAAGTAATTGATACCTATCCGTATTGTTATAGATGTACACAACGTTTTTTGTAGAAGGTCGACAGCCTCCGGGCCATCTGCTTCGTGAATTTAATGCAAAACACGATAGCTGGTTCTCGTGGAGAATAAAAATCAACAGAACTTTGACAAAATGGACCTTGCGTTGTTTTATTTATAAATTTAGAGACATTTTATTATAAAATATGATGTAGATATAGTCTAAATTATGTGAAATATGATAAGATCACCTTTAACGTGGGGCAACATGTGTAAACAGGATCCTGGAGCAACGAAAATACCTATAATATATTTGTTATTATTTCCAGTGCGCCATAGCGTTAGCGCTATGTGCGTTTTCGCTGGCATCTCCTCGCTCTGGTTACACCACATTTACAAGAAGTGGTGTCGAAACCGTCCCTGAACACGACCCCATATCAGCACCCATACGTGCTTCAGTTGAAAGCATACCGCTAAGGTAAAGTATGATCTTTTTCAAACATCATCAATAACTTTACAGCTATACTCTGTACCAAAATCAGAGAGACAGAAATTGAGATCCAAAATGAGTCAATTAAACATACTTTTAGAGCTCTAACTTAGGATTTTTTTTAGTAAAAAGCCAAGCTGTCATTTAGTAAAACAATTTATTGATTGTTTGCGTATCAATGCTTAACTATATTTAGAGATAACTTTAAATGTATATGTAAAAGTGTATACGACAGCATCATTTGTATTCCAGGAGTATTCGTGACGAGGGAGACGAAAGGCTGCCGCTACGTGACGCCGTAGAGAAACGACCCATTTCGCTCATAGAACCTGGACTTTCCTTTAAGTTACTTCAGGTTAATATAAAATAAAGTTTTTTTAAATTCTACAACTTACATCAATATTTACTATATAGACGATATTTTGTATTAGGACATGTAATCTGGTATGAGAAAGAGATGGCGGTACAAAAGACATAAACGAGTTGCTGTGAAATTTCGTTGTTTGCGTTTATGTCTTTATAAGGGCAAACTTAGTTATTGTACTCAGAATGACCTCTACGCTACAATTGTTTTTCTTTCATGCTTTGTCTGTATTGGACCACTAGGTTATTTCACCGACTCTAAATTTTATTAGTCGTGCATTTGGTGGCTTATTTTTCTAACTGACTCGAACATGTCTACCATTTCTGCAAAAGCGTAAGAAATATGTGACTGCAATGTAAATTAGTTACAAATAACAATTGACAAGAAAAAGTGATCTAATAAGTCATAATCTCGTTCATTCGATGGATAGGTAGGTATAGTATCCATCTTTTCGCATTAGTCTAGTAAGTATACATAATCATTGTTGTCGTTTGGTTCCCAGGATGCCAACTCCTTATCGGACGTTGAGACTTTCAGTGACTTCAGGAGATATTACGGCGCTGCAAGCTACCTGAATAAGTAAGCACATTCTGTATAAGGAACTATTGAATAGGTTAACTAAATAGATGAGTGTAGAATATTTTTTCAAATAATTTTATAAAAAATAATTAATTATTATGTTTTACAGTGGTAGCCGAAGCGATGAAAGACTACAGCAAGGAAATGCTAACTTACAAGGTACGTAAATAAGAGATCAATCTGTATGGATCTAGGTAATCCACTTATTCACTACATTTCTTAAATAACAATAAGTTTACACTCTCAGCTTAATACTTAGCTTTTTAGGGTTCTGTAGCCGAATGGCAAAAAACGGAACTCTTATGGATTCGTCATGACTCCGTCCGTCTGTCCGTCCGTATGTTACAGCCACTTTTTCCCGTAACTATAAGAGCTATACTGTGGAAACTTGGTAAGTAGATGTATTCGGTGAACCGCATTAAGATTTCCATACAAAAATAGAAAAAAAGCAATAAATTTTGCCATACTTATAACTGAAACTCAAATTATTTTTTTCATTAGACCCATACGTGTACCCCTATGGATAGGTCTTCAAAAATGATATTGAGGTTTCTAATATATTTTTTTTCTAAACTGAATAGTTTGCGCGAGAGACGCTTCCAAAGTGGAAAAATGTGTCCCCCGCCCCCCCGTAACTTCTAAAATAAGGGAATGATAAATGTAAAAATAATAATATGATGTACATTACTATGCAAACTTACACCGAAAATTGGTTTGAACGAGATCTAATAATTAGTTTTTTTTTATTACGTTATAAATCGTAAACCGCATTTTACCTTTCATTCAATCAACTCCAATATATTAAAGAATAAGGAAAAACATTTATTTTGATGTATACGGAACCCTATAATAATAATAATAAATAAACTTTATTGTACACCAGATAAAATATAAATTTAAAACTTAAAAACTAAATACCTAAGACTACGCTGTACAATCGGCGGTCTTATCGCTATCCGCGATCTCTTCCAGACAACCTGGATGGACAAGAAGTATATGGAGACCAAACTAGTGGCGGTAGTAGGTGCACGAATAAACAATTAAATTTCTTATAATCAAATAAAGTACTATTTAAACGATTAAAATAACAATAATAGCTAAATATTATATAAAAATAAATAACATAAATATATACTACCTACATAAATATATACATATATATATATATATATATATATATATATATATATATATATATATTTATTATACTAACATAAATGCTTAAATACATATTATTATGGATACATTGATACTATTATTTGTTCAATAAATGTGAGCGAGTCCGACTCGCACTTGGCCGATTTTTTATTTCTGCTTCATATATAATCCGCTTATAGATAGATACTTAACAATGTTCAATTTAAAACCTTGCTAGAATGAAAATAAGATACACCGTCACTTAAACTGAGGGTGGCGTCCTTCGCACGCCGAATCGACGTGAATTAATCCTAACTTGTAATATTCAGATAAGATGTTGTCTGTAGAAATGCAACAGCCCGTCGGCGGCGCGTCCAACCGGCTGGTGGTCTGCTATGTGCAATCCTGGGCTGCCTACAGGGCTCCACCTCTGGCCTTTACCGCTGGCCTGGTACCCAAGTCCTGCACACACCTACATTACGCCTTTGCGACTATGCATCCACACACCTACGCTGTTTTACCCAGTAATGAGGATTATGATGTTGTCAAAGGTAGGTAGAAAATTGGTTACACTCTTTGCCTCACGATATCTAAGAGAGTCTGTGAAAGATAAATAAACCTTACAAAATTACTATTTCTAGGAGGATACCGCATTGCTACTGGTTTAAAGCGCCGAATCCCCGGTCTGAAAATAATGATCAGTGTTGGAGGCGAGGGCACCGACAGACTGTTCAGTGAGATGGTACAAGAGCCCGTCAGGCGTAGCATGTTCATTGACAGCGCCGTCAGCTTCCTGAGGGAACACGACTTTGATGGACTTGATCTCCACTGGGTTTATGCAGGTGAGTGAATTTCTGTAACCCTTTTTCGTCGAATAATTAAGTTTATTTTTTAATTACTATCCTTTAAATCTTCTACATATGTACACCACAGGATAATAGTATTATTATGTTAGATACAGTTAAAGCACAAACAATTTTCGCAATAGGTCGAATTAAATTTTATTGATTTTCCAGGGGAAAAGGACGACAGGGAAAGAGATCTGCTAACAGCTCTTCTTTATGAAATGCGAGAGAAGTTCTCTTCTTACGGTTTTCTGCTTTCGACTGTACTGCCACCTTTTAGGTAAGTTGAATTTTATTAATTGCGTCATATAAATTTTCATCAACGTTCAAGTAATAAGAAGAATCACAAATATCCTTTTATTTGTACGTACATATAATATCTTTGTCATATACATATATTATCATTAAACAACCAGAGGAATTTTCCATCAGGTCTACCTTACCAACAGACTCGTCCATTAAGTTTCCGCCAGGCCATACCAAACTAGTAGTATAATAAGTAGTTATAGCTCGACAGACTTCAACGAATGACTTCCCAAGACCTATGTCACCTTCCTTTATTGATCTTCAATGAACAATCTCCTAGGTATCAATTAGAAGACGGCTACGACCTAAGTGCAGTGAGTGGTGCCACAGATTACAGTATCCTGCAAGCCTGGGACATGACACACTCTAAGCGCGATGACCCTCCGAGTAGGGCGGTACAGCACAGTGCGCTGCATAGAGACCCTGGCGCGGCGTCACGGGATCAACGATACGATAATATTGTAAGTTAGGAAAATTTCTGTTTCTCATTTAGGAACATGAGTATGACGAACAGTCATATTGTATCCACAGGACCGTAGTCGACTATGAAAGCTCTGACGCTTTATATATTTTTTCAACGATCACGTTAGACTTTTGTTTCTTTGGACTTTAGGACATCATTGTATCAAATTAAATCAAATCATTTATTTCCATGGCCCCCAAGGGGCGCTTGAACACGTCAAATCAAACATTAAAATACAAAAAATATAAAATTAAAATAAAACTAAGCTAATTAAATTATAATACTTATTGCCATAATATGATTTGACACCGGAGCTAAGATTGACTTTAATTTAACTTAGACATAATAATATGAATTAAAATCAATCTAAGTACCAGCTCCGATGGGTATTGCATCATGAGAAAAACTGGTGAGAAACTCATGTGCACCTTCTTTTCAAATAATTCATACAATATATAATAATATACGAGTATTTTTTCAGGAATTCGTAGTGAAGTACATTCTGCGTCACGGAATGAACGCCGAGAAGCTAGTTCTGGGTGTTCCGTTGTTCGGGCGGAGCTACGAGTTGGCACCCTCAACGCTTCCAGCGCCGGGAGCTGCAGTCAAGGGCTGGGGAGAAGAGGGGACTTATACCCAGACTAAAGGACTGCTGGCTTACTTTGAGGTGATATATTTACCTGTTTTGATTGCAGACCAGTTGATACTGCTAATTTAATGGTGTATTGTTTGATCAACTTACTTTGAACGAAATATGGGTAGACCTGAATCTAATTTATACATACGGATTACAATAATCTTGAGGAAGTAGCTCGTTTAAAAGTATACTAGAGAGACAAAGACTGAATAAACTGGCAATTATTATATTTTGCAGATCTGTATGAATGAACGCGAGGGCAAAGGCACCAGCGGCACTGACGAAGCTGGAAATACCTACGCAGTTTATGACAATCAGTGGATCACTTACGACACACCACAAACTATTTTTGAAAAGGTAAAATTTTGCAATATTTTTTTCAAATTTGTGTATACATTTTTCGTAGTGATTAAATTATTTTTAGTGTAGCTACGTTAATAACAAGTGGGTTTTTAGGGTTCCATACCCAAAGGGTAAAAACGGAACCCTATGACTGAAACTTCACTGTCTGATTGTTCGTCCGTCACCAGTCTGTATCCCGTGAACCATTATAGCTAGATAGTTGAAATCATAAATGATGTGAAACTGTTGCCGCTATAACAACAAATACTCAAAACCAAATAAAATAAAGATTTAAAAAACATGTTTGCTGTATAAAAAGCTCCCTCTAGATTTTTAAACAGCAAACGTGTTTTTTGCTCGTTTCAGCTCGATATTCATAAAGGTAACGATTGACGCATGAAGTAATCACAAAATATTTAGTATCATATTTTCTTTATAAATAAGTAATTAAATTAAAATAAAATAAATAGTTAAGAAGAGCTTGCATACAACAGACATGATTTTTTTGCCGTTGTTATAATATATATGTCGCCGCAGAGGCTATTTGGCATTAAAAACATAAACCATCAATTTACGTTTTATCGTGAATCTAATAATCACTAAATTAATTAGCCGAATTTTCGATTCGCTATGATTTAAATCTGTTATTATTACTGTATTATTTCATAATAGTTTGTTAATTGGACAATTGAAGTGTAGTGTCTACAATGTAAGACGACACAGTTAGTCGATTTAATTTATGTGATGCCTTTTGTCCATTTGATTACGTGTTAATTCATCTTTAATTGCAATTAGATTTAAAGTGAATCAAGAAACAATTTTAAGGGTTCATTTGAAAAATGTTCCAATCTAAAGCTAAGTATGTAAATTTAATCTTACCATGTTTTCATGCTATTTACTTGTGTGTAAAATCAGCTTTAATTCCTATTTGATATAAAGAGAATTACTTATGTATTTACAACGGCTATTTAACATATTGATTCATAATAGAAGCTAAATTTATTGCACCGGTGATGCGTCGGCAGTGCCGCCTGTTGATAGCTTGTTGAAATAATGTAAATGGCGGGAGTAACGGTGCCATACGCTAACTTCGTTTTGAAGATGGCGGATTTTGGTTCACTTTTGCTCCAGGCATCAAACTAGAAGGTCGTAACCATTTCATTACTCTGTTACTGATTTTTTATCTGTTTAAAAAGTTATAAAATAACATAATTCAACGTTTGTTTTGCTTTTTAATTTTAAACCCAGCTTTTGCTTGTGGCAATTATATCAACCATAAATAACAGTGTTTCGTTTTAATTTAAGTTCCTGATAATTATCTTATGAATAATTTGGAAGGCAGTATCGATGATTCACAGCGAATCATCGATGCTGCGCTTTTTAAAAATCCCCGTAAACCCGATCTATATAATATATATTTATAGTTATATGGTACGGAACCCTTCGAAAACGGGTCCGACTCGCACTTAAAAGAACTTAAAAGAAACACGTTATTTTTTATTTTTAGATGAAGTTCGTGGTTAGCACTGGATTAGCAGGCGCTGCAGCTTGGTCGATTGACATGGATGACTTCCGCGGACTGTGCGGTCCCGCGTTCCCGATACTCAGTGCTATATCTACTACACTAAACGGTTAGTAATTATTTATCTGTTTTGGGTCTTTTTAACTCAGGCTGTAGAAGTTTTTGCCCGGAATACCTAATTGCTTGACCCACTGTATATCTTTTTTATTCTGCAATGTTGGTTCAAAAATATAAATATAAATATAAATTTGTCATCTAGAATCATATCCATTTTTTTAGGATTTAGGATCGACCAAAATTACTTCTACGCAAAACTGACATCAGATATTAATGTCGTTATAATTTATTTTCTTCATATTATTATGATATCTTTTCACAGGACAATCAATTCAAACTGACCAGTCAACACTAAAGATAGGCGCGTGCGACTCTGAGACGGTGTATTTGGCGTCTGATGAAGAATCATGTGCTCACTTCCATTTCTGCACCGGCGGTATTAGCTATAGGATGATTTGTGAAGATGAACGCCTCTACGATCCTTCTACTGGATTCTGTGGGTATGTTATCTGAATAACTAAGGACATTTCTATAAAAAACAAATTCTATTAAATACAGGATGCATCTAATTTTATATAACTCCCAAGATGATTTATCAAAATATAACATATTTTATATTTTACTTCTACGCAAAACTGACATCAGATATTAATGTCGTTATAATTTATTTTCTTCATATTAATATGATATCTTTTCACAGGACAATCAACTTATAAAATAAATTTATATAGTTATTTTTGTTATTAATTTATTATTATTATTTATTTATAACCGGTCCAAGTTCACAACCCTGCGGCACACCAAATTTTTCCGGCTATAATTATAACAAAACTAAGTTAAATTTATTTTTTTTAAACTAAATCATTATTTAATTTTTTTTTGTTTGTTGGTTAATATTTTTTGTTATTTATTTTGAACAGACATCAAGATGTAGCGAAATGTATGCCAGGCCTGAGTCTCCGAATCAGTGTAGAAGAAGCTGCTCGATTTCTATCACTATCTTATGAGAACGATTTTGAAGTGAGTAACAAACGACTTTAAATTTAATGTTTAAATACTCAACAGTCTCTAAATTTAGTTTTTGATAATAAATAAATCTCATCTTTTTAGTGGAATGATCCAACCAAAGAAATTATGTTAAGCCAAGAACCGGAGCGGCTTATTACTGAAACGGATGCCAAGAAGAGTAAGTTAAACTTTGTTTGATTCTGTAACATCATTACTAAAAATAACAGTATTAAATTAGCACTATTTATGTGTATTAACAACCCAAAACAACACTCATAAAAACTGTTTTTCTGTTTCTTATTCTATTTTCCACGGGCAGGTAAACAAAGTGACAAGCTGGTAGTCTGCTACATGACAAGCTGGGCGTTCTACCGCCGCGGCGAAGGCAAGTTCGTCCCCGAGCAGGTGGACACTAGGCTCTGCACTCACGTTGTCTATGCCTACGCTTCGCTCTCCCCAGATGATCTCGTTGCTAAGGAGTTCGATCCTTGGGCTGACATCACCAACAGTAAGTATAGGAAATGGACTTCGCTTAACCGTTTATCAGGAACCATGAATGAATTACAAACAACATAAATAGATAGGTATACTATATATTTACTTTTATTTTCTTCAGATCTTTACGAACGTGTGACATCTCTACGAGACGTCAAAGTACTTCTTGGTCTGGGAGGATGGACTGATTCCGCTGGAGACAAATATTCACGCATGGTTTCTTCGTCAGCTACTCGCAGCAATTTCATTGAAAAGTTGATTCCTTTCTTGCGTATGCACAACTTTAAGGGCCTCCATCTTGACTGGAACTACCCCGTTTGTTGGCAGAGCAACTGTAAAAAGGGTGCTGTATCTGACAAAGCAAATTACGCTAGATTCGTACAGGTAATTTTCCGCGCATTTATAATTATAATTATAACCGTAGGTCAAATTACAAAAAAAACAACAATTTATTTGCCATTACCTTTTCTTTATTCACCAGGAATTATCAAAAGCGTTACACACTGCTGGTATGGAGCTAGGTGTAGCTATCTCTGGCTACAAGGAAGTGATAGAGAGCGCGTACGACCTGCCTGTCATATCAAAAGCGGCGGACTTCCTGAGTTCCATGACATATGATTACCATGGAGGGTGGGAGAAATCCACTGCTCATCACACACCGTTGATACCGCCGTCGAAGGATCCGCTGGCGTATTATTCAATTGTGAGTGCCCAAACCTATTTAGGTTTACCAATACGGGATTGTGAGATATTTTTGATAAGGTTAGGTTTTCGTCTAATAGATATGCTTATCAAAACACTGATGGCTGAAGGCCAAACATGCTCTCTGATGTCTGTACTATTTTACTGTTTCACATCTTCTAAGCATCATTGACATAACTGGCAGTCACGGTATTGGTTTTTTTAAATATGCCTTTTTATAAATTTTCCTAATTTTGTATTTTCCATTTATTAGGAATACGCGATCAAAGCTATGATCAGCGAAGGTGCCGATCCCAAGAAACTGCTGTTAGGTCTGTCTTTCTACGGGCAATCATACAGATTAGAAGATGTAAGTGGTGTTAAAGGCCCAGGGTCACCAGCCGCTGGACCGGGCGAACCCGGCGAGTTCACCAAACAACCAGGAATGTTGGCTTACTATGAAATATGCTACAAAGGTTAGTAATTTATATTCACATACCATAATTTATATTCATATCTTCAACATTTTACATAACGTTATTCAAATATTTTCTGTGCACTTATTGTATTTTCATCATAGTGAATTTGTTAAACTTAGTGCTAGTAAGAAATAAAAGGCTATTTTATTACCCGACTGCGTCAGAAGGAGGGTTATGTTTTTATTATTTTTGTTTTATTTATTCTATTTTCAACTGTGATTGATTGATTTACATATTGTGATTTTTCTTAACAGTTAAGAAATTGAGATGGAAAACTGGTCGTCAGGAGAATGCAGGACCTTACACCTACTCCGACAATCAATGGTCAGGATACGACGATCCGAAGTCTATTACTGAAAAGGTTTGTTGTTAACACGTAAACTTCGTTATTAAGCAATGTTCTATCTATTCAGCTTGGATAATACATTTCTATGTATGTATTTCGTTATTCCTATTAGCAAAACTTTAGAAATAAATGCGTTTTTAGGTTGAATGGGCTCTCCGTCAAGGTTTGGGTGGTGTGACCGCCTGGGCCATCGACCTGGACGACTTCAACAACCGTTGCTGTGCGGAGCCATCTCCATTATTGCGAGCTGCTGGTCGAGCACTTGGGCGTAGTGTGCCATCACCACCAACCGCTGCTTGTGAGCGACCACCTGAACCTGTCACTCCATCCCCACCTACCACAACTACAGCTGAATCTGACGGTAAGAAACGTTAAGTCTTCAGATGTATGAACAATCGACAGAACCAGTCGGTATCTGTAAAAGTATTCAATTGGATATTTTTGAGTTTTAGAATATAATCTAAGATACTTATTATTTTAAAAGGTTCTATTGGCGGCGGCGCCGTTGGTGGAAGTCACGACCACCATACTTCAACCACGTGGCCAAGTTGGAACCCATCGACCACCACGCAGACCTCCCAAACATGGTGGCCACCAGCGACCACTCCCATGACTACAACCACCACTACTACCACGAGACGCCCTACTAGCACTACCACTACAACGAGGCGACCTACTTCTACTAAACGACCTCCTGCAGAATCTGGTAATAAGAGACTTTGCAACTCTTCGATCCTGTAACTTACATATCTAAATAATTGTTTGATCTTAAGTTTTCAATTGGAACATACCTCAACCGGTTGATCAAGTAAATTAATTGATATATTTAAATAGCAGAGATAATACTAATCTAGTACACTCTTTCCAAAATATTTCAGAAGTGCCTATCCTATGCCTGAAAAACGTCGCTCAATAATTTTCGGCCTTACGGCAATTTTCCGTACGGCGTTTTTCCACTGGCAGTACAAATATGGTAGATACTAGAATATCAATGACATCATTCCAGGCAATATAGAGGGAGGTTCTTGCAACGCCGGCGAATACCACTCAGCACCGGGTGACTGCGAAGGTTACCTGCAGTGCGAGAGCGGGCAGTGGCGCAAACACCGTTGTGCGCCAGGACTGCACTGGGCAGCTGCCGTCAATCGATGCGATTGGCCCAGCTTTGCTAAGTGCAAAGGTACGATAACACTAAAATTAAATAATTGTAACATTTCTTGTGATTAAACTGAGCTGAGAGACAAAGTGAGTACTATTACTTTGCTATTCTTTTTCGGGTAGGCATAAAATATCATCCATCTATATCTATAATCTTACCATTTTCGTCCATAAGTTGTAAAATAATATTCAACAGATATTAATATCGATATTATTATTTTTAGAATCATCAAGCAGCGAAGCAACCACAGCGACTTCCACGTTAGCTCCAGTCGCTTCCCGGCCGCCGCCAAGACCGACCACTACTACGACCACAACAACTACTACCACTACTCAACGACCTACGACTAGACCTACTACCACTACTGTTGCTGTGGAATCTGGTAATTAAAACAAAATTTTATCTGATTATAATTTATTTATTTATTATTTTATTTATTTATTTATTTATTGGAAGACCAACAGCAGTATCAATTAATATTAACAAAAATATTATGGAACATTCAGCCAATTAAAGGTCCTCACGAATAAGTAACAATATATTATAAAATTAAGAACTACGAATGTAGAATTAGAACAACAAATCATAACAGAGCCTTATACAAATCAATTGCTTCAATAATACTAAACACACTTTTGATATTGAAAAATGAAATCACGGCTTAGCACCTGTCTCATCGACTCCAGGTTTGCATTAAATATATCAACATCATGTAATTTGCTTGCATCATTAAGGGTCTTAATAGCTCTCCGGACAAAGCTATTCTGCCGATAGTTAGATGGCACTAGTGGAAGGTGGAGGGGTGAATAGTGTCGCGTATAAGTTGTAGGTATATATAGATAAATTACATCCGCTATATCTCGCCGGCATGATAGAGGAAGGAGGTGAAATTTAGCACACAGTCTCAAATAATTGTCAGACTTATAGGGAACTTTAATGTGTCATGCTTTATTCCTGTCAAAAAATAACCGACCCATTTTCTTCCACTCAACTACACGTTGATTGCGTAGTAGAATCCTTCTGACTTTCCCATTCACGTTCACGTCCCAAGGAGTAATGATGCTAGATTCAAAACAGTCTTATACTTGTAATAAACAATCCTTTAAATATTTTCGCAGACGAAATAGGTCCGTCAGACGGTGGGGCGTGCATCGGCGAGCAGTACAGCGCCGTGGCCGGCGACTGCAACGCCTACCTGCACTGCGACGGCAGCGCGTGGCGGCTGCAGCACTGCGCGCCGGGCCTGCACTGGAGCAGCAAACAGAAGCATTGCGACTGGCCCAAGTACGCCAAGTGCGAAGGTCAGTGTGCTTCATTTCAGAGATTATTTGATTTATACGTTAGTTTTATATTATATTATACTAGCTGACCCGGTGAACTGTGTTCCGCCTTAAAGGCAATTAATAAGCAGATTTTGGAATTATTAAGTTAATTTGTTTATTAGAAAATACAAATTAAAAAATAAGTACATTAATCATTCATTATTGTTAAGCTCAGGAAAATTTTAAGCGAAATAAAGTGAAAAACATTTACAAAAAAGAAGATAAATTTGATCAGTTATCGAGCGGGATGAAAAATTATTAAATTACTAAAATGGCTTTTAAAAAATCGGGGTTGGTGATAGAAGGGTAAAAATTTAGGGTTGTATGTATTTTTTAATGCCACATGATAAAAAAATAAAAACAAAATATTTCGTCCAATTAAAAAAAAATCTTAAGGGTGAACTTAGGGTTATGAAAAATAGATAGTAGCCGATTCTCAGACCTACTGAATATGCATATAAAATTTGGTACCAATCAGAAAGCCGTTTCGGAGGAGTAAGGTAAATAACATTGTGACACGAGAATTTAATATATATCATTAAATGTTTTTTTTTACAAAATACGGCTTTCCAGTACAATCAATTCCATCTCTAATTTTGATAACATTATCAAATATAAATCGGTTTGAAAATTAATCCCACTTTTGCCACCAAACAAAGAAACGAGGAAACATTTTGATTATTTTGTGTATTTATTACAGTGCCGAAATCTACAACTGCAGCACCAAAACCAACACGGCCACCAAGACCTCAGACTACTACCACTAAAGGCAAGTAAAATCTGACTACACAAGTTATTTTTTTTTTAAATGTCACTTTACTGGATACGACAAACAGTGGTGGTAGCTAAAAATCAGCGCTGTGGAAGTTTTGTAGAAATGCAAGACTCCACAGCATTAAAGCTGAACAATCACCACTGTTTTCTTACATATTTATTACATATTTTGTATAATAATTACCTATTTTTGCATACGTAAGAAAAAAAAAAATCTTTCTTTCTTTTTCTTTCTACATGTTTAATAGCAACTTTTCCTACACAGCTCCTCCATCAGACTCTCCTCCAGAAGGCTCAGCATGTACCAGCAGCCAAACAAATGCGCCTGCAACGACTTGTGACGCGTACTTGATGTGTGTGGGAGGAAAATGGCGCAAACAAATGTGTCCGCCCGGACTGCACTGGGACAAGAGAACAAAACGCTGCGACTGGGTGGAATTCGCTATGTGTGAAGGTAACAGGCTATCTGCTCTAAATAAATAAATAAATATAAATATTTCACAACACACACACAACGCCATCTAGTTCCCAAACCAAGCAGAGCTTGTACTATGGGTACTAGAATAACTGATACTAATACATTATATACTTTTCTTTAATAAATACATACTTATTATACATAGAAACGCCCAGACTAAGACAAACCCCCATGTTCATGCACACAAAGATTTGTCTTAAGTAGGAATCGAACTCCGCCATCCGGTCGTCTCTAATAAGATTCAACCTTTTTTATAGTGGATAGGTGTAGGACGCGTTTGACCAGGGTCTCGATAGTATGGCATGATGCTGTCTACGATGGAGCACGCTTACGTACCTATTTTTTATTTTTTTATTTATTTTTTTACCTTAGATAGAACGCCAGAAGCAGTTACACTATCCAATGGTCCCAATGACAAGGCCAAATACTCACATTCACTCACTCAAGCACATCCAGTCTCAGAACAAATATTTGCGAATTACACAAAGATTTGTCCCAAGTGGGGATCGAACCCACAACACCAGTGCAGTGGAGAGCGGCGAGGCGACCGCTTAAACCACTACACCACACGTGCAGACATACTATGACCAGATATACTTATTTCACCAAGTTCCTTTCAAGCAATCGTCTAAATATTAATTTATTTTCCATAATAGCTGGCACACCTTCGAAATCACCAACGCCTCTGACCAGCACGCCTACCACAAAGAGACCAACCACGACCACAAGGCGGCCCACAAAGGCCACAACCACTACAACGAGAAGACCACCCACTACCACCACTACTAGAAGACCTGATATCGATGAGGCACAAGTACCTGATAAGGTAATAATTACATTAATAACACTTTACGAAAATACAAATTGATATAAAATATTTGGCAATACCAGTTTTATTTCTAAACAAGATTAATTCTATCAAGAAAGTATTGAGACAGAGAAAAAGCGTTATATTTTTTTAGTATAACGCCGCATCTTCATCATGATTATACTATAACCCTTGAAGAAAACCAGTCATACATACTTTTATACTAAGAAACAGTTGAAAAAATTAAGGGAGCGGCAGGATTTGAAACTGTACACCAGACAGTCGCTTTTACCAACCAGCTACGGTCGCCTCTTCCCAGGAACCTAAATTACTCAACTGTATGTTACGTCATTTCGTGACGTCACTACGTTAGTGTAATTTGCTAAGCATAGCTAGCTATATAAAAATAATCAAAAGAAGTTGATATATACTTTTGTTGTTTCCAGGGTTGCACTACAGGCACATACCACCCTCATCCCAAATGCGAGAAGTTCTACGTTTGCGTGAACGGCATGCTGATAACACAGAGTTGTGCCCCAGGGCTGGTGTGGCGCCCTGACCACTCTCAGTGCGACTTCCCCAGTGCCTCCTCTTGTACTGACAAACGGCAGAATGGTGCTGCCATCGTCGATGTCTCTAACTCGCAGACTTCGGCGCAGATACAAGAAGCACCATCCAGTAAGTGAATATTATTGATTTTCATTCGCAAAATATAGGATGTATTACTTACTGTAAAAATCATCACATTTTTGGTTTACAATAACATTGGCAATCTGCCAGTCTTGACGGTCTAATCAAATCAAATCAAATCATTTATTTTGCAAGAATTTAGTACAAATACAGGTGTTAGTAATTAAACAATGGTTCAATACATTCTACCATAACAATGGCGTGCAAAAAAATAAAAATATAGGAGTCATGCAGTAGAAATTCAACTTTCTTAGATTAAATTTTAACAATAATTATCATAATATTAATTTCATTCTCAATTCAATGATTCATTATTACATAATTCTTAATATCATTCTTTATATGTCATTATAATCTTTAATGCAGTAAAAACATTTATCTAATAACCATTTACTTAATTTATTTTTAAACATTCGTAAAGGCAAGTCCTTAAATACAGTCGGTAATTTATTATATATTTGAATGGCATTAATGTAGGAGTTCCTTTTAAATATCTCTAGTCTACACTGAGGAAGATGTAGTTTGTATTTATTTCTAGGGATTGTTACATTTCTTTTAGTTACCTCAGATTGCAGATTAAATTGTTCAGAATGTTGTCTTACAAACATGCAAACTTCTTTGATGTATCTTCAATACTCCTAACCACGAACTGAAAAATCCTATTTATCCATATCTGAGAAAATTTATAAGCTGAGGCAATTTTATTTAAAAAAAACGTAGTAAGCAGGTATCTATTATGTATTAGGTTCAGAAGTGAAATTATATTATATATACAAAAAAACAAGAAAACAAAAAATATTGCGAACTTTTCCAATCATATAAATTTATCCAAATTAGCAACTAAATGGCTTACGTGACCTTAATAGCAAACGACACTGATTGTCCCAAGACGTTCGTTCGTACACTTCGAGAGCCAGCGAGCAAATGAATCGTGCCGTCCAAACGCGCTCTTTATATAGACCATCGCGTGCGGTTGATGACGTATTCTGGAGACTCTTTAATAACAGCCCTGAATCTTATACATGTCCTACTGCTGGGTTCGGGCCTTTTCTCATGATAGAAGGGTTAGGCCATAGTCTACCACGCTGGCCAAGTGCGGATTGGTAGACATCACACACCCTCGAGCACTTTCAAGGCGCTCTAAGGCATATAGGTTTCCTCAAGATGTTTTCCTTCGTCGTTAGCGAGTGATAATTTATATGATATATACACACATATCTTCGAAAAGACGAATCTTAACGATTTATTGACAGAGGTGTGTGCCGTGGGTTCGAACCCGAGACCTTTGACTTCGCAGTCCTACGGTCTCCCACTCGGCTATCGCTGCTGGAGACTCTTTACAGTATATTATTTTGCTAAGTATGTTTGTTGTATGATTGACAGAATACTGTGAGAGCGGTTCGTACGCCTCGCTGCCTTCTGACTGCAGTCGCTATCAGCACTGCTTGTTTGGAAAATTCGAGGAGTTTGCCTGCAGCGCTGGTCTACATTGGAACCAGGTAAGAATCTCTTTCAATAAACACACTAGGACCTTTCTCTTTATCTTAATAAACACTGAAAACATGTGGTGAAATAGCTAAGAAAGGTTTATATTAGCTGCAGCTGTCTGCATTGTAAATTATGAAAAACAAATAACTGAGAAAGACTAAGGGCCAGTTTTTTTAGTTCTGGACTAAATTGACACATAAAATGTCCAACTATAAATTTGGACATTTTAACTATTTGAAACTTTACCAGGAACTGGTCAAGCTGATCCTAAATGAGACAAATACCTACATATATAAGATTTATAAACGAAATATCAAGATAAAAAGTAAATTAATGTTGAACAATTCTTAAAGTTTGTAGCCTTTCTAAACCATTGTCAATTTGCAGGAAAAACAAATCTGCGACTGGCCCAAGAACGCTCAATGCAAACGCAAAGCTACCACCACCACCACCACTACCACGACGACTACTACCACTACTTCCAAACCGATAACTCTGGACGATGACATCGAGATACCGAGCGGTGGTCACGGCGGACACGGAGCCCAGCATTCCTATCCCAAGCCTAACAAACCTGTTGCATTGCCGTCCTCTGGCACGCAACCTGACATTAGCTCCAAGCCGGCTCTTTTGAACTGTAAGTTTATTTGAAAACCAGATTTTTTTTATTAATTATTTTTTAGCTTACCAAATTATACTAAGAAACAGTTGAAAAAGATATGGGACCGGCAGGATTTGAACCTGCGACCTCATGCTCACCGGGCAGTCGCTTTAACCAACCAGCTAAGCTATCCTACTTAAGATGGAGGAAGAGGCGGAACAAATGGATGAACGTGACGTCACGAAATGACGTAACATACACTTGAAAAATTTAGAGTCCTGGCTAGAGGCGATCGTAGCTGGTTGGTTAAGCGACTGCCCGGTGTGCAGAAGGTCGTAGGTTCAAATCCTGCCGATCCCATATATTTTTCAACAGTTTTTTAGCACATTTTTGTGCAAGTCATTCGTAACACAAATAAGGCAAAAGAAATGAGAAATTTTACTCGCTTTAAAAATACAAATAAAAGACATCAACGCGTTGCTTGAAAATATATTCAAGACTTCGCTTCAGATTATTATGCTGATCATTTACTAACTGAAATATTATATGCGTATTGAAGGTTGGCAAAAACGTTTTCAGTCATTCTCTTTATTTTATGTCAAAAATATTCGTGATTCAATTTTACCCATTTTGGTGGTGGTGATGTAAGTGTTATCAAAAATCATAATTATGTACTATGTTAAGTTATATTAAACCTATTTACCAGCTCGCTACAAGATGATCTGTTACTACACGAACTGGTCGTGGTACCGGCCTGGCATCGGCAAGTACAGTCCGGAGGACATTGACCCCACTCTATGCACGCACATCATCTATGGATTCGCTGTGCTCGGCGATGATGGACTCATTATGGCTCATGACTCTTGGTCCGACTACGACAACAGTAAGTCCCTACTTGCTATTTAATACAAAGTACAGCCATTCTTAAACGAGGCACCACAATAAATGACAAGCAATTCTTTGCGCAATATAAAATCTTTTGCTTCACTACTAATATATAAAACTGTAATATCGTGTCACAAAACACGACTGTCCAAAATACAAGCTTTCGCTCAGTTTGGGAGACAGTATCAGTATCAAAAGTACAAATACATTTACATGTGTCTTAATTTTAACTCATCTTGTGAACCTATCTGTATTATTTGTGTCAATAAAGATTTTTATTTTATTTATAAATAAAATAATTTTAGGATTCTATGAGCGAGTGGTGGAGTACAAGCGCTACGGCATTAAGGTGTCCCTGGGGCTGGGCGGATGGAACGACTCCGCCGGCGACAAGTACTCCAAGCTGGTGAACGACCCCGCAGCACGCGCTAGATTCATCTCACACGCCGTCAAATTCCTGAAGAAGTACGACTTCGATGGGCTGGATCTCGACTGGGAATACCCCAAATGTTGGCAGGTATGACTAATCAATTTGAATGTGTATAGCTGCCAAAGTCACGATTGCAATATTATCTAGCATTACCATACCAAGAAAAGATAAATCGATATTATAATTTTTCGCGATACATCCAGTAGTGGAAAAATGCTTTTCAATAAACATGACCAATTGACCATTGCCATTAGTAATGCAAAAAAACTCTAAATCTTCTGCACTTAACATTCATAACTTCTATTTCTTGTAGGTTGACTGCTCAAAGGGCCCCGATTCGGACAAACAAGCTTTTGCCGACTTCGTACTAGAATTATCAGCTGTCCTAAAACCCAGAGGTCTATTGCTATCTGCTGCGGTATCTCCTAGCAAGAAGGTGATAGACGCTGGCTACGACGTGGCAGTACTGGCTCGCCACCTGGACTGGATCGCCGTTATGACATATGACTACCACGGACAGTGGGACAAGAAGACTGGACATGTAGCTCCATTGCATTATCACCCTGAAGATGATAATACCTATTTCAACGCGGTAAGCATTACACAAATTATTTTGTTCTTTCTTTCTTTGTCGTGTCGATGGCTGAGTCAAATTTAATTTTGACTTGCCATCGTGGTGAAAGGATTAGCCAATTCGCTTTGAAGAACTCGTGAATTGCCAAGGGTGCGCCGGACGTAGGTAATTGTTGTGTACGTCACTCGGGAGGCTCCTTTCAAGCACCCCATTATTTTGTTTATTATTTTGTTTGAATCTTTGTAAGTAACAATAGCTAACTAATTTCTAGGACCGCCAAAATATGCCAGAAATAAATTTGCCTTCAAGCTTCTTGTTTGAGCAAATCCTGGTTATTAAAGAATGGGATCAAAACCTCGTTATACTAAGTAATAGCCTGCTTTCTGTATATTCCAGAACTACACGATGCACTACTGGATGCGGAAGGGCGCTCCATCCCACAAGCTGGTGATGGGAATGCCGATGTACGGTCAAACGTTCACCTTGGACGAAGACACTTCGTACTCCAAACAAACCGGCCTGAATGTCCCTGCCGCGGCTGGAGGTGAAGCTGGGGAGTACACAAGGGCCAAGGGCTTCTTGTCTTATTATGAGGTAATTTAGCTTGCAGGTTGCCGTTGGAAAACGTTAAATTAAAAAGTGCTGTTGCGTAAACTCGTCACGCTCTAAAATGTCGAAAATATTTTCTTATAACTGCAATGATTTAAATCGTGCTAAACTGATTTTATCACTGACAAACTGATTATATTAAACTGTATCTCTCCTATCTTTTATAGTATTTATATATATAGTTGTATATTTATTTATTATTATATATTTATTTTAGTATTTTGTGTATATATATGTTATTATAGTCTATATGTTGTTTATAGTGTACATAAATATTGTAAGATATTATGTGTAAATATTGTAATTAGGATATCTCTATTTTTTGAAAATATTAGCTATAAGATTTCTTCAGTTTTTTTTTATTAATACACCAACATAACATATTGCCTGAAACACAAACTATCTTCTTATCCATCCAAAGGTTGCCTGGAAGAAATTGCTATTTAGCGATAAGGCCGCCCATTGTGCATTTCAAATAATTTAAGTTAGTTTTTTTAATGTTGTCAAACTGTAAATTTGGTGATTAATAATATAATTTAAAGCAGATCTAGGGAAGATAAAGAAGCAACAAATATAAGTTTAAACTGTCTATTTAATATAAGATTTCAATGTTAGTTTGTTACATAAGAATCATTTGTACCAAGTGATCTGAATAAAAAGGCTATATTATTATTATTATTATTATTAAAGTATATTCTATTCTATTCTATATCAAAATCTATACATCTAATAAATGGCTGTAATTTTTTACAGATTTGTGATCGCATCAGATACAACGGATGGACGGTTGTGAAGGACGCCTACGGTCGCATGGGACCCTACGCTTACAAAGGCAACCAATGGGTATCATTCGATGACGTCGAAATCCTCAAAAAGAAAGTTAACTTCATCAAATCTTTGGATCTTGCTGGCGGTATGGTCTGGGCTCTTGATCTGGATGATTTCCAGAACAGGTATATACATACACTTATCAATGTTATATAGCATTAGTTTTTCTAACATACATATAATAATAGCAGCCCTGTATCTAATACATGTCCCACTGCTGGGCTCGGGCCTCTTCTCATGATGAGACGGGTTAGGCCATAGTCCACCACGCTGTTTGATGTTTACACAGTTAGCGAGCGATAATTCATATATTATAATAAAAACACACATATCTTCGAAAAGACGAATTGTCGTGGGTTCGAACCTTTGACATTTCAGTCCTATATAAAAGAATAAAATTATGAAAATTATCTTTAAGATTTATTGAAAGAGATTTAGTTTAAGAAGCTTCTCAGATATGATTAAGTGCATCCTTCATTAGAAAGTTAGCAAATTATCCTATATTTGTTTTAAATAAAAGAAACATTTTATTTTAATTTCAGATGTGGTCAAGGAAAACATCCACTCATGAATGCTATAAAGAACAGTTTCCTCACCTCTATCGATTATGATGATGATTCTCTTCAAACGGACCCAATAATTGAGCCAGCTAACGATATAGATGTAGATGACGGCGATATCCAAGTACGGCCACCCAAAACAACTACAACAAAACGGCCACCGTACCGACCAACATCCCAACGGCCAATGTACCAACCAACAACTCAACGGCCAACTTATCGTCCGACATCACAACGGCCAACGTCCCGACCAACAACTCAACGGCCGAACTATCGACCAACCACGCAAAGGCCAACGACACAGTCTGATGAAATGGTTCACTCTACTAAGAGACCATCTATGACGACCGTCAGCACTACGCTGGAAGAGAGATACAAAGTTGTCTGCTATTACACTAACTGGGCTTGGTACAGGTAAATACGACATTGCATGTTATTTTAAACCTCCACAAGAATAATAATTATTGTTTGTAATATTTTAAAGCAAACTTTAGCTTTGCTATGCCTTTTTGTATTTTATATAATATTTATTATATATATTGAGAAATTTCGAGTCCAGCAGCATACGAATCCATAGCTGTATTGGCAAAGCACTTGGGGCGTATACCCAGGGGGTGCAGGTTCGAGTTCTGCTGGATTCTTAATTTTAACTTTAATATTATATAAAATTATTGTGTTCTTATTTAATTCAATTTATTTATTTGCGAATATGAGTTTTTACAATGTTGTTACATAATCTATAGACGAGTATCAGCATAATCAGCGTGTCAGCATGCAAAATGATCTTAATTTAAAAATGTATTGAAATAAAAAAATAATTACATTCAAGAAAATGTCACAAAATCATAATTACATGTCAAGTATAAATATTAAGAAGTAAATTATAATACAATAATCATAATAATCAATTAAATGCAATAATAATTACATCAAAGATAATAAAATTTCATTCTATATTAATTTATCAGCTAGGTATTCTTTATTTTTATTAAAACTGACGTGAGTTTGTAACATTATTCAAATTATGAAATACGGGTGTTGTTGAGTGCAAGACTGGCTGCGACTCAGGCGCGACGTATCGCACTCTCTTGATAATGCCTAGACGTATAGGCGAAACCGCGGTCGACTAAATAGACAACATTACGTGAGTAACACCCGTATTTCATAATTTGAATAGGTATTCTTTGACTGAATAGTAACATTTATTTTGCTTCTATGTGAGTTACATTATAAATATTTAAAAATTAATATTTTTCTTTACTCAGACCGGGCCCCGGCAAGTACACTCCTAGCGACATCGACCCGTCGCTGTGCACTCATATCGTGTACGCGTTTGCAGTACTTGATAGAAAACGACTCGTCATCAAACCACACGATATCTGGCTTGATGTGGAAAACAGTAAGTATCATCAAACCTGTGCAAATAGCCCAGAGAACATAAAATAAAATAAATAAATATCTCACAACTTACACACAACGCCATCTAGTCCCAAGCTAAGCAGAGCTTGTTTTAGGGGTACTAGAATATATATATAGATACTAATACATTATATACTTTTCTTTTGTAAATACATACTTATTATACATAGAAACAACCAGACTAAGACAAGCCCCCATGTTCATGCACACAAAGATTTGTCTTAAGCAGGAATCGAACTCGCAACCTCGGCCTCAATAAATGCAAAACCCATTGATCGTACATTTTAAAACTAAAAAAATAGAACTGGTAGTGGCCTCAGGATTCAGGACAACCTCAATACCTACCAGTTCTTTTTCAGTCAAGGATTTTAAATAACCTTCATTGATCGCTCTTTCAATCAGGTTCGATGTTTTATTTGTAGACTGACTTGAATTTGTGGTATTTTCGAGTCCGTTTGATTTTAGCGATTATTTGAAAAGAAATGGTACTGTTATTTTATTAGACGTCGAATATGGCGATTCATTTGTGTAAATATATAGGTATCTGTTTACGAAATTATGTAATGAATGTTCCGCCCCCCAGAATTCTACGAGAAAGTGGTAGCCCTGAAGAGCAAGGGCCTAAAGGTAGTGCTTGGTCTCGGCGGTTGGGACGACTCCGCCAGCGATAAGTACTCAAGGATGGTCAACAGTCCCTCGGCTAGGAGGAAGTTCATTATTCATGCGCTTGACTTCGTTGAACAGTACGAGTTTGACGGCTTGGACCTTGACTGGGAATATCCTAAGTGCTGGCAAGTGAGTATTAAACGTGATATTTCATTTCAACTTAAAAGCCGTTATCTTAGGATATAAGCAGTATTATCTAAATTAATATTTTCTTTCACTAATCTATCTCCATAAAAATACAGCAGCCAGCCTTAAAATACAAACCCAATAACTTCATAAGCTATACACAATAATAAGGTAGTCCGTTTTTCACATGGGACAGCAATTCAATTTCGTTCTACCATATCTACCAGAAGATGTTATTAATTTACAGGTAAACTGCGAAAAGGGACCAAGCTCCGACAAGCAAGGATTCGCAAGCTTGGTGAAAGAGTTGCGCGCTGCGTTCAAACCTCGAGGACTTCTGCTTTCTGCTGCTGTCTCTGCAAGCAAACGAGTCATTGATGCCGGTAAGTGTTTAAAGTCCAAATACATTACGGCCATTTTTCCGTAGCCGAATGGCAAAAAACGGCACCCTTATGGATTCGTCATGTCTGTCCGTCCGTCTCTCCGTCCGTATGTTACAGCCACTTTTTTCCGTAACTATAAGAGCTATACTGTGGAAACTTGGTAAGTAAATGTATTTGGTGAACCGCATTCAGATTTTCATACAAAAATAGAAAAAAAACAATAAATTTTTGGGGTTCCCCATACTTAGAACTGAAACTCAATTTTTTTTTTTCATCGAACCCAATACGTGTGGGGATCTATGGATAGGTCTTTAAAAATGATATTTTTTTTTTCTAATATATTTTATTTCTAAACTGAATAGTTTGCGTGAGAGACCGCGATAGTGGTACGGAACCCTACGTGCGCGAGTTCGACTCGCACTTGGCCGGTTTTTTTTCAATTACGTCGGTTAATAATACCAAACTCTTTAATGTCTTCAATAGGATCTATGTCCATGGTTTTTCACTTATTGTGTTTTATTTTAGGATACGACGTACCAACATTATCTAAAAACCTGGATTGGATATCTCTGATGACGTACGATTACCACGGACAATGGGACAAAAAGACTGGTCACGTCGCACCCATGTACGCCAGTGCTGACGACGACGATAGAACTTTGAATACAGTAAGTTTTATTCTTGTGCTATATTCTAGTTTAAAAGGTTCAAAATGATCTATTATTGGCTATTATTTTCCTAAAAAAAATCGTCATAGCTTGTTCGGAACTGCACCCGAAAACATTTTTGTATTGTGATTGCAGGATGAAAATGATTCGATTTTAAAATCCTCCGTCACCGTAATACGTTTATATAATTTTTGGAACTTTATTTATAAAAATGCTCTGTTATTAATTAGAGCATGATATTAATTGATTATTTGTTAAATCTAGAACTTCTCCGTTAACTACTGGATCAACAAAGGAGCTCCACCAGAGAAGCTCATCCTGGGCGTGCCATTCTACGGTCAATCATTCTCTATAGTAGAGAACGCTGGAACTGGCCTCGGAACTGAATCATACGCGGGAGGAGAGGCTGGAGACGAGACCAGGGCCAGAGGATTCTTGTCTTTCTATGAAGTAAGTCCTTTGTCTTGTCGAAGTCTAGTGATTGATTGTTCATTCTCAAAGTATGACGATTTTATTTATGATTTTCTAAATTGGTGCTGCTACTACTACACACTTCACTATTTTCCAGATTTGCGACCGCATCAGGTCTAACGGCTGGTCAGTAAGTCGGGACCCAGGCGGTCGGATGGGTCCTTACGCCTTCTATGACGATCAATGGGTATCGTTCGACGATGACTTCATGGTTCGCCATAAAGCTGAGTACGTTCGAGCCATGGGACTTGGAGGTGGTATGGCTTGGGCCCTTGACCTGGATGACTTTAGTGGAAGCCATTGCGGCTGTGGAAAGTCTCCTCTACTTACAACCATCAATCATGTGCTTCGAGGAGTCAAGGAACCGCCAAGATGCTCACTTGAAGAAAGTAAGTTGTAGCTTTTGAAGTTTTTACGAGACTGATACGTCCCTAGCCTTACATTATCCTATCTGATCTATTATGATGACTCTCATAATACAAAATGATTTAACATAACATTAGTTAACACACTTACATATCATTAATATTTTGCAGTACAATCGCCAGACAGTCCAGACATACCCGATACGCCGGAGATCCCTGATATTGCTGAAATACCGGATACGCCCGACATCCCGGACATTCCGGATATTTCAGACGTGGATGTCATTGAAGTGAACCCCGAGCCTGAAGAACCTGAAGAAACCCCTATGCACCCGTCTCATGGAATAGATATCGACACAGATAGTGTGAGTACCTTTTTTGTTATGTTTTATAGATTTTGTACTCTTGTTTAGCATGCCTCGAATCTTATGTATTGTGTTTGAGTATGGTGATTTTATAACTACCATTGTAGGCTTTTGGATATCTTATCACACTATATGTCGTCAGTCACGCTTTGTTTTGCCATTTATCCACATTTGGTGAGCTTAAAAGACACCTGAAATTCGAAAGAGCCAGCAGTTTAAAGACCCAAGATCGTGTAACTATTTATTGGGCATAAAGGAACCTTTAATCTCCATTACTGGCAAACTTTCTATAGTGGTATTTTAAATAGAGTTTTAATTACAGAGCCCAAGTCTCCAAGGTACGTCATGTACAGGAAACGTGTTCAAGGCGGACGCATTGGACTGCAGCAAGTATTACCTGTGTCTCAACGGACATTGGATGGACCTCAAGTGTCCTGAACCGCTGTACTGGGCCAAGGTAAGAGGCTGGACATTTTGGTGTTCAAATGGTGTTGGAATTTTGCTCATTTCAGGAATGACTAACGAGGCTTTATATACATTTTGCACGTCGTCGTTAACTTATCAATGGATTAGGTACTAGAACTACGAACAATAGATACGAGTAGGTACTAGTAGTTTTTTTAAGGAGTGGTAATCCATCGATACGGTTAGTTTTATTACGGATATTCATATTTATTTTACTGGTTGATTTTATTCAATGGTAGATAAAAGATAGTTGAGTTATTACACATTATTACATTGAATCATTAAATGTTCGATAATATTATTTTAGGATTAGAACTATGTATCACGGTGCATGGCTGATCGATCATTCTAAGAAGATCGAATACTCGAAGTATTGTGACTAATTTTGTTATCTAACCTGTTTTAAAAAGGAATTTTCAGTTTCTAGAGATAACAGTGTACTTATCAGTTTTAAAAAGATACTAGTAACTATTAATGTCTATCTATCTATATCTGTATATCTGTCTAGACTAGAAATGTTTGTTGTATGTACAGAACCATTGCGACTGGCCAGAAAAGTCTCGTTGCAAGTCGAGGGCGGCGCTGAGGCTGACCGGACTAGAGCTTCCTGAACAGCCGGTGGAGGACAGGCCTATCCTAGGATGTTACTTCACTAACTGGGCGTATTACAGGTAAAGACCAAAATTTATTTCAAAGTAGGTATACCTATTTAAATAATAGGTAAGTACATCAAATCCAAACAATATATATATTGTACAATATCAAATAAGCCACACTACAATGAGAGAATTAAACTGATCCTAATATGATGCATCATATTTAACTACACAAAGACATGTCAGAATAGCATCATAGCAATTTACTGGTCTCTTAATGGGGTCAGAAGATGAAGATCAAAAACCGTATCACCCTTATCATGCCAAAGACTTAACTTATTTTGCTTTTCAGACAAGGAATGGGCAGTTATGGCCCAGAGCAACTTGGTAAAATCCCGTCGCTTTGCACACACATCATATACGCCTGGGCACATCTTGACGACGAATCTTTCAAGGTTATTCCAGGAAACCCAGAACTTGATATTGAAAATGGTAACTAAATAACAAGTATTACATCAGATACTTATTTAGATAATATTTAAGTTTGTGGTGGATATTAATAAAAAAAATCTTTGCAGATTTCTACGGCAAACTGACCCAACTGCGACAAACAGGAGTTAAAGTGATTCTTGGAGTAGGAGGTCTAACAGACTCAGAAGACAGAAAATGGAATCGAATGATATCCAGTTATGAAAATAGAAAGATCTTTGTGGACTCAGTGTTGAAGTTCGTACAGAGATGGGACTTCGATGGAGTCCAAATTGCCTGGCAATACCCAGTTTGCAAACAGGTAAACTCGTTGAAATGTTTGTAATATAATAATGTCGACTTCAAAGTTTCATTTTTATGCCTCATCATCTCAAGAATCACTTTGGATAGAAAACTTAGATTTTTCGAACCTCGGAATTCACCTCTAATAACGTCATGCAACTTTTCAGATCCCCTGCACAAGATTATCAGTCGACACCACAGAACGGGACAATTTCGCGGATTTGCTCCTAGAATTATCCCAAACCCTGCGACCCCATGACCTGGAGCTATCAGCCATGGTATCTGCTTGCCCTGAAATAGCTGCCATGGCATACAAACCCCACATCCTCACCACGGAGCTGGACTGGGTCTCCATTGCCGCCAACGATTATTACGCCTCTGCCAATGGAAAGACGTCGCTGTTGGCGCCGCTGGAAACCAGCCCAGATTCTGGTGGACATAGTTTGGTAAGTTTTAGTAGAAAGAGCTCCTAATTCCATGGACAATTGTGGATATCGACGCTGGAATGGCAAAAAGTATAAATTTTCGACCAAAATGACTGACACATCGTTTGCTTGCCAGTATTCAGTGAGTAAAAACCGTTTTTACTCACTAGTAAGGCAAAGTGATTCAAATTTCGAAACACAAAATCCTTCCAATGAATAGGCGCTGAAAAAAAAACAAAGCTACCACCATGTAAGTTAGTTAATAATATAGTTAATAAACATTGACATCAATTTTATTAAATAACTACAAATGATACGTTTTAATTATTTTAAATTATATAAATACACGATTATTTAGTATTTTAATATTTTTATATTCGTGATTGACCATAAAATTAATTAAAATCAGGTACTTAATATTAGACTCTATAAATAAATGTTACGGAACGAAATTCCGAACGCATTCTTAAAAAAAAAGGTCTGTGTCTGTGTCAGTCATCGCGGGACAACTATATAAATTCTTTTCAGTTTATGTTTAATTGTTTACTAGAACTTTTTAACAAAAAATTAGTGAACCCAGTGATGAAGAACTTTGTGGAACTCCAAAAGAGTTGCAACAACTTGCTTCTAACACAGAAGTTTGCTTTTTACCAGAAAAATCACGTGAAAAGTATTTGAAAGCGTACGATATATTTAAATAGTAGCGACTTACAAAAGGCCCTAAAACGCATTTTGAATCGGTATTACTGTCGTATTTCATGGAGTTATTCCAGGTTAAGCAATCGAGTACGAGTTTATTTAAATCTTAATATTTTCTCACTGGAAGAGGTGAAAAGTTTTGTATGTAAGAGGTGAAAAGTTTTGTATGTAACGCGTGAGAAAAATTTAATTTCCAGTTCGTGACCTCATAAGATCTTTCGCTTGCGAAGTAGCCTTTATTTGAATCACTCGCTACGCTCTTGATTCAATTCAAGACTACTTCGCAAGCTCAAGATTTAAAATTGGCACTCACAACAGAAATATAAACTTTTTCTCACTTGTACCATAAATAACTGCCTTGCCAGCATCGACATAATTATGTCTGACAGCTGCTTCTTTTATTTGCATTTAATTCCTGGCACCATTTTTCCCTTTTTTTAAACCAAGCAGCACATGTGTAAGATAACAATCTTATTTTAAAATGTTTTAATTTTTTAGAACGCAACTCTATCGTACTGGTCGAGCGTGGTGCCGCCGCGCCAGCTCGTGCTGGGCGTGCCGGCCTACGCGCGCTCCTACACGCTGCGCACCCGCCACAACGACGTGCTGGGCGCGCCCGTGTCCGGCCCCGGGGAACCAGGGCCCTATACTAAAGTGCCTGGCTTCTTGTCATATATGGAGGTATATATCGATTGAATATAATCTAACAACAAGCTCACTTACTGCAATTCACTACCGAGAAAACGTTGAAATGTTTTGCTGTCAATGGTACGGAAACATAGTATACTAGCTTCTGTCTTCGGCTCCACCCGAGTGGTGCCAACCTGTGTAGGTAGCTTTTTTTTCTGGGATATTAAACTATCTCTTTACCATTATTCATCAAGATCAGTCTAGTAGTTTCGGAGCCTATTGGGTTTTAAATGTTTCCTCTTAATAATATTAGTATATATGTACATACAACAAGTAACATTACACAGCAATAAACGTTATCTCAATACTTAGCAATGGAGAAGAAATAGTTACACCAAGATAAGATAAACACGTGAATTGCACACGGAAATCAAGAATATCTACATTTTAGCTACTAATTACTAATAAGGACTCTCATAAAGTTTTAAATTATAACCTCAATTAAAGAATGTTTGTTTTGTTTTTAAACTTTTTATTGTACAATGAAACAATTTATAAAACAATACATAACACAAAATACAATAAAGGCGAGCTTAACTCAAATTTGAGTTGTCTTCCACCAAACCTTAGAGTAATAGAGGAAAAAAGGATGCAAAAAGAGGGCAAAAACAAGTGTACAACTCAAAGGAAAAACGGAAAAAGAAATGTGTTAACTTATATATTGTTTTTACAATTGGCGTAACAAAGGCTTGGTATATTAATTTGGCAACGAATAACTAGCTTTCTATTTACAGATCACCGAAGGACTGTCAAACGGTTGGCACGAAAGGAGTACACCATGGGGCACGTTCAGCGTGAAGGACGATCAATGGGCGTCTTATGTGAGCATGGGAGAGGCGCGGGGCGCGGGGGCAGTCGTACAACGCGCGGGTGGCAGAGGAGCAGCATTATGGGCCCTCGACCTTGATGCCAGGTCCAAGTGCTCCATACTCACGGCGTTGAGACGAGGACTGCTCGAGCCTGACATGGAACTGGAACCGTGCCCTGCTGCTTAAATGGAAAACTCGATAGAGCATGGCATTTCAAAATGAGTCTTAGCAAAAAGAGTTTTAAAGAGATTGAATCTTAAGAAATACTTGAACGATTTACTAAATCAGCATTAATTTTGATTTGTGTGAATATTTTTGAATGGACTTAAAGAGTGAATGATCAAAGACTATTGTGATATACTTTTGATATTATGTATTACGTCATCCTTGTGTATTCCTTGATTTTTACTTGACGGGTTTACTAAAAATATGAATAAGATTTAATTGTTTAGGGGTCTAGTTGATAGTATTGACGATTTAATAGATATTTCCCATTTAAGTAAAAGTACAAGGAATATTTATTGGGAATACTAATGACAATGGACTAGTTTTATATAGGTATTTGTAAGTAGACAGTTACCATGATTTCAGTTATCCTTACATTATTATGGATTAATAAGTAAGGTGAAAAACGGCATTTATTTCGAAAATAATCTTATCCACTCATTTTGTACAAGTTGTCTAGATAGATTAAATAATTATTTTTACGCTTTTTTTTATTATGCTACTACCCTCCCTACCTATCCTGTTAACGACATAATAAAAACCAGAAGTAAATAAATGGGAGCGCCACTGTTACATTCGTATAGCAACAAATCAACCAACCAACTCAACCCAATTTCAAATCTTCGAATGGGTGGGATGCGACGAAGACGTATTTGTACCATTTTTATTTTACAAATAAAATACCTAAGAAAACGCACCTTCGGCGCTCCCTGGCTCATGGGTGGTGAAGACACTTTCGTGCTGATAGTTTTTTTTTTAAGAAAATAAGTTAACAGTCGGCGCTTTCGGCGCTCGCTGGCTCTTGCGGTCTATTCAGCTCCATGTTTTTTTAAGGATACCTACTGGTAGGGCGCTGTAAACTGCCCTACCGGGCGATGAAAATAAGATGATGAATGAATAACAAAAAATAATATTAATGATAAAAATATAATTATTTATAGTCTGGTGGTAAGGGAAATCTACTCACCAGTAAAACAGCCCGAAGTACCTTTCCGAGGGCAGGATCCTCCGAAGCTGGTTTCTTGCGATTGCGGTTTAATCTTTTATTTAACAAAAGCGGGTGAAGATAAATTTTAATGGTATAGCGGAAGCGTATGGATGATGAATCAAAGAAGAATGCGAAAAATTATAATAATATTTGACACAATGTCACTAAACTTCAATAATTTTGAATTTTGATTTTTAATGGCGTTATGGTCTAGCAGCCAGGAAACTGCACCTCTTTCGGCAACACTCGAGCTATAAAACCTAAGAGCAGAAATCCAAGCCACCAGACTGAGATAAAATAAATTATATTTGAAATAAAAATAATAGAATAATATATTATATATAATGAGTAGAGTTGCGTAACCATGCTCCCCTCTTTGCAAGATTGTAGATCTTGCAAAACAAGAGTGAAAACATGTTGGAATTATCAATTAACAGGCTAACAAAATAAATTCATAAAATATTTATTACCATGAACGAAACTTAAAATGAAACCTTTGAGAAAGTTATTTCTGCATTATATATATTTTTTTTAAAAAATTAAAGATCATTGCATTAAAATTAAAGAATTAACTAGAAAACATAATGAGAAAATCATTGTGTAGGCAATGGGTATAATTTAACTACAGGACGTTTGAACGTCCCGAACCTAGTCTTTACCATCGCGACACGAGTTATATTATCTGACCCCGGATAAATGTCAGTTATGACTCCTAGTGGCCAATTTAAAGGTGGAGAATCATCTTGTCCCACAAGAACGATCTTACCCACTTGAACCGGATTATCGGGCGTAGCCCATTTTAATCTGACTTGCAATGTATGCAAGTATTCTAGGCGCCACTTTTTCCAGAAAGATTGGACCATATGATCGAGTAATTTTTTGCGTTGAACAAGACTAGTGTCTGTTACATTTGCAGCTGGTAAATATTGTAAAGGAGAAGACATTAAGAAATGCGCAGGAGTGATAACCTCAGGGTGAGGATCTGACGATACGACATTTAGTGGTCGCGAATTCATCACGCACTCTATCTGCACCAACACAGTTAGCATCTCTTCATAAGTCAGAAGTTGACTTCCAATGACTCTATACAGATGGGTCTTCAAACTTTTTATATTTGATTCCCACATAGCTCCAAAATGAGGAGCTCTAGGTGGAATCATTTTCCACTGTATACGATGGTGGATAAGTTCAGGTCTTAGAACCTTATTCAATTCGTCGAGCTGAGATTTCGCTCCGACGAAATTTGTACCGTTGTCTGAATATAGACAAGATACTGGACCACGTCTAGCTATAAAGCGTTTGAACGCAGCTAAATACGAATCTGACGTTAAATCAGACACCAATTCAATATGTATGGCCTTAGTGACAAGGCATACAAAAAGACAAATATAAGCTTTCTGCGAATGCTGACCTCTCCTACGAGCCAAAGTAATACGAAGCGGACCAGCATAATCTACTCCGGTGTGAGTAAAGGCTTTGGCTTCATGAATTCGATAAGGAGGAAGATCAGCCATTTTAGGCGTAGGATGAGACGGGTTAACACGAAAACAAGAATTACATTGTCTCACCTTTGCTCGCACAACAGTTCTAGCATCTAATATCCAGAAACGTTGACGCAAAATTGACATTAATAAGCCTGCTCCAGTATGACAATTTAAAACATGATAATGCCTGATAATAAGGTCAACAACATGATCATGTTTTGGAAGCAGAACTGGATGTTTTACTTCGAATGGCAAATCCGATTTAGAAAGACGTCCTCCAATTCGAAGTAAGCCTTCTTCATCAATAAAAGCTGATAAATTGCGCAACTTTTTTGAGGGCAATTTATGTTTTTGAAGAAGAGCAATATCTTCAGAAAAGTGCACAATTTGCACGGAATGAACTATCGCCTTTTCAGCAATGATCAAATCCGATATATCATTAATCGAGGAAATTCTTTTTATAAATTTAAAAACATACATGACAGCTTTCAAAAGCTTATCCCAAGAAGATAAGCGTTGGGATAATTTATAGAGTACCGATACCGGAGCGTCATGATGCTCTGTCGTAGCGGTAAAAGTATTGGCTTTCTGTTCAGGCATTTCATAACCTTCGGTAGGTGAGAAAGATTTAACCGGCCACTCTGAAGTAGGTTGACACATCCAATCAGGGCCATTCCACCACAAGTTATGGCTGACTATTTGTGATGGGAGTAAACCTCGAGAAAGGCAATCACTTGGATTTTCTATTCCAGCAACATGATAGAAGTGTCGTGAAGCGAGATTTTCTTGACATTGCGCCACGCGGTTGCTCACGAAGACAGACCATCGATGAGGAGAAGAATGAATCCAAGAAAGAGCTATGGTCGAATCAGAGAAAGCATAAATCTCTGCTACATGGGCACGATCACGATACGTTTCATGCACAATTTTTATTAATTTAGCCATTAAAAGCGCAGCACACAATTCAAGTCGCGCTAGCGTCGTCACTTTAGTTGGAGAAACTTTAGACTTCGCACATAAAAGTCGGACCATTATACCGGTCGCATCAGTGATGTGTAAATACACGACTGAACCGTAACCATTCATACTCGCGTCTGCAAAGGCTACGATATTAACAGTGCAGTCACTTGACACACCGATATGACGCGGAATTTTAAGAGTTGTTAACAAAGACAATTCTTGTATAAGAGCGGTAAAACGACGGATCACACTCTCTGGCGGAGTATCATCCCAGCCAATATTAGCCAACCAAAGTTCTTTGATTAACAATTTGGCATACAAAATTACGGGGGCTACTAAACCTAAAACATCAAATAAACGAGCCACCACAGACAATATAGTTCTCTTAGTACATTTATCACTAACATGAGACGCGGTAAAAAAGAAATTGTCCTCTCTAGGTTCCCATGAGAGACCTAAAATCTTCAATGCAATCGGACTATCCTGAGTAAAATCCACCGAACCACGATGTGAAACGGATAAACTCTCTAGTAAGTTCGCACAATTGCTCGACCATTTCACTAATTCAAAGGCACCAGCCTGGAATAAAGAGATCAATTCTCGAGCCAGACGGGTGGCTGTTTCAGAATCAGGTAATGAGTGAACCAAATCGTCCATATACAATTTAGTTCTAGCAATCTTAGCGGCTTCAGGGAATTGAGGAGACATGTCCACTGCCAGCTGTCGCACAGTGCGCATAGCTAGAAACGGACTCGATTTCAACCCAAACGGAAGACGTTTGAACTGAAATGTTTTTACTGAATCATTTTCATTAAAACGAAACAGTATTCGCAAATACTTTTGTTGATCATTATTAACACCAATCTGTAAATACATTTGCTTAATATCAGCGGTAATGGCTACAGGAAATAATCTGAAGTCAAGTAAGAGTAGAAATAAATCGGTCTGTAAATTAGGCCCTGTATACAACAGATCATTCAAAGAAAGACCAGTATGAGTTTTGGCACTCGCATCCAGTACAATGCGTGGCATAGGCTTGTCCGGGCGTACAACAGCATGATGAGGTATATAATATCCATCATCAGTGACTTCGGATGCCGAAACTTCAGAAAGACAACCAATCGAAATATAGTCCTTTATAACAGTATTATAATTTTCTCTTAAACTAGGCACCTGATTGAATTTTCTCTCTAAAGTCATAAGTCGCCGGAGAGCATTACAACGAGAATTGCCTAACTCATTCGGGTTTCGACAGAAAGGTAAGGTCACAGTATATCGACCATCTCCATTGCGTATCACAGATGAAGAATAAAGATTCTCACACTCTGTTTCTTCTGGACTTAAAAATTCTTTATAAGGTATTTCCTCTAACTCCCAAAATTTCTGGACTAAGTCATTAAGAGCCAAAGCTGAGAAAGAACTAGAATAAGTCTGTTTACGTGGATAATCGCCCATCAACACATAACCAAAGGCGGTTAGCAAAGCGGGAGGTGCACGATTACCCGACTCTACTCTATTTCCCAAATAAATGTATGGAAATAGCTGAGCACCCAACACTAAATCAATATTGCCTGGGATATTCCAAGTCAGATCAGCTAAATGTATACTGTCCAGGTATCCCATATTAGACTTTTCGATAAAGTGAGTAGGCATCTGATCAGTGACACAATCAACAACAAGTGCCTGTATATTATATTTATTTTCTAGATAAACACGAGATTGAATTTGAATATTCACATAACCATGTATTGGTCGAGAGCTCAGACCGACACCCTTTACGTAAGAATTGGTTAATGGAATTATAGTGAGGTTAAGTAATTTACAGCACTCCACTGTTATTAAATTATTTTGAGAACCATTGTCAATCAAACAACGAATTATTACTTTACGGTTACTATTATTATTAGCAACTGCGTAAACTTGAGCAGTAGAGAGCAAAATATTAGAATTAGGCCTCACATTAACGCTCAAAGAAACGGAAGCATTAGCAGGCGGCATATTAGTGCTAAAATTATGTACGGGAACTGACGGCATAGAGCGCAACGGCAACGGAGCGGAGACATGAGCGGAGGCTTGCGCACCATCATATTCGTTGATATTGTCATGATTGATACACTGAGAATCGGCGGTAAGAATTTGTGCTGCATGTGTATGAGAATTATTATTATTTTTCTCATCAAAATGCAGAATAGTATGGTGACGTTTCTTACAAAGCCCGCAAAGAGAAGCCGACTTACAATTCAAAGCGGTATGGGAAGTGCTTAAGCAATTTACGCACCCGTGTTTTGATTTAATAAATTCGAATCTCTTTTGTGGGTCGCATTGACTTTTAAATTGTACACATTTGTACAATTGCATATGGTCAGATTTTTGACAGTACGCGCAAGTGCTTGGAACGGCGGTCGACACATCGTCATTCTGGGCCACGAACGCCTTATAAGTAGAGTTTGTTCGTGAAGATGACCCTGACGAGGTTGTCTGTTTATTTGCACTACTTTGCGCACGAGGATTTAAGATCGGTCCCGAAGAATTACATCTACTCAAGATCTTGCTTTGGTCCCGTACAAATGCAATAAAATCTTCAGAAATAGGTATTTCTTTATCTCGCACGGACAGCTCGAAAGCCTGAGCGGTTTGTGAATCAACTTTACGTAATGCACAGTGTAGTAAGGTAAAATCTGTTAAATTTTTTATTTCAAGTTGTTTCAAAGCTGCAATGGAGGCAGAGTATTTGTCAATAAAAGTGCCAAGACTACTAGCAGAATTGTTACAAGGTTTCAGATCTAAAATATTATTTAAATAATGAATCCCTAACGCTCTTTTGTCCTGATACTTATTTACCAGACTATTCCATAAAATGGAATAAGTTTCAGACGTCGGCACAATACCAGCGGTAATTTTCAAGGCGTTATGAGTCAATTTACCTATCAAATACTGCACACGTTGCGAGTCAGAGAGATTTTCATTATTGTGAATATTGGCTTTAAAAGATTCGTAAAATATAGGCCATTTTTCTGTACTGCCGTCAAAACTTGGTAATTCAATAGGCGGCAATTTAATATAATTTCCACTCGAATGCGATGGCGAAAAAGCAGCCTTATCAGACCCTGAACTGATCCTATTCCGACTTCTTTTGATACGGGCATACAAATCCTCAAATGATAGCAACGAAGAATAGTCAGGGACTGAATTCGGGCGCTGAGTCAAAACCAAATCATTAATCCGATCGATAATATTCTCGAACTTAGAACGTAAGTCGTCTATTGTTTCAGACTCGATCATGAATTGCTCATTTGATCTCGAGTCAAAGGAAGAAATATTTACTGCTAAATTATACGCGCGATTAACTCTCTCAAAGATGACATCTCTTTTTCCATACAGTATGGATAGTTGACGCACAATTTCAATCTCGTCAGCTGAGGTAGCCATCTTGATAGACTTAATGTAAAAAGAATATTAATACCTATTTAAAGTACGTAAGTTCAATGCCTATTGTTCGTAGGAGCAATACCTAACAAATATTACATAAACATACGAGCAATAAACATAAATAGGTGCGAAAAAACAAAAAATATACATGAAATTATTAATATTTAATGCTGGAAACAATTTATCCTGCTCGACTGAAGGACCATAATATGGTAGGGCGCTGTAAACTGCCCTACCGGGCGATGAAAATAAGATGATGAATGAATAACAAAAAATAATATTAATGATAAAAATATAATTATTTATAGTCTGGTGGTAAGGGAAATCTACTCACCAGTAAAACAGCCCGAAGTACCTTTCCGAGGGTAGGATCCTCCGAAGCTGGTTTCTTGCGATTGCGGTTTAATCTTTTATTTAACAAAAGCGGGTGAAGATAAATTTTAATGGTATAGCGGAAGCGTATGGATGATGAATCAAAGAAGAATGCGAAAAATTATAATAATATTTGACACAATGTCACTAAACTTCAATAATTTTGAATTTTGATTTTTAATGGCGTTATGGTCTAGCAGCCAGGAAACTGCACCTCTTTCGGCAACACTCGAGCTATAAAACCTAAGAGCAGAAATCCAAGCCACCAGACTGAGATAAAATAAATTATATTTGAAATAAAAATAATAGAATAATATATTATATATAATGAGTAGAGTTGCGTAACCACCTACCTATGTACAAAAGCCGGTGTTCTGGGCGCTCCCCAACAGATGGTGACGAAGACGCTTTCGTGCAGGTTCTTTATTTTACATAATATTTTAAAATTACGACACCTACAACTATATATTTAAGAGTCAGGAGGCTCTTAGATGGTGAAGATGCTTTAGTGATAATTCTTAGTTCCTTCAGAAAATATTACTATTAAAAAAAAGGCATCTTTAGCGCTTCAGTTAAAGATTGAAGCATTAGTTTAGCCAGGGTTTTAATAGCAGACCACGTTATATTAATGTGTTTGTCTTGAAACATGGGCCCGTCCGGTTACGTTCGGTTTTAGGCTACCACGAAATGTCGAACTCGTATGACATTGTGCGCGCTCTTTATTTGCAGGTCAACATTAGCATTAGCGAATGTTTTTGGCGAATATTCGCATTCGCATTCGCAATGTGAGAAATCGTAGATTCGTTACATCACAAGTATCTAAGCGATTCCGATACGATGTTATTTACACCTTGTATTTAAACTTACATTAAATACGTAACTGATAAGATATTGTTGTACTAGCACCTAAATAGAATTATGTGATAAGTGTTTGTAGGAGTGATGACACTGATGACTACTAAAATCTAACAAACAATTTCCGCAATCAGCTCAAAATTATAAAAAAAAACTTAGGATTTATATACAATAAATCGATTTTACATACATTACATACATTTTTGTCTGCACGTGTGGTCTAGTGGTTTAAGCGGTCGCCTCGCCGCTCTCCACTGCACTGGTGTTGTGGGTTCGATCCCCACATGGGACAAATCTTTGTGTGGTTCGCAAAGATTTGTTCTAAATCTGGGTGTGCTTTGTGTGTGTGAAATGTATGTTTGTGAACACCCCGCGACACAGGAGTTATTGCTTGTGCGGGAGTCGTTTTTTTAAAACAAAAAAAAATATATATATCCTGCCTGTAACACATACATAGAAGATACATTTAGAACCAAAAATGAAAATTTACAGTATGTATTGCAACAACTTGGGAGTCGAGCTCGTGACCTCATTTCCCCATGAATAAAAATAACTAACTTTCTAAATAAAATATAATAATAATGGCCCAATGGTTTTGATTAATAGCTATTTATCTACTTTCAAGTAAGTATGTAAAAAATATCTAATATTTTTTTTTAAATATTTTTTGAGCCTAAGAGCCAGTGGCCGCCCGACTAACGGTTGGTTAGCACAGGTTGCGAAAACAGGTCGCGATATCAATCGTTAATGCCAGAAGTGTTGTGGGCATGCTCTTACAGTTTTGTGAGAAGCAGTTGTGCCTCCCGTAGCTTCTGTTCCAGAGTGGCGATTCTAGAAAGGGCATATTCGTACACATTCCTGCAGCGATCAAACTTATCAACTAAATTTTTTAGAGTGTCCTGTCTGCAGAGTGTCCTCAACTATTAAACTGAATTCTAGCTGTATAGATGAAAACTGTGACCAAGGATTGGTATTAAATATCTAGGTATTTATTTTTCATAGTAGACAGGTATTTTGTATGACGCTATTAAAGATTGATTGTTTTTAAGTGGTAAAAATGTTGAGTTCTATGTAAGTGTAAACCCTAAGTAGGGTAGACTGGGTACGGTTGAAACATTTTAGCATTTATCATGCATAGCATCGGGATTTGTTAAGCGAGCGATGTCGGAAATATACTAAATGAAAGACCTTATATCTGTCTACTATAGGGCAATATTATTTAAGATCACTGTATAGTATTTTCTGTGTAAAATCAAATTAAAAAAAAACAGTAATTTGTTTCAACCGTCCCCATGCCAGGGTCGGTTGAAACAGTGTCTGGGTCAATTGAAACACATGCAAATAATACAAAATATAATCAATTATCATGTTTTATTAATCTTCTAATAACATTTTTCGAATGGTAATGGCACATTTGACAATTACAAATATTTTTATTAAGTAATATTTAAGTCTTTGGCTTTATTTAAAATCTAACATTATTTTTAATCAGCCTTCAAAGTTTTATATACTTAAACTAAATAGTAATCAGATGTTGTCTGATTATTATTTAGTTGAAGTTGTACTATTATATATAGCGATAATATTTTTGAAATAAAGTTACCAAGCGAACATGCTCTTATATTTCTCAACTATCAACACTTTTAATTATAAACTATAAAAACGAAAGACATTAACTTTGTCAATGAAAATTAAAATTTTAAACAAAAATACTTCAATGGTTACAAGATCATTTGGAGTCACGATTGTGGCAAACATAAGTAAGGCTACCTTTCGTGCACTCTTCATGCGCCCACATTTTACATACTATACATTGTATCCATTTTTCCTTCGGTCTGCTTTCTGAATATGCTGACATACAAACAATAAAGTAGCACTCTTCTACTTCTGATGATGATTCTTGTCGCGTGTTAGTTTTTTTCTTGTTTGTAGTATTTCTTTTAGTCTTTGGCGTACTCTTGGCATCTCAAAAGCAATAAAGTTTAATTAATAAACTGTTTCAACCGTACCCAAAAATAATGTTTCAACTGTCCCCACCCCCCATCTTAGTATAAAACGGTTCACAGTAAGAATTATAGTAAATTAAAATAAAAACTTATCATACTACAATATTGTACAAACTTCAATTCAACTGTAACAAATCGCTCAATCATCTAAATATAAACGAAATCTTAATAATTGCAAAAATGTAGGTACAAAAATACTTACTTTTCCGTCAAAAAACACAATGGGGCCTTCTACAGACAAACACAGCGCCCGAAGAGCGACGCAATACTAAAATTCATGTTTCGACTTGTCGTCCGCTTCGTACTCCCCTTGTACCCCTTACCTCATCACGCACTATTCACGAGATATTCACTTTGTTTCAACCGTCCACCGTTTCAACCGTACCCAGTCTACCCTACCCCTTAGGTTTTGGGTCGTACGTGGTTTTCCATTCATAAGTGAGGGTTTATTTTAATTATTTTTGAATGTGTAAACTTAGAAACTTGATTCTTTACGGCTCAAAAGGACCGTTGAAGTACGTATAACATAAAAATTTCAACTATATAACTTTACGCGTTTCGGAGTAAAAGGGTTGTGATTGATAGACAAACAAGTGATCTTATAAGGGTTTCGTTTATCTTTATTAGGTACGAAACCCTTAAAATACGCTTTATACTATGACGTATCTTTTTTTACAACATTTTTTTATGTTATGATAATTTTAACGTCTATTAGAGGCACAAACAGGGAAACTTTCAGCTTTTATAAAATGACGTAAGTCGGGCTGCCAATTGCTCTTAGGCTATGTGATATTGATCGGTATAATAGGTAGATAGATACTGAGTATGAATAGGCATAGGACAACTAATGATGGTTAACTAGCGTCTTTTTAATTGGATAACTGTATACATATATATTAATAATTTCTTATGCTCTCTTGTCCATCCAAAGGTTGCCTGTAAGAAATTGCTTTTATAGCGATAAGGCCGCCCATTGTACTATCTAAATGATGTGCTTTTTGAAACTGACTTTCTTATTTGTGTACAATAAAGAGTTATCTATCTATCTATCTATCATATCATAGGGACCATACAAGTATTACGTAACTACTATGTGGGGGTGGTCATCTGCTTAGTATTTGGTGTAATTCCATAGTAGTATTTTTTATAATAACTATTTTACTTCTGAGCTGTGTCGGTTATCTAACGTTTCAAAGGAAAATTCGTCACAAGATAAATTTTGCGAGCGAAAGATAAAAAATTTTCGTTACGTTTATTGAGATGACTAAAGTCCAACTTGTGGTTCTATTGTACTATAAACTGTAGTAGTAGCAGACACGCAATACGCAAAGAGCTGTGCCCATTCATTCGATAATCATTATAAAACATAGAACACGCGTTTAGCCTTGGCAGTGTTATTCTGGCCCGGTGCGTCACCGCGCTAGGACAGCGTTATTTCACGCCCGTCTTTAGTGCAATATTTCATTTATTTACGTAAAATTACATCATAATTTAACAACAGTGGAAGCAGTTATAATTTCGTTCCATTATCTGATTTTAATGGAACGATATTAAGTTAATATTTCGATTGATATCGATATAAAATATATTATATTAAGCATCGAAGGTCTGACGAAACGACATAACCTCTTTACGCGCAAAGCTGTCTGTGATAATTCAAGGAAATTTGAAAGAACAAGGAAGATATTTTAGTAATTTGACACAAAATCGTCACGGTAAATAATAACTAACTATGGCGAAACGTCTAGTATCACATTCTATGTTTAGTTTTAACTCGCCCAAGTCGACTTTGCCGCCTCTACCGATTGTGCACAAAAAACTGAAACATACCAAGGTGAGTTGAGTTATAATAATTATATTATTTTGACTTTAAGTACTCTTAACACATAATGTATTTATTATCTTCTATCGTACAATAAGTGTCGTATCGTAATCGTTCTATGTATAATAATATTTTTATTGAATTTTGCCCTCTCCTCGATTGTAATTTATGGAAGTCATTATATATCTAGGTATTAAATAATTATACTCTGTACCAAAATCAGAGAGACAAAAATGAAGCTCCAATAGTTATTTGTGCTATTTGTGAATTTGACATTTTGGAGCTCGATTTTAGTCTTTCTAATTTTGGTACAGAGTATACATACCTACCATAGAAATATATACTATAGAAATGGCTTGTCCGAACAAATTGCCCTTCAAATTTGACATTATGAATAGCAGGATCAGTAACGCCATCTGCATTGAACTACCATACTTTTTTAAATTACCAAAAATATTCTCTTGAACGCCCGCGGCATAGTTCAACTAAGCGCAGTAAGTCATGTCACGCGGATATTCACGATTAAGGAATATGGCGTCGGAACGAAAAATTTTAGCAAATAAAATTGATAAAATAATGTAAAGAGGTGGATATAATAAGATATTTGTGACTTACCGGTGATATGTAATACCATAATCTTTTTTGTTATGTTTAATTTGGTAGTTCGTACAACTTTTCAGTGCACAATTAGGCATTTTGTCGTGTTTGACCGCTCACGGAGGCAGCCAACCACAGACAATTTCACTACGCGCTTTTTGTAGTCTGATTGACTCCAAAAAGGTTCAGTTCATTTATCGCGCGTTAGCCGTGTCCTTACTTTATACGTCAATGATACCTACTCAATATTTTTTATTCTTCTGTTTCTGACTGAATACTGTATCTAAATATTAACAGACAAGACGCACCTATCTGTGCTGAGTACCTATCATCAAGTTATTTTAAAAAAATACCTTACATTATTTGTCTGTCAAAAAAATCTACACTACTTCTTGACAAATTCTAAGACAAAGCTAATATAAAAAATTGTCGAATTATAAACGGACTTTACTGTGCCATAAAGTGGCCTTTCACTTACTGTAATTTTGTTCACGCACTAGGTATTTCCAAGTGCATCTTCTAAACTAAACAAAAAATGAATAGACAACGACAATTATTATTAAGATAGCTTTTGGAGGATCAGGAGCTCATGGCTATGTCGAAGCCGAGCGGACGGAGCGATCTTGCTGATGCATGGGTGACCATCTTCAACATAACGAGTTTTCCTCCGTGCCTCGAAGAGCACGTTCAGCCGTCGATCCCGGTTGCCATTTAAACATAACTATAGCAGTCGTTACGAGTAGTCAGAGGCCAGAATGTCTGACAACTAGTCTAACAAAGAGTATCGTATTACCTCGTGGGTTGTGTAGTTCTGATGGCAGTCGCTTCACGTAAAATACTGATACTGAGCTAGATCCGATAGACTAAAAGCCGACCCATTGTATTTGGGTAAAGGCTCGGCAGATATATTATTATATATTCTAGATAGCTTTCGTAGTTTTGATGCCAAATATGCCCAAAAGTAACATACCCTTACGGACAGTCCATAATCTACATTTTTCCAGAGCAGGAAACTATTTCACTTAGCCTGTCTACCTGAGCGAGCAGGTAACAAAATCTGTACAAAAATAGGTATATCGGCCGTAACTACATTAAAACAATTAATAATAATAATACTTATACACCGTATAACATTGTTTTATTTCTTTTTTTCAGGTGCCAACGAAAGAAATCCAGATCCCACTCAAAAATGGCCACATTGCAGCAAAATTATGGGGCAACAGCCAAGATCGACCGATACTAGCGCTACACGGCTGGCAAGACAACGCCGGCACTTGGGACCCCTTGGCTCCGATGATTACCAAAGACCGATCTTTACTAGCCATTGATTTTCCTGGACATGGACTCTCCTCGTGGATTCCCGCTGGTAATTATTTTTTCGTATGTTAATATTTAACATTTCGTTATTTTTCTGTACTGCCAGTTTAGCCTGTAACTTTAGGAATAATGAAACCTGCAAATAAAATGAGGATGTGCCTGTCTCAATTCAAAACAGGTTGCGATTGTTTCCTTTTTTCGTAATTAAAGGCAAGCCCATTTGGCTTCTACAAGTAAGAGTCTCCCCCTGTGATCCCCTGAGACCACAGCTATTCAGGACGGGTAAAGCAAGATGGGACAGGACGCCAGGATATATACTTAATTTAAAAAAATATATAGTAGTTTCGAATGCGGGGTGCATTCGAAACTACTATATATTTTTAAAAACTTAAAGCTCTCGAGCATACCATACCAAAAATAAAATGAGACCTTTATCTTGCACACTTCGTAACTTTTCCACTCGCACGATATTACTTACGCACACGATTCAATTATTATTTTTTCAGGTATGATGTACCACCAATGGGAACTGCCGCGAATCATTTTGCACCTGAAAGAGTACTTCAAGTGGGACAAAGTTTCCTTGCTGAGCCACTCAATGGGCGCTATAGCAGGAATGCGTTACTCTTGTTTATATCCTGATGACGTAGACTTTTACATAGCTATAGACAGTCTAATATACGACGACTACGATTTGAATCTAGTAATTGAGAAATATCCAGAATACATAAGAAAAGGCCTAATAGCCCAAAGTCGCTTGGATGAAGAACCACCGGCATATCCACTGGAGGAGCTCAAAAAAATTTGGAATCGTGGAACGAACAATTCTGTATCCATTGAAAGTACCCAGTTTTTGATAGAAAGAGGTGTACTGCAGTCTAAGAAAGATCCTAATAAGTATTATTTTTCACGGGATGCTAGACTGAAATATGTGCTTTTTAACCCAGAAAATAAACAGTTTATCGAGGGTCTTATAAGACGGTTGAAATGTCCAACATTGTACGTGAAGGCGATCGACTCGCCGTACTCTTCCGACGAGTACTCCGTAGAGATGCGAGACATTTTGGAGCAAAACAATCCAAATTACGAACTGCATTTTGTTCCTGGCACACATCACGTACATTTAAATGATCCTGAGAAAGTTGCACCTTTAATATTAAATTTTCTTAGTAAACATAAAACAAAGGCGTAACTAAGAATTAGTTAAAATACCAGATAGCTACTTTTCCTAGTTGTCATTCATTTTGTATGGCATAACTAAATTATTTATTACCAATGTTTACTACATTTACTATCTATATATATAAAAGAAAGTCGTGTTAGTTACACCATTTATAACTCAAGAACGGCTGAACCGATTTGGCTGAAAATTGGTGGGGAGGTAGCTTAGAACCGGGAGAAGGATATAGGATACTTTTAAAATATTTTCGAGGGCAACATTTTATCGAGGGCGAAGCCGCGCGGGGCAGCTAGTAAACTATAAATGCTGTCTCTTAGTATTTATCATAATGTTCTGGATGTATGTGTAATTGAACATAGGAATAAGAATAATATTAAGAAATTTTCTATTATATCTAAAAAAAATAAAATACTCGTCTTTAACAGGTTTAATTAAAATCTAGAGAAGAGTTGGTGATAAAGGTAGTAAACTTAATAGTATTAAAGTTTATTTTTATTATAATCAAAGATTATAAAGGGTTTAAATATTTTAAAATTATCATTATACGAGTAAATGTTGTGTTATGTATTAAGTACAAATTTTTTGCTTCCGTCTGCGGCTCCACCCGAGTGATACGTCGATAAAAAGTAGTCAATGTTTCCCTTGGGGTCTTAAATTGTCTACACCAATTATCATTAAATTCGGTCCAGTAGTTTCGGAGCCTATTTGGTGCAATTAAGTATAACATTATAATAATCATTTAATAATAAGAGACAATCATATTGTTGTCCATGGTTCGTACTTATTGCATTCAAGATTTATTTGACACTAGCTTCTGCCTTCAGACGCTCGGTATGTCGATAAAAAGAATCCTATATACTTCCTCAAGTCTTAAACTACCTCTCTACCAATTGTCATCAAGATTGGTTCAGTACTTTATAAGTGAAAGCTTAAGAGACAGACAATTACAAGTTACTTTCTCATTTATTAATAATATTAGTAAAGATTGTACAACATCTTCACTTTCAAGTGGTGATGCTGCTAGTAGCTTAAATGATGTTCAATAGTATACAAATTAATAATATGTGTTGTATGTGGTTATAAATATTTATAATATATTTATTAACTGTCTTGTTACCTTGGGTAATAGACAGACAGTCAGAGTAAATTTTTATTTTTTTGAAATATTTTCATTTGTTATTAATTTTTCTTTTAATTTTATATAATATAAAAAATTTACAATATAAATAATTTTTCAATATTTTTAGTATATTATAACATGTATATAATAAATAACCATATAATTTAACAAATAATAATTTAATTTACTCAAATATTACAAGGTGTCTAAACTAGAGTTGGAACTACTAACATTATCACAAACGTGAGCACCTTTCCGCATTGGCAGGACTTTCAGCAAAGCTTCCTGCCACGGCATTCCTTCACACACCCTTAGGACAATCTCAAACACTGTAACAAATGTATTTTATCTTAGCACAATTTAATTTATTTAAATATAATTAAGTTTAAGCGATATTATACAAAACAACATTAAATTGTTTTCTATTTAGACACAAGACTAATTTTATCGTATTAAAAATTATGGATCAAGTATTTAATATTCTTGTCTCTAACATGATTTATATATTAAAATATGTTATTATATTTATGAAAAAATTATGCTTACCATGATCAATCGTCAAAACTTTCCTAGTTTTCATATTGATGTACTTATCCAAAGGCAGTTGACCATGTCTGATGCCTTGTTCTTCTGCTATTTTATGGCAAAGACCCTGAAATTTAAAACAACTACTCAATAATAGGCCTAAAATTATGAATGAATTTCTGTGCTGCAGTTAGAAATAAAAAAAAGTGTGGTTTCAAGTTCAGATCAGAGTAAGACGTGTCTATTGTTATTTTCCATTGTCTATTTCTTTGATAATTGACATCAGCAGCAGGGTGGGTCACGGAATGGAATATCAATCACATTTACTACATCTTAACGTGTTTCCACAAGCCGTGTGTTAGACCTTAAAGTTCAAATAAATAAAGCAAAAAATATTTTATTTATTTATGTAAAGTTACCTTATGTTGGTTGTGATCCACTAGACCACCAATGATGTATGCTGTGTGGTCTTCGAACTGTTCAATGATATTATCCGATTCACTTGTCAAATATACTACCTTGTCTTTAGGAAACACATCTAAGTATGATACTTCATGGAATTCTAACTGAAACAATTAATTTACAAACCGTTAAAATAATGTTATTGTTGTATTGTTGGAATAAAAAATCGAATAGTAATTCTATTAATTGTGTGTGTTTTAATTTAATAATTCAATCTTACTTACATCCCAATTTTCATAGCCATTGTGTCTTGACATATCAGTTTTTGATTTTTCGCCGAAACTAGTTATGTGGAACTGTATTGGAGTGTCTGATCTTCTATTTATTGAGTAACAGCGAAGTATTTGCTTTATGACTTTATATCTATCTTTTTCCATCATTAAATGATCAAAACTAAGATCTATGACTACAGACGTAGTTTTCTTCTCCTTTTCCAGCTTCATTTTTTTTAATGCTTTTCTACTTGGCCCTAAGTCCGTGTTGGCTTCACGAGCCTCGCGTCTCCTCTCTTTGGCGCGCTCTTTTTCTGCTTTGCGCTTCTCGCATTTACGGTTTTCCCATTTCACTTTTTTAAGCCATTTACGCATCTGATTTTTGTTAAAAGGCCTGGGTAACTCATTACCTTGGTCATCTTTAAGCCCCGTGTCGATAGTGATGTCGAAAAGGGTAAATTGTGAAAGATTTGTCTTATCATACACATCTTTTGAAGGATTTTCATCACAGGTATCCATGATTATGTGTAAGATATTCAGTTATTATTCGCAGCTAAATAACTCCTGTTTGTCAAACATACTATATTCTTAAAAGGACAATAATTCACAAACCCTAAATACTTTCAAAATAACTTGTAAGTTTAGGTTTCCAGGAAGGGAGATTGCACACGAAAATATTTCACCAACAATCTTTAGTGTTATTTTGAATTATCAGAACATTATTTTTATATGCTATAATATTCTCATTTAATATTTTATAGTTTTTTGCGTTTTATTATTATTTTTAGGTTATACATACGGTTGTCGGTAACCTCCGTAGTCCGTACTGTCAATGTCAATTTTTTGTCAGAAAAAGCAAAAGCCGATAACGAAACGTACTCCGTACTGTCAATAAAATTACGTTTAGTTGCCTGTTTTTTTTATGAGGCCTCTATGTCGGGTGATTTTAGTTTCTGGTTTGGGTCAGTGGCCTATATACGCCACTGACCCAAACCAGAAACTTAGTGTGGCAGTGGAGGCAAAATGCCACGGGCCCCCAGAAAAAACCTAACGTAATTATTATAAACTTGAGAGGTGTCAAGGGACACCCGGATGGAACGAAGTTCTGTACTTACACTTGCTAAACACATAATAATGTAAAGATTATTACGCGTATGACTTGGTTAGCACAATAGTAAAGATAGGGTATAATGCGTAACTTGCTAAAAATACATAAGCATTTATTATTATCCGTATAAAATCTCTACTTACCTATCTCCATTAGCAATATCCATATCAATAATATTGTTATTATTATTTTTATTATGTACAATAAACCTGTATACACTCAACAAAAAATGCAATTGTCTGTCGTTACAACTTTTGGTCTTCCGTCTAGTACCCTTTCGCTACGCGCGATAAGGAACTTCATTCCAAAAAGACGAGATTTAGGCTGTGTCTGCCTAAATCTCGTCTTTTTGTCACATAACTTCCTGTAATTGTTATGGCAATCATATAAAATTATAGTTTTTTTACTGTGAATCTGCAAATACAGCGAAAATAAACTAGTTGTGAAAGTTAGATACGTCGCAAGTTTTTGGTACAATAAGGTTTTTGATCAAAAAGAGCCTTTAGATGGCAAATATGTCGAAGGCAAGTTAAATAATTTTTAAGCAAAGTCTAAACGAGTTCAGGTTCTAGATCAAAAACCTAATATTCTGTAAGCAAAATGTTGACTTCGAAAGCTCTGATGCTTATAAGGAAATTATACAATTTTACATATTTTCATCGGCAAACTGTCAAGTTTTGACCGGGCAACTGTAAAATTATTGGGATAGCCTTGAGAAGTAACAGGGTTACATAGTAAATAGCAAAAACAACATTTTTCCTCGGCAAAATCATGAACATTTCGGTGTATTTTTTTGCAGGCAGAGTCTCGGCACCATGTACTGAATCACTATAGTAAGCGGCTTTAACGTGAACATTTTTACTAGGGCCCCATCCAATGTATTTGCCACGGGCCCCCGATGTTGTAGTTACGCCACTGGTTTGGGTATATATTCTAGTAAGGTCAATGACCTTTAACTATTAGAACTAAGGTAGCAATTAAGCATACGGTGTGCCTGATAATAAGCAGTTACCGTAGCATATGACTACTTGCAATACCAGAGTCATCACTCATGAGTTGCCGACCCATAAAAAACCTAATTGCACTCTTCCCTTTTTGAAGGACCCCATGCTGAAGTCTTTTCGGAAAACCTCGGTAGCGAGCTCGTTCCACAACTTAATCATGCGTGGAAGAAAATGAACCGTAGGTACTGTACGCGATATAAATTTCAATGTGTTAGGGTGCTTGCTGTCGATGGCAATAGGTGCGACGGTAAAAAAAAAGTTGCGGTTGGCACCATATATCTAAAATTTATTTAGAACACAGCGCATTATAGCAGCTGGTTGAGAACACCTAGAGAGAATAAGTCTCTTATCATACTCAGCTACTCGATACTGACAGCTCGTCTTTGGGCTGAATCAAAAGGCCCATGCTGGTACACGGGTTCTCCAGCCCACCGGTTACAGCAGTATTCCATGGAGGACCTAACTGACGCTTTGTAAAGCATGAGTCTTGCCTAGAGGCGAAGTGCCAGATCGTGCCATGCATGCCAGGTTTGCATGAGTCGTGGATGGCTTCACTTTTCGTATTCGGTACACTCCATCTGCCTATATTCTGTAATCTGAGATTTCAAGCATCTACCTGTTTTCGTTACAAAAAAATCACGTTTATTGTATGCGGTCTTCAATATTTATTTCTCAAGAGAAATACTGATAATGAAAGATTTTTTTTTTTCGTTTTTATGTACAGTTTGTTGTAAGTTGTAGCGACAACAATTATACATCATCTGTGAAAATTTCAACTATTCAAGAGGAACAAAAAGCAAAAAAAATATGAAAAATATTAAATTAAAATATTCTACTTCAAAATATTCCCATTTTGTAAAAAACGTTTATTAGTAAGTTTGTTTTTGTTTACATTGAACTTTCATCGTTCGAAGTACCGATTGTTCAAACTTATCTTAAAAAATAACCATTAACCTTTTAACCCATACACTATAGATATGAGTCAAGTAGCATGCCACTATCTCCGGTATTTTAAACATAAGATAAGTCAGTACTTATTACGGCACCATGTCGAATGTAAGTACACGAGATACTCTTATTTATCGAGCGTTTTCTTTTATTTGCAATAATGATACCAAGAAAATCGTTATCATTATTTTTTTAAAATTTAAATACACGTAGTTACAGAGTTAAACTTATTAAACGATAACATTATTAGCGAAGAGTTCTAGCATCAACATTTTTGTGTAAAAGAAAAGTAAGTGATCCAGATATTTTTGTAGACTCAATATCAGCTATGGGGAGGCTGTTTCGAGGAGGAAACGTCAGCGGTGTTGCAGAGGTTGAATGACTCCTTGCCGGTTGATTCTCGCCTGTTCCGTGAAGACATCCAAGGCAGCAGGGCCTGGGCTACTGAGCAAAGCCGGAGTGGACACCTTTCTGATGATGACCATAAAGCTATCCAGGAGGGACTAACCAGGGTACTAAAAATACTTGTACATATAAGGATTGCATAGCTATTCTTATCGTACGATAACTGTGGCACAAATTCTAGTAAAATAATGTTATCAGTATACATAAGTAAATAAGTTTATTTACAACACTAGTTATCAAGAAAACTAAAGCATTTGCTTCAAAACATCTCGATAATTTTCTTCTTTCTGATGTTACGTTAGCTGCAGATGGCTATGGTGCATGCACTTCATCGATCAATCGACGCACACAGGAGTATTTGACCTCAAAATCCGGTCAAAATTATTTGTTTCATTTTTTTTAATGGAGATTATTTGAAATACTAATTTTAATATGTAGTCGCAAATATAATGTTATATTCTCGAAAAATAAATCAAACGAAATATTAATTACTTAACATTTATTGTGCCAATCTTATATTGTAGTCTTATGGGAACCAATGAACTTAAAAATATATTTGAATCATCAGCTCCTGAATTATCTTCAAAACTTTGTTGAAATCGAGTCTGTGGACTACCATCGCAGCCCCATTTCGTTATTCATTCCATATTGATTAAACTTTCTGGAGTACAAGTCTCAAGTACATCCTCCATTTATATTTGCATAGTCTTGAAGATGTGTGATTCAATAGGTCTTGGAGGTGAACTTCAGCGCAAGTTTCTGTTATACGCATAGATTCTTCCTTTGGATAGCAATCCTTTTTAGCATTTTTAATAAGTAAATAGCATGGATATATAATCTTGTTAGTCTCATGTAATATTTCGTACTGCCTCTTGGTAAAATCACAATCAACAAAAAGAGATAAAGCTTCTAAAGCTGAATGTTTTTTAGCAGACACTTTCTTATCCTCACATAGTGCTTTTTTAACCTTGTAGGAGTGGCAGTTACTTCTTTTATTATAATGGATGCTTCGATATTCCCAGATTTTCGCTGACTAACACTGGCAGCGTATGTTAGTTCTTGAACAGGTACTAGCACTCGGAGCTCTTTTGTTTTTCGCCTCTTACTACGATCAGGTAATTCCTGGAACGGCTTGTTGGGTCGTCCTTGTTTTGATGTAGAAATTATTGACCAGCTGTGTATTGTTATGGAACTGTCTAGCCAGTTTTCATTTTGACATAGAAAACGTGCTTCTGTATTATTAGCTAAGTTCCATTTTAACTTCAAATCCGATTTAAAATGTTGCAGATCATTTCTCAATATTCGCAGCTCATTTTCTGGACATTTAGTCATTTCTATAACTTTTTGTCCATTTCCAATAGCTTTTGATCTAATTTCCTTTTACTGCTGTTTTTAAAAAACGTATATAATGATCTTCTATTTATTTGGATCATTTGGATGTCACTTGGAGCCGAACCTAAAACAAAAAAAAACCTTTAAGTCAATTTGCAAAAATGACCGTAAAATACTAATTGAATATAAACTGACTTAAAAAAAAAATGTGGCAAGATGGGTGACATGTTTCTTTTTGGAATGCACAATTAAAGTATATACTTAATTATAAAAAAAGAAAATTTGCCCGATCACGCCCGGAACTATAACAAAATACCTTTTTTTCTTAACAATTTAATCAAAAACGGTAGTATTTTAGTATAAGTCATTTTAGTTAAAAAAATACACTAAATATCAAGAAAAACAAACATATTTTAATATTATAATTAATAACATACCTTGAGCTTCGGTATCCATGGCAAATCTTCACAAATATCACTACGGACTACTTAGAAACAAAATTGCAAAGTTGTTGAAATTTAGAGCGTATCGAGAATAAAGACGTGCGTATTCAACAGCGACTAGATTCAGACTACCTGCCTCCGCACGGGCGGTTTCTAAGCCGCCTTTGAAACCGGTTTATGTTAGCACGATTAGTGAGGTGTGCTAACAATGCAAATTGAGTGTCATTTGTTAAAATTTTTTTTTGGGACTTTTAACCGGATTTTGAGGTAGAATACTCCTGTGTGCGACGGTCACCCCGCCTTACAGCAGTTTTACCGATCTATAAAAACGTAAAGTTATGCAATTCAGTCGCATGCTTCTATTTACAGGTTGAAAGAGATATAGCTGAAGAAATTAAACAAAATGGAAGATTGAAAGATTCCGACGAGGATATTCACGCCGTAGTTGAGAAGCGGCTCTTTAATTATGCTGGAGACGCTGCCCTGCGGCTGCACACAGCTCGGAGCCGCAACGATCAGGCTGCCACTAATACCAGGCTCTGGATGATGGCATCTTTGCCTCAATTACAGACTTACCTTAAAGATCTCATCATGGTAAGAGAAAATACAGACACGGTCTTAGATTCTATCGAAACCTATTTAATTGCGAATATATCTTCTTCAACCCTCGGTCTATCGACCCGTTATGTTTACCACGGATATGATTTAAATACTACTTATGAATTTATGTTTTCTTTTCGCGTTTATAGATTTTAGTCAACCGAGCCAAGAAAGAAATCGACATCATTGCACCTGGCTATACACACCTGCAACGAGCTCAACCAGTTCGCTGGAGCCATTTCTTATTAAGGTTTCTGGTCACAATATTTTGACATGATAAGCGCGACTATTAGACTGTCAACTTCATTATAATACCGTGTTATATTCTTTTAGTCACGCCTGGGCTCTTTGTGATGACATAACTAGATTAGAAGAGCAGAAAAGTCGTTTGTCACGTTGTCCGCTGGGCAGTGGAGCTATTGCTGGATGTGCTCTGACAATCAACAGATTACGACTGGCTCAAAGCTTGGGATTCAAAGATGTTACACCTAACTCTATGTTTGCTGTTAGTTCCAGAGATCACTTAGGTAATTACCATAACCAACATTTTCATATACCTAGCCCTGTTTATATTAGGCATAGTTAGTTAATTGGTGCTTCTTTCAGTGGAATTCCTCAACTGGGCTTCTTTATGCGGCGTCCACCTGAGTAGATTGGCCGAAGACGTCATAATATACAGCTCCCAGGAATTTGGGTTCATTCGTCTCTCAGACCAATTCTCCACTGGATCCAGTTTGATGCCCCAGAAACGTAATCCAGATGGACTGGAACTTATTCGAGGAGCAGGAGGTCTCTTGCTTGGAGACGCTGTTTCATTCAGCTGTGTCCTTAAAGGATTACCAAGCACTTACAACAAGGACATGCAGTCGGACAAAGAGATCTTATTTAGATCTTATGACCGATTGAGTGATTGTCTGAAGGTGGCTGCTGGAACCATCGCAACCATGGAGGTAAGTTAAACTTAATCATTAATTCCTTTAAAGAGCCAACTAACCTCGATACAAAAATGGATTTATTAAAAGAGTGTGCTTTCAGGTAAACGAAGAAAAAACACTTAAGGCTCTGGAGCCCGGCATGCTAGCGACGGACCTAGCGCATGCGCTGGTTCGCCGAGGAGTTCCATTCCGTAGAGCTCATCATTTAGTCGGATCTGTTTTACGCCGCGCGTCAACCCTAGGAGTGGATCTCCAAAACCTCCCATACCAGGAGTATCACAGCATATGGTACGTCACATAAATTATGAAGATTGCAGATTTAAAAAAAATAAAAATATTAATTAAATAAATTTGCTTGTAAGCTCGTAAAAAATAAGATGTTGTTGCCAGTAAATATAACTGCAGTAATTGTACAAGATATCGCACGCTGAGTGTCAAGCCGATTTTTCTCATAGTTCTGCTTTCCACAATTTAATTAAAATTAGTCTTTGCAGTACTTAGAGAACGTACCTTATTGATATTAAACTTTCTTCTTCTTCTTCTTCGTCGTGTCGATAGCTGAGTCAAATTTTATTTTGACTTGCCATCGTTGTGAAAGGATTAGTCAATTCGCTTTGGAGAACTCGTGAATTGCCCAGGGTGCGCCGGACGTAGGGGATTGTTGTGTACGTCACTCGGGCAGGCTCCTTTCATGCACCCCCAATAAAATTTTAAACTATATAAATTTATGAAAGGTTATAAATAAAAGTTTCAATATTACAGTCCTGAATTTGGCACTGAAGAAGAGCTTCGTAACATATTTTCATGGGAATCGAGCGTGGAGCAGTACACGAGTGTCGGTGGGACTGCAAGGAGTGCTGTATTAGAACAGTTGAAGAAACTTGAAGACTGGCTGAGAACCGCAAACTTTTCAATACAATGATAAAAACTCATGAAATTGTTAAATTATATTCCCGCCCTCCACCTCTAAAAAAGAATGAAGAGGCTTGGTGTTGGTAGGCACCTCATAATTCTTCTTTTAGTTGGCGCACCTATTCAAGATTACCTTGTAACCATGGGGATTGTATTACTACTTAATGAATCTACTACTTATATCTTAGGCTCACCCGATCACATGGGACCTAAATATAACAGGTGAAATGTCGATTTAATACACCTCTGCTATGTAAGGTTACCTACTTAATAACAATGTCGACCAATCAATAAGATAAATCATTGTATTTTCATCTTGTAAAAATAAACAATAACTGTTCAAGTCTGTGGATATTTTATTTATTACCCAAGCACTTTTATCAATGTGACGAGCTACCGCTGACGAAACCGCGGGAAAAGTTTGTTGGTTTCTTGGATAGCGCTAAACTCGAAATATAGTGGTAATTTTTTTATATTATTTTTTGTTATTGATGGTCCAACTCTCAATAAAGGTGTATGTATATTTTACATTACGCTAAATTCCATGGGAGCGGAACAGTAAGGTTTGACGCAGGTCAAAGGTATTCCACGCGGGCAAGGTCACGGGCCCACCAACAAAAGCAAAAAGTTTACAATATTTACCACTATTTGTGATCTTTCTTTAGTTTTAAAATTTTCCTTGTAATTTTTACTAAGGATTGGCTTATGAATAATATTTAATGTTAATGTTATAATCTATTAATTATGAGATAAATGTATGTGGACCCTTAGGGACCACAGAAAGACGTTTGTAATTTTTTATTATCTATTCACATTAGGTTTTTTTTCGTTTTGTAGATGTTTATTCATGTTTTAAGGTCTATAACCAAAATTTAGTGGTGAACTCATTATATATCTAGATTTGAGAGCTTATGTATGTGAACTGAGGGACCCACTTAGGCGATATATCTTTTGAATTATGTCTTCACAAACTATAATATTTGTTTACACACATGTGTTTCCACAACTTTTACTAAGCACAATTGTTAGTTAAACTGCAAAAAGCTGCAAAAATAAAAGTAGGCAGCACAAAGCTAGGTATTTACATAATTTGTGAGAAAGTATAGATTTTCCTAATAAACTAGTATTCAAGTATTCAAGTATTCAAGTCTATATTGCACTCCACAATGTTAAAATGGTCTTATAAATAGGTACAGTGTCAATTATGGACCCTGACGGGCACGGCAAAAGTAGGAGAGAGGAAGAAAGAGCTCTTTGTGTTTAATAACAAAAAAAATAAATAATAAAATTGTATATTATTTTATTTATTTTTTGGCTTTAAATACATAAATATCATACTTATTGAATATATATATGAAATAAGAAATCATTTCAGTATCTACTAATTGTTGAGGAAGAATAATTAAAATATGGTGTATATGTATAATGTATTATATTATGTTTATTGTTCATGTAGTCTCATTTAAATATTCATTTATGTGGTAGTAGCATTTTTTTAATAAATGTTCCTTTAATTTATTTATGAATGTGCTTGTCTTTTTCTTCCTTTTTTATATATTCAGGTATTATTATTGAAAATACGGGTTACTCACGTTACTTTAGCCGGGATATGCCGACTAGTTTCGAATCTAATACGTAGATTCATCAACTGGGCTGTTATTCGCGTGTCGTCACCTCCGCGCGACGTCTAGCACTGATAGACAGTGCTAGACAGTGAGTAACCCGTATTTTCAATAATAATGTCTTCACCTCACGTCGGTTTTAATAATATCATATTCAGGTAGCTTATTATATATTTTTATAGACATAACGTAAGGACCGGTTGAATGTAATTTTAATCGGGAAGTTGGTAAATTTAATCTGTTTCTGTGTCTCAAGTTATACGTTATGTTTTTGTCACCTCTTTTTGCGTAAAAATCTTTATATTTCCTGACGAACTTACAGGTTTCTAGGATATAAATGGCAGGTAGGGTAAGAATATTTAATTCTTTAAAGAATGGTTTGCAGCTTTCTGTATCGTCTATATTTTTTAATATTCGTATCAGCTTTTTTTGCATGGTTAAAAGTGAGGGAGCGTCCGTACTATTTCCCCACAGAATGACACCATAATTTAGCCATGCAAAAGCGTAAGCGTAATAGGCGCTGAGTGAGGTTCGAATGTCAGTGGTTTTTTTCAATTCCCGAAGAGCGTAAGAAAAAGATGATAGCTTCGATTTGATTTTTTGTATATGTGATTTCCAATTTATGTGTGTATCTATACTTAATCCGAGCAAATTGAATTGGTTTAATGTGTCTATTTTTATACCTTTGTATGTGAAATTAATTCTAAGCGGTGTTTTTTGAACTGGGTGAAATGTAATCAATTTGGTTTTTGAATAGTTGACTTCGAGATTATGTAGAGTCAACCAGGACGTTATATTATTTAATAAAGCTTCTAATTTTTTATTTAAATCAAGGTTATTTTTACAAGACACTAAAACAGAGATATCATCGGCAAATAATACACAGGGCTCCTGGATGATTTTTGGGAGGTCATTTATGTATATCAGAAATAGCAAACATCCTATTACACTTCCCTGTGGGATTGAGGCATTGATAATTTCTAGATCTGACCGGATATGCTGAATTTCTTTGCTAGTTTCATTGAAAAACTCCACTTCCACTTGATGTTCTCTATTTTGTAAATAGGATTTGAACCATTCGTATGCGTTTCCCCTAACACCTATTCCGTATAGCTACTAGCTATACTACTCTATCTATTAGTGAAATCGGCATGATAATCCGCTCAGGTTTTGTGTTTATTGCAAACAAACGGGCAGAAACACGCGGCGGAGGATTTTGTTTATAATACCATTGAAATGATTTTATCTAATCCGAACCTGATATACCTATATAATTAATACTACCTAGTCTACATACAAATATTTAATTTTCGCCTGTGGTCTTCACGACAGTAAGCAATACATTATTTCCTATGAATGTTTGCCATAAAAAAGGCAGCACAAAGTCTATTAAAGATACTTATTCAGTCGCCTAAATGAAAGCAACGACAGTGATGTAAAACAGCTCTTGATTAAATTCTAGACATGGTTGTTCTGCTAGCTAAATAACTGATGCCGACTTAAGATAGGCGACCTACCAAATTAAGGAGTCATTACGTTTCCGTCTAGCTTGGTATTTTTTATAATCCAACCAATACTATAAAATATATGTATGGTACAGTCAGCATCACAATGATTTTAGCATTCACTGACTACCGTGAATGCTAAAATCATTGTGATGCTGACTGTACCATAAATATATTTCATAATGATCGAAAAAACATCAATTCAATTGTATGCTAGCATAAAGGGTGTTCAAAATAATGATAGCTTTCCAGAGTCGTCAACACATTATAGTCATCAGTTGTCAATGCTTTCTGATGGTGACTGTAGTATGGTTTAATGAATGAACTTTTTTATAGGATTAGGGTATTGACCATAGAATAAGTCTTTTGCTAATTCATTAAAAAATGAAAAAAATAAAGCAAATACTACTGCATGGAATTAGATGTGTAGCTGGCGGTCTAAGTTAAAAACTGGCTTATATTAAATTTTATCTCTGCAATTTAAGCCAAAGGGGTATGGGAGATACGTCAATTTTAAAGTTACTTAAATGCATTAAATTCTGTACATAAGTTCCAAATGACGTAAATGAACTGTAAAACTGTTTTTTTTTTAAATATCACTTTCTCAAGGGGATGAATAAGGAGTTGTAAGTTTATATGGGAAATTAGTAAATTTTGCACAAAATTCTGCAGATAGGTTCCCTAGACGACATAAAATATCAATAAGATAGATTTTTTGGCAATTCCATACCCAAAGAAGTAAACTGAAATTGTATAAGGGAGTTCCAAAATGGAGACGGGGACTTCTGGGCCCAATTGTAATAAGATAAGATATGGCTTAAAAAAAAGGTTATATTTTTCTATTACAAAGTGAGAAAAATCAACTCAATTTACAATCTGGAAAATGAAAAATCCAATAATTAAGTTAGGGTTATGAAGTAATTAAAATATCGATTCAAAGCGCCTACCTCGTTGGCTTGCAATCTTAACTGATATATATATGTATGTTTTCCTTCACCACAACACTCACATTTTAACAAAATAATAACTATTTGACAAAGTAAATCAAATCATTTATTCACATAGAACATAGGTATAGTACAATAAAGTTGTTATTAAAATATATTGAGCCTGATTAGGTAGACCTTTAAAAAGTAATCATTTTATCTCATATTAATAACTTTTTGCATATTTCAGGTAAACACCAGTGACCATGTTTGCCAAGCTTGCTGGGACTTGGCTCAAAGATCACCTCTTGGTGAAAATAGACATCTTGGCCACTGTAGTATCTGTCTCTGATGTGGACATTCTCTTGCATCTAGTCAGCCATTTACTTCACACTGGCTCACCCAGTGAATTGAGAATTTATAATGTTATTCAAGAGTGGGTTATGCCTAAAGCTGTGAGTTGAATCACATGCTGATTTTACATGGTATTTTATAAATGTTTTGTTGTAATTCAAATGATTTTTTAAATACTTAAATGATCATATATCGTTTGTTCTAGATAGAAGTTATTTTGTGCAGGGAGGTCAGCAGAGACCTACTTCAAGAGCTGTCGGCTTCAAATACCTCATGGCTACTAAGGGGCCGCATTCAATCAAGACATATAAGTTGCAAAACATAATATTTTGTTTATATATTAGTTGACGGCTCTCGCAGAGGTAGGGAAACAATATTAAAATATTATTGTAACTGCATCGTAGGCAAACGGACTGTGGGCTGCTGCGCCCACGTTATGTCAATAATATTGTACCTTAGTTGGGCTAGGTACCAGGAAAAGTGGGGTGCTATGTCGAGTAACCTCCTAGACGATCCGGGGCTATTGGTCCCTTATTAATCCGCGAGGATTAGGGGGGAACAATAGTCTTTGGGTTTGGTGCACCCTGGTAACTTCGCAAAAAAACTTCTCCTTCGGGGGATTTCTTTTTGCGTTGGCTAATAACTCGACACGGGGGGCTGCTCCTCGGGCTGACTGGTTGGGTTGGCCCATGGAGGAGTGGCCCAACAGGCCGGGCTGCGGTGTTGGCGCAAGCTGACACTGCGGCCGGGTGGTTACGGGGCCGCGGCGGGGGGGAGTGTCGGTGCGCGCGTCGTTTTCGATGCCCCGCACTCCCTGCCTTCCGCGGTCCCGGCGGGGCCGCAGCCGTTGAACTGCGGCGTGGTGGGCGGCGGGACCGACCACCTGTCTCGCCGCGAGAGGACCAGGCCGTCAGATATGGGGATGTCTGATGGCTTTGCACGCGGTCCTCGCGCTGGTCGCTGGCTTGCGCCAGCCCCTTCTTTGGGGGCCATGAGGGGCCTGCTTCGGCGGGCATCGCCGGGGGGGTCGTGGACGTAAAGGCTGTGCCGGTTTCCCATGACCCTCCCATCAAGGCGAGTGCGGGAGCACCGTGGGGTTTTAGTGGGTATTCCCGTGCCGTTTAACATCGTAGGCACGGGCGAGTCCCACATAACCACTCTGCCCTTCCCCGGGGTGGGGTGGTATGCGTAAATGCGTAAAAAAAAAAAAAAAATAAAAAATAAAAAAAAAAAAAAAAAAAAAAAAAAGGTACCAGGAAAAGTACCACCTGCACAATTCTTAGACGACGTTCTTGTAGTAATTGAAGATGAATAAAAAATACTAATAAAATACGACTTTTATTATTATACATCATCTCCATCCCACTCTACGAAATATATTTAACATCCTGTCTAAATTATTAGAAAAAAATAAATCATAAGCCTTGACTGCTAAGCGAACTAAAATAATTTTTCAAATCGGATACAATTCTATGCAGTCGAAGGATTTATATTTGTTTTTATAATTTTGAAATCACCTCTTAAATCCCTTCATTTTGATACCCCACATGATCAGTTTGAAAGAAAAAAAAATGTGCCACTAGATTTTTTTCAGTTTTAATGCCAGTGACACTCCCAAGGACAAGACGAATCGATTAAAGTAAGAATCATCAAAATCTGCTTATGCGTATTATACAGATTTATATACAGGAACAAACATACATAATACTGATAAAAACAGATTTATATACAGGAACAAACATAAATACATACATAATACTGATAAAACATTACCCTCCTTCGGCAGTCGGGTAAAAAATTACAATCGCGCTTCAAAAATCGGTTGTTAAGTATAGTTTGTTACGTAACCTCACTTTTCTTAAATCTCTTTTATCTCGGCTCTCAGATTGCCAAAATTTGCTAAATTTTCAGTGATTGTTTGTTAATATAGTAGCTATCAATAGACACCAATTTCATCTTTTTACATCCGGGCCCAAAGTTGTATGAAAGCGTATCCGTCTCCTTTGTAGGAAATAGCGTCTAAGTATCGTATTTCGTCGTCGTCGTTTATTGATTAGGCAACATGCTGCAAACTCGTAACCATTAAATTCATGAAAATAATTTAATTTAATGGGATACAAAAATAAAATCATGACGTAAGTTCGTCATTTGACAAGTATACGGCCGATGAAGGGTCGGAAGGGTCGCCGGATGGCCGGCTGTCTCGCGCACCGCTCCGTGGGCCGTCGCTCGGCTTCCGCCCCATTGCTCGCCCCCAGAGAAAAACAACGCTGCTTCACCCCCCTACCACCCACCATGCTTTGCCTACTCGCCACCATTCTCCACACTCCACCATATCCTCCGAAAGGAACAGTCGCATCAATAAAGAGTACGCACGGTGTTTACAACCACCATTGGCTTACGACACCTAGTGCCTGACGTTTGCGGCAAGTTCACGTGTTGTGGTTGGAAACGCAGAGATCAAGGATCAAAAATCAAAGTAGGGTGAGTAGTTGATAAATAATTCTTTTTTTTCTGATTCTTTCTTTATTTTTTTCCTAAATTAAATTAAGGGGTTCCGTATTTTACATCGCGCTGTATCTCCATCTAATGCTTAAATAAAAATAAAAAATAAATAAATATCTACCGTATTATAATATTACTCTACTCCCAAATCGATAAAGTTTAATATTGTACTCAGAAATATTTCCATTCTCGCTATACACACCAACGCGCATCTACTAAGAACTTTTTAAACCAAATAGAAATAGAAATTTTTGTCATAAAACTTCAATTTCCATTCTGCTCTGCTCTGACATTGTAAAACCATATATATTATAGGATTGTCTGTTTGTTTGCCAAGATCCTATTTACTCGGCAACTCGTGAAGCTACAATTAGTTGAAAAAAAAAATGTAAATTACAATTGGCATCATTTTTATTAGCTGTAAAGGAACTAAGCTTATAAGTTACAATTCATAATCCAAACTAACCGTTACAAATGTATAATAATAATAATATAAAGCAAAAAAAAATGCCTAAACCCAAAAAGAGTTTTAAGTAGAGTATAGGTAGTGATATTTAATTTGCGGCTAACACGGGACAAATCTCTGTGAGATCCACAAAGATTTGTTTTGACTCTAGGTGGACTTTGTGTGTGTGAAATGTATGTGTATACGCGGGCGTCGTTTTTATAAGAAAAGAAAAGAGAGACTTCAAAACTGTCAAAATCCCTATCCCTAGCAGCCAATAGGGCGAGTACGGTCAGTCATGACAGCTTTAAGTTAAAAATTCGATTCCGCTGGGACTCGATTCTATGGCTGAAGTAAATAAGGTGCTGGGTACTTAAAACCTAATGGTGGGGCTTCGATCCACACTGGAAACATAGCTTTTGAAACGGAATATTAAAATGTCCCCGATTTTACCTATATTTCCCGTTAATTTAGAATCATAAAATATGGCATGAGGCTAAGCTTACCTACTGCACAAATATAGAATCAGAAAGGAAAGAAATCCGAAATAAATGATTTTTTACCCGCAGAGGGTAAAAAAGGTGACCAAGCTTGTATGGGAGGTGTAATAAAAGTGTAACAATGACAAGAACAAAACGGTACGGTATGTTTGGAGTCGTTAGCCATACTTAACACATAAAGAAAATAAATGAATAGTAAAAACCGTTTCTTTTGAAATTCAATAAGCGAAATATTAGCATGGATCGTTGTGGGTTTGTGGTTTGTAGTATGGACTCACTCAATGCCTGCGTGTGTGTGACAAGTTTCCTGCATCCACAGCATGAAACTGAAACTTTTAATCTAATATTAAATAGCTAGTCCAAATTTGACAATGTTCAAGCATTGAACCCCTACCACAAAACACCAAATCCTAACTTCCCTACAGGCCCGACAAAAGAGTATAAAAAACATTAATATTAAAACAGGCTACAGTAAAATAAAATCCTCACACAATCCGCATTTATGGTACGCCTTAGCCACAGCAATAATCTATTTCCCACCCCATATTCGCGCTTCACCGATATAACGACATGGGATATATTGATAACGATAACGGAAATAATGAGTTTGATGTCCCCCGCAGTCATATAGTATTATGTCAATATTTATTTAAAAGCCGGTGGCAATAACTTCTATTGTTTTATGGTATTTTTAGGGTACCTACTGTACTCAAATGATTGGTAGATAGCTAGGTACCAGTTTAGGGGTACCTCAAGGAAGTAAGATAAGTCCTTTACTTAACCTTGCATAGTTATTAACGATCTGTCTACAGACTTAATACAGACCTACAACAATTAACAAAAAGTTACTTGAATCCCTGCAGAATAAGCCTAAGTACTAACCATTAAATAATTATTTTTCATGTCATACTGTTTTTACTATCAACGTTTTCAATACATCACACGCAACAGTTTTAATTTATTATTTATGAATCTTATTCACGTTTACTGCTACTTTGGAGCCGAATCTGTTTCTAGCTGAATCCTACTCAATAAGACTGTTCAACAAAAGTTCTACCCCATGAGTGTTCTACAACTTCTAAGAACGAACTTACGAAGATAATTGAAACAAAGTAATCAATAAACACAATCCTTTTGTTTGTAGCTTCACATAATGGTTAGCACAACGCGTCTCGCGTCCTGCCTGCTGGTGACTTTGATGTTCGTATGCGAAGCCCTGGCAAGCGACACCAGCAGTCCTGAAACTGGGTCTTACTCCGATGAACTCACAGAATTAGCACCTTTATTGGCGCAAAAAGAGGTGAGCAATTTATTAGGCCTAAACATATTTTTTTTGTCTTTGATAAGGTAAATTATTGTACCTTTGCTCAAAAGAATATTATTAGATAACAAGCTTATACCATCTCGGTAATTTAAGGATGTGATAATCACAGAACAACGCAGTCTTGTAAAAAAAATGTAGGTCCTACCTACGCAGCTCAGTTTTACTTTTTGCTAACAACGAGATGCAAAATTACGGCACGTGGTGCTCGGCAGCTCGGCTTTGTTTACGTATTCGATAATGTATTCTAGATAGCATTTTTCGTTGTTTACTAGGATGAAAAATAAGTAATTTCACACTTCACATAATTATATATTATAATTATCTATCTATTATTAAAATCGCATAAGATATTGATCGTGAATCATTAAGTGCCAACAAAACAAGCTTTTAAATAATTAACATTTTTGTTTACAGTATTTCCGTCAGGTGCATTCAATAATCAATGCCTACAAAGCAGACTTGCTGGACGGGCGTATGATGATCGAAACGAAATCCCTGATAGACACCAAGTACAAGACTTATAAACGCAACGCAGACCTCATCAACTCTATTCTATCGCTACCCAAAAACCTGAACGACGCAGGCCGTTAGCTCGGTACATGTTTTTCACATAGAATCTATTTCAAACCAATATTAGTTTCGTGGACATTATAATTATTACTGCCATTTCAATTTATTTTTGTTTTCTTAAGTGTAGTCTCAGTGGATCAATTTTTGGATTGGGCTAATTAATATAAAAATAAAAAGTGAAAGGTTATACCTATACCTTTCACCTTGGTTAAAACAATTAAGATGGTTAAAGCGAAATGCGGCATCGCGTTTATAGAAAAACTAATCCAGTTCAGCGGAGACTTCACGGCACGGCACGTCCTGTACTGCTGATGGCTTCACTTTAGACGTTTTTCCCGACTACGGCGAAGCCAAAATGAAGGTAATGATTATGAAGAATATCGATCTGGGCGTTATTAATGTAATCACAAGCATTAAAACCAATGCAAACTCAGTATGTTTACCTGTTATATGTTAAAATATCGCGGGTGCCGATTGTCTGTGAATTCCATATGGTTTCGTTTGACTCATCTTGGATACAACATTTTGTCGAAGACTTGAAAAAAACTATTTTGTAAGTTCCTGAAAAAGTTACGAATAGTCTTTTTTAATGTCCTTGGAATAGTCAAGGGCAGGGCCGGTTAATTGAGGTTAATTCCGATGATGATCGATGATTGTCAAACTTGTATAGTATTGACAATTCAGCGATCATCATCGGTAAGCCGGTAAGTTCCGAATAATACCAGGATTTATCTGCTGTCTAATATATTATTATATTAATATAAATATTAGACAGCCATATGATTATTATTGTTTCAGTTAGACTTATTCCAAGTTAAGAAAATAATTTTGATGTTAAGCAAAAATAAACTTATAGCAAACAAATGAAGATTACTTTCCATTGCAATTTAATTCTTGTTTATTATTTAAGTATTTGATTGTGGTTGAAGTGTATTTAATATTTTTGACCAATATGTATAGAAAAATGCAGACTTTATTTTTGTAAATGTAAAGAACTATAATAATACAACAAAGTTTCAAAACATATATTTTATTGTACCACTTTATTCTACAATCTTATTTTACCTTGATTAAGGATTACCACTAACAAAAATAAGATGTATTTACACAGTGTAACTACACAAATCGTTGGATAGTAATTCAATATCGTGCATACAACACTATTAGCCAATACAGGCGTATGCTTATTTATTTTTAACGACCGCATCATTTTGAGCATAGGACTCACGATACATTCATTAAATACAATGAAAAAATATTACTTTATGCTATTTTATTTTACACATATATAGACAATTTGAAAATGGCAAAGTGTTACATGAAATATTTAAATATTAGTTAACTATATATTTCATAAGTACATCAAATAACATTTTATATACAATGTTTCTATTTATTTTTCGTTTTGGAAATGTCATAAGGCATGATTATTACATTATACGGAATACTTATAAAAATGGCAGTTTTCTTTCACTTCAATCTGTGCAATCGTACGGATTATTATATTCGACGATACAACAGCGAATGTACGTGCATCGGAGGCCCGAGCCCCACGAGATGCGGCAACAATACGGTAGATGAAATCCACGACACCACTAAACAATCTACTACAACATTACATCCAAAGTAGTAGCACACCGACCGTCACAAAACGATAAGTAAAAGATTAGGTATTATTTAGCGGTCGAGCGGCGCCCGGCCCGCCGTCGCTAGAACTTCAGTGAGAAGCCGGGCGCCACGTTGAGCGAGCGCTGCTGCAGCTGGAACCCGAGCGCTTCGTCGGAGTCAGCGCGAGCGAACTGCGCGTAGGCGGCGCCTCCTGCCGGCGGCCGCGGCGACTGCGTGCTGCGCCGGTTACCCTCGGACTTGGCCGGCCACGTCGGGAACATCGCCGGCTCGATAGCAACTGGTTGCTCCTGTACAACATAAGAGTTAATTAGGTCATTGACAACTAACGTTTTACATTAAAATAAAATAAAAAGATTGAAAACCTTTATAGCTTTATTTCATTTCTGTTATGTAGTTCTATATCATACACAGAACACATTCACTGAATATATTAATATACTATAACTATAAAATAGATGACTTTAAGTTACCTTGAAATATGCATGTTCGAGTGCAGCATCTGCAGAAATTCTCTTTTCGGGGTCGTATGTCAAAAAGCCGTTGAGCAGAGACAGGCCAGTCTCGGACAGCAGGTCAGGGCCAATCCGCTGCCTCAGCCCGCCCGATGGGTGCTCGGCAAACGTCATCTTTTGTACAGCAGGCAACTCGTTGTACCCAGGCCAAATGCTCTCTGATGGCGTGCCCATATCCTGCAAAAGAAACATTCTGATTAAGGATGTCGTACTTGAAAAGTACATATTATTGTAAATTGTTTAAAATATGACAATCCCTAATGCCAGTTGGTCAGTGATGACAAAACTTTGTAGTAACATAGTACATAAATATATTTAGACACGGAGAATCATTTATACCTGTTTGTTGATAAATTTTAAAAACCATACATTTCTGAACATAGACGTGAATTCTATCTGGACTACACCGCTCTGCTCGCGCAGTGGGAGAGCTTATGGGTTTACCTTAACAATTTTTTACTTTCATGTACCAAGTAAAAATTGCAAAGCAAAAGAAACGTTTATGATTCTGTATGTGACCAGGAATAAAAATAAACCTAAAGGATTGCCCTAGCAATGCTGATTGTAATGATGATGGTTGTACAAATTTGGACCGCACACTAATAAATAAATATTTTTTTTATAACTATGTTTTTATAGTTTTTTTATTTTTAATTGCTTAGTCAATCGATTTGTATCAGCATGTATGAGTCTAAAAACTGTCATTTCAATCGTGAAATATTTTTTGTAGTTTAAGAATATTATCTATAGTTTAAGAAGTACCTTAAATATTCTATTCAGTTGATCCACTTCCGACTTGCCAGGGAACAACGGTTTCATCGCAATGAATTCTGCGAATATACAGCCAACACTCCACATATCAATCGGTGTTGAATATTCTTTACAGCATAGGAGCAGCTCCGGAGCACGGTACCACAAAGTCACCACGACTGGAGTATACTGACGCAGCGGGGAGCCGTACTCTCTTGCTAATCCGAAATCACCGACCTAGAACAATTCACATTCAATATCATGCATAGATAAATAATACTGGAAAAAGACAAAATACATGTAATTAATGGTTGGTAAATATTCTCTAGATATAAACAAATGTAAAGCATGAATACTAACCTTCAGGACTCCTTTATGCGACAGCAAAAGATTGCTTGTCTTAAGATCCCTGTGAAGAATCCAGTTGTCATGGAGGTGGTGTACAGCTTTTAGTAGTTGCGTCATCAGGCATTTCACTTCACCTGTATACGAAAAACCATTATTAAATTTACGTTACGACCTGCCTGAAGACATTAGTTACATCATAAATAGTATGAATAGGGACTAGCGAGGAACAAATAATAAGGATTAGTTCAGAACAGCAACTAACATCATTGAACCAGCTATTCTACTGAACTGTTAGATAGTATGCCCATAGTTTGTTAACTTCGTTAGCCTCAGGATTAAGGTAGGCTGTATAATGTATTATATTAACCTATAATCAAAACAATCACTGTAATCATGAAATCTCTGAAATTACCAGGTAGAAACACTTGTTTCTTGCCACGCATAGTCTCCATAAGGCTCTTGAGGTCGTGTTCCACGTAGTCCATCACAATGAATATCTTATCCATGTTGGAGCCCACCACGATCTCCCGGCACGTCACGATGTTGGGGTGCTGGCCCTGCAACAACCAAGCAGATTGTGCCACGAGTTAGTACAATAGCATAAGCCCGCCTATCCGACTATTATTCAACTAACTTTGGCTTAAACTAGCTTAACATAACTACTTAAATTATATCTGAAAATGAATGCTTCACAATATTTAAAAATACAATCAGTAATAGGTTTCAGAGAAAACATTTGACTGTTCTAAGAGCGAATCTACAGACTGCGGAGCGAGTTACGGGGTAGGGTAACTATCTTGAGCAATTAGATAAGTATGAATCTCAACATTTTGAACACGATTTAGAAACTATTATCTATTTTGAGTAAAGAACATTCCGTCCGGGGCAAGAGAAATGTTTTCTTTACTATAATTTTAGTAAAATGCAAAAATACACCAGCCTGAGTTTAAATTTTTGGTACTGACATCACAAAAAATCAATTAATTACAATTGATATCTTCTATTTTTTTTTTTAAACTATCTGTCACGGAGTTTTCCTTTCTTTTAAACCAAACTGACTGATTCCTCCAGTCACAAGGTAATCTTTGTGTTTTGGGACATTAATGCTCGATAGTTGAAATAATTATTCATGAAATTATTGAAATAAAACAAAGTTTGTCTAGAATCCTACTCAATTTTAGTCAGACAGTGGACATTGAAAATAGATTCACGTTACTTCAACTCTCTGTGCCATGGTAAAATGGCACTTAAAACAGTCAAGTCTTACACTCAGTCAATGTGAATTTGCGTTTAAACAACCGAAACTACTGTAAATATTTGGAGTACACTATAGAGTATTTGAAATCATCAATAAATTGTATAAAATAAGGCTTTTTGACATCCAGTATCTGTCATTGTTATTGCAAACCAACTTTATATTGTACTAGCTTCCGCCCGCGGCTCCGCCCGCGTGGTATGTCAATTAAAAGTAGCCTATATGTTAATCCAGACTATAAGCTACATGTGTGCAAAATTTCATCGAAATCGACCCGGTAGTTTTGGCGTTAAAGAGTAACAAACATCCATACATCCATACATCCATACTTACAAACTTTCGCCTTTATAATATTAGTAAGGATGTGTCGATTGATTGTAAATAACTACGACAAAACACTTTATTGCTATTATAGCACCTATCATTATCCCAAAATGAAATTGGCATTCTTAAATCAGATCAGATTTCTATTCAAAACAAATAAATTAAATTGAAGCTTCTGTTATGATAATACTTTATATGCAGGTAATCAACTGACTTTAGGGGACTTCACATAGGATAGTTTATATTGATGTACCTACCATGCAGACGAAATCGCGGCTGAAAGTTAGTTTTTATTTTTAAAAGCGCTTATTTCGGGAACTAATGATGGGCTTTTGATCATTCTTTTTATGTTTGACAGTCAAACTATCAATTTTTTTTCTTTTATATTTATCTAATATTAATATTATTATAATCTAATTATTTATATTATAACTCCTCATTTCTAATTAGTTTTGAGTATAAGGGGTTGCAACCAACATGGAAGAAAACTACTCTAATTACTAGCTAGCAAATTTAAGAAACATCCTTTAATTCTAAATAGAAAATGCATTACATTTTTAGCTATATACCGATACCGTAGTACCTACAAAGAACCCTTATAGTTTCGCCCTGTCTGTCTGTCCGGGGTCTACCGTCGAAACCGTTAGTGCTAGAAAACTAAAAATTTTCCTAGCAATGTATAAACATACATTGTTATGCCAACTAAGTGCAAAAAAGATCAAATTGGATGCGTCATCCAACCACATTTGTATGTTATTTAGTTGTATTGTTTTTCCTTGATTATAGCTTATGACATTGTTACACTGGGCGCATCAGAATTATCAGCGCTGCAGTGTGCTAAGATGCGTACCAATTCTGGCATATAAATAATATTTTAGTTTTTAGTAGTTGTAGACTGTTTTTTTATGCCAGAATAAATGATTCTTATTCCTATTCTCTGTAAGAAAAACGAGACTCATTTTACACGACTGGAGTCCTGGAAAATAATCCAGTTTTCAGTGTTTAGAACTAAGATTCAGTCCTTTTACTTAAGAACTTAACCAACTAAAACAGCTCACACGCCTAAACGGCTTAAACAGGTCGAGCTGTTTATATCTGCTGTCTTATCAGGAGTCGTACTACTCGTACTTAGATTACAAAGCACGAGTAGCACGACTCCCAAGGACTTACTTGCTGAATACAGTACAGTTCAAGCTCTAAGGTTAAAATGCGATGAAAATCTGATTGGGTTTTTCGTTCTATTAACCAATTTGTAAAAAAGAGGTTCATCGGTGAGGCAAACTTTACTAGACTTAAAAGACTAGAGATGCGAGTCGAGTTAGTCTTCTTAGCTGTTACTTGGTTGGTCTTGAGTTTTAGTTTTTCGACTCAACGCTTCAAAAAAGACTTGTCCAGTTGTCAAAAATGAGTCAAGTTATTGTTACACGGTCGACGATACAGGATGTCCCACGGCGATGCCACATGGAGGAAAAGTATCTTCAATAATAAATGAAGATTTCTTTACAGGAAGATCTCAATTTCATTAAAAAAAAACATATTATATGCTTTTTTAAACTGTATCGCCGGTGCGTCGACCTATTTGTAATCCATTAAAATAACAACCTGTACTTTTATGGTGTTAATCGATAGCAACATTCATAAGGATCAAATCTCTCTAACAAAGTGAGCACGTTAAGCCGAAGTGAGTATTAAAAATTGTATTTTAGCTTATTTTCCAACTTGCTGATTGCATAGGAGATCGGCGCTTTTTTTTGTTTTCCTGATTTTCCTAGCATTCAATTTACCATGTTTGTTAAAGAGATATTACTCTTAAGATTTATGCTACGTATTGATGCCATAAAAGTACAGCGGGTAATTTATTTGGATTTTACTAGTTTTTTTTACATCTGGTCTTTGAATGCATTTTCAATTGTTTTTAAAACCAATTGAATTATTCTTTCAGTCAAATCGTTTCTCTACATTAGGCAAATTTTATTTGTAGGCGAATTGCCTGGATAAATGCAAATTAACCTAGAAAGCCTATAGAGATATAGATTTTCGGCATTTTTGCCATGGGATATCTAAACTAATATTATATAATTGATTGTTAGGATTTAACTCAAAAACGAAAGATCCGATTTAAAAAAATCTTTCACCACTAAAAAGCTACATTTTAACCGTTCGCAGGTACCAAGCGGACGAAGTCGCGCGGGGAAGCTATACTGTATATTGAGCGATTTAATCATGTTAAGTTTGCCTATTGTTTAAATAATGAACTCAAATCTTTACAAAACGCAAATTCACACTTTAACTATATAACACAATTTGATCAAAATTAATTGAAAATACTGGGTTACAAGAATAATCAGAGGTACTTATTACAATATTTAAATTAAATGGAGAACTGAATCTGTATCACATTAACAGCAGAAAATGACAAAATGTAACTATCATTAAAATTATCCTTAAAAGCTGTAATTAGATGGTTCAATATCATAGGTGGACCGAAGTCTTAAATGACAAAAAGGCTTTTACCATTATATTTAAAGATAACTTTGACCATGTGTAGATTTTGATATAAAATTGTTATATAATTATATTTTATTTAACCCATTTACGCCCATGGCTAAAGTACCCGTGGAAAAAAGGAATAAACTGTGCCATTTGGTAGAAAATAAGGAGTTTGAACATAAAACATCAAAATAAAAACATATTTTTTTTATTTACTACAAAAAAAAAAGGCGTCCTCAAATGGGGCCATTGGGCTCATTCGGTATGAAAAATTTCAAAACATGATTTTTCAACACAATGTTTTTTTGCACTTTTTGCACTCCCATCGTGCTTTTTTATGGCATATAGTGCATCGCACCTGTTTTGCCAACTTTTTCGGAAAGTGGCCAATACCATCAAATACTAAATTAGAAACTAGAGAGGCTGATGGGCGAGCATTTTCATTGATATTTTGTCGCAAGTACGTACGAGCAATACTACGTCTAAATTGTAGCTGGTCCATCTTCACGGCGTTGTTACTTAGCATGTGTAGACGCCAGGCATTGCTAATACATAGGTCATACATATAAGTAAACAAGACCCACCACCACTTTTTGCCTCGTATTGAAGTGCGATACATTGAGATTGACTGATCGGCTTGATCGACACCACCCATGCCTTTATTGTAATTGACAAATACTTGCGGAATATTTACATCAATCTTCTTTTTTTCGACTGCGCTCCAACGCTTTACTTTGCCTAACGGAAGCACAGTATCGTAGTTTGTTCCCATTGTACAAACGCTGTTATCAAGCCAGCGAACAAACAATATGTTATTGACCGTGTCAAATCGGTAATCGAACTCGGCACGATCTTTCTTTTTCATTTCTTTGACGGATATGAGAGGACATTTGCTGGTTCTACCTTCGCGTACAGTTCCCGTAGCGCGATAACCAGATTGCCATAAATCTCGTAGCAATGCAAAGCTAGTGAAAAAGTTATCAAAGAATACAACATGGTTTCTGGGATCTGTATTTAGCTTGTTCAACAGGTTTTTCACTACTCGTGTACCCAGCGGCTCGGTGCTTGGAACTTGCGATTTGCCACAGTAAATATCAAAATTATAACAGTAGCCATCAGCACTAGCGAGCATCCAATTTTTATAGCCAAAGCGTACTGGCTTACCACGAATGAATTGTTTAGATGGATGACGTCCAAAATATTTCACCATGGACTCGTCTATTGACAAATTCGTGTGAAACACTCCCCATTGCATAAATTTATTTATGAGAACCTCGGCAAGAGGTCGCACCTTGAACATTTTATCGGTAGTTTCAGCGGCGACAGTGTTATCACAGAAATGTAGATACTTTTTGATTTCTAAAAATCTGTTTCTCGACATTGCCTTAGAAACTATGGGTACATTGCAGTCCTCGTCTAAAGACCAAAATAGACGTTCGCGAGGCAGAGAGTGATAACCAGACAGAGATAGAATGCCTAAAAATGTTTTCAACTCAGCATCGGTAATATCGAAATCATGTTTATTATTTTGTGACGCATACAATTTAGAATGTTGAATAATCATGGCTACTACTTCCTCGTCAAAAAATTTCTCGAAAATTGAAACGGGATTCGAACCTATGAGATCAGTAATTAGGTTTTCGCGCCGTTGTTGTACGGTATTTTCATCAAATGTAACAGGATCGTACCTAGGCTCACATTTACGCCAACGGGGCTCCGTATCTATGCGTCGCCTCTTACTGGCATTTGACAAAGGCTCTTCATCAGAACTGTCCCAATTTTCTTCAAAGGTATGCACGAAAACTTCAACATTTCCAGGAATATCTCTTGGTAAGTCATTGGCAGCAATAATATCATCATCGCCTTCTTCTTCGTCAGTAAGGGCACTTGGTTCTGGAGGAAGAGCAACGACATCGAACTCCACATCTGAATCTTCTTCAGCCATAACAGCCTCAATGGCCTCCTGGAGTCCATAGTAGTGGTCACTTATTCCAAACAGCCGTTTTGACATAGTTTATGTTCAGTGAAAATTCTGCAAAAAAAAAAGGAATATTTTACTCCAAATGCGCCCATTGGCCCCATTTGAGGACACCAACAAAAAAAAAATGGTTCACTGTTCAGTGAACTATATATTTTATCTAATCACATTATTATTACAAAGTAGACTAAGTGTTCAATAAGATTATGTAAAAAAAATAGAAACTTACAAAAGTAAACATATTCAAAACAATACTTACATTTGGTGATCACTGTAACACTCTGATTCACTTTTTGTAAGACGCTAAAATACTTTATATCAACGATTTAATCTAAATTGTTTGATAGAAAACGTAAGACACATTTATCACCTCGACAATAGTGCACTAATAGCAAACTAAGCATTTTGATAAAAAAAGTTGAGGGTAGATGTCAAGGTGTCCTCGTTTGGGCACGGCGGGCGTAAATGGGTTAATAGAATCGAAAATACTAAGGCTGATGAATTTAATATAAATGGTAAGTAAGTTTGATATGTACTAAGGAAAACCATCTTATTAATTATAAATTTAATAGTAATTACAATTTGCGCATATATGATTAAGCGTCGATTCACACAAACTTCTTTCTTTCTTCTGCGCTGCCGAACCATGCAGCGCAGAAGAAAGAAAGAAGTTTGTACTCAACGAATTAACTTTATCGCTATAATATAAAGATCAGTATCGGATTAACGGTTGAGAAACTTGACGTCCCCGGACCGGAGTGCTCGAGCCGACGAGAGCAGTCGCGAGATTTTTCAAGTTTCTCCACCGATACTTGTTCTTTATAGCAATGAAGATAAAGTTTAAAATTCTATAACTCTGAAACTGCGCGCCTCACCGCTGACGAACTAGTGTGAATCGACGCTTACAGTTACTGTGTTGTTATATTTACCAAGACAAGTAAGTGAACTTTGAACGGGAAAAATATCACCCAAAGCTCGACTTGTTTCACGGTACGATTTGCAAATAGGGATAGGCATCTAGAAAACATTACGGGTAATATTTAGAGTAAATATTTCATTCCCAATTATCATAACAGCTAAGTTCACAAATTGGGAAATAATTACTAATTCAAATCAATCAGAAGCCTGTTACAGAGACAGTTCAATGAACAATGTACAAATAATAACATATTGTGAAGAAAACATTTTCAGACATAAAAATAAAGTACATAAAATACAGACTTAAAAATAAAATTGAAAAAAAAATATAAAAAAAATCTTAAATGGTGATGAATGTGATGATCTTTGCGTCACAATTGACGTTTCATATTCATCTTATTTATTTACATTTTTTATATTTAGTTCTCAATAATTACGATAAATGATAAATAATTATTCTTTTAATTTACTCTTTTGCTACGATATCCCAACTAATACACACTTTTGTCAACTTATCCAACGAGACGTAAAAGTAATGCAAAATCACATAGACAATTGCAGATATTGAGTTTATTCAGTATTTATTACACTTTTCATATAGGGTTATTTTGTTGTGATCTTGTAACAAAACAAATGATGATAATAATCATACATTTATTGTCTAGTCTATGGTTTAATTAAATGCCATTTATAGTCATAGTGACACACGACACAGTTTAATTCACTATTTATTTAAAACAGACTAATATGATTAAATTAAACCATAGAGACGAAATCGATTTAAACGATCAAAATCGCACATCTTTATTAGTGCTCATAAAATATTATAGACATAGCACAGTGAATGAGCGCAGAGACACGAGATTTATTTCGTTGATATTTTTATCATTACATTAATGTATGCTCAATACAGATAAGTACATGAGAATTGTAAAAAACATATCAAATGTTTGTCAAGACAATCCTAGGCTAGACGATAGTGACATGTGGTCAATGATATTATATGCAGGAGCAGAAATTAATAATTAATTGACTTTCTACCAGGGATGTTAGGGAGCTCCGTAACCGAAACCGAAACTATCGGATATACGATAATATCCGTTACCGTAACCGAATCAGAAATAAAAATATCGGATAAGGGTGGAGCCTAATCGAGACACGTTATTACAAGTTGTTTTGATCGGCCGGCCGTAATACGTACCGAATGGTACGAATAAATAAAACCATTTTATTAGCTATATGTATTTCAATCAGCTATATGTAAAAATCTAACATCCGTAACTGAAATTATCCGAAACTAACGGATAATCCGAAATAAATTAATATCCGCATCCGAATCCGTATCCGGTATAATAATCAATCTTGTATCCGTAACGAAATTTCGTATCCATAACATCCCTGCTTTCTACCAACAGATAAGTAACTAATAAATGTATTTTCTTTCTTTCTTCTTTCTATAAGCAAGATTCAGAGACCACATTAGCCACATCATCGTCAATTTAAATGGATACAGCTTCACATTTTATCACACAGAGAAGAAGACATTCAATTCAAATGGAATTGATTTAAATCGACGTATACCGTCTCAGATATTGACACTCAAGTCTTGTAAATACAATAAAGAGTGACAATATTGTTAACCAGATAAATGTTTGTTAAATATTCCCCTAAAACAATAAAATGTATACGAACATCGATGGTTACACTATGAAAAATTATAATTACACGCTAACCTTTTATACTTATATAATAGCTTACCAGAAGACTGACAACTAAATTATGTTTTCAAACCACTAAATGACAAATGTTAATGATTCATGTGTAGATTTTCTAATAACTAATGTTATGTGTAGTTTAATAATATTAAAAGATATCAACAACATTCAATATTGTATTCAGTAATGTAATTTTGATGATAATGAGAATAAAGGCATTAAAAAGTAAATATACTAACTGTGCAGTGCATACTAAATACTTAGTAATTTATTGAACTGACAATAACAGAATAAGCCTTAAGACCGAAAAGCAAGCATAATATTGTAAAATACTATTAAACTGTTTATGTGTAAGTTGTATTAATGGGCAACATCATTGCTAATATTATAAATGAGAAAGTAACTCTGTTCGCCTATTTGTTATGATTTCACGGTTAAACTACTGAACCGATTTTGATGAAATTTGGTATGGAGATAGTTCAAAACCTGAGGAACGACATATTATGCTTCTTTTTATCGACATATATACTAAACTGGCAGAGCAGCGCGCAGAAGCTAACATCTTATATTACACAAAAAGACTCTCTTCTTATTCACCGAGAACAGCACCAGTCTGCCCAATAGACCACTTTTCCCAGGAGTTTACTAAATATATGAGGAGAAAGAGCACGTCCTCTTGCTCAGATGGATCCAGAAGTATATTATTACGTAAGCCAAAGTAGGCACATGTCTGCAAGAGTGAAGCTAATTCTTTGAAAACTGAATACACATCGATACCTTTGGGTTAAATTGTAGTATAAACCATTTTGGGTAAATTGAGTAATATTCACATTTTTGTTAAGATTTTTCTCAAATGCCTATATTTACAAAAACATAATATATGAATTATTAGTGTGTACGAGACGAATGTTTTTTTTGTTTAGGTGTATAATTTACCAAACCAGGGCGTAAGATTTGATTATGAAGTGTATTTTTATTTTTCAAGATGTAAAGACCAAATTTTATTAAGTTACGGCGAAAGATATTTGATCTGGGGTGTATTAACCAAATATTTGACTTTTTTCGTAACGACTTATAAACTTAAATGACAATATTATGTTTTGATGATGAAGCCTAGCCTAGAACTTCATTCTCAAATTCTTAAAATATCTTCCATGGTAATTTTTATGACTTCTAATATAAAAAAAGTTATGACTTTTTTTCTAGAAACAAGTATTTTTGGTCTATTGAAAAGTCACGTTTTGTTTATACGACAAATTGAACCCAAAGGTCAAATCGATATATTACGTATCGAAAAATATACTGTATTACCTGCAAATGTCGCAGTTTTGGGTTAAAAGATTTAAGAGACAAGATGACACACAAAAGTTTTTTTATGAAGGACTTCATGGTGTCAACTCATATTTGATATAGTTTCCTGATTATCCGGGTATAGTTACTTTGTTTGGCTAAATGTATATTCTACTTCAATTTTAATTTCGTTGCAGTGTTTTTATTCAAATTTTACTAATAAATCATTATTTTTGAGACAAAAAAAAATATTATCAATATTTTTACATAATTGGGCAATAATTGTCAGAAAAAAATGTGTGATTTTTATACGCAAATTCGATGTTGAACCTAATTCATTTCTAGTATTATTATGTTTATTTTTTGTCATAAATGCAAAGTAAAATTATTAATTAATAACAAAATTATTTAATATATGCACACAAAGCACAACTTATAAGAAAAACGGGTTTGCAAGACTAATATTTTGCCCGCATAAAAAGGCTACACTGGAATAATTTTGAAATTGGGGAAGATTACAATAACTTCTGTTTTGTCTTAAAGTCTAGATAAAATTCGTGTTAATGTATAAAAAACAATGTTACAATCCAGCTTACAAAATTTCAAAAGAAATTGAGTTATTTAGATGAAGCTAAACATGATGATGATATATAAGGTTTCATGCACAGCTCGGTAGGTTTATTTCTTAAAGTACTTTGACAAACAAACAAAAACATATATTGAAGAGATAGGTTACACCTAGATAGAAATGTATTAAATTAAAAATATCGACATATGATACTAGAACTACTGCAGAACCTTACAAAGGGTCTGTTGTGACGATAAATACAAAGACGTCACATAGGATCTACGTTTTCCTTGACTTATAATATTATTAGCTTATTATTTTTATTTGCCTGATATAAGTATTAATTTCAATTAAAATTTGTATCATTACTTGAGAATAAAGGTGGCAAACAAATGATTCGACTTCCTTACAAAATTTCATTTATGGCGACTATTAAGGACCTATATCTCAATAAGTAGAGCTAAACCAACCATTTTTTTATTTTTTTCGTATTAGGGAAGTCATAATTACCCAAAATTGACAAGTAAATCTTGCCACAAAATTATTGCTCTCCAGTGTTTTCTAAATTAACAAGCAGCTTTCGGGACCTAAAGTGCTACCTTGCGACACACCGAAGATTAATATGTTTAAAGTAGCTATTTGCAGACTTTTACTTCACCATAACGCATTCCTTGTGGAAATATCATTGTAAGATGTGTAAGAAAGAAGTGAAGATACAAAACATTATAAGTTTGAGAAGGAATCCTCCATAATTCCCTATCAAATGCCTCGTGAAACTCACATGTGGTTTTCGGAATCAAAGTTGCCTTTAATAAATCGATACTAATATTGTAAAGAGGAAAGATCTGTTTGTTTGTTTATTTGTACCGAATAGCCTGCAAACCTACTGTACTGATCTTGATGCAAATTTGTATGAAAGAACATGGGCTGCTTTATATGGACGTGCCCCTCGGGCTAAACCGCGGACGGAAGTTAGTATCTAATATTCAGGGTGGCACATTTAGATTGATCAGATCATAATTTACATCGGGAAAAAAAATATGTTATAAAAATCAAGTATTATTAAAATATCGTCATAATTTTTTTGTTTTTGATACAATTATCGATATAGGATATTTTGTATATATGGATTAAAAAATACACACAGCTCTGATTTTGATGTTTTTTAGGGTTTCGTACCCAAGGGTAAAAATAGAACTACAACCAAGACTTCGCTTTTCGTTTGTCACCAGCCTGTATCTCATGAACCATGATAATTAACTGTTGCCACTAAAAACCGAATATAAAAAATATTAAGGGGCCATCCCATACAACAAACGTGAATTTTTGCTCGTTTCAGCTCGATATTGATACCGATAACAAGTAAAAACTTAAAATATTCACAGAATATTTCTTATATATTTACTTTTAAAATAAATAGCAAAATTAAAATGAAATAAACATAGACGCACCCATACAAAATACATGTTTATTTGCCATTTTTATAGATCAGAAACACTTTAGAGAAGGATAGAAATTTTTAGAAAAGTTGGGTCCTGTGGAGTCAACGATTAAAAAATCTTCAATACCAAATTATAATATTGTCAAAGGAATAACTTAAGTATGTAATTTACAGTTTCAGATAACTAGAAGTGTTAAAAAATTTAGTTTCAAGATTTCGAAAGATAATCTAGTGATGCAAAAAACTCAGTCGTTTAACTCGGTGTTGACGATTCAAGACTGGACTAGTTTTTTAAGCCTTTAGTCGCTTAAAATACTAGTTATAACTTAAAATACCAAGCTTTCAGTCGAAAAACTATCGAGACTAACTGAGTCTCAGACGAGTAAGTTTATTTTTTTACATGACTTATAAAGCTTATAAGACTTAAAAGACTCGCAGCTTCAACGACTTTCCTTCCCTGCTCCGGTATGTCCTATAGATAAATAACTGATGGCATAGATTAACTGTTGCAAACTTTACGTATAACATTTTTTATGGATATTAAAAGTTTTATGGGCAAGTTCGTTTGAAAAATAAAAATAAATAAAAAATATTTTAGCTCTGAATAATTTGTGAATGATGCTTAAGCTGGTAACGTGACGTCACAATCTGCTAGCATTTTGTATGGGGCGTTTGTTTGGCATGTTCAATAATAATTTAATATGAATTAATTAAAATTACCTGTCAGGAAATTTAAACAATGTATAAATGGCATCGTGACAAAGCCGCTTCCCAGTGATTTAGTAAACGATTCTTAGGTCCCGAGTGTTAAAAAGCCATCGGCAAATTCATGATTACTACGTGGTTAATTTAAATTTTTCTCGGTTTTTCTGACTGATTATGGAACTTTTCGAGGAGGCACTAGCAGGTGCAAATAAAATCGGGTGGCGTTATGACGGTCAAGGACGGTCGACCTAGCCGCGAACAAGGCTTGCCATCCGAGCTAGGTAATGTAAAAATGCAGTGTAGCTTCTTGGTTTCTGAAGAAAATATTTCAAATAAATTCAAACTTATTATATTCAAGCTTCAAAATTATATTTCTAATCACTGGAAAGCGTATACGCAGCCTTATTCTCACACATTTGTTTTTTTATGACGTCAAAATTTTAAAGCGTGTAATGTGACAACAAAGTAATTGTTTTAATGATATTTTTAATAAATAATGAGAGGTATTTCAATTACATACAAAAATTTGTCTAAATGACTATCAACACAGGCGTCAGCTTCTAGTCTTAACGGATTCAGCTGAATATCAGTATTTTACATCAGTCCTCCACAACCTATAGGCTGACCGTTTAACTGAGTCCTCGCCTGCGCGGTACAGGGGCGCGGGGGTATGACGACAAAGGGGACTGAAACAGGTGCGGGCGGTGGGGGCCCTTAATGAAATATACAGGAGATGAAATGCACCAAGATATTTCCTAAGATATGTGACATCATAGGAAAAAAGAAATAGTGATTTATCAAATGAAAAATAGTTAAGAAGATACAAAATTTTAATGAACTTATGTACGTAAATAAAATAATTGGGAATAAACTATTATACTATTTGTTATCTAAACACATAATTCAATCGTAAGAAAGTCAAAACTTTTTTTGGGTCCAGTTTCTTTTTTCTAAAATATTCGTATACGTTAAAAGCCATTTGCTTGCTCTGACTGTTTACTTTATGTCCGAAGATTTTTCGATTCATCTTGAGATAGTTATTACATGTGCACCTCTCACAAGGTGTCTGCAACAGTCAACACATGCGATTGCTATCTATGTAGCGAACGAAATGAACAATTACAAAAATTTGCCCACCGCCCGCACCTGTTTCAGTCCCCTTTGTCGTCATATCCCCGCGCCCCTGTACCGCGCAGGCGAGGACTCAGTTAAACGGTCAGCCTATAGTATGACTACGAGGCGAACATAATTTTCATTTGGATATATCTATATTTAAAATCTATATATGACATGTATCTATGTATGGACTTGCCAAATCTGTCCGATGTAAATGTGCCACTCTGTATAAAAAAACTTCAGAGACAGTAAAATCTATTCAACTAGTTTTTAATAAAGATTACGAAAAAAACATTTCACGTTTTCTACACAAACAGACTGTTTTTAGATAGATAGATAAAACTTTAATTGTGCATACAACATAGGATATACATTAAGTACAAAAGTTTAAATAACAATATATTATTATGCACAAAGGGCGGCCTTATCGCTTAACGCGATGTTTAATATGAATGGAAAAGTGATTTAATATTTGAATTCTTTAGTAAAAACTAGTCGAATGGCTTCTGTTACTGATTCTGAACAAAACTATATCTGGTAAAGTAAAAATAACGTTGCATCTATCTAAACTTTAAAAGTTCGTGTTTCCCCAATAATCTCAATTGACACTCGTAAAAATCATTTGCAAACGGCCGTTCGTCTGCTGGTGTCGTCATCGAAGAATCTAATACCGAGATAAATTCATGGCCAGCAGTCCACTCTGCAATTTTACCAGTATTTTAGGTAGTCGGCATGGGTCGAGTCGATGACGATTGAGTCGTTTCGAGCAGTTAAATCTGAAAAATACTCAAATTAAATCGCTCTAGACAATTTTATATCATCCTATCATCCCGCTACGCTCCATATATTTTTGATCCAAATTCGAAAAAAAAATCCATAACCTATTAGAACGCCCTGAGCATTTTTTATAATGTCACCAAAACTGTGGGACCATTATCCTCGGCTTTATTAAGTTTAAAAAACGCCGTTTGTTCACATTTTCGGTAACACGAACTGTAAGAAACAAAGGGTTTTAGCTTGATTAGAAACTTAAAGGTATCTGTTGTCTACCACCATACAATTTGGTAACGTCTTGTTTTTTTTAGTTCATGCAAGTTCTAATAGATTTATCTATTTTTTATTGGCGGGTACTTTCGAATTTGTTAATGGACTTTAGGGGGATCTATCGGCTAATAGGCTAGTGGTTCTTTTTGAGGGATCCTCTAGCCTATAAAACCATTTGTACACAGATCCTTTTTTAATGCAACAGAACGGCTAGGTATCGCTTACCGTGTTGTACGAGTGTCAAACAAGATTTTGATTAAAACGATTCGGCTTTCACAAAATGCATGAATAGAAAAGAGCGTTATTTTCTGAGAAACTCAATTATAGCACAAGTTACGAAACTTTTCTACTTAGATCTCGAACACACGAACGAGATGTTGTCAACAGCAGCCTTCGACGCAGGACGGCTACCGCTGACGCGTCGACAGCTGCCGTTGAAGCTTAGCGACGCTGCCGTTCCGCTCGTGTGTTTGAGTTTTAATGGGAATTAATGCTAAGCGCAAAAATAGTTGTACAATCAAATGATTGAACTCTAGATCAAAGGATGAATAAAATAAAATTAGGCCGGGACGTAGTTTTCATTTTAGTCCGAAAATATAGCTAAACGTATTATACAGATATTCCGTGTTAACTTAAAGTCAGTTGCGAAGGCATTCCTGTTCACAATGAAATTTCTTTTAAAGACTAGATTGGATTTATTTACAGGTATTTATGGGTCGCTTTAAGCTCGTATTGGTGTACACATAATGGATTGATAAATGACCACGTGGTCATTAATTAAATACAAAACGGTGTAGTATAGTTAATTCACCTGGGTTAAATCACCTGGGTGCTTTAACAAAACTAATAGTTGCCTAGTCACCGGGTGAATTAACAATACGAAATAAGTCGACTTTATTCACCTGGGTGCATTAAGTAAACTTCGCAGTAGGCTGAAAACACGTGGGTCATTTACCTGGGTGCTTTAACAATACTATTAGTTGTCTTTATTCACCGGGTGAATTAAGTATACGAAATAAGTCGACTTTATACACCTGGGTGAATTAAATAAACTTTTCAAAAATAAATATTTTTTTTTATGATTGCTAAGTGTTTATTATGTTATGTTTATTGTATTATGTACAAAAAATACTGTTAGAGGCTTTAAAATTTAAGGACTGCCTTCGATTTTTCCCGGAATTCCACCATCAGATTCGTACACGATGGTTATGGGACCATCTCGAATTATTTTTTATTATTGGAACGAAGTTCCTTATTGCGCGTTGCGAAAGGGGGCTAGGCGGAAAAAAAAGGAACGAAAAGTTGTAACGACACTTTTCGTAGCAATTCTCGTAGCAGCGTAGTAATTACATGCTACGTTACAGCTACGGTGCTACATCATCAGACATCAGACATGTCCGTCTCTCTTTCTCGCTTATAGAAAAAAAGAGATAAATTAAATTTAAAAAAAAAACTATAAAGAAAAAAATTACTAGAATTGAGTTACTAAAAAAAAAAAATGCGCACGCCGCACGGCGTGCGCTTTTTTCTGTGTCCGTCGCTCCATCACGCTTATATAAAAAAAAATAAAATTAATAAAATAATAAGAAAAAAAAATTACTAGAGTTGAGTTTCTGCAAAAATAGGGGCGCCGGCGCGCTCAGAAAAGTCTGCGAAGGCGTACTCGATCGCTGTTCTAGTCAGATACCAGGGAGTAAATAGCTCGATATCGTGAACATTACTCCTCAATTGGATCTGCAGAACATACTTAAACTCTAAATCGGTGGACCTTATATACAGGACCTTGTAACGAAACCATAGCGCGATCTAATTCGATCCCAACGCCATCTATCGCGCGACTTCGGAACTAATTGGTGCTACAGAAATATGCTGCGCATAGAGAAAGCAAGCGAAATATTTTCATTTTGTCTCTCTATGAATAATAAAGTAACTAAAAAAAATATTATCATAACTTAAAAAAAAAATACAATTCCCGCCTTTTGTTGAGTGTATACAGGTGTTTTGTACATAATAAATTATTAAAAATAGTTACAATAATGAATCCTGACAGTGTTTCTGCACAAGTTCTGGATATTGCTGATGGATTTAGGTAAGTAGAGATTTTATACACACGATAATAAATGCTTTTGTATTTTAGCAAGTACACATTATAACCTTTCTTTACTATTGTGCTAACCAAGTCATACGCGTTATAATCTCTTCATTATTGTGTGTTTAGCAAGTGTACGCGTCATAACTATATTAAATTCAAAAGCAAATTTTTTTTTAATATTACCACAGAATGTTTACTAATTTTGTTATGTACATTTCATGGAATATACGATTAGAACACATCTAATTATGTGATTGGGATTGGTGATGAGATTATTGATAATGAGATCTGATATTATTATATCGCGAGTAAACTTGCGAATACAATTTAAAAGAAAGCAAGATAATCGCAGAAAAATAATGTTAAAGATAAGGTTTGTTATGTGTGGTCATAGAACTATTACTCCTAGAAACCGAGTACACGCATGAAATGTAAAGCCACTTTAATTGTGCCGTTTCAGTTCAGTGTAACTCTCTGGTATTTATCAGATTTTCGTTTAGTTTGTCTGTCCGCCAAGCGGTGCATTATAATTTTCAATCAATCTGTTTTTAGCCTTACTTTATACTTAAATTCATACAAGCAGTTTATTTATCTAGGCATTATAAGTCTATGCGTGTGTTTGAATGAACCTCGCTTTTGATATTTTGAAATTCGAATAGCGCGAAAGTTTGAAGATAAGAATTATTTTAAAATTAAGTGTGTAAGGCACAGGAAATATTGTTATGTAGCCATTCAGCCTATAGGAGTATTGTGATAATATCTCCACAATGATTTTAAAAGTATCATTCGATTATTTTAAGAGAATGATTAAAGTGATTCTGAATGATCTTGTGTACGCTTGCTACGCTTGATAATTTAATTGTCTTAATGATTGTTTTCATTTTAATTTGGTTTAAATTTTTGTTACCGTATTTAGTTTATAAATAGACTGTTTTATTTGTTTAGTGGTTAAGGTCGCATACCTTTTACTGCAATCTCGGATGCGAATCCTGATTTGTTGTTATTTGGAATTACCGAACTTCGTTCCATCCGGGTGTCCCTTGACACCTCGGATTGACACCTCAGTAGTTTTTTTATGATACACAATTGAAAGAGAAATCAGTGGACATACGTGCAAACAGTATACACGTCAAATACAAAAACTCCTCCTTTTTGAAAGTCGGTACTGGGCGATTTATAACAATTTTTTTTCTTAACTGGATCGAAGATTTGGTCAAAATGATGTAAACGGGTAGAACGCACATTGGCGCACATTTTTCATTGTTTAAAACGTTTCAAAATTTTCTATAACATACGGATAAAGAGGTTTACTTCGTATGAATTAAACAAGTTACTGTTGATTATGTTGTAAATCATATCTTCCCGTTTAAATAATAATCAATAAATTTGCAATAAGGAAGTTTAAAAGTTATCCAACGTCATTAATTGATGTGATGTGTAAAACGATCTACATATCTGCATAATACAAAGTTATCCCATCAAAAACACAAATATGAAATGCGAGCCAAGTTAACTATTACATCTAGACAAGAACTGATATTTATCTATATCTATATGGGTGCCAAGTTGAACGTGTAAATGAATCCAAGCCGAACATTTGACTTGGCTAGTTTCAATAAAAAAAAAAAAAAATTTGTTATGTGCATGTTCAGTTGCATATATTTTATTTAAATATTATTTACATAGGTATACAAGAAGTTGTTTTCACCATTGGTAAGAAATATGTTGCTTTTTTATTCCAAGCTTTAATAAATTAATGTTATTATTATAAAAATCCTTTTTTTTTTTTTGAATAATATTATATTTTCTCTTTGCTTAAAAAAATCATCACTGATTTTGATGTGTCTAAAAGACAATTAGTAAATAATATGGGTCATATTTTTCGCGGCCCTTGACTAAATGCTATAGGTTGTTTACGGCTACTATTGCCTAATAGTAAGTAATATATGACAATAATTCTAAATAAGTTTTTTTAATTCACCCAGGTGAATAAAGACAACTTATTTCGTTTACTTAATACACCCGGTGAATAAAGACAACTAATAGTATTGTTAAAGCACCCAGGTAAATGACCCACGTGTTTTCAGCCTACTGCGAAGTTTACTTAATGCACCCAGGTGAATAAAGTCGACTTATTTCGTATTGTTAATTCACTCGGTGACTTAAGGCAACTATTAGTTTTGTTAAAGCACCCAGGTGATTTAACCCAGGTGAATTAACTATACTACACCTACAAAACGAGCGTACGAGCGCCGGTTGAGATTGCAATACGATATGGTCTGAAATTGCTCCTATTCTAAATTCCATGTATTCCACACCTATTTTTAAAATTTATTAACAATAGAATGCCAAAACATTAGTATATAGATGCGGCAGCTGAATCATTACTCAAGTTTATAAATTCCTTAGTCAGAAATTCAGAGAGCCCACTCAATATGCAATTGTTTCCTTTTCAAACAGTTGTTGGTATTGATTGACAACTCCAATAACTCATTCCAAAGGTCACGGAAGATCATTAAATTTTATATTTATTTATAGAATAAAATCAATGAGGATAGTTTTAAGGTGGATGTTTATAATAATGCTTTGGAATAATGTTCAATCAAACCTCAAATGTTTGTAGTATAAATGAAAATAGCCTTTGAGAAAAGGAATATTAATTACAATCAACAATTCCATCAAGTGTGAGCAATGTTCATGACTGAAGGTTTTGTTATTACTGAATATTATAAATATATTAAATAACTTGGCTTGAATAATAACTCGCTGATATACTAATTTACAAGTACAAAGAATGATCAAGCACTCCAATGACAGCTTAACCTATTCCCTAATTTTACCTTATAGACATCAGGTCGACATTTCGAATGTTGTTGATGATCTTGATTTTCGTTTAATTAATTGATACTTTCATAGTAATTGTAACCTTCGATGTTCGTATTTAAAGCATTCTGTATAAAAAAATTACTTTTTGAAGAGGGTCTTATTTGCAGATGTTGTTTTTGCAATTGGAAAAGACACTGGGAGAATTTTCCCCTGGAATAAATTCCATTATTTATACTTAGGCCCAACTAGTTGTATTGAAGTTGTGCCCATCGGGTCACACCTCTATCAAACCCTCTTGCAGGTAAGAGGTGCCGGGCCTGTAGGAATAAAATACAAGGCATTAATAACATGAATTCAACACAGGAGCCATCGAGTGCCACACGGCTCGTGGCTCTAGTACTACCTAACACCATTACATTGAAACAATTTAAAAGATATACCTTTAAATTAAGAGCAGTGATGCATTGTGATGGCTCAAGTGAGCTAATAGAAAATTAAAAGAAGAGTGTAATCCTACCTTAAGTAATGTGTTGATCTCTCTGAGAGAGGTGATGGGGAATCCTTCCTTTTCCTTTTCCATTTTAAGTCGTTTGAGAGCGACTATTTCTTCTGTGGTTTTGTCGCGGGCTCTATAAACAACCCCATATGTCCCTTCCTCAATTCTATTAAGGCATTGGAACTCCTCAACAGACCGACAACCCTATAAAATGTTATGAAATTATATATTAATATTAAAGGCATTTACAACAATGCAGTCTTGTGATTGACAACAGAAAAATCTTTGATGTTGTAAATAAGGGAAAATACTTTTACTTTTATGAGAATGTAACAAATCTTCTGTGAGTTGTCTACTAATCTTCTCCTGCAAAAAAAGTGTCAATTGACATAATATCTACATCACATATCCATATTGTACATATAGATTTTTTTTTTACCTGTAATGCAGGGAAGTACGGTGGGAGGGCATTAATGGCTTCCTCTCTTAGCCTTTCTTCTTCTTCATCATCAATAGTTTTTACATCTTCTAAAACCTTCCCATTTTCACCGAGCGGCGGAGGCGAAAAGGAATGTGATCTACTTCTGCTCTTGGATCTTGATAATGACCTAAAAATATACAATTTAAAGATACATTAAAATCACTTATACAAAATATTAAGGAACTGATATGAAATTCTATCAAATTGAGACATATTTATATAAGTAAATTTTAGCAAGAAGGTTTAACAAAAAAGCTTGAAAATAAGCATTATCTTACCTATGAGAACCAAGAGACAACGGCGACTCGACTTTAAATTTCGGACTTGGGGACGGGGATTTAGAATGAACTGTTTTTTCGTTAGTTTTAAGCTTTTCTTTTTCTTCCATATCAGACTTGGCATCATCTTTCTGATCATCTTCCTCCTCAGATTTAGAATCTGCTGCGGAGTCTGAATCAGTGCTGGTGCTATCATCTTCTGTGTCACTGTTTGTATGTTCACCTGTAGTTGTAATGAGACAGTTGTTTAATAATACATATTATATTACATAACATGTATGTTTATTGTTATATAATCCAAAATAGCTGATATTCTTTATGGTGTAGCTGATATATTTACAACCTTTGTTCTTTCTGCATCACCTTAAGGTTGACTGGTAGAAAATGCCTAATACTATATTTTAAGTGCAAGAAGTTTTAAAATAAATAAAACCTTCAATTAAGAAGTGGTGAATTAAGGTGTAATATTACCAGCGTAGTTGAAAGTGGTTGCCTCGCCGCTTTCAACTACGCTGGTGTTGTGGGTTCAATCCCATGGGACAAATCTTTGTGTGATCTGCAAAGATTTGTTCTGGCTCTGGGTATGCTTTGTGTGTAAAATGTATGTTCGTAAACAACCCTACGACACAGGAGTTATTCCCAGTGCGAGCGGCGTTTTTACAAAACGAAATTAAAAAAAAATTACCTTATTCTATCACATCTTGATAAGCAATCACTTTTTTAAATTACTTACCATCCTCATGTTCCGAGTGGGTATCACTTTTCATTTCCACATCGCTGGAATCTGACACAGTAACAACAGAATCTCCATAGTTAGGAGAGTTGCTGGTTTTAGATTTCTTAACATTAGCTGCTCCAGGAGACACAGAGCGCTTCTTCCCACGTCGCCTATGTTGTTCCCGCCGTGCTTCTAATTCAGTCCGTGACTCATGTTTCCTCTTTTCTCTTTCTTGTTCTAGAAAAATATTTTTTTCTTTAATTGTATTGTTTGACAAAAATTTTGATGAAAATAACTTTAATTTATATTATTTAAAAATTCTCACCTGCAAACAAAACTTTGTTTTTCCTATGTTCCTGATGCTTATCTAGTGATGAGTGCCTATTACGTGACTCCATTGATGAATTCCGTGTGCTAGATTTAGATTCTTTTTCAAGATAATCACCTTTCTTATCATGACTTTGTAATTCTTTGGATATCCTTTTATTCAGTATTCTATTTCTTAAGTCCTCTAATTCTTTGTCAGCAGATGTCCTCTCCCTGTCTCTGTTCTCTTTTTCATTGTTAAGATTGGTATGACTTTCTTCAGCCAATGATCTTAATCTAGATTCTATTCTGTCTGGTTCAGGTCTCTTCTGTTCTGACTCTGCATATTTATATTGCCTACCATCTCTACCTAAATAAGTCTCCCTTTGAACATCTTTCTCTTTGTACATGTCTTTTTCTCTATAGACCTCTCTAGACCTAGTAGGATCTCCTCTAAATGAAGGGTTCTCGCGGTACATTTCTCTCTCCCTGTAATGTTCCCTCTCTCTGTACACATCCTTCTCCCTATACATTTCCTTTTCTTTATACATATCTTTGTCTCTTGGATCCCTTTCACGGTACATAGCCTTGTCCCTGACATCCTTCTCCCTATATAATTCTTTGCCATACAATTCCTTGTCTCTAAATGCTTCCTTGTCTCTATATGCTTCCTTATCTCGGAAAGATTCTTTGTCCCTAAATGATTCTTTATCTCTATACATTTCTTTTTCCCTATAATATTGTTTTTCTCTATTATAGTATTCTTTGGCCATTTCATCGCGATCAGAGCTCTTATTAATCTCTCTTTTTGATTTGTCAGACTTATCACGGTCCCTGTTGAAAGAGGTTAATGATTGATCTACAAGATTCCCAATTTCAGTAGGATGACAGACCTTGAAGCACATAACATTAAATAATAAAATGTTATTAAAAAAGTTGTACTAGTAACCAATCATTACTTTAAACTCTGCATCATTTAAATATGGAATCCACAATACAGGATGTTTTTAAACACAACAAACTTTTTAAAACAAAAAATGATCTACCTTTTAGCCAATTCAATATGGCAAACAATGTTCCAACATACTGTATTATAAACACTGACAATTTTAATAGTTCATACTCCTCCAAACAATGTTTAAGTCAATTTAATATCTGTATTTCATCACAAATAATTTAATTTCAAATAGAAAATAAAATATACATTATAGATTTTTGAAAAGGTATCTAAAACAAATAGTATATTTACCTGTAAAGATGTTTCTTCTCTTTTCTAGGGTTGTCTTTATACCTATCCTTGATAGGTCTTTTGTGAGACCTCTTATCACGATGTGATGCGTGCACAACAGCTTGCGGCGGTTTGATAACTAAGGAATCCGCATTGTCGCGGTCTTCATCAGATAGACTAAAAATATCACATTTTATTAATAAATTAAAGGAAATAAAGCTTATGTGTCTAAAATTACAAAAGAAAACATCAATACGAGTTTGTTTTAAATACAGACAATTTTTATGGTTATTTAACCAATGCAATGTAGTTAGATGGTATTTATTCACAATAGATATAACTATTGTGGATCACAAGATTATAAAATTTAATTGAAAGATTGCAATATAAAAGGACCACTAGGGACAAATCCTTACCAGAGTGTAGCCAGTACACCAGTATTAATATCAAAATAACAATGTTTTAATATTGTTGGCACATGTTAGACATGATTTTTTTGTTTATAGACAATAAATGTTGGCCACATATCATACCTGTTTAGTAATACTAATGTATTACTAAACAGGTAAATAAATAAATAAAATCTGGCCTGGTGGTAATCCACCAGGCCAGATTTTATTCATTAATGTACCAATGACTTTTACTCAAAAAAATGAGTCACTATCACAATACAAAGAAATAAAACACATTGAATACAACATTGTGTTCTAATCATAATTATTACAGGTTCGTTCGTAACATGTTTATAGCTTTAAAACGCTAAAGACATGAGCAGAAGACGCATAGAATATGAAATAACAACTAGGCATTTACCTCCATGATGACGGTGGGTAAAACCAACTCTCAATATTACAATCACCTCAAATGAGGAGAGAAAAGTAAGCTGGAAACACATATAACTTAGCGAAATATCGATTTGCGAGAAAATTATAAACGTAAACGTGTTCGTAAATTACATACGGGTTAGGTCACGAGCAACAGGAACTTTCCCGAATGCGTCAATGGGATAAAAGCAAGAGAAAGGACTTATTCAATTCTCTGACTGTAGCTTATTTAGGGAGTGCAACATACCTGAAATCCATTTCGTCTTGAACAGGACTACGCGCTAATTCTCCATCCTCACTTTGATCATCTTCGTAATTGCTCATACTGTAACTACGCTTGCTATGGATACGTATATAGTAAACACGCAATATATTTTTAAATCACAATCACTGCTTTTAGAATAAAATTTGTTGAAAGGAACAAAAAAGAAAAATAATAACAGCAAATAAAACACGACGCACATCTAAACTATAAATTTTAAACACTCATGCTCGTAAAAGAAGGATACGCCATTTTGTTTCGATTCGTTATTTTGTCATTTAACTTTTTTTAATTTTGGCAATGTTTTTCTATTCATGGTAACACTAAAATTGGATAACAGTCTTTTAGAACCTTCAGCACCTTGTCATGCGATACACATTGACCGTGTTAAAGTGGTTATCAATTTTTTGAAGCAATTAAAATAAGCTCACTTTAGCTCACTATAAAATTTCAGAACGAGTACCGTGAATGTCAATAAATTGTCAGTTCACTCACTTGATTGTTATCTCTTCCTTGCTATCATATCATTGAAAAATATTTAATAATAACAACATACTCAAGGTATTAAAAAACAAATGTGAAATCAGAATCTATGCTCCTACTATATTAATGTTCATTGGAAAATGTTTGGCTCATACTACAAATTATAATCCATTGTTTTAAAGGTCCCCGATTCAGATCCTACGAACATGGTAAGACAGTCATGTTTATGAAAATATTAGTAATTATTCGAAAAAAATTACCAAAATTTCGCGAAGGACGGATGTTTTCGTTCAATTAGCTTTTTAGTATTTTTGTTCATACATATCTAATTTAAAGTTTGTCCTTAATATATATTTTTTGGACATTCATTTTCATTTCATTTTCAAATATCTTTATTCAATAACTAATACATTAAACAAATGCACTTACCAAAGTTACAATCTGAGGCAGGTAGGTACTTTACACTTTATTAGGCTAACAAATCGCCTTTCAAAGCTTATAAATTAAACACATATTAAATATTCACAATGAAAACAGATAAACTACACATCATAATACAATTGCAAATTCATTAGTATTAAATTTGCTTATTAATTTAAGAGATTAAGTGATTTTAACTATTCGCACGGTAGATAGCAGAATTATGTTAGACATAACTTGTTATCGCCCGTGCGACCAGTTAAAGATTTATAATTATAATATTTTTTTGGACATTAAATAAGTCAATAACATGTAAATTGTACTTATTCTATTATTATATTGCTTGTATTTGTTCAGACGATCCCTTTAGTACTGCTCTAAACGATTACTCCATTGGTTCATCCAGTTTGTAGAATGTCAAAACAGTACAGTACAATACTTACTATCTATTTACTACTATGTATTTAACAATAGTATTTTACTCAATAGCATTCTTATTAAATATATCATTCATATCAATAATATAATAACAACTGTACTGCATCATCTTTAGAAGTTAGTTTAGTATTGTATTATAAATTCATGGGGAATAAGTTAGTTAATAAGTTTTTATATTCCACATAATTATATGCCTTAATACTAAAGTGAAAGTAAATGTTTGAGTCAAATACAAATGAGGTTCTGTAGAAATGGAAAATTGTTTAAATTTATTCTTCATTCTATTCATCTATGACAAATATCACACAGTTATTAATTATCTGTTTTTATTTCATTTACAGAATAGTAAGATATTAAGTACAATAGCTAATGTCATAGAAAATAAGGAGGAGTTAAAAAAACGGATAGAAAATGGCAAAGTAGTTCACCAAGAACTTTTTAATTGCGTAAAAAATTGCCAAAATCGCTTTGGAGGGAAGTCTGAACTGGCTACTGAAGATGACTTAAGGTAACAGATTTATTGACTTTATAGCTATAATGTGCAGTTCTTCACTATTGCACTCATTTCTTATATTCTCATGACTCTATATTATGGCTTATGGTTAATACATTACTCAAACATGGGGTTATCAAAGGGGTAGAGGTTAGGGTAGATCAAGGTATACTGGTGCAAAAATGCATTAATTAAGGACTTTATTTAAAGATTAGAAGGTTTTTCTTTTTTTATTATTATTATATTATTATTATAGCTTTATTTCCATGCAATTTTTTCTATTTCCCTTTTTTTTGTTTTAGTTTGTTTAATCTTTGTATGGTCCCTGTAGGGTAAAAGCCTCCTCCATCTCTCTCCATATTTTTTTGTTTTGTGCAGCGCTAAGCCAGTTCTTTCCTGCTTTCTGTACAATATCGTCGACCTATCTTTTTCTTTGTCGTCCTTTTTTCCTCTTTCCAATAGGACCAGGCCACTTTGTAGTTTGTGTTGTCCATCTTTTGTCTTGGTACCTGGCCAGGTGACCTGCCCATTTGCCCGAGCGGCTGCGAGCTTGGCGCGAGGAGGCCCACCGGACGCTGATGGTCCGGTGGGGGAATCGGCTGGCTCCACGGGCTGGTTTTCGGACCGTGGAGGCGCTTCGGCCGATTCTCGAGGAGTGGGCAGGGCGGCAGCATGGGACTCTCTCCTTCAGGCTAGTGCAGGTATTGACCGGGCATGGTTGCTTCGGGAAGTACCTGCACAGGCTGAAGAGGGAGGCGAGCCCCATGTGCCACCACTGCGACTGCGGTGAGGACTCGGCGCAGCACACTCTCGAGCAGTGTCCAGCTTGGGAGGTGCAGCGACGGGAACTCACCGCGGTCATAGGGAACGACCTCTCGCTGCCGGCCGTGGTTGCGGCCATGGGCAGCGCGAGGTCGTGGGATGCGGTCGCATCCTTCTGTGAGGACGTCATCTTGCAGAATGAGGCGGCGGAGCGGATCAGGGAGGACGCACCCCTGGCTGATCCGCTCCGCCGCCGGCGAGCTGGGCGGCGAAGGCGCGCGTACGCCGCGAACCTAATGCCGCCCTAAGCGAGGCCGCGGGCGGTGGAGGGGGTTTTCCGCCGCCCGCTGATGCCTTCCGCGACGGAGTGACGCCCTGGGTGTGCCCGGGGCGTCGCTACGAGAGTAGGACTGAGTAGAGTCGGGTGCCCGGTCAGTGGTCGGACTGGGCACGGTCGCCGCGGCGAGCCCTGTGGATGTAAGATCGATCCAGGGCTCGCCGACCCACCATCTTTCGGCGACGAGGGCACACCGCGGGGTTTTAGTGGGTATTCTGTGCCGTTTAACATCGTAGGCACGGGAGTCCCACATAGCCACTCTGCCCGTCCCCCCACGGGTAGGGTGGTATGCGTAAATGCATTTCCCTGCGAAAAAAAAAAAAAAAAAAAAAGCTGACCTGCCCATTTCCATTTTAATGACATGGCGTGTTGTAGAGCATCCTTTAGTTTAGTTTTATTGCGTTTTTCTTTAACATGCATTAACTTTTGATTTCAAAATATACATAATATATGTTGTCGCTGAAGAAATCTATTTTTAGGAGTTAAAAGATATAAGAGGGCACTTTATGAATTTATTACACCAAAAATATATGTTATTGTTACAAAGTTGTATCCTGTATTTTATTCCACTTCGTAATTTATCTCAGATCAAGTAAATTTTGAGTTAAAATATGTAAATTTTATCAAATGGCTGTTTACAGAGTAATTTTTAGTCTAAATGAAATGGAAGAAAATAAATTATGCACATAATTATAAGATAAACATCGCCTGAAAAAGTAAAAGTAAGACTGTTGTCAGTTGCAAATCATGTTCTAAAAAGTAGAAAAAAAATACAGTAAATTTTTTTACTGACCAAAACTATGAACCTAATAAAATAAATTTTCTGCATCCTACATCAGTTACTAGTAATCAGTAACTAACTGAACTGCTAGGTACCAGAAAATGTTGTGGATTGGGTTAAGAGTGTTAAGACAAAGAAACCAGGAATAAAGAGAATAAATTATATTAGGAAAATAAACTAAAGAAAAACACTGAACCTAGAATGATAAAACCAAAAGACTGACAAGAAACTTAATTGTTAAAAACATAAAAGCTATAAAAAACTAAATATGTACAAATAATATACAAAAGGTCCGATTGGGCACATCATTCCCTTAATTGCAACAATTGCAAGTCATGCATTTAATATCTATTCCCTTAGGAATAGAACAAATGTTAAATATATTATATATATCTGACAAATGTTCCTAATTCCTAATAAATTTAATAATTCAAATATTGTCCCACATTTAGTCTAAACTGACGACAGAAGCGACTTGACAGCAGTCCTATTTATATTTTTTACAGTGATCTGGATACTGATTGAATATAATATTGTCATTCCAGGATAGTACAGCTGTGTGAGAAATGGGAGAAAGTGCTGAGCCATGGGATTAGGACTAATTTATCAAACTCGGCAATACAAAACTTGGTTACAGCAGGTTTAAACTTCACTTTTAATATTGTTAATGTTGGTAAGACACCATTCTAACAAAATATGAAATATATTTGTTAACTGTATGAATGTTAAAATAAATAAATTGGCTATTAAATATCTATGACATTTTATTCAATTTTAAAAATTTGAAATTTATAGTCTAACTAACTATTATTATATATAAAAAATATAGCTAATAAATACCAGAATGATATAAAAATACCATGCTGGTATTTTTATATCATTCTGGTATTTATTATTATTAGCACCAATTTATTTTATTATTTTTAATGTTTTTATTTTCTTATCCGTTTTTAGGTAACTCTCTTTGGAGCTATGCCTGTCTTCATCTAACTAAACATGAAAAGGAAAGATTTAAGATCCTCACCAACATCAACACACCTCTGGGCTACTTCCGGGCATTTCTAAGAGCTGCTTTAAATGAACGATCTCTTGAAAGGTACAGACTTAGTATATGCAGAATATAGAGGCAATTAAGTGAAGAAAGAAATATATAAATGATTATTTTATTCCAGATATCTACAAAGTTGGGTGTCTCATGGCTTAGTAATGGAATACTATGAGGAAGGCGCCCTAGTTAGAGAAGCCGAAACTGCGTATCAACTGCCAAGTATGGCTGCAGGTAATTACAATACTCATATGTCCACAAATACAATAAAAAATAAACAATAATATTGATTGACTATTTACGTTGTTACAGGCTTATCATCTGTGTTGTTTGCGTTATCTATTGACAGACCAGAATTGAATGAATCACAGCAAGTCAACACAACAAACAAAGCAGAACTTGTTATACCTTTACCACTGCCTGTGAAGTCCTCTAACAATATGAAACGAAAACCCCTTCGTCAAGTTATATCTTTTGATAAAAATGAACAGAAAAATGTTACAAGTAATAAGTTAAAATCTCCAGAAGGAACAGAGCAAGCCAGTTCAAAATGGAACAGTGCGCCAGCGACGTGTCTCAATTCACCTGACCCAAAGATTGCACAAGTGGCGTCCAGTAGCGAGCCAACAAGCTCTGAATACAAGGGTGGATTTCGGCATTTCTTCCCAGATAGTGTCAAGGGTATCGACAGTCCATCACAGATTCTCACTAAACTGTCAGAATGCGCTAAAGAAATGTTCTTATCCTCCAATAGCATAGATGTAAATAATATTGCTAAAGATAAGGATGACCTGTCCGAGTTAAGTATAAATAATTTCAAAATATCAGAGAGTGACAGTGAAGAGGTGGCAGGGAGTATAGACGGAAGTACTTCCTGTTTAGAACTTTGTTTTACTGAAGACGAGAGTGTACCTGAAGAAAAAGTGATTAGTACTGTTTTAGAAAGTAAGGAGAAGGAATTGATGCATATGCAAATTAAATGTTCCCAAATAGAAACGGGCAGTAAAGAAAAGATTAAGAAGCTAGAGAAAATTATATTAGATTTAAGCAAGTGAGTCATTTATTTCATATTTTGTCTTAGTTTTCACTTCAATTTTGTTATAATAAAGTATTGATTATTTTCAATTCTCAAATTTCAGAGAAAACGATAGATTAAAGGAACAACTGAGGCATTACATGTCAGCGGTAGAAATAGGGAAAGCTTTAAAAACTGACAGCAATGGTGAACATGAAGAAGTTGATCAGTATGAAAGAAAACTGGTTCAGGTAAGCACAATATAAGCACTTGAAACATGAGAGTCCTGGCTGTATCATGCCAATCAATTCACTTATAGCCATAATACTATCTAAAAATTCAGAGCACTAGATCAGCTCATAGTCACCAGATCCCCAGTTAGCTATGTGCGATGATTGAATAAACATAAAGCATAATATTTACCAGGAGTAACACATCTGTTGTCTGACATTACGTTCAATGACATATTTTAATACCAGCTTACGTTAATTTCCTAAGATAACAGCTAGTTTACCTTGATCTAGTATGTCAAGGCTGAATTGCATTTTCGTCCAAAGAAAAACAGCCGACAATACCAACCTATTATATTGGACCTAGAAAATTTTATTTAGTTGTATATAACTAAATAACATTGTATATAACTACTAGCTGACCCGGCGAACTTCGTACCGCCTTCGCGTAAATTTGATGCACTGCTTTATTTTGTATAGCTGACCTATCTTATGTATGCGTACCTATTCAATTTGATCTGGAATCTATAATAGCCTCTATATAAAATGAATAATTTTTTTTTTTTTTTCGTAAGATTCTTGTACAGAGTATTAGAAAACTACAAAAAAAAATCAGCCAAATCGGTCAAGCCGTTTTCATGCTATGTCGTGACAACGGAAAACGGGTTTCATTTTTATATATATAGACTAGCTTTTGGCAGCGACTTCGTTCGCGTGGAATTCGTTACATGAAGTAGCGGCTGCTCCCGCGCTTTGACCCACGTTATACGTTAATTCCTCGCTTCCGTGGAGTTAAGCGTAATATCAAAAAACTTTCATGGATAGTTAGACTATGAAACACAAAAAAAAAATCCGTTTACTAGTTCCCGAGATTAGAGCTCACGAACAAACAAACTAACTTTCTCCAGCGGTTTCTTCTGTGTGGTAGGTACATTAATAAAAAGTATCCTATGTTACGCGCCTTGTAGTCAGTTATCTGCATATAGAACTTTATCAAAATCGGTCAAGCCGTTTACAAGATTAGCTGATACAAACTGACTACTGGTGGTAGAGCTCTTGTGAATGAGCTTGAGGGCGGCAGCACCACCGTCTCACCTTTAACCTGCCGCCAAATAGTAGTGCTTCCATTACTGTGTTCCGGTTTGGTGGTGAGATCAGGCCCTAAAATTACTGGCACATGAGACATAACACCGTAGTCCTCAGCTGCAGCGACGCATCTATAATCTGCTTTTGTGGATATTGTTGATGTCCATTGGCTGTACTCCACTTACCATCAGGTGGACTACACGTTCGTTTGTTATAGGCGTAGTATATAAAAAAAAAAAGACAGACAAACATTTTAAAAAGTATTTTAGGCATAGGTATCGTGCAAATAACTATTTTAACAGAGAAAACATAATTATTTTGACATTAAAAACAGACACTTACATTTTATTTATTTGTATTGATTTTTTAATCATGTCTTATACAAATTACTAACATTTGGCTTGCGCTTACCTCGATAAAATATTGATAAAGTAATATTTAAAATCAGTCTAGTGGTTTTTGAGCTAAACCGTTACAAACACAAAAATATGCCATATTATCTTATTTTTTTTAGGTGGCAGAAATGCACGCAGAGCTAATGGAATTCAATCAGTATTTACAGCAAAGACTACAGGAGTATGAGAGTATATCAGCGCTAGAAGTAATAGACTATCCTGAGTCAAATGTTAAAGCGCACATTCCCAGTGCGTTTTTGGTTGGAAAGAAAACACATTCGTATCATGTCTACCAGGTAAATAATTACATTTAAAATAAAATACTAATACATAAACATAACATCAGGCATATATTATTATTATGTTTGCACGTGTGTAGTGGTTTAAGCGGTCGCCTCGCCGCTCTCCACTGCGCTGGTGTTGTGGGTTCGATCCCCACATGGGACAAATCTTTGTGTGATTAGCAATGATTTGTTCTGAGACTGGGTGTGCTTGTGTGAGTGAATGTGTGTATTTGGCCTTGTCATTGGGACCATTGGATAGTGTAATTGCTTCTGGCGTTCTATCTACTGTAAAATATCCAAATTTATCTTTATCTTTATATTACCTAGAAAGGTGTGGCTTAGGTCGTGATGTGAAAGGGAGCTTTCGCCATGCACCAAGCACAATTTAAACTCCATGCTGCTATTTATTTATTTATTTATTTATGGCACTCCAACGACAATTCACATGTACATTTTAGGAAGATAATCTTATGCATTCATATGCTAGCATCCGGCTCGAAGCATGTCGAAGTCTTAGCGTTGGAGAGAATAAATAAAAAGAGTGGACTGTACTACGTAAATTTGTAATGGCTAGATTATTAAATACAGCGAGTGTCGCGGGTGGGTTTGCACAGTACAGTCCACTCTTTTTATTTATTCTCTCCAACAAAGCTAAGACTTCGACAGTGAACTTGTCACTTAAAGGTGTGCACAGCACTTACAGTTTATTCTGCGATAACATTATAATTATATTAACTGTTTTAACTAAATAACATGCAATTGAATTTAATGAAAGTTATTAATAATAAAATGTGTTACATTTGAAAAAGATACATGATTAAAAAAAACAAAATTACATAAAACATTGATACTTGAACAAATTGCAACATTCTAAAACAAAGTAATATTGCAAAAACAAAGTTAAGTTAAAGTTGCTATTGAGAGCTTCCTAATAAAAAAAAACTCAAAAAACACTTTTGGCCGACCCATAGATCGAACCCAAGACCTCGCGGTGAGAGGCCGCATACCATCATCGACGCAATCAAATACTAGATATCCAAATGGTAATTTGATGGAACATGTCTCAACAGCATTAGAATATTTGTTCATGTTTCAGATATTTCTAAAATTAGGACAGGAAGAATGGAATGTCTATCACAGATATTCAAAGTTCCATGAATTGCATATGCAGTTGAAGAAATGCCACCCCGACATAGCTACGTATAAGTTTCCACCCAAGAAAACATTAAGAAAACGCGTAAGTATTTACCGAAATTGATAGGTTTTATTGTTACTACTTTCATGAAAGACAAAAAAAAATCCTTTATTCCACATATTTTTAAGCCATTGTTAAGTTGTATATGCATAATCTTCTTCTTCGTCGTGTCGATGGTTGAGTCAAATTTTACTTTGACTTGCCATCGTGGTGAAAGGATTAGCCAATTCGCTTTTAAGAACTCGCGAATTGCCCAGGGTGCGCCGGACGTAGGTAATCGTTGTGTACGTACATAATCACTACAAAACACAGGTTTTATTTAAACCTACATCAGGCACCAGTCTCTCACATAGGTGAAATTAAGACTTTGTCTGCCTACTTCTTTAAGATAATTTAAATCCTACTTATTAATTGTAAACCAAAACCTATTGTGAAGAAAAATAAACGTTTTATTATTATTATTATACAAAGCAAAGTATAGTACAGAGAGTCGTTTCCTGCTGTCTGTCGGTCCGTCCCTATGTATGCTTAAATCTTTACAACTACGCAACGTATTTGTTGCGAATTTTTTTTTAATCAAGCAAAAAGTTTTTATGTAAAATAAATGCACAATTCAGAACTACATGGTGCCCGGTGCGAAACGCGGGCGGGCTGCAAGTGATATTATAATTCGTTAGTTTATTACGGTCTGTATAGATCTTGATGAAAATCAGAGGTAGCTTTAAAAACTAGCTAGGCTCAACAAGCCTACAGCTTGTTCTTTTCGAAAGTCCTGTGTAAAGTATTTATATAATCTTGGTAATAATAGCAGCCCTATATACATGTCCCACTGCTAGGCTCGGTCCTCTTCTCATGATGAGAAGGGTTAGGCCATATCCACCACACTGGCCAAGTGCGGATTGGTAGACCTCACACGACCTTTAGTACTTTTTACTAACTCTCAGGCATGCAGGTTTCCTCACGATGTTTTTCCTTCACCGTTAGCTAGCGATAATTTATATGATAAATCACACATATCTTTGAAAAGACGAATCTTAACGATTTATTGACAGAAGTGTGTGTTGGAGTTCAAAGTCGAGACTTTTGACATAGCAGTTATCTACGTTCTCCCACTCGGCTAAATAAAAATAATCTTGATATTTCATGCTATTTGCAGGACGCTCACCTAGTGGAGCAAAGGCGCGTGGCTCTGCAGGCCTACCTGCGGCATATCTTGCTCGTATTACCGGAGCTGAGGGACTGCACCAACCGCGCACAGCTCATCACGCTACTTCCTTTCTTTGGGTATGTTACATTCAAAATTAAAACTTACAAAGCATTGTCATCTGTACGAGCAAACCCGTACAACGCAATAGTTTTAGTTTTATGCTGACATCAACACGCAGCGAAGTGAACAAAATACATACATTCGACACAATAGTAGTAGTTGCAATTAATCGGTTCGGGCAACAGCCAACGTTCCTTTCGCCGCGTGTTTATCAATTAGCATTAGTTTTAAGTGTTTTTCTATCTGACTTTAAATACATTTCTTTTAACTTTTATCTTTGACTTATCATTTTGATGTACCTTCCCCGTACATCATCTAAATTTTAATCTTTGACTTACATTCTTTTCAGCGAAATTTGTCCTTGTTTACTTTGTTAAGTTTTAGAATTGGGCCCTTGACATATCCAGAGATACTCCACTAATTTATAACTCAGCTCCAAAAAGACTTATTGACCTTCCATATTTAAAATTCTGTAACGAGCTCAGGAAATGGCATATTGAAGAATGTTACTATTCGCTCGATGAGTTTATAAACAACAATGGCTGCCGATCATACAAATGTAAAAATGCTCTTTAAGTTTCATTTTATCATTGTAATATAATAGTCAGGTAGTTTTCATATATTTTTTTTTTCATTTTAGCAATTATATTTATCCCAGAATTGAGTGTTATTTCAATTTGTATTTAATTGCTGTTATTTTGTTGTGTCTAATTGTTTATAATAAGAAGATTACAGATTGTAACTTTTTCTTACTTTAACATTATATTTGCATGCTATTAAATGGCTGAATATGCTATAGTTATTATACCATTGTACCATCTCAATGTACCATATCCTTGGCAAATATATATTTCATTTCATAGATTCAAATAATTTTAGTCATAATACGTAAATTGCATTGCCCGCCAATCAGCGGAAGTCTGCGATTTTCATCAGTCAAGGTCTACCTTGTAACTATACAATCGGCATAGATTAAATTCAACTCTTTATTATCTAAGCCTAATAACGCTAGTTTTAGATTTAATTACAATAGCTTAAAAATCAAATAATGCTTTTATTTTCAGGACTTCCTCTGCTACAAAAGAAAATGGTTTAAATCACGTATTAGATCGCCAAGAATCCAACGATTCTATTTCATCGTACAACGCACTATGATTAGAGTTCGAGAGAATTCATAGAATTATACGAAACAAATTTATAAATTATACACACGTAGTAACTTGACAATCAAATAAATCAGTACAGTTTTAGATTAAAGGTTTCGTTGTACCATGTCGTCTACTTGTCGCAGCGTGCTCGGAATCAGCGAAAAGTGTATGACGGCTAGGATATAAGCTCATCAAACCTGAGTCGCCCCGTGTGCGAAGGATTTAAGGCGCTTTGTAGATGGAGCGAGAAACTACTAACTTTTTTTTTTACCACAGTATAAATATCCAACAGTACTCTGACTCAATCCCTTTCCTTAAAATAACAAAAGACAATCATGTGATACACTGCTGGGCAGTCTATCTACTGAATTTTAATTTCATGTACCTGATTTGAGCTTTTTTTTTTATTCATATGACACAGCAGCACGTCCCCGTCTTAGCCTGTAAAGATAGAACACATCAACATTTACAATATAAGATGTGGGCAGCCCTACCGTGTATCACGTGATTGTGTTTTGTTATTTAAAGCAATAAGATCGAGTTAAAGTGCTGGGTTATATTTATACCGTGGTAATGTTGGTCCCCTTATTGCGTTCTTATTGCAGGGAGTACGCCCTTGACGCGTTCCGACAGTTTTTTGAAGATAAACTACTCGGTCTTTACTCTGCTATAACTGACAACTTTGATACTTTCAAAGTTGTCCTCTGATAAATTGATAAAAGCCACATCTAAGTTTCTTCGTCTGTAAAGCGCTTAATAGTCAATTTACACAGTTGTTAAAAGGAGACAACATTTATTTAATCAGTTTTGTCTTAATTAATCTACATGCATTCTGCACGATTGATGCGTGTATCCGAGTGTGATTGTTCTCTTTGTTTTACTTTAAGCTTAATTTACTGAACTGAACTTCTATTCCTTACCTTTATTCGTTTCCTTTCTGCAACTGTGTAAACTAAAACGTATTACTAGTTTAGATTAATCCAGTGTTAAAACGTATTCCATAGCATGTTTTTAAACTTTTGCGTTTTGAGAACATTAAAAAAAAATTAGACAACGGGTCTAAATCGCGTAATTATAAGTAGAGATATTTATTTACCTTTATAATAATTAGGCGATTTAGACCCGTTGGCTAATTTTTAAAAAAAGTTTCTATAATTTTAAGCTTCAATTTACTGACGTCGTTGTTCTGGCCAACATTCCAGTATACTATCAAGGATCAATCTAAACGAGTTATACTTATATATTATTAACTGGATCAATCTATACAAGTTATATAATATATATGATTAATGTTTTGTATAAGAGAATATAGAAATATTTATTTTATCCTAAATAAAGTATTTATAGACATTAAGATATAGTGAGTTATTTTATGATTGTGAAATTTTGATAGTCGAATTTGTAGTGGTAAATTACGAAGAATTTTATTAGTGGGCACTGAAATGCGTTTAATTTAGGAGCAAAACACACATGATATGTCTCTATTTCTATGACAAATAAATAAATGATGATTCTTGTTGCTATAATTGTCTCTAAATTAGGCCCGTTACAGAGACCTAAGCCCAGTTTTACCAATTCATGATAAAGTTCCGATTAACTGCAAGGTAATTTAATAAAATTGACTTTTCATTTGACAAATAAGTTCCGAATAGGCTACTAAGGACGTATCCGGAACTGGTAAAACTGGCCCCTAAACTTATTACTTAGTCACAGGACAAACTAAACTGATCGTCATCCCGAATTTGTATATAATATGTTGAAGCTCGATTTGCAGTGAGTCTCGTTCGATATAGAAACGCATGGGCCCGAGGCCAGAATTTTATTAAGTAACAAGATTTTACCGGAAAAAAATGTTTTAGCATAATAACTCTTCTGTGTACTTGGAAAATATACGCTAGTCGTTAAATATTTTTGTCGATAGAACATTTTTTGAGAAGTTGATATGAAAACTAATTTATTTTCTACCATGGATTTTAAGCCTGCAGTTGGAAGCAATCGTCAGCGTTGTATGAAAATATGTCAACATACGCCGCGCGTTGACGCTGACGCTTGCTTCCAACTGCAAGCTTTAGGCGCTTTGGCAAAACGGCTACCCGCGCTCGCATGAACCGCTGGCTCTTTATTTGAACACTTAAAGGTTTCTTCCATTTATGCCTCCGCAAAGTTTTTAAAATGTGATAATCATGCTTTATAGTTTTATTTCAATTAAGTAGGATAATATTGTTTATGTAAATTTTGTTACAAATTATTTGTCAATTGTATGTTAGCTTAATACCAGAGATTAATGTGTAATAAAATGTAATGCAATTTGTAAAGTACCTAGCAGTCAACATGTTTTATTGTATTTATGAGATAATATTTATATGAAAAACAATTATATCTATTATTTAATTAATATTTTGGTTTTTTATTATTATTAAATATTACCTAGCGACTTAGCCCCAGTTTCAGAGGTGTTAGATAAACTTTACTAGCTAGATAAGCATATAACCCACAAATGAAAGTGAAAATGTGTTCTTTTTAGAGTTCCGTAGAACCTATAAGGAACCCTTATAGTTTCACCATGTTCTGTCTGTTCGAGTCATACCGTCGAAACTGTATTACAATAATGTATGTATGAGTGTCGGTTAAGAAATCGTTTATTGAATAATAGCCCCTCATCATGAGACGATTCATAACGATGCTCTTGAACTTTTGTAGGGGCAAGTTCAAGATTTCGACAGGAATTTAAGTCTCTCAAATGAGTTGTAGACTTAGTTCAAGCGATAATATTGGCCTACAAATTTGGGCTTATTCGTCGTGTTTAATGGATGATGATCGCTGTACTTGGTATAGTATCTTTGTTTTTGCGTACAAACAATATTATTAAAATATATTGCGATTCTTCTGTTAAAATACCTATTTCCTTAAATCGTTATTTCAGAGAATCTCGAGCTTTGAGTTTGTAAATCGCACGAATTGTCCGTTTTTTAATTACAAAAATGGTATGTATATCAGTTGCCTTGCCCCATAGTAGAATACCGTATTACATGACACTGAAAATAACTAAAATAAACCCGAGTTCAATACTGCCGTGGTATAACTTAACTGCCGTTATCTGCTAAAACCATTTTTTTGGATAACAAATAAAAACCGCGGAAAAAATTTAAACCGATGTACAAAGAGTATACTAATATACCGATGTAACTTTTCTTAACTTAGTCACACGTACACACAGAACACACACATTGACACAATAGTAAGTCAATCGCCCGCCATTACGCTTTGGACTGTGCTGTTGCTCGGATGTTCAAGTAAAATAATTAAAAATGCCGTCTTGTGTTGTGAAAAGCTGCCGAAACCATAGCGCCTCGACAAAAAAAAACCAGGAGATCACTTTTCATAGCTAAGCAAGTAATATATTCAGCTTATTGCCCAAATTATATCATTTTCGTAAAAAAATATACCAAAACTATCAGTGTTGACAGTCAATAAATATTTTCATTTACCCTGAATTTGGGTAAATATTTTTTAGTAGTATAGTTTTTTAGTAAAGTATTAAATACATTTAGTATAAATTATTATTCTATGTTTTATAGATTTCCTGCTGCAAACGACGCATGAAAAAATTATTGCATAAAAATAATTAGAAACTGCAGAAATGATAACAGTTGGTATCCATCAAAATATAGTGTAGTCTACACAGTATACACTTCGAGGAAATTGATTTATATAAAACAAAAGGTGAACTTATTCGCATTGTCAGCTTTGCCGTACCAAAAAAGGTAAAACAATAGTATATTGTTTTAAATAAAGTATTAAATTAATAAGTAACAGTACTTTAATCTAAAACTTTTTATTTCTTGGTTTAGTTTATTATTATTTTTTTATTTGTTTGAAATATTGAAAAATCGCATGTAAGTGAATCTAAGCTTCGTGATTGTTGTTTTAGTTTAACTTAGATATTATATTTGGTTTGTACATTTTGTTGACGTTTTCAAGCACTTTCTGATAGGTTATGTAATGAAGAATTTTTGTTTTTTATTTTTTTGATAACTGCCATAACTTATCCTACTATCCGATTTCGGCTCCAGGTCTTAAACTGGGACATCCTGTATATCACTAAAGCATCTTCACCATCTAAGAATCAGGAAGCGCCGTAGGAGTCGTAATTTTAAAATATTTTCCAAAAACTGGGTAGCTGCACTAAAGCATCTTCGCTGCCTTGCGCCAGGAGTGCCCAGAGCAACGAATTTTGTACATATTCCCTTAATAAAAACAAACAACTTCCAGCTGCAGGCCCGCATCGACTGCTAGAAATATTAAATCAACTTTGTTTCGAAATTCAAACATAGGTACTAGGCACGGTAGTATAAAACTACCTATATCATTTTTGATGGTAAAAAGCAGCAAATAAAAATATATAAGAACTAAACCTCTAAAATATTAATTTAAATTATTGTAAAAATGTGGGTAATATTTCTCATGGCTGGTAACCCCTAACACACGCACACATAAACAGACCGCCGCCATTTTGGTGCTTCCATCATTTTGTAAGTGACATTCTCTCCTGTTTTTTTTATGTACTCCATGTTCAAAGATACCAAAACATAGATTTATAAGTTTTGTCATCGAAAAGTTACATCGGTTTAAATTTTTGCCGCGGTTTTTATTTGTTATCCAAAATAACTCGCTCAATTCTAGGTAATCCGCAGAACCTAATTATATTTATATTAATTCGTTGAACTCTCTCACCAAAGTAAGAGGCAACTAGATCAAGTAAGTGCAATATCCCTAACTCCATAGTGCCTGAGTTTTCGCAAAAGCGTTTAATGTTCAACACAGTCAAATGCTTTGGATAAGTCACAGAAAACGCCAATGGCATCTTGCGTTTTTCCAGGCATTAAATATGTTTCATAAGTGTTGAACCTGCATCATTCGTTGAGCAACCCTTTGTGAAACCATACTGCTCTTTTAGAAATAAATAATTAATATGAAAATGGCTTCCTAACTGCTGCTGGTATTTTTGCAAAATAATTATTAAATATTTCATACAAACCAATCTGGGTTTGTCTGTCTTTCATAATAAATATTGTTATTTAACACTTAATTCCAATATATTATATATATTATTCCCCAATATATTAGTATACTCTTTGCTTAATTCAAAGCTATGATCCCGCGGTTTGGACCGTCCTGTTTCAGTATTTATTACAGTCCAAGTTGCTTTTATTTAATTATCAGACTGTTAAATGTTGTTACTTAGATAAACTGATTTAGCTACTAAACAAACATTTTTATGTCCATTTGTAGATGTAGTGATTCATGTAGATTAGCTTTTACATTTTTTATTTCATTTGTAGATGTGTTGTGGGGGTCAGAGTAAAATAAAAATGCACTTTAGCAAATAAATTCATGATTTTATTTTCATAATAAATAAAAAAAATCAAGAAAACACTCTTTCTGAGAATTTCCCATATATTAAAATACATGATACAAAAGATGTCAATACAAACTAAATCACTTGGTGCAAAGGCAAGCCTGTTGTCGGTTTGGGGTTGGCCCCACCGGCGGACGCATCGCGGACCTCCGGCTACAACTATCTATGCAACAGGCGAGTGGAAACCGAGGATAGCCTCTTTAACTACATTTTAACAAAACAACTAATCTTAAAGATTAACAAAGATACAATGTGCTTTCCTCGTGGAATGCATCCTCGTAGGCATCTCTAATTCCGAATGCAAAGTATAGTGTATTTGATCATGATTTTAAAATAATGTAAGTAGAGGTATATAAAAAGCGTATTTATTACACTTCAAATGTGAAAAAACGAGATAATTTAGTTTTATGATATACAATAAATAAAATATGATAAAAATCATGTATCTAAATTAAGTGTGAAATAATTTACTATAACTTTACATCTAAACGATATAAATGTATTGCAACACACTAAGGAGCTTTGGAACCATTGAGTAATTAGGGGCTTACATTAAATTTCAGCTGGTAAGTAATCTCGTTGAATAAACCTAAACATTGTGATTCATCTTTGGTTTTCTGGGCGTCGAGTCGGCCATAGTTCCAGAACTCCTCGGCGGCGCGGCCGGGCGCGGACTAGCTGTGACGTCACCGGCTCCGGCTGCGGCCACACGTGATTAATTCATAAGTACTTATGTAAGTTACAGATCTACTGCGAAGCTGATGCATCCTTAAGCAAATAGAGAACTTTAACCAATTCGAACGTACTTTTTCAGACGCTGATCTTTTCAATTTTATTTCTCACTAAACAGATGTCAGACGATGATTCATAGTGAAGTATACCATACATTTCATTAAAAATATACTTTCTTAATCCATAAGAACTATAATATAAGAGCCGATATTGTATTGTAACTTAGTGACTAAAATTACTAGTGAGACAGTTACAAGAAGACGCAATACAAAAGTAAAATATTTGCTAAAAAAACATCACAGCTCACAAGCTAAGGTGAAGGTGACGCGTATGGGGACCAAGCGAAAGGTGCGATGAATGATAACCTACAGTTACGCAAGGGGACTATGTTTAATTGTATGCAATTTAAGCAGTACCGTTACTGAGTAATATTCAAGTCACTGGAGCTAAAATATGTAATTAGTTGGAAGAGATTTTCATATTCAGTGCTGAATACAAAAATCCCCCACTAACATCGATTCGCTATCAATCTGGCGCAGACCGTGCCTACAGACTGAGAACTTGCTTGTTGCAGCAAGTCGTCCAGGCACTCACGCACGAGGACCTTCGACTCTCCGGCGAAGCGGATGCCTGAAGCTGTGGATTGTGTGAGAAACGTCTCGTTATCACCCATGACACCTTGTGAACATATAACAGAGGTTTTCGTTTCGTTAACTAAATAAATGCTCGCATGTCGGCATATCAACGCTTATCACAATATATAAAAATATATATTAAAGAAGCTTAAACTACAACTACACATTGAAGATGCACACTGTTCTGCATTTGCCACCACACACAGAATTGATAACGCGGCCGACACTAACATACATATTAATATATTTTTTTATTATTTTTTCTTTTATTTTATTTGTGCGGCAGCATATGCGGGTCTGCAAATAATTCACAGCATATTCTTAAAGATAACGAGATATTGCATCTTGGGAATCATTGCTCGATCCGCGCGAGGAAGAAATGGACGGCTCGTATTCTCCGTACTTCACACATATTGGTAACTGGCTCGGTATTCTTTGTACTGAATGATTACTCACGACTCACTCAACCGCATTTCTTCCCCACGAGGATAATAATTTCTAGTTCATAGAACATTTAATCGAGTTTAAGCATCCATAATGAGAACTAAATTAATACTTTTTGTCATTTCATAAAAATATTAAATCTGATTTTTAAAATAGCAACATCAAAAGACCATAGAAGCTTCCAGTCTGCTCAAACCGTAATACTTTTAGAATGGGTATTATATCGATAATCGAATTTATATGAAACCTGATATATCGCAGAAAGCTATTAACTGCTAAATCCATGTGCACTTATAGACGTTAATTATTAGGTAGCTCAAAATATTAAGCCTAGAGAATTCTACCGATATTATTCATTTTTTTATTGCACTTATTATTTAGGCTTTCCGTAAACACAGTTATATATTGGTTATGATTTAAAAGAATTATTTTCGTCGCCCCTGTAAGGTACATCTATGAAGTTTCATTTAAATTCTCTATGATGTAACAGCTATCTCTTCAACTCTCATCTGTAACAAGACAAAGGTTTCGGTTAGTGCACTGTACTAACCACAAATATCAAAGACACTGCAAGAGGGATGGGAGCGAGTACTGACCTCGTGCGCCAACAATGATGGATTTCCGCTTGATGTCTTGCGTGGGCGCGGGTCGCACGACGCCCGGAGCTCCGCCACCCACCAAGTGACCACCACCAGCTCGGATGGGTTTCGCTGAAACAGGTTATAATAATATTAACATGGTATGGACCACAAACTAAAGCTGCTTCGACTAGATGTTATAGGGAGCAAAGTTCAGGTAATAATTGCAAAGAATTCCTTTGTGATTACAAAGGAATTCTTTATATAATTAACACTATATACGACTGTATATAGTGTCGTATCACACGTACCGATTTGCGCTTGTGGGCCTCGTCGCGCGAGGTTCTTCGCTCGTACGGCCTCCTTAATCCTATCCACTTCGAATTGATATCTCTTGCGGTCGCGCATGGCGCCATCCTTTGCTTCCTGCGATACAAATAAAACATTAATGAGTTAAGTTTCGACTAGACGTTGTGTCAGTATTCCTGGAGTAAATAGGCATGACGGAGTCAGACTCTGAGAGCACCATCTGAATGTTAAGAATGATATGATATCTGAAATAAGCTTAGGATATTGATGGTACCTTGAGCGCAGTTTCGAGTGCCTTGACCCTCTCCATGGTGGCGCGCAGACGTTTCTCGAGCTTGGGCACCTCGCAGCGGAGGTCGGCGTTGTCTCGCACCAGCTGCTTGTGCACCTTGGTGAGCTGTTCCAGGTTGTTCTCCAGGAACGAGATCTTCTGCTTCTGCGCCAGCGAACCACCCTCCTCCTCGGCACCTTCCTCTGAGTTGTTCGATTTCTTTATCCTTGCCTGGTAATGTATAATTTGGATTACAAACAATGTATTATAGTAATTTAACAATAACATTTGTAGACATTATCATCAACACTTGCCTGCAAGTCCTGCACGAATAGTTTGCGAAGATTGTGCAGAGTCTGCAACTCCTTAGCCACAGTGTCTTCCAGGCCCTTGAGGTCGGCGCGTGCCTGTTCCCGGCGCTCCACGCTTTGGCTGCAGATAAAACAAACACATGACGATCTACAACCACACACACACAAGCAATCAAAGACCTTTAATGGACACCTTATTACCTGCGAACAGACGTGAGCTATCTAACTTCCAGCACGCACCCATCCATATACATGGCTCCAACGACTAAGGCCGAATGTTTTAGACAACGCCCACCCTCGGCGGAATGATATGAATGGGATACGTGCGGAATAAAATGATAACTCAAAAGTAAAAAGCGTAAGGCGTTACAAGAACCTCGCACTACATCTACATCGTACTCACATCGATCAAGGAAACGTCAACGTTACGGTCTCATCGCTTTTTCAAGCAGTTTAATCTAGAAATGTGATTCAAAGGAATGTTCTAAGTATTGCACAGATCAAATTGCTAGACCAAAGGTTTCGCCAAGTGTGTTTAAGTTACATACGCCTATTAAGGCCAGTTTTATTCAACTAAATACCTTGAATATAACAATATGACTCCTATACTGACATTGTCTCCTACAATCTCATAACTTTCGTTAGTAGAGAGAAAGAGACAATAATATTTTTATAGATTTGGTTAGTTTATATGACCATAAGATAGACCGTATCTTAAACACAGTGAGGCGACAATCACTCTTCGGCATTTTAAGTGCACACAGACTAGGGAAGTGGCATGGACTCTAGGAACATATATTAATAATGTGAATTGCAGTCGAACACTCATTTGATGAAATATGCAGTGGAATGAACAATGTTTCATGCGGTAAACACAAAAATGCAAATTGGTTCTAATTTGAAAGCAGTAATGAATTCTTCCAGAGAACTTTTCCTTCTTAAACATTCTTAAGAAAATCCCATCTCTACGTGACAAATGCTTACAATCGGAATGGATGTAACGTTTCTTAGAATAAATGCCTTAAAACAGACACGGTACTATTAGAGAAAATATTACTAAATGGTTCCATAATCGCCTGTCTTCTATAAATAACTTTACACGACTATACCTATATGCACCTATCTTCTAATTATTGATAATTACTTGGATTAAGTATACGGTTTACATGGACAAACAGGGTGAACTTTGTACCGAAACACGAAAATATCCGCGCGAAATCAGCTATAACGGTCATCAAATTGTATAAAAAAATATTTTGATAAAAATATTACTCCCTGACTCTCTATACAAACACTCAAGGTTATTTACAGTTATATTTACACGAAAACAATTTACTTTACGATTTGGTATGCTGCTTTATATTGACTAAATATTTGTGCAAGCTCTTAGGCACATACACAAGTTGCGATTTGTGTATCTTTCAAGCTTCATACGCATACACAAACAAATGCATTTAACACAGGTAACGTTTAAAAACGTAACGCGAACAATTAAACGCGACTGTATAAATACCTAATGATAACAACGCAGTAAGGCAGTGACAAGGATAACTCAGAATGCGCACCATTTATCCGGCGATACGTAACTGTTCTTCTATCAATCGGAAACATCACAACGCGTTACTCGCGGTAACAACATGTCGATATAGCTAGGTATAGACTAAGATCCAAACTAACATAGACCTTCATTTATCTATTGAGCAAATGATAAGCGTTTTAACGTGTTGCATTTTAGGATAATGTTTAAGATAGTTAAATGTCGTTTCAAGATAATACAGCATTTTGTTGGAGCACCATTTTATTTTTTGTAGTAATAGAGTGTATTTTAAACTAAACTAGCACCAGTTTGTCAATCATGATAACAACTAAATGTTTAGTGTTAATTCTCGACGTATTTAAGCAAAACGCCGAAACCTGAAGAGCAAATAGATTTTACTAATTGAAATTAAGTGATCAACCATCAGTAAGTACTAAATCAAATAAATATTCTACTACAAATACGGTGATCTTAAGAAATAGAAAGAGAGTGAACTTGTCACACCAATTCACGGTAAGTTCATTTGTAAGTAATATAAAATACTGTTACATTTGACTAGTGACGGTAAATATTAGCCTGGATCTCGTACTATTCTGATTATAAGAAAATATATAGTTATCATTACTTATTTTAAAAAGGTCCATGCTCAATTATAACTATGAACAACAATACAGAACATGCTACGATTAGCAAAGATCTACGACAATCATTACACGTATCTTACAAGCAAATAATTTAATAAACAACCTACGATTGACTAGGCAATAAATGCTTTTGACTAGTGTCATGGATAGTCTTCGAAGCGAAGCGCCAAAATGCATAAAAAATATGAACATTTCGTTTTGAATATCAAAACAACAATGCGTACAACTGGCTCACATATACTCAACTACTAATATTATTATATATTTTGTACTATTGCTAATAACAGCTATGTAAGCCAGTCGTATCAATCACGATAGCGCCTTTAGCGAAAGTTAAATAAATAAATAAATACATGGATCTCTCACACGATTCGTTTAAATAAATTGAACTATGGTCATTATTCTGTCCAACAATCTCTTTATACCATTCTAATGCTAGCGAAATACACTTCATTTAATGAATTACAATCCCATCAAATGTATCACCATCGAATGAAATGGTATAACTAAATGGCAGATTGATATGAAAGGCACTGCAAATAATATTGTCTGGTGTTTAGAGATCCACGTTAATATCACAGAAAAACAAGTAATAAAGCTTAAACCAAAACAACGATTTGTGGGTAACGATGGGTGAGGAGGATCATGGTGACAGATATAAGTAGATGAAGTTGGAGAGGGTGGATATTGCAGGAGTGGCGGAGGCTGGGGGACTTCAGGATTGCCGAGAGCGACTTTTCCTCTTTGACGGAAGCTTTCTCTATTTCGAGGCCCATTCCGTAGGCGAAGCCTAATTTCTCTCTCTTGGGGGATATGATGAAATCTTTAAAGTTGTCGGTTTCGTCATTAAGGAGCATCTGTTGGTTGACGACCTCCTTCTCGGCCTTATCGAGAGTTCGCCTCGGCGATCGCGACACTAACATGAGTTCCTTGAGCTTGGCGGACTTGTCGGCCTCCTCGCGCTTCAGCTTCTCGTAGTCGTCCTGGAGCTGCTGCCGCGCCAGGGTCAACTCCTGGTATGTACTGTAAGGAAAAAAGTCAATGTTACATATTGCTTATCTGTATTGGGGGGCTTGAAAAAGGTTAGATATGAATTCTACACATAAAACATAAAAGACTACATATCTGTAGACTTATAATTTGTTAATCCAAAGATAATTTAAAGTTTCGAGGTTGTTTCCGTTTTGATTTCCGCAGCGGCACTAATGAAAAAATTTATTTTAGGCTGTGTTATGTAAGTACTTCCAGTACTTAAAACTATATTCCAGGTTTGGCACTCTGCCTACCGCTGCAATGTTGCCAAATTGAAAGTATTCACAGAACTCAATTAGATCACGATCGACATCGGTTCATAGGATGCAAGTAAGGCAGTACTCACTCCTTGAGTTCCTGGTGGTGCCTCTGCAGCGCGGCCAGTTCGTCGCGCAGCGCGGCCAGCTGCGAGGCGTGCGCGGCGCGCAGCTGCTCCAACTGCGCCTCCAGCGCGCTGCGCACCTGCGAGTCCGCGCGCTGCTCCGCTGCTGCCTGCGACACGCGCTCCGCCGCCTGTACACACACACCACATGCATTAATACCACTGCTCACACGTGGCAAACAGTATACGTTTCAACTAAATTTTGTTTTCTAGAATTCTCCCACTAAACAAGTAATCCTTGTTACAGTCATCTTTTGTTTGCACCCAAATGTAGACAGAAATTTGACTGAAATAATTGCATAATGCTGTAAAATATTAAAATTACCAGCAGCAAAATGTCCGTTTGACCATTTCCCGACTATTATAGAAATTAACTGTTTCTATATCTGTATTGACATGTTCAAAGCTATGAATAGAATGACAAATATGATTGTCATACCTGTAACCTGGTGCACTCCTCCCGCAGTGCATCAGCGGCCTCCTCCAGCTGTCGTTTCTTATTCTCTGCCTCTCGCATGGACTCCGCCAGCGACGCGCATCGTGCCTCGTGCTGAGAGATCAGCAGGCGGCACTCGCCCAGGGAACGCTCGTACTCCTCGATCTGTATACATATAACCTTTTTTAATATACAAGACAATGCGATGTAACAATAGTTTTCCAAATTCTACCACAAAATAAGATAATTATCTGATACCTGCCTGGACACTTTTTCCTAGAAACATTAAATGTAAAAAATCTCACTCTGACCCCGAGTTTATTTAACATAATGATACTTATTAAGCAGTCTTAACTGCTGTTTATTACATTGAAATGTATGACTTCTGGAAAAGCCTTACCTTCTGGTTGGCGTCAATGTTAGCAGACTCCAGGGAGTGGCAACGCTGCACGATATTCTTAACCTCACTCTTCATCTTGCTAATATGCAGACGAGCGACGGTGAACTCCTCCTCGAGCTTGCCTACAGTGTCCACATTGAGTTTGAAGTCGAGTTCGGAGCCTCCGACGGCAGCCCCGATCTCGGCGAGGTCCCGCAGCAGGTTGGAGAGCAGCTCGGCGATGCGCTTGCGTTGGTGCGCCGACAGGTCGCGGAGTTGCTGCAGCTCGGAAGTGGCGCTGGCCAAGGCACTCTGTCATACAAACAATATAATTCAGTTTATGTTGCATTTTGCAGTTCGACAGCATAAGAAAGGCTTATCTATAAAGCCGATAATGCTCTAAAAGAGGATAAATAATCACTATCCTGATTCCTGATTGTTTTTAAAAAAAAAACATCTCATTGGCCGTTTCCTGATTAAGGGCTAGTTTCTGAGGTTCCAGAGATCCACTAGAGAAAAGACCACAGCTGTCATTAGAATAAGCATTACTGGTGGTAGAGCTCTTGTGAATGAGCTCGAGGGCGGCAGCACCACCGTCTCACCTTTAACCTGCCGCCAAATAGTGGTGCTTCCATTACTGTGTTCCGGTTTGGTGGTGAGATTTAGCCCTGAAATTACTGGCACATGAGGCATAACACCGTAGTCCTCAGCTGCAGCGACGCATATATAATCTGCTTTTGTGGATTGTTGATGTCCATGGGCTGTACTCCACTTACCATCAGGTGGACTACACGTTCGTTCGCTGTGGTCGTAGTATATAAAAAAAAAACCATATAAATTAGATTAAATGTTTTTTTCTACGACATATTTTAATTATATGTATGTTATATGCTTTTCCCGCCAATAAGGTTTATCTAACATATGTGAAATTAATGCTAAATATGTTAATCAATTACACATGTCCATTATTTCTGTAGATAAAAATGTATTTATAAATTTCGTGTGCAATAAAGTGTAGAGTATCTATCTAAAGATAAGGAAGGAAATGCATTGTATTCTCTCTTGTCTTTAATTATAAAGTCTGTAATTCTGTAACAACCGAAGCCTCAAAGAGCTTGAGAACATAATTAGTTACACAACGAATCTAATGTAACTAATAGTTTTATAGACATTTTTTTAACTGTGAATACGAAAGATGTTTAAAACATGTTGACTATCTTTTGTATTGATAACAACACTGCATTGCGTAAACAAACTTATCAATGCTGATATAATACAGATTGTGTGTGGGATTTTAAGATATCTTTTATTTATTTTTATTGAAGACATATTACATGCGCCTATGCGATCTAACATCACTGTCATACTAGAACACAGATTTTCGTCGATATATTATCTTCGTCTGGAGTTTTTCAAGGGACTACCATATGGAGTTAATATTAAAAAAATGGTATTTCTCTATGATGACCCTATCTTTGTATTATTTTGTGACAATATAATTACACTAAAAAGGCGTAGTTTTGTTTATATACCTGCTTGGTCTGCAACTCCTCGGACATCTGGTCGCACTCGCGGCTCTTGCTGTCAACCTCCTGCGATTTCTGGTCGTAGTTGACGGCGAGCTCCTCGAGCGCCTGGAGCACTTCCTTCACCTCCTCCTTGGCTGCCTCGTTCTCTTGCTGGATGCGGTTCATGTCACCCTGCAGGGCCTCGTAGTCGCGCCTAACGTACAAGAGAGAATCATTTAGTAAACGATATTTGTAGTAACTTATTCATTTTTTATTAGAAGCAACATTTGATTCTGCCAGCTTCAGCAATGATGAGTTTAGGTCTGTAAAGAAATTCTCACAAGTTCCCTAAGTCAGTAAATTGACAGTTTAAAATCCCATGCATAAAGACATTAGTTCTAAGAGGCTAGCGTAGCTCTCTCGCGCTCATAAGCTAGCTAGCCCGGCTGATCTTCTCTTTCCGATCGTGTCGGTTTATCATACAGGAATATAGAGTGCACATGCATTTAATTTATAATAATTATCTCAGTAGATTTAATCATTATGCTGACTCCAACATAAAAATTCAATCTAGTTCGCTTTGGGTCAGAATAATGTCTAAACCATAATTTGCTTGGCAATTATTCTATGGTAAACTCAGTCGCCTCTAGACTTGTAACACCTAACAAGGTTATCTACTACAGCATTTAGGAATGAATCGCTTTGTTTACAAACAATACCTACAACAGTTATCTATTAGAACAATATTACATAAACAGGTGCGGTCACACTTGAGTGCACAGGTGAACATTATAACAATTTATTGGTGACCTTCTGGCATGAATAGAATCAATAACGAGAGCAGTGCCGTCTATACCATTCCATTGTGAGCACAGGTACAATGAATGAATATTTCCATAGCCTACAACAAATCTCGTTTGTATCCAGTTTTTTTGTGTCCTGTTTCTGACGTCCGATCTTATTCGCCCCATAAAATATAACCTGAGCTAATATAAAAATGGCACATGCAAAAAGAATACAGTTGTCACTTTGTGTGACAAGAAGATTTATCTTCCTAATACTGGGACTAATAAAATTGATTTTTTTAATTTCAAGAGCTTGTCAGATATTGTTATTATGTGACTTATTGTTTATACAACAATATCCATGGGTATAATAATGAGTTTGATATTAATCTAGAACTCCATGCATAAATTGATCATGACACATGTATTAATCACCAAGAAGCCACGTAACACGTGCATCTTTACTTATCATATGGATTAATATGCAACTGATAGTTGTCCTTTTAAATTACTTAAGTTGAAGATAGAAGAGATTACGATTGTTTGATCGCGCTCTTCGGAACTAAAAGTAATAATTAAAATAATATTGTTTCCTTTGCTTTTAATTTTGATTCATCTCACATTTGATTCATATTTAATTTTAGATCATAATAGGCTATCCCAAAGTAAGGACAACAGATCCAAAATGTTTTGATACTAAGGGTAAGTTTTACCAGAACTAGATTACTCCCTAATAGCAAATTCAGTATTTATATGACAGATAAAATGTCAAATTTGTATAGACATTTAAAGACATACAGACTACATTTTGGACTTTGGCGGTGGCGGCGTGGGTGAGTGCACGTTGACAGCGCGTGTTCGCCTGTGCCGCCATCGTCAGAGTCCGAGTATATCGCACGCCATTTTGGACGCTTAGAATAACTATAATAATAATATATATTTCACACTTGACACTGGCAGAAATGGTCACCGCAAGGAGACCCAGTTGCCATTAAATAAAAGAAGAAGAAGAAGACTACATTTTAATGAAACTCGAGAGACATTGATCACTGTTAGTGTACATTACCTTGTGCAGGCGATAAGTTCTTCCTGCTCCATCATCTGTTCCTTGAGCTTCTCGACCAGCTGCGAGTGCTGGTTGATCTCCTCGTCCTTGTCGTCCAGTTGTTGGTAGAGAGCCTCCAGCTTGCCCTGCATGGCGGCATCCTCCACCGCACTGGATACAGCCACCGGGACAGGCTACGAATGAAATGGAGATAAGCAAACCAAAATTCAGTTAAGCTTGTAAAATTAATGCACAAATTAATTTACGGACTCTTTTGTCTAATTCGTCAAAGCAAAGAAAACGTTTTTGTTTTTAATTTAATATTTTATGTTATGGAAGCAGACCTACTTCTTTCTCTATCTATAATAAATAAATGATAATAAATTCTGGATTGCTTGATTTTGAATTTTTGCTTCAAAGTATTCGAAGAATTTTAGAGACATGTTCTAACTTGGAAATCATAATCATCGACATCATGACGTCTTCAATACATTTCCGCAGCTTAAACATAGATCAGACACAATAACAAAGAAACTACATGTAATGAGTATAAATAAATTTACCTAATATTTATGGATTAAGGATCTTCAGAAGAACATAATTGTCATACACATAAACATGAAGCTGTTTCTTTCCTGTGTCCTTGGTCGTTCGTCAAAAACAGCCAATTATTAATGCTATTAGGTAACAACACAACCTAAATAAAACAGTTGAATGTTCAGACAATGAATGTTAATGATTTTTGTGTATGTTCACTTACCGGCGCTGGTGGTTTCTCCTCGATGAATGACGTCACGGGAGTAACAGCCTCGATTTCTTGCAGGTTGACTTGTTCCTCGATACGCACCGTTTCACCGGAGCGCCAGCGATTCAACTCAGCCTCCAGCTTCTCATTCTGAAATAGTACAAGTTTACAGTGTTTTGGCAATGTCCTCTACTGCCAAAGGTAACTAAAGCAAGCTGACAAGCGTCTTGCCATTGGTTTATCATTATAATGTGTTTAAAAGTCAACCGAAACATGCATATGACATATAAATTGATCTATAGAAAAGAAACGCATGGCATTTGGATTCTTCTAGACAGCTTTAGCAACAATATTGTGAACCCTATGTTAGTATTGACTAAACATACCTTGCCCTTCAGCCTAGCCACTTTCTCCTTCTCTCTCTCATAGCGGCGCTTCCATTCCTCCGCAGTGAGCTCCTCGTTGACGCAAACAACATTCTTCACAGTCTTAGCTCTGTAACAAATCACAATATTGGAGAAATCGGAAAATAACCTCTTGCTGATACAGCAATAAATTTGTTAAAGACCTTTGTTATAAATAAATCACATTGATTTGGATATATTTTTTTATATAATCGATATTATACATTGCGATTACACATTGTCTCTAGTTCTCTACAAGTAAAAGTAATATAATTTAGTACCCATAGTAAATCATAGTCCATGAAGCACATTATAAATATTCGATGCGAATTAATGCCTGATAATGTACATAGATAGATAATTACTTCATTTGTACATCATTAACAATACATATCTATATCTGATGGAACAAAAATCACGTAACTATGTATAAAGGGTCTATTGCATAAAGTTATTTATTATAGTTATATATCACATAGAACTTACCTTTTACCGAAGTCCAGTGTACTCTTGGTTTCACTCTCGTTGAAGGAGGCGGGGGAACAGCAGATGACAATAGTCGTCCTGGCGTTTCCTCCCAACGACTCTTGTAAAATACGAGTCAGCTTGGAGTCTCGGTACGGGATGTGCGATTTGTTTCCGTCAGCCAAAGCTGAGATGACGTTACCCAAAGCAGATAAAGATTTGTTGATGTTCTTCGCCTCGTCAAGGACTGTACCTTCAGCACCAGTTTTAGATACCTATGTAAATAAACGTTTATCAAAATTAGGACCATTAATGTTTGAAGGTTAACGCACATCTGTTGGCATCTTGGCATCAAACGCTTCTAACGCACCAATTTAATTGAATTACTTCAGAATTTTGCCGGCGATTCGTCCAAACAAGTGTGCGAGTTTCAATTTTCTCTTTTTCATACAACGGATTTTATTATTCGATCCGTTCGGAGCTTTCGATGCCGACGATGTGGACACAGAGCGCTAAAAAACATATCGATTGGTGTATAAAGGAAAAAACAATACCTTCTCAGAACCAGCCAAGTCAACCAGATATAACTTTCCCGAAAGTTTCTTTTGGTTTTCAAGGTTTTCTTGTTTTACATTTATAAGGAAGACTGAATGAGATCTAGATGAATGTTCATTCATGTCTGAAACAGAGACATTCCATTAGTATCAAATTATGATTATTTTATTTTTTATTTCAAATAGTTCTCAAAATATTTTTCTTCACATACTTGTGACTGCAATGTGTCGATTTGACTTGCCCTCCTCAATAACCTCGAACACTTCTTCAGGACTTGACACAAATCGTTCAGTAGCACCTTTGACATATGGGACTCTGTTTTTGTCTTCATGAACACTGAGGTTCACTTTGGAAACTGAAAATACACACTTAAATATAAGTACAATTGATCATGCTATTATAGCAGCAAATATTTTATCAGTTCTAATAATTAAAGCATAGGTAACATACATATTTTTACTAACCATCTAACAAGTCCCTGATTTTGTCCATGTAAATTTCATAGTATGACACTTTAATGTGAAATTCCAGATTTTCTTCCATGGCATAGATGTGATTGAATATATCATTTACTATCCGTGGAATGATACCCTGTTTCCCTGGATCACCTGTACATACACAAAACAATAAGCAAATGTAGAAAACCAAAATAAAATCAAGTAACAATTTCTCGTGGATTTTTGGTAATCCATACAACTGAGTACAAAATACTATTTAACTGTAGGTTCATGCTGGTGCACTACCAGCATGAAGCTACTGTTAAATAGTATTATTATATAATAGTATTACCAAGTTGCTTTAGTTTAACGTTTTGCTGCACATCGATATGGACCATTTTATCCATGTATCAGTATTAGATTCCCAAATACTCATACAAAAAGACAAATGGCTAAAACCAATACATACCTATGACACCTTCCATGGTATGTGTTTTGCCTGAACTGGTTTGTCCATATGCGAAAATAGTGCCGTTGTAACCAGCCAGGACATCTGACACAATACTCTTGGCAGCCTCATTGTATACTTTTTCTTGGGTTGCATTCGGCTTGAATACTTTGTCAAACAAGTACACTTTACCCTAAAATGATATAAAAAATCATAACACTGATGTAATAGTTTTCATGCAATTGCACATGAATTTCTGAATTGCTGTTCGCAACACACTTGCAATAAAATATGCAATGGTATAGTATTATGAAAGTTTCATTCCAAATAACTCATTGCAGTGCTAGATTGTACATAAATTATGACATGAATGCTTGGACTAAGACATACATTTTCTTTCTAATTGCTGCAGTATTAAAATTCTTGGACTGATTTAGAGCCATGTAACATAATTTATGATGCCATTGAAAATTAATCTAGTTCTTGACCTATTTTTTACATTCATTTGTAGAATGCAATAAACAGCAAATGGCAACCTCTGAAGACTCCTTATAAATAAGTTATTAGTCAGATTTATTATTACCACAATGTGGCAGAAACTTTATATAAAGTGATGTGAGTAATCACTTGTAAACAGGCAGAATTTATGTTTCCTCCTTTACTCATAGCTTCATGGAAACACTAGATATGGTTAGCAAATTCAGACAAATGTACCATAAAGTTAAAGCTGTAATTATTATTTTAGGAACTGAGGGGCAAGGGTGGAATTACCTTTTGATTATGTTATAATTTAATTGTAGATCACTAACATATTATCCTTACTGCCTTACTATTAATATTATAAAAGCATAAGTAACTCTGTCTATTTCTCTGCCTGTTATTCTGATCTTGATAAACTTGGTATAGAGATAGTTCATGACTTGAGGAAGGATATGTTACTTTTTTTTGACATACAACACCAGCTGAGCTGTAGTAAGATTTTTTTTAAAGTTATCAATCAGCAGCTAAGGACTGGTTAGTTTGAGACACAGAAGGAACACAACAATTATTGTGCTTATTTATGTGCACTATGGGCTACATACTATAACATTCATTTAAGATGTTCATAATACTGCATCAATTCTGCATGAGTTTTCTTATTTTAATAGTCATGTTAATTTTAAAGAACATTTTTAGAAAATTTACAATATATTGTAATAATAGAGCCCCAAATATCTCTAGTAAGATTATATAATAATTTCATATTGAGAAGAGAATGTACCCAGTAAATTGTGTTCATTTAATTGTATGAAATGTTGATATTATTGTGATAATAGGCAATTATAAGTAAGATGACTAAGTAATTAATTTAATCTTTAATTAGTGTATATTAATAGATGTGTTTATCAACAAACTATTCAGTTGATTATTTCAGATTAATGAAAATTTTACTGACTAGAAAATGGCATTTATAAAACATAAATCATTGCTTTGATCTTTCAGAAAATACAGCCTATATAAAGATAGGTTAGCAGTTAAACACCAATTCCACACTATGAATTAAAAAATAATATGCAAAAGCATGTGTAGATAATACACATGCCATTGTTAATAAACAAAAAACAATAGGTTAGAATAATAGAAAATTGATATTATTAAGATGAATCACTGCCAAGAATCTATTGGCTGTACAATACTGTACATACCTTGTAGTAGACGTAAAATAAGTTCAATAAACTTCTATTTATAGATAAAAATGTATTTGGTGTTAAGTTCAATCATCCCATGTGTAAACATTTTGTAGTCTAGACTTAAGGAACAATTCGGAGTAGAATATAAAATGTACATTGGGACATGAATCAGGTCAACATAAGTACTTTCTGACATCATCATTTAGATCGCTATTAAACATCACTGCATGGCTAGTTTTTTTCAGATTAATCATATATACATTAAAAACCTAATTAAGACTTGCAGTATGTATGGAAAAAAAATATGTTAAATTTACATGTGCTGTACTCAACAATGTTTGATGCTTTTTCCATTAAGTTGTTATAGAATAGTGACAAAAAAGTAATTTATGTATTACTTGCAGGTCAAATTGTGACTTAATTCAATTTTTAAGATATTTAGTCAAATCATCTAATGCTAGTAATTTACAAGTTCTGATTGAAGATCTTGCTTGATGTTTGGTTTGTTTTAAGTGGTAGGGTAAATACTTGAGTGTTATGGAACGCATGTCATTTTCACTTCTTCATTAAATAAATGACCACAAACAAAACATTATGCTGAAAACTCTTTCCAAATTGTAAAAGTTTATTATACCCATTTTTATTAAAGTGCTAGTTTTAATTTTTCACATTACAACTGTACACAATCTACAATTATCTATTGTGCTATTTTATAGCTATATTATTATAAGTGAATATGCAATAATAAATACACCAACAACCAAAAACCTGTGATGTTTTTTTATTTGTGTTTGAACACTTACAGTTAGTAATGATAATTGCATTGTTACTTTTACACCTTGTGTGGAATGATTTAATGCATAATTATCCAGAGGATGCAATAAATTATGTAATATTCAGGGGCAGTGAGGCCAATTTGTGATAATTAGAAATATATCAGATTTATTATGGTTAACCATTTTACATTATAATTTTGATTGGAGTCTTATAAGAATTTGTGAAGAGCCATTTGTAAGAATTACCTTTATTTTGTTCATTGTAATAATTGAAATATTTATCAGCAATTCATTAGCTTACCAAGCTGTACTTTTACTTTATCAACAGAGAAGGTAATTCGAAAAATAAAAAGGTGGGTCAAATGGAAAAAAAAATGATTTAATCCAAATTCCATTTAGGCAAATATCCTATCTGATCACAACAATAAAACAAAAATCATTGTAAAATTGTGGTATTCTAACTACTCAGGTCAAGGTCGAAGAGGTATTTGTATTGATTTTCGACAAAACAAAGACGTTTGTACTTACTTACAACATATTTGGCAGAATTCTTTAAATTTACGCGATTATAATCATAACCATCGAAGCGGAATGAAAAAGAAAGGCCATTTCGTAGCAGGTGAACAACTCGTAATGTATTAGTCATCATGATCTAATTTAGGGCGATCATAGGGGAAAGCAATACTAAAAATTAAAAGTATTCACACTCACCCCGATAGAAATGCAATTGTCATCGGGTCCTGAAGGGAATTTCACAATAAATTTAGATCCAGCTTTTTCTTCAGAGTCATTCAGTGGCCGAAATCGGCAAACCACTCTGATGCTGTCTTCAGCAGCAATCTCGCGATCAGCTGCCATTTTTTAAAAATAAAATAGCTTACACTACACACCGTCTAAGCAATTAAAAAATAAAACGTTTTGGGAACATAAAACCGTGCATGAAGAACTGCAAAGTTAAAATTTTGTCACTGAAAATTCTTCATGACAGCAACATCAAAATGTCGGCCATATTCTTCGAAGAAGAAAGGCCCAAAGTGTCTCATTGGTTGAATTATCGACGTGCAACCAACCTTACAAAAAAAATCGATTTCGAACTATAATCCGTTCCAAAACCATCGCACGTGTTTGTTTTGCTTTTTAGCATATAATTTAGACGTACAGTGGCTATATGATCAATCTTTAAAAGCTATGTCTCTAGAAATAGAGATGCAAAGCCGTAAGATTACTATGGTAATTCAAGGTAATTTACAGTCTCTAACGGTAAATAACGATAGTTAACGGATAGTTCAAGGTTCAAGGTTTACCGTAATCTATAATAGATTACCGGTGACATAAAACATTGTAAATTTATTTTATTTTATATGATTTATTTTAAATCCTACGCGCGTAGGTTTGTATAATCTTACAAAAACTGATCAACATAATCAAGTAAAATAATATTTCTCATACTAAGAACAGTTGAAAAAGATATGGGACCGGCAGGATTTGAAACTTACTGCACACCGGGCAGACGTCAAGAAATGACGTAACATACAGTTGAGAAATTTAGGGTCCTGGTAAGAGGCGACCGTAGCTGGCTGGAAAGCGGCTGCCCGGTGTGCAGTAAGGTCGCAGGTTCAAATCCTGCCGGTCCCATAACTTTTTCAACTTTTTCTTAGTATAATTTGCTAAGCATAACTAAATGTGATAAAAATAATCAATTAGAAATATTTCTCATGTTTTTCTATTTCATCAATTTTTCCGAGTTTCAAACTTAAATAGTCCAATTTTATTAATTTTGAAATTGATTATTAATATTATCTTATTAAATCATTTGTTCTGAAATTTGCAATATAAATATGCATGTATGCATGTTAAAAACTCTAATATGTCGTTGAAAAAGCAAAACTGTGAAGTATATTTTTTGTGATTCTGTTGATTAGTTATTGTAGCATTCTGCAACCCCCTTAAAGTAAAGAAAAATAAAGTAAGTTGTTCCTATTTTTATGAGAAATCCCATTATTTTCGATTCTAATCTATCACTGGTAGATGTCATGAAAGGAGCCTCCCCGAGTGACGTACACAACGATTCCCTACGTCCCGGCGCACCTTGGGTAATTCGCGAGTTCTCCAAAGCGAATTGGCTAATCCTTTCATCACGATGGCAAGTCAAAATAAAATTTGACTCAGCCATCGACACGACGAAGAAGAAGAAGATGTCATTTAACTACATAATTTTTGCTCTATTTTTTTTCATACTAAATTGGGAGTTTCATTTATTTGACATCACAATTTCAACAATGTATCTGTTTGGAGATGCTACAGGGAGCCAAATTTACATTATTTTTGCGATATACGCACCGTTTCCGACATACAAGCTATTTTTGAACATAAAAGATAGTCAGAAAATCAAGTAGGTAGATGAAATTATAATTCAATAAGATATTTATTTTCGATTTTGTTGATAAGTTATTGTAGGATTGTGCATACCCCCACCAACCGGGTGTCCCGCGTTGTCGTCGCGGTGGGGCTTAGTAACCGTGGTTTGGAGAGCCACGGTGAAGCTAAGTGGACCCCGAGGAGGGGGCTGCTCTTCGGGCTTTTGGCGTCAAGCCGCGGCGGGAGAGGACTGTCGGTGTTTAGTTGCCGCTTTCCCTGCCTTCCGCGGCCCCGGCGGGGCCGCAGCTGTTAGTACTGCGGCGTGGTGGGGTCGCAGGGGAAGAGGAGTGTCGGTGTTACGTTGCCGCTCTCCCTATCCTCTGCGACCGAAACGCGGTGGGCGGCGGGACGAACATCTGTTTCGCCGCGGAGGACCGGGCCGTCAGATACGGGGGTGTCTGGCCATTGCACGCGGTCCTCGGTGTCGGTCCCCCCACTTTTTGGGGCCATGAGGGGCCTGCCTAGGCGGGCATCGCCGGGGGGGTCGTGGATGAATGGCTATGTCGGTTTCCCATGACTCCCCCATCACGGCGAGTGCAGGAGCACCGCGAGGTTTTAGTGGGTATTCTCGTGCCGTTTACCATCTTTAGGCACGAGCGAGTCCCACATACCCACCCTACCCACCGGGGTGGTATGCGTAAATGCATTTCCCCGCGCAAAAAAAAAAAAAAAAGGATTGTGCATACCAAATAGATAGGATTCAAAATTAAATGAAGTTTAACATGTTGTTAGTCGCAGATAGTTTGATCTATAAGGGCCTATCATACTAGCGGATTGCGAGCGGCTACGGGGCGGAGCGGGCATGCAGCGAATGCGTCGCGAACACGCAGCGGCTGCGCAGCGGGGACGTCGCGGACGCGTGGCGAATACGCTACGTTTTCGTCGCGTGTTAGTAGCGAATTAACGACGTACAATACACTCAGTAACAAAATGGATTCCGACGAGGAAACACTGCTGTTCGCTTTGTTACTTCGGAGACGCCGGTGACGAAAACGAAAGCATCGACGAATTTGGGAAGATCCATTATCAATTAATCGAATGGAAGAGAGCGACTACTTTGTATTGTTTTGCAAACGATTAAAAAATAATCCTAAACAATTTCGTTCCTACCTACCATAAAACAAACATAAAATATTTAAGCAAGATAGCATCCCGCAAGAATCCGTTATGATGCAAAATGATTTGACATTTGAAAAAAAATATTTTATTAGGTTGGTTGGCTGGTGTTTGTACGAGACAGTACAAAATGGCGTCCACGCTGCTATTTGCGACGATCTTGTTGCGCGTCCGCAACGAATTCGCTGCGAATGCGCGGCGTGTTCGTTGCGCGCCCGTAACGAATCCGTTGCGCGCCCGCTCCGCTTTGAATCCGCTCGTAATCCGCTACTGTGATAAGGTCCTTATTGTTATATTCTTATTACTCTGTGGTGTCATGAACGAACTACTGAATGAATGATGAGTAATACAGTGAATGATTTTATTAATCATTCACTAAAATTGTACATTTGTGAACACAGAACAGTGCCTATTTTTATGTTGTAATTAAAATTATCAAAAATGAATTAGAATTATGATAAATAGCAATTAGAAGAATCAGTATATAGAATAAGAAGCAACTGGTAAGTGCTACTTCAATTTTTATTAGCTGGTTCTATCGATTTCATACTGTGTAAACTTCTACTGAAGTTCAGCCCACGGTCGACCTAATTATGTTTTATTTGTCTTAACGCTTCACTTTAATTCAATAACATGCTTATATTAAATGCCCATTACTAATAGTGATAATCAAAATTCCTTACATTTCATAATAGTATTCACCTCAAGCAAATTTTCAACTGTGCATTGAATGTTTACTTTAAGTTCACTAGTAACTGGAGTCTAAATATTTAGGAGAATAAATTAGATAATGTTCTTTATTTTTTTTTAAATTAAGAATATAAGCTTTTACCATCATATTCCTACAACAATAAGCAAGTGAAATATTATTTTTAAGATTTTATTTACAAATTCTGAGACTAAATTATATGAATTCACAGAATCTGACTTTTGATGCATGGTTTGCCAACTCCCTATGAATCAGGTTGTATTGCTGAAGTAAAGAGGTAGTACTAGTTGTGTAAAGGTGAATCACCCATAATTTCTTAATGTAGCTGTTTATGTACTTTGTACTTTTGTGTACATACAAGTATTAATTTGATGTGGTGCCTTTCAATATTCACATGGCTACTCATTTTATAAACAAACAATTCAACTAAACAAACAAATTAAATTTTATGAAAATCTATCTGCAAGATATTCCATCGCACTAATTTAGTAGACTGGTCATAGTAATAGAATAAATATGACCAGTCTACTCATATTAATTTTATTACTGACATGCACAAAAAATTGTTTAGTCGGCTGTTCTGATTTCTGTAAGATATTTGAGATCTTTTTGTTAGTAAATAATGATTGTTACTTCCTGTGTTGCACATTATGTATGTTTGTGAGATTTTTAAACATGTATGCCCTTTTATCAAGAAATAGATGTTCTATTTCTTGATAATGTTGTGTAGTTATATAATATTAAAAAATCATTACTAAAAGCTCTAACAAATCTTTCCTCTTCACAATTTTATTTAGAATAAAAGTATTGCAATTGAAGAGTATCTTCAAAGCAGTTCTGGCACTTGACAATGGAGCAATGTTAACACTTCACAATGTACATAATTATGCAGATTTACTGACGATAAAACACATTAATGTGGTGAATGTATAATAAGACACATGTAGCCTAAGAGCCAGTGGCCGCCCAATTTCGTCATTTCATAAAAGCTGAAAGTTTCCCTGTTAGTGCCCCTAATAGATATTGAACTTTGTGAGATGTAAAAAAAAATTGTAAAAGAAGAATACTTTGCTGGTAAGGTAGAAATCATTGCCCACCATAGGCAGATACTTAGCATGGTTCAAACCCCAGACAGACACACCCCTAAACGGATGATCTCTACAATCACCAAGGTCGACAATACATATAAAAAAAAAATTGGTTTATTCTAAGACATAACTATTGGTTTCTTATATGACATAAATAATAGGTTCTCAACGGGGGCGTTACCGCCCCCTTGGGGCGCTGGAGCTCTTTGAGAGGGTGGTAGCGGGTACAAAAGAAATTGAGGCGCGCTATGACGGTCGCAGCGAGGGTTTCCATCCATCCTTTAGATAATGCCGCGTCGCCTCTTAGATTTTGAAATAAATATTTGAATAAGGTTGCGCCTGTGGTGGCCCAGAACCCAGCTGATCACAGTGAAATCCAAGCTTCAAAGCCTACAACGCTTGGCGAGTGTGGCAACAACTGGCTGTATAAAACCACTCCATCTGCTGCTCTAGAATATCTCTTGAATCTAAGACCAATAGATCTGGTTATTCAGGAGGAGGCAAAAGCAGCAGCCATAAGATTAAAATCTTTAGGTGTATGGAGATCAAACTTTGTAACAACACACTCCAATATTCTTCATAAGTGCATCAAGATACGACATCCAACTTGTAGCGGAAGAGAAGGATTACTCTGGCACCGAGGAAGTTAGGATCTACACAGATGGCTCCAAAACCAACACTGGTACCGGGGCCGGTGTCTTCTCAAATGACCTGAACATTAAAATATCAACAACACTAGACAAGCTGAACACAATCTTCCAAGCGGAATGTATTGGCATCACCAAAGCGGCACAGGCGGTTGTAGCCAGAGACATCAGGGACCTTAACATTAAGATCATCTCAGATAGTGCATCCGTGCTTCAAGCCCTCCGAAACAACACAATAAACTCAGTCCTTATAATGGAATGCCATAGCGCACTTCAGTCCATTGCAACAACCAACAAGGTAACTCTACAATGGATAAAAGGACACAGCAACTCATTGGGAAACGACGCCGCGGACGAGCTAGCCAGGAGGGGAGCAGACACAAAAGTGTACGGTCCGGAACCTCTGCTGCCCATCCCTCAGGCCCAAATTAAAGCATGGCTGCGCGAAGAAACCCAGAAAACACACCTGAAAGTATGGACAACAAGTGAAGGATGTCGGCAAACTAAGACTGCTGTTCCAGCTCTTAATAAAAAACTTGCCCGCGACCTCACTAAACTGAATAGAGACAAGCTCCGCAAGGTCATTGGAATCTTGACTGGTCATTGTCTACTTAACAAACACCTACACACGATAGGAATAACAGACAGCCCTCTATGCAGAGGATGCATGAAGGCAGAAGAAACGCCACAGCATGTCATCATGGAATGCAGCAGCGTGGCCGACCAAGGGGCACAAATTCTACAGTCTCCAACATCTCTCCCAGAAGCCTGCAGCAGCCCTCGGAGGCTGCTTTCCTTCTGGACCGATATAGGCTGGCTGGAGTAAACGGAAAACCACTCACGTACAACGGTCCCATAGGAGGACTAAGTGCGGACACCGCCCAGGAAAACTAAACTAAACTAAGGTTGCGCCTGCGGCGCTCTCTTATTAATCCGTTTTAATCTTACTCTTTCGACGTCGGCGCAAAGACGCTTTGGTGTGGTTTCTTAGTTTCTTACAATAATAATTTAAAAGAGGACGACTGCTAGTTTTAAAGAGAATATTGACAATAGGTCGGCGCCTGCGGCGCTATCAGACTCTTAGATTTTAAAGAAAATATCACTACATAGTATAAACCAAAGTTGCTACCCGCTGTCTGTCTGTCTGTCACTATGTAGGTATGCTTAGATCTTTAAAAGTACGCTACGAATTTGGGGTTTAAATGAGGGCAATCCTCCAATTTTAAAGAAAATAGGGCAATATCGAATTCTATACGGACGATGTCGCGGGCAAAAGCCAGGAGGTTTATATAAATAAATCATAGTAGCCAGGGTTTCCCAAGCTATGCGTCATGGCGCGCGGGTGCGCCTGCCGTAGAAATTAAACAAGTCGTGTATAATTGCGAATGGTATCCATCTCCCTACTTACATTTTTTGACTTCATAATTAACAAAAAGCCTTTATATTATTTGAAAAAATGGCTCACACAAAATAGAAAAAAAAACAGAAATAGTGGGTTTTATTCCGACGAGTAAGCAGAAGATTTGTTCTTTAAATAGCTAGATTTTGTTATTTTATCTTATTAGCTGTTAAACTGTTTTTACTGGTAATTGGTGTTGGTATCTATCAGCAGGTTGCAAAATTATATAACAAAGCAAAAACAGTAAATACTATGGTGTTGATTACTAATTAATACCTACAACGAGAATGTTTCCTTCCTGTTTCTGATAAAATAGATAGATTTTATCAACGTCAATGCAAAGCATAGCAGTTTAACAAGCTCTTTTTTTACGAGCATATTATTATAACCAATTAAATCTACAGTACAGTTGAGTACAGTACATCTAAGTAGCCGAGTTTAAATTCATGAAAAGAGGTTGTAAAAAATGAGATTCTATGCCATAAAAGGCAGCACATGCGCAGGGCTAAGTGGTGCAAGCGGGCGCGGCGCCGCCAAAGCAGGAGCGGTCATTGACCTGCCGGAGCACCCCTTAACCGTTATCGGCGGTATAAGGAAACTTGCTGAATGCTGTGCGGAACCATGTATGCAGTTCTGTTAATTCTTGTTAGATGTCACCATTCCAGTCACATTTTACGACTACATATAAATATAAATAGTGATGTGATAAAGGTTTAAGGACCTAGCTCGCGCAGAATTGTAGTAAGATAGATGCCTTCATAGTGGAAAATCGAAGAGAGTAATCCCTCTCTTCGATCCTAGAATGACTAGCATGGTATCATTGATAAAGGGTACTGCAGTATATAATGATACGTTTCTTAATTATTACTAATATCAGACTTGACAAACCAATCAATGTTTCCAACCAAATACAAAACTTTGGAAAAATACTTGCTATGTTAATCTATCTGCCTATGCCCGAACGTGTACTTATCTCATGCAATCAGGATTTTTCTACTTTAATAAACTATGGCTATTTTCAAACTTCCATTTAATTTGTAATAAGTTCTGTCAACAGTTAAATCTAGAATCTCAGTTACCTACATTGCTTTGTTCACTTGAAACAAAAACTGCAATAGGTGATTAAGAAGTAACATTACTTCCTTGACGTACTCTAGATTGATAAACAACTGTTTAATTTACAACATCTACGTAGGCGAGTTGATTTAAATATTCTTTTGGACATCATGCGTTTGTAAAGACGAAGGAATGCTTACGATATCACTACTTGAATCATCATATCGGCGGTCGCTAATGACGTAATTTATTCGACCTACAGACACACCGGTTTTAGTGTTAAACATAAGCATGACTTAAGGTCGCTTAAATCTGTTACCGTACTTGCAACTGCCATTTAACCTTATTATTGAGAATACGGGTTACTCACGTTACTTTAGCCGGGATATGCCGACTAGTTTTGAATCTAGTAAGTAGATTCATCAACTGGGCTATTATTTGCGTGTCGTCGCCTCCGCGCGACGTCTAGCACTGCATTTAACCATTGAAAAAGAACTGTTAACTTCAATCTAAGGTTATTAGTGTATCCTGCTCAGATATTTTGGTAAAAAAAAGACGATTACATATTTTTTATGTAGATTGAAACACCACTTTGATTCTTCTAAATAGATTGAATTGAATTTGACTTTTAATAATCGTCAAAATTCCAATCTCGGGTTAAATCAATCTCAAGAATATTAAGCAGTGCACAACCTAAACTACTAAAAGAAAGATCAACATAATATATGCTTTTGTTTACCACTTTCAATTTTAATACAATTTCACCAGCTTTTAGTAAGATATGTTCAACATTCTTAACGAAATTGTGAAAAACTGGTGGTCTGGTGGCCGCATTCACTTGCAGGAGGTATGACCAGAAAATCAGGTTCCGCCTTACGAAAAATGTCCGACATGCTCGTATATCTTTAAGGTTACAGGCTTTGTCCTGGTTTACATTGTCCATACCTTTATGAGCGAACACTTCGAGGCCAGAGCTTTGCATTGAAGCTTCTATGAAAACGCAACCGCGATATTACAGTTTGTAGAAATTAGGGTCATCTTCGCTTCTGACCTAAATTCGCGCTGACCGAGGTTAACAACAGCTTATTTTAGCAAGGTTTTTGCCTGATGATTTCTGTTGGACAGTTTAACAATGTTATGATGCGAGAGTATTGACTATTGGTTCCGAGAATGAAGTGTGACGGTGTCGGCTGTATCACCGCTGACGAAGTTATTTTCTGAACGCTTAGTCACCCGTGTATCCGGCGCGGGCGCACGTCTCGCTCATGAAACAATATCACGAATATTATTTTACAATAATTACTGAAAATATCTAGAATATAGAAAACTCGCGAGTTTGGACGTTGGTGATTTTGTTTTTAAATTATGTGACTGTTATTAAAATTGCATATTATGATTAGATAAAATATATATGGCGGTCAAGTTATCGGTAAAATTATTCGAGGAATTTGTTTAATTCCTTTGGTTTTTATTTAAATATGTACTTAACATGAACGTTAAATTATTGTTATGATGTCATAGTGTAATATTTATAACGCCTGTGATAAACAACATACGAGTACATATATTAATTTCAATGTAAATAGTAGAGTGAGTGAGACATAAGTAGTGCACATTGCGAAAATCGCCGGAATATCCACCTGCCCTGCTTGCCTTATTTTGTGTTACGGTAAGAGCAAAATACATTCACTTATCTTTTATTTGTATCATTTATCTTTACATAATATAATCGTACGAAAGCAAAAACTACATTTAATATTTTTTAAAGAATACTTGCTGCGTGTTTTATAAACGAATCTGTGGTTAATATAACGAATTCCGTGCGAACGCAGTCACGGGCAACATTTAAAAAAGATATTCAATTGATTTTTTTTTATTATTAGCTGCCTCGATTGTTAAGAGGTCTGCGTATGCGCCTCTCATCGCGAATTCTCGGGTTCGATTCCCGGGTCGGGCAAAGTGTTATTTGCGAACTGTTCGTCAAAAAGTTCACAATAGCAGCACGGAGCTGGAATTGTGCTCCGTGGTTGGCGATAGGTTCACTTCTTTTTTCATGGGACCTAAACATGTGTGTTGTACACCTCTGCCACACCCTTCTGGGTAATATAGGCGTGATTTTATGTTATATGTCATGTTATGTAGTTTAGTAAACAAGCATCTAGGTACTATGTATCTAGGTATATCTCGTGCCTGCGTTCTGCCTTCGTCGACTTATACTGCCATTGCTGCAATGTGGGCTGAAAAAAAACAAAAGTCAATAAAATTAGTCACTTCATGAGCTGCCATTATTTCAAGAAATGTCTGTGCAAACATTGAGATGGTTCATTCTACGATTAGTCATGACATAATATGATGAATATGATCATTGTTTGTGAAAAATAAGGATTGTCGATAGCCATTGTCTACAAGTACTGTACTAACCCATTTCCTCTATTTGTTTGCCATGTTAGAGTCAGAAAGATAAGCGTATTATTATGATATTCTTAACTTGTTTCTCGACGAAGTAGAGTATCATTTATCTTGATAGTTTTTAAAATTGCACTAGAAAATGTTCGTGTGTTTCGTTCTTTGTGCTAGTCAAATATTGTTTACTTGTTTTGATATTGATATCTCGCAATTACCCCAGCTAGCAACAATTTAAGTGGTTTTTAATGGCACTTGAATTTCTCTGTATTAGTAATTCATATTCTTACATGTCCCTATATGACCCCAGTTGTATTGTACTGGAGTAAAAACATGTTTTTCCCGGCAGTTAGTGATAAAGTTCTTCTCAGAAGATCTAAGTAATCGTGGCAAGGTTCATTTGTTTATGATGCGCTTGAGTCGCAGGTTAAGGTCATATAAATTTCCAAAAGGAATACCTAATGACTATACCCATAAGTAGAATTGGGTCAGTGGCATTCTTGACAACAGAAAAATATAGTGAGTAACAATTTTAGTGACCTCATTATATTGTCGCTAGCCTTTAGTTTTCGGATAAAGTGTTGCACATTTTATTGCATGTCTTTCTACGCATTATAGAGATATTTTGGCCTCATTAATCTTAATTTAATGCTTCTTAACCATTTCCATCGTACCTACATGAGCTTGACCTATAACAGTCGCTTACTTGTCGATAAACCCTAGATAACGTTAACAATAATACACACATTATGCAAACACTACATACATTCTCGAGACAAGCGCATTGGTCTCATTCTCTCTCGCTTTCTTTAGTAGCCTAGTGAGGGAGATAAATGCTAGGTACTTGGTACTACCGCCTTGGTGTCTTCGAGTTAGTTATGTGTGTGAGGCACCTGGCGCCCCTGATCAATATTTACATTTGAAGGTCTATCTTCCTCAGATTAACTTATCGACTTTAGACGAAAGTACATGCAGACAGCGCGACAAAACGCCAGTCAAATAACATGATAGTGCATTCAACAATATTTTATAACACGGCAATTTTAATGTCCAATCAATAGTATGGTACAATTATCGCAATCTACTAGGTATGGTACAATGCTCCGCACTGCTACTTACATTCACTTTATCATTCACCCAATCTTATTGACAATTTTATCAGTAACTGCACATATGTTTTGCTTGTGGTTTGTTAAGGCCGAGATATGGCGAGTTATTGCCATCAACTAAGTCCAGAACGCGGCTCCATTCTGTCACAAAGATTTACCTGAAAATCCAATAACACCTGTAGGGGCTGTACTGTGTAGCAATCCTATATGCTGGTCACTATGTCAACACGACAGTGGCTCTACATTTAGCCTCAAATTAATTCGTGATATAGGCGGACTGGATACGCCGGCGTGCGTGGGTGGCGCCCTTTCTCATTGCGATAGCCACCCACGGGACGCAGCGCCGCGACCGGCCCGTGTTTTAGAACGTTTACTCAACTCTACTATTGAGGTGATGACGCCGACGCACTCATTCATACGTTACGTAGACTGCGGTGGGATTAACTCATCGGTGTTTTATCATTATTTCGTTTATATTATTCTTTATGAGCCGTACTTTGTATAACTCAAAAAATTCTAGGTTAGGAACAAAACTGAGGATTAAACATTAATAGACAAACAACAACACAAACAACTAATGATGAGATTCCATATCTATACGTAGGGTAAAGCCCGGATTACCTATAAATATAGCAAGAGTAATTTTAAGCTAATATTATAATGAGAAAGTCTTGACTTTTTGTTAATTTGCGCCGATTTAACTCAATAACTACTGGAACGATTTCTATAATATCGTCACCATTAGATAAGTATCACGCGGGTCAAGCCGCATGCGAATGCTAGTATACCATATTCATGCCGCTCGTTGTTGATATAACAAATATCGTTGCACTTTCCTTAAGTCTTTCTCGTAGTTACATGCTTGTTTATTCCTAAATTGATAAAAAGCCGATTACCTTGGTGATATCATATACTTATATTGTGCTCAGGGAAAGATACATTGCATTATCACTTGTAAATAATTAAGATTTATTTAAATGCGCATTTCAAGGATCGAAGTGTCTGGTACTGAAAAGCTGAGCATAGCTATTGCGATAGGACCTTTTGTTCTGATAACGCGGGGATTTATTGAGTTTTAGTAACTACCAACAGGAAAACCAATAGCATGATAAACAATTGAACTATTATCGTAAAATATTATTATAAAATTACTTCATTACAAATAATTAATTAGTAGATATCATTATACTATTTATAAGTAGGTAACATTGAACAGCAATATTTACTGATTTTAATATTTTATTATTATTCAATTAATTAATTTAAACTATTCATTTCCTTGTTACAGAATTGATCTGAACACGAATCTTTAACACAATGTACACATACCGATCGATCGTGTTACGACTATGCGTGTGGGTGAACCTGTTGGCCATATGTTATGGCCAACGTGCGGAGCAGCTGCTGGCCCAGAACCCTTGCTCCAGCAAGATGACCTGCAGCGACTGCATCCGCACTGCCAGCTGTGCTTGGTGCTTCGCGGCTGACTTCAACGGCCCCAGGTGCTTTAACCCCGCTATGGAGCGAGGCGGCACCGCGGGATGCAACGAAGCTTATATTTTTAATCCCGATAACCAAATCTCTATGGACCCTAAATACAATTTGGAGCTCAGTAGAGGTAAATAATGCTCAGTTCTTTAATATTTATTTATTTATTTATTTAATATTATGTAATATTTTCATTATTGCAGACTTTGAAACTGTGATTAATTCCACAAATTAAAAAATATTTATACATTCAACCACACCCTGCATTTAATTAACATTTTTGTTGTACTGACAACGTTTAATATATTTGTTATTCACTGTCAGTTGAAAACTATGAAATTAGATTTCAATTTTATGCATGAAAAATGTGTTTTTGTACACAATAAATTATTGAAAAGTGTTAAGCTGAATAGTGAAGAGCCTTTCGTGCGATCGGACACACTTAAATCTAAAGCGTTACTAGGATTATGATTTGTAACTTGATAGTAACAACTTGATTATTATTTGTAGCGAAATCTCGAATGGGCATAGCATCCGGGTCATCCTCGTTTGAAGGATCGATGAGTTCGAGTGGTAGCAGTTTTTCGGCATCAGGTGGATCAGCCGCAGCTGGGGCCGGCGCCGACAGTCTGGTGCAGATGAAGCCACAGAGAGTCAAACTGGACATGAGAATGAGTAAGATATGCAATTATTCGGAGTATTGATTCAAGCCAAAACCTTCTCAGGATGGTTTCTCCCTCTCTCTCTTGGCTGACCAAGAAATATTTTACAATAAAATTAAGCTCATTTTATGGTTTCCAGTTATCCAATTTCTTTTTGCAATGCATTGCGAAATTAGTCCGTGCATTGGAATAAAATAATAAATAATAAAACCAAGTAAGGTTATATATATAAACCTATGACGCTGGCACAAAAGAGTTGAGAAATTTCGAATCTAGCAGCATACGAATCCATAGCTGAATTGGCAAAGCACTTGGGGCGTATACCCAGGGGGTGCAGGTTCGAGTCCTGCTGGATTCTTAATTTTTCAACTTTAATATTATATAAAATAAAATAATACATTGAATGACCTATTTTACTATCTATTTGCACAAATATTATTTAACTTTGACGAATAGCATGTAGGTACACAATGTCATTATCATTTAATTAATAATCGTCATAACGCCACGATAGGACATTTTATATCACCATTATCCTAACAAGCGATGACTAATATTTTTCCTCTATTACAGACCAAATGCAGAAGCTAACATTCGCGTACTCTCGGGCCCAGGACTATCCAGTAGACTTATACTACCTCATGGACTTGAGTAGGTCTATGAAGAACGACAAAGAGAAACTCAGTAGTTTGGGCAGTCTGCTCTCTACCACCATGAGGAATATGACCTCCAATTTCAAAATCGGCTTTGGTTCGTTCGTCGACAAATTAGTCATGCCTTACGTGTCTACAGTTCCTAAGAAGTAAGTGATTAGTTGTTATTGAGTGTTTTTCGTGGATATAATCAATAAGCTTAGGGTCCACTCGCCAGATGACAAATTGCAAATATATTTATTTATTATTTGGCTCTTCAACAATGAGTACACTGTTACATTAATAAGGGTTAACATTGTAAACTTAATTCTAAGTGTCTCACTACTTATAGAGGAGCACAACATGCACTATAATAAAAGATATAAGATAAAATTAGATATTAGACAACACATTACGCTAATTTATAAAATTAATGCTTGTTAGACAAAAAAAAAAAAAAATACAATTTCATAAAAAAAAAAATGAAATTATATAAATAAATGTAAATTAAATTAAATTATCAAATAAATAAGATTAAAACTAAATTAAATTATTACATAAATTAAATCGAAACTAAATTTAATTAATTAGATTAAAACTAAATTACAAGACAATATAAACATTAAAACTAAATTTAATTAATCAGATTAAAACTAAATTACATAACAATTTATACAAGATTAAAATAATATTAAAATAATTATTTAAATTTGATTAATATTGAATTGGAGAATTACAGTAAATAATAAAATTAAGATTAAGATAAGGATGATTTAGATGAGTGGTGATCATGATCAGTCAACATTAACCTTTTTACAGTATATACGGGGTGGATGCGACATAGCGACATTTATTGAAACCACAGCTTCTATACATGGTAAGTATCAATTTCCACCGGATAAAAATTCTCTGGCGAAAAAAAAAAAATCACATTCTCCGAACAATTTGAACATTGCGATCGTGCAATTTGTTCGGAAGACGTGGTTTTTTTTTTTCGCCAGAGAATTTTTTATCCGGTGGAAATGCATACTGGCCATGTATAGAAGCTGTGGTTTCAATAAATGTCGCTATTTCGCATCCACCCTGTATATATAGTTCTATTAGACCAATTTATTTATGCTAATTTTGCGAAGACATTCTGAAGCAATTTCAAAACTAATTTCGAATTAAAAACAATTTCAAATAGAACATTTTTCAAAATGGTCATGAATCTATAAATCTATTGTTTGATAGTATATTATTCTGAATAGATTGCAAAGAGGTTAATGAATCGTTGATATAATTCATAATTCATAACACAGTAACACAGGTGTTTATATACCTAATTCAGGCACTAGTCTCTTACAAATGTATAATGACCTCCAAATAAGTGTAAGAAATAATGTGTACTGATCCATTTGTAAAGAGAAAATAAATAAATTATGAATTATGATATATTGCCTGGGATGCCCAGGGTCAGCTTCATCAATAAACACAGTATTAGGTGAAGTATTACCTGGTTGTTCCTAATAAATAAAAATAAAAATTATGAGAACTTTACTACACATAGTGTAACTACTATTGTATTTTTGGAGGAGGCAAGTTTAAATTACTGATTTTTCTTTGAATCTGTGATGTTTAATTCTTGCTTTCTTACAGTTTGCTTAAGCCGTGCGATGGTTGTGCCGCGCCCTATGGATACCAGAATCAGATGTCTCTCAGTGTTGATACAGAATATTTCGATGTGAGTAGATATGGAATTATGTGTTATTAAATTATTTATTTTCATAATTTAATGTTTAACTGCGCCTTATATATAAATTCGGGCAAGAACAATGTGTCTCCTGTTAACCTATTACATAAATTACAGAGTCTAACACTTCACTTTCCTTATCTAAAATTTGTGTGTGTGTTTCTAGAAAGCCGTAGAAAAAGCAAACGTATCCGGAAACCTGGACGCTCCCGAGGGTGGGTTCGATGCCATCATGCAAGCCGTGGTGTGCAAGACGCAGATCGGCTGGCGTGACCAGGCTCGGCGTCTGCTGGTGTTCTCTACTGACGCAGGGTTCCACTACGCTGGCGATGGAAAGGTACACAGTTAACTAGTAAATAATGTAAATGATTCGTATTGCTAAACGTGAGAATACTTACTGATAAACTTACGTTGCGCAGCCATATTTAATGGTCTATAGACTATGTAGGCATTAATATGCATTAATAATATGCGGCACTATACCCCAGGAACGCACAAAGACTTAGTGCAAAGGGAGTGAATTTATAATTATGTATTTTTAGGTTAAGGTATATATCTATGGGACCTATGCAGCCTGCAATAAATGATTTATTATTATTATTATATTAAGGAATTTTAAAAAACATATTATAATTATTAAAATTACAATACACAGACAGGTGTATTGTAAACATACACATTTCACCTTTTTACCTAATCCAACGGGAAAATGGAACTTTCTATCGTTGGAAATACCAGTAAATATTAATTGTGTATTTTATTCGCAGCTCGGTGGCATTGTGCAGCCCAACGACGGTGAATGCCACATGGAAGAAAACATATACACGCACTCGACCCTACAGGATTACCCCAGCATTTCACAAATTAATCATAAGGTAATTGCGATTCAATCAATTGGCTTTTTCTACCGCAATTTCAACACATTTTCCTCGACGTATTTATTATACTCACATTGATGTGTGGTTATAATATTATAATAGCAGCCCATTATCATACAATACATGTCCCACTGCTGAGCTTGGGCCTCTTCTCATGATGAGACGGGTCAGGCCATAGTCCACCACGCAGGCCCAGCTCGGATTGGTAGACTTCACAACCCTTGAGCGCATTTTAGGCACTTTCAGGCATGCAGGTTTCCTCACGATGTTTTCCTTCACCATCGAGCGATAATTTATATGATAAATACACACATATCTTCGTAAAGATGAATCTAAACGATTTATTGACAGTGGGTTCGAACCCGAGACCTTTACTTGGCAGTCCTTCAGTGTCCCACTCGGCTATCGCTGCTTGTATGTGGTTAATGTTTCGAAAATGGCTGTCCTGATTTGTATAAATTTACGAACTTCGAATTTTAAGGGATATAAAGTAATACTAGTTTCGACTAGATTGGTACGTCGATAAATAATAAAGAATAGCTTATGTTCTTCCTGGGACATTGAAGCATCACCATACCAATTTTTATCAAGAGATGTTCAGTTGTTTAGCCATGAAAACATAACATAAAGACGAAGAATATTAAGTATGGTAGGAAGGAAGTAATATTTATTGCCTTCTCTTCTATAAAGTAGGTAATACTTTATAGAAGGAAAGGAAGATACCATAATTATAATAAAATATTATTAAACGTGATATATTATAATTAAAAGATTGAGATTATAGATAATATGTTTGTAATTTGTACAGGTGAAGAAACATGCGATCAACGTGATATTCGCGGTGACTCAGGAGCAGATCAGCGTGTACGAGCAACTCAGCAAGCACATCGAAGGCTCCAGCACCGGCGTGCTCAGCAACGACTCTGATAACATCGTCGATCTGGTCAGGGAACAGTACAACGTGAGTTCAAGCTTTTCCTACGATATCAAACAATTAATTAGTGTTATTATTGAGAATACGGGTTACTCACGTTATTTTAGCCGGGATATGCGAGACGTCGCGCGACGGCAACTAAACGCGATTAATCGCCCAGTTGATGAATATAAGTCATAGATTCGAAAGTAGTCGGCATATCCCGGCTAAAATAACGTGAGTGACCCGTATTCTAAATAATAATGTCTTCACCTCACGTCGGTTTTAATAATATTAATTAATCAGTGTCTACAGATGAGTAAATAAGAACAATCGACGGGCACCAGGCTATAGGGTGGCCAATCAGAGCATTACCTGATATACTATGACTTAACCGACAAGATATACTATGACATAGGACATTGCCAGCTATTATAATTATATGATTATACATTAAATTAAAATTGATTCGATGGTCTAGTGGTTAGCGTATACGCCTCTCACTGCGAGGTCAAGGGTGCGATTCCCAGGTCGGACAAAGAGTTATTTGTGAACTATCCGTAAGGAGATTCACAAATAACACTTAGCACAGAGTTGGAATTGTGCCCGGTGGATGACGATAGCATCCCATGGAACCTAAACATAACAGGTGAAATGTGGGTGTTGAACACCTCTGCCACACCCTCATGGGTAATATAGGCGTGATGTTATGTTATGATTATAAAAACATAAAACAGCATTACGTCGTTGTCAAACCAAAATCTGCTATGTGCACTTTTGTAAGATTTCTAATTTAAACCTCTGCATATAGTTCGCTGCTATATCCTACCATATAAAAAACTGTCATGTGCTTATGACCATTATATGACGATCTACGACCTCTTATTGACGACCTCTTACCTACAATCCCTTGAATGCAGGAGACCTTTTTTTGTCAATTTCTCAAAACTATGATTTCTGCACGTAGCAGATTTTGGTTTGACAACGACGATTATTCAAAAATTATAGACATAATAATATGAGTAGATAAAAGTCCTTTTAATAATATCAATTGTATGTATTGTACGTACAATGTAATCTCAGTTTACTTGTTTATGTTATGTATTTTATAAATCCAATAATTTATCCACTTTTTAATTGTTTTCATAAGTTATTTTACCGATCGGAAAGCTGTATATCATCTTTCATATTAAATGCTTTCTCTTTTATAAATATAAAAGCGTTGTAACCATTATGAATGATTATTTGCAGAAAATTACGTCAGCTGTGGAGATGAAAGACTCATCGAGTGACGCCGTGCAAGTCGTGTATTACTCATCTTGTCTGAACGGCAAGGAGCTTGTGCAGACCAACAAATGCGATGGCCTTAAGGTACTCTTACATTTGACCCGCCAGTATATACCAAATCCTCCATTTTATGGTACATAACTAATAAAATAACTAATTAATCGTTTAGATTTTAAGTATTAGTTATAGCCATGTTAGATAGTCATGCACACTATGATTATTTGGATTGTTAGATTGATATAATATGATTTTAACGTGAATTACCGCGATTAATTAGTTTTGCTTGCCTATTTCAATGGCCTATACACATTACAAAATATAAATTATAAAGATTAAACCTAAGGAAACGGTGACCTTTCTTGGTGTAGTAGACTGAATACAACTCGGTTAAATAAACTGAATTATTTATGTCAAATGTCACTATTTTCGGGTTATCTATGCAGTCATTGAGTTTATAAGTCTATAGAGGCACAGTTCTTTAGGGTGTTCTGAAGACAAACTTTTTAAGCGACAGAAAACACACATGTGCATAAGGCAAAAGCATATCATATCAGCAAGAGAAAGCATATCATATCAGCAAGAGAGACATATTAATGTCCCTACAAGGTCATTGGACAAGTACTGTTGCAATAGGTAATATTCGTAATGTTCAGGCATTAATTTTTTAATAACGTCTTCGTAGGTCGGCGACGTGGTCGAGTTCACAGCTGAGATCACACTGAAGGAATGTCCCAAGGACCGCAGCAAGTGGAGGCAGACCTTCGACATCTCCCCCGTCGGTATTTCCGACAGCCTCACCGTGGAACTCGAGATGGTGTGCGACTGCCCCTGCGAACAACCCGGACATCATGTGAGTGACTTAGACATGCTTGTAACAAATAAAAATATTTTAAAAGGACTAACAGCTTTGCTCTGAAATTTTACTGATTGTTGACGTGTGCAAGCACCCTTGGGGTTAATGAATAGTTATTTATGGTACAAGTGAGAAAAAGTTTATATTTCTGTTGTGAGTGCCAATTTTAAATCTTGAGCTTGAGAAGTAGTCTTGAATTGAATCACGAGCGTAGCGAGTGATTCTAATAAAGACTACTTCGCAAGCGAGAGATTTTAAGAGGTCACGAGCTGGAAATTATTTTTTTCTCATGGGTTACATACCAAACTTTTCACCTCCTCCAGTGAGAAAATATTAAGATTTAAATAAACTCGTACTCGATTGCTTAACCTGGGATAATTCCATGAAATATGACAGTAATACCGATTCAAAATGCGTTTTAGGGCCTTTTGTAAGTTCCAGTAAACAATTAAACATAAACTGAAAATAATTTATAGTTGCCCGCGATGACTGACATAGACACAGACTTTTTTTTACTCACTAGTGAGTAAAAACGATTTTTACTCACTGAATTCTGTCAAGTGTGGTGGAAAAATATTTTAAAAGGACTAATAGCTTTGCTCTGAAATACTACTGATTGTTGACGTGTTCAAGCACCCTTATGATTAATGAAAATAAATTATTTGAGTTTTTGAGTTTTGAAATACCCTTCAAAAAGTTTAACAGTGTATCAGCTTCAGTTTTTACAAAATAACGCAAGTCTGATGATCATGGGCTTCTGGGCTATTTCAGCTAGTTAGAAATTAGAAAAGTTTGGCAAGTTATTTATTTTTCTTGAAATTAGTAAATTTGAATATTGGTAATAAGCGGTTCCATTTAACAACTAAGTATTTAACATCGATCATTAATCATTTTGATAGTTTTCAGACAGTTTAATGGTATAGTACAGTTTGAACACAGTATAATAATGCTAACGTTTGCTTACGAACTATTCACGCACGTAAGGACGTCAAGAATAGACTCTATTGCACGCTTATCAATAGAAGCCTCGGGTGAATATTGCTCTAGCCGAGGGTACCCAAGTTTATTCACGCCTTACTACGTTCTAGTGACCGTAGCTGATATACGTTTTTCTTCTTGTTTGACTTGTAGGCTTACAACGACAGTCCGCTGGTGTGCAGCGGCGAGGGCGTGTCGGCGTGCGGCGTGTGCGTGTGCGGCGCGGGGCGCTTCGGCAAGAGCTGCGAGTGCTCGGCGCACGGCGGCGGCTCGGCCGAGCAGGAGCGCGCCTGCCGCCCCACCAACGCCAGCGCTGGCCCGCTGTGCTCCAACCGCGGCGCCTGCCTCTGCGGCGTGTGCGAGTGCAACAAGATGGACGACCCCCTCAAGGTATACCGCTCTGCTAATTACTAACGACTACATTTACACGTTCTCTATGTATAGACTTTGTTTTTATTATGTACTTGTGAAATATCCATGTTACTTAAGAAGCCTTAGCCTAAGCGGCCTACAAATAAAAAAAAATTACACGCAGTTCGAAATCTTTAGTCAGCTTTTAAGTTCAGAAATACAAGACGAAGATAACGTAACATTTGTGTTATCGTTCAGGTGATCTCCGGTCCGTTCTGCGAGTGCGACAACTTCACGTGCGACATGAACAAGGGGCTGCTGTGCTCGGGCCCGGAGCACGGCGAGTGCGTGTGCGGCAAGTGCAGCTGCGCGCCCGAGTACTCAGGGCCGGCCTGCCAGTGCCTGCGCGACCAGGCGCCCTGCCGCTCGCCCGGTCAGTGCTCGAGGGTTGCTCTTCATTCGCTTACGTGACTAGCCTGGAAGAACGTGCCCAGAGGCTATTCTCTCATCTTTTTAAGTCAAATGCTACGGAGACCGCTATATAACTAGCTTAATACGTGTCCATTTCTCTGTGGCGTCAGATTAGATCATCTATTGAGCAGCTATAGGGGCAATAAGCATAATGACTCATTTTTATTTTGTATGTAATTAAAACACCTCTCGATTTTAGAAACATCATTCAGAGAATTGCTTTGATATCAACATAAACTTCCTGAGATAATACAAATTTAAATTCACATTAATAGGAGACGCCCCAAACGCTTCAAACAAACGGCTACAAAAGCGTGACGTCACTACCTTGTAGCTTTTATGCGAAGTTATGAATTATGACACTCAAACAAATGAGACATTTATACAAAAAATAAGTAGCAAATATTTTTGGACTACTGGACTATATTAGTAGATAGCAACCAACATGATTGATGTTACAATCAATACAAATGCTGTATCGATAAACACGGCCGATTTTTCAATTTCCAATTGGTTTTTATATAGCATTTGGCCATGTTTAGTAATTATAATATGTACTAAGAAATAGTCTAAAATATTTTTTTTTGGACATTGTTAGGCATTGTTTTACATTGTGATTTAATCATTTTGGCGTGACTTAACATTAACTTTACTCCATTAATATACTTAAAAAAGTATTGAAAATATTATTAAGTACATTCTATACCTTTATTTATTTTTACTATTTTTTTTTATCATAGAAAACAACGAAATCTGCAGCGGCAACGGCAAGTGCGTGTGTGGACAGTGCGTGTGCAACGTGGACGATGACAGACACTACTCCGGCAAATACTGCGAGAAATGCCCGGTAACTAACACTCATACTTCAGTATAGATTTATTTCTTTTTCGAGGCGGTTGGAATGAACGGTGAAAATACACAGTTTTGGTCCCTTTCACTCGCTTTATGTACTGCTAGTGAATGAAAGAAGCCTCCCCGAGAGACGTACACAACGATTCCCTACGTCCGGCGCACCCTGGGCAATTCGCGAGTTCTCCAAAACGAATTGGCTAATCCTTTCACCACGATGGCAAGTCAAAATAAAATTTGACTCAGCCATCGACACGACGATGAAGAAGAAGTGACTGAGACGCATTTTCGCTACTTATAATTACTACCTTTAACATCTATCGGCTATCACATAGATTCTACATTAAGGTCTAAATGTATTTGTAGATAGTGATACCAATGGTATATTTGTAGACTTGCCCCGGTCGTTGCGGAGAGTTCAAAGACTGCGTGTTGTGCGAAGTGCACAAGAGGGGAGAACTGTACAACGCAGACACGGACGGTTGCGGCGACTGCGCGCTCTTCCCCATCGTCGAAGAAGGCAAGATTGAAGGTAAATAACTATTTTGACTGAATAAAGATTCGATATTGTCAAATGCCTCTCAAATCAAATCAAATCAAATCAAATTATTTATTTCCATGGGCCCCAAGGGGCGCTAGAACACGTCAAAACAAACATCAAAACACAAAAAATATAAAATTAAAACAAAACTTAGCTAACTAAATTATAATACTTATTGTAATAAAATGATTTGACACCGGAGCTTAGATTGACTTTCATTCAACTTAGAGATTTGAATTAAAATCAATCCAAGTACCAGCTCCGATGGGATGAGAAGAGCTGGTGAGAAACTCATGTGCTTTTCAAATAATTCATACAATATTTGTTTGTTTTTTGACAATAATTTTATGTGTAAGTTATAGCAACCAAAACAACGTTATGGCTAAACTTAAATATAGAAATGGAATAAAATTAATACTATAAGTATTAATCTCGAAATCTTACTTATCAAATAAACTACTGGAATGTCAGTCACATCCACGACGTTTAACCATATTCCCGGCATGGTACTATACAAACGTATATCGTATCATTGAGGCTTGGTGATGTTTAGTTGTAGATTCCTACTTAAGTAACATTACAACCCTCAGATGTAAATATTTTGCATAATGCGATTAAAACTAAGGGATGCCAAGGTTTAGAAATCAGCAATTTCATCCTCAAAGTAACTATGTCTGTTTGTTACACATTCACGCCTAAACGACTGGTCCGATTTTTATGAAATTTGGTACAGGGATAGTTTAAGGCCTGGAAAAGGTTATAGGCTAATTTTTAACAACACACCACGCGGGGAAGCTTTTGATGAATAACCCCATATACAAATAACTGTTTGTTCACAGCCAACGAATCTCGAAACGAGCACTTGTGCAGTTTCTACGACGACGAAGACTGCTTGTACGTGTACGTGTACTCCTACACCGATAACCAACAGCTCGTCATCAGGGCGCAGAAGGAACGGGAGTGCCCCAAGAAAGTAGGTTTTGCCTTTTTCTCTAAGCTATTTACCAGACCGCACTAATAAATCTAACTGTTGCAAACAGTAGCTAATTTAAGACTTCAGGTTGTAGATTCATACTCGTAAAAGAAATATTTATGTTTTCTATCAACCTTCAATCAGCTATGCTGTCATTTTTTTTTGTTGGGTGCTTGAGTTTACTTGTATGATCAGGTGAACTTTTTAATTATTTTTTTATGGTGTTTAATATATAAATAGGGAAACAATATATTATATTAATTAAAGTTTTTTTTAATTTAGATATATTAGTGGCTTCTAAAACTTTTATGGTGTGGTAATTTCTATTATATTCTGCCTTTTTGTTACTGTTTTACCTTGTAAATTTATTTATTTCTGTTCTTTTTATTATTTTGTAAATTGGGCTCGCTATAATACAGAACATAAATGAATTATTTTTGTAATTATATCAGAAAATATAGTATTTAGATAAAAACAAACCTTTTTACTTCTCTTGGCTTGCTTTCAAAAATAAAAAAATATGTTGGTGCAGGAAACAATCTATGTGACATTTTAATTGTTTGTGTGAATTCAACTATATTTTATTGATTGGCTTGCAAAGCAAGGAGACTATTTATCTAATAAAAAATAGTAAAATGTGACTTAAACAAAGGGGATTGTTGTACAACATTTTATCGAAATTGTGACAGAATGAAAACCTATCTTATATGAAGAATATTCTATTTAAATATTATTCTTTTAACAACATAAAACTTCACCATCATGGCAAGCCGAGTTTAATGAAAAAAGTTAAGTAAGCAAACAAATTTAAGTCAAAGTAAAAGCGTGTGCACAAAACAGTTATTCGATCGCGATACAGATTTCTGGTATTTTCCTTTAATTTTATTCATCATTGTGTTTATGGAGGAAATAAATAAAGGATATTTTAGTTACGGTCTGAGTAAGTAAAAATATTTACAATCTTTAATCTGGGTTCTTTTTAATTAATTTATTGGTTTTACAAGATTGATATAAACTATATATTCTGTACTAAAATTAGAGTGGTAAAATTGAGCTCCAAAATGTCAAATTGACAAATGATTATTTGTGTATTACGTTTTGGAGCTCGATTTTTTATTCTTTCTGGTACAGAGTATAGTTTGATGTAGGACAAAAATACTTATTAGGTCTACTTTACATGTTTACATGGTCATGTTTTACGTTCAATGGTCTCCTGATTGACCAGATTTTTGTAATATAACTTAGCTATCAAGGCCATCATAGTCACATAGAATATAATAATAATTTATAATAACATATATGTATGTATTATTATGTTTATAAAATTATGCCTTCACACAGTTGCTAGTGAAAATGCAATGCAAATTTATTTTTGCTTTCACATCCTTCATACATTTTTTTCATACATACTGCTGGGTATACTGCGTTTAGGGCTTGTAAATATTCGAATATTTTAAAAATTAAATATTTAAAGTTTCTAGATACAGTAGTAGAATACTACTTAGACTTATGATAGCGAAATACTTCGACTCTAGCTAACTTGGTAATTTTTTAAGATTTATTTTTGGAAGAAGTAAAGACAATTCTAAAATAAATAAAAAAACTTGAATGCTTGTTATTAATTGTATTTTTTTTTCTCTAACTGCGTTGCAGGTTTACATATTAAATAAATAAAAGCATGACATTAATGTACACGGTTTGCAATCATATAGAACTGTTTTCTGTATCACTATCAAGTCAGCATACATTGGAATTTTATTGAATCGAATGAATACTTATTGCGCAATACTAAAATATTTGTCTGTCAATAATATTATATTAACTGATAAAAAAAAACACTGGTCTGAAAAAATGCTCAGGTGATTGAATAAAATATGTGACGTCTTCTTTTCTGTTGGTGACAATAATAAATAACATTTTTTTCGGTACTATATGCATGTTCCAGGCGCATGTTTTTGGGCAGTTTTTATTATTACATATTAATATGTTTGTTGTTTTCTCGTAGGTGCCAATCCTGGGCATAGTGCTAGGCGTGATCGCCGCCATCGTGCTGGTGGGCCTGGCGCTGCTCATGCTGTGGAAGATGGCCACCACCATCCACGACCGCCGGGAGTTCGCGCGCTTCGAGAAGGAGCGCATGATGGCCAAGTGGGACACGGTAAGGATTACTCTAATATTTACTTCGATTTGATTAAATAACTGTATATTTTGGTGTTATTCCTGCTTTCAATTTCTACTGTAATCTCTGTACCTAAACAATATTTTGCAAGACCAGTCGGAATAATGTAAACATGTTGTGAAAATAGAATATAATGTGCTTACTATCTGGAAAAGTACGAAAAAAGGTCACTCTTCAAACAAAATCGTCTCAAGTGATCATTGATCCAACATTTTGTGATAAAAGGTCTCATTTTCGTATCTTATCAGCTATTTCTATGAAATTGTTTACATTGGTCTAATTGATGTTATTTCCACTGACTGGGCGAACCCAGTGATCAGTAGAAATAACATAAAAGCCCGTTATTCATTCATATATCTATGTCAATTTTCATGCATTTTGTTCAACATTTTTTTGTCTTTTTTTCGTAGGGCGAGAACCCCATTTACAAGCAGGCGACGTCGACCTTCAAAAATCCCACGTATGCTGGAAAATAATAAAATGTTTCATACAAATAATATTCAACAAATGTTACGTGACAATAGTCTCAATTACGATACAACACCGCATTTATAATATGAACAAGTCGTCAGTATTCAAAGAAATTGCATCATTTATAGAATTTTTATCAAAAGCTTTTAGAGTCTTATTGAGATATGTTTAGAATGTTGCCTTAAAAACGTGCCTTTTCGTATAACTGTTCTAATGTAATGTAAGAAACAATGCCAAATGATTTACAGTGGCTACTTGATTGCGTTTCTCTGTGTGAAAACCCTGTCTACAAAATTGTAGACTTAATATTTGGTACAGTTATACCTTCCACTATTCAATACCTAACATTAGGTCTGTTTAATCTCAGAGTGTATATGTACGCTTTTTGTACTTATGTGTGAGTGTATGTAAATGTACTTATATGTTTGTGTGTAGAATCGGAGGCAGCGTGGCGTTCAGATCTTTCTTTCATAAATTATTACGTACAATGGACGATCATGCTGTGTCCGATAGGTTGTAGTTTAGAGCTTTATAACGTTTATAAATATTTAATTTTACAACTGATTTAAAACTTTTTTTTATGAGGTAGGCTGACTGATAATAAAAACAACTCTAACGAATTAAAATGTAAACCATACCATACCATACCCACATAACACTTTTTGTCTTGTGTTGGAGTTGTATTGAAAAATAATTATAAATAAAATTGCTTCATATGAAATGACGAAATCAATCCAGACTAAAACGTATAATCGCGCCTGAGTCGCACTCTCTTGATAATGCCTAGACGTATAGGCGAAACCGCGGTCGACAAAATAGACCAACATTACGTGAGTAACACCCGTATTTCATAATTTGAATAATGTTACAAACTCACGTCAGTTTTAATAAAAAAAAAAAGAGTTAGATTTACGTTTTTTAAGCCTTGATCAGCCTTCCACTAAGTCAATTTGATAACCCGGCTAAAAGTATACTAAGGATAAATATTAATATAAATTTATTAAATAAGTTAAGCAATTTACATAATTATATATTGAAATGAAATTTAATCTCAAATAATGAGTCATCCTAAATATACATATAATAATTATAGTCATCGTTCCGTGAATAATGAAGATGTTCTGAGGAAATTAACGAATTATAATGTCACTGCCATAAATAGACCAGTGTTAGGCAGTAAGTGAGAAATATTAGCTGCCCGTACAAATCAATTTAGCATTGAAATTGAAAACCTGACAAAGGCGTGTAGTCTGCGATATTTATGTTGCGTGATCTCACTTTCCGATTTTCTTGATCTAAGGAATATTATCTATAATATAATATCTCAAAATATTCGAGAACGCATCATACATTATCTCCGTAATACAGCCATGATGGTAATCGCATCGTCATATAGCTGTAAGAGCATTGACAGTACAGTCTCAGTGCTGAGATAATCTCACTTTGGAGATTGCCAATATGATATTTGTACCGCTTCCATGTTCGCTGTTGTGCCTTGTTATAAAATAAATAATAACTCGTGCCATTACTAATATTGTAGAAGTAAAAGAATATTATTTATTTCAAATTTTAATGTTGGAGTAGAAAAGTAATATTATGTAATTTATAGTATTGTAAGTTTAATAAATTAAGAATGAGTTTGGAATAATTTTATATAGTGGTTACTTTTTATATCAGAAAAATGGCAATGTTTTTGCCGTTTGTATTGTGCTATTTATTTTAATGTTTCCGATGTGTCTTCACATGAAGGCGACGCACAATATCAATATTACTTCCAATCTATAACGGGATATTGATAGAAACAGGATAATCTGTATCTATTTGTATTGCGGTCGTCATCAACCCGTAGTCAATAGATTTGTATTATGAATATTCGCGGGCAATATCGTATTGTTGATATTGGTTTGGTCGTCTGCCTTCCGATATTACTCAATGTCTTTCTCTGATTGTACATATTTAGTTTTAAATACTGGAATTTGTCATAAACAGTCATGGCTTCTAATAGTAGCTAATAAAATATTAACACAAATATTTTTTCTTTTTCTTTCCATTTTGATAAAATAGATCAAATTATTCACTAAAACTATTCACAAACGAAAATTACTTGTCTATTATTAGACAAACAATAAATTTTCGTTTGTGATTAGTTTCATACCGAAACTACTCGACCAAAAACCCACATAATGACACTGATGATGAAATAAGTGATGATGGTGTGGCGAATGTCTACAATGAGGGAATGGAATCTCGCGAGATTGGGGCTTAGACGAGATCTCGCGAGTTTATGAATCACAAAACCACAGATCTTACGTCATCTGACATTCATAATGCTGTATGTTTGTAAAGTCGTTCGAATGTGTGCATTAAAGCACAAAAAGACATTAAAATAATAGTTTAAATAAAATACAAGAAAGCGTGGGGCGCTCTGTGCCATATTTTTCGTCTATCGAGCAACCCACGCTTTTTCACAATATTACTAGTATTTTTTTGTTCATTACCATTTTCAGCTTATATTAGAAATTATTTTTCACTTTTTTAAAAGTATACTTTAAAAGCGTGTTTTTTATTTTTTTTAAAACTATTATTTATTTTCTACTTTTTAGTTTGGTTTATTTATAAGAGCATTTTTTTTATTTTCTTTTATTTCTTAAATATTTTTATCGAATTATTGCATTGTCATAGATCTTTGACAGGTGTGCAAAATTTGAATGAAATCTGTCCGTTTAAAGTGGGTCAAAATCGAGTCCAAAGGAGTCGGTTACATACATACAGGTGAAGCTAATATAAGCGTGTTAAAAAGATTCAAATAACATTTACAGGGGCACACAGAGGTTTATTATTATCATCTTTAACTAACTAGCTGACCCGGCAGACGCTGTCCTGTCTTAACTATGAATACATCCTATTTGACGTCATTTCTCAAGTTTTGTAACACGCATAATTATGACAATCCCCTTATAGTTCCAAAAATAAAACCGTCTTTATTTACAAAAAAAAATAACTACTATAATATTACATTGCAAACTGCATAAAATAGAGTTAAATAGCCGTACCTATATGTGGGTGTCATACGTAATAACATCGTAGTACGAACCTAATTGTTAGATGAAATGTAGGTGTATGTACTATACGTCTTGGATTAATTAATCGTGTTGTAATAATTATCCGCCACGCCACCTCGAGTAATACAAGACCGGGCGTAATCGTTTGAGGCCGCTTCCAATATGGCCGTGCATAATTGGACGTAGTTATGCAAACTAGAACCAACCCTCATTTTGAGTGAAATTGAGTTATGTATGTAGATAGACTATAATGGTGTTTAGCATCTTCTTTAGAACAAATCCTGGTCAATATACCAATCCACAACGCTAGATAAAGAAGCCACCTAAGATACCAACCCTAGTTTTAGACACTTTTTTATGCTAAATGGACTTATGTGGCATAGTACCTATAGAACTTTAGCATTTTTACTTCGCAAAATAGAACCAAGCCACATGGTTCGCATAAAAAAAAGATAGTTTGTTTATTTTTTTTCGCAAAAGAGAACCATGTGGCTTGGTTCTATTTTGCGTATCAAATAAATTCGCTAAAAAATAACCAAGATGCTTAGTTCTATAAAGATAATTATATTTTGTAAAATCAGAAGTAAATAATGAACTAAGATGCTTGGGTTTGCTCTGCATTAAAAAATAGAATGTTTGAAAGGAATTTAAATTATATACCTTGGTCGCTAATATATAATAATGATAATTTACGTATTATCATGTTTTTCCCCAATGAGGATATGTGTTAAAAATATATCTACCATAAACTACCGTGATTATAAGATAGCAACACGAAATATTTATGGTATGGTAACTCTGACACATTCGTTTCTACCGCGCTTACGTCTGTTCTTATTTCAAATTTAATCAGGTAATTCGTCTAAAACTAAGTATGAATAAAAAGTTGAGTGCTCGAACAATGGCACTTGTAAGTGCTTGCCTACAAAACAGCTCAGACGATGAAGATAAAAACAACAGTGATGTTGGTAAGTAAGTCATTACTATTTTAGTTTGTTATTCTAACCTCAAAGGATTTTATATTTTATTAAATTTTTTACTAAAAATTAGGCTAAAGGCATAAAGAGGTTATGGTATTTTTAATGTTCTATATTCATTACCTGTATCATGGTATATAGTCATACGCACCATTGGATAGACTGTGAAATATCACAACACAAGCTCATTTTGTGAAACAGACAAAATTTTGTAGCCTAAGCACAAGTTTGTTCGTTAATTCCTCTTATACACCTATTATATATTTTTATTGCAGATATTATTGAGAATTCTTCACAGAGTAGCCCTACAAAAAATTTAAAAACGTGTAAGTCAATCAACGGCATAAAATATCTACTATTAAATAAGGGCTCCATCCGAAAAAACGGAACCGAAGACAAACGAATCGCTGTTAATTACGTAAGATTTAAAATCATACAGAAGTGATGAGCTTTAAAATGATGTATTGTTAACTCAAAGCTGTCTTTTAATAAAAACCATATTGGTGGATATAATGCAGAAAAAGTTTGGCAGTTTGAATGTGCTTGTTTCGGTGAATTGAGCTTATGCTTTTATTGTTATTTCTTAAATCTTAACCTAGATTAATTACTTCTACTTACAGTCAGTTCAGTTTAAAGAATACATTACTGACAGGTCGTGACTGAATAGATGTCGAAATTTAGAAATAGGGTTGAATTTAATTTAACCGATAACTTCGGCATTTAAATAGGGAGGAAACTTATTAATAGCGTTGAATTCACGATAAATATATTATAAATTTATCGTTAATCTTGTATTGACATATTCTTGCCAGGAAAGTATTCTCTAAACGGCCGGACTGTAAATGCGAATGTGGGTTTATTTGTTTCGCTTTCATGTCTTAACTACTCAAGCAATCGGACTGGATTCGCACGTTTTTACAGGTACAGAAAAGAACATAAAACGCGAGTGTGAGGATATTATACGTTTGTGAGGATGGATGGATGATGAATGTTTGTTACACTTAACTGCATGAATATGTCGCAGCTATTTTTTTGATAGCCTATAAATTATATGAGAGGTAATACTTTTCTTTCTTCTTTCCTCTGCAGCTTTGCCTATTGCTGATGCCAATCACCTTGGTGAGCATGAAGTTTTGACTCCTAAAATCAGTTGTGAGAAGAGTGTCGAACTGCTTTTTTCTGGTATGGATTGCTCTAAGTATTTAAATACCAGATCTCATGAGGATGTTGAAGAAAAAAGTATAGAGCCTCCACCTTATTCTCCGTTAACACCTAGACCAGTTAGCAATCATAATTTGGGGATGTATGGAGAACAATCCACGAACTCCCCTCATAACATTGTCCAGTATATAAAACCTGCTGAACCTCATGTTAGACTTCGTGAAAACCTTGATGAGAAGAGGATCAAACCTTCAGTATCACGTCCTCTAAGTCCAAGACCCAATCAAAGCAGCCTTCCCGATCCTCTATCATCTCCTGTTCGTTCAATGTCACCAGAAACAGCAAGTATATTTAATATTTTAACGGCAGACCTTGAGAATGACTGCGAAACTTACGTAAATACGTTTAATATTAATGAGAACCGTTGATTAGTTTCACCAGCTTCTTCAAATAGAACTGAAGCGATATTTGATGACGACGATTCAGTACAGGACCCGGAATTTGTTGTGGAAAATTCTACTGGTGGCAGTGATAATAGTTCAGGAGTTTCAGAATCACTGATTACCACAATGCCAGCCATGTATGAAACTACTACTGGTGAGAATCAAATTCAAACTTTCAGCCATAATCAAAACTTACAAGACAACATTTCTGAAACAGTTAGATCTTCTTTAGGTAGGCCAAAAAGGGGTAGAAAGAGAAAGTATGGTGATTACACTCGAGAGGAAAGGAAGAAGAGGAAGTACCAAAATCTGTCTTATGTCAACTCTAGGAATCAAAACATTGAACCAAAGCAATTTTTAGATTACAGTTGTAACTGTCCAAAAAAATGTCAAGAGAAAATTTCGAGAGAGAATAGATTAACCGAATTTCAAAAATTCTATGCTTTAGGCACTTATGAAGCACAAAATATGTTTATTGCAGCTTGTGTCAAGGAAAAACCAACAAAACGTTCATACGTTACTGCTACTAGTGATAATTCAAAGAAGAAGACCTTTACTCGAGAATATCATCTACAGGATGTACTTATTTGCAAGAAAATGTTTTTAAACACTCTTCAGACAACCTCCAAAAGGGTAAATACATCTCTTTGTAAGAAACGCGACAATTGCATAATAGATAAGCGAGGTACCCAAGGAGGACACAATAAAGCAACTATTGAAGGCGAAGAGTTTGTCATAAACCTCATACAAAAACTGCCTAAATATGTCTCTCACTATCGGCGAGCAGATTGTAATGAAGCCAAGTTCTTAAGATCAGATATGACTTTTCCTAAAATTTATAAGTTATACGAACATGAAGCAACTTCGGCTGGACAGAAAGTGCTCTCCTTTTCAAAAGTTAAACGCCTGTTTCTTACGAAGTTTAATCTTCGCACAAAACCTTTAAAAAAGGATACATGCAACAAATGCGACGAAGAAAAGGCCTTAATGGAAGATGCTCATCGAGAACACTTACGAAAAGCAAAAGCATTACAACAGCAACTCAAAAACGACATGCAATATGCTAAAGAAGATCGATTCACCGAAACAATCACATTCGACCTGCAAAAAACTCTACCCCTTCCGCGTATACCGACTAATATTGTATTTTATAAAAGACAGCTATGGGTATACAATTTAGGAATCCACACTGGAAGCGATGACCAGGCCCATTGCAATATTTGGGTGGAAGGTGAAGCGGGAAGGGGATCCCAAGAAGTAGGCTCCTGTCTGTATAAGCATCTAATGGTTAGGCTTGGCGATAGCGGCGTGAAGAACTTAATTCTTTGGAGTGACTCCTGTGGAGGCCAAAACCGCAATATTAAGCTAACGTTGATGCTAAAAGCTTTATTAAACGATCACCCAACACTGGAAACGATCAGGCTACGCTTTTTAGAATCTGGTCACAGTTTCCTACCAAATGATACCGATTTTGGCAGAATAGAATGTGCTTTAAAATTACAGCAACGATTATATACGCCAGAAGACTATATGCGAATAATGCAGGTATGCAAAAAGAGTAAACCAATGCAAGTTCACAGAATGAAAACAGAAGATTTTTTATCAAGTGCTAATTTACAAAAGAAAATAACAAACAGGAAAAAAGCTACTGATGGCTCTAAAGTATCTTGGCTTAATACTAAAGAAATAATGCTCAAAAAAGAAGACGAGTTTTCGATTTTTATGCGATCAAACCTGGATGATGACCATATACAAGTAAATATAAAGAAAAGTTTACGAGGAAATACAGGTCTATTAACTAAACAAATAATGGATCCGCTATGGCCTAATGGAAAACCTATTCCCGAAGCGAAGTTGAATGACCTGAAAAGTATGTTGCATCTTATACCAGATGATGCCCAAGACTATTATAAAAAATTAACAGGAGATTCAACTGTACAAGATGATATAGATGGGTTTTCTGGTACAGTTGATTTTGAAGTAGAAGTTGAAGATGCTGACTAAGTAATAATAAATTCTAAGTAGGTACACAAAATGATGAATATTAGTGGTTTGCTTGTATTGTTGCATAAAAGATTTTAGTATGTAAAAGTAATATAGGTTGTTTGTATGTACAAGTTGCAATAAAAAATATGATTAAAACATAATTATCTTATATTTATTTTTCATTTAAAATTTCAACAAAGAACCAATCTACAAAACTATAGTTTTGCAATAAGGAACCATTAAGTTTTTGATCATAAAGGAATACTAAACTGTCATAAAATTCAATTATAAAGTTTTATTATATTCTTGACAATACAGTTCTATAACGTAGTTAAGTTAGATATCTCATATAACTTACCTATTATTTTTTACACACCTTTAAAACAAAAACCTAATTATCTCGAAAGTGACTTGTTGTGGGTTAGTTCTCGTTTGCATAACTACGTCCAATTTAACTATTTACTTGCTAATTGCAACGCAGTATGCAGTCTTCATTCTTAGCCCGGTATGTATAAAATACGTCGTTCATAAATCATGTAGCCCATTATAATTACTTCAGACGTAAGTGTAATAAATAACAGTCCCTACTGAACAGAGCTTTCTTGTAGTTGTACTGGTTGATTTAAAAATACATAGGTACCTGCTATAACTTCTTAAGGACAGTTACTTAATCTTAAGCTTCTTTTCCGTATTTGTTTTCTATGAAAATATGTTGTTGTTATTACTGGTAGAAGGCCGCCTTTGAAGAAAATACATTATTAGTAAGTATTTGTGTGAGAAGAAATAAGTTTTTGGAATTTGGGACAAAAGAACGGCATCCAAACTGCGTTTCAACTGCAACATTTTGCTATTGTAATGCAGGTTTATTGCAATACAACAGCAAACTGACCTGAGTAAAGTTTTCACAGTTGTATTTTCAGTTTTCAGTCAAAAAAACGAAAAAATACAGTGTTCCTATTGGCTATTCTGAAACAACCCTGACCTTTGAGCTATACCTACTTACAACTATTTTAGGTAGGTATACAATTTTTTTCCGTATCAGTAAAAACAAGGGAAAGTAGGAGAAGGTGAGATTCTGTCTTCACATTTTTAACAAGTAACAACTCTTGATACAGTAATTAGTAAATACATTTAATCGACTTGGCATACTGATCTCATAAACTGGAAAACTCATATCATGCCACCAAATCCAAATTGGCAAAATTTTCTTACACTCTTTTCTCAATGAAATGAGAAAACAGCACTATCAGCATATTACGCATACGCATATTCATGGATGATATACGGAATCATGCTATGGGGAAACAGTGTAAGCGTGTCCATTGTACAAAAATAAAAGATCAGAATAAAAGCCCAAATAGATAATCTGGATAGTTGTAAACATATTAGGTAGATATAAATTATTAACGCTCCTATCTATATATATTTACGATATCTGCATACCTATTTAACATAAACACTAGACATAAAGATAATTTATATTTACCATAATTTATAACCAAAGCCCTATTATACGATTGTGAAAATATTCAATAAATTACCAAAACCCATAAAAAGTGAATCAAAACTTTCTTTTTTAATAGAAAATTAAAGGCATTTTTAAAAGAAACATACTAATAATTCTATTGACGAATATTTCAAATGTGAAGCATGTGATTAAAATATCTAAATATTATATAAAAAAACAATGATAGATAAAGATATTGTAATCGATTCTTTAATTTCTTATATACTTATTTATTTCTGTTTTATGCTAAATGTTATTTCTGCAACGCTTGAACATACTTCTAAGTTAAAAAAATCTGTATCTCGTAGTATGCAAAAAAAGACTTCTGGAACTAGTAGATACATAACACTTACCAAAGACATTAGCAACCCTCGTTTAATTACAATGTGTCTTGTCCGCAAGAAGTGCTAAACGGTACCTACCATTTATATTGTACACGCTAATATGTTTGCTATAAGAATGTAATTTAGGTGATGTTACGTAAATAGAGTCGAGTTCATTTATATGTTTTTGACCTTATTTTTTCAAAAAAATGGTTGAAAACTGTCAACTAGTGATGTAACGAATATTCGTATTCGCGAAATAATTCGTGAAATATATACAAATATTTGCTTGAAGCTAGTCGTATAATTATCTAAAAGATAACAAATGTTAACCCGATACCTTTTTTTCTTGCTCACTCATTTGAAACTATGCATGGAAATCGAGGAGATAGTTCGTCTGCAGCTATTAATTTCTTTTATAATTTCGAAGTAAATTCCAAAATGTTAGCGTCCTTAATTGCTTATACATCAGATACCGACTTATCTTATCTAGAAAACTGCTACCCTGCTTAATAAGGTAACTTAACGTTATAGTAATTGCCGGCTAGACCGCGAGCTCGCGCTGGTATAATAGTGACGTTGCAGATTTTATTTTAAGCATTACGTAACAAACTGTCTCACTGACTGACGAGCATTCACCATCAATGTAACATTTTTTCGAATAAAATTTTGATGTAATACCGTTTGACCGTGGTAATATTCAACAAATAAGTAAAGTAGAAAAAAAAAACAATGTACTATGGCAATATTATCTGATATTACTCAAAATTTTATAATTATTTCTTTATTATATGTAGATATTGAACATGTTACTAAATTAATGTTAGTACTATACATGTAATTTTTTTAATTATTAATTTTTCTTTTTATTGAATCCTTCTATTCAAATAATATAGATAGATATCTATTACTTGTTTGAGCATGGAGTATGATTCTGGTATGTACACGTCCACATCTATCTTGTCAAATAAAATGTTGGGTGACCTACGACACAGGTTTTCCTAGTGTAGGCATCCACTTAACAACACACAATTGTAATGTGTATACTATTCTAGATATTAAGTCATTGGTTATTTTGCTATGTAAAAGAAATTTTGTATGCACCTAATTTGAAAAAATAAATTGATTTGATTTGAATATTTGGATCTGTTACGATGTTTTACATGCCAATGCCCGCGGTCTGAAAGCACTAATACAAACAAGCGATGAAAAAAAAGTCCACGGTATTAAATTAAACCGTCCAATATACCAACTTAACTACAAACTCAAATGCGATGATACTACTACACGTAAAGCTCTTTTGAAGGGGATATTTTTCATTACGGCTACGGCTCAGAAATTTCAGTCACGGGGGAACCATGGGAAATAAGTATGGAATTTGTAGGTACAGAGGGAATCTTTGATAGATATATGTACCTACCCATATATCTAGGTATCTATCTTCTTCTTCTTTGCGTGTCAATGGAAAAACACATGGAAATGCATGCTATTTTAATTTTGTTTGACCAAAACTTTGCCACAAGAACGGCATCATCGGTGGCGCTCCACAGGTCGTCTATGGTACAGGTGGTAGGACATAAGGGGCATGTAAGAAGGTGAGCCATCGTTTGGGGACTGGCACCGCATTCGCAATCGGCGAAGTCTGCATAACCCCACCTCGCCAAGTTATCTATTTGATAGGTATCTATTTGATGATGGAGTTCACGTTTCGAAGTCGTTAGTTACACAAGATTTAGCGTGTAGAATATTTGATACCACAGTGCGGCTCGGCTCAGATGCAATTGCGATGAATCTCACTAACAATAGGCATTTCCTGGCATTTGCTTCTCGACTATGTTGACAGTACTTACCTACCTGATATGTAGATAATTATACATACCAAGGTAGGCCCAAAAATTTGCAAAAAACTTAAGTGGGTATTAGACTTATCTTTGTTTGTACGTATTCAGGTACAGTGGGCAAAGCAATTAGCTATCCTGGGCAAAAACTTCTATGTCATAGTGAAGACTATCTACATGAAAGATAGAAAGAAAAAAAGAAAAATATTTTATTAAAGGACAGATACGCTTTGAGCTGCAAGATTAATCTTAAAACCAATCACACGGGAAAAAACAGAAATTAAATGTTACAGGGCTTGGCATTTTGGCGCTGTAACATTTAATTAAAGCGCTGGTATTTAGCGATACCCCACGCGGTGACGTCAGACGTTCAACGCAGTCTTATATAAAATATTATTTGCATATAAGTAAACTAAGGTATAAATATAATAAAGACATGATGATATTAAATACTATTTCAGAGAATTAAAAAAATATATTAAAATACGTAATAATGAGAAATACATAAATAATTAAAAATAAAATCAAAAAGAGATGCTTTGCCCTCTGTGCCTATGCTGCTGTGATTATAGTTCTTCAAACATAAATCAATAAATATAAATATAAACATAGATATTCGTAAACTAAGTACGATGAGAATGCAGAATTGAAAATGTCGGCTGCAAAATTATTAATCGATGTATCTGTAGGTAGGTAGGTAGGTAGGTCTGAAACTCAAGTGATGAATCTCTTTTGTAGCGGAGTTTTGCACACTGCTCGCATATTTTTTTTCTTATGTCACACTACTTTCACATCACTCCATCTAGTCCCAAACTAAGCAGAACTTGTTCCATGAGTACTATTTCGAGGGGCTGAGGTGAAAAGTTGTTTGTGCGACGGGACAACACCATCTCCCTGCCCAGGGTGCACCGGCCTTTCAACTTAAATTATCACCAGCAGTCAAAGGATACGCGGGGAGGTTTCTGGCGCGCACCCCTTGCTCTACCCACCCTACACACGCTGAATGTTACGCTAGTTGATCAAGTATTTTTATCAAATATACATACATTTTAGAAACTGATATGTGTGATGCTTTATGATTATGTACAAAGTACCTTTTTATTAATTAAGATCTATTCATAAAGCAAGTTGAAGTAACTTTATCCTACCTTATTGGAAATACTTCATCATTGTTACAATAATTTTATCTTACCAATTAAGTACGAAGAACGATGGACCATTCAAATTTAATGAATTCCACGAAACTTGATTCCTCGTTCCGTTATAGTATCGGTTCCATCAAATCGAATTATTTGATCGATCACTTTGGGCCTATACACACAGATAAAAAATATAGAGTACCCCTTCGGAGTTTATCACAGATATTTGCATATCATTATACCCAACATTGTCTTGGTAAAAATTCGCTTAGAAATTCAATTTGGTTGCAAATGCGTACGTTATCAGTTCGACAGCTCGTGAGGAGATTGTTTACTGTTCATGATTTCATATGAATATGATGTATGTACTTATAGGTATTGCAGGGAGCTATTACTTATAGGTATAACATAACATCAGGCCAATTTTTTATTTTTTTTATGATGTGTCTAACCAATTAGATACATCATAAATATTACAATCTAGTCTAGATATAAAATTAGAGACTAATGAGTAATTTAATTTTGACCTAAGTAACTAAATTAATTTATGCTAAGAATGTGTCCATTAACATCTTATTGTCTCTATTATCGAAACTGACACTTTGTTCCTGTGTTCTTTTAAGGTAGCACTAAACCACTTGAAGCACTCACTTCACTGAACTAGCTCAAAAGGTTTCGTCCTTTTAAGTCCTCTAACTATGTCTGTGGTGTCAGGGAGCTGTATGGCCTCGACATTCACGTGTTGAAGAAATCGTCGTTCATGAGCTTCAGCATACTGTTGTATTACACTGGAGACAAGGTTCACCTTCAGGTCACGATGGAGTTCCTCATTTCTGATGTACCATGGTGCATTCACGATTGCCCTTAATCTGGAACCATGCCAATGACGTAATATTTTATAGACAAGGGGTGTGGCAGAGTTGTTTAACATCCACACTATACCTGTTATGTTGAGGTCCCATTTGATAAGGGGTGTGATTATCACTTTCTAAATCCACACAATTCCTGACTCTTTAATGGTCCTATACTTCAGACAACGAAACGAGATAATTTTCATGATTTACAATTATAAACCCAATTAACAGGTCTTAAAGTTTAAGTTCTATTGCAATTGAGATTGTTTAGGACATTTTAAACAGTTTTTATTATACGAAAATAAACTTAAATGACAAAACAATAGAATTTATATTCGTGTGATTGTAATAACATAAATTTATTTTGTTCCGTAGGCTTTGGTATAGGTATTTTTAATCGAAAAATCCCAAATTACACTTTTGTCCGACCCGCGGTATGAACCCCACACTTTACGGTGAGCGGTCGCAAATCTTACCGTTGTACTTTAAGGTAGCCAGTGTCTGTATTAAATAGTTTCTTTTTCATTACGATGATTGCGAAATACGAATTCCGAACGCGTATAGTTATTGTTTCTATTAGTTTTCGCATCGGATATTGCCGCGAACTTTCTCGTATATTAATAGATCTACTATTACTAAGTTAACAGAGGTGTTGGGCTTGGGCAATGGGGGTCTACCTAAACTGCGTCAACTCTATTTTCTATCTATTGGATATATCCCGTTGCGGCTCAGTAAGTAAGACCCCAAAATAATGGTCGGATACAAATATTAAGGCGCTGTTTTTAGTAATATTTTGGTGTAACAACTTTTATTAACAACACTCATAATTTTACAAAAAGTATAATAGATTGTTTTTTTATTAAGTTTCGATATTTGAGGCATGTATTTCGACATGGTATAACATTCAATAATGGCGACTGATTTGGTGTCGGCGATTCAAAACGGTGGGTATATTACCGCCACCCTCCTTGCGGTTGTCATGCGCCCGATGCTAAGCGAAGCTGCATCGAATATCTGTCACCCCCTGCAATTCAGGCATATTAGGCATCCTATATAGACAGGAGTCATTGCACACTGTATACATTACAAAACAAAAATCTAAGGCCTAAATCATTTTATAATATCATTTGTCAAATTGTTGTTTTCGTATAATTTAACGAGATGTAAAAGTGCTTTATAAGTAAGGGTATTTACAAGTAAGTTTCATAAAAATATAAGGCAGCTTAGTCTGTTAAGCTTAAGGAAACAAAATGTGGCGGCCGTGAAATTAAACATGACTATGGTTTGTTAAAAGCATAAAAAAAGCGACGGACACATTGTTTGTGTTCTTTGTGTTTTCAAAGTTAGAAAGTACTTACTTTAATCTGTTTTCCTTCGCCGCTTCACAAACATACTTACCAGATATTAAAAAAAGCTTTTTGCTTAGTCTAATAGATGTTTAACTGTTGTTTAAAAGAAAATACATGAAAGCACAATGAAATATACAAGTTTCAAAGAAAGCAAGAAATTACAAAGTTTGCTTTACAGTTGATCAGCTACGAAGGGCTACAACCTCGCTACGAATCAATTATGCTACGAAACGTTCTACGCGCACGTTCAACTCGCGCTTCACTGCTTTATGATATTGAATATATAAATAACACGAGTGTCTGCCTCAGGTAAGAAAAAAAACATTTATTTCATTTACCCGGCTGGATTGCATCATTCGTCACTGTACCTCGCTTAGTGAAATTAATTAACTTGCGACAAGCCTTCCTTACTCTGTTTACTAACGAAAAGGTACCGGCTCGGCCCACAGAGGCCTTGTTGGAGGAAACTGTCATTGTTTGGTGCCCAGCTCGCTCAATGGCGGCTCTCCAACCGCACAGATTAATAATACTATCAGCCTTCGTTTACCATCTCTCCATCCCGCCCCCTCACATTAGTGGCCCCGACTTAGTGAACGATAATTTGTTTTACTTAGTTGATCATAATAAGTTGTATAATTAACTAAGAAAGACTTATTTAGTTAATGGTCTAGCATGCGTAGATAAATATTTGCGTCTGCTTGTCTTGAAATCTCAGGGATGATTACCGGGTGGTACAAGTGCGAACTTCATAACGTAGCCTTAAAAATGACATTTAAATAGATACGAATATAAGTTATGGGCCATAACAAAAATGACTAAAGGTATACTGTGTTACTTTTGAGCGCTTCAGGATAGATGTTTTATTGTTACGAGATCTTACGATATAACAAAGTCGCTAGTTTTATTAGCAGTTAGCAGCTATGCTTTGTGTTTTATGTAAGGAATTTACATTAAACAGTGCCCGGACGAGATCCGGCTATATTCTCTTGGGATGTCGTGTCATCAACCCGAGCCTTTGCGTACAGACAAGGATGAGGGGGTTTCTATGCTAATGTAAGGTCAACAATCAGCCGATTCTAACAACATCATTATGTTATGTGTATTGCATATTTTAAGCTTGCTGAAAACCTTCGTAATAGGACTTTGAATTCATAACCATTAAACCTGAATTGTTTTCATTGTAACAAATTGGTTTTTCATTTAAATTCGGCGGTTGAAAAGCCTCGAATTATACAAACGATTGCTCTGCATATGCTATGCATAACAAAAGCTAATGTGATTTTGATGGGAAATGTCCTACATAGCTCATTGTTATTCGAAATTGTTTATAGAGACCGTCGTGAACACATTAACGATATACAAAAGGCTCCGCAGGTGGCTCGACGATTAATCACAGCAAGGAATTGGCGTGTGCGGGGTGGCGCGGCGGTGGCGTCGGGCGCGGCGAGGCGGTAGTGCCGCCGCGGAGAGCTGCCGCGACGCACGCCGCGCCCCCGACCGCGCCCCGCACGATCCACGCCACCAGACACACGCTCCGCACCACACACATGCGAATGCGACCACAGAACAACAAACAAACACACCATTACTGATCTACTTCATCTCCAGGTAAGCTCACTCAGTCACTCTCCCCGCAGCTGACAACTTGTAACTCTTGAAAAACTTCCAAACTTATCTTTCTTCAAACTTGTTGACAATGGTGTTGTAATGAATAAAATGAAACTTTTCAACTTAATTAGGCAACTAAACTAACCTGTTGAACTCTTTATTTGCCTGCGGAAAGTTCAATTCCATTTGCGAAGAAACTTCGTTTTCTCTTATTTGCAAACTAACATTTGCATAGCTAACTTTTCAATATCACGCCTCGCTACGTTTGTTTTTATTTCTTTCGATATAGAGAGCAATAATATCTTATCTTTTAATTTAGATGCAGGAAAACTTGTGCTTGTATCATAAACATCCTGATATTAAAATTTGTGTGAACAAAGTACCTAAACAAATATTTCTAAGACGATGGGCAATCTGTATTTTTCACAAAAGCTGAGGAAGACGGCAAAATTGATAAGGCGGCGTTTAAATTAAGTAGTAAGATTAGGAGGCAACAAAAGGAACTGGAATAACATAAAGCCAGCTTTTGTCTATTAGAAGAATAAATTACGGCGGGTGTTTGGGAAGGCGCCGTGAATTAAAACTTATTTTCGGAACAGCTCTGATAAATATCCCCCAGAGTAGTTCTATTGTTGATGTTTTACTTTATTGCTTTAATTTCCAGTAATTTAACAAATTTTTCAACGCTGATGGGTGCGTTGAAAAATTTGTTGTAACTTACCTTATTAATAACAATATGCAAAACGTATAAAGTATTGGCAATGCAACATGCCTAAATAAAAATATTTCATATTGGTTTTGTAAAGTAAACAGCAATAGTTTTTCCAGCTGTTGCAGTCGGCATTGGTTATTGTTGCCGATTCTATCATATTCTTTTTGAGTGCGTACTCACTCGCAGCAATGAAATAAAAATAGAGGAGCGGTTGTTGAAAGACAGATATTTATAATTTAATATAATAAAAAATTATAGCTGTGATAAGTACTTACACGTATATTATATTTTTTCTAGTTGCGCTCCTGTTTGCTTATGATTACTTTGTATTTTAATTTGTATACGTTATAAGAAAATTTTTACTTTTCCTTGTATCTCTCATGTATCAAGGATCGATCAAAAAGCTCTTAAAGAATTGTGAAAACTGGGCTTGTCGGTTCGCCTAATCATACAATCTCATTAAAACTCGGGATTCAGGAACCTAGAAGACCGCAAACCCACAATAAAATCATGTACCTAGGTAGGTACTTGATTTTATTGTGGGTTTTACTTTTTTACTAAGATTTACCTATAGGGGTCCCTACAGGTAAATCTTAGTAATTTTACTATTTTATCATTACTTTGAAAATTTTTTGTGGTCAAGTATGTGTTACGGTGACTCCTGTTTATCAAGAAAAAACGATCAATGGCAAAGGCTCTTAATTTATAAAAATATGAAATCATTAGTGTACTAACAAACAAACAGATGACTCAGAGGCAGGCTTGTTATTGATTTATTATTTTTTATTATTTTAAGTTAATCAGATATTATGATATTATTAAAAATTGTATTTGTAATTTTATATTCTAAATTTTATATTATAAATTTTATATATTCAAATTTTGTAAATTGATTTTATAATTTTAATTTTGTTTTTATTATTTGATGTGATGACTCTAATTTTATTACCTTTTACACAATTTCAATTTAATTTTATCAATTCTATTTATATTATTTTAATTTAATTCATATAACTATTTAACCTAATGTAATAATGCCTGTATTATAATGTTTTATCATATTTTCTTGTATGATCTTAAATGTGATTGAAATAAATGATTTTATTATTATTATTATTATTATTATTAGTGAAGTAGCTTTACCATTAATCGTTCTTCAGAAGCCGCGTAAGAGGGGGGAGGGGAGGCGCCCCGGGTATCAGGCACCAAAGGGGTGACAGAGTTGAATTATTTCTAATGCAAAGTACCGGTAGATATTCCACCATTACGCACTAAGCGTTTTGCTTCTACATTTCTTATGCGAACTGCCAAAGA